>JARWLC010000009.1:138472963-139810463 GCA_033318265.1 Phyllotis vaccarum | reverse complement strand
AACTCATAAATGTAATCCAGCATCAAAGGTCCTCAGGCCCTGGGATGCAAAACTGTTTACTCTCCATTTTGCCATATACAGAAAGGATAGCCTTTATTTCCCCAGCCTCAGAGAAAAGATGCAGAATAGATCTGGAGAAGCCAGCCCTGAGTTGGCTTGAAAAGGCCGAGCTGGGAGAGGAGGCAGTTTGCCTGGCAAAACCCAAATGTGGCCATGCATGGGTCACTGGATAGGGGCTGTGATTGTGAAGAGCCATCCAGTCACGAAATGCATGTCGACAGTGTGTGCTGATCAATCGTGACCTTGGAGCCGAAACATTTATCAGCCTGAGAGCCATGAACTTAGTTTGTCCATTTTACTTGAACCCGAGGCTACCCAGGAGGACCAAAGTCACACACTTGCTATAGGGCCAACGGACAGTACACCCCAAAAGGCATATCAGAGGGTAATGTAGCCAGTACACTTAGGTTTAACTCTTTACTCCTCTGGGCCTGGAGCTCACTTGGCAGTGGGGGAGGGACTGGGAGTGGCCTTAAGCTAAAGATGGCACTTTTCCTAGTTTATCCACCCAGCAAAGCTATGGCAGCTCCAGCTGGATTGAGCTGGACTCATCTCCATCTATGCTTGGAGAAAAGAAGTCCATTTTGGCTAATCTCAACTTTTCCATCATTAAATCTGCACCTGCAATGTCAGAGGTCACTAAATAATAAAATGTGGCATCTTTGAAACTGCTCGGTCACGTGAAAAGGGGGCTGTAATTGAGTATATTCATTCCCTGAAGCCCCATCAGAGACCCACAGTTCCAGGCAGGGGGAGGGAAGAGAGGACAGGATGGGGAACCAAGCCCTGGGAAGGGACCCTAGAAGCCACAGAAGCTTCTGATGTGGTTCTTGCTTTTGAAATTTGAGACTAAAAATAAATAAATACCCTGGTATTCTCTCCGCCCACACTCACACACCCATGCTGGCCTCCAGCCTTTGTGGGCAGTTTGACCTGATAAATGCGCTTGGCTGGCATCAAATAGTTCTGCTTTGACCGATCCCATTTAAATATGTGAATTAGTCATGAAGCAGACACAGCTTGGTGAGCGGGATAAATTGCTGGACAGCATTGAAGGAGGCATTTGGCCTTCTCGATTGGGTGCAGAGGTTAGAGGTACCCAGCTACCCTTCACACCTCTCACTCCCTCCCCAAGCCCTAATTTGGTTTGGGGAGGAGACAATTCTCCAGCTATAGAGGCACAACAAGGCACAGGTCACTCAGCGCCACTTTGGATCCTTTTCTCAAGGAAATTGTCCTTCAGAAGCCTTGCATTGACTGCCCAAGCTACTGTGGGTGGGCCCTGAATTTCACAGGAGATGGACATGGGTGGAATTCATGAGGACAACTTGCTTAAGCTAAAAGGGTTTCTGAGTTGATGCCACCGTGGCAAGAACCAGCCTGGAGGATTTGCTCTGAAACCAGGTTCTTTTTCTCATGCCTACAAGAGAGCTAAAGAGACTGGGAAGTTGGCCATGCCTCCTTCCACTCTACCCACACTCTCCATTGGTTAGGGGGCAAGGTCCACAGCTGTGTGATGAAGCAATCACAGCCAACGGATTGGAGTTGGGGAGAGGATGGCAAGTCCTCTCAGAAAGAAAAACCAAATTCCTGCGGATCTGGTTCCTTACAAATGTCTTTAACTACACACATGTCCCAGTGTGTCACCCACTGGTGCAAAACAAGTCTGTCTTTTAGCCCAGCTGCTTGCTGAGATTGGAGTTGGGTGGCAGCTGGCCCCAGACAGGACAATGTCAAGGCCTGCTATTTAACCCCTACCCCCCCCCCCCCCCTTTAGCTTGGGCATTCTGCATAGGCTTCTGTCTTCACCAGCTTCTCCAGGTCATAGCTGTCCACCACCAGTGACGGCCCCCGCACAGGCAGTTTGTTTGAAGTTGCTGAAGAGTAGTTTAGGCGGAATGAGTTGACTGTCTTGATCTCCATGCGAGGAGCGAGTCAAAACAGCATAAAATAAAATAGCAATGCCTGTGTTGCCTGCAGGAAAAGCTTCAGGGCAGAGTGCCAGGCAGGGCGTGAGCAAGGCTGCGATCACAGGCCCCGGAGCTTGGGGAAAGTACAGCTTTGGGGCTCCCAGCAGCTCTCTGCGGGTGCTGGCAGCTTTACCCTGGGTTTGCGGGCTCACTGCATGCGCGCTTTAAACCGTTGCCGAGATCTGGAGCGGTGCCTGGAAGCGACTTCGAAACGGTGAGGCCACAGCGCCCCCTGCTGGTACACGACCACAATAGCGATCAGAGCTGTTCTGAGCCTGGGTTCACTCAGCATGCAAGATTGCTCGGCTCCCACCAGGACCTGAAACTTGTCTGGAAGTGAGCGGCAGCTCCTTTCTCCCGTCCGTCCGTTCAGTTCACCTACTTATGTCTAAAATGAGGTTCAGGGGCTAGCAGAAAGCAGAGAGCAATCTTTGGTGCTGGCTGAGAATTGATTTAAAAGGCAAGTTTGTTCTTTGATAAATGTGAAAAGCATGTCACTGGATACGTGTCAAGTGGCAGGATTATGCCAGTTTGGCATAAAATGAGTCTTATACATTCAATGCCCCCCCCCATAAAGCTGGACAGCTGCTTTCCCTCCACAGTCTTTTGTATACAATAGATCCTGAAACTTCTCAGCTCCCCCTACTAGGGACAGACACTCAACTGCCCATAAGCCACACTCAGCTAATAGGCTTGTCCATTTACCCTGATCTCTGAGGGCACGCTGACCTTGGCTACTTCTGTCGCCTTTTATGTTACCAAGCAGGTGCATATACCACTTATCATCAACTCCAGGGCCTGTCACCTCCCCTCTGACATCCTAACGGCGGCCACAGGAATCCTTTCAAACCCCTACCAGATCAAGTATATTCTTAAAAAATTTCTTATATTTTATTTTGCATGTGTGACTGAGTGTTTTCCCCATGGAAGTCAGCCCTTCAAGAACTGGAGTTCCAGATGGTTGGGAGCCACCATGTGGGTGCTGGGAACCAAACCCTGGTTCTCTGCAAGAGCAACCAGTGCTCTAACCACTGAGCAATCTTCCCAGATTCAAAGCTTCTTTCCTTCGTGATGCTGAGACCGGAGAAGCTCAAATTCCAAGCCCATCAGAGCTATAGAGTGGGGTCAAGGACAACCTTGGCAACTTAGTGAGACCCTATCTCAAAATTTAAAAAATCAGAAAGAGGCAGGGATGTAGTTTATTTATTTATTATTTCTAGTTTATTATGAAGGAGGCCTTGGAACCCACATCCTCAGGAGTGCCAGACAGGGTCTTTGCCTCTAAAGCAAAGTCTAGGCAGTTGTTTATCTCTGCTTTGATGCTCCTTCTGAGATCTCGGGGTCCAAGCTGTTCTTTCTCACTGAATCACATCCCACAGGTCAACATAGATAATTACACACTTACTAGGTGATGGTGTAGCCACCTCACAGCATGGTGTCATTTTTATAGATTTATTTATTTATTATGTATACAGTGATCCATCTGCATGTATGTTTGCAGCCAGAGAAGGGCACCAGATCTCATTAGAGATGGTTGTGAGCCACGTGGTTGTCAGGAATTGAACTCAGGACCTCTGGAAGAACAGCGCTCTGAGCCATCTTTCCATCTCTCCAGCTCCCCCCCCCCAACTTATTTTAAAATGCAGAGAGAGTATCTCTTGTAATTTCTATCCTTCTATGTATCTAAGCTTCCTATGGATCTTCAAATTCATCTCTGTAGGAGTGCTGGGATTACAGGTGTGCAGCACCTTGGCTAGCCCAGATCTCACTCTGTGACCTTGAACTCACAGAGATTCCCCCAACTCTGCTTCTGGAGTGCTGGGATTAAAGCATGTGCTCCTGCACTGAACAGCATCCAAGACTTTATGAGGCTTGAACTTGGGGCATCAGGCTAGTGCAGCGAGGGATTTTTACCTACTGAATCATCTTGCCGGCCAGAAAGTTATGTTTTGTTTATTTTACAAGATTTCCCTCAACTGGGCAAAGGAACAGATAACACAATATTCTTCTCTAAAGACAGGTTTGGGGGTTGATCGAGAGAGTGGATGGGGTCATGTGAGTTTCAGTGACCCAGATTCCTTCCAGCCACCAAGACCCACTGTACACAGAGGGCGCCAGAGAGCCACTGGCCAGATACTGCTCAGTGACACTGCAGTCCTTTTTGCCAGGCTTGTAGACTGTGCTGTGGCCCCGTGTAGCCCTTTGGCTTGATTGCTTCATGTATTTTTGGTTGGTTGGTTAGGTCTTGTTTTTTCAAGACAGGATTTTTCTGTATTACAACCTTGGCTGTCCTGGAACTCACTTTGTAGACCAGGCTGGTCTCCAACTCCTAGAGATCCTCCTGCCTCTGCCTCCCAAATGCTGGGATTAAAGGCGTGCTCCACTGCACCTGGTCTACTTCACAGTATAACCCTCAGTTTAAATTCTGGGGAACTTGTCATTTATCTGATTACAGGAGCTGAAAGGACTGGAACAGGCAGATACAGCAAAGAAAACAGAGGCCACCACTGGAATGATTCATTAATTCAGAGGATGTTGGGTCAGCTCAGTGCAGAGAGCTTGCCCAGGCAGCCTGGGACCTTGGATTCCATCTCCTGCACACCAAACAAACAAAAGGAAACTCCACGTGGACCCTAGGCTGCTCTAGAACCGGCAATTTTCCTGATTCTGTCTCCTAGGGCACTGGCCTGCTCCATCACGCTATGTTGGGAAAACAATTTTGAAAGTAAACTACCTCCTCGTTGTAACACAGACAGAACAGGAGGCCCAGTGAGGAGGAGAGGTTGTTCAAGCTCATGTTGTCCTTGGGTGCTCTGGGGTTGGCCTACAACTGAAAGCCTGTGTCTCCCCAAAGACAGCAGAGCACACTCTCAGGCTTTCCTTCCACTCCATAATAAGTTGTCTTTTGTAGAAAAATTAGAGAAAATGCCGTCATTTAATGCCCCAAATGCTGTTAGTATTTGTGCTTTGTCACTTTCAAAACTCTTAAATTGATACATTAAAACTTAGAGCGTCAGCCAGAGAGGCTTTCAGCAGTTAAGATCACTGGCAGAGGATCCAGGCTTGGCTCCCATCACCCACATGGAAGCTCACACCAGTTCTAGGAGATTCAATGCCCTCTTCTGGCCTCTTTGGGAACTGCATGCACATGATGCCCATAAATGCATGTGGGTAAAACGCTAATACACAGAAAATCTTTTAAAAAACAGCTATATTGTATGGGTATATTTTGAGTCAGTGTCTCACTCTGTAGTACAGGCAGACCCGGAACTCTTTTCCCTTCTGAATCAGCCTCTTGTTCTAAATATCTTTCCACATCATTTTAGCTTTAAGTTTGCCCACCTACAGAAACACTTGCTGGCATTTTTGCTTCTATCTAATATCTAAAACCTGTTTTGATCAAAAATATTTTCAGAGTGTTGACCAGAGACACCTTTAAAGCAGAAAATATATTCTATTCATCTTTGTAACTTCCAGCATGTAGTGTAATTCCTGACATACAGTAGAGATTCAATAAATACCTGCTAAGTGAGGGCGTGGATAAGTTCAAAACTCAGGACCAAGCTACCGAGGGGAAGAAGGAGTCATCAACAGTTTTATCCAGAGGTGAACCTTGTAACTGCATCAAGACATGCCAAGTTTGCAATAGTGGCAAGAATGTTATAGGAGATAACCAATAACTTTATGATTTGATAGAAGGTTCACTCCACAGGAGGAAACACACATGTGGTATTGTAAATCTGGCCAAAAACCCATGGCTGAAAGCTTTGAGAACCCAGAGAACCTATTGGTGTTATTTTACTAAGAGGAAACAGTATCACACTACTCTCTTCATCCGTGTCTTTGCCCCACAGCTCTCAGACCTTGTCAGAGAAGTTTCAATGTATGGTGGTCGTAGTTAACACAGAAACTCACAGCTAGCCAAAGGCAGAGAATAAATGTTAGTGGCATGTTCAGCCATAAATGGGACATCCCTTGCACACACCCCTCCAAGCTCAGGGGCCACCACAGAAAGAGTAGATTATGAGAGCCAGAGTTCGGGGCAGGGGGCTCAGGACACAATAGGACAGTGCACTCATGAATTCATAGCAGCTGTGACAAGCGGCTGTACAAGGTCAATTCAATCCGCATTCCATAGGAGAGCAGGGGTGTGCTCACGAGCCCCCATCCACAGCTGGGGAGCCATGGACACTCTGTGGATTTGGGGGAGGAAGGATATAGCCCCACATAAGTTGTCCACATTCCAGTGGACAGCCCCACACCCATGAGTATGTAGGCAACAAGAGTTGCATTCAGTGGTCTTAAAAGGGAGGACAGGGGCTTGGCAGCAGTGGGATGGGTTAGATCTGGGAGGAACGGGGGTCATATGATCAAATATGAAACTGTCAGAGAACTAATAAAATATGTGAGAAGAGTTAAAGTATAAAACAAGCTGGGGGTGCACACCTTGAATTCCTGCACTCGGGAGGCAGAGGCAGGAGGATCTCTGTAAATTCTAGGCCAGCTGAAGTTACCAAAAGAAGCCCTGTTTTAAAAAGCAAAACAAAAATGGGAGGACAATTTATAAAAAGGAAAAAAAAAAACTCTTACAATTTCATGCAAAGTGGGACATTTTGCAACAGACGATTCCGATCCTCGTGCCTAGGCCAGTCTACAGTTTTCAATCTTCATCTTTCAGAAGGCTGCATGCTGAGATCGCACGTACATGACACCATGCCCAGCTAGACACCAAGTGATCTTCAATTTCACCATTGCCACAATCTTTATTATTATTATTATTATTATTATTATTATTATTAATCTGAGACAAGATCTTACTAATCTCTGGCTGGCCTGGATCTCGTTGTGTAGACTAGACTGAACTCACAGGGATCCTCCTGCCTCTACCTGTTGAGTGCTGGGCCTAAAGTCATATGCCACAATGCCAGGCCCAGCTATCCATTCACTTTTGCTTCTGTAGATAACACTTCACTTCCTTTTACCCATTTCAGCTAAGGTTTCCTTCCCTATATCTGAAAACTGGCCTGGGTGGTTTTGATTTTCTGTGAACTAACCCTACACACAAAACATTTGAAGTATTTTTATTCTATTACACTGAATAAAAATCCCTTCACATATACCCTGGGACATCCCAAGTCATCAGCTAGCAAGAAAATAGATATTGCAGTCTTAGTTTATGCTAGAAAGTATGCAAGAAGCAGACATTGCAAAATAGCATCATTGCCCTGAAGGAGTTTGAAGTGTGATCTGTTACATGGCGACAGGTTATGTTCCTTTTGTCACGTAATTATCTCTGACGCTCAGAGCTATGAGTCTCCCTCTTTCCTTTTGAAGGCCTTGTTGCAAGGAGCAGTGTGTAGCCCAAATATTCCAGACCACCATGTCCCAGGACTCTGTGGTGGAAAGTTTCAGTTTCTCTTTAGTTGACTCCTGTCCCTTCAGGATAAGGCTGGAACACCCACTTTGTCCATTTTTGAGGGGACAGAGGGCTTTGGAAGCCTTGGTTACACCAGTTGCATGCTGCCATGTTCATTCATCATGACTTTTCCTTATTGGAAAGTTAAAAATAAACATTGCAGAGGATTTCTGGTCTCACACTTGCCCATGTTCCTCTTCACAAAGGGTTTTCCTTTCCACTCAGTATAGTGGGATTATGCTACACTGTAAATAATTGTCCTACCTCCTGGTTTAATAAAAACGCTCATTGGCTGAAGGCAGACAGGAAGTGTGGGCGGGGCTACCAGACTAAGAAAACTCTGGGAACAGGAAGAGTAGAGCAGAGATGCCAGAAAGAAGCCAGAGAGACGCCAGCAGACACAGAGGAAAGAAGTTGAAATGTTGCTCTGAGAAAAGGTCCCAAGCCTCATGGCTGAACAAGATGAGTTAGTTTAAGAGCAAGAGCTAGCTAGCAATATGCCAGAGCCATAGGCTGATCAGCATAAAATCAATGTAAGTGTCCGTGTGCTTCTGAGGGACTGTGGGACTGTGGGTCTGCAGGTCTGGACCATAGGCTGGACAGGCCAGAAACCTCATAATACTACAACTCAGTATTAGGAAAACAGTCTAAAGGCTATGCTTTCTAAGGCCCATACACTGTCAGCCTTTCAGGTCAGGATAAAGGACTTTCCTGTTGCCACCATTTTTGCTACAGCTAAGGAGGTCTGGTATGTGCCCAGTGTGTGGCCTGGAAAATTCTTGGCTTGATGCTATCATAAGGGTCAAGGGGGTCAAGTGTAGTTGTTGTGTCAGCGGCCAGCAGCATGTCCCTACAATGTCATTCCTGGGGTCCCTAGGTTCCCTTTCCTCATGGGACTTAAATTTCTTTTTAATTTTTTTTAACCAAGTGCTCTTAATTACTGAGCCTCTTCAGCTCCTCTTCATACCCCTTAAAGCTGTTGGTTGTGAGCATCTCACTTTGTCTAATTCCCTCTCCCCTTCTACCCTCCTCCACTCCCCTCCATTCACTTTTGGGCTACTTCCTGTGTTCTGTTAACTCTAAGGATGGTCTGTGGGAGGGGCATAGACTGTAGGCCTCCAGTCATTCCGGTTACTGACTCTCTTTCATGTTTCTCTTGGCCTTTCCCCCTTGGACACAGAACTAGAGCTGCTGCCTCAGATCAGGGTCTCAGTGTTAACCCTGCTATCTATCTAGCTGATGAGTTATGGAGGCTCAGTTTATCTCTCAGTGAGCTCTAAACTCTGTAGATGATTTGGAAACTGAAATTCCAAGCTGAACCCATTGACTTGGTATCTGATAAAGGCCTAAAGCAGACAGAATCATGGTACAGCAAGGCAGAAAGTCGGAGAAAGGGAAGGGGCTTGTCTGGATCTTTCATGAGAGCCCTCAGAGTGCCTTCCACAGAAGTGCCTCAGCACCTTAAAACTTGAGCCACATTCACGGATTTAAGATTGCAGCTCACCCCAGGGAAAGCCGATCACTAAGAAAGTGAATGAGGCAAGACAGGGTGGCCCACACTTTAATCCTTGCACTCTTGGAAGCAGAGGCAGGCAAATCTCAAGAGTTCAAGGCTAGCCTGGTCTACACAATGAGTTCCAAGACAGCCAGGGTTATGGAGAGAGACTCTGCCTCAGGAAAAAAGTAAAGAACACAACTGTGGGGCTAGGGGATGGCTTAGTTAAGGGTCCTTGTCACAAAAAGGTACCCCTCAAATGCCTGTGACAACAATTCTGAGGGAGTGGGTGGAAACAGGATCACTGAAGCTTGCTGGGTTTCTAGTCCTGGGTTCAAAGAAGGACTGTGCCTCAAAGGAACAGTGAAGATTAATAAAGGGCAGTACCTGACACCCTCCCCTGTCCCCTGTGAACACACACAGAAGCATGCACCTCACACATGTGCACATATACCACATACATACATGCACATAAATTAAAGAAAAATCTTTTTTGTGTGGGGGAGACCTTGAGACAGGGTTCTACAGATTTCTCTGTGTAACCGTGGCTATCCTAGAACTCACTCTATAGGCCAAGCTGGCCTCAGACTCACAGAATTCTACCTACTTCAGACTCCCTATTGCTAGGATCAAAGGGGAGGGGGGTGCCACCACCACTCAGCAATAAACCTTCTTACAGAAGACAATACAATACACTTTGTCTTCAGAACAGAGAATTCAAACTGGAGGTGATCTGGAAACTTCCACCATGCCAGAAGATGTTATACCATTGGCTTGCCTCTTTGTGGACCTTGAGGAGTATAGTATTGGCCTGCCAGGCAAGATATGCCCACGGGTGCCACAGTGAGATGGTAGTTATGGATGTAACTAATAATTTTCTGATTAGATTTATGGTCTGTGTCACAGGAGAGAACTCATGTCTGATGCTGTAAATCTAGTCAAAATCTTGTAGCCAGGAAGATCCTGGGCTCTCATAGCCAAGTCACTCTTCTGGTTTGCTACATGGAGCTGCTGTTCCTATTCACTACCTATGTACACCCTCACAGGTCAGTGCTGCCTTCAGCTTTGGTCAGAGAAGCTACTTTCGGTAGATTCCTAGCTAGTCCAAGTGTTGAGAGGGTGTGACCATTGAGCGCTCAGTCCTAAGTGTGACATCCTGGGCTCAGAGAGCACTGTGGAAGAACAGGAAGAAGGGTGGGGTGCTGTCATTGCGCTCATGGAGCCGAGTAGCGATGTACCTGACATTAGACCTCCACAGGATTGGGTCCATGAACATTCTGTCCTGGGGTAGGACCATAGGAGGCTCTGACCCTTCCTGAGGGGCTATCGGAAGCTAAGGGACAGAGGACATTTTTTTTGAGAATTGTGGCTACTGATAAGCTGCCTATGCTTCTGCAAATAACTTCTCACCTGTTCTCATGCAAGCAACAGCCCTAAGTAAAATCACGGGGGCGGAGACATGGCTCCATGGTTAAGAGCACTGGCTGCTCTTCTAAAGGACCCAGGTTCAATTCCTGGCACCCATATGGCAGCTCCCTCCCATTCCAGGGGATCTGGTGCCCTCTTCTGGCCTAGAAGATTTGACATACTGGTAGTTCATAGACACACATGCAAGTTAATCATCTACACATACAAAAAAAAAAAAAAATCCCCAAAATATTTTTTAATAGTTGGGACACACACACATGCAAAGGCATCTCAAAGAGGCATATAACCTCTTTAGGCAGGGAGCCTGATCAGTGAAGGGGAGCTGTACGAAGGAAGGACAGCCTTTTTGGTGACAGTAAGGTACCCCTGAGGTCTGTCCACTCTAGTGGCTTTACTCTACAGAGCCAGATGTGGCGATGCACAGTCACCCGTGGAAATGGTTAAACTACAGACTTTTGGTCTCTACCACAGTACACACCTACTAAACCAAACATTTTAAAGAGAAATAAGATTAAGAGGTAAGGGGCATGGCTCGGAATTAGTGGGTTCTAGAACCCATCCCTCAAAGCAAAAAGTCAAAATCAGAGTTTTCACATACCTGCTTGGTGATCTGGGTTCAGCACCACGTGGGAGCCGAGTGTGAAGATGTCTGTGCTCTGCGCCTGCAAACCTGTCTCCTCCTTCCTTGGCTGTCCCTGGGTCACAAGGGCAGCAGCTTGGTCAACCATTGCCTAACCTGCTGTCAGGCTGCCTATGGAACGGTACTACCTTGTATGAAGTATT
This sequence comes from Phyllotis vaccarum, assembly GCA_033318265.1. Classification (NCBI taxonomy): domain Eukaryota; kingdom Metazoa; phylum Chordata; class Mammalia; order Rodentia; family Cricetidae; genus Phyllotis; species Phyllotis vaccarum. Next base: position 139,799,311 of record JARWLC010000009.1, on the reverse strand, counting down.
AGGAAGGCTGACTCACACTGAAGAACTTTGAAACTTGCAGATAAAAGATGGTGCCAATCCCCTCACTGGACTGACTGGCACACCACAAAGGAAGTTTTTCCAGGCAAACATGGCTGCAGCTTCTCTGCCCACACATCTCTTTCCCCTGTGACCTAAGTGACTGACCCCATCTCAAATTGCTCTTTGAGACTCACATTGCAAAATATTTCTTTCAAAATGTTTCTTTCTGGGATCTCTCTCAGTCCAGAACCCAGTGTGGAATTTAGCTCTAAGGCTGTTCCCTGTGGACCTTAAATGCTCTTTCGTTTATCATCTAGCAGCAGCAGTCAGCATTCCACTGGGTGAAGGGCGACCAGATGAGGTCTTTGCCCAGGCGGCCAAACGTCACAGCGGGGCTAGTAGCTTTTATCCTTTAGATACTGGATTTCACATATATCAATATTATCAGCTCAAATATTGTCATTTTTATAAATGAAAACTGGCTGACTATAAATCAATCTCTGGGCAGGTCATCGTAGGGAGAAAGCAGCCATTTGGTTTACAAGCTGGCCGGCCAGGTGTGTCTATTCAGCCAGCCAGCAAATCTGGCAGATGAGATAACTCTCCTATTCATTTATTCATTCTCCTGCAGAGCACACTCAGTCAGGACACAGGCAATTGCCAGCAAGCCCCAGCCTTGTAAGCCCTGTGACCTTATTTGTAAAATATGTTAATGTTGACGTGTACTTCCCCAGTGTTCAGAGCCACAGTCCTTCCTAATGCTGTGACCCTTTAACACAATTCCTCATGTTGTGCTGACCCCCAACCATAAAATTATTTTTGTTGCTACTTCAGACTATAATTTTGCTTCTGTTATGAATCCTAATGTAAATATTTGTGTTTTCCAATGGTCTTTGGGGGTTGAGAACCACCAGTTTGGAGACTGAAGATATATGTGTAGTCTCCCATCCCTCACCCCACAGCAAGCCGATTCCTGAGATCTAGTTCAACATTTCCAGGTTGAGATGAAGTTTCGTATACCCCAATTGTTGAGTACCGAGTGTGGGTAAACCACAAGTATGTCCATAAAGTCCCAGTTAAAGGCCGTATTACTGGGGGTTGGAGTGACGCCTTACTTAGCTGCGTCTAGTAAAGTAACTTGGTCTCTCTGTCTTCCAGTTTTTGTCTTCCATAAAAAAGAGGATGGATTTTCATAATGAAGTGAAAGATTAAAAGTAAACCCCCAGAAATGTTCTCTTGTCCTTATAAATATAGTCATTATTTTCCCTGACAGTCAGCTGTGTATATGAATGTGAACTAACTGTATGGGATGCTAATTTTCATTCAGGTTGATAATGAAAGAGCTGGAGAGATGGCTCAGAGGTTAAGAGACTGGCTACTATTGTAGAGGACCTGAGTTCAATTCCCAGCGCCCACATGGCAGCTAACAACCATCTGTAACTCCAGTTCTAGGGGATCTGATGTCCTCTTCTGATCTTCTTAGACAATGAATGCACATGGTGCACATATATACATACATACATGCAGGCAAGACATTTAGACACAAAATCACAATAAAGAAGTATTTTTTTTAAAGACTGTATTACTGGTGGAAAGCTTGTGGGGATATTTCCAAATACAATAAAAACATTCAGAGATATCAGAGGGATCTACCCACAATCAGTCTAGGAGGATCAGATGGTGGTAAATCACACCTTTAATCCCAGTACAGGGAATATCCCGGAAGTGGTGACCTATGCCCTTAATCCAAACTGAATTTGAGGTCATTTTAGTTTATAGAAGGAGTTCCAGGCTCCCAGCAGGCAGTGGTGGGGCCACGCCTTAACTGAGTGAAGAGAGTATTTAAGGCAGGAGTAGAAAGACAGAGGGGGCAGAAAAAGCCAAGAGAAGCCAGACTAAGGAAGCTGGAAGACAGCTAGGTGAGATCTGACTGTGGTGTTTACTCTCTCTGATATCTCCTCTTTTCCCAGAGATCTGGCCCCAGGTTTCCTTTATTCATGTAACAAAAGCTGAAAGTCAGAGAGTCAACCTCCCCAGGCCTCTGTGGTTAGGCCCAAGGATACAAATTTCATATGCACGTTTTCAGAACCTGGACATTCATAACAAGGTTTAATCTGAGCAGAGCATTCCTAGGTGGTCCAGGGGAAGAGGAAAGCCATGAGGGGCAACCACAAAGGGGAAGTCTTGGACCGAGTCTTAAATACTCTCAAAGATGGGTGTGTGGGGCTGTTGTATGTCAGGCTTTCTCAGGGGTAGGATGGACAGCTGAGGGCAGGTTTGGAGGGCAGCTCCAGGAGAGGTCCCCACCAACTACCACAGTGGCCACCAGCAAAGATTCCAAGATACCTTCTAAGCTTCAAGCCAATCGTAACTGCCTTAATCTCTCTTCGAAGGATCAGCAAGAGAGAATTAAAAACAAATGACTCAGGAATCTGTCCTTTGTGAGCCTTCAAGCTTCCAATGTGTTGGTATCACCTGCAATTCTTACTAACATTGTCAATATATTATTTTGTAGTATTGAGAAGAAAACCCAGGGCTTCATGGGTGGTGGGCACGCCCCATCAACGAGTTATACCACTGCCCTGGAGTCCTCTTTAATCTCAATTTTCTGGTTCAGTAGGTCTGGATCGTTGCCTGAGACTGCATTTTCCAGAAGTTCCCACATGACGTTCATTCTGATCCAGTAGCCATGCCTCGAAAGACCCTACTTAGTCTGTGACATGTGCCTAAAATATAATGTGTCCATTCAGATTTATCCCTAAGCAACCTGGCCAACCCACTACTGATACTTCCACACTGTCTCCACAGTCCAAGGTTCCCTGTGGACTGATCTTAGTACCCCGGTCTCTGCACGAAGACTGTTGACAGTCATTTTCACCCATCACTGTTTTCAGAGGGGACAGTGAGAAAGGGAAAGAGGAAGAAGAGACAGTCCTGACCCGTGAGTTATGGACAGTAACGGTCCTGGGAGTACTTGGGTTGTGTAGACTTTCCTAGGTCACTGTGCCACCCCTCATACACTCCCCCACATCACCATGTCACCCTGTGTACACTCTCCTATGTCACCATGTCACCCTGTTCACACTCTCCCACATCACCATGTCACCCTGTGTACACACTCTCCTATGTCACCATGTCACCCTGTGCACACCTCCTATATCGCTACAACTCCTTCCATGGGTTTTCCATTTCTTCTGTCTTCATATGCGATAACTCAATGTTCTTGGTGTCTGAAGCAATTGGACCACAGTTTCCTCAGATCCGTGTGTCTTTAAGAAAAACATGCATCATGTGCATGCAAGAAGAGCAAAATGTAGGCCAGAGCTCTGGTGGGCTTTCTAGAAGAAATACAGAATGAAGGTTGATTTCCCCGAGCCTACCTAGGTCTCACACAGTCTCGCACAGTCTGTCCTTGGGAGCACCCTGGGCCTCTCTGTCTTCACCCTCTTTGCTCGAACCCTCATCATCACACTTTGCTTTCAAAGCAGCATTTCTTTCCCCGATCTCTTTGGCAACCAGGGGAGTCAGAGCATGAGGTGGCAGCTGTTCACACGTGCAGTGACCCAGATAAGGACAGGGCTCACTAGTCTGCTGCTTGTCCATCCAGGGCATGAAATGCTCTCAGCACCCTGCAGACGGTCCAGACTAATGCTTAAGGCATTGGCCATAACTAGACAAGCAAAGGCACCACACTGTGGGGATATTTTCAAATATAATAAAAACCGTCGGAGATATCAGAAGACACAGATCCACCACCTCCTGTCTCTCCCCCCCCTTTTTTGTTAAGGCGTGGCCCCACCACTCCTGCCTAGGAGCCTGGAACTCCTTCTGTAAACTAAAATGACCTTGAACTCAGATTGGATTAAGGGCATAGGTCACCACTCCCGGGATATTCCCTGTGCTGGGATTAAAGGTGTGTATCACCACTCTCTGGTCCTCCTAGACTAACTGTGGGTAGATCCCTCTGATATCTCTGCCTTTCCCAGAGATCTGGCCCTAAGTTTCCTTCATTCGTGCTACATCCTGTGAATGCCCCAGGTGTGGTGAACCTCCTCGGGTGCCATCCATCATCTGCAGGCTTCGGTGCCTACTTTTAATTGTCAACTTGACTCCACCTAGAGTTAACTCAAATCCAATTGCTGGGTACAACTGAGAGGGCTTTAAAAAAAAATAAATTATTTGAAGTGGGAAGACCCACTTTTCATCCACGTCTTGTGAGGTGGGAAGATCCACGGTTAATCTGGGCCACACCGTCTGCTGGCAGCCTAGATAAAGGATGGAGAAGAAGGGAGCTTGCCCTTGCTGAAGTGGATTCTTGGACCTTCTGTTGGTAGACAGGTACTGTTGGGCTAGCTGGTCCTCAGCCGGTGAGCCACTCTAATAAATACCCTTTCTGTAGATATGTTTATTTTCTAGGTCATGTTCCTCTGGAGCAATGCTTCTCAACCTGTGGGTTTCAACCCCTTTAGAAGGGGGTTGAATGACCCTTCCCCAAGCGTCACATATCAGGTGACTTACATATCAGGTCATGACATTATAATTTATAACAGTAGCAGAATCACAGTTAGGAAGTAGCAATGATAACAGTGTTAAGGTTGGGGGGTCACCACAGCATGAGGAACTGTATTAAGACTTGCAGCAGCAAGAAGGTTGGGAACTCCTGGTCTGGAGACCCCTGACTAGTACAAGGCCTACGTTCCTTTGCTCAGGCTGGACTGTGCTTCTGTTGCGCAGATGGACTTTTGCTTTCTTCCTTTCCTGCCCCCTTCCCTTCCCTTCTGTCCTTTAGGATTAGCTGCAAATCACAGTGTCCTGTCACAGAGGCAGTGAAGAAGGACATCTTTCCTGGCCAGTCCCAGAAACCTGAGCTCCTGGAGGCCCCAGGCTCTGTATAAGCCTGACACACATTCTTTGCAGGATTTTGCTCTTAGAACCAGATGAAGCTATGTCAGAGGAATGTTCTAGACTTGGGGATGACTCAACTCATGGTGTTTTATCCCAGCTCAGCAGACACTTGGCCAAGTTCCTAGCTTCTAAACCTGATGAGCATCCACACCATCGAACCAACAACCAGTGTAGGAAAAGCTGTGAGTAGCACCCCAGATGCTCCGCACAGTCCTTTGCAGTAACCACAAACAGTAAAACTGGGTCTGCCTGGCTTGGGATGTCATATGAACGAGCCCCAGCTAGAGCCTTTGCCCTGCTGTCCATCACTTTCCATTGCCTTAGAAGGCTCGAACATGTTTCGCACATGGCTCAGTTTGCTTTCTCTGTGTGAACACATTAGGATGGATTTGTCTCTTCTGTGGATAGAGCCTTGGACAATGTCCATCCCAGGACATTATGTACTGTCTAGAGTGTACTCCTTGAACTGTGCATGTCTGTTGACAGAGAGTGGGCCACAGGGTATGCATGTCCATCTTTTGTTGGGGCTACCTCAGAGTCTGGCAAAGTGGTCCTATTGATTATATGCACTAGGACACCGTGCCATCCTCAATCAACATTCCTGATGGGTGGACAACAGTGTAGCATCCACTTCCAAACTGTTCTCTGGGGACTATTTTGAGCATCTTTTTAAATAAGTTTAATAACAATTTGAATATCTTCTCTTGTTCAAGGTGTTTTCCTAACTTCTTCCTTCCTTCCTTCCTTCCTTCCTTCCTTCCTTCCTTCCTTCCTTCCTTTCTTCCTTCCTTCCTTCGTTTTTTCTTGTTGTTTTGAGACAGGGTTTCCCTGTGCAGCTCTGGCTGTCCTGGAACTCACTGTGTAGACCAGACTGGCTTTGAACTCAGATCCACCTACCTGCCTCTGCCTCCTGAGTGCTGGGATTAAAGGTGTGCACCACCACCACCTGCCCCCCCAACCCCCTTTTAATGCCAGGAAATACTGAAGAAGAAGGAAGCTAAGTAAGATGAACAATGAAGCCAGCTCCTGCACCAGGGTTTAAGTTCCAGTTCTCATGTCTGAGCTGCTGTCCCATCCCAGCTTCCTATCCCTGCCACCCACAATGCTAAACACACACGAGAGGTTGTCCAAGATGGCATCTGGCTGCGCATGGGACACCAGCCCCCAGGTTTGAACCTATCTTCCAGCCCCTCTTGGGCTGGACTGTAGTTTCCAGGGGTGTGCTGTGACCTCGACATTGTTAGGTTAAAGCCATGACAAGTCTGTGGCTCCTCCAGCACTCCTTCCCTGTCCCTACCCTAGACCCCTTTTCTGCTTCCCTTCCCCCAGCCTGATCCCTATATAGCTCAGTGACTTGGGTTATGCACATCTCTTGGTCTCTTGGCACTGGCCACCTCTCTTGGCTGATGACCCCTCTTTTGCTCTCCCTCCCTTCTCTCATGCCTGCCACATTCATCCAGGAATCTTTCTCCCTTACACCTACAATAAAAATCTTCTCCACACCCTAGGACTGGTCATGTCTTTCTCCTTTTATTTTCTGTTTTCATTCAAACATGTCTCAGATTTTCCAAGTCAGCCCCGACAGAGCAAAGCCTGTGTCATAGTTAGATACACACTCTGCATCTTTAGACTGGAAGACACAGAGCCTGGAACCATCAAACCATGTCCTGGATTGGAAGTCTGAAGACAGTGACTCACTTCTTCCCGGACTCTTCATTCTCTGCCCTCCTGTTTACTCCCTGAGCCATTTTGGGGAAGGAGGAGCCACACTCAGTGTGTTGAGGCCCTGTACATCCCCACTTCTATAAAGAGACAAACCCAATCACACACATCTGTGACTCCTCATCACCAAAGCCACTGAAACATATGAGAAGCAGATCCCTCACACCTGCAGCACACAGAGCCGTTGGCCTCAGGCAACTCTTTCTCTCCGATGCCCATAGCCATGTCTGGGCCCCACTTCATCTCTCCCACACATGCACAGGGACTCTGACGGAATCTCTCTAGTGTGATCCAGGCTGAGCAGCAGCTGGCCTAGGTCCCATCCCCAGTGCATTCCCTCACAGAAAGGAAACAAAGAGAAAGAAAAGATATTGTTCTTCAGGGTCAAGCCATGAAAATGTAGCCACTCAAGCTGCTCCGCATCGATTGAGATAAGGTCTCACTTTGCGGCGCAGGCTGGCCTGGAATTCACAACCTAGCCTTGTGGATCGGTCAGCTGACTGCAGTTTGAACTGGTGTATCAACAGTTACCTGAGATCATGGGACCAACGAGCCCACCCATCCCTTCCTGAGTTCTTCTTCCATGGTGACTAATACAGGGCCCAATTTGTAGCACAGCAAGAGACACAAACAGCTTCTGGAATATTCTGAAACACAAACCTGTCATATGTGTATGTATGTATATGTACATATATGACTGACATATATGACATATGTACATATGTATACATATATATATATATATGTATATATGTGACATTGGTCTGAGCGCTGATGACCAGCTGAGGCTGGAGGACATTGGCCTGTAAAAGTCCTGGAGACTTTGAAAGGTTGTGGTGGGTATTAGAAAGAGGAAGAAGGGGATCTTATTCACAGCACGGCAGACCGGTTAACAAACCCAGTAGACAGCAATGAAGCTGCTCTGCGCAGGCGGTGTCCTTAGGGCAGCAGGTTTCCAGGATGAGAGAGAGAGAACTGAGAACTCTACCTTTCTGTCACACTCTGTTCATGAAAGGACTTTGACTCTCTTTCTCTCAGCTCCTTCTCCTCAGACATCACAGAAAATATCAAATCCTACTCGTTGACAGGCAAATGTCCCAAGAAAAAATAAAGCCAAATGTGTGTCCATAGAAGAATGCTTTGTTAGAACCCCCAGAAGTGAGATTCTCGGGTTCTTAAAACATGTAACCTGTTGTGGAAGATCTTAAGGTCCCGTCTGGCAGGCCCTGTGGGTAAAACACCCCCCCCCCAGGGGGGAGCGACTCTTCGGATTGTTTTTACACAGAGTCTAGCCACATGCAGGACTGTGGTAAATATCACAACTTAAAATCAGGTGGGATTGACCTCCTTCGGCTATCAGATGACAGATTCCAGAAAAGAAGGTCTGGTGGACAGCAGCTGATCCCAATCGCTCATTTCAGATATCTCTGGATCGGAGCCCAGGAGGTGCTCGGCATTCAGAGGCAGATGCAAGATTGTCATAAATTCAAAACCAGTTTATTCTAGGTACCAAGTTCCAGACCAGCCAGAGCTGTATAGCAATATGATGCCTCAGAAGAAGAGGAGGAGGAAGAAGAGGAGGAGGGGAAGAGGAGAGAAAAAGGAAGAAAGAAAAGAAATATTTTATTTGTTTTTTTCCTTGTGACCCTGGCCTCCCTCTGTAGACCACTCTGGCCTCAAACTCACAGAGATCCACCTGCCTCTGCCTCTCGAGTGCTGGGATTAAAGGTGTGCACCACCACTGCCTGGGTAAAATTTTTTTTAACTTAAATTTAAATTTTTTAAATATAGGCAGACATTGTTAAGTAATACTTCGTTCCCAGCCATAGCAAACTTAAAGAAATAGTCACAGGCATATTTTATTCAGGAGTCTACAGTTTAGTTGGCTTTGGGGAGGATGTTTGGTAATGTCAGCTGGCGACTGCAGGCAGCTTATTCACAAGACTAGAAAGTTCTTGTCAAAGACCAGATACTTGTGACCAGTGGCTGAAAACTCTACCAACTCAGAGTAAAGAAAGACAAAATACCTTCACTGAAACCGCGCTGACAGGCAAATATGCACAAAAAAGCAAAACGCTCAGAAAACAGCCAACAGTTGAAAGATTGAGGTAAAAATGGAAGAAAAAAACCACAATACTGGTGTTCTCTCCTTGGCGTGTGTCATTACAATTGTATTTAAAGAACAAATACAGCAACCGGAGAGATGTCTTAGTCCTTAAGAGCATTGGCTGTTCTCACAAAGGACCCAGGTTCAATTCTCAGTCTCAATTCTCACAATCATCTCTAACTCCAGTCCTAGGAGACCTGACGCCCTCTCCTGGCCTCTAAGAGTACTGCATGCACACAGTGAACATACATATGCATAGGCAATACTAATACACATAAAGTAAATAAAACTAAACAAACAGCTTACAAAGCACTTAGAAATTAATAAAGAAGCTGGGTGGGATGCACTCCAGCACTCAGGAAGCAGAGACAAATAGATCTCTGAATTCAAGGCTAGCCAGAGCAAATTCCAGAACAGCCAGAGTCACACAGAGAAAACTTGTCTCAAAGAAAAAGAGAGAAAGAGAATGGGAAAGAGACTGAACAAGTTCTCAGAAGATTTTGTTTCTAATGAAACACACTAACCTAACTTATTAATTTAATATTTTAAAATCTGAATATAAATCAGAAGTAGAAAGAACATAAAGATTACCCAGCTAACTCTCTCAAGGAAACCAGAACCTCATTACAAAAAAAAAGCCAGATGAGCACTGTTCTAGGCACAGAAGCACACACTCAGGTCCCTGCTGTGAGCCAAGGAGAGCCCAAAGACTTGACCCACTCATTTTTAACTTTCCCTTGCTCCTATAGCACTACCCTCCAAGCCTTTCCTACTTCGTCAGACTGCAGAAAAAGCCCCCAAAGAAACTCCAGTGAGCTTTGGGATTACTCAGAGCCTGCTGATGTGTGAGGGATCATTTCTGCCCCCAAACGAATTCTAGCTACCTTCAGACAATAATCACCCTGAGAGAGTGTTCTTTCCTTTCCAGAGGTTCACATCAAGTGGAGGGGGAATGGAGAAGTGTACCAGCAACAGGTAAAGAAGGACTGTGGTGGGGCTGGGGTTGGGGGGCCCTTTGCATAAAGGTGCCTGTGACAAAGCTGAAGTGACCTGGATTCAATCAACAGAAACCTCAAGGAAGAAAGAGGGAATTGACTCCTACAAGCTGTCGTCTCACCTCTGCATACACACACAAACACACACACACACACACACACACACACACACACACACACACAGAGCTTCTGACCTCTGCATGTGCACAGTGGTACACACACACACACAGAGCTTCTGACCTCTGCATGTGCACAGTGGTAAACACACACACACACACACATATACACACATACACACATACACACACATACACACACAAACACACACACACAGAGCTTCTGACCTCTGCATGTGCACAGTGGTACACACACACACACAGAGCTTCTGACCTCTGCATGTGTACAGTGGTACACACACATACACACACAAACACACACACACACACAGAGCTTCTGACCTCTGCATGTGCACAGTGGTACACACACACACACACATACACACACATACACACACATACACACACATACACACACACACAGAGCCTCTGATCTCCACATGTGCACAGTGGTACATGCACACACACACACACAGAGCCTCTGACCTCTGCATGTGCACAGTGGTAAACACACACACACACACACACATATACACACATACACACACATACACACACAAACACACACACACAGAGCTTCTGACCTCTGCATGTGCACAGTGGTACACACACACACACAGAGCTTCTGACCTCTGCATGTGTACAGTGGTACACACACATACACACACAAACACACACACACACACAGCTTCTGACCTCTGCATGTGCACAGTGGTACACACACACACACACATACACACACATACACACACATACACACACACACAGAGCCTCTGATCTCCACATGTGCACAGTGGTACATGCACACACACACACACAGAGCCTCTGACCTCTGCATGTGCACAGTGGTACACACACACACACACAGAGCTTCTGACCTCTGCATGTGTACAGTGGTAAACACACACACACACATACACACACATACACACACACATACACACACACATACACACACATACACACACACATACACACACATACACACACAAACACACACACACACACAGAGCTTCTGACCTCTGCATGTGCACAGTGGTACACACACATACATACATACACACATACACACACACATACACACACATACACACACATACACACACAGAGAGCCTCTGATCTCCACATGTGCACAGTGGTACATGCACACACACACACACAGAGCCTCTGACCTCTGCATGTGCACAGTGGTACACACACACACACACAGAGCATCTGACCTCTGCGCATGTGCACAGTTGTACGTGTGTGTGTGTGTGTGTGTGTGTGTGTGTGTGTGCCCGCGCGCACACACACACAGAAAGAGCAAATAAATGTAATTTTTAAAGTTCTGTTTTGTCTGTTTTTCGAGACAGAGCTTCTCTGTGTATCCCTGGCTGTCCTGAAATTCACTCTATAGACCAGGCTGGCCTCCAACTCAGAAATCTGCCTCTGCCTCCTGAGTGCTGGGATTAACCACCACTGCCTGGCTAATTTTTTTTTTTTTAATTCTTAATTTGTTTTTGGTGGTGAGGGGGTTGTTGAGAAAGAATCTCTCTATATAGCTCTGTCTGTCCAAGAACTTGCTATGCAGACCAAGTTGGCCTTGAACTCACAGAGTTCTGCCTCTGATTTTTAGTGATAGAATTAAAGGCATGTGCCATCACACACAATTTTAATTTTTAAAAATTTTAATCCTTAAAAAATATTTTTTTTAAATGTTTAGAAAAAAGGTTATGATATTACTCTGAAACCAATAAGGCCAGTCAATCCTTCCCGGTGTTAAGCAAATCCACACACCAAATGGGAAGGCTGTACAACCTTGATATTAAATCTCTTACCCAAAGAGGTCGTAACATCATGACTTAGCAACATAAACAGAACAAAATGTCAAGAAAATAAATAGGATTTGCAGTGTCCTAAGAGAAAGCCCTGGGGACTGTGGGAGCTTTTCAAATAGAAAGAAGCCTTCATAACTACGGCCCTACCGAGTGCTGCTGATAGACATTCCTGAACTCGATTCGGTGTTCTCAGAAGACAAGGACTTCCAGTCGGCTTTGGTTCCTTTACACTGATGAGCCTGGACAGACCGCCACAATGTCTCCAGAAGGCCCAGGCCATTGGGGCGGGGCGGAGATGGAAGAGAGAAACAAGTTGTTGGTAAAGACCTGTGCTACTTCCTCCCCCCAGGACACACTCCAATCATTCTAGGCAATCTTAGCCTCCAGCTCTCAGGGCAGAGGCATCTTGTCACATCCCCCAGCTTCCTGGTCAGCTTGATTCCAGTGCACAACCGAAGGCTACCCTCCACAATGGAGGAAGACAGGGGTCAGGGGTCACAGGGATCAGGGGTCAGCCCCTGATGTTGTCCATGGGTTGCAGTATCCAAGAAGGTGCCCATGTCTGGGGGTGGGGGGGTGGGCTAACAACCAGGTTAGGGACTGTGGCCTGGGGAAGCTCCCAGCCTTGGGTGCTGCTGAGGCGGAGCTGGGAATCCAAAATCAACACGAAGGATCCCAGGCTGGAAAGCTTCTCCCAGGCATGGAGCGGCAGGAACATCTCAGGTTTCCAGCACTCAGACGACAGGCTTGGATCAGGAAGCGGGACCTTCTAATATAGCCGGGTTCTTTGCATTGACCCAGGTGTAGGTGCTGAAGCTGCTGGGGCTGACCTGCTTCCGGTCAGGTGTTCCATCCGGTCAGTGCCTCCAGATGGGAGACTTCCTCCAAAGGTTGCCGAAAGGCATCTTCGAATGGTGCGCAGTTTTGGAATTCTGGAGCTGCTCTGTGGACTTTCCACTGAGGGGGCCGCTCTCCTGATACTCCCCATCCCTTCCCATCTAACACTGCCACTTCCAGGGAGCTCTGCTTCCCCCCCACTTCTTCTGAGGGGTCCCACTGCTCCACCCTGCTTCTCTCTGCCTGCTGAGCATGACCTCAGACAAGGGGGGCCTGACTAGGGCCACTGCTGAGGCACCTCATGCTGTCCTCCTTGAACTCTGTTTTCAAAAATAGAAAATAGAAAATACACCGCCTCCCGTGGACAGCCATCAGTACCAGCCTTATTCCCCAGCGACTTCCAATAGGAATTACTAGGAAAAAAGTCAACTACATGGGATTCTAATTCTTTTTTTTTTTTAATTAAAATATTTTTAGATTTTGTAACATTTCATGTGTTTGGGTATTTCGTCTCCCTGTGTATAGTGTGGCACATGCATGAAGTGCCTGTGGAGGCCAGAAGAAGAACTAGGTTACAAGTGGTTGTGAGCCGCTCTGTGGGAGCTGGGAATCGAACTTGGGTCCTCTGGAAGGCAGCCAGTGCCTTTTCTTTTTCCTGGTACAGTAACAGCTTTATTAGAACTTTGGTCTCCAAATAGAAAGTTCTGGTAATAAATGCCCTTAGGATTAACTCAGTGGTCTCCAAATAGAAAGTTCTGGTAATAAATGCCCTTAGGATTAACTCAGTAAAACATTTAAACATGACATTACAGAGTTATAGTCTTCCAAATCCCAGAAGGCATTTAAACAGGTCAACAGATGTCACTGCTGGTCTTAAAATGGACAAAGCAACAGTGTCAGCCAGTGCCCTTAAGAACCATCTCTCCAGCCCTGGGCCTCTAAATCTCTATGGACTAGGATTTTACATCTTTTTATGATGTGACTTTGAACAGGCTAGCTCATTTATATGAGGCTCTGAGTTCTCCATAGTGAAAGGAGGGCAGGAGTTCTCCCTCTGGGCCTGTGATGACCAAAGTCTATTGCACAGGAAATAAGTAGAATCTGCTGAGTCATTAGTACACACCACCAACCAACCAACCAACCAACCAAGACACCAAGCTTGAGCGGACTTATCACATCACTGGGTAGGTTCTGCTGGGGTGTGGACCCATAGCTAGGGCAGGGGGTCACTCTCTGGTCCTACTCAAATCTTCATGCCATGCTAGACTAAAAGTCACTTCATGCAGAGCCCTTTAGAAACTGTTAGAAAATTCTAAATATGAAGAAGAAATAGAAAAATCAGTGGAAGAAAAAGATATATTTAGTTATAAGGAACCCTGCCTGTGAGTCTGATACTTGGGAAGCAGAGAGAAGAGTCAAGAATTAAAGGCTAACCCGAGTTATATAAGGAAGGAAGTAAGAGAGGGCCAGAGCCAGGGAGAGAAGGGAAATAAATAAATACTTTTGAGAGTTTCAAAAAAGTATCTAACAAAAGTTTCAAACAAAGGTAAGACATAACAGAGGAAAAAAAATCTAAAGAAATAACAATATAGCCAACTCTGTTGGCATAGCCTGTAATCCTAGAATGTCAGAGGTAGAGGCAGAAAGATCAAAGACAGCCTAGACCGCCTGAGACAAAACAGACCAAACCAAAAAACCAAACAAAAAAAACCTATAAAGAAACAAAATAGTGTCATTATTTTTCATAATTGAAGAAACAGTCTCACTACCCTGAGTGCTAAGCAGAAAAAATCTAAAAGACATTCCATACCCAGAGGTTCCTGAAAACATGATGCAATTCTAGAAGCCAAGAGGAAGAAGGAGAAAAAAAGACATTATCTACCAAGAATTTCCACAAACCTCTTATCAGAACAGTAAATACTGGAAGGAAAGAGCCATATACCTTCAAATGGGCTGAAAGGAATGACTGAGGTCCTGTTGGGATCCAAGATGAGTAAGCTAGATAAGGGAAGTTAAGTAACTCTCCCCTGTTCCAGGAACTCAAAACAAATAGCACTATGGAAGCTCGCCACATCTCAGCGCTCTCAGCGGAGACCTTGGGGGAATTTAGAAAGAATTCACAGAATAAAAAGGGACAACCCAGTGCAATATAAGGCTTGACAACATCAGCAAAGCCAAATGCTTACATCCATAAAATGAATAAACTTGTCACACAACAGAATCCTACATGTGATTACAATGAGCTGGGAGACGCCTCAGAATAAGCTGTACCACAAAACTGGGGGAGAAGGTGCGAGAATTTTGGAGCCTTCACTCAGCAATGGAAAGATGACACACTGAACAAGAGAGAGGGTCTTCTCCACAGTTTCCCCTTGGACATTCAATCTTCTCAACAAGTCTGAATGAGGGAGGGAGCAGTCCCAATGGGTGCAGTCTGGATGGAAGACGTTCAAGGCACCTGAAAATCTCAAGCTACATTGACATGTCATTGCAGACCTGGGGGAACCACAATACATTCAGAATGTAATCTCTTGGGTCTCATTGTGACTAGTTGATATGCAGTGCGTGGGTGACATGCATTTTCCTGCTAATGTCAAAATCCTCTTAGAATGGTTAAGAACAAAACAAAGCAGAAACTGAGCCAGGTTTGTGGCGCACACCTTTAATCCCAGTGCTTGGGAGGCAGAAAGAGGGAGCCCCATAGAGTCTGAGACAGCCAAGGCCACACAAAAATAGAAGCAAACAGGAAGGAAGAAGAGAGATTAATAATAAATTTGTTTGCCTGTGAGGAGTTAGACCAAATGCTTATTCCTAACCATTGTCTCTGGAATCCCAAGTATAAGTCTTTGGTTGAAATACAGAATTTTCTCATTGACCCGAGGCCAGTAACACATACAAACACAACTTTCCCCAACAGCTGAATGGCGAAAAAAATTCCTACACCTTTGAAACATGTAGGAGGTTTATGTTTGGATATTGAAGCTGTTTTGTTTAAGTTCCTCATCCAGATGCTTGTGTGGAGTCTGGGTCCCCAGTATCCATGGGGCCACCATGGTCACAGTGACAAACAAATGTTGTATGTGATTCCCATGTGCTCCCTAGAGCCAGTCACCAGGTAACCATGGTAACATGGCAGGATGACCTGTATCTCAATCTTTTCCAAGCTCCTACATGAAGGCTCAACTCCGCTGGAACCCAGAAAGCTGTGGATAAATGGTTTGTGTTATACTAGACAATGAGTAGATGATGTCATGTTTTGCTCCTGAGTTGAAACAAACATTTCCTAGTAACTAAGAAATAAAACTTAGAGCTGGGCAGTGGTGGTACACGCCTTTAGTCCCAGCACTCGAGAGGCAGAGGCAGGCAGATCCCTGAGTTTCAAGGCCAGTCTGGTCTACAGAGCAGAGTTCCAGGACAGCCAGAGCTACACAGAGAAACCTCAAAAGAGAGAGAGAGAGAGAGAAAGGAGGGAGGGAGGGAGGGAAGGAAGGAAGGAAGGAAGGAAGGAAGGAAGGAAGGAAGGAAGGAAGGAGGGAAGGAGGGAAGGAAGGAAGGAGGGAAGAAACCTAGGAGCATGCTCACCCCAGGCAATCTTATTCCTGTTTCCCGTGGGTGCCTGAGAAAAGATAACATACAGATAAACTCCTCAGAGAAGCTACAGCTAAAGGTGACTCTCTAGTAGGACTTAGGCGGCTCATGGCTCTGATACCAGCTCTGGGAGGCGGACATAGGGAGGATCAGATCACATGATCAAGTTCCTCCCTTGATAGGGTAAATTCAAACTGTCTCGTAACAAAACAAAACCAAAAACAAACAAAAAGCCCACAAACAGAACAAGAGCCATAAACAAACAAACAAACAAACAAACAAACAAATAAATAACAGCAAAATTTCCCCCAGCCCCTCAGAAATCTCTAAACTATTTTTTTTTCTTCTTAGATCCAGAGAATAATTTATACAGTTGTGCAGGATCAGTGAATCCTGTCTTGCTTTAAGACAGGATCTTGCTATGAAGCCCATGATAGTCTCAAATCTGTGATCCTTCTGCCTCCTAATCACTCAGACCGAGGTGTGCACCACCACACCCATAGCTACAACTCCTTTAGAAAATGCTGATGTCAAATGACCATAAAAACCACACAACACTGTAGCAACCTAAATGTGGAAAATCCTTAGCCTCACTTTAAGAAAACTACACTTTTCAATTTCAAAATTGAAATCTGAGTAGTTAACCTAGAGAAATTTGTATATACATAGAGGTGTTTAAACTTGTACATGTTTTCCCTGCTGTGCAGCAGGCATGTGCAGAGGTGGATGAACCTGGGAACTGAACACAGGTCCTTTGGAAGAGCAGTTGGTTCTCTTAACCACTGAACCATCTCTCCAGCCACCAAAAGTGTTTAAATTTGACTTTAGTGCAAAGGAAGCATCATGGCTGCCCAAGCATCTAAATTACCTATGTGTTCCTGCAAAGTCCAAAGCCTGTATAATTAATGAATTACCCCACTGTTATGTACACAGGGATTAAGTGTTACATGAACTAGTTTCTAAATCATTTCCAGGAAGAGAGAATTCTGGATATTTAAGAAATCACAGTTGGGCTTGTAGCCAGAGAGCAATGCCAATCAACATTCAGGATCTGGGTTAGACATTAAAGCACCGTTCGTTTATTAAACACGATGAACTATGATTTTTTTCTTTTTAGTTCTAAAGATACGTCGATCACAGTACTGGAAACTTGGAGAGGGAAATGAGAAACTAAAGCCCAATTCTCTTAACACTGTGGTATTATTTCTTTCTTGATTTTCCCCCTAATATTTTTTATTTAATTTTTTTGTTTGTTTTTTAGCTTTTAGATTTTTTTCAGATAGGGTTTCTCTATATATTCCTGGCTGTTCTGGAACTCTCTGTATAGACCAGGCTGGCCTCAAACTCAGAGATCCACCTGCCTCTGCTTCTTGAGTGCTGGAGTTAAAGACACAAGCCACCATGCCCAGCTCTAAATCTAAAGTTTTAACCTCATTATGTGTAACTCTTTGTCACCAATTTAATTGAAATTATTTCTTGGGTTACTAAAGAAACTTTCCAGGGATATGCAGAACAGATAGGTTCTCTTCCAGAGAAGCTGAGTTTGATTCCCAGTGGTCATATGACAACTCAGAACAGTTCAAAGCTCCAGATCTCAGAGATTGATGCCCTCTTCCTGCTCTAAGGGCACCGGGCACACGCATGGCACACATACATACACTCAGGAAAACTTATACATCACGAAAATAAATATTTCTTTTTTAAAGAAAGCTTTCTGAACAAAATTTTACTATGGCGATAAAATGCTGATTTTTAAGGCTACGTGTTGTCAAACTGATCAATAGAAAAGTTGTATAAATTTATGAAAAACCAAGTATGTCTACATGTCTTCAACAATGCTAAATACTAAAATTCCTTTAAATATCTGACAAAGTGAGGTTAGAGGTTCCAGGTACTGCCGGCCAGCCGCTGTTTTGCATGTACTCAGTGAACTTTTTGTTTGTTTATCTCAGTGTTTTGTTTTGTTTTGCTGGTTTTGGGGGTTTTGTTGTTGTTTTGAGACAGGGGTTCTCTGTGAAGCACTCGATATCTTGGAACTCGCTTTGTAGACCAGGAAGCATCACTATCTAGTAACTCTTTAGATTTTTAAGGGCATCAGTTATTTGCTTGTCTTATGGGCTAAGACTTTTGAGGTATTCACCATATTAGAACTATTGAAAACTTTCTTTAGTAACAAGCTTTAAAAATGCTCCCTGAAAATGGAATCATTAGCTGGGCACTTTCTTTCTTTACTACCTACTACTATTATTGTTAGGCTTTGGCTGACCCGAAACTAGCTTCTCTGTAGACCAGGCTGGCCTAGAACTCACAGAGATCCTCATGCCTCTGTTTCCTGGGTGCTGGAATTAAAGATGCATGCCAGCACTACCCAGCTCATTTTATTATTTTATTTTATGTGTATGAATGTCTGGGCACCTGTCTGTACCTGGTGCTCTCAGATGCCAGAAGAGGGCATCAGATTTCCTGGGACTGCTGGAATGGTTGTGATCCACTATGTGGATGCTGGGAATTGAACCTGGGTCCTCTGCAAAACAGCCAGTGTTCTCAACCACTTGGCCATCCCTTTAGCCCCCAGAGCATTGTCTCTATGTTTTTTTCTAATTTCATATTCTGTCTTCACTTGCCTAATACACGCAGGCCATGAATTCAGTCTTTAGTACAATGAATCAAATTATCTCTAATCTACATGGAAGAGCTGTGAGATTGTGTTCTGCTCTGTTTTTGCTTATTTTTGAGACAGTGTCTCACTGTGTAGCTCTGGCTGTCCTGGAACTAACTATATGGACAAAGCTGACCTCAAACTCACAGAGACCTCTCTGACTGCTATAATTAAAGGCATGCACCACCACACGTGGCCCTCTCTTAGTTTTTTATGTACAAAATGTTATTTTTCTAATTCGACTTGTGTCCTAACACTGACAATAGTTTTTGTATCTGTAGGACAGATATTATGCAATTAGAACTTATTTGTCTAGTGTGTGCATAATATTTACAGGGTAACAAGACTAAATAAAAAGTGGTCAGGCATGGTGGCCCAACCCTGTAACACAACACTCATAAGTTAGCGGCAGGTAGATTTCTATGAGGTCAGCCTCATATATATATACGTCAGTTCCAGGCCATCTAGAACTACATAGTGAGATTCTGTCTCAAAACAAAATGTAACAACAAAAGAAATCCCAGAAGACATATATACTGCTCTAAATGAGAAATAACTCCCCCCCACATATTTATTTGAATACATGGTGCCCAGTAGGTGGCGCTGTTTAGGGAGAAGTTAGAGACCCTTTTAGTAGACAGAGCCTTGCTGGAGGAAGTTGGTCACTGTGGGCAGGCTTGGAGAGTTTGTAGACCTGCTCCACTTCCAATTCATACTTTCAGTTGCAGACTTGTTCCCTCAGCTTCCTGCTCTGTCTGTCTGTCATCCCTCCCCTACCATTATGGACTGTCCCTGGCACCATAAACTCAAACAAACTTTTCCATCTAAGTAGCTTCTGGCCATGGTATGTTATCACAGCAAAAGTGCTAATTCACCACACACACAGCAAAATAAACAAAATGGGACCCTGTCCTCAAGGCGAGTACACTGGCTGGGTGCTCTGCAGTTCTCTCCTCTGGCTGCCAGGGCACAGACACAAATGGGCAAGTCAAGAGGACCTGGCTACCCCTCCCAAAACATTTCATATAGATTTTAACAGAAATCTATTTATAAAATGTGGGTTTTTTTTATTTCCACCTTTAAAATATACCAGATACCTTGGACTATTTAGAAAGACTAAAGTTTTTAAAATATGTAGCCTTGTCAACGACATATACAGTAAGAAGGGATAAAATGCACACCCAGCACAATAGCTACAATGCTAAAATGCCTTCTCCATGGGAGCAGGCAGCAGACTTCCTGCTGATGAATATTTGTTTACATTGTGAAAATGTGTCTTTGCCAAGGCACCTTCTGATTTGTTTAATAAAGAGCTGAATGGCCAATAGCTAGACAGGAAGAGGGTAGCTGAAACTTTCAGAGGCTAAGAGGATGCTAGGAAGAAGAAAGATAAGAGTAGCCAGCCAGATTCAGAGGAAGCAGGGCACACAAGATAAATGAGAAATAATGTCATGTGGTCGGATGTAGATGAACATCAACAGGCTAAATTAGGTCACAAGAGCTAGTTGAGACAAGCCTAAGCTAAAGACTGCATTTACATTGGGTACCTAATGTCAAGTACATAAATCCATATAAAGCCTGAGAACGCTTTCTGCCAACTGGTCCCTGCTACAAAGCACCTGAGTGGGGTTTATGAGCAGCAGGCAGCCCCACTACCTGGTGACAGAATAGATAGAAACACCACTGCAGTGTGGATCCCTGCCATGACATGACCTGCGTAGTCTGTCACACACACTCCCCGCCATTACCACACTGAACTCCAACTAAAGGCCCAAAGCAGTGAGTGGTCACATGATCAGAACTAGAACCTTTAAACCCATGAGACCGAATAAATCTTTCCTTGATTGACAGAGGCAGGGGGGTCTCTGTGAGTTGAAGGCTAACCTGGTCTACAAAGTGAGTTCCATGGTAGCCACGGCTGTTACATGGAAAGACCTGTCTCAAAAACAAACAACAAATAAAAACACAAAGAAACAAAAAGATACACAAAATAAGCCTTTTCTCTTTGTGGAGTGCTTCAGATATTTTGTTAGGGTCATGGGAAACTAATTAATACACTGCATTTACAGTAAGATCCTTCCCTCCCTCTGGCTTCCACGCCAGAAATGGAAATGAGAAGCCCTGGAAAGGCAGACTGTCTGGAATTCTCTCCAGGTAGGAAATTTATCTTACATTTGGATCACAGTCGCCAAGATAGGTCTGGACAAACTGTTAGGTCCAAAAGAAACCAATGTCTGCCTGTGGTGCCTGTTAGCAGACCAAAGCACATGCTGGCCTCAGGGCTCTCTCAGCATCTGCAAATTCCAGTTAGAGTCCACGCTAACATCCTGGCTCTTCTCACTCCACCCCAGCTTCACATTCCAGCCCTCTGGGTCCTGCTTTCTCACTCCCCCACCCCTTCCCCTCATGGCCAAGTCCGCTCTGCACTCTGCCTGCCCTGTTTAGTCTCTCTCTGGTCTGGGTTCTTCCAGGTGACTGTCTCCTAGCTACAGAAAAATCCTTCTCATCAGCCATACCTTAGGGTCATGTCTGCACCCTCCACACCAACTCAGATCCCTTTTCCCTCCATAGTATCAGGCAGGAACTGAGTGAGTCAACACATGCAAAGCAGCAGTGAGAAGGGGGAGGGCTGGGGGCATGCTAGTCACGTCTGGCACTCAGGTCCGCAGTTTAGATTAG
Source organism: Phyllotis vaccarum (assembly GCA_033318265.1). Lineage (NCBI taxonomy): Eukaryota > Metazoa > Chordata > Mammalia > Rodentia > Cricetidae > Phyllotis > Phyllotis vaccarum. The sequence continues at coordinate 139,777,883 of JARWLC010000009.1, read as the reverse complement.
TTAAGCCTGAAAACTCCCTCGTGCTCTTTTCTGCCGCGGAAGAACCCTCCCTTGCCAACAGAACTAACAATATGAGAGACATCATCAGTGCTAAGAATGAACTAAGAGCCTACAGAAACAAAGAGCTTTCTCTATGAGGGAAGGTCAGGGGAAAATGGCATCTAAGCCGTTTTTAAACACTGAGCTAAAGGGACTAAGGAAACGGTTCAGTGGTTAGCGCACTGGCTGCTCTTGCAGAAGACCCCGGTTTAATTCCCAGCACTCATACAGCAGCTCATAATCATCTTTAATTCCAATTCCGGGAAATCCGGTGCCCTCTTCTGGCCTCCATGAGAACTGCACACATATGGTTGCACATGCATGCATGCAGGGTACATATTAAAATAAAAATAAATAAATCTTTCTTAAAAAGAAAAGAAATATAAGATAAAGTTTGATGGTCTCAAAGTTAAGAGAGAATTCCAAGTAGAGGAAGAAGGAGCAGCTGCCAAGACACCCTTGAGGAAGGAATGTGTGGGAAATAAGTCTGAGCGCTCAGATAATAGAGTAAGCTGCAGATGGAATCTCAGGGAAGTCCTTTAGGCTGGGGACAGGCCAGGAGTCACATACAAAAACTGTAGTTCAAGAGCCATCAATGGCAGCACTCAGGAGGCAGAAGCAGGTGGAGCACTGAGTTTGAGGCCAGACTGGTCTACAGAGTGAGTTCCAGGCCAGCCAGAGATACACAAAGATATCTTGTCTCAAAAAGCAAATAAACAAAAATATTATAGTCTAAAAAAATGAAACCATTAAAAGGTCAGAACAATGGCTGTGCATTCATATCAAGTGTTCGTTCATATTAAGCATTATGCTAAAATCAATATATTGAGCTAACTGGCAGAGCACACCTTTAATCCCATCCTCAGGAGGCAAAGGCAGGCGAATATTGGGGAGTTCATGGTCAGCTTGGACTATATAGCGAGTTCCAGAATAGCTATAGTTATATAATAGAGAGTGTAGTGGGATTTGTCCCTGTTTAATAAAAAAAGCTGATTGGCCAGAAGGCAGACAGGAAGTGTGGGCGGGGCTACCAGACTAAGAAAACTCTGGGAACAGGAAGAGCAGAGCAGAGATGCCAGAGAGACATCAGGAGAGACACCAGCAGAGACACCAGAGAGACATCAGGAGAGACACCAGCGGAGACACCAGCAAAAGGAGAGGAAAGATACCCATGCTGCTCTGAGAAAAGGTACCAAGCCACATGGCTGAACAGATTAATGGAAATAGACTGAGATAAGATGAAAGAAGAAGATAGCGATATGTCCGAGCCATAGGCCAATGAGCATAAAATTAATATAAGCCTCTGTGTGTTTCTGGGCACTGCGGGTCTGTGGGTCTGGACCACAGGCCAGACAGGCCAGAAACTTCTTACTACAAGAGAGAGACTCTGTCTCAAAGAAATAAACAAACAAAAAAAATACAATATATTGTGTAGGCTTTTAAAACATTAATACTAAAAGAAATGCCTATGAGGCAGATACTAGCTTTTATTCAATTTTCACTTCCAGGAGACAAGATTTATAGAGAGTTCAAGGGCCACAATTAGTGGGACAGTCAAGATTTGAATTCAATTCTGTTATTACTACAGGTCAAAAGCTCACCAACGCTCCTCTCTAAAAGAACATAGCAAAAAATAAGAGTAGATTGAGAATTTTGGGATCCCGGCTGGTGAGAAAGCAAAGGCATTTTCGACCTAGTCTAGCAACCTGTGTTTGATCCCTTGCTCATACTTGCTCCCATGTGAGAGAAGTTCATGTGCCATGGAGCATGCCAGCATGTATACACATACACACACACATATACACACACATACACACACACATATACACACACATATACACACACATACACACACAAATATACACATACACACATACAATAAGTTTTATTATCATATTAAAAAAGAATCTTGGGAACCATCTAGCAGAAGTAAGACCTTATTCTTTTCTGGGTCAAATGGGATCCTGTCTTCACAGATGTCCTTTGGAGATGGAAGAGGCAGGCAAAGATTTGTAAGCCATGTGCCATCCCTCTGGCTCGGCACACCACTTCTCTGCTTTTATTAAGTGCCATTTGTGCCTCAAAAGTTTCTCACCTATTTTCAGATGATTTTTGCTTGTTTGTTTGGTTTGGGCATTTTTGTTTTTAGCTGTTTTGAGGAGTTTGTTTGATTGTTTTTGAGACAGGGTCTCACTATATAAACTCTGAACTTGTTCTTTAGACCATGTTGTCCTGGAACTCACTCTGTAGACCAAGCTGGCCTTGAGCTCACAGAGATCCACCTTCCTCTTCCTCCCAGAGGCTGGGATTAAAGGCGTGAGCCACCACTACCTGACCAGGGTGGTATTAATATTAAGGGCTGCAGATGTGACTTGGTGGTAGACCACTTTCTTAACATACACAACCTTGGGTTTGATCCCCAGCATTACAAAGATACAGGCATTGGACAAAATGGCAGGTGTCTGCCAGCCTAAGTCCCTAAGTGGCTCTTCCACTGACACATGTGAGGGGGTTAATTACAGTACAAAACCTGGAATTTTAAAAGAATTCAAATTTGGATCAGCGGGTAAAAAGAAGCGGCACAAGGTGAGTTTAATCCCTGGTGTAGGTGGATTTGGGGGGCCATGAGGACATAACAACATGGAGACTTATTGTTAATTATAAAAGCTTGACCTTAGCTTAGGCTTGTTTTTAACTAGCTCCTATAACTTAAATTGACCCATTTTTATGAATCTACTCTCTGTCGGGTTCCACCATCCTGCTCCCTCCCTGCCTCCTTCATCTTCTCCTGTCTCTGTTGTAGAGATTCCTGGCACTTAGCAGCCCTGAGGTAAACCCAACAGGGCCACAGAACTCTTCGGTTTGGAGGGCACGCCCCTAGGCGTGGCCACATAAATCCGCACCCAACCACTCTCTTAAAAGGAGCCATATGACCGTCTGGGTTTTTTTTGTTTTTTTGTTTTGTTTTGTTTGGTTTTGTTTTTTTTCTCTCTTCTGTCTCTCTCCCTTGTACCTACTAGGCAACTCCCCTGAATAAACTCTAGTGTGGCGCTGGTTAGTGTATGTCTGATCTCACGGGCGAAACCAACATTTGTGTCTCTCCTATGTGCCTCAATTCTTCCTCCTACTTCCTCTCTGTCCCGGTAAAAACTCCTTTCTCTCCTGCCTAGCTATTGGCTGGTCAGGGTTTTCTTACACCAATCACACCTTACATAGTGTACAATATCTCACATCACCCTGGAATGCACAGACGGACATAACAAAGCAGGATGCTGGGGTGTCTAAGGACAGGACTCGTAGTGTGAGGAGAGGTGGAGACGGGGACCATCTGGAGGCTCTGGAGCAGTTGGCCGGCTTGACACAGTGCAGTATAATGAGGAGACCCCGCCCCAAGGTGCAAGGGGAAGACCCATACCTGAAAGCTGTCCTCTGACCTCGAGACATACACTATAGCAACCCTGACTACACATACATTCACACCACAATAATAAATAAATAGTTAAATATTTGAAATGAGGAAAACTTACTTTTAAATTTAATTATTCTGCAGATAGGGCTGGGAGGGAGGGTGCTTGCCTTACCTGCATGAAGCCCTGGGTTCCATCTCCAGCTATGCCTTCATAGTATCAGGCTACAGACAAGCCTTTGGACCTTTTTTTTTTTTTTTTTTTTTTTTTTTAGAGATTGATTTGGGAGGGCTCAGCCCCAGCTATTGGTCTTGGAGGCTTTATTTAATAAAGCAGGCTGAGCAAGCCATGAAACAAGCCAGTAAGCAGCCTCCCTCCATGGCCTCTGCATCAGCTCCTGCCTCCAGGGTCCTGCCCTCGTTGCTGTCGATGAACTGTGAGCAAAATAAACCCTTTCTTCCCTGAGTTGCTTTTTGGGCCACAGTATTTCATCACAGCAATAGCAACCCTGGCTAAGAAACTGCAGTAGGAAATTGCTGTTCTGGAGACAACAAGAAAAAACTGCTTTAAAACCTACAGTAAGCTGGGCAGTGGCGGCACAAGCCTTTAGTCTCAGCAGTCCGGAGGCAGAGGCAGGTGGATCTCTGTGAGTTCCAGGTTATCCTGGTCTACAGAGTGAGTTCCAGGGCAGCCAGGACTACACAGGGACACACTGTCTCAAACAAACAAACAAAAAACTTCCAACAAAATACATAAAAAAGATACATTGCTATGCTTGAAAGGGTTCCTGGAGAACAAGCAGGGAATGGATGCCTGAAGCAAAATAAATGGATAAATAAAATAATAGAAAGGGGAAATAAAGAAATGACCCAAACTGGATGTGGTCATGACTGCTTGTAACCTGGTGGTGTGTATGGGGTGGGGTCTGGGAGACAACAAGCAGATTCCCAGATAAATAAATGAAGCACACTCCTGGATACATCCTTGTAAAATGTCAAGATTTTGAGAAGAACTCTGCATCTCACTAGGCCAATGGAACAAGTTACTTATAGAATAAAATCGCAGCCGGCTCAGGATTTCTCAAAATCAGCCTCAGAAGTTGATTGGAAACCAGAACCTCACAACACAAAAGAACAGCCCACCTGGGGCTGGAGAGGAGGCTCCGTGGCTAGGAGCCTGTTCTGGTTTTCAGAGGTCTGCAGTTCAATCACACTGGGGGCTCACAGCCTCTCTCTAGCCCAGGCTATCTTCCAGCTCACACTCCTCATGCATCAGCCTCTGTAGTGCTGGATCACAGGTGAATTCCGCCACATGGTTGCTGTCCTCGCCTCATTTTGGTTATTTCTGCATGATATATTACAATATTCATATAGAGGATGAAAACCCTTTGAAAATACACAATTTATAACAACTTTAAGTTGCCACATGGGAGGCAGAAGCAGGTGGATCTCTGACTCTGGATCAGCCTGGTCTGCAAAGTAAGTTTCAGGACAGCCAGGACTACACAGAGAAATCCTGTCTTGAAAGAAAAAATAAAGGTATTTTATGTGCAATCTAAGAAGACGTTATTGCATTATAGAATGTAAATAATTGAGACTAACCGGTGTGTCTTTACATTGAGCCGGGAAATACCAGTCTACAAATGAACCTATGGGTTCTCTGAACAAGTATTACAACAATAAGCCCTGTCATACACTGACCTCACTTTATTTCTAGATGAAAATTAAAACCTTGGTCCTTTCTTTTCTATTATGGTGAGAATCAACACCAAGAAGTATGATTGACTCTGTCAGAACTGTAATTTCCCTGCTATGGCTGAACTAAAAACTCCACCCTCTCTCAGTTGACTTATTTATGCTTAGGTTTATATATTTATTGGTGCTGGAATCAAACCTTGCACACCAGGCAAGAGCTCTACCACTGATATACATTTTGACACATCATTTACTTTCTCAAATGCACTTTGATTAATAAATGGTTAACAAATTGTGCAACTTGCTATAAAATCTCAAACTTTTAAATTAGATAGATACATAGATAACATAGATAGATAGATAGATACATACATAGATACATAGATAGATACATAGACACATGGATACTTAAATACACAGACAGACAGATTTTTCTTAGGGGCCAGGAAGATGGTTTCATGAGTAAGGGTGACTAACTACCAAGCCTGACTGAGTCTGTGGGTCCCACATGGTGTAAGGAGAGAACAGACTCCTGTAAGGTGTTTGCTAGCCTACACATGACTCCTCACACAAGAAATAAATAAATGTAATAAGAAATAAAAATATTTATCAGCCAGGTGGTAGCACACATCTTTAATCCCAGCACTTGAGAGGCAGAGACAGGCATATCTCTGTGAGTTCAAGGCCATCCTGGTCTACAGAGTGAGAACCTGTCTAAACAGACACAAGATGAGAGAGAGCTGAATGCAGAAAAGTTATTGTATAACCTCTGTCTGGGTGCCAGGTCACACAGACACATACACACACACACCACACACATGCATGCACATACACATGTATGAACACACATGCACACACATACACACATGCACACTCACATACACACACATACACCACCTTCTCTTCTTTCCTTCTCCATTTAGTGTGTGCATCATGCATTCTTTTCTATCCTTTACTGCCGTCTATCTACATTTCTGACTTTAAGTGAGTTATCATAAACAAACAGCATATAGACAGCTTTTTTTTTTTTTTTTTGAGGCAAGGTTTTGTCTCCAGCCTGTCTTTGCCTCCAGAGCTTTAGGATTAAAGGCTTACACCATCATACCTAGCATTAGTCACATGTTTTCTTTGGGTTTAAGATTTATTAGTATCACTTTTTCATGTGTGTGTGTGTGTGTGTGCGCGCACGCGCGCGCCTGAGTGTATGAACATGTACCACATGTGTGCCGGAGTCCTTAGAGGTCAGAAGAAGGTGTTGGATCTCCTGGAACTGAAGTTGTAGATGGTTGTGGGTCACCTGACATAGGTCCTGGGGACCAAAGTCAGTTCCTCCAAAAGAGCAGTCAGGGCTCTTGACTGCTAATCAGTTTCTTCAGCCTGTTTTGTGTGTGTGTGTGTGTGTGTGTGTGTGTGTGTGTGTTCGCGCGCGCACATGAATAAAGGTGCCCTCAGATGCTGAAGGATAATCTTTTTGTACACTGTGAAGATGTGTCTCTGCCTAAGGCACTTTCTGATTGGTTTAATAAAAAAGCTAAATGGCCAATAGTTAGACAGGAGAGGATAGGCGGGACTTCCAAGGCAAGAAGGTGAGCAGCAACACCAAGGAGATGTGGAGTAAGTTACGTACAGTACAGAGGAGAGGTAACTGAGTCTCATGGCAAAATGTAAATTAATAAAGGCAGGTTAATTGAGTTTTAAGAGCTAGTTGGAGAAAAGCCTAAGCTAAGGCAAAGCTTTCATAATTAATATTAAGTCTCTGTGTCTTTATTGAGGCATTGGGGGTTCCACAAAGGGAAGTTCAACCACATTTGAGAAAGCTTGCTACATTCAGAGGCCAGAGGCATCTAATTCCCTGGAGCTGGAGCTACAGACAGTTTCAAGCTTCTTAATGTAGGTTCTGGGGACTGAACCCACGTCCTCTGCAAGAGCAGCCAGTGCTCTAACCACTGTGCAATCTCTGCAGCTCTGGTCACACGGTCAGACTCTGCCAAGCTCTACCTTTCAATTGGAGTATTTTGGTTGTTTTTAAGATAATTTAGGTTTGTCTACTAGTAGTATTAAAAATAATATATTTTTTCTTCATCCCCCATTATGTTTCTTATTCCCCCCCCCTTATCATTTTTGGAGAAATACTTGATATTCTTAGGACTCCATTTTGGCTAATTAAAAAAAATTATACTTTTAATTGGGCAGTATTTCTTCATGCAGAGATCATTTCCCATACTCTATGCCTTATCAGTATTTTGTCAGTCTGAGTAAGGTGTTGGAAAAAACTTCTCCAATTGAAACCTTAATCACTTCAAGTAATATCACTTTCAGTGGGTGGGGTGCTTGCCGCCAGGCCTGATGACCTGAGTTCAATCCCCAGAATCCATGTCGTGAAATGAGAGGATCATCCCAGTGGGTTTTCCTCTGATCTCCACACAAGCCCCTCATTCTTGAGGATTCTTCTTCCCCACTTCCTTACTGAGGTGACTCTTTCAGGCATCTTCTTAAGCTATGACAGCTGACTGCTGAATGTCCCTTCACCTACACATTCCTGAAAAATAACATCGTCAGCCAGGCCCATAGTTCTCTGGGATTGGCCAGGATGTCTCAGAGGAATCTACTGTGGTCGGGCTGGAGTTTGCTATGGTGATTCATCTTATCTCTCTGATTGGTTTCAGGATAATCTCTGTGTCCCTGGATGTCAGGAGTCTGTGTGGAGCCTTGGCATGGATACTTGACATAGTTGATGTACAGCCATCCTCTGTGTCTATAGGTTTTTTTGTCTCTAGCAAATGTGAGAAGTTAACCAGCGCCAGCAGCTCATGTGTTTTCTCCTTTTCTTTCTAGGCTGATGATGTTTCTAGGTCCCTGAAGCTCTGTCCACTCTTTCTAGTACATTCTTTTTGCTATCCAGATTATGGATAGTGTATCTGCCTGTCCTCAAGTTTGCTGACGCCACCGGCTAGCATCCCCACTGTATTCCAGAGCGAAATCAGTAAGATTTTTATTTCAATTATTTTGTTAAGTTTTATAATTTAATTTGTCCCTTTTTATTACTTATTTACTGAGATATATTTGTTTAAAAAATTCATAGTTCCTTGTCAAATATTTTTATTGTGTTTTTTAAAATCCTTAGTTCTAGGGGCTGCAGAGGTGACTCAGTGGTTAAGAGCATTTGTTGTTCTCACAAGACCCAAGTTTACCGCTCAGCTGCGACCAACCCATCTCCAGTTCAGGGATCCAGTGTCTTTCGGGCCTCTGGGGAAATAAACGTTGAAGTGGCATATACACACCAACACAAACAAATAAATATCCAGAGAAGAGGATCCCTAAAGGAGATGCTTTAGAAAAACAATGAGCCAGGCATGATGGTACACACCTTTAATTCCAGCACAGGCAGACAGAACTCTGTGAGTTTGGGGTCAGCCTGGTCTACAAAGCAAGTTCCGAATAGAGAAACCCTGTCTTGAAAAAGTGTGCCCCCAGAAGAGGAGAGATATAATAAGAAGAAGAAGAGGAAGAAGAGGAAGAAGAGGAAGAAGAGGAAGAGGAGGAAGAGGAAGAAGAAGAAACTGAATTGTTGTTCCTGGTCAGGGTCTAAGGAGGCAGAGCATGCGCAGACTCAGCAAGATGTGGCGTCTGTACTCTAAAAGCCTAATGAGTTCAGCCTGCACTGTGCTCGAAATGCTTTTAAAAAAATCTTTCAAAAGACTTGGAAAGCTTTACTTTCTCACAAAAACTGATTATTAACCATCTCAGTGAGGGGAATATTGATGGCTGGCTGGGGAAATGTGAAAATCAATCCCTAGAAAACGGGTCCCGTGCTTCTCGTTCCTCGCCCCCTACTGTAAACCCTGAACCTTCAAACCCTTCTTGCCTCAAAGTCCTGCCCTCTTTTGGGCAAAAATACATAAGGAGAAATTAAAAAGCATAAGTAATTCTCTTTCTTAAATGAGAAAAAAACAACTCTGAAAAACATGTACCCATGTAAGAAAGAAGGAAGGGGCTAGAGAGGTGGCCCGGGGTTAAGAGGACCCTGGTTTGGTTCCCAGTATGGACATGATGGCTCACAACTGTCTGTTAGCTTCACGGAGTCGAACGCCCTCTTCTGGCCTCTAAAGGTACTACACACACGGTGCAATGCACACATATGGGCAAATACATGCATTTTAAAAAATTAACAAAAGTAAGAAAATTATAAACATTTGTTGAGCACTTGCTCAGTATTGAGCATTCTGTTTATATTAAGCACTGAGGCATAGACCTGGGGAGGCATGGCCTTTAGATTTATGAACGCTATCTGATTGACAACTTGGATGCTTACTAATGGGAGCAAAGCCTTTCATGAGCATCTTCTTGAGAGGTCAGTGTCCACACACAGAGCACTCCATGGGTTTGTTGGAGTCTAGATCCACTCTCTAGGCAGTGGAAGAAAATTAACCTCTGGAATGAAATAGTTATAAAATCTATATTGCAAGGTTATAAAATACACATGTCAAGAAGTGATGAAGCAAAGGGAGTCCCAGTGGACCCAACACAACTGACCAGATGACTCAGCATTAAGAAAAGATAATGATTCCAGAGCCACAGAAGGGACAGAGGGACAGGAGTTGGGAATCAGGTGATTGCTAGGATGCAACAGGGGGCAAGGATGTTGGGTATCCACTCTGCTCAGAACTTCAGGACCTGAGTCATTTTGCTGACCCAGAGTCTCACTTGGCCATCAGACCACACAGGCTCTTTTTCTGCTGAATTGCAGTCCTCTGTTCACTCATGTACTGGCTGCAAAATGAGAGGCCCAGGCAGCACAGTGGTGGGCTTCAGTGTCCTATCTTCTACTAGGCCTAAGTTTTAGTTCGTTTTAGTTTCTGATTAGGCAGGTGAGGGAGAAATTGCATTATCAGGCATGATTCAGCACTTACAGCCCCAGCCAATCAAAAAGCATACCAGTATGAGCTGCTGCTGTTTAGGATGACCTAATCCCCTCCCGGTTGTCTAAGAAAGGAGCCTGCCAGCTGCTCTGGGGTGGTTGCCATTTTCTTGTGTGGCTGATGTCTGCAAGCAAAAGTTCATTTCTTGAGAAATAGATGCTCTTCCTGTTACATACATGAGTAGTGGTCATTTGTGGGGTGATCTGTGGACCCTAACATGAGTACCCCCAAGTCCTTAACCGTCCTTTCATTTTTACACTCCATCTTTCCATATGCTAACGGCACTTTGGGCCCCAGTCATGTAGATGTCCAGGCCTGTCCTCTAAATGCCTCAACCTCACACTCAGCACACCCAAACAGAACTGACTGACAGTTGTATCGCCCATTTAGATGGATTTTTTTTTTTTTTTTAAGTTTTCCAGACCAGCAACCTTTGGGTCAGATTGGTACTAAAAGATCACAGGCTTTAGAACCAGTGGGACAAGTGAATTTTCATCAAGAATTCTGTTTCTTCAACAGTGAGACTGGCATAATTATACCTGATGTGACTCAAAGTAAAACAGGTATCAGGGACAGACAACCTGGTACCATCCTGACTCAGCAGACACCAGCCCCCACTCTGTCAGGTCTCTGAATGCCACTGTCTCTTTCTGCTACCTTCTGAATTTCTTCCCTTTGCTTTATTTCCATTTTGGTTGATAATTACACACTTGTGTGTGGAATAATTCTTTTGTACACTGTGAACATGTAGCTTAGCCAAGGTGCCTTCTGATAGGGAGAGCCAGAAAGAGAGAACTCTAGGAAGAGGAAGGGTGGAGTCACAAAGAGATGCCAGCACTCAGAAATGATAGCATGGGTTGTACAGAGCAAAGGTAATAAACCCATGAGGCAGAAAGTAAATGAATAGAAATGGGTTAATTTAAGTTATAAGAGCTAGTTAGGAACTAGCTATCTCCATGTTGGTTATTTGGGGGCTGGCTGGAAGGACAGAGAAAGTTCAACTACATACTTGTTCTCATATCTCATCTACTCCAGTAGCCTCTGAGCTACCCAACTTGCCACTCATCCCTCACTTCAGTTCAGTGTTGATTGTTCAGAATACTGACTGTGTCTTCTGAGACATATTTACCTTTGTGTGGTAAAACATCATTATTCTGCTTTTCCAGAGAAGGTAGTGAAGTACAGAGAGGTTAAGAATCTTGCTCCAAGTCACACAGCTAGATAAGTAGTATTGCCGAGGTTCAACCCCAACAGTCAGAGCTAAAAGCTGAACTTCAGCCACTTGCCAATCTGCCGTTGAGTAGATAAGAAATTGTAAATAGCACTCAGAAGGCAGAGGCAGGCAGATCTGAGTTCTAGGCCAGCCTGGTCTACATAGCTAGTTCTAGGCTAGCTACAGTATCTCAAAGGGGGGTGGGGAGTGTTGGAAACATGAGTCAGCAAAAGTACAGTCAAACTTCTAGTAGGTGGTGAGGCCTACCCCTCCATCCCTTAGCCCCTTCCAGGCCCCCAGCCCTCTCCCCCCCTCATCCCTCTCCACCCCTCCCAAGGACTGAGATGGAACCAAGAGAGCTGGATCATGTCTATGTGTGTGGGATGTCCACTAGTTTTCAGAGATGGGAGAGCACAGTCTGGAGGCATTGGGATTTTTGTGTGTAGGCACATGTGCAGTCCAACCACTGCTAGATTCTCAAGGATAAGGATTGGATGTGATGCTGCTGTGCCTCCAAAGCCTATCACAGTGCCTGGCACGAAGCAGATCAGAGACAAGAGGAAGAAGTGACCATTTATGCAACAGACCCATGTCACAGCCTGATGTACTTTAAGCTCATGAATTTCTAATTAATCTTAGATTTACAATTTCATATCTTCTGAACGCACCATTTGACCTTTGGTATATTTATTGTCCTCACAGACAAGGGTAAAACCACAGCAAAAAATCTTGATCAGGAGTGACCCAATGTGTAAGGCCTCTGACACAGCATGCACATCCAATCATCCAACCAAACAATAGGCAGTGTGAATACTGGCAAGGGAGCAGCATTTCTAAAGCTCATAAAAAGGTTAAAAACAAACAAACAAACAAACAAAAAACCAAAAAGCAAAGGGCAGGCACAGATGGGGTCCTGAGAAGCCTTGGAACAGGGTGAACAGACAGGATTGTGTACTTCCTAGAAGTTCTTGAGGAATTCTGTGTCACACATGTGTGTATCTTGATTTATGGTACTTGCTACAATGTCAAGAGGTATGCAGTCAGAGGCGCCCTGCTGGAGACTCTGCTTGCCTGTTGGAAAAAATAACTTCTGGCCAAACACCTAGAGAGAACCCCAGGAGAACTGCCCTGAGGTGGAGTGGGCAGATCAGCTGCTGAGCTGATCACTTTTAGTATTCTAACTACTGGTTTCTTTAAAGATGTTAAACAAAAGGGGCTCTTCTGTGTATATTTTTATAGAAAAGCAACAACAGGGGGGTATGATGGAGCACACGTTTGATCCCAGCACTCCAGGGGCAGAGACAGTAAGATCTCTGTGAGTTCAAGGCCAGCCTGGTCTACATAGGAAGTCTGGGATCAGCTGGGGTTATGGAGAGAGACCCTGTCTCAAAAACAAACAAACACAGAGTTTGAGGAAGATGAGATAGACCACATTGGGCAGTCCTATGCCTCGGATTCTAAGACCATCCCACTGCCCTTCACCTGATGCAGTGAAAAATGTTGGAAAGCAACAGCTTTGTTCAATTGAGTCCTCAGGTCCGAGGCTGTAACACAGTGCTGGGGCCTTGCCTTGAACACAAACAAGAACCTTGGGGTTCGAGCTCCAGCATCATAGACACAAGAAAAACATTGTTTTCTTAAATTGAAATATACATAACCCACCTCTGGCATGGCTTTTTCTTCTTCTGTTAAGCAATAACCAGAATCAAAGTGTCTGACAAAAGGGTCAGAAGGCCTCTGCGTTCCAGATCCAACTCCGAAGGATCAAAATAAACAAATACATGGTTCCTCGAATATCATAAATATCTGGCACCAGGTTGGTATTTTCTCTCTCTCTCTCTCTTTTTAGGTTTATTTATTTTATTTTTATGTAGAGTGCATGTCTGTGTACCACACATGTGCCTGGTGCCTGTGGAAACAGAACTGGAGTTACACATGGTTGTGAGCTGTCATGTGAGTGCTGGAGGCTGAACCTGGGGGTCCTCAGCCAGGGTAGCCAATGCACTGATACTTTCTTTTAAAATGATCTTGCAGTGTTGAAGGAGGTTCATAAGAATCACAGAAGGAGAAGGAGGAACACAGCATGCCTTCCAATATTTTCTCAGGCTGAATTTCTCTAGGTATTATATTTAAATTTGGCTACTGGCTGTATAAACACAGAAAGGTAAATAGTGTCATTCCATTTTCTTGAGAAAAATATAAATTCTGTGTAACTACAGGCCAGAGGCAGATTACTCAGGGCACAGGTTAGAGGCTTTTATTTACCTTTCGTTAACGTCTGTCACAATCTGCTGGGAAGGTAAGAAAGCATGGCTGATTATCTGTATTCGTGGCAATCTCTAACTGGGGCTTTCAGACCTCAAGGTTTGAATGAGATGGTGTTGGCAGAGGCTAACAAATGACTCTGCCAATGGAACAGACAGCATTGATTGATGGCGTTTTACAAGGAAGCATGAGTAAAGAGAAAATATTTTCTTCCCCTCAACTGAATTGTAGGTCCACAGTGTCTCTTTCCCAAGGAAAGCAGAGGAAAAGCCAGGCCTGTGTTCATGGACATGCTCGGGTAACCTGGGAAATGTGTGCTCCCTTGCTGTGTGCAGATGTGGACACCTGTATGAAGTTCTGCAAGGACTGCCCGTGTGTAGGGGTGGAGTCTGTACTGAAAGTGTGCAAGTGAGCAAGTTGGTTGTGAACTTAGTAGGGAGCCATGCTTGGTTTGCAGCCCCCTCCCCCCTCCAGCTTCCATATCCCCCTCAGAGAGCAACTCAGAACACAGTAACCTTTGATGGTATGAACTATAGAGTTAGCTACAGGCACTGTGGAAGAAAGGTGTGTTCTGAAACACGCCATATTTCACAAGCCTTGAGCTAAAAGCATCAATCTTTGCATGCAAAGAAGCACAGAGGGTTGGAGAGTGGAGAGGTCTGGCTGCTCGTGCAGAGGACCTGAGTTCAGGTCACAGCACCCACAGTACAGCTCACAGCTCGCTCTAACTCCAGTTTCAGGGGCCTGATACTCTCTTAAGTCCTCAGGGCTTTCTTACATGGGTAGGGTAGGCTTATGTGTGTCAGTACACACACACACACACCATGAATAAATAAATATTTGTAGAGGAAATGCATTGCATAAACATAGACTGTCCCAGTCAAGCTAGAGCCCTCTCTGATGTTTTTCTTGTGTTTTGTTTTGTTTTGTTTTGTTATTAAAAATGGAGTCCAGTCTCTTCGGACACTATCTTACACTGTACTACATAGCCCTCTGCTGCTTTTCGAGTACATTGTTATTGGGGAACAAGAGTCCTGAATCTGGGAGACGTCAATGTCAGTTGTCAGGACTCAGGAGCACACTCACAGGGCAAGTTCTGTATGGTACCCATACTACAGAGCAGATGATCAAGGTGATTCCCCTTTAAATGGCAGTTGAAATATCTAGTTAAATCAGACATTTGTTGAGAATATCTCATTTTTTGTTTTCAGTATTTAAATGACTATGCAACAGTTGAATAAAAATAACACATAATAAGCCAAATTATTTCCCTTGGTTTAAATTAATGGCTACATGGGATTAGATTTCGGCCTGTTCTCACCTTAGACATTCTCTCAAGTGTAATTGGTTAGAAACATTTTATAAAAAATAGCTTACTATCCAGAGCTCTCTTGTTTGCCAGACAAGAAACCCTGTTCTGCCATCCTAGCAGGCAAAGGCTGTATCAATTACTAGATAACAAAGTTATTATTGATGGATTGATTGATTGATTGATTATTTATTTTTATTCTTCCTGATTCTCTAAAGCCCAAGAGGAGTTTGTCAGAGTGAGAATGATTTTGATTAAAAAAAAAAAAAAAAAGCAAAAAAAGACTCCTTGTGTTGTTAGCCGGCCTGTGACAGATGGGAGTCCAGAGTTTCCTCGATGCCCTTTACTCAGGAGTGAATGAAGAGAAAGTAAATAAAGCCAGAACCCAGAGCACTCCTCGTAATCTGGATTTCTCAGCGTTGGACCCAGCACGTGGAATCAAATGGCACCTCCTCCTGTACTCTCCTGTTAGCCTGATGTTGTTAACCAGTTTAACAGTCGCTTATCACATGCTCATGTGGGCAGAATTAAGTGGAATTAGCCAACAAATTATGTAAAATTCATTTACCTTTAAAGGAAGCTGTTTGGCCACAGTTAGAGTAGAGAGTGTGTTGCATTAAGACACAAGTTAATGGTCCTGCCTGGAGATGGATCGATTCGCCTGGTTTTATTGCCCGGCTTTAATGGTACTTATGTGTGGGCTGCTGTGGTGTCTTCTGCTCAACTTCCCTGAGCCCACTTGAGAGGACATTAGCATCCCAAGGAGAACCTCACAGTTTCTAAAATGAGAGCCCACTGACCCTTCCCCAATCCATAGCTCTCTGCACAAGTGACAGATGCAAAGGGGAAAGAAGGAACTATGTCAGGGCTGACCCACCGTGATGTCCACTTGGGCCACTGTTGCATCTCCTGAATTGGGCATTTCTCAAACTTCATAACAACCTCCTGTTGGAGAGTATTTTCTAATCATTTAAATTAAGTGAAATTTAGTCTAAGTGACTGTTATTCGTGTGTGTGTGTGTGTGTGTGTGTGTGTGTGTGTATACACTGGTATTTGGTCATGGGTGTCACTGGAATTACAGACAGTTGTGAGCTGCCATGTGAGTGTTAGAATTGAATCCAGGTCCTCTGGAAGAGCAGTCAGTGCTCTAACCACTGAGCATTCTCTCCGGCTGGCCTTGTTCTTTATGCACAGTGTGCCTTTGGTTGAGCTTGTAAGGGTTTAAGATGTAGATTCCCAGGGCTACGGATGTAGTTTAGTGGTAGAACACTTGCTTTGTATACATAAGACCCTGGTTTGGACCTCCATCACAAAAAAAGAAAAAGGCAAATCAAAAAGCTAGGGTACTGACACATGTGCGTAGGCCAGCTCTCTGGAGGTAGAGACAGGAAGATCAGAAGTTCAAGGCCAATCTCAGCTACCTAGTGAGCTCAAGACCAGCCTTTGCTGACTGAGAGTTTATCTAAAAATATTTGAGTATCTATTCTAATAAGTTAGGATATTGTCAAGGCAGCCATATTAGACTCTAAAGGCTCATCATGGTCTTAAGAGGTGAATCAGTGGCTAAGAGCACCTGCTGCTCTTCAAGGGACTCAGGTTCAGTTCCCTGCACCTACATGGTGGCTCACAACCATCCATAACTCCACTTTCAAAGGATTCGCCCCACTTCTGACCTCCAACACTAGCATGCACATAGTACTCACACATACATAGATGCAGGCAAATCGTTGATACACATCAAAATAAGTAAAGTGTGTGTATGTGTGTGTATCTGTGTACATATGTACATGTAAGTGCAGGTAACTATAGAAGCCAGAAGAACGCATGGGACCCTGAGGCAGTTGTGAGCCACTTTTAGGGAGACAGAAACCAAAATAAGCTCCTCTACAAAAGTAGTGTACATTCTTAACTACTGAGCCATCTTTCCAGCCCCCAGAATACATTTTTGCTACAGAGTTTTTACTCCTCAAAAGCAAACACACAGTAAGAATGTTATACATACTTAATCAATAAATAACATTGAAACCAATAAACCATTCAAAATATAGGAGGTTGAAGGAGATTGCCAGAGGGACCTGAAACACAGCAGAAACTTGGAAGAAAAGAGGTTGTCAGGAGTAGGTCACAGTCAGGGGGGCTGGGAAGAGGAAGAAGGTAGAGGGAAAAAATGTCCATGAAAGCATTCTCTCGAGGACTTAGAAGAGAAAGGTGTGAAGAGGTGATGAGTGGACACTGCACAGGGAGGTAAAAGAACCAGAGCTTGAGTGGAAGCAGACCAGAGCAGTGGATGAACAATTTGGGGAGGGAGGGTATAGAGATTGGACAGGACAGACGCTGAATCTGAAGCCTTCTTTCTGTTGTTTTGAAGAATGAAATCTAAAAGGATGGGCTGGCTGGTGGTGGCTCAGTCCTGAAGGGGACAAGTGTAGCCAGACACAGTACTGGGACCTCCAGGGCCCCTTCCCTTATAGCTTCTGCTAGCACACTAGCGCCGATGGGGTACATTGTAAGACGGTTGTACAATGACCATTCATTTTTAAGCTGCATTCTGTGCTGGCTGGTTTTATGTCGATGAGACCCAAACTGGAGTCATCTGGGCAAAGCAGCCTTCAACTAAGAAAATGCCCCCACCAGATTGGTCTGAGGGCAAGCCTGTGGTGCATTTTCTTGATTGATGACTGCTGTGGCTAGTACTGCCCTGGTGGGCAGGTGTTCTGGGTTCTCTAAGAAAACAGGCTCAGCAGCCATGAGGAACAAGCCAGTGAGCAGCATTTCTCCATGACTGTAATCTGAGAGATATAAACTGGAATAAACCCTTTCCTTCCCAAGTCACCTTTGGTCAAGGTGTTTTATCACAGCAGTAGAAACCCTAACTAACACAATTTGATGTAGAGGGGTGGGGGTGAGTGCTGAATTGTTTAAGAAAAATTTCAAGTTCCCACTTAATTCTAGAATTGTTTTGCTCTGGAAATCAACTGAACACACCTTCGATCCTTGCTTCCAGGTTCTGCCTCCCACCTGTGCTCCAGTATCTGGATCTGGATTTGAGTTCCTGAGCAAAATCTCCTAAGCCACTAACACCCATGCTATCACTGACAAGTCAAAAATCAATCATGAAGTAGCACTCTCATTACGTATACATTGTTTGCTTTACTGAGTTTTCTCAACTCAGGGCATAATTTTGTTTAAACTTTTCTTTCTGTCCTTGCTTCCTCCCCCCTTCCCTCCCTCCCTCCCTCCCTCCCTCCCTCCCTCCCTCTTTCCCTTCCTTCCTTCCTTTCTGAGACAGTGTTTCTTTGTGTAACGGTCCTGGCTGTCCTTGGCCTCAAATGCACAGAGATTCACTTGCCTCTGCTGAGATTAAAGGTTTGTACCATTACTGCTCAGCTCATTTTAATTTTTAACGGCAATAATTTTGAAATGAATATGGTCTTAAAATTAAATTTCATTGGTGGTGGTACACACCTTTAATCCCAGTGCTCTGGAAGCAGAAGCAGGTGGATCTTTGTGAGTTCGAGGCCAGCCTGGTCTATGAATCAACTTCTAAAACAGCCAGAACTATTTCAAAAAAACCAAAAAATTAATTAATCAATCAATTAAATTTCATGAAAACCTATTATTGCTGAGAATCCCCTGCCCATCCTCCCACACACATGCACATAAAATGGAATACAGTGGCTTCATTGCTATCATCTAGCCCAAAACAGCCTTTGGTGTGCCTGCAAAACTGCTAAGGTCAGGGCTGAACTGGAGTCCAGACGTAAGCCGAGGGTAAAAGAGCAGGCAGGGGACCTCTATTGTCAGCAGGGACTATCAGGACGTCCTGATAATAAAAGACTTTTTCACTGTCCACACTATAATTGGTTTACAGCCTTTTTTGTTTATTTATCCATAAGAGCTCTGTTAAATGGTTCGGTAAGGCTCTTGCCTAATGGCTGGGTATCTCTGAGGCGAGGAGGCACAGGCGGCCTGGGATGCGGAGCGGAAACGCGTTTCACCTGTAATGGACTTGGCCACTCTGGGAGAGAAACACTCAGTGATCTTGCTCAAAGGAGGTTCTGCTGTATGCAACCATTAGCCAATCAAAAACTCCGGGTGACTCTGTCCTAAGAGTCATACTTTGCAAATGGCTATCGGATCTTTGTTTCTTGAATCCCTTTTTAAGGAAGGAGATGCGTGGTGATGTAGTGAAATCAAGACTGTGCCACAAACACACACGGGGCGGGGGATGGGGATCCTTCTCTCATGGTTTTGCTCGCTTGGGGGAATTATTTGTTTGACTGTGTTTTCTGCCGAGAGACACTTTCCCTTTTGCAAAGCCCGGCAAAAAAAAAATATTAAATGGGAACAAACGAAGCATCGAGATGGAAGCCAATTTACCGAAATGCACGCAATTAGACCAGAAGTGCTAAGTAAACACTCTGGGGGTGACCGGTGAGGCTGGGGGGGAAGGGGCAGGAAGAGAACAGTCAGAATCCAGCTCCAGGGGGTTGCCCAGGTGAGGGGTGGAACCGTGAGGGGAAGGTGCCTATCTTTGTCCCAAGCTGGAGAGACCCGCTCATAACCGCGTCACCAAGTCAACCCGCACAGCCACTCCGCAGATTATCATCGAGGGTCAACACCCTGCGGCCGCGCCGCCCCCTCCGGCCCTGTCCTTCCGATCGATGTGGCCACTCGCGGTCATGGAGATAGCGTCGAGTCCCGGGCGGCCACCCTGAACAATGGACTCATTGAGGCCAGCCGGTAGAGATTAGGTGCCCGGCGCCCCAGCCTTTAACTCCCAGGCCCCTAGATGACCACAGGTGGTCCTTTTCCCTGAAGAAATCAGAGACACTCTCCGCTCCAGCCTAGCTTCCCTCAGTGAGAACCCTAGCAGAAGCCCGAGGCTATGGAGGATCCAAGCTATCATCACATCAGCACCCGCAGCCCGCAAGCAAATAGAATCCTAGGAGGGAAAGAAATTTCAGAGTAGAATCCCCCCCCCCCCCCAGTATTATTTGTCTTTAATAAATGTTGTTCAAAATAGCCCACTCCATCTGAATGCATTTAAAACTCATTTTTGCACTAGAAAAAAATTAAAATGTTGTGAAGGTCTAACTGTGAGTATATAGTTTGGTCGAGTCAGGCTATAGTGATTTGTTTACTCTTAATTTCCAGTGCCTCCTGCCTTCTTTTAGAGAGGCTCTTGGTAAAGCTGCTAAGAGGCCCAGCTTTTCCAAAATCTTCCAGTGTCCTTAGAGAATCAGGTCAAGGAACTCAGTGAATCTCAACCTCTGGAGCATCCACTCCACTGAACATCATGACCACTGGGTCCTTAAGAGCAGAACACACAAACACAAATTAAAGCGACCCTGTAAAAAAACAGGTCCCCCAGAGTATTCAGAGTATCTGACAGGTGGAAAGCGGGCATAAGCATCCTTGAACATGCAGTGTTTTAATTTCGTTTTTTCGGCACCCCAGTCCTTTCCCTGCTAAGCCGCCCTGTTTCAACAACTCACAGGGTTTTTCTCTGTAGGTAGATTCTGCCAGGGACGCCAGGACAAATACCAGGGAGGGATCT
Source organism: Phyllotis vaccarum (assembly GCA_033318265.1). Classification (NCBI taxonomy): domain Eukaryota; kingdom Metazoa; phylum Chordata; class Mammalia; order Rodentia; family Cricetidae; genus Phyllotis; species Phyllotis vaccarum. The sequence goes on along the minus strand of JARWLC010000009.1, from coordinate 139,757,476 downwards.
GAAAACCTTGTGTCAGGGCTCCTTAACCAACCTCTCAACCACAAAGGCGACACTTTTCTTTGCGTTTGGCACATTTAGGAAGCTATGCACTGAGTTACTCAAACAGATTCCAATTCCAAAAATTAAATTTAATAGCAATAGCCTTGGACTTAAAAAAATTAAGCCACTGTGATTTTTTTCTTCAAAGTTAACAGTCTGCGTCATAGAAATATTGGGATTGAAAATACCCATGAAAATAAAATAAATAAAAGACAGTTTCAGCAATAAAACAAAAAGCCCACAGCTTCTGGTTTATAGAGCTGGGTTCTGCAAACATTTCTTTAAAAACGTATTCTTCAGCAGCTGACATGTTCAACCTTAAAGTCTTGCAAATTGTATTATTGAGCTGTTATCTATATATTATTAAAAATACAAGAAAATTAAAAATTGGGCATGGTGCATTACACCTGAAATCTCAGAATTGAGGAGGATGAAGAGGAAGGCTTGTGGGACCACATAATGAGTTGCAGCTGAGTCAAGGCTATAAAATTAGACACTGCCTTAAACAAAACAAATCAAAACAAATAAACAAAAAATCCGAGAGAATGTAAACATTTAAGGAAAGCACGATGTAAAAGAATAAACTCTGGTATTTTTGCGCGCCCCGCTTTGGAGACCGTCTGCCTGATGGAGACAGAGAAAAGAGTTCAGCCGCCCGAGAGACAACACTGAAACAAGTACAGGTGTTCGCGGGCACCTGGGCCTCCTTCTTAAGGCTGTCCACCAGGCCAATAATAGCCCCAGGCTGAGCCACGTGGGGTGCCTCAGAGCCTATGGCAAGGCGGCCGGCTTGTCTGTCCCCAGCCAGGTCCTGGTCCCCCAGGAGAGCGGTGGAGAACTGTCAAAGCGATCTGGGGTGGCGTTGGGAGACGAAGAGCAGCACAGCGCCCAGGTCTGGCTTGTAGATACCTACCCGGGGCTACTGTCCCCCAAGTGCTGGCTGCCACCATGAACGGTGAGGAGCAGTACTATGCGGCCACCCAGCTCTACAAGGACCCGTGCTCATTCCAGAGGGGCCCGGTGCCAGAGTTCAGCTCTAACCCCCCTGCGTGCCTGTACATGGGACGCCAACCCCCACCTCCGCCGCCACCCCAGTTCGCAGGCGCGCTGGGAACACTGGAGCAGGGAAGTCCCCCGGACATCTCCCCATACGAAGTGCCCCCGCTCGCCGAAGACCCTGCCGCGGTGGCGCACCTTCACCACAACCTCCCAGCTCAGCTCGGGCTCGCACATCCGCCCTCCGGCCCTTTCCCGAATGGAACAGAGCCCGGGGGCCTGGAAGAGCCCAGCCACGTTCAGCTCCCTTTCCCCTGGATGAAATCCACCAAAGCTCACGCGTGGAAAGGCCAGTGGGCAGGTAAGCTTGGCGCGTTCTCCTTTTCTCTTCTAGCGTAGACTCAGTCGTCACGATCTTCAAGCGCTTCCCTGGGCCTTTTCCCAGTTCCTCTCCAACCCGCAGGGGTAAAGCTGGCTTAGTACAAACTCCTGAAAAGCCAACGAGCCCGGTGACCTGCAAGCCTTTGCTCCACTTAGCACCCCTCCTTCCTTGCCGGTATCCTAAGCTTTTCTTAGCCTGGGAGGCTACTCCCACGCCCGAGAAAGCCAAGGCCTGCCCAGGCTCAGAGCTGCACTCTTTGGATCCCTCTGCAGTGGGGGATCTGGAAGCTGAAGACTCCCAGGTAGTGGGCATCAACTTAGGCAAGACCTCTCTGACCTAGGCTGGCTAGAAGCCCTTCAGAGCCTCAGGCCCCTTCTCTTTCCAGCCCCGTCCTGGTGGCTTTATTAAAGAAAACCGGCCTCCTGGGGCACCCAGTAGAAGCAGAAAAACAGGAAGGATAAGGAAAATTGATCGGTCTAGGTTGCCAATGGTCGGGAGGCCCTGGAGGAGATAGGGTAAGGGGTGAGGCTGAGGGGAAGTGGGGGGCTCACCGAAAGGCCGCTCCCGAGCATGGCAGCTGGGAGAGGCGTCTGGGATGCCAGGTCTTTTGGGGCCAACCATACGTGTTTGAAGGGTCTTCTCACGCCGTGCCCCAGGAAGTAAATATGCAGATGGAGGTACCTCCTTCCTGCAGTCCAGGCGGTGAAGCAAGGTCCCTGGGTTTCCTTAGCTCTGGGTGCCGCCTGCTTTGTGCGAGGTCCTTCCTGGAAGCGGAGACGAAGCAGAGCAAGCCCTAGATCCCTTCCCCGCCGGATGCTGGCAGTGAATTCGCGCTGGGGGCCTGTGCCCGCCACTGCACAATGTTATCTCTTCCGGGCTGCAGCCACTTCTGGTCACACCTGTACTGCAAATAGCTACATTTTTCATTTGCCTTCGGACTGACTGGCAGGAACCAAGGGTTAAAAGAAGCTGGAATTGGCATCCCCTGAGAATTCTCAACGTCATGTCTTCAAGACTTGTCAAGGAGCCTGACTCTGCCCCTGGAGCAGCCAAGCAAAGCTCTTGAGAGGGTCTGGGGTAGCTAGACTCGCTAAGGTCCCAGGGGAACCTCTCACTAATTCATTTTCTCACCGAGGCAAAACTCTTGGTTTAAGACAGGGCCAATCCTCCTTCTGGGGGCATTTGTCCCTCACTTCTATCCAATTTCAAGCAGACAAAGCAGGTAGATGCTGCAGATTTGTCTCAAGGCCAAGGCCAAAGGTCGCTGAGACCCAGTTCTTGGACTGCCCTAAGACAGGGCGCTCTCAGCCTATAGTTTCTTGCTGGGGATTCCGGTTTTTTTTTTTTTTTTTTTTCTGGGCTCCCTCCTGCAAAGCCTGGAGACTTTCTGGCTATCTGCTCCTGCGCTGGACTGGGTTGGGGGGAACACCACAGAGTAAATTCTGAGGAAAAGCTGATAGCTTTTCCAATGTTTGGAGAACACTTTGGAGACTCCTTCGGACTACAAAATTCAGGCACCAGGAAGCCTTTTGGGGTCCTTTCTGACCCTCTCCATGCCTCCCTCTTCTCTGGTAAAGTCTTTCAGGGAGCTCCTACCAGCCAGCCTTCTGCACCTTGGAAAAACTTCCAAGTTTAGTGAGTCCACCTGCACGTCCTTAGTGGGTTTCACAACCCCTGGAAAGGGCACAAAGACCAAAAGGTTCTTAGTAGAAATACGAATGGTAAAGGCGATAGCCACTTGAAAATAGTTGGACCGAAAAGAACTTCATCACTGTCCGGTTCTACTCTGGAGTCCCAGAAAAGGTCAGATTCCAACTTTAACTTCTATCCTTAGCTTTCTTTTTCTGGACGGAGATTCCTATAGCTTTTCACTAGGACTTGGCAAAGTGGGCAGGATAAGGCAGGAGTCGGAGGAACTTGTGTGTTAACACTTAATAAAACCGTAGTTGGCCTTTTTGAATGCTTCATTAGGGATGTGTGTCTGTTTTCTCTCCTCTTCCGGAAAAGGCCTGCAAGGTTTTGAGGCGTTCTTGGGGAGAAGAGCGGCTTTTGAAAGAGTGGGGGAGGGGACTCACCTCAGCTTCTCCTGCCTCCTTTTGGTGGGGGAAACCCAGGAGCAGATTCCGTCCAGGAAATTAATCCTTTGCCCTCAGCGTGCTCAAGCCTCTCTGGTCTCTGCCCAGAATCAAGTCGGCTTCTTCGTTGGAGAGCTCTAAACCAATGTCCGCAGTCACGGCATTTAGGGGCTCTGCACAGACGGGAAGGACCCAGACCTGGGGAACACTCTCAGTTTGTGTCACTGACTTTTGGCAACTTGGGTTTGTTTCTTGCTTTAAATGAGGGTTTAGAGCTGGGACTGACAAGCCCCCTGGTAATCTATCTTCTCTCCAAAATAGTTTTCATTTCAGCTTGGACCTGGCAGCTGCCCATATTGGGGCACAACGCAGACTGTTCCCCCAAACAGCATTTCTTCTCAGAGACAATTACCTCTCAAGTTGGGCTAATTACAATATAACTATATTTGAAAAAAAAAAAAAACACTATTTAGGCCCAGGGAAATGGCTCAGTATGTAAAGAATGTTCCTTTTGCCAGCCTGAAGACCTTCGTCCAATCCATAGAATTTAAGATGTACAAAAAAGAACCATCTCCCCAAAGTTGTCATCCCACCTCCGCATGCATGTTGCAGTGCTCACTCATGCATATCCTACACACAAAATAATAAATATTTAAATCAATGATGATATGTTAAAATATAACAAAATGTGCTCATAGCTTAATGGACACCATAATCTTTCAAACTGCAATGTGCACTCTTTAGTGAGTTATTAAATTCATTTTTTAAAAATTTGAGACAGGATCTCATTATTTTTGCTATTGATGGCCTGGAACTAGCTGTAGAGCTCATGCTGGCCCCCGTTTGCCTGTCCCTGCCTCCGCCTCCGGTGTGCCATGACGCCGATCTTGTTAAAAATAATTTAATGTGTTGAATTTAGCATTGTTTTAACTAAACAGTGAATAAAGAGGAAAGCTAGCATTGTATGTGATAAAAGTTTAGTCTAGAAATGTTTGTCAATTACATGGATTCCCTATGAAGACGAGATAATAACCCAAACCCTATTTCATACATTCAGACCGAACTCGGTCAACTTCAGAAAGTTTGTTTAAAAACTCTTAAATTTAAGGTATGATATTGCCTTAGTAGAATGGAATGAATCAAAGTGTCTATTGTGTGCATTTGAACCATTTTTTAACATCCATCAAATGAACTAATTTTGAAACCACTGGTTGGCAGATCCGAGCGTGCGTTCGGTAAAAGCCTGAGTGGCTGTGTCCTAGGAGAAAGGGAATATATTGGGGTGCAGTCACAGGGGACTCTGGAGGAGGGGCAGGGGTTGGAGTGACCGTCGAGATCTGTAGGAGGGCTGCCCCTGGGCTGGGGATGAATTATTTGTCCCGGGGGACGGGACAGGACACACTGACGGACTGTGTCGCCCACAGGCAGTGCGTATTCAGTGGAGCCGGAGGAGAACAAAAGGACCCGAACAGCCTACACGCGAGCGCAGCTGCTGGAGCTGGAGAAGGAGTTCTTATTTAACAAATACATATCCCGGCCTCGCCGGGTGGAGCTGGCAGTGATGCTGAACTTGACTGAGAGACACATCAAAATCTGGTTCCAGAACCGTCGCATGAAGTGGAAGAAGGAGGAGGATAAGAAACGAGGTAGCGGGACGGCGAGCGGGGGCGGCGAAGGCGAAGAGCCAGAGCAGGATAGTGCTGTGTCCTCGGGTGAGGAGCTGCTGACCTTGCCGCCACCGCCACCTCAGGGTGGTGCGGTGTCCCCAGGCGTCCCCGCTGGAGCCAGGGAGGGCCGCCTGCCTCCAGGCCTTAGCGCCGCACCACAGCCCTCCAGCATCGCGCCTCTGAGACCGCAGGAACCTCGGTGAGGACAGGCAGGCTGAGAGTGAGCCGGTCTGGGACCCGGAGTATGGACGTGCGCGTGGGGGGCTGGATAGAGAGAGAATAGTACGGTTTAACCTGGACACCACGCAAAAACATTCTCGAGGGTACATACCAGTTGGATGTAGCTGGAGAGATGGTGGCAGACTTCGGGGGGGGGGGGAGGACATCGGCTTCTGAAAACTTCTGAGACTGCGAAAAGCAGGTCTGCTTCTGTTGGGCACGTTCCTCTCCCTCTCCAGGACTCCATCCTGGACCGGATTCCAGCGGGAGAGCTGGTCTGGGTCCCTTTGCCCAGAAACAACTGCTATTACTGGGCCGACCATTAAGAATAATGAAAATCAGCTTCTTGAGGTTTCAAAGAGGCAGTAAAGGGCGTGCTTCTTCTTCTCTCTTCCTCTCCTCGCTTCTCCCCTTACTTCCTCCTCTAGATTTTCTTCCCCTCTCTAGCCAAAATTTTCATTAACATCCATCCCTTTGAAGATCAGAGATTCTTCTGGTCCTGAGAGAAAGTGGAAGCAAGAGTCCTTGTGCCCCTAATGGGACGTCCGGGGTCCTGAACACAAAGCTGCTAACAGACAGTTGAGGTTTCTATTTAAAGTGAGGATATCTTCCCGGAAGGAAGCCAGGCACCCCGGCATACCTTAGAAAACTATTCACAAAACGCTGATTTCCACATCTTTTTCCAAACGTCTTTTGAACGTTTGGGAAAAAAATATATACTGGTTGTTTTCACTTAAAGCTTTAAAATCAGCTAAGTCTACCGTTTCCAAATCAGTCAGTTGCTCCTTTCAAGGTCTGAACCTTATGTTTAGGTTGTTTGTGGAAAATGCTTAATAAATATAAATAGCATGAGCAGTAATGAAGACAGACTCCTCTGGCCTTATTTTAAACCTCCCTAGAGAATGATGTTTACGTCTCATTTAAAATCTTTAACAAACATGGGGTGGTGATGGTAACAGCACTTGAGATACAGAGGCAAGTGATCTCTGGCCAGCCTGGTCTACAGAGCTAGTTCCGGGACAGCTGGGGCTACCGGAGAAACCCTGTCTCAGAAAAGCCACAGCTTTTCTAAAGAAAGTATTTTGTTTTGGTTTTGGTTTGTTTGAGTGAGTGAGTGAAGGAGTGAGTCTCTACCCTCAGAGATCCAGGGCCTGGGGTGCTTTATACTAGCAAAGTTGGTTGATTTAGTGCTTCAAGCTCTTACCCCTCCCGTTCTGCAGCCAAAGCTGGCCCTGCACCACAGGCACTCCTACCATCTAAGCCCGAGATTCAGGAGATGCTTTTATTCCCTTCTCATTGGGCAGTTTCTCTTTCTGCATTAGGCAGTTCTATTTTTATTTTTATTTTTTTACTTGTTTAGTTAAATAATTTGCCCAGTTCCTAGGAGAGCCACAACCTGGTGGAGAGAAACTCTCCTAAATCAAAAGGGTGGATTTTTCTCTTCAATGTGAATGTACCCTCTCCAGGTGGATGCTGCACACAGTTTGGACTCTGGAATGTGACAAATCTATACCAGAGATGTATGGAAAAAATGATTTAGGCTTGGTGGTGGTGGTGGTGGTGAATGCCTTCTCTGTGAGTTTGAAGTCAACCTGGTCTGAGTTTCAGGACAGCAGAATCTACACAGAGAAACGTTGTCTCCAAAAAAAAAAAAAAAAAAAAAAAAAAAAAAAAAAAAAAAAAAAAAAAAAAAAAAAAAAATTAATTGATAGATAAGAAAGGAAGGAAAAGGAAAGAAAATGTAAGGACTTTTCCCACTCTAATTTAGTGACAAATTTTTGTGCCACCTTATAGGTTGACTATAGGCTTTGAATTAAAGAATACAAATAAGTTTATTAATATGTAGAAAAGAGTTGTTCAATCACAATTGTGAGGTACTGTTTTGTGACCATTAGCTCATCATCCTTTTCCTGAATAACTAGACCCCTGACCACTAGCCTCTCCAGGTCTCCACAGGTCCCTGAAAGGCTTCTTCTTTGGCAAACCTCACACTGTTGAAGTGATGTTCAATACCCACTGATTTTAGGTGAGCACTTGTAGTTTTTCAAAAATCCCTTGTTGCCACAGCAACCTCCTCCACATGTTTCTTCCTGGGATGCTTCTGTTCTGGTTGGTGGAGATTGAGACCAGTCCTCTTGTGTTTAGATGTTTGTGTTCCAGAGTAAACCACTCTGCTCTGAGAGTCTAGGGTCTCAGCCTCACCCTGAGCATTGACACCTGCAGCTTTCACAGGGGATACACCCAGGGGAGAAAGGTGCAGGTTGACAGTCTAGGGTGTTTAGGATGCCAGTAGTTGCAAGGCTATCTGGTGGAGGCATCATCTCTAGATCAGCCAGAAGAGAGACCATCACTCACTACTTTCCCTTTGTGAGCAGGAGGGTCATAGTCTGGTAGGCAGAGCTGGGCACTTGGGTCATGGGCTTTGTTCAGAACACTCTAAAAATAAAAGTGTGGTTCCCCAGACCTTATATCTCCCGTCCTCTTATCTAGACGTGACCTCAATTGAGTCTCTTAATTCTATTCTCTCATGCATTTGGGGGTCTATAGAGATGGCGTCTTCTGAAGGGCTTTGGAGGAAATTCCATTACACATTCTCCAGTATGATTGACAGTGTAGGAGGCTGGTGCTATCCCAGTTTTCCAGTAGACTGTCCCTTCCTGAGATAGTCCTCAAGAAAGTGAGAGAGACCAGGGACAGTGGCAATGGGCTATGTGGTGGCAGCAGGCATAGGGATGGCTTCCTTGGCATACCTTGGGTATGAGGACAATTCAGCCACAGGAGAGCAAAAACTAACAGTCCACAGGCACAGGGCTCCACCATGTATCAAGAATTGAGCAGCACCCAGATCTGACTAGCAGGGATTAGGGAAGGAAAAGGACACACATTGTAGCCAACTGGTAGTGTGTGTGTGTGTGTGTGTGTGTGTGTGTGTGTGTGTGTGTGTGTGTGTGTGTTGGGGGGAGCACACTACAGGCACTGGGAGCTCCGAACTCAAATCGGTGGAGAAACCTGAGTTTCCAAGTGATGAGGTCTTAAGGATGAGAAAGTAGCCTTCATATGATACAGGGTTGAGAGGAACCTGCCAGGCGCCTGCCTCCCTCAGAGTGCTCAAGTCCTGTATGGAGCAGAGGCCATTTCTGGTGACTGTGAAGTGTTAGGGGAGGATGTGTGAGCAGAGAGTGTCTGGCTGCACCTCCCCCATCCCATGCCCTGGGCAGAATCCACGCTCCCCATCTTTCACCTTGAATTCATCAAGTGAGAGGCGGTTTTCGATCACTGGTGTGTGGATCAGTCCTGAACCTCACTGGCTGAGGTCAAAGTGGTGGAGCCCTGGAGCGCACAAAAGCTTCCCCAATGTATACCTCTTGCCTAGAAGCCTCTGAAAATGGCAACCAGACTCTTCAAACAGAAAACCTGAGCTAAGGGACTTCTGTGTTTTTTTTTTTCCCAAGCCTGGTGAGTTCCCAGTCTAAGATCAGAATGATGGTGGCATGGTGGTAAAAATAATCTGAAACATAGGAAACAGACGGAGCCTCTACATTTCTTTTGATACACACCCCTTTCCATCTGTGGCTTTGCTCCCAGACGCTCAGACAGCTAATCTCAGACAGATTCATACTATACAGTAACGGGAGAACAGTTGGATGGTACTCAGAACACACTGTAAGGTACAGTACCTGCCCAAAGTGAATGGACATTAACCAGGCTCCCCATGTATCTCTTTTTGAAGAACAAGGGTAACTTCAACTTCCCAAATTAGCTCTGAGCTCCTGAACTGGTAACCTCACCTCTCCATGTCCTCTTCTCTAATTAACCCAGTCCTGGTGTCTAAGTCTGAATGAAATATAAGTGTTGCTCTTTCAAGTTAGTGAAGTCTACCAATTACACTTAAAATATATATTAATATTATTCTACTTTCTATATATGGGTGTTTAGTCTGCATTTATGTGTGCGCACCATGTGTGTGCCTGGTGCTATGGAAAGCAGAGGAGGGAGTCAGAGTCCCTGGAACTGGAGTCACAGATGGTTGTGAGCCACCATGTGGGTGCTGAGAACGCCCTTACTACAGAGATGGAGACCCCTCTCCAGCCCCCACCTACTCTAGTTCTACACACACACACACACACACACCCATTAATTTCTCCCTGCAAGTCTGTGCCTCTTTGTGTATCCGTGTTTGTGTGGTTGAGTTCAACTTTGTGTATCTGGATATGCCTGTATGATGGCAGGTAGGTTGCCATAGCAACAATGGTCAGGTGGCACTAAACACCAGGGCTACTTTCCTATATAACTTTTCCTTTTCTCTTCCTTCCTTCCTTTCTTCTTAATTATTTTTTTATTTATAGACTCACTATGTGGTCCTATCTAGACTGGAGCTCCATATGTAGATCATATTGGCTTTGAATTCACAGAGATCTGCCTGCCTCTATCCCCACCCCCAATGCTGGGGGTTAAAGGTGTGTACCACCATGTCTGGTCCTTCCTTCCTTCCTTCCTTCCTTCCTTCCTTCCTTCCTTCCTTCCCTCTGTCCTGTTTTCTTCTTTTTCTTTATGTTCTAGAGATGAAACACCAGGCAAATTTTCCACCACTGAACACAGTCCCAGCCCATTACATATTTTTTGCACACTGTGCCTTGTTCTCATGAAAACTGTCTCTGTTCTTTATATTTTGAAGAGTATCAAAGGCAAGAGGAACTGTGTATAGTATTTTATCATCTTCTACCGGAGTTTCAACCCTGTGTCACCTGAGTAATTTTGAAATCTTTTTAAGAAAATTTGAGTTCATGGCAAAGACCAATCGAGACTTTAACAGCTTCACATACAGGCATTCTTAAAAAATGATGTGACCGAGAGGATTGGGAAAGAGCAGAATTCTCAACTGATACTGAATCAAACTGAACGCAAGCCCACCTTGGGCAAGCTAATGGGAAACTGAGGCAGGGCACCAGGAAGCAGAGAGGTGTCCCTGCAAGGACTGGCAATAGCTGGAGCCTTCTGTGGATAGATTGGAAACCAGGAAAGGGCAGCCGGACACCTAGGGAAGAAGGATACAGCACAAAAAGACAGACTTCAAATAACTTCTCCGGGGTGAAAGAGAGTACCTACGGGATCTGACCTTTGGGTTTCCTCACGTTCAAAGCTCTATTTGCTTATCAGTAGGTGGGAGGGGCATAGTAAAACCTTATTCTAAACTTTTCACTAAAATTATTTTCTCTGGTGGGTGTCTGTAGCTCAGTAACAGAGCTCTTGCCAAGTATGCACACAGCCTGGGGATTCCATTTGTAAAAATCCATCTATGTTTTAGGCGATAGATGAAATGCCATTACTTTTGAAAGCACAGATTAATTCTAACTTTAAACTGTTAGAATTGAATTGCCTAAAGTCTTTCCCTAAACACAAAGGCAATGAGAATATGCACTCTTTTGGGCTGGGGCTACAATACTTGCCATGTACTAAGCCCTGGTTTCACTGCCCAGCAGTGCAATTAAGTCTGTTTCATACACATGCTTTCAAGGTTCTTGTCTGCGCTGTAACACTAAACTCTTCAAATGTTTGGTGGGTTTTTTGTTGTTGTTGTTTTTTGTTTTGTCTTTTTTGCTATTCCTTTAAATAAACTCTATTTTTATCTGAATGATTTTCCCCCCTGAATTCTCCACCAGACCCAATTTGTAAGGCCATGAGATTTGAAAACATTTTATCTACTATTTGCCCATTCCAAATCACTCAGGAGGTTCACACAGCTATACACATCTAGGAATGCTTTCTATATTACATGGGTTTCTCTCTCTCTTTTTCTTTCTTTTTGGTTTTTTTTTTCTTTGCAAACAAGGATTCTCCATGTAGCTCTGGCTATCCTGGAACTCACAGGGTAGACCAGACTGCCCTCAAACTCATAAAAATTCACCTTCTCTGCCCCCCCTCCAAGTGCTGGAGTTAGAGGTGTTCAACACAGCCAAATGACCATGGAATGGTTTCTTTTTCAAAAAAAAAAAATTACACAAAAGGTATCACCAAATATTGAAAATATGAAGATCCTATATTTATTGGATTCATTATACTAAGTGCATGTATATTTTATTTGTACTTAATGTTGCAAGAATATGTTTCTACAAGAGTAGTACAATGAAGTAGATGATGTCCCCCTTATAAGTGTCTCCTCCACAAGGACACAAGCAAACACTGGGCATAGATATCTTCCAAGCTACCATTTGTCCTCAGATTCAGTGAAAGAGAAAGGGAAAACCTCTGGGCACCATGCAAAAATGAGAAGGTTTTCCTCAGAACCCTGGACAGGGCTTGACTTTCTAAACTGTGTCCGTTATTTATTGCCCTTCTGAAGTAGGGCAAATAACTTAATCCCTTTGACCCTGTCTATAGCCCCTGGAATTAGGGCTCTTTTCATCTTCCATGATTGTTGTGAAATAGTTTATGTGAAGAGTATATTCCACTGGAGTAGGGCTTTTCAGAGCGTGTGACCCCTCCAAAAGCTGAGGCCTCCTGTCTCCTATAAATAGGTGGCTGAGCTTTGTCCAACAGGCCCCAGGAGAGACAATGTAAGCACATGTAGACTTTTAAAGGGCATTTTCCCACTTCTGATGAGAACCTGAGTCTAGTTCAAGACAGGCCAGAGTGTGTAGACTGCAAAGTGACACTGGTACTTGTCAGACTCAAGCAAAGAAATACCTACAAATTGCAGAGCGTTGAAGCCACACCCCCACAGTACTGGTATTCATCAGCGTCTGGCTTTGAACATGTGTACGTCATCTAATTCTAGGATAGTCTGCTGACTGGGAATAGAAGTGTTTTCATAAAGTGGGATTTGCATAAGAACTTTTAGGATCCCCCAAGACTAAGACATTGTTCCCAGACCTCATTTATAAATCATTTCCTTGGCTGTTACTATATCAATTAGATTTCAGTGTGATTAGTGAAGACCACGTAACAGTAAGTTACACCTTGGCAATTTGTTTCTGTCCTACATGGAAATCTGAAGGTAAGTCATATAGAGCTAGGATGGTGTTTCAAGTTGTCTGGGATCAGGCCGCCTTGACTGTCCATCCTACTGGCCCTGTGTTGTCTGTCTAGTCCCAGGCTGCAGTCCAGGCACCATGCCTACTTTCAAGCAGTACGAGGTCTGAAACAAGGACAAGGTAGGCAGAACTGCGAAGCATGAAAGAGTGAGGATGATGGAAGCCCTCGGGTCTGCGGGTGTGTGCCCTTGCAGAGCAAAGGAGGCGTTGGAAGGGTGATGGGGCGCAGGGCCTTAAAGGGATTACACCGGACAGTCAGCAACGAGATGAGAGAAGTTCTCCAACCACCAAGGCCCAGGTTCTGCTAACCATCTGAGCAAATGTAGTCTCTTATTTTCCAGAAAGAACACCCTTATCTTGACTTAAGCCTTGGGGGCTTTGTTTTGTTTTATTTGCTGGTGTGGTGTGGTATGGTGTGTGTGTGTGTGTGTGTGTGTGTGTCTGTCTGTCTGTCTGTCTGTCTGTGTGTGTGTCTTTATGATAAGGATTATCTGTGTAGTACAGGCTAGTAGTGAGCTTGTCTGCATTTTCCTACCTCAGGATGAGGTGAGAGCTGTGTATATGGTTGAGCAGTAGAGTGACTGCCCAGCATACATGGGAACCCTCCAAAAGAAGAAGTTAAAAAAATATTGATGATAAGGAATCACAAATATCAATTCTGGGCCAGATAAATGAGACAGCAGATAAAGGCACTTGAGAACTGTAGTACATGCATCACACATAGATAGATGGATAGATGGATGGATGGATAGATGATAGATAGATAGATAGATAGATAGATAGATAGATGATGGATAGATAGATGATAGATAGAAAGACAGATGATAGATACATAGATGATAGATAGAAAGATAGATGATAGATGGATAGATAGATGATAGATAAATAGATAGATGATAGATAGAAGATAGATGGTAGATAGATGATCGATGGATGGATGGATAGATAGACGATAGATAGATAGATAGATAGATAGGATAAATGATACATAGGTGGATGATAGAGATGAACAAATACATACATGGAATTTTTAGTTTGTTTTTTGAGACTGGATCTCTTTCTGTAGTCCCGGAGTTCCTTTTGTAGACCAGGCTGGCCTCAAACTCATAGAGATCCACCTGCCTTTGCACCCCAAGAGCTAGGATTAAAGGTGTGCACCACCATCATTTGGCCATATATGTAATTTTTAAAAACTTGAATAAATATGGAACAAATAAATACATAATTTTAAAAACTTAAATAAATAAACAAATGCATAAATAAGCAAATGAACAAATACATAAATACACACATGTAATTTAAAAAAAAACAAACTTGTTCTGAAGGGCTGGAGGGTGGCTCAGCAGTTAAGAACATCTACCACTCTTCCAAAGGACCTGAGTTCTGTTCATAGCACCTTAACTAGCTTCAGGGAATCTGATGCTCTTTCTGACCTCCCCAGAGACCTGCATTTGCGTGTGCCCTCGTGCGTGCGTGCACACACACATACACACAAATAATAAACAAACAAATAAAATCTTTACCTGGTGGTGGTAGCACCTTTAGTCCTTGCCCCCGAGGAGGCAGAGGCAGACAGATCTCAGTTTGAGGCCAGCTTGGTTTACAGAGAGTGTTTCACAAAAGCCAGGGCTACAGAGGGAAACTCTGTCTTGAAAGAAACCAAAAAGATAAGTCTTTTTTAAAAAATGAAATAATATTGTGTTTTATGAAAAAGACAACTGGTGAAGACAATATTCATTATTGTGCCATAGCCCTGCACAGGGAGCCCGTGCTCTGGAATCTAGTGCCAGAAAGAAGTGTGTTCATGTGTGTGCTAACTTTCATCAGACACTGAGACCCGAGGCCACTGTTTGCCTTAGCTATCAGAAAGCTAGAAGCAAGTTCAAGCAAAACCCAAGGCTATATCTATTCTAACACAGGACACAGAGGAAGATGGAGACTTTTCAGTATAAAAAATCTTCTTCTAGCTCTGTGTTTACCACCCACCTTCCTTCTGAACTCAGAAAATTCAGCGTCCCTGAGTCTCTGTCACAGGAGTCATTTGAGAGAGAAGACACCACAGAACTGCCGTGAGTGCGAAGCGAAGTAAACCGTGTGGGGGCTTAAGAGCGACAGCTGCTGGGTTCCCAGCACCCCCACGGTGGCTCACAACCACGCCTAACTCCAGTCCCATATAGGACCCAACGCCCTCTTCTGGCCTCCCCGGGCACTGCACACGTGCTGCACCGGGATACAGGAAGTAAACTCCTATACACATAAAAGTAATTAAAAAAAAAAAAAAAAAAGAACTTTAAAAATATGTAATGCTCTACACAGCACATTCCAGGCCAGACCGGCCAGGGCTATACCGTGAGACCCCTTGTTTGTTTTCTACAAGAAAGACCAGCTCTGAGTGGTGTAATATTTGCATTACTGTTTATTGTTAGTGTCCTTGTTGGCACAGTCCTGTGCTGGAGAACAACTTCTAGACTTATTGGAGGAAAAAAAAAAAAGAGGGTCCGGAAGTGAGAAGAGGAGAGAGAAAATACTTTTCACACAAATGGGAAGTCTGTGGATTCAGTGTCTGCTGCAGGGCGGCCGGAGCGCCCTTAACACCTGAGTCTCTCTTCAGCCCCACACTCTTATTTTTGACAAGTGAAATGAATCAGTTGGATGTTTCAGCTAAAAACTAAACTTTTAAAATGTTGTCGGTGGTTAACTGCGTAGAATAACTCGAGCCTCGCTTTGCGTTGAGAAACGTCGGCATTATGTAAGAGAACGTTGACTAAATCGTCACTTTTCTCACGGGAAGAATGATGAATATATCAAACTACAACTAAGGTCTGCTCCAGAAGTCGGGAAATCCTCTGACCTCGTTAATCTCCGGAAGAACTCGGCATCCAGAGGTAATGAATGGTCTAGCTTGCTAGCAGGATTTGGGAAAGCACCCTGATGCCCTGAGACCTCACAGTTCAGAGCACAAGGGGTGTGGGATGTCCTGGGGTGCAGGTAGAGGAGAAAATAGGCAGGTACCGCTTCTCTTTCTGACCAGCATCACCTGGCCAAGGCACCTCCAAGCAAGGCAGACTGTTGCTCATATGCTGCATTTCCTCAGGTAACACTTCTCTTTCTGACCAGCATCACCTGGCCAAGGCACCTCCAAGCAAGGCAGACTGTTGCTCATATGCTGCATTTCCTGGTTGCACAAAAAGTACCTGAGTTCACAAGGAGGCACTTGGGAGACAGAGGCAGGAGGACTTTTGTGAGTTTGTGGCCAGTCATATCTACAGAGTAAGTACCAGGACAGCCAAGGCTACACAGAGAAACCCTGCCTCAAAAAACTAATTAAACAAATAGTAAAAGTATGTTGAGCTGGAGCTGGAGAGATTGCCCAGTGGTTAGAGCACTGGCTGCTCTTGCAGAGAACCTGGGTTCAGTTCCCAGCACCCACATTGTGGCTCATAACTGTATGTTCTGTGTTCCCAGGAGATCTGACACCTTTTTCTGACCTCCACCAGCACCAGGTACACACATGGTGCATACACACTTATATGCAGGAAAAACATTCAAACACATCAAATAAAATTTTAAAATCTTGGCTGGGAGTAGTGTTGCACACCTTTAATTCCAGCACTTGGGAGGCAAAGGCAGGTGGATCTCTGTAAGTTCGAGTCCGGCCTAGTCTACATACAAAGTGAGTTCCAAGACAGCCAGCCAGGGCTGTTACACAGAGAAACCCTGTTTCCAAAAACAAAAACAATTTTTTAAAAATAAAAACTAAAAGAAGGGGGGGGGGCAAGCGTATGAACCAGAGCTAGGCATGTAGTTTAGTTCATAGAGTGACTGCCTAGACTGACAGGAGCCCTGGGTCCAAGCCCCAGCACACCGTGCCCGGCCCAAGTGTGAAGACCAGGCTAGCCACCTGAGACCAAAGTAAACTAAGATAGTGCAGAGGACTGGAGATTCCCACACTTCTACAGGATGGAAAAAACACAAATACTATGATTATTTTGTTCTTAATTATGCAAAAATCTACAACACAGTGGTTAAGACAGGTACTCTTGTCAGGCAGGCAGGACTCTAGTCATGGGGCACTGTATACTTGGAGCAGTTTGGAATGAACGAACCAATGAGTGCTGTGTATCCTCATCTTCCTCCCTATTTACTTTATTTTAATTTAATTTTTATTTATGTAGATGAGTGCTCTATTTGCACAGATGCCCGCATGCCAGAAGAGGACACTAGATCCCATTGTAGATGGTTCTGAGTCATCATGTGGTTTCTGGGAATTGAACTCAGAACATCTATCTAGAAGAGCAGCCAATACTCTTAACCCCTGAGCCAGACATTTCTCCAGCCCTTATTTTATTTTTTAAACTTTTTTTTTTAATATTTCTTTTTATTAAATGTGTATTGGTGTTTTGCCTGCATGCACATCTGTGTGAGGGTGTGGGATCCTTTGAAACTGGAGTTAAAGCAGATGTGATCTGCTCTGTGGGTGCTGGGAATTGAACCCGGGTCCTCTAGAAGAGCAGCCAGTGCTCTTAACTGCTGAACCATTTCTCCAGCTCCTTGGATTTATTTGTTTATTTACCAAATTTCTTTCTTTATTCATTTGAGAGAGGCGCGTGTGCCCTTTGTGGAGGTCAGAGGACAATTTTGCAGGAACCCGTTTTCTCATTACCAGGTGGGGTCCTGGGGACTGGACTCAGCCATTCAGCTCAGCCACAAGTACCTTTACCCACCCTGCCATCCCTACTGTGTTTGTTGGTTTGTCTTATAATTTGAGACGTTTAAGGATGGACTGAAGAGCCTCACACAGGCTAGGGAAGCACCTACGCCATGTCTGTCCCATGTTAGACAGGAATACTCTTTAGGGAATTCTCTATGTCTATATAGCCTTGTGTACTGCATTTATTTCAGGGAGAAACCACAAAAAAAAAATGTTAAGCTCTTTATTTGACCAATTTTTAGATTAAAAAAAACCCTATACCCAATGTGATGGTATACACAGGAAGCTCAGTAAGGAGAATCATGGGTTTGAGGCTAGCCTGGGCCATGTGTCAAGGCCCTATTTAAGGAGGAGGGTGTGAGAGTAGGAGAGGAAGTGGGGGGCCTGAGCTTGGCAACATCAGCAATTTGTGCATTCACTGCAGACTTATCACGGCTTCAATCAATTAGAAGTGGGGAGGAAATGAACAGTTCCTAAACTGAAGCCCTGCTTTCTGGAAACAAGCTCTAAACCTCTGTATAAGATGCCTGGGTAGGGGCTGGAGAGATGGCTCAGTGGTCAAGCACACTGGTTGCTCTTTCAGAGTACCTGGGATCAGTTCCCAGAATCCACATACTGATTCACAGCAGTCTGCAACTCCAGTTCCAGGGCACCTGACACCTTCTTCTAGGCTCCTCAGGCACTGCATGCATGTGATGTAGAGGCACCCATGCACATAAGATGTAAATAGAGTCAAGTGGAGTTGTGTACCCCTTAATCCCAGCACTTAAAGAGGCAGAGGCAAGGAGATCTCTGTGAGTTCCAGAAAAGCCTTTTCTACATAGAAGTTCCAGGAGAACCAGGGTTACAATGAAACCCTGTCTTGAAACAGAAACAAAACTACATATAAATAAGCCTGAGTGAGCTTGGTCTTTGACTCAGTTTAGTCTCTAAAAACATTAGTAGAATGATTTGTTGTTTGTTTTGCGAGTATTTTGGTTTGGTCTGGTTTTCTGAGACAGGGTTTCTCTGTGAAGTCCTGGCTGTGTAGACCAGGCTGGCCTCCAATTCAAAATTAGTAGGTTTTAGAAAAACCTCCAGAGGGCTACAGTCTGGTCCATCAGGTCCATCTCCAGACTCTGGGCACAGTAGAGTGGGGCTGGGTTCCTGCTGTGCTCTGTCTGAAGTCCTATCCTGAGAATCAGTGAACATAGGGACATGAAATTTGGGGTGTTTACTGTCAGAGTCATAAATAACTTCTCTCTCTGTGTGTTCCATATGGTGGCTTATAGAAACAGAATCTACCCGGTTCCTTCACACAATGTGTGTGTGTATGTGTGTGTGTGTGTGTGTGTGTGTGTGTGTGTGTGTGTGTGTGTTACAAGAGATCACATTGAGGAACTCAAGCATGCCAGGGAAGCACTATTACCTTTGAATTCAATCCTAGTCCAGGATACTTAATTCAATTATACCTGTGTGTATGGTTTGGTTTTTTTTTTCTTCTGTTGAAGGATTTAAAAAAGTTTTTAAAATTACATTTATTGGGAGCTGGGTAGATGATTCAGCAGTTGAGAGCATTGGCTGCATTTACTAGGTGGACCTCGGTTCAAGTCCCAGCACCCACATGGCAGCTAACAACTGTCTGTAACTCCAAGATCTGACACCTCACACAGACATGCATGCAGACAAAACACCAGTGCACATTAAATAACAATAAATTATTTTTTAAGATTATATTTATTATTTATTTGTGTGTTTATGTGTGCTCATGTGTCACTGCACGTGTATGGACGACAAAGGAATCTTGCAGGAGTCTGTCCCCTCCTTCTACTCCCCTGGGGATTAAGCATAGGAACGCAGGTTGTCGGGCTTGGTGACAAACATCTTTACCTGATAAGCCCTTTGTGGAGTGTTTTTTAGTTAGTGTTGTTTGGGGGTTTGTGCTTTGTTGTTGTTTGGTTGGGTTTTGTTTGGGTTTTGAGATGGGGTGCTGCTTAGTCCTGGCTAACTTGGAACTTGCTATGTAAACCAAAGGACCTCGAACTCACAGAGATCACCTGCCTCTACCTAGGCAGAAGATGTGAGCCACCATACCTGACAAGTTTTCATGGTTTGTTTTCTCTAAGGCAAGTCACACAGGTTCTAAGAATTAACAAACAGCTACTTTGGGACTGGGGAGACGGCTCAGCAGTTAAGAGCACCAGCTGTTTTTACCAGATGGACCTAGGTTCAAGTCTCATATAGTGGTTCACAGGTTTTTGTCATTTCAGTTCCGGTGAATCTGACATCCCTACACAGGCAGGCATACATGCAGACAAAACACCAGTCAACATGACATTAAAAATTTCTTAAAAAGAAATAGATATGTGCTGAGGTCATTTCGCTGCCTCCCACCATGGCACAGTTATAAATGTTGTATATTGTCATCTCTCCTGTGTGTGTGTGTGTGTGTGTGTGTGTGCTTACTATTTTGCATGTTTTTAGTTGTGTCTGTGTTTAAAGGTGCTCCAGCCTGAACTCACAGGGAGGCCAGAAGATGACATCCAGCTCTGTCCTTTTGAGGCTAGACTCTCTTAGCCACCTTGTCTCCAGCCAGATGGGAAAGGATACATGCCTGCCTTAGACAGCTACAGCCTTGTTACTCGAATGCAGGGATCCAATCCCCACATTCTCGTGATTGCACAACACTCTTAACTGCTAAGCCATCTCTCCAGCTTGGTATGATGGCACAGTCCATTAGTTCCAGAACTCAGGAGGCAAAGGCAGGTGAATCTCCTTGAGTTTGAGGCCAGCCTTGTCTACAGAGTAAACTCAGGTCAGCCATGGCTAGACACTGAGACCCTGTGTCTCACTGTGTCTCAAAAACCAAAAAAAGTATAAAAGAATACATATAAAAAGATGTTTACCTTTGTGTAATGTGTAATTGTAAAATACAATAGCCCAAATGCTCATTGACTCCTAAGCTTAAATGGTTACATTAATTAATTAATTGTTACCCATAGGAATTAAGAAGAGCATTCAATGCTCTTGTAGGAGACCAGAGTTCAGTTCCCAGCACCCACCCAGTTCACAACCAACTTTAACTAAAGCTCCAGGGGATCCTGTGACTTCTTCTGGTCTCCAAGGGCACAAACATACACTTACCCAGACACATAGACATAAATAAGAAATTAAAAATCACAATACACATATTTTTTTAAATGGAGAAGACATCTCAAAGCTCTTTTGGGAGGTTGGGGAAGCAGTCAGTGGGTAAGCACTTGAGTTTGGTTCCGAGCACCCACATGGTGGAGTACAACCGTATCTAACGTTCATTCTTGAGCATCTGACGTCATTTTCTTACCTCTATGAGCACCAGGCACACACACAGTGTATATCCACACATGCAGGCAAAACACTCATACACATAAAATAAATATTAAAAATATCTTTGAGCATATGCATAATGACTTTGAGAAATAACCATGACATTACATTAAGTAATCTTAAAAAGTTATAGAGTAAAATGTAACTTAGTTTCCATTTCTATGTTTTAAATATTACAAGAGGGGGTATTTCATGTATGTGTAATTACACACATATAATACTTATTATTTCAAAAAATATTTACTTATTTATTTTGCATTGAGTAATTAATTTTTGGTTATATTTTTGCTTATTTTTTCCCCTCTATGTTTGTGCACCCTGTAAGGAGTGAGTCATATCTCCAGGACTGTAGTTTCATACAGCTGTAAGCCGCCATGTGTTCTGGGAACTGACTCCAGGTCTTCTGCAAGATCAGCCCTTGCTCACTCTTAACCACTGAGCCACCTCTCCACTTCCCACATACATGACTCTTGGTTTGCATACCAAAGCAACACCGGTAATTCAGCCGGCTAGAATGTACGCAATAAAGAACTTCATCATATTTTTTTTTTCACCCGTTCTCTGTTTAAAGGAAATGTCTGAGGGAACATAAGTATGCATTAATAGAAACTCGAGCCGAGCTATGCATGGATATAGAAAAATCTAGCAGCCTTAACCGGCTCACCCCGCAGCGCCAGTTTTGCCAATCCAATGTGGTCCACTAGGCACTCGCATTTCACGCTCGGTTCCACACCAGTGAGCCGGGCATCTAACCTATTTAACGTTCGAGAATAGGTTAGAAGTGACCTTGAAGTCCTGGGGTGTTCTTTCTCCTGGGCCCCCCTCAAGTCTTTGGTAGTGTTTAACCTCGATGAATTGTCTCTCCCTTTTGTTGGTTGCTTGTTGGCCCCTTCCACCTGCAGCCATCTCCCCCACTGAGCCTGCCCCTGCTTATCTCTAAGATTGTGTTCTTTAGCCCTCTACAGGTCGGGGTGAGAGGTACCGGAAAAGGGGCGCTGCTCCTGTGGCAGCTACCGTGTGCAAGCTCGACCTTTGTCACTTTCGGCTCTGCTGGGAACCAGGAAAGAATGTGGTTTCCGAAGACGTGGCAACCCGTCCTACTGTAGTGTAGCCTCCTGGTTTTCAGAATGTACCCGATGTCCAAGTCCTGGCTCCGTTTTTTTAAAAGTCCTGCCAGAGGGGGGAAGCTTACCAGGGGAAGCCGGTGGGGACCCGACAGCAAGGTTGGGAGTTGATGAAGAGAGTCGTCTCCACCGCTGTAAACATTAACTTATATTAAAACTCTGCCTTTCTCTTCCCTGGATTTTACAAAGCAGGAAGTCAAAGGGTGTGGGGAAAGGAAACTGCTCTAAGAGGGGAACTTGAGTAAATTATTTAGCTGTGACACAAGATTGAGTCATCCACCTTTGTCCACACCCCAAAGTGGGCCCAAGTTGACATCAGTCCTCAGACACACTAATCATTTAATCCAAGAGAAGAAACCAGATTGCTAGAAGCCAAGAAAATGTCTGGAGTTGGTGTTAGGGGGCGTGGGGTTGTTGCTATGTTACTCAGACTGGCTCTGAGAGATCAGGTTAGCCACTGGGCAGAGCTTGGAGCCAGCAAGGACAAACCCTGTGCAAGCCCCCTTGTAAAAAAATCGAGCTGGAGAAAGTGCCACATGGAACCCGGAAAGGCAGAAGTGTGCGGGTGCATTCACATCGAGCCAAGAAACATCCCCTAGGACTGACCCCAGCCTGGTGCACCTGGTCACCAAACCAAGCAGGGGCGGGGTGTTGCTGATCGGTCCTAAGCGCCACCCACTGGTGCTGCACTCTGGCTGCTCCAACCTGCACCCGGGTAGCAGGGATCCTTGCATTCAGCCGGACCGCAGCGCCGCCTGCTGGGTCCTTTTGCGTGTGGAGAATTTCGTCCAGGGTGAGTAGCCGCTGATGAGGAAAGCTTTGCGGCAGCTGCAGAAGTCAGCAGGGCAGCCTGGGGCGCTCAGCCCGAGGCCACTCCGGATTCTGAGGACCCGGATTCCGGACTCAACACCCACAGGCTCACAACATCTCCAGCTCTAGGGGAACTGATAATCTCTTCTGACCACGTTAAATCATGCAAGCAAATACATATGAACAAATAAGTATATTTTATAAATAAAAATAAGCAGCCGGGTGTAGTGGTGCATGTCTGTAGTTAATCCCAGCATTCGGGAAGCAGAGGCAGGCAAATTCTAACCTAGACTACGTAGCGAGTACCAGGCCAGCTACGGCTACAGTGAAACACTGTCTCAAAAAAATAAACGTAAACATTAAAAGTCAGGACCCGTTTAATTAGATAATTAGAAAGGGCGCCCATAGGAACCAAGCTGCTCCAAAGAAGGACAAAAACATGCTCCGAAGCTCACAACGAGGCGTCGGGGTGCAGTCAGTGGCAGAGGCGGTGCCAGGGCTTTGAGCGCCTGCAGCCTTCTGCGCGTTGCCAAGTTTAGGGAGAAGCTATGAAGGCGCCAGAGCCCGGGGAGCACTGAGGGATTTCTGGGGCTAGAGCGCCGCCTTCTGGGTCCCCTCTGAAGGAAAGCAACGCACCAGTATGCATTATGAGGGAACTGCTCCAGGGGCCTTTGGAAGACTCAGTGCCTGTAGAAAGCCAGCGTGACTCTTTCCTGTTGCCTCGGGGAGATGAACTGCCAAGGCCGCTGCCTTAGCACTAAGAATTACAAACATAAACGGTGGGGCCAGCGAGATGGCTAAATCCGTAAAGATGCTGATGACCTTCCGTACAGGCTTGGTCACTTAGTGGCACAGGGGTTCCCTGGGTTATTTTGGACAATTGAGAATCCCATAGAAAAGAAATTCAGGTTCAATTCTAAACTATTTTCTCCGAGGCAGAGTGAAGAAGGAATAAACTAGGCAAAATGTAGACTTTTTGAAGCACATCTGTAATCCCAGCGCTTTAGGAGGTGCAGGCAGAAGGATTAGGAGTTCAAGGCCAGCCTCAGCTACCTAATCAGTTCCAAATTATGTCTTGTCTGTCTAATCTAACTTATTTTTTATTTAATTCGTTTGGGAGATTTTATTGCTTTGTTTCTTTAAAATAAAGTATCACTGTGTAGACTTGGCTGGCCTGGAACTAATGTATAGACTTACAAATTTACAAAGATCAACCTGCCTCTGTTTCCTCAGTGGTGGGATTAAAGCCAAATCAGACTCAGGTCGCTTTTAACAACTCCTAAATCTATGATCTAGATAATTACTCTTTATTTGGATGTTACTACTGATTAATAAATTAAAACAATCTAAGTGCCACACAGCACACCACTGTATGTCACATGACAATTATTGTTTTCAGTGTTTGCTTAGTGAAGCCAGAGAGGATTTTTTCAAGACTTATTTATGTATATGAGTGCACTGTCTATGTGTCCATCTGCACAGCAGAAGAGGGCGTTGGATCCCATCACCGATGGCTGTGAACCACCATGTGGGTGCTGGGAATTGAACTCAGGTCCTCTGGAAGAGTAGCTAGTGCTCTTAACCTCTGAGCCATCTCTCCAGCCCCCTCAGGGAGAATTTTTAAAGTAGCATTTTAAAATTATTTTTATTTTATGTACATTAGTGGGTTTGGAGGGTTGTTTATTTGTTTTTCGAGACAAGGTTTCTCTGTGTAACAGTCCTGGCTGTTTTGGAACTTGCTTTGTAGACAAGGCTGGCCTCAAACTCAGACTTCCTGCCCTTGCCTCTGGTGTTATATGTGTGCCACCACTTTCCTTGGTTGTACATTAACGTCTTGCCTGAATGTGTGTCTGTGTGATGGGATCAGATCCCCTGGAAATGTAGCTACAGATGATTGTGAGCTGCCATGTGGGTGCTGGGAATCAAACCCACATTCCCTGGAAGAGCAGCCAGTGTTCTTAATCACTGAGACATCTCTCCAGCACTCAGGTAGCATTTTTGTTTTTTTAAAAAATTATATAATCATGCTGCAGATAGAAGGTATTGGACAGCAGGCTGCTAGCCCTGAGTTCTGTAACAATACACAAACCCCAAGAAAAGAATTTCTTCTTTAGAACCTAAAACAGATGTGTAGGGACTGCCTGGGGTTCTACTACCAATAAAATATTGGACTCCTAAAACTAATGCATAAGCTGAATATTATTGTGTTTGTAAATGTATGCACATAGAGAGATGATTCAGTAGCCATTTCATCTGATGAAAGTCTTCACGCATCAACTGTTGTGGTGGTGTAGCCCAGTGGTCTACACATGTGAGAGAGGAAATAAACAGAAAAAGGAAAAACCTAGCAGGGCTTTTGTGCTGTCAGCCCCAGCACAGGATTGCCAAGGGCTTGCAGGAAGAAAGCCTTTACTCCAGGCCTTGATGGCTCAGTGGATAGTATCTATATCTGCAGCTGTTACTCAAATTCCAATTTGAAGATGCTGTTGTTAAAACAAATGTTAATGTTTGGGTGGTAGAGACATAGGAGACAGAAGGTCACCTGTGAACTAGCCCCCACCTTCTCGGCACAGATTCCTCCCAAAGAATGTCAGGTATGAGCTGGAGAGATGACTCAGAGATTAGGTGCACTGGCTGTTCTTCCAGCGGTCCTGAGTTCAATTCCCAGTAACCACGTGATGGTTCACAACTATCTGTAATGAGATCTGCTGCCCTCTTCTGGCCTGCAGGCATACATGCAGGCAGAACACTGTATACATAATAAATTAATCTTTTTAAAAAAACATGTCAGGTATATGCTGATATAATTTCTGCACCCGATATTTTGATTTTTTTTTTTAAGACAGGCATGGAAGCAAATGTCTTTAGTCATAGCACTCAGGAGGCAGAGGCAGACAAATCTCTTAGTTGGAGGATATTCTGGTCTATAAAGTGAGTTCCAAGACAGTCAGAGCTATTACACACAGAAACCCAGTCTCAAAAAACAAACAAAAAGACAGGGTCTCAGTCAGGCATAGCGTGGCCTTTAATCCCAGAGGCAGGAGGATCTCTGAGTTTGAGGCTAGCCTGGTCTACATATCAAATTCCAGGACCAGGGTTGAGACCCTGTCTTTAGTTTTTGTTCGATTTTTGTTTAAAACAGGGCCCACCTGCCTCTGCCTCCTGAGTGCTGGAATCAAAAGATGTGGACCACCAAGCCTAGCTTAATTTTTTTTTTCTTAAAAAATTTCAGAACGAGGGTGTGGTGACACATGCCGTTAATTCCAATACCCTGAAGGCAAAGACAAGAGGATCTTTGTGAGTTTGAGGTCATCCTGGTCTACATAGCAAGTTTCAGGACAGCCAGGGCTATCTAGTAAAACCCTACCTCAAAATAATAGCAATAATAATTTCAGAGTTATTTTTTTTTACATCTAGCTCTCTAACCTCCTTAGAAATCTGATATAAGAAGCAGATTTATTCTCTCTGATTGGTAGCTAAGGGAAACACACACTGAGGCAACCAGTTAGATTATTTGGCCCTGAGGTCTTTCGGCTACTCCTCCAGCTGTCCAGAACACCTGCCTGGTCTCCTACAATCATAACACAACCTCCTAGGAAACACAGAGGGACCAGCAAAGGGACAAGTGAATTTAGGAGTTCATAGGAAGCAAGGAACGACATAAGAAAATACTTTATTGACAAGTAAACCTACACAACAGAGACTTGTCTTTCTTAGTTTTCATGGCCCATTGGGTACAGTATCTGCTGCAGCAGTTCAATGACTGGAAAGTCATAAGGACTAGAGTAAATCACTTGTCTCAACGACACTTGAGGGATGATGAGGACCTTAGACAGTTAAAACCACAAGTGGCTCTTGGGAATGACTCGAAGAAGATATGGAATTAATAAAAGGTGCAGGTGGTGTATGCCTATGATCCCAGCTCTAGGGAGGCAGAGGCAGGTGGATCTCTGTGAGCTTCAGCCTGGTCTACAGAAGGAATTCCAGGACAGCCATGGCGGTAACACAGAGAAACCTTGTCTTGATGAAATGAACAAAAAAAAAAAAAAAAAAAAAAAAAAAAAAGTAAATGTGTATAATAAGATGGGGTTGAACAGATCATTTCAAAATGAAAAGGATCGATTTTTTTTCCTTTTGGGCTAAATAACAAAACAACAGAAAAGTGCTGATCAATTACAAGGAGGCTTCAGAAGCACCTTATTAAATGAATCCGCATTCTCCTAGAAACATGTGTTTAGACATTTCCAAGAGAAACAGGGAAGCAACTGTCAGCCAGTTGCTTGTCTTCACATCTGGAATTCAGGTTAATGCTCTGCCACTCCAGAGTGTCTGAGGCACCTCTGGGTGCAGAGCAGACTGGAGGCTATTTTGAAAAAACAACCAGAGCTAAAAGATTCAGGAAAAAAAAAAAAAGTTCCAGGAAGAGTGATTCTATCTATTGGGATTTGAGAAATTATCCTGTCTCAAGGTTCACCCTGGAGCACTTCACAAAGATGGTTCATGATAAAAAGCAGCTTGGTCGTTATGAAGCCTAACTGTAAGTGTGTGCTGTAAAGATACTTACACTGATCTCATATGACTCCCGTAATACAGATAGGTGAGCTGCTGGAAGTTAGAGCTGAGATCTCCCCGAGGTCAACAGACCCCGAAATACCAGTCACTGGTGCAAATTACAACCCTAAAAACATCCTTTTTTTTTTTTTTTTTTCTGTCTGTCTTTTAGCATTCGGTTGCTTTTTTCCCTTGTTGGTTAGGAATCACAAAGCAAGAAAATGGCTGATGATGTTTTAGTTGCCATTTGAAATTCATTTTCTTGACTAATGTAAGCATCTGACCAAATATTAGAAGTAACATATTTGCTTTCATTTGCTTTTCAAACATTAACTTTATTAGATGGTGTAATAACACCACAGATTGTTCATAAGGAGAAAAGAGAGCCATGCACAGCTCATTGCTCTCCCCACATGTTTTATTCCTGCTTATTTTTGTGTGTATGCTCTGCCAGCATGTGCATGTGTCTGAGCACCACATCTGCAGAGGCCAGAAGGTGTTCCATCCCCTAAAATTGGAGTTACAAAAGTTGTAAACCACCTTGTGGGTACTGAGAATTGACCCTTTATCCTCTGGAATAGTAGCCAATGCTCTTATTCACAGAGACATTTCTCTAGCCTACTGTAAATTTAAGAAAAAAGAGACCGATGTGGTTATGTGGTTCCAAGGGACTCTTTTAGTACGGTGAAGAATCTCTGAGACTCCAGATTGCTTTTCTTTCTGTGTTGTTTTCAAGACAACATTTCACTGTGTAACAGCCTTGGCTGTCCTGAAATTCCCTCTGTAGATCAGACTGGCTTCTAACTCAGAGATCCACCTACCTCAGACTTCTGGGATTAAAGGCATTCACCAACACAGTCCTACAGGTTTTTTTTTTTTTTTTTTTTTTTTTTTTTTTAAGTCAACAGATCCAAGAATCTCCAGCAGTTAGGTTAGTCTGAACTTAAACATTTGGAGTTTGGGCCCTGGGGACAGAACCCAGTGCCCTCTTACATGCTAAGCTCCGTTAGTGAGCTGTGTACCTACCTACGTACTCCAGCCCTAAATTTTGAGATCTCCCATAGCCAGGGCTATCTTGGGAGATCTCAGAAGCCCCATTGTGGTAGTAGCTGAGATAAGAAGAGGCGCTGGCTGGAATTTTCTGGCTGGCCATGGTCTGGAGCCCTTTCCAGGTGTCCCCATGCAAAGAGCACAGAGCCTTGGCCAAGCCCCAGTTCTTTCCAGAGTACATGCTCCCTCTAGCGGCCTGAGCGCTGCAGATGGCTCAAGGGCCCCATGCTGGAGCATTTTAGAGCCTATCGGTGAACAACTCTAAAAACAGCTTCAGATTCCAAGTACAAGGTGCCCTGAAGTTTAGTGACCAAATTGAGCCTGAGCTGCCAGTTCGTGCCACATCCCTCGTTTCCTCCAGCTGTCTGTGGTCTGAAGTGTCACTGGCTCGGGCGGGTCTGCGAGGCTCTGGCGGGCGTTTGCGGCAGATAGCGACGTGGGGGCAGGGGAGTTGTGTGCTGAGTTGCAATTCAGAGTGCACCCCTAGATCATCTCTGCGCCAAGAGGGGGACGAATCCCGGGAAGGGGGGGGGGTAGAACTTGTAATCGCGTGCAGCAGGACAATGCCGACTTTTGAACCTCTAACCACTAAGCAAACAACCCTTGTGCTCTTGCTCCACTGTCTAAACAGGGTTTATTGACCGGCGTTTCACGGCAACGCATAGCAACCACGCCGCCGGCGAAGGACTGGCTTTTGGGCGCGGCTAGAATGCAGGGCAGCGCTCTATGGTTGGGAGGGAGGCACCTTAGGGCAACGGGGATCACCTGGCCCTGAACCTGGGGAGCTCCCGCCCAGCAGAGGCCCTCGCTGCTTCCTTTCGGATGGCTAACTCCTCCTTTCTCTTCGTGCTGGACCCCTTTTCCCATTATTATAGTAAATTGGCCACCCGGAAGGGTAGATATTGGGGAGGTGCTGCCGGAGGGTGGGGTTACACATGTGTCGCAGCTGTACGCAGCCTGCCCGGGGTGCTTCCTCCTTCCCTTCGTCCAAGCCCTCTGTTAGGGCGCGGTTTTGTCCTAAATAGTGGGACAAAGCTTCCCTTCCCGGCTTGCCCGGAGACCCAGACACTCAGGGGCGGCAGCAGATCCACCAGATATGTAACCACCATTTGGATCTTTCACTGATCTTGAATTCTTGTGTCTGGGAGGATAAGATCATTCTGGGTAGTTCTAAAGGAGTATACACAGAGAGGGCCCATAGAAATGCCTAGCGATTCAAAAGTCTATATATAGTCATGGAAATGTTTTCTGGAAAGAGCAGAAAAATACTAATGCTGTGTCCACTTGGCTGGGCTCAGGGGCATACCTGGGCGCACGCGCTAATGGAGGAAGTTGTCTTATGTTTGCTTTGAGAAGGAAGCTGAAGCCCTCTTACCCCACCCCCATGATTCTGCAGCAGCTGGAAAGCAGCTAGCCGTTGCGACGAGCATTTTGCCCAAAGGCACCCCTAGGAAAACCACACATTCCACAGCCCAATGCTGGACTGAAGCGTGGGGGCGGGGAGGGGCTCCGAACCTGCTCCTTCAGGCTTCTGAAGCCGAGGTAAAAGGAGGTTGTCCAGAAAACCTTCCCTGCCTTCCTTACTACCCCACCCCCACAACTTCTAGCTTGAGGTCAGAGAGGATATTTTATTTTCTGGGGAAAAATAATTTCAGTCAAAATCCAAAGAAGATAAATTTCAGGATCTGAAATCTGTAAGGTTTGTTTATCTTGTTTGTTTTTTTGAAAATAAAAGTCAACTGTGTCCTGATACCCCCCACTTCCCTCCACCATATCACTTCTCTACTCGTGGCTTTTTAAAAGGCTGGCTTAGCTTGTTACACAGATCAGTGACTCTAACAGCAGCAAGAACTCCGTTCTTCACCAGCCAGACACTAGGGAAAGGACAGGAAGTCCAGGTTGGTTCTGGCATTTACAACACAGACATACATTCAGCCTACTGCAGCTCTGGTGACAGGCTTTTCAAACAAGCTCTTGTCGCAGGGGTCTGGAGTTGGCTTAACCACCCCCTCCTCTCACCCTGAACCCACCAACCCTTCCTGATCTGTAAAGGGGAAGAAAGTACAGACCACCTGGGGGTTCTGCAGACTTTGATCAGCCCAGCCTTCGACGGCAGCTGCATCTGACTCCTACAGTTTGAACTGTCCCTGCCCCTGAGGCAGGCGGGCCAGCTGCCTCAGAGAGCAGTCAGCAGGAAACAGCCCCGTCTTAGCTCAAGTATTGCTCATTCCCCAGCCTGACGCTCTTCTCAGCTCCAACCAGAAATACAGTCTATGGTGGAGGCAAAAAGTCCGGCGGAAGAGGCTGAAAGCTTGGTGCCTGTAGCTAATCCTGGCAGGGAGCAATGAACGAAGCTCCAGCTACCACTTCTCTGTCATCGCTGGCAGGAAGAGTCAAAATGTAAAAACTAAAAAAAAAACAAAAACAAAAACAAAAATCTGGACAATATCTTCCCCTGAGGTCCCAATCCCACTTGTCTTTACTTCTGTACCCATTCTTCATCTGTAGGTATTGTTTGTGGGTGGGAGGAGAGGGGTCTCTTCTAGCAGCGTCCATGGTTCAGCCCGGAATTGCTCTGCCGCCGCTACAGACCGTGGGAGGGGTCACTGGGTGACAGTGGGGTTTAATACGCCTCCAGCCGGCCCTAGAACCCCAGGGACAGAACCAGGCACTGAGCCTTGCAGTGAAGGCACGGGACTCAAGGGCTCGGGCACGCTCCTCAGCGCACCCGGCTGAGGCTGCGAGGGCTGCGGTGGAGGTGGTGCTGGCTGCTGCTGCTGCTGCTGTTGCTGCTGCTGCTGCAATTTCTTTTTATTGATTTTCCTTTCCTTGGCTCTGCGGTTCTGAAACCAAATTTTAACCTAGAAATGACAAAGAAGAAGGTAGGAGAAGATATGAAAGAGAGAAACAGCCCTATCAAAACCCTCCCCGCAGGCCAAAAATTTTCCAGCTCTTCAGAAGCTTCCAGTTGCCACCCCCACCCACCTTGAGCTTCATTCAGAGGTCCCTGGGTGAGAAAGGGCAGTCTCATTCCCTGCCCCTCTTTCCAAAGAAACCCTTTGGAATCCTCAGAACCAAGAAACAGAATGATGAAAGGTCCTCCCTTATGGGGATGGGTGGCCAGCTCTGGTGTGCTTCACAGGCCAGTCTTTCGGCCCTTGCTATGCAGGTGAACTGCTGCTGGCAATGGGATTTCATGCAAAATTTCCTGGCTGTGAATTTGTCCTGTTCTATTTTCTTATCCTTTTCCCTAGCAAGTGTTCATGTGCCAAGTGGGACCTCTTTTGCCTTTTAAATAAAGTTTTTTTTTAAAAAAAAATTATGTGTATACAGTAGAGTGAGGGTACCCACAGAAGTCAGAGGTACTGGATGACCTCTTCAGCTGGAATTACAGGCCACTTTGAGCCACCTGATGTGAGTGCTGGAAACAGAACCCGGTCCTCCGAAAGAGTGCCATGTGCTCTTAAACGCCAATCATCTCTCCAGCCCCTGCCTCTTTACTATATGTGAGAACCCTCCCTCCCCCTTTCTAGGGTTGGATGTAAAGAGAACATACCCTAATACAGTGGCTTTCAATCTCCCTAACCCTGCCACCCCTTAATGCAATTCCTCATGTTGTGGTGACCCCAACTGAAAAAGTATTTTGTTGCTACTTTGTAACTGTAATTTTGCTACTGTTGTAAGTATCTCTGGGCCCACAGGTTGAAAACTGCTATTCTAATAGATCTTTATTGGCCCAAGTGGAGTTCCATACTGCCTTAGCATCTTGGCTTTTTTCTAGCAGCTCTCAGACTCCTCAAAAGAAAAGGCAATTCAGAAAAGATATCAGGAAACATCAAGGAACATCAGGAAAGGTAACTGGAAACTCAAGGGTTCTCAAACCCTTTGCTCTCTGGAGGAAATGGGTGAGCACTTAGGCTTCCAAGTGCTACCCACCAGCCCCCCCACCCCGTAATAATAGTCAGACCCCAGGAAGGGGAAAGTGAGTCCCACCTGCCTCTCGGAGAGCCCCAGTGTGGCAGCCAGCTCAGCTTTCCGCCTGATGGTGATGTATCGACTATAGTGAAACTCCTTCTCTAGTTCCAGCCGCTGATGGTCTGTGTACACCACTCGGTATTTGTCTTTCGTCCTGGTTTTCACTGTGGAGGAAGAAGAAGTTTTGGCTAAGAACTACAACTCATCAGTCATAGGTAATGACAAACCTCCCTAACCCAGGAGCTTTGTTCACTTGTGGGGGGGAGGGGAGGGGAGGGGCAGGTTTGACTGTCTACTACCAAGGCTTACAATACATGGCAAATGGAAGGATGTGAGCCTGGATGCACAGCTAAACTAAATGGAAACTTCTCACACAACCCCCTCCTTTCCATAAACCAAATATAGTATATTTGGGACCAGAAGAAAAGGGAGGGGGAGTGGACAGAGTCCCCAGGTATATGATACCCACATTTTCAGGCTTACTAGAAATGGCAGCCAACTTTTAAATATGTGGGGCTGTGGTGTCAAGTGTAAGCTAGTAGTTAGCCTTTGTTTCAATACAATGGAAAGATGGATGCAGGAACTGGTGGCTTCCTGAAAGCCACCAGAATCATATTTTCGACACAGTAACTCCTGCCTGCCCTGGAATTCTGAGAGGGACTCCATAACCTTAGGAGGAAAATCCCTCCTGCTGAGAACACTTAATGCCTGCCCAACCAGATCTGGCCCAGACACTTTTTCTTTTTTAATTCTCCATTTATTCCCTGCAACAACCATCCTGACCAGTGACCTATGATCATTGGATTGAGTCAACATATTAAATCTTGAATTGATTGTTTTACTGAAGGGCCTTGACAAATAGCGCGGGACTGCTGCATCAGGCTGGAGCCTGGCTAGTCACCAAATCTGTCCGAGTTTGCTTCGCGCTGGCCAGGAACTCTTCCACGTCCCAAGTTGGAGAGGTCTCAAAGCAGAACAGGTTTTAGTGACAGTGCCTAGTCGAACAAGGGGATCCAAGGGGTGGGAGCTGCACAGAGGTGTTTAAGGTCCGCAGGCTGACTTTGTTCAGGTAAAAACCCTTTGCAAACCACAACAAAAGCGCCCTGGGAGGATTCAGGAGGATCAGAGAGCTCCCCCAGCCTCTGAAAGGGGAACACAGCCGCAAACAATGCAGGACAAGGCGATCTTATCAAAGAAAAGCCCTTTCAATGCCTTAATAACAACCGCATTCTGTTTGAATTACCACTACTGAGCAAATGGCCGCCTCAGCTTTCATCCCCTTCCCCGCCAGGCGCATTAACATAAACATAGCCCCGCAGGCGCATTTGAATGGGCGCTGCGGCCTGACCCGCGCTTGCTTTGGAAGAAAGGGGACCCAACACATCCTGAGCGCTTTCACACCAGCCAGAGCTTGACCCACAAAGGACAACAGAACAGAACCTGGGTGCGCAGCCCTACTAAGCACAGCACTTGGAGTTCTAAAGGAAACCATAAGCACTGGGAAGTGAGGCGCTGGACAGTCCCGTGTCCCCCACCCCAAGCGGTCCTCGATTTAGGATGGATAAATGCCCGCTCAGCATCAAGCGCAGACTGAGGGACGCGAAGATCAGGACTCCGGGCGCTATGAGGTCCGTTCCTCCAAAGGCCTTGGAGGTGGCCCCGCACCCCCTGGGAACCAAGGAGGGGGGCTGGAAGAGGGGAGGGATGAGAAGGAGTTGTCAGAATTCATTATTGACTGCGAAAGTCACCACCCTCTTTCCGGGCCCTAAAAGAGACAATGGCTGGGCTGAAAAGGTGTACATCAAAGCCGACCGGGCGGCGTACACGCCTCTGCTCCTTGACAGATGACGCTCTGCAGAGGAGTAGGACTCAGGCGCTGCGGGCCTCAGCCTCCCCACATTAACATCACAAGGGCGCCCGGCGCCGACAACCACCCTGCCACCTCGGCGCGGGACTTCACAGCGGCTTCTCATCTGCTGACCCCACGGCCTGAGCTCCTGAGGTTATCCTCCCCCTCTCAGGACCCCAGTCTCAGACCACCCACTCCCTGCATGCTAAAGATCTTTCGTTGATCTACGACCCCTGTCGGTGAACCCAACCCACTGTCGTTCAAGCAGGCTTGTAGAAGGGAGGTTTGGAGGTAGCTCAGGTCTAGGAATAAGTCCCTCTAGGAAATAACCAAACCAAAGCCCAATGGAGGCCAATCGGTAGCCTTTTCTCTCTGACAACATGCCCACCAGGACGCTCATGGGGTGCGCGCAGTGCCGCGGAAGAGTCCAGGCCCCCAAGTGCTGTTCCGATTTATACGGCTGTAATTGGCTATAAACGTCCGCAAAGTGGCCATAACCTGCATGTGACAAGCAAACCAAGAGAAGCGGAAGCTCAAAGAGCTGGAGAAGGGTTCCCGGAACAAAAAGGGGACTCTAATACCACTCCCCCCGGCACATTTTCCTCACTTTCCACCCCCATACTCATTCGGGCAAAGCCAGGGCCAGTGAGTCCCACAGTCCGGGAAATCTAGGGTCTTTAGTGAAATTATCGCACAAGTCTGGAACACACAACACGCACAGACACACAAGATTCTTGAAGGGAAGTTTCGAGAACAAAAGCCCCACATCTGAAGAAGCCGGGTCCACTCAGGGCTTCCTTTTCTTGCTCCTTGATTTCTGTGATAACTTCCGTGGGAAATTTTATTTAGCAGAAGAAGGAAGGGTCGGGGGTCCTGGAACGCCCCCCTTTTCCCTTGGGCTCCTAGAGCCAGTGCCTTCTCTTCAGCGGCGCCACCAGCGTCCAGTCTCTGCTCGGTTCAGCGCTGACCCCTTGAATTGGCCCTAATGACCAAACCGGTCCTGGTGCACCCTCCACACTCCCTTTCCCCACTTTCTCGTGGGGAGGTTGTGTATCTCGGGTGGAAGAAAAACAGTAGGTACTAAGTGGTGTGGCCACAGTAAGGGGAATCCAAGGCTCCCCTCTTCCCGGCTGGGAGCTGAGTAAGGAATGCCGGAGGCAGCGAGCTCCAGGATGTGATTCTGCTCGAAGCCGACAGTGCTTACAACATTGCCGGGAGCTTCCGAATGTATCCCGAGGTTGCCAACGAGGAGACTGTTAGAAAGAGGAAACCGTTCCTCTGCCCTAAACAAACCCTAGCCTGCGAGGCACAAAATTTGCACTTCTGGGGCAAAGTCGGTGAAAGCCTGCCCCCCGGAGGTCCATCCCTGAGTTTTCCCCCTAGCTTCCCCTCCTCTGTTGGCGAGAAACTCGGAGACAGCCCGCGACAGTCTGAGTGCGCACGGGACCTGGGGTGCGCCCCAGCATGGCTTACCTTGGCTTCCCATGGACGGCTGCGCAGGCTTCCGCATCCACTCACATAGATTTCGCCGCTGGCCGCTGGGGGACAGCTGCTCGGCGGCGGTGGTGGCTGCGGGCCCCGGAGGGCCGGGGTTGAGCGTCTGCAGCAAGCCGGAGGCGCAAGACGGCGCGGCGGCCGGATGGTGCGGGTGGTGATGAGGGTGATGGTGAGCGTGGTAGTCGGCGGGGCTGCTGTAGCCCATAGCGGCGGCCGGGGAGCCTCCATTGAGACCGTGGGCTACAGCATTGGCCGTGGCAGCGCCCCCAGGAGCGTAGCCGTTCCAGTCCTCGCGGAGAGGGGCTCCGTACGCGGTGGGCCAGGATGGCCCTGGCGACTGAGCGCTGTCCAAGTTCGCCGCAGCAGCCGCGGCGGCCGCCACGTGGTAACCACCATAGTCCGGATACTGCGGGGGACTGACAAAGTTCTGCGGCGCCAGGTTGAGGCCGCCGGAGTGGCGCACGGAGCTGGGGTACATGCTCACGTCCTTGTCTAGGAGGTAGCTCACGTACATGGTGGCGAGGGACCCAGGGCAGACCTCACCATGCTGCCTAGGGACGAACGCTGGAGGTTGCCAGGGGCGCGGGACTCGGAGGGCTAGCACTGAAGGGGCGCGGGGAGCTGCGGGTGGCTGGTTGCACCTCAGCACACGGTGCTCCGCTGGCTCCTTGCGGCGCTCCTGCCTCCAAGGCAGTCCCTCCCTCTGTCCTGCCTCCTCCCTCTCTTCCTTCTTTCCTCCCACCTCCTCGCCACTAGCCTGCAGAGGCGGGGAAGACCCGCCACAGGTTGGCTTGCGGAGTCCCGGGCCAGCAGTCTTACGTGATTAACGAGTGTTTACAAGACTCTATTAGTAATGACACAGACACCAAAGGCTGGAGACGTCGTGGCGCAGCGCGTTGAGACCACAACCCCCCAGAAACATGATTTGCATTTTAAAAGATAAAGGGGGGGCGCTCCTGAGAGGGCTGCGACCAGATCACAGCCTAATATTCAATCCTTTATTGTTAAAGAGCTTCCTCCTTCCAACCTGATGCACTTTAACCTCCAATCACAGGTTCAAAGAATGAAATCAAGGGACTTGCAAAAGCCTTGGGGACAGAAAGAGCCGTCTTGGTGGTAATCTGGGTTTAGAGACAGGAGCAGTCTTGTTCATGCATTCACGGGGAGAAGGCGGTCAAGAAAGAGAATAAAAGCTCTAAGGACATTTCTGACCAACCCAGGCGGTGACTTATGGAGCTAAGACCAGGGCCAGCCGCTCCTTCCCTCTCCGAGAGCCTGGATGAGACTGACCGCTGCCCCCGAACAACTGTCGACTACGTTTATTTCCTTACCAAAGGAAATCACGACCTCCGCTGGAGATAAAAAATGAATCCAGTTCCAGGCTGTGCCCTCAAATTCGTCTTACACTTAGGATTTGAGTTCAGTTAAAGCAATTAGTACTTTTTAAAATGCATTAAACAACCAAACACCTCTATAAAGTCTCCGTAAGTTTGGCCGTGGTTTACCTTAGAAGGCAGTAATTAATTAGTAGTGTCCAAGGGATGCCTAGATCTTCGTAAATTTCTACCCCTTGAGCAAAGTGCTAATTATGTGGTGTATTCAGTTTGAAATTTCATCTGATCACATTTGTACTTTTAAGAATATTTAAGAGATGAAAACAGCTTATTTCTACCTAACTGTTAGTTAATACCTATCCAGTTACTGTTGTCTTACATCATGCCGATGTCTTAAAAACACTTTCTCCTGGGGCCTGGAGAGCTGTCTCAGCCATTAAGACCACTGGATGCTCTTCAGAGGACCTGTGTTCAATTTCCAATACCTACTTGGTGGCCAACAACTGCCATAATTCCAGCCTAAGGCACCAGGCATATGAGTGATGCACATATATACAAACATATGTACATATGAACAAAACACTCATACCCATAAAATAAGAAAATAAATCTTTGAAAACATTAAATTAGTTTAAAACAGGCACTTTTCTCCTTTTTAATGAAAAACTCTCCCTACAGAAATGTGTTTTTCGTCCCAGGCAATGAAGAGGCAATCTGCTGTATTAATACTGACTGCAGTTGAAAAGTAAATGCTGGCATAGACCTGAACTGCCTTTGGGATGGGAGAAAGCCCTCTGACTGCTTTAGGCAGCTTGGTGATGTTGGGGCTGCTACTTCAGATACTAGGAGGTTACAAAGTGCCCAGGCCCAGGCTGGGCAGCTCTACTTTGTTCTATCATTGATGCCTGGAACCCAAGTGTACTGATAGCACCCTTCCTGGAGCCCTGCTGTGTGGGTTCCCTTGTCCAGCGCTTCTCTGGGTTTGTGTTCGCCCTGGGGCACTTTCCAGGGTCTTTTATCTCCTTTGATCCACACCTTAGGTATCTCCTGTGGGAACTTGCTGCATTCTCCCTACCCATTTGCGTTTGGTAAGGAAGGTTAAAACTGAGGGTGGCTGAATATTCAAGAGCTGTCCCTCAAGAGGTCAGGATCCTTGTGGCTTCTCTTTAAACCCTTCTGGGTGGGTACCTAGCAGGATACTTTCCAAGAAACAAACCTGGACATAAATACCAAACCCTATAACAGAAGGCAAGAGCAGAAAGAGTTGTTCACAACCCCCATGGGGTGGCCGGAATGTGGGAGGTTGCGTAGTGGGCTCTTGGGAGTATCTTCCTCCTCTTCCTGAGACTCAATACCCTTTTCCATCCTTCATGTCCCCTCCCAGGCTAAGCTCTGGAAGCCCAGGCCAGACCCAGGCTCAGCCTACATCTTTAGAATGCCTACATGCTGGCATTTCTTTGAAACAATCACTTTATTAGGGACAGCCATTCCCTCAG
Organism: Phyllotis vaccarum; assembly: GCA_033318265.1. NCBI lineage: Eukaryota > Metazoa > Chordata > Mammalia > Rodentia > Cricetidae > Phyllotis > Phyllotis vaccarum. Next base: position 139,719,325 of record JARWLC010000009.1, on the reverse strand, counting down.
CCCTGTGGTGGCTACTTCCTGAGTTTTTATGGCCCAGGCTGTCCCTGTTTTCCAGCTGTGTCTCTGTGCTCTGCCACAGAAAAGGACTGGAGCTTGGGCTCTGCTAGGGGAGCAGATAGGGCTACTCTCTGCTCTCCCAAAGATGAGCAGTAAGAGATCCTGGGTTTTATCTGGGGTGCTTGAATCCAGGAAAGTAAAGGACACTAACAAGGATCAGTATTTCCTCCCTGCAAAACCTGGGCACCCCAGCAGTAGTAGGCTGACCATGGTGACAGTGGTAAAGTCTGGGCTGTTTGGAGAGAAGAAAACAGCTCACAAATGGGGTTGAGATGTCTTCAGAGGGGAAATTTTGCTAATCCTCTCCTCCATGGATAGGTTCCCCTCTCAGCCTAAAAAAGGCCCAGCTGGGTCCCCAAAGGGACAGGGGTTGTGACTTCTGTAGAAAGTGGCTAGTGTGTCTTTCCATTGGGACAGTACCAGCAGGTCTGGCAGGTTGGTGGGCCTTGTCTGTCCCCTGGAAATCACCTCTGAGCTGAAGCCGGTCCTCTAGACAAAGTGCTGACCCAGAACTCTGGCATAATCCAGAGCAGGGTAGATCCCTGTTGCCCTTCAGGTTCCCTTACTGCTATGCTGAAGTGCTTAGCACCTTTCTTAGTGATTTTAGTCTGAGCTCAGACCACTAGGGAAGGGAGCACTCTGAGTGTCCCCAGCTGCGCCGTAGGTAGCGCCTTCCACCTGGGCACCTGGTACCAGCCCTCTGTGTTGGGGAAGCATGAGCTGCCAGGAGAGGAACAGGAAGGTGGAAAAAATAAAGTCCCAGACTAGCTCTGCAGAAACAACCAACACAGGTATCAAAGGATGGCTTTCTGTTACCAACAGTGTAGAGGCCATTTCACATTCCTTGAAGAGGGTCCCTTTTCAGGATATAAACTGGGCTCTGAAGGAACAGGAGGCTACCGGAAGGGGCGGACTCCCCCACCAGGCAGATGGGGCACTCCTTAAACCCACAGGTCACTGACATGGCTCCCTCCCTGCTCAAAGGTCCTGTCTGTTCAACACCTTGCCTCTGCCCCACATTTCTGGTTCCAGCAGTTGGGGAGAGGGTTATTCACCTAACACAGGTTATCTCTGCCCACCTCAGCATGAAAGTGTCTTTTCTGAGTCCCAGGTAGACTGGATTGACGCAAGCCACTCATTTTAAAAACCCAAATCCCCGGGGGGGGGGAGAGAGAGAGAGAGAGAGAGAGAGAGAGAGAGAGAGAGAGAGAGAGAGAGAGAGAGAGAGAGAGAGAGAGAGAGAGAGAGAGAGAGAGAGAGAGAGAGAGAATTTCTGGTGAGTTCTTTCAGCTTGTCAGGTAGAGGCTGCAGGGGGCACTGCTCAAACTCTACTTAATGGGGAGCTTGGGAATCTTTGAGCCATTCTACTCAGTGGCAATCTACTCACACAAAGATGCGATAACACATAAATTGACCCCAACAACAGCACCAGGCCCTGCCACAACCCGCTCAGCTAACATCTCTAGGAAGGAAGTCAATAGTAATGCTCTTTCCGTAGGGTTTCCTCAGAGTCGGCCGGCCACCTGTCCGGCACACTGGGCTACAAGGGTGACCCAAGTGTTCATCCAGAAGAGCAAGGAGATGCTGTAGCTGCTCACAGCTACCAGCACAAGCAGATGTGGTCTCTTCTGGCAAAATAAGCTTCCTTTCCTCTGAGCACACTCCAGCTAAGAGAAGCTTTCAGAATTCGTTGGCGGGGCACCATGGGATGCCTGAGCTTAGGAGCGACACAGATATTGCATGCCTCCCTCTCCTAGAGGAGCAACCAAGAGTTCAGATCAAATGCAGGGATATATAGTTTGTTCTGTGTCTGCCTGCGTTCTGCTCAAAATATCTTCTCATAGCCAGAAGATCAAAGAACATAAGGCTGTTGAGGAAAAGAAGAAATGTTTGGCTTTAGAACTCTTTTTAGACTGTTTTTGCTCACTGGATGAAAATTGCACAAGTCATAGGAATAAATTCTCTTTCTCATTTGTTCTAAAATTTGATTGTGAATACTTGGTGTGTTGGGCAATTCGTTTGACTTCTATATGGCAGGTGAGAAGAGAAAATTACTAGAGCTTTTGAAAAAGAGGGATTTGAGAATCTCACAGGCTGGGAAGCACTGGAGAGAGCTAGCCTCCCAGGCTCACAAAGGAGAGCATTACCTTCTGTTAGCACTTCTTCCATCACCTTTGTCTCAAGCCCAGAATGACCTTTGTTTATCATATGAAAATTTCTTCCAAGGAAAGCCTATAGAGTAAGTTTTATGTGGCCAGTTCGGGAAGGACATAGATAAACCTGTGTCTCTACATTTGTATCCACTGTCAAGCGGCCTTAGCTGAAGCAGGGTAGTGGTGGGGATGGCAGGGCTTTGAGCCTACACAAACTGCTGTTTTACAAAGACCAGAGAGGATTGGAGATTTTCCCACGGCCTCACAGCTAGCTGTTCAGGTTTCCAGAGTTTAACAAAATTACAATATGTCCGATCTTTGCAACATACGGCAATCTGTACAGATGTTAATTATTACTATGTCTGTTGGTGCCACCCTGGAAACATCTCTAGTACAAAACTAGCTATCAGGATTCGGAGAATTCCCCGCCCTATTCACACCATAATACCAGAACAATCAGGTTCTCAGGTTGCTACAGTGCTGACCACATTCCATACTGCTTTCTCTCTGAAGCACCTGTTCACTTCAGATTTTCTGTTTAGGGAAGTTTTCCCAGAAGCTCTAGGTCCTAGTTTTTTTCTCCAACAGACAGTAAAAGTCTCCATCTATTTTTGTCTCATAGTAAACACTTTCGGGAGGGGGGGCTGAGTCTCTCTCTCTCTCTTTAAAAAAAATAGAACTGACATTCTCCGACTCAACTTAGGTGTTAGTTTAAAATTGAGTAAGGGCTATGTATCAAATGTGTGTCTTCTCTGCTTCTCTTTTCCTTAAATATCAGCATCTTTAAAGACCAAAGCACAAAATAGGTTTTTAAAAACCCATCTACAGTCCCCAGTTGCAAAGGTGAGCCACAAGCTCAGAAAAACGGCTCCTGATATTCAGGCTGAGCCTTGTGCGGAGGTTTCTTTACAGGAATCCTCGCCCGCTGGGCTAGGATGTTTTTGTAAGGGACAGTGACAATAGGGGAGGTGAGGAGCAAAGCACACCACACCACCCCCGCCCCCCAGTCTGTGTGTGTGTGTGTGTGTGTGTGTGTGTGTGTGTGTGTGTGTGTGTGTGTGTGCCCAACTGGAGTCAAAACACCCAGTCCTCGAATCCTTAGGCTGTTTTTTCATTTTCAATATTTTATTTCCTAGGCGAATTCATAAGTAAAATATTAATTGTTGTTCCCACTTATCCCTGCGCCGCTGCTTATCTTTGCTGGGGTCCACCTGAGCAAGCGCCTTGTGGTGTCTGCTGCTCAGGCTCCTTCCCGGCACGGCACGCAGTGCACCAGAAAAGAAGGCGCTGAACCAGGTGCTGTACCCAGAGCAGGCTTGTCACTGTTGGAGCTAAGATGCGGAACCTTTGCAGCATCGGGCACCTGTCGGTACAGGGAGAAAGCCTCAGGTCAGGGCCTCGCCCGCTTGACTCCCTAGAAAGGGGCCTCAGTTGCCGAACTGGCTTTCCCAACTCCGGGATGGTTTCCTGGAGCCATCCAGTATCTTCAGGGGAGTTCTTGAGTAGTCCGCTCCTGTCCACCTCCCTCCATCCAAAGGGTGGCCAGCAACTGCCCAACCCGGGCATGCGCTTTCCCGCAGGGGTAAAAGATTTGGGATAAGCTGAAATGCAGTTATGTCACTGGAGAGAGCAGGTCCGTTCCTGAGAGGCACAGATTGCATCTATAATTCTAAAAATAGCTCTGGGAATCTTGTGCCATTGGATTCTCTGCATCTTCCACTTAGCAAATTTACATAAAGAGGGTGGATTCTGCATTTTAGGGCCCATTTATCTAAGGGTTGGGTTGGGTTTATCTCAGGGCTAGGCAGGATGCTTTGAGTATAGTGGATTTTGAGTTTTTGGCCTGGCTCTCTCTCTCTCTCTCTCTCCCCCCCCCTCTCTCTCTTTGTGTGTGTGTGAGTGAGAGAGAGAAGAGGAGAGGAGAGGGAGAGGAAGAGAGAAAGACAGAATCATGGAGAGCTGACCTTTGGTAGTGATGCCCTCCTGTTTCCTGGGTGCCCCACTATAGGATGCTGGTGACAGGCGCCTCTCAGGGCATCCACTCCCCACCCTGGTTTCTCTTGCACATTCTGCTCAGGGACAGAAATGGACAGAAGAGGTTTCAGGTTCCCTTACATTGACTCTGAGTGCTCCTGGAGGGGTTATTACAGTGGACTGTCACCCCCAGAACCCTAAGTTTTGTGACACAGCTCTTCATGGAAAAGACAGAGAGTGCATTTTGTTTTATTTTGTTGTTAACCAATGGAGATCCACTCTGCTTCCACCTGTCTGTGTGGGAGAAGTGATGTGCTGTGCGGCTTTTCTTTTTCTTTCCCAAGAGAAGCCTATGTAGTATTCTTGGGACTCATTAGCTCCCCCCCTTTTTTTCTGGGGAGGGGTATTGTGATGGTCCTCCTGATGGTGATATTGCTTCTCCGGAAGCCACAACAGGCTGATTACTCTGGAGCTCCAGGTTTCCAAGTCTGGGCTTGTTCTATCGGAAAGACTTCTATAGACATCATTCCTATTCCCATATTATCAGCATTATGAGATACCATCTTCATCCTGGGCTCCACAACACCCAGGGCTGTCCAGTGAGTATTGCTGTTTTAATACTGGATGGCTTGCCAGGGCAGTCCAGTCCACCACCAAAGGCTGACCATCTGGAGGGATAAGGCACCTGATCATCAAAACTTTCCAACTTGGACACACACACACACACACACACACACACACACACACACACACACCACACTACACTACTACACTACACTGGCCTCCACAGGACATCTTCCCTGGCTGGAAGTTAAATTGGACGACTCAATCCCTACTGCTAGTTGGTCACCTGGGACCAAAACCAGTGTTTAATTTTTTTTTCCCAATTTCAACTTTCATGGGCATCTTAGAGTGAGACAGTCGCTTCTGCCCACGTGTAAATATCCGGTAAATCAAATGAAGCGGGAGAAGAAAGATCACTGTGGATCAAGAGTTCCTTTCCGGTGCCTTTCCTTTTCTAGTTTCTGCCTAGCAAGAGAGAATGGGGGAGTCGGATGGAGCTTTCCATCGGCCAAGGCTGTCGTGTCAGCAGACCGCAAGGCGAGTGGAGAATTGAAGCAGCGATGTGGATAAATCGAGGGCAAAGCGCTAACCGCTCTAGAATTTGACATATTTTGGTGACACGTGCCCATGTGGATGGGCGCACAAAGGATGCATTAGTCGTGTGAATGCTTCAATTCTCCACTTCCTTTGTGTGGGTGAGTGGATTGTCCTTCCAGGCCGGAGCCAGCCTCTGGCGAAGGGTGTACAACGCCAAGTCCCCACCGTGGCACATCCTGCTGGCTATCGGATCCCCAGCCTCCAGATGGTTCCACCCTGGCAGGATCAGCGCCTAGCAAATCCCACAGACGCAGGTGGCCTATCTTCTTCACTTCACCCAGGGCGGTGCGTAGCTCAGACTCTGGCTGGCAGTGCAGCCGGCGGGCTAGCTCCCGGGGCACTGCAGCGCGGTCGCTCAGGCGCACAGCCAGCACGAATGGGAAGCCGAAGCGCTCCCGGTACCGCGCGTTGAGCCGCTGTAGCCGCAGCTGGTCGTCCGCATCCAGGCTGGTGAAGCCGGCTTGACTCTGTTCTCGCTGCGACTCGGCGGTGAGCGTGCCCTGCTGCAGATCGCGGCCCGCTAGGTCCGGATGACAACGCAGGATGCCCTCCTGGCCTGCAGGGAAGCACGGACAGGCACTCGTAAAGGGTTACCCCCTGCAGATCAGAAAGCCAAACAGGGTCCCCGGGTCTAGGTGTCCTTCCTCTGCTATAAGGGGATGGGGCCCCTCTGCCCGTTCCCTCCTCCAGGACCCGGGGGCGGGACGCAAGTGACAGGTTTGGCCTTTCAGACCTAGGGATCCTGGAAAAGGGGGAGAAAGAGAGAGAAGGCAGTCGAAGAGGCTGGGAATTTACGACCTGCTCCGCCGAGAGCTGGAGAGCGATAAGAAGTTCTAGCTACTCCTATCTTTTCAAAGTCCTTTGCTCTCAGGGGGGCTTTGATGTTGAAAGGGGGCCGGATGCAAGGGCCTGAAGACTTCCGCCAAAAGTCCTGGATAGGCTTCCTTCTGCCTCGGAGGAGAAAAGGCAGGAGCGGGTGGGTGCAGAGGATAATACCCATGGGGCTTGACAAATAAATGCCTAGATTTTCTGACTCTAAGTGTGAGTTTTGGGTCTCCAGGACGAAACAGCCAAAGACCTTACGGATTAAGCGAAAAGAAATCCATTTCGCCGAAATTCTCCCGCTCTTGATGAAAGCGGTTTGCCTTTTTACTGTTGTTTGGGGGTTCTGTCTGTTTTATTTCTTTAATTATGACCACCCACTCTTCTGGGTTTGTGTTGCTGTTCCTTCTGGGACTGACTTCAGAACTCGAAAGAACCCGCTTGGGCAAAAGCTCTTGTTTTAGGCCTGGGAAAGCCCAGCGGAGGCACTGGGGTTTTAATTGTAGGGATTCTCGGGCATCCTAGCGTGCTGTAAAGACCGCACTGGAATTCCCAGGATTAAACACGATCTCAAGAGTGGCCCAGAGGGCAGCCCTCTGTAAAAGAAGGGCAGCGACACCCAATTTACGGACCATGGAGAGCTAAAGATAATCTCCCACACCCTGGCACCTAGCTCACAAGCAGTTCATGTTAGTTAGAATTCCAGGAAAACAGAACCATGAGCTGCGTCTGACTTTTTATTCTACCTCCACAAAGCAGGTGTCTGTCTCTCTTTGGCAGTGGGAATAGGTGAGGCTTTGTTGGAAATGGGAAATACTTAAAGCATCCTTTGTAAGTTGTGAGGCCAATCCTCACAAGGAGGAAAACCCCCTTTAGATGTGGCCCCGCCTTCTCTTCCTCAAAGGTAGCCCCCACCCTGCTACCTATAGGCCGGTGTCCTGAAAACTCAGGGGATCCTACAATTTCTCTTGACCACCCAGGGCAACCGCGGTATACAGACAAATGTCATGCAATCACTTCCACATAAATAAAAATAGAATTATATATATATTAAGTTCAGTGAAGGCTCAGAAAAACAAGCGTTCATTCATCTGCCCAAGGCCACTGAACTGTGCACCTGTACCCTCTCCGTAAGCCCACAGCCCCCTTTAATGACTTGCCTGTCCCTGCAGGGCTATAGGGAGTCTATTGGTCACCAAAATCCCTCTCTTCCCCTCTCCTGGGTACCCTAATTCTAAGCCAACCACAATCTTGCTTTCTTTGTGGTGAGCTTTCCCTATGGTGTGAAAACGTGGGTGTTAAATTTTCCACCTGGGGGACCAGGGGCTTGAGGCTGCCGGGCCACTCAGGACCGGTTCTCCCCACATTCACCCAATCCAAGGGTGAACAGGCAGCCGTGTTCTAGGGGACTGCGCACCCCCAATAAATCCTTTCTTATTCAGAGTGTCCAAGCAGCCTCTGAGTTCCCCTGTCCAGGAGGATCCAACTGTTTGTGCTCCTAGGTCAGTCCAAGCTGCTATTGTACTTATTGGTGGGATCCTCGGGAATGGAAAGCCCTCCCCCGCCCCCCTCCCCCTGCCCCCACCACTGTCCTTCAATAACCTGCCAGCGCGCATGCGCATGCGTGGAGAGGAGCGGGCTGCCAAGCTTCTTGTCCTTACACCTCACTTCTCACTCCTCCTAGGGTTTATCTTCCCTCTTGAAAGCATCGCCTGGGTTAATGTTTGCCTAGGAGTGAGATGTGTTTTCCGTTCTTGCGGAGAGGACAAGAAGGGAGAGGAGAAAAGAGGCCCAGAATAGGGCAGAGCAAAGGGCAGGAGAAAATATGCTAAATTAGGGGAACCGAAATTCACACACACACACACACACACACACACACACACACACACACACACACACACACACACACCTTTCCGCGGTACATAGCAAAAATTGAAGATTGGAATGATAGCCCCCCCCCCCCAAACAGACATCTAGCCACACCTGATGGCTGGTCCCTTGGGTATTGCAAAGGCTAGCACCCATCTACCTACAGACATACAGTTCCTAGTTACCACCAGCTCTGTATCTCCTTTCAGGTACCCCCAGCTGTGGCCATTAATCCCAGTAGGAGGCTGGAGACTGGAAGTCAGCCTGCATTCCTGAGTCTCCCTATGTGGGTGGCCCAATGCTGAGCAGTCTCAGGCCCTTCAATTTGTTTCTTAACATCTCATGGACACTGATTTTCCCAACTATGTCACGGAGTGTCATGACTTGAGACTAGGTGCAGGTAGGAATTATTTACTGGGAACACAGGACACAGATGTCTCCATGAAGAAGACTTTCTATGAATCCATAGGAGAGCAAGACCCTCTGAGCAAGAGGCAAGTGCCCAGAACCTTGTGGCCCACCAGTGCCCTGTGTCTTCATCAATCACATGACTGCACTCCTGGCACAATGGATGGTCTTGTGTTGTCTAATAAAGACCACTCCTTTACCAGTGTTCAAAACAAACAAACCAACAACCCCCCCCAAAAAAACTCAGTTATTTTAAAAGATCTTTTAAAACATTTTATTTAAAAATTTTTGTGTTTACACACAAGTGTATGCACATAAGCATGTGCATGTGTGTTCTTGGTGCCCATGGATGAGGCATCAGATCCCCTGGAGCTAAAGTCACAAGTGATTGATTGTAAATTCTGAGTGTGGATGCTGGGAACAGACAACTCAGGTCCTCTGCAAAAGCAGTATTTGCTCTTAACTTCTGAGCCACCTCTCTAGCCACAGTGTTCTTTTGGTGACAGGGTCTCATCTATCCAAAGTTGGTTTTGAACTCCACTTGGTCTTACTTCCAAGTGCTGAAAAATTACATGTATGCACTACCCACACTGAGTTTCCACTTGTGTATTCTTTGTTTTGAATTGTTGTTGCTGTGTGTGTGTGCGACATACATGTAGGTGCTCTGTAAACTCCCAATTCTCTCTTGTTCAGAGTTTCAAGGTAGCCTCTGAGTCCCCTTGTCCTCGGGGCTCAAACAGCCTTGCTGTGCAAGCTCTCTGGTCAGTCTACTAAGTTTCCACTTGTGAATTCTTTGTTTTTAATTGTGTGTGTGGCCTTGCAGGCCAGAGACATCTGATCCCAAGGAATTGGGTTTACAGGTGTTTTTGAGCCACCTGGTGGGTGCTAGGAGCTGAACTGGGGTCCCTTGGAAGAGCAGTAAGTGCCCTTAACCATGGAGCCATCTCTCCAGTCCCTAGTTTTGGTGTTTTGAGTTCACTGGTGGCTTTCCTTCCCAGACTTCACTTCAGTAGCCCCATGGATGCGTTTCTCCACCCTCTCCCCATTCTCCCCTCTTTCCAAAGGCACAACTGGAGTCTCCATTCAACTCCAGTTCCTCCACTTTTTCCTTATTTCTCATTTTCTTACTTCCATAGTGTTTGCTTCATTTCTCCGCCAAGTTCACTTTACCAAGTCTCTTACAAACCAATTTGCCCTCATCAGAATCAGTTAAGATAGCAGTCTAGCCTGAGCCCAATGGCCATGCACTGGTATCATCGCTCCAAACTTTACAGAGCAGGTCAAGTGGCCCTGGCTCAGCCCAGATGTTGGGACTGGGACTCATATTTCCTTTATTTATGTAGTAAGCATTCTAAGGGTTTTGTTTTGTTAAACTTTTCTTCAGAGACAGGGTTTTTTTTGTAGTCCAGGCTGGCTTCAAACTCCGTACATGACTGGGGATAACCTTCTTGCCTCCACCTCCCAAGTGTTGAGAGTACAGTCATTGTTCCCGGATGATGCTGTGTGCTGGGAATCAAACCCAGAACTTCACATATCCCAGACAAGCAGTCCACCAACCAACTGAACTCCATCTCCTGCCCTATTATTCAGTTTATTTTTAAATCTTTCTATTTTCGTGCCAGGAAATGGACTCAGCATAACCTGCATGTTAAGCACACACTCTGCCCCTGAACGACCCCCCCCCCATGCATGCTTGAAATCACGAAGTTTTAAATGCAGTGGATTCTTTCATAACAAGATTTAGTGTGTCCTTAGCTTCTACCACATTCCTTTTCTATGATCCAGTAACACATTCAGAGTCTTCAGTGCTTATTAGGACCAGGACTAACAAGCTCCTGCTCTCTGCCATATGAATTTTATACCCAGGAAGTTACAGCTCCTTAGCACTGGATGATTTGGCTTTCCTTCCGCCAAACTCACCCACCTACATCTTGTGACTTTGGCTCTCATCTCTTCACCAGCAGCCTTTCACCATCTGCACTACCCTAACCACATATAAACAATCCGGTCTCTCATCTTGACCCATCTGCCTGTGCCGGGTGTAGCCTCTACAAAGCTTTTCTAAAAAGCCCACACAATAGAATTGGTGTGGCAAACCTAGAAGCTCTTGAGTTCTCTCTCTCTCTCTCTCTCTCTCTCTCTCTCTCTCTCTCTCTCTCTCTCTCTCTCTCTCTCACACACACACACACACACACACACACACACATACACACACACACAAACATGGCGGGGTTTAGAGACAAAGACAGAGAGACAAAGATGGAGAGAAACTGGCAGAGAAAGGGAGCAAGAAAGAGAAATTATAGAGAGATTTATTGCTTAGGTTTGGGAGGTCAGCACTAGACTTACTTGGAACCCAGAGCCTTAGATGTGGTTTGTCGTGCCCCCCCCCCCCCCGCCCGCCACACACCCTCCACCTCCCCTTTACCTTACCCCCCACCTCCCCCACCTCCTGACCCCAGCAGAACTGAGTTGGTCCAGGGGTTTTCTAAGGGTTTCAACCTTCCTTTATCAGTGGCTTTGCGTCAGTGAGAGCTGATTGGCTAGACATACGTTAGCAGGTAAGGCTTGATCAAGGCCAATATTAATCCTGTACTGCCATCTAGTGGCCAATACAACCTTTAGTCTAAAAATCCAGTTTTCTATGAAAGGTAGAAAGTACTTTCTTTTTCTCTTTTCCTTCTCTTCCCCCCCCCCCCCATCCGTGTCTCATCCATGGGGAATAGGAAGATGGCTCAGCAGTAAAGAGCATTGGCCGGTCTTCCAGAGGAGCCCAGTTTCAATTCCCAGCACCCACATGGCAGCTCATGACTGTCTATACCTTGTGTTCCAGGGGATCTGACTCTCTCACACAGACATACATGAGGCAAAACAATGCACATAAAACAAAAATAAATAAAACATTTTTTAAAAGATAATTTAAGCAAATCCTTCTCTAGGAATAACACTGCGTCTCATTTACTCGTTGTGATATTTCATCTTGGTCAGTTTGAAGCACACTAGAGTCACCTGTGAGGAGGAAATCTCTATGGAAGAATCACTTTCATTAGATTGGCCTGTGGGCATATCTATGGAGCCTCTCTCTCTCTCTTTCTCTCTCTCTCTCTCTCTCTCTCTCTCTCTCTCTCTCTCTCTCTCTGTTTCTTTGAGACAGGGTTTCTCTGTGTAGCCCTAGCTGTCCTGGAACTTTCTTTGTAGACCAGACTAGCCTTGAACTCACAGAGAGCCACCTGCCTGTGCCTTTCAAATGCTGGGATTAATGGCGTGCACCACCACCATCAGGCTTGTGGGACATTTTTTTAAATTGTTAATTGATGAGGGAGGGCCCAGCCCACTGTGGGCGGTGCCATCCCTAGGCAGATGGGTTTGGGTTGGATAAGGAAGGAAGCTGAGCAAACCAAAGAAAGCAAGCTAGTAAATGGTGTTTCTCCATGATCTGTTTCAGTTCCACATTCAGATTCCTGCCTTTAGACCCTTACTCTGAGTTCTCTCCATGTGGACTGTGATGTGGAAATGTAATCCATATAAATCCTTTCTACCCCCAAATCGGTTTTGGTCATGGCACGTTATCACAGCAGCAGAGCAGTAAAGGAGGTCTTTCCTACCCTTACTGCAAAGATTCTATTACCTTGTTTGTTTCTTACTGTCGAAAGGTAGCACAGGGGTCTGAGAGCCTGAGTACCCAGCACCCATGTCAAAGGTCTGGCTGGGCTGCCCATGCCTGTATCCCAGTGTTGGGGTGGGTACAAGCAGAGTCCCCCAAAGCTTGCAGGCCACTCTGGCTAAAACAAGCTTCATTTTCAGTGAGAGACTTTTGTCTCAAAGGAATAAAGTGGATTGAAAGGGGGACGATACCCATGTTCTTTTCTGTGTGCACCCCACATACATATATAGCACATACACACATACACAGCACGCAATACATGTACGTGCATGTGCCAGTGTATACACACACATCTTTCTACTTTTGTTTTAGACTATCTAGAAAATCTTCCAGAAGCTATATGAGTGTTTGATTTCACATTACCCTAGGTAAATCCTCTTATGAGGACATCCAGGTGGGGACAGGAAGCCACTGAATGTCACAGCTGTCCTGAAGGCAGCAGTATTTGCCTGCCCTTCTATGAGACCCAGGGTCACCCTCCTGCCTGAACTCCCCAAAGGCACGTCAGGCTTATTCTGGAAACCAAGTAACATGTGAGGAGAAAAGACTTCCATGCCTCTGTGCCATTCAGTCTGAACCTCTACCCCCTAGTCTCCCCATGGCCCCAAATGCTTCAGGGCTCTTTCTCTCTCCCCAGAACACACCACTTTGCTCCCCCCCCCCCAGTCTCAGATACCTGTCTGGTTCAAACTGGCCCTTTCTTGTAAACATGCCAGTGTTTTGTGGGGTCCCTGAGATGTCTTCTCTCACCTGATGACTGAAGGGGGCAGTCTCAGGCTGCCCTTTGGCCTCTAACTCACCAAGGCCTTTGCCCCGTTCCCGTTGGTGACCTCCAGGCTCCAATGTTTATTTGCCATTCAGTCTTACTGAACACACTCTTAGGTCTACTTAGAGTCTAGCACCTTGAAAGGATGTTTACTAACCCGTCCAATAAACCCAGCTAACTGACTAAGTATAAGCAACAGGGCTAAAATAATCTAAAATATTTTCATACACGATATTGGAAATTGCTTTGTGCGCATGCGCCTGAAGGCTTTCTTACCTGACCTTGGAAGACCATCGATAAAAGCAAAAAAGTGGTTTTCTAAGTCTTCCAAATCAGAGAATGGACGCTGGGACCAAACAGCAGCTGCGATCAGCGGACATTTTTCAATGATGTTCCCAAATACATCCACAAATTCACCGAAGTCCATGGAGTTGACCTTCTCTATGTCCATGGCTGAGATTCTGGTCTCTCCGAGTGAGTGACTCTCTTCTTCACAGGGTTGAATTTGCTGAACACATAAGCTTGCCTTGTGCAATAGCAGCTGAGCCTGGGTTAAACGCCTCTGGGTGGAGCCTGTCCAGAATGTTCCTGCAATATTTAAACACAGGCTTGAGGGTTTGGTTGGTGGCAGGGAACAGCACCCACATGTTAGACAAGCATTCTACCGCTAAGTTTTGTCCCACCCAGCCTTGGTCATGATCAAGAGAGCCGAGACTTCTGCATAACAAGTGCTTCTGACCAAGGTATTGCCATAACCAGAGCTAGCAGTCGCCATATTTCACTAGACAGAAGGGTGGTGTCATTAACATCTTATTTTATTTTACATGCAGGAATGTTTTTCTTGCACGCATATGCGTGTACCACATGCATATCAGGTACCTTAGAGGAGGGTGTGGGATCCCCTGAAACTGGAGTTACAGGTGATTGTGAATCACCGTGTGGATGCTGGGAATAAAACTGGGGTTCTTCCCGGGGAAGTTTTTCCTGGAAATTGAGAAGTCCCAGGTCCACCTACTTGGAAGTTGATCCCCCGTCCATCATTGTTGTTGTTCTAGAACAGGGTTCTCAACCTTCCCCTTTAATATACTTCCTCACACTGTGCTGACCCCAACCATAGAATTAGTACCATTGCTACCTCATAACTGTAATTTTGCTAGTTACAGGGTATCTGATATGCAACCCCTGTGAAAGGATCATTTGTCCCCCAAAAGGGGTCTACATGTTGAGAAACACCGCTCTAGAGGCTAGGGACCATATTTTAATCTTTGTACCCCAAATGCTTAGCACAACAGATTCTTAATCAGTGCATATGACACAGGGTAAGATGTCTCAGGAGTTCTGCCTCCTTGTGAGCTATTTTCTTTCGTTTGAGATTTATTTCCTTACTTAATTGTTTTTGGCTTTTCGAGGCAGGGTTTCATAGTGTAGCCCTGGAACTCACTCTGGAGTTCACAGCAATCCACTTGCCTTCGTCTCCCGAGTGCTGGGATTAAAGGTGTGCGCCACCACTGCTTAGCCTTAAAATTAGGTGTATTATTATATGTGTGTACCCACGTAAGCGTAGGTGCCTAAGGAAGAGGGGGTCGAATCTGCCTCCAGGTTCCTGCCTGTCTTGCGTTCTTTACACGACAGGTTGTTTTGGTGTCACAGCAAACACGTGACTGTTCAGCTAAGCTAAGGCAATTGCTAGGAGAGTCCACCACGGGGGAAAAAAAAAAAAAAGAACATAGAAAAGATTAGGAATATTCGGAATACAAGAGACCGCGGAGATGGGGCCCAGGAAGGTGCCCACTGCTGAGTGTGTGAGGATGAGAAGGGGGATACAGGAGGCTCTGATCTCCGGTGGTGGGCTCAGTGTTGGGGTAGGAGCAAGCACGAAAAGCGCTCTTCACCATTAGTCCAGAAACGGTCACGTCCCGATAGATGATCCCCAATGGCTTTCCTTTTTCTCAACATTTGCCTTCCAGATACTAAAGGGCAGTAACAAGTCAGGCCTGGCGTTTGGGACATGGAAACGGTGGTGCTCGGGCGCCATCTGCTGGCACAGTCACCATACAGCGCTGCTGGAAGAGGTTACCTAAGCCCACAGGCGCCCATTAAAGGGTGTTAGGGAGGGTGACACCTTGTCAGTTGGTGTCATTACGCAGATGCAGGCAACCATACTGTTGATATTAGATAGTGTGGCTTCGCTGTCCTCTCTAGAATCAGGCATCCTGGCCCTCTCTGGCTCTTAAAAGTCTACAGTCACATTCCTGGTGTCCCGTTGGGCATTGGGTGTAGGGATTGCATTGTGGACGTATCCGTTGGGGCCGGGCCCACCACACAGTTACTTATTCTCTGCATTTTGACCGTTGTAAAGACAATCAAGGGCTTTTGAGAGAGGGAGCATCAAGGCTCTTCTAGGAATGAGCCCGGACAGGTTATCTAATGCCAAGTGGTCAGTCCTAAACTGTTGTTGGTTGTTTTTGCTCTTATGGGGGGCTGTCATCCAGCTCCCGAATAAATCACACACCTGGAAGCTTATTCTTAATTATAAATGCCCGGCCTGAGCTTGGCTTGTTTCTTTCCAGTGTTTCATAACTTATTCTCTCTATCTTTTCCCTCTGGGCTTTTACCTTTTTATATTTCTGTGTACCTTTCTTCTTACTCCGTGGCTTGCAGCGTGGCCGGGTGGTTGACCCCTTACCTCCTCCCAGACTTCTCTTTCTGTTTATCCTCCCTGCCTGCCAGCCTGCCTATCTTTTCTCCTGCCTTGCTATTGGCCGTTCAGCTCCTTATTAGGTATTTTAAACAGGTAAAGTTAACACAGCTTCACAGAGTTAAAAGAATACAACACATCTCTGCATCATTAAAGCAAATGACCCACAGCATAAGCAAAAGTAACCTTAAAATAATATTCTACAGCAATAAGCCCATAGACATATGAGCACCATTAAATGGGCTCAGCTGGATGTGAGTGTGTGGGTAGCTACAATTATAGATGTCAGTCATGAACTTGCCAGGCAGTGCCAGGTGGGACATGGAAGGGATTAGAGGGAAGAGAGAGAGGGGTAGATATGAAAATTTAAAAAGCATTTAAAGGAGAAGTTACAGGGAGCGGTGTCCAGTTACTGCCCAGATAGCTGCCTCCCACAGATGTTCAATATACTTTTCTTTGTTTATTTTTAAGAGACAGCCCTGGCTGTCCTGGAACTTGATTTGTAGCCCAGGCTGACCTTGAACTTAGAGATCCACCTGCCTCTGCCTCCCAAGTGCTGGGATTAAAGGCACGAGCCACCACTGTTTGGCTCAATATTCTTTTTTTAAACAAAAATTTTTAAAAAAGGAAAGAAAAGACAGGTCACATCAGAACACAGCTTGGCCCAAACTAGAGTGACAATGAGAATGTCTAGTGATCCTAACTTCACTTTCTGTGAAGACACCTCAAACCTCTTCCCAACATGTCCCAGAAGCATATTTATATGTCATTATTTTGAGAATGATCATGGTGACCAAGGACATCAGCAAAATGAAGAAGGTTAGATAATATAAGGCAGGTGGGGCAACCTTTTTCTAGAATGGGGAACCAGAGTGAATTCTAAATTGGCTGTGATTGGAATATTTTCATACATATAATTTATAAAGCCCACTTACGTTTCCCGTGTACTTTATGGAGTACAGCCTGATGGTAGCTTGATGCACAAATTTTAACTCACCTTCATGCTAACTTTCATTTACAGGCTAGACATGAAGTTTTCCACGTGTGATGTTTCATGCTGGTGTTCAGATTCTGGATTTTAGTGTTTTGGATTAGGGATGCTCACTGTATAACATGGATATATCGATGAAGCACAAGTCAATGTTGTGAGTAAAGGAGGATTATGTGTTTATTTTATATCCATGTGCATCTGAGAATGGGCACACCATGTGCATGTAGCACCTATGGAGGCCAGTAGAGCGTTGGATTCCTTTGAACTGAGCTGACAGGTGGTTGTGAATTCCCAGTCATAGGTGCTGGGAACCAAGCTCAGGTCCTCTACAGGAGCTGTGGACTTTTAACTGGCTCCAGCCCCAACTCTGTGCCTTTTAAAATGAAAGAGGAATTTGGTAGTGTACATAGACCATAATACCATTTTTTCAAGTTTTATTTATTTATGCATATGAGTGCTTTATTTGCATAAACACCTATATGACAGAAGAGGGCACCAGATCCCCCTATAGATGGTTGTGAGCCACCATGTGGTTGCTGGGAATTGAACTCAGGACTTCTGGAAGAGCAACCAGTGCTCTTAACCACTGAGCCATCTCTCCAGTTCCTCTAATACCATTTTTATAATACTCACACACAAGATATTATTTATTTTCACGGAAATAAAGTCCTTTGGTGATTTCAACACTGCACACAAGGACATGACTCCATGTGTAAACGGTGTTTGACTCCATCCACAGAAATGTCGCGGAGTGCATATGTCCTGGGCAAGAAGATTGCTAGAGAGTTGATGCTCTGCCTTGTTATCAGCAGCACACATCTCATGACAAGCAGTTCAAGAGGCTTTCACAAATGCCTGTAGCTCTGCTCTCTCCCGCAGTTCCATGAAGACAATGGGGAAATATGAATTGAGAAAGAATGCTGGTGCACTGACATGGGGAGATGCCAAGGCAGGGGAGCCAGCCTCCAGTCCCTCCACAGGTCCTCAGTGAAAGCAACAGAGGCAGGTGTGAAGGAGCAGCTCAGGCACTCACGAGACTGAGGCATGAGGGTCTTGAGTTCAAAGCCAGTCTGGGGTATATAATAAAATCCTGTCTCTGCAGGGCGGTGGTGGTGCACACCTGTAATCCCAGCACTTGGTAGGCAGAGGCAGGATCTCTGTGACTTTGAGACCAGCCTGGTCTATGTGATGAATTCTAGGGCAGCCAGAGCTATTACACAGAGAAACCCTGTCTTGAAAAGCCAATAATAATAACAACAATAATAATAGTAATAAATGAAATCTTGCCTCAAAATAAAATGCTTTTTTAAATGAGAGAGGGAGAGAAAGATATTTTCACACTCATGTTCTCAGCTCCAATATTAATAGTAAACAAGAGGTTGAAACAACTCAAGTTCTGTTGATAGATCAATGTCCCGACCTGCGGTACTTCAACAGGGTCCCGGTCACCTGTAGGGAGGGAATGGGAGGAACAGGAGACACGAAGAAGGACCACCAGTCTAAGACTCTGATCTAGTGGTCAATCTTTATTATTTCCAGGCTGCTTATATATGCTTTTGCAGGGCTGCAGGTGCAAGGAGAAGGGAGGGTTAGTGAGGGGGCAGAGCTATGAGCCAAGGTTAGGCAATTATGAGCAATTATGAGCCAAGGCCAGTGGGTTCCCTTGTGGCTTTTCCAAGGACTGTCTTAATCTAAAGAAGGGGGGAATTCTTTAGTTGACTCTTGGCTAATGAACCTGTTCCTGACAGATCAATGGCCAAATAAAACCTGTTCCACAAAATAAAATATGTAACCCTTAAAGGAAAGAGAATTCTGACACATATGCTGGCATCGTGTGCTTGATCTGCCATGATACGATAATGCTTTACCCATTTAGCACCCGGGTGTCTATGAACGGAGAGGCCTCATGCCCCATGGATGTGAGACAATGGACAAGAGGCAGCAGAATGCAGGTGACGCTTAGGCTGTTTGTACATAGAAGGACTTTATTGCTATAACACAGAGGGAGGGAGGGAGGGAGAGAGAGAGAGAGCACTCCTGGGACAGAAGCAAGAGAGAGTATGGAGCAACGGGAATTTTTCTTAAATTGGGGCTTGATATCAGAATTCAGGGCAGGACATGGCTTCAGAAGCTAGAGTAGAATCCTCACAGTCCTCAGCAAGAGGAATTACATTAGAAGATCTCAGCTTTGGGAAGGTTGAGAACTGCAATAGACAGAAAAGAGGCTTAAGAAAGACTCAGGTGAAGCCGGCCATGGAATCCCAGCGTTTGCGAAGTACAGACAGGAAGACCAGAAATTCAGGGTCTTCCAGAGGCCAGCCTGGGATACATGAGATCCTGTCTTAGGACAAAATGAAGATCTAAAAGACAGAACCTGTGGAAAGACAAATCTATAAGCCCAGGAATAGGAAGGAGGTTGCTTAGTCTCAAAAGCTCAACAGCAAATTGGAAGAAAGAATGGATGGGGCATCAATGTCCTCAGTTGGTGGACTTGGGATACTTCTGATACTCCAATGAAAGGGTCAACCTTCTGCCAGATGTGATGATGCATGCTGTTAGCACCGGGACTCCGGCAGAGGCAGAGGATCTCAATTTTGAGGCTAGCCTGAGCTACATAGCTCAAAGATGAGCAATGAAGGAAACCTCTCCCAGAATGTACTGCTCAAGAGAAAAACATGGAAGCCAGTGCACAGGGCCACGGGCACCAGTTAGGGCCTTCCTTTAATAGTTTTAGTAAAGACCAAAGACCAACACTTCTATAGTAGAAAGTTTATTTCCATCCATAAAATATATCACTAAACAGATGAAAAAGTTACATATTATTTTAAAACATAGATTTAAAAAAATCATATTTAGCTTCTTCTTAGCAAAAAAATGGTCTTTTATTTTGTTTTGTTTTATGTATTTACAAGAACATACCATATCTCAGATACATGGTTTCCCCCCCAAGCCAGCCTGGGAAGGCCTCTGATGTGGACGGGCTCGCCACAATTCTCATTACTGTCTCTTCCCGCCTGGGCAAGGGGTGGCTTAATTTTATAGAAGTCACTTTGGAAACAAGAGTAAGGGCAGAGAGCTCTAGAGAAAAGTCCAGCGAAGCAGCAGCCGGTAGGGCACTTCCTCTGAGGTGAGGCTAATCTTGGCTCTGAGATCTACACATTGTCTAGGGTGGCTGTGGTGAAAGCCTCCTCACTAACTTCTCTATCAATCTTCACCTGGGCCTGTGGTGATGGCGGCTCCGAGCCTGCCTCTCTGCTGACAGACCGTCTATTTTGGTAGATGGAAGGATGTTCTGGAACACTGTCCCCCATGTTCTGATACATCTGGAAAAGGGGAGAGGTAGCAAAGAGTGACCATCTGAGCAAGACTCACCTGTGTGCCTAAAAGGCAAAGAACTTAAATAAGCATTACTTTTATGCAGCTCATTTAAAATTGTGGGTTTAGGGGCTGGAGAGATGCTCAGTAGTTAAGAGTACTGGCTGCTCTTACAGAGGACCTGAGTTTGGTTCTCAGCACCAACACTGTGGATCACAACTGTCCATAACTTGAGCTGCAGGGGATTCAACACCCTTATGTTTTCCAAGGGTCTCCATACACACGGATACATATAAATGAAAAATAAATCTTAAAAAATTAAAATTATGAATTTGAGTAGTTTCCTTGGCTTTTTTTTTTTAAAAAAAGATTTATCTATTTATTTAATATACACTGGTGTTTTGCCTGTATATATTCTCTGTGAGGGTGTCAGATCCCCTGGAACCAGAGTTACAGACAGCTGTGAACTACTATGTAGATGCTGGGAACTGAACTCAGGACCTCTGGAAGAGCAACCTGTGCTCTTAATTGCTGAGCCATCTCTCCAGCCCTGTTTACCCAGCTTTTAAAGTATATTTTATTTACATTTATTTATGCACATGAGCATGTGCCTACTTGTCAGTATATGTGCCACATGAGTACTATGCATGTAGAGGTCCCTTGGAACCGGAATCATGGGTGACTATGGACACCACATAGGTACTAGGATGTGAACCTTGTAAGAGCAACAAGTGCCCTGAACTACCTCTCACACATCTTTTTTCTTAAATAACAGCCACTTGTTTTAATGTAAAGTAGGGAAAGGGAAGATGGTGTCCTTTAGCTATAATTCTGACCCTACGACATGCCCACATTCATGTGTACAGTAACAAACACTGCATGAGATGTAAATGGCAGAGGCATGTTCTAAAGCTGGGCTTTCAGAGTTCAAGGCTCCATCCTTGGAATGGAAGTGCCAATGAGGAGGAATTAATGATGTAATCCCAAGATCCTTGCTGGAGGATCAGCTAGCTTTGTAACCCATTTTACAGATGGGAACACCAAGGCCAAAGAAGAGTCTCGCCATCATCAATGAGGCATAGGCAGCAGGGCTAGGATGGGTTCTCACAGCATTAGGCCACAGCCCTTCCCAGCTCCCACACCCACCCTGAGTCAACTAGGAGAAGTCCATGCTCATGCTTCATGTTGAGTTAGAAAGAGCTTCTGGAGGACCTTAGTTTCATTTAGTTGTCTAGTCCTTTGCACTGGACCTTAAGAGCCCTATGTCCCCAACACAGGGTTTCTCTATGTAGCGTCAGCTGTCCTAAAACTCACAGTCATCTGCCTGCCTCTGCCTCTTGTGTGCTGGGATTAAAGGCATACACCAAAACTGCCTAGCTCCTTAAGAGCTTTCAACTTCTTAATCAGTTGGATGAGATCACAGAAGGTCCCCCCAAAACCACATTAAGAGGTAGCCAGGGGGTGGTGGTGGAGCACGTCTTTAATCTCAGCAGAGGCAAATGGATCTCTGAGTTTGAGGGCAGCCTGGTCTACAGAGCAAATTCCAGGACAGCCAGGGCTACACAGAGAAACCCTGTCTTGAGTCCCCTCCTGTCCCCCCCCCCCCCCAAAAGAAGTATGTCTTGCTGCACCCAACTGTGAAAGGATAGTCTAGACAAACTGAAAACTTAGGTGAGAAAGACAATCTGCCACCCACTGGAGCTGAGTACACTGTGCCTGGGCTGTCACACACATCTGCTCCTGGGGATGGTTATCACCAAGCCTGAGTCTCTACATACCGCCTCCTCTGCTTCTGCCAGCTGACATCCTAAAAATGAAGTCAGGTTGGGAAAGGATGGCCGCTTCCTTGAGTCAAAAGCCCAGCAGGATTGCATTACAAAGTACCTGTAAGAGCAAGAAAGCAAAGGTGTGGAGGTGGACATAATGGACTCAAAGGACCATCCCTGGTGCGGGGCAGCTTGTGCAGGGCACACTGGCTTTGTGGGATGCTGAATTAAGTCAGCATTAGATGATGCGCAAGGTGGAGTCAAACCCCCAGATGCTGCAGGTAAAGAGATTACCCCAGTACAGCCTCTTAGCTCAGCAAAGTGACCTGAAGCAGACAAAGGTTTTCTCTGTTTGTCTGTTTGTCTGTTTATAGCCTTGCTATTAGGACAGACTAGCCTACTGCCTCACACCTCATCTCTGGAGTGCTGGGATTACAGACAAGTGTCCTCTTGCCATTCCTGTCTCCTCCTCTCTCTCTTAAAACATTTTATTGATTGATTGACTGATTTTTTTTTTCCAAGAAGGAGTCTCACTATGTGACTCTGGCAGTTCTTGAACTCACCATGTAGACCAGGCTGGCCTCAAACCACAAAGAACTGCCTGCCTCTGCCACTAATGCCAAGTGCTGGAATTAAAGATGTGAGCCACCACTGCCAAGCCCATCTCTATGGATTTTTTTGTTTGCTTTTTTGAGACAGGGTCTCACAATGTAGCCTGGAACTCATTTTATATATAGATCAGGCTGGCTTCAACTCAGAGATCCACCTGCCTCTGCCTCCCAAGTGCTGAAATGTTGTAGAATATTTTTTATACTCTGTAAAGATGTGTCATTGCAGGGGACCCTTGAGGTGACAGTTCAGAGAGCCAGATGCCTCTGTTATTTCTATAGTTTTGGAAATTGCTTTCTCTGTATTTCCTGTCTATTCAAGTAATAGTTTATCCTTTTTGGGTCTCTGATAGGGATGGAAGATTAGAGTTTTGCAATTTTCCTTGTTACCAAATTCAGGAAAAAAATTCTTACATAAGAGATATAAAGTTTATAAAGTTGAGAAACATAAAAACTTAAGTTATTTATCTAAAAGGCTGTTTTATGGTCTAAAAAGTTATTTTTAGGATGGTAATACAAGTTAACACAAAACAGTTTGGGTATAAGACTTTAGGCTAAGACAGGATAGATAATATTTTCCTCTAAATTTGTCAAATATAAATGGACTGGGCATTGTGAATATAATTCTTATCTGGTAATTGTTCTTATTGTTTATAGTTTTAACGTAAAGTTAAAACCTTTATTTTTTAAAAAATTATGCAAAAGGGGAAAGTGTTGTGGAATATTCATTTACACTGTATAAAGATACATTATTGTGATTGGCTTAAAAAAAAAGCTTAATGGCCAATAGCTAGGTGGGATGTATAACAGGGACATCTGGACAGAGAGAGCTCTGGGAAGAAGATGGAGTCACTAGCCAGAGGAGGAAACGGGCTGGAGAGATGGCTCAGCAGCTGCTGCTCCTTCAGATGACCGAGTTTGATTCTCAGCACCCACAAGGCAGCTCACAATTGTCTGTAACTCCAGTTCTAAGGCATCTGAAATCCTCACACCAATGCACATAAAATAAAATTTAAAAAGAACATAGATTTCAAAGTATGGGTTAATTAAATTACAAGAACTAGCCAGGACCGAGCCTAAGCTAAAGATGAGCTTTTATAATATAATAGGTCTCCATGCAATTTTTTGTGAGCTAGTGGCCCCAAAAGAAAAGTCTGTCTACATTGGGATTAAAGGCATGTACTTCTTTACCAACCTTTCTCTGCTTTTAACAATCAAGGGCTGGAGAGGTGGCTCAGTGGTTAAGAGCACTGATTGCTCTTCCAGAGGCGTTGAGTTCAATTCCCAGCACCCACATGGCTCACAGCCTTCTCTAACCGAAGTCCCATGGGATCCAAACCCTCTTCCAATGTGTAAATGTACATGCAGACAAAACACTCAAATATATAAATAAATAGCTCTTAAAAAAATAAAGAGACTCAAACAATGTAATAGGAAAGTGATTTTTAGTTGAGTGTGGTAGTGCATGACTTTAATCCCAACACTCAGGAGGCAGAGGCAGGCAGATGTCTGAGTTCAAAGCCAGCCTGGCTTACCGAGTGAGTTCCAGGACAGCCGGAACTACACCAGGAAACCATCTCAGAAAAACTCAAAACAAATCAAAAAAAGCATTTTTTTTTGTCATGCATTTGGAAGATTTACAGCACACAGTCACTGTCTATCAGAAGTCAGTCTTACTGTACTTACATCTCTTCTGTAGCGTAGAATGGCTGATCCATTTTAAATCCGCTCTGAATAAGCTTGTAGAAGTTGGCATCAACAGGAATGCCAGGGTAAGGGTTCACACCTGAGAAAACAGGAGCTCAATGGGGCCACACAAACACTGCTGGGTTTTGTTGTTGCTGGTGTTTATACATTACATTGGCAAACAGGCAAAGTGAACTCTCCAGTGGCTGACCCATCCTCCACTGAAGGCTGCATGTTCCAGAAGTTCCAAGGCCTCTGAATCAGTCAGATCTCTGGATGTCAGCAGCTAACAAACAGTGGCAACAGAAGCGAAACCCAAAAGCCACAGAGCGACAGGGTGGCGTTTCACCTGTCCTTTGACAGGGAAGACAGAGGGGTGCAGCAGGGGGTGGGAGACACAAAGCCAGAGCCCGGGGAGACCTGCCAAGTACACACATACCCAGTGAGAATATCTCCCAGAGAAGGATTCCGTAGGACCAGACATCACTCTTGATGGTGTAGATTCCTTCAAATAAGCTCTCAGGTGCCATCCACTTCACGGGTAGCCGCGCCTGTGTCAGATACAAGAGAGGATGGTGAGGTCCCGTGTGCAGGCCTATGGACTTTTAAGTTTGTTTTTAACTTTCTGAGTATGGGTGCCCGTGTAGATGTTAAGTCCACCTTGTACATGCAGTGCCAGAGAAGGCCAGCAGAGGGTGTCAGGTCCCCGGGAACGAAAGGTTTCCCAATGCAGGGACCCTTTAACACAATTCCTCACGTCGTGGTAGCCCCCTAACTACAAAATTATTTCATTTTGCTTCATACGTGTAACGTTGCTACTGTTATGAATTGTAATGTAAATGTTTGATATGCTACCACTTCTAGCAAAATACACTTCTTTAAAAGTCATCTTGGGCATTGGCTAGGACTCGGCAAATGTAACAGTAATGACTTTCCAGCTGCTGGGAGCACAAGCAAGTTCAAGCCAATGAGCAGAGTCCTTTACCGGAACGTTTCTTAGAACTGGGTGGAAGTGTCATCTTTGAGGATGTAGCAAGGGATTCATGTTGTCACATCTAGAAATAACATTAGATTGCCCCTTCTGTGGCTTCCAGCAGCGTCAAGGGGCCTGCCCTTAGTCTGGGCAGCCTTTAATTTGAATCAAGACACAGTGACTGGTTTCTGGGGCACAGGGCTTTCTTCTGATTTGGCCTCAGGAATCTTTATGGCAGAAGCAGACTTTCAGAAAAGAAATGCAAACGAAGTCATGGAATGAGTCAAGTGGGCCAGCCTGGGTCACCTGACTCATCAAGTGGGCCAGCCTGGGTCACCTGACTCATAATAGAAGGTTCTGAACGGAATTCACCTTCCCACATGAGAACCTACTGGGGGGAGGGGGACAGGACCAGACAACCGTGTAGAACAGCATAGTATAAACTGCAGCTGGGATCACTGGGAACCGATTCTAAGCCATCTGAGATGAGATTTATCGAGTTTTCACATTTTGGGGCATTGACTCTTACTTAGTAAAGGGCTTTGGCATCCGTTTTATTGGTTTCCAGAAACCTAGGAAGCAAATTCAGAATCCTTTAGGTGGTATGCCACCACAGCAAGCGACACAGACCCAGGCTCTACATGCTCAGAGCCACACACTGAGCAGCTGCAGGCAAACTGCTTCCCTCTGCCTCCATTTCCTCTTCACGGAGAGGGTACTTTCAAAAGTGAGGGAGTCGGTAAACTGCCCAAGAGAGTGTTGAGCCCAGAGGAGGAACCTAGCTCTGCTGCTGTCATTTCACAGATAGGAATAATACTGACAGACGCCCCAGCACCATACAAACAAGCAGCAGCTTAGGCCTTAACCCAGGTGAGAGTCCTTCCTCATGCAGAGGCTTGAACAGGTCAGGCACCTGTGACACCCCATCCACTTACTGCTGTTTTCATCCATTCTATTCCTTATTTTACGTATGGTACTCAATCTGCCAGGGTGACTTTATGCCAGAAGAGGGCATCAGGTCCCACTATAGATGGCTGTGAGCCACCATGTGGTTGCTGGGAATTGAACTCAGGACGCCTGGAAGAGCAGCCAGTGCTCTTGACCTCTGAGCCATCTCTCCAGCCTCTCATTCTTTCTTTCTTTAAAAGTTTATGCCATTGGGCTGGAGAGATGGCTCAGCAGTTAAGAGCACTGGCTGCTCTTCCAGAGGACCTGGGTTCATTTCCCAGGACCAACATGGCAGCTATGACTGCTTGTAACTCCAGTTTCAGGGGACCTGACACCTTCATACCAATGCACATAAAATGAAATTAAATAACTTATTTAAAAAAATTATTCCAGGCAGCGATGGTGCACACAGTGATGTCTGTGAGTCTGAGGCTAGCCTGGTCTACATAGTGAATTCCAGGATAGTCAACACTACACTGCAAAACTGTCTCAGAAAAAATGTTTTAAATCATGTTTTAACTTACTCAAGTGCATGTGAGCTGGCAATAGGGGAGAGTACGTGCCACAGCACACAGGTGAGGCTAGTGATAACTTGTAGGATTCTGTTTTTTTACACCTTGTGAGTCTGGGGGATAGAATTCAGGTCCTCAGGGTTGGTTGCAAGTGTTTTAACCTGCTGAGCCATCTTCTCTGTCCATCCATCTGTCTGTCTGTTTGTCTACCTACTACTATCTATCTGTCTGTTTACCAACCTTCTATCTATGTATCTATCTATCATCTTCCTTCCTTCCTTCCTTCCTTCCTTTCTTTCTTTCTTTCTTCCCTTCTTAAGCTTTTATTTTACTTCATCATACTTTAAATTTATTTTAACTTATGTGTAAGTATATACACGAGTGTATAGAGGAGGCCGGAGGCTTTGGATTTCCTGGATGTGGAGTTGTGAGTTTCCTGATATAGGGAGTGGCAATCAAGCTTGGGTCCAATGGAAGAGCAGTGTGTGCTCTTAACCACTGAGCCATCTCTCTAGTCTCCTTTCTGCCACTTCATCTGTCTGTCTGTCTGTCTGTCTGTCTTTTGTCTCTTTTCTCTTTGTCTTTTGCTTTTCAAGACAGGGTTTCTCTATGTAGCCTTGGCTGTCCTTGAACTCACTCTGTAGACCATGCTGGACTTCAGAAATTCATCTGCCTCTGCCTCCTGAGTGCTGGGATTAAAGGTGTGTGCCACCACCACCTGTCTCTTTCTTAACAAGCAAAATCAGTCATTTTTACGTCTTCCTGAATTAATGTAATAGTAACAAGATAACAAATTAACAAATATTAATAATTAACTATAGTGCCTTTAAATTTTATAGTTAATATCTGTGTGTTCCTGTTCTGAAAAGAAAAATCATCTTGTACATGTTAGCTTCTTCATGATTGGAAACAACTCAAGAGCCGTTTTATAGCTAAGGAAACTGAAATAGGTCCAATTAAGGGCTTTTTTTTTTTTTTTTTTTTTTTAAACATGAAGACCACAAGCAGAGCCCTAGTGGATCTATTCTGAGTAGCCAGCCCAGGAAGACATGTGTGGCTCTGTTGCTCAACTTTTATAAGCACAGAATAACCTTTTCAACCTGAGTAAGTAGAGCACTGGGGGGCTTTTCTGTCCTCTGTGTCACCATAAATCAAAACTTAGTGCAAGAAGTGCAGATGTTTCCTGTACCCATGACAAAAAGCAAACTGCTCACATTGCCCCTGACGACGTAGCTGGAGTCGCTCAGGATGTCTCGGGCCAGTCCAAAGTCACAGATCTTCACCACCTTCCCGTGGGTGACCAGCACATTCCTGGCTGCCAGGTCTCTGTGAACACACTAGCAGAAAGAGGTTGGGATGACAATGGCTGTGACTTCAGAGAGTGATGTCTCTTCCAGATGTCTTCTTCAGAGTTGTTACAGAGGACAGCGGGTGGACTGTGCCTGTCACACACCAGAACACAGTGGCTGTGCCGCCTCAGCTGCAGTCCTTTGAGACTCTACAGAGCATCTTTAGGGCTATGAGCAAAAGCAGGTGCCTTCAGGGAACCCCAAAGAAACTTCTAGCAACTGTCTTCCTGTGTGAGTGTGAAGAAAAGTCTCTTCCAGATAAAGAAATGGCTTTAGGAGCAAAACTGTGGCCTGATGGTACAATCCTAGCACTTGGGAGGCTGAGGCAGGAGGATTTCTAAGTTTGAGGATAGCCTGGGCTATGTAGAGAAGTCTTGTCTCTAAAAAAATAAATAACAAAGAAAGTATTCAGAAGAAATTAGTTTTGGGGGGGGGCAAAGAGATGGTGGTTCAGTGGGGAAAAAGCATTGCCATGTAAACCTGATAACTTGAATTTAATCCCTGGATTCCACAGGGTCAGAGGAGAACACCCTGGCACGTGTGCACCCACACTCACACATGTGTGCACACAATCCATGAACATTATTTCTTAAAGTGGGAAGGCTGGAGAGAGGGCTCAGAGGTCAAGAGTGTGTACTGCTCTCACGGAGGACCTAAGTTCAATTCCCAGCACCCACATCAGACAGCTTACAGCCTCTTGTAACTCCAACTCCATGGACACACACACACAGCCCATACACACAGGGGTGGGGTAGGGGGTGAGGGCAGCAAGTTTCAGAGAGAATGAACTCTTTGAAAGCGTGCTGGAGATAGCATGGGGTCCAGCGTGTTCCCTTCAGCCTTTAAGAGAACAAAACTTGTCCAAACGAAAATGCCGGTGCTGTCACCCAGTTTCTGCTTGTTTGGTTGGTTTCATGTGGCAACTCCCTGCAATCTGCTCCTTCCCCCAACATGCCCTCCCGGCTACCTGCCCTGTGCATCTCCACAGCTGCTCTGGGAAAAGCCCATGATGACCAGCAAAATGCCTGCCCTGCCTGGATTCCCTCTGAGTTCCCTCTGAGGCTCATTCCATTCTCCACCCCAGCTCCCCAGTCCACTCTCTTCCACACCTCCACATCCTCCGTCAAGCAGCTCCATCAGATCTAGGGATGGAATTGCCACCACTCATGTCTCAATTTTCAACCCAAAGACTTCTTTTGCACTTCAGATAGGTGCTGGAGTATCTCCTTCCCTGGGATGCCCCACCATGACCTTCTGCAGATCTAACTGGTTACCTTTATCCAAAGATTTCTCCCCAACTCACACTCCTGAAGCATCCCAAATTTCCGGCTGCTTCTCTTTGTTCAAAACCTGCCCTGGCTGCTGCATGAGCTCTCACCTGAAGCCTTTTTCTTCCCTGCCCCTCACTGGCAAGGTCTGTCATTCATGTTCCATGTTACTTTGGTGACAACATTTATCACAGGACACTGACCTGATTTGTGCATCTGTCTGCTTGTCTTTCCTCTATCAACATGAAATCTGTGGGACCAGAAGTTACCTCCTCACTGCATCTCTGTTCCAGCACAGTGTTATCACAGGACCCCGTAAATGTATGATGGAGTCAGAGAACAGGAAAGACACAATGCCAGGCAGGGCTCAGGGGTAAGCCTTGCTGTGAAGGCCAACGGGTATAAAAGTGGACATCCTTCAAAGAATCATGTTAGAATGTGCCCAAGAGTAAAAAGAAAAAGGAAGCCAGTGTCCTTGACCAAATACAGATTACGTTTGAATTACCCCTTCCCACAAGCCCACTGAAAGGAGAGAACTCTGTTAAAAATAAACAAACAAACAAACAAACAAATAAATGGACCATGGCCAACGTAGCTCAGCAGCATGGGGTACTACTGACTCCCTCATGGTCTCAAGAGCTGGCCACAGCCTCTGCCACTGCCCGCTATCATGAGAGAGGACTGGACTGCACACACTAGCCCAGGAAAAGCTTAGATCCAAAATTCCAAGTACTGGTCCCTTTGAATGTATGGCTCTTGCACCATCTCAAAGTTGAAAGTCTCAAGTGGGACCATAAAAAGAGAGGGTCATGTTAACTTTACAACTAGCCACGTGGCCAAGGCAGATGCTCTCTGCGTCGTTATAAAACACTACTGTCCATGTGGAGGTAAACTATCAAGAAAGGGGAATCCAAACAGCCTTGAGGGAGGGAGGTCAGGTAAGATCAGGTAAGGGAGGTGAGAACGCCTGCTGAGGGGGAACCCTGCTGAGGCAGTGACTTTTTCATGGAAGAAAATAGAGATCATCTTTCCAAAGTCAGAGAGACACAAAGAGAAAGGAGGCAAACCGCAGAAGGGGAAGAGAATAAGAAATCTAAAGAAGAAAGAGGGGGGTGGGGAAAGTTTGGAAGTAAAGATAAAGGAATGGCAGGGGCTCGGGGAACATTATCCCCAAATCCAGAGCCCCAGAAGTAGGGTATCTGAACTTGGGCATCCGGGATCATCTGTCAGTGGGGATCAAATGGCCCCAAATTCTTATTGAAATATCATTAGTCAGAGGAATCACCTTTCCCTCACAGACAAGCCTGGAGATCAAACACCACCCAGAGCCCAGAGTTCTGCTGTCCCTGTCATTTCATTTGCTGTTCTTTTTTTTTTTTTTTTTTTTTTTGGCAGTTCTGAGGGTTAAACTGGGGTCTCTGCTATTCTATACAAACTGCACCATCAGCTCCACTATTCCTTCCTCAGGCTGTTTATTTCCCATAAAATCATTTACTACCTATAATGGCTCAATGGTGGTTGTCAACTTGGCCACATCTGGAATCAACTAACACCCAGGCAGCTGGCCAAGTTTATGAGAAACTCTCTCGATTGGATTATTTGAGGTCAGTAGACCCACCTAACATCTAGACTTACCTTCTGGGGGCAGCCTCACATAAAGGATTTGAAGAAGGAAACTTGCCTTTTGCCTGCTGGCCCTCACTCCTGCTGGCACGTTCATCTGTCCTGCTGCTGAGGGAACCCTTCGCTGGTGTTGGAGAATGAACCCCTTTAGGAACAACACACACTGAAGATAGCAGCTCTCCAGGACTTCCCTGGGAACTCCTGCACCAGAATGGGCCTGCTGAGACATCTAGTCTCGTACACTGAACAACTACCAGATTCTTTCTTGTCTTTTCCACTGGGAAATAGCCACTGTTGGACTGCTGAGACCACTGCCTGGAAGCCACTCCAGTAAATCCCTATATGCATACATATGTGTGTGCTTGTGTGTGTATAATATATATAATTTTTATTCTATCAGCTCTGCTCCTTTAGAGAACCCTAGTTAATATACTATTCCTCTGAAATACACACATCTGTCCCTATGGAGAAACATTGTAAGATGCAACAACCCAGCCCTTCTTTGCTGATATTCTGTGTAGCACACATACAGGTTAAAAAAAAACAAAACAAAACAAAACACCAAAAAAAACCCAACCAAACAAACAAAAACAAAAAACTTGTATGCTTTTTCACCTGCTAATTTGTTTATTACCACTTTGGCAGACATAAAGCTCCGAGGCTCTGGTGTGATAAACTCCCTTTGTTGATACAAGGGAAACAAGGATGACAGAAAAGAGGACAGCAGAGGAGAGACAGCGCCATGACGCGACACTGGGGGAGAGCCTGGTGCAGTTCTGTGAACATGAGACTGGCAAGTGTGAAGAGAAACGTTCTACAGTGCTGTGGCTAGCCTAGGCTACACAGGTCAGGTTAGCTGGGAGGCAGCCCTAGCCAGCTTTGGGCCTCCATTCAACCCCTGAGTGCAGACACTGTGCAGAGCACACCCTGAACTGCTGTATCAGCAGAGATGGTGGGTGACACCGTGGTTCTCTCAATGGGGCTTTTCAGGGGCTTCTTATGAATTTCCCTAGATGTTCCACAGGACTTTAGCTCTAACAAGGGGCTCTGGATTTTCCTGCTATAGAGACTACACAGTAACTGTGAAAGGGGGGCAGGGGGACAGACATTAAGAGAGGGATGTTAAAATGGACAAAAAACAAATGTAAGTACATCTCTTTTTCAGAGCTTCTATAGATCTCTTTTTACACTGTTAGTTTTCTCTTTAAAGGTGCTCACCGATTTAAGCTCCAGGAACTCCATGCCTTTGGCCACTTGATAGGCGAAACAAAGAAGGTCTTCAAAGGTCAACACATTCAAGTCTTCCTCTTCTTCTTCTAGCCTCTTTTGGTTTTCATATTCAATTTCATCTGTAAAATATATCCACTCTTCACTTTTTCCGAAACATTAGGTCTGCCTTCTCATGTCCTGTGAGAAGTAGCTAGGTGACTGGCAGCATGGAGGCATGGAACTATTTATAAGAGGCCTTCGGCTTCATCCATCCTCCGCACTAGGCTCAACAGACCAAATCAAATGGCACCACCCACATAAAAGGTCCATTATACAAAGAAAAAGAATGATTTGACATTCAGAAATCAAAAGTAGCTGCCAAACCTCTCCAAAAGGCCAGGTTCCTGGGCATGAGGATGGAATTGCCTCCGCTTCAATCCTTATACAAGAGATGACCCTGAGGGGGCTGGAGAGATGGCTCAGGGCGGGTTAGGTGCCCTGGCTGCTCTTCCCGAGTTCCTGAGTTCAATTCCCAGCAACCACATGGTGACTCAAATCCATCTGTAGTGGAGTCTGATGCACTCTCCCATCATAAAGACGTACATGCTGATAGAGCATTCATATATATAATAAATAAATTAATTAAAAAAAGATGATTCCAAGGGAATCTAATATTAAGCACCAGCCACCTTTCTCTCTTCCTGCGTCTGTCCTGGGAAAATGATTGAGCTGATAGCCTGTTCTTAACTTTACATGGCCCTGGCTGACCTCGAACTCACACTCAGCCTATTGCTCTGCCTTCTGAGTTCTTGGATTAAAGTAGGTACCACCATTCCCATCCTACTCTATGCTTTTATTTATGTTCTTTTTTTTAGTCATTTCCCTCTCTATAAAGCAGCCTCTGCTGAGCCCAGTGGAATACTCATTCTATTTTCTGGAATGAGGTACTGCTCAACTCCCAAAGGGTTGGAGAGATGCCTCCATGGTTAAGAGAATGAGAACCCAGCACCCATATGGTGGCTGGCAACCATCTGTAACTCACTCCAGAGAATGTGACATCATCATCTGGCCTCCACAAGTAACAAGCACACAGATGCTGCACATGCACACATGAAGAAAAACATTCATAAAATAAAAACAGAATATGTTCTTTTTTTTTTTTTTTTTTAAATCCTAACCCTCAACCGGTAGTCCTTGTGAAGTTGTGAGATGGGATGAAGGTCTCTATAAAAAGGAGGAGGAGGGTGGGCAAGATGACTGTCAGCCAAAATCTTTCCATGAAAGCTGAAGACCCAAGTTCATCTGAAGTCACATGGTTAAAGGAGAGAGGATTCCCATAAGTTGTGCGCTCTCTCTCTCTCTCTCTCTCTCTCTCTCTCTCTCTCTCTCTCTCACATACACACACACACACACACACACACACACACACACACACACACATTGTAATTTTAAAAAGCTGTACAGGATGCTTAGATTCACTTCGACGTGCTATCAATACAATAAATCATTACCGTCAGAATGAACTGAATTCCCATTGAACTCTGAGATATGATCCAAGGCCGGGTGTATCTGAACTTCTCGTGAGCCAGGCATACTGTTAAAAATAAATTTCTTCATTATTTACATTGTTCTTCTGAGCAGACATTTTATTAGAAAAAGTACAATTCATCGGAGGAACGGATTCCAGGTACAAATGGGCCTTTGAATGGAAAGTACACTGTGGGCTTGTCCACAGTGCCTTGTGTAAGAACATCTGTGTGCTGGGGTTTGCAAGCCCAGCCTAGATCAGAGAGGGTCACTCAGTCCCTGTCACACTGTGAGCTGGGTACATAAACAGAAACCAGAGCTGGGGAAGATCTGCTATGTCTTGAAGTTTATAGGAAAAGAATAGGATTCTGGCTGAAGCTGAACCAAACCACTTTCCCTAAGTTCACACAATATGGAGCTTATGAGTGAAGTGCTTTACTATCTTTTTAAATAAGCGTGCTTGATCTTTGGGTTTCTGCTATGCTGAGGCTGTAGCCAGGGCCTGGTGCATGCTTGGCATGTACTTGCTCTGGGTCGAAGGTGCATCCCAACTTAGCACTCTCTTTTTAAGTCAGCTCCTGAGAAGCATGTTTATTTCCTCTGTGGAATAAAAACAAGAAGCCATGGCATATTGTCTTCTCAGGCACATGTCATAGACGCCTGCACCAACACAAACAGGTCATGGCTCAGTATTTCCCAACATATGAGTTCACAACAATTAATAATCTACTACTGGAAAATGGCTTGATGCTTCTGGTACACAGATCTTCCAAATAAATTGCCAGGTTATTCAGCACCCCAGAGACCAAAATGAAGCAAAAGAGCTAATTACTGGTCACACACATTAGGGTAGTCTCTAATCAGAGTGCGCAGGGCAGGCTGGGGATGAGGCTCAGTGATGGAGCATGTATTGAGCATGCATTGCACCTTGGGCTTAACCCACACACAGAGACCAGCATTTAAAATATGAATAAATAAATAAATTAGGCATAGTAGCAGATGAGCAGTAGTAAGCAGTGATCAAAGAGTGCACTGTTGACAATAACTGTAAATTTACTTAAAACCTAAGGATTATTTATTTCTGAACTTTCTTTCTATGTCGTATTTTTGGACTGGTTTTCAGTGAGCAACTGAAACTTCATCAACTGAAGGAAGAGCTAATGGGACAGAAGTCCATAGCACCAGGTGACTGCTTGAGGTCATTTGCCAGCATGCCTCTGTCCCTGGGAAATATATAATCATAAAGCTCCATGTGTCTCTTACCTGGAGTTGGAATGTGACTGGAAAGTGGGGTAAAAACTGAAATTATGCTCCTTGAAGATCTCTGTCCATGTCCTGTGAAACTTTTCTCTTTTGCTTCTCAGATAGTTGAGGAGGTCGCCATAGCAGCAATACTCAAAAATCAAGTACACTGGCCCTGCAGCAGTTACAATCTTAGTTACAGGTAGACAGACCCCAGTGTTCTTTCTGAAGCCCGTGCAGTACCACAGAGCCTATGACTTTTCAGAGTTCACCTTCCAGAACATACTTTTTTGTTTTGGTTTTGTTTTTAAGACAGGGTTTCCTGTGTCTCCCTGGCTGACCTAGAACTCTCTGGAGATCAGGCTGGCCTCGAATTCACCGAGAATTCACCTGCTCTACCTCCCAAGTGCTGGGATTGAAGGCATAGGCTACCACACTTGGCCCAGAAATTGCTTTTGATGACCTGAATCTTAGATTTTACATTTAACTTCAGTTTTATGCTCAAACAGCTGTGTCTTGTAGCCTTTCTCTTGAGCTCTGAACATATGACCTCACCATGTCCAATGGGTGTGTGTGTGTGTGTGTGTGTGTGTGTGTGTGTGTGTGTGGTGAGCTCTGAAACTAATTTCACTACTGCATTTAGGCCATCCTCACAGTTTTGGGAAGAGCTCAGCTACCACAACGCAAAAGTGCAGGGTGGAGGCTGTTTTTCAAGAGGTTAAAATTCTGTGATAGATAGAGTAGATGAAAAAGAGGGCCCTGTGTTCTATGGAGCGGCCAACATCTAATTCCATTCGAATTGAACTGAGGAAAAAGTCAAACCGGGAATAAAGGCTGGGCGATGGTAGCACGTGCCTCTAATCCCAGGAGGAAGATCTCTGAGTTGGAGGACAGCCTGGTCTATAAGGGTAGTTTTAGGACAGCCAGGGCAATTACACAGAGAGACCCTGCCTCAGAAAGAGAGAGAGGGGGGGAGAGGGAAGGAGGGAGGGAAGGAGGGAGGGAAGGAAAGGGACACAGGTCTCTCTGCTCCAGCAGCAGTAGCTGGGAACGGGGGCTCTGTCTGCCAACATTACCTGACAGTGTACAAGCTCCCAGCAGATTCACAATGTTGTCGTGGTGCCCTAGCTGAGTCATCATCTTGAGCTCTGACATGAGGGCCTCTTTTTCACAGCTGTCAGCTTTCTCTGTTAATGGGGGAACAGAAACAACGTTGGCCTCCACTACCTGTATGTTGTTTTATATATCAAAAACTTCCGCACTTCAGATTACAACTTAGAAAAATTCAAAACTCTAAGAGAAAAACTGACTGAGAAATAATACATGACTTTTGATAACAATGTCCTATGTTTTAAGGCAGAATATAAAGACACGAGTTATGCATATTGACTATATGATGACTATATCCTTTTCTTAGACCTTCCAAGAGACAGGGTCTTACTATTAGCCCTGGATGGCCTCAAATTCATCATGTAGATTAGGCTGGCCTCAAAGACTAATTTTGAGATCTACCTACCACTACCTCCTGAGTGCTGGAATCAAAGTATGCACTGCTAAACCCAGCAACGATATATGTTTCCATTAGATTTCCCCCGACCAACAGAAATAACACCCCATCCCTATCAGCAGGCAGACAACATCATTTTCCTAGTGGAAGAAGCTGCCTGGTGGTTACTAGGCTGACAGGAAGGCCAGGAGGAGCTTCTGCAAGTCTAACGGCCTCTAACATGTTCCTCAGGTCTAGAAACTTCCACTTCTAAGTATGTCTGATGGGGGCAAAGTTAAAAGACAATGCATGTACTTTCTATCCGGTGCAATCTCTCGGGGGAACAAACCCAAATGTGTGGCAAACTGCACTCACAGCCTTGCTAGGAAGCAAGCACAACTACAATACTCCTGTCCAGGAGGCCACTGCAGCTGCTTTGGGTACCCTCCTCAGTGGGTTCTGGAGCATTTTGGTAATCTCCACTCCAGGCCTCATGTACTCTTGGTTCTATACAAACACAGCTGTTTTACAGAAGGGACTTAGTCATCTGGGATTCCGGAGTCTGCAAAAGGGGCAGTGGAACCATCTTCCTAAAGAAACTGGAGGATGACCATACAAGATAAAGGAAATACAAGGGAAGTGCTGTGGGGAACACTAGGGGAGCATTTGGGGAGAGGGACCCACAGGACTCTGGAGAAAGCCGGGTGAGTCTCCTGAAGTGGGATTTGGTCACAGAAGATGACTGAATACTGAAGCAGCAGAATACATAAACCCAGGGCTTCAAGCACACTGAGCATGTATTCTACTACATAGCTACATCCAGAGCCTACAGGGGCTTGATCTTGTCCATGGCATGAGAGGAGACTTCCCTAAGGAAGTGACCTCTAAGCTGACATCTGAAAGATGAGCAGATTTCTAAAGTGAAAGGGGAAGAACAGATGGAAGGGGTCACCTGCACAAAGGTTGTGGGTGGGGAGGTACGGTACTGTGGGGAACTGAAAGACAGCATGCTGAGATGGGGAGGTGGACAGGCTGAGCCAGGGCTCAATTGTTCAAGGTTGTGGGAACCATTTTCAGAGCCACTGGGCAGCTGGGTGGTGGTGGCACACACCTTTGATCCTAGCATTCGGGAAGCAGAGGCAGGAGAATCTCTGAGTTCGAGACCAGCCTGGTCTACAGAGTGAGTCCTAGGATAGCCAGGGCTACACAGAGAAACTCTGTTTCATAAAACAAATAAACAAAATAAAGCAAGCTAAGGGTAATGCCATGCAGGAAGATGTGTGATCTGTTCTGTGTCATGGCCCTGGCAGAAGATGCAGGCTACCTGCTTTGGAAGCTACCATTGGTGGCCAGGAGAGACAGACCTGAATCACCATGGAGACAGAAAGAAGAGGATGGTCCAGCGGACAATGTACAGGACACCTGTTGGGAAGGCCAGAGGAGGACCAGAGATGAGTGCCTGCTTCCTAATTTCTATCACTGTGTGGAATGTAGTCTCTCTGAAATGACCGAGATATCACCAGGTTTGAGGGAGACTGCAGCTAGATGAGTGACATTGGAATACAAGTATTTGGGCACATGAAGCCACAGCTTAGAGGGGGGGTTATGAGAACTCTTGATACAGAAGATGAAGCTGGGTTCTAGATGGTGGTCCAGGTGACTGTGTGAACTAAAAATAAGAGAACCCCACACAGGAAGCTGATGGCCACACTATTACAATAATTATGCTGTTACCAGCCCAGAAACCTGCAGCAGATGGATGGACAATGGAAATGAGTTCACAAGATGGGCTTATTCAGCTGTGAAGAATTGGGTTGTGCCATCTGGAAGAAGATGGATGGAACTAGAGTCTGTCATGTAAGCAAAAGAGTCAAACTCAAGAGGACCCATGTGTCATCTCCATATGTAGATTTGGGAACAGGAGAAGACCCACTGGAGGAGGAATTGGTGAGCAGGATAAAGACTTTAGATACATGTATGAATGCCACAATGACACCAACTATTCTGTGGAACTAATGTATGTTCATGAAAATGTAAAAGAAATCTATGTATTTGTTACCCAGATTTAACAAGTGATAACGTTCTGATTTTGGTTCAGGGTTTTGTACCTTGCAGATACAGGAGAAAATCCATTTCACACCTTGAACTTGATCTACAGAAAATGTATGTATCTTAAACCAAGATATATTTGGTGGTTTCACATTAAAAACAAAACAAAACAAAACAAAAAACAAAACAAAAAACCAACCAGATGGAAGGATTGCTGGCTTATTTAAGACTGCGAGGAAGTCAGGAATGCCAGAGGAAACCCAGCATGTGGAAAACAAGGAGCCACATGCTCTGAAGGGGAAGGGACAGAGGTAGCATCTTACTGCTTTCGACTGACCGTGGGCATAGTTCCTTGGAGGTGTGGATGCTCAGAAAACAAGGCCCCAAGCCAAAAGCATGGTAGCTTCAGACCAACGGAGCCTTCTTGGGGTCTCCCTACCCTTTCATGCTACCTTCACCATGCTCTCATCTTTTAATCCTTTCTCAATCCAAAGCACAAAGATGAGCCTTCTGAAATTCCTTTACCTGCTGTGAGAAATTCCTTTCCCAGGAAGAATGCAATTGCCATGAAATCTTGGAAAGATGATACTAAAAGTCTCCACATCCAGGACACCCTACCCAGAAAGACTACAGAAGTCACCTAAGAGACTTTATTATATGATAAGACAGACAGACCACACACACACACATACACACACACACACCCTTCCATTCTTCCAACAATACAAACTTCTGCTTCTTTCTCTAACTCAGGATGTATAGAAGCTCAGTCACCTGTCATGGAGGCTCAGATTTCTGTTACACAATTTTATGTGTGCTGTTTCTGCTGTCAGTCTGGGCGCTGCAACTCAATTCAGTGACCGTGGTGCGTGTGTGTGTGTGTGTGTGTGTGTGTGTGTGTGTGTGTGTGTCTCCCTTTACCACCTTAGCAAGAGAATGAGGTCATACATCTATAACCTCAAGATTCCTGAGATAAAACTAGGGAGCTGTGAGTTCAAGGCCAGCCTGAGCTATAAAGCAAGGCAGGACATTACAGAATGAAGGGCAGGGGATGTATCCCTGAGGCAGAGGGCTTGCCTAGCAGGCACAAAGCTCTGGATTTAATGTTTAGTGCTGGATTAAAAATCAGGTGAGGATGCCCTTGCCTGAAGGGTGGATGCCAGACAGCAGAGGGAGTGGCTGGAGCAGAGTAGGAAGTGAGAAGTCCTGGTTTGTTCTCCTACCCAGATCTGTGTCACACTAACACAGAAGGAGGCCAGTAAGAGAGATGAAGAGGAGGAAGTGGGTCTTTCCATCATCATGGCTTCTGCTCTTTACTCATGACCCTGTCTAAGGCTTGCTCTGTGTTAACCTTAATGCTCAGCAAAGAGGAACCTTCAGGTGAAGGCAAGGGGTAGCTGTGCCCATCTATAAGTGGTCCTGAGGAGATGACCCCACCTTTGCACTGTACCTTTGAGCATTTTCACGGCCACCTGAATCGAGACTCCCATTTTACTAATCCCATAGGCTGTGGCGTTCATCACTCTCCCGAAAGCACCGGACCCCAGGACTTTCCCTGCAAAGATGGGGTAAGCATGTGTTAAAGATTTTGTAAAGCGGGGCTGGAGAGGTGGCTCAGTGGTTAAGAGCACTGGCTGCTCTTCCAGAGGACCTGGGTTCAATTGCCAGCACTCACATTGCAGCTCACAGTTGTCTGTAAACCCTGTTTCAGGGCATCTCACACCTTCACACCAATGCACATAAAATAAATTTAAAAAAAAAAAGATTTTCAAGGATGTCAGGTGGTGGTAGCAGCAGCACACGAATGCCTTTAGTTCAGTACTCAGGAATCAGAAACAAGAGGATCTATGAGTTCAAGACCAGCCAGGTCTACAGAGCAAATTCCAGGACAGCCAGAGCTATATAGAGAGATCTTGTTTGGATTTTTTTTTTTTTTTTTAACAGGTTTTGCAAGAGGAAATGCCACAGAAACTCTTAACATTCAGTCCTTACCAAACTCTAAGTTTTCTCTTGGAAACTCCCACTTGAGATCATATTCCTGGTTCCTGAAGTCAATATAGAAGTACTCATTATCCAGGGGCCCGGTCACCTGGACCATCTGCAGCTGGCTTTCATACCTAAATTGCTTCAGAGATAAACAGGAAGTCAGTGACAGTCCGGAGTGCTGTAGAGCCAAGGCAGGAATGAGCCTTCCTGGCGCTTTTACCTTTTTGTATTTGTGACAGATCAGCACAGTTAAGACAATGATGAAGGGGAGACAAAGGCCAATCGTTGCATAGAAAGAGACGTTGTCTTGGATGAAAGGGAAAGGGCCTGCAAGAAAGCAGTCGCCAGGCAGTGAGGCAAAATTCCTGTTTGCAGTTGTAAGAAGTCACCCTCTCTATTTAGATGCTCTCACATCCTGTTCAAGTAACCA
Organism: Phyllotis vaccarum; assembly: GCA_033318265.1. Lineage (NCBI taxonomy): Eukaryota > Metazoa > Chordata > Mammalia > Rodentia > Cricetidae > Phyllotis > Phyllotis vaccarum. Next base: position 139,678,785 of record JARWLC010000009.1, on the reverse strand, counting down.
CCATTCTCAGCCCTTAGAGGCATTCTGTATACACTGGTCACCCACAGAGAACCAAGCATTGCTTCTACAAACAGAAAATTAGAAACAATTCTGAACCCATTTTTTAAATTGGACCATTAGGCCGTAAGAATGATAGCATCATTTAAGCCTTCCACCAAGCCCACCAGATAAAAAGAAGTCTAGTGTTTGTTGAGAACATTTGTCACACGAATGTAGAGAAGCTATGCCTATGAGTATTTGCCTGAACATGTGTCTGTGCACCGTGTGCATGTCTGGTGCCTTCATAGGCTAGAAGAGGGTGTCAGATCTTGGAACTGGAGTTATTGGTAATTGTGAGCTGCTAAATGGCTGCTAGGAACTGAACCCTGGTAAGAGCAGAAAGTGCTCTTAACTGCTGAGCCATCTCTCCAAAGCCAGAGCTTTGGCTTATTTGCTTGCTCTGTTTTTCTGAGGTAGGGTTGCCATATAGCTCAGACTGGACCTGAGCCTGGGAGCCTCTTGCTTCCGCACCTGGAATGTGAGGTGGGCTGTGTCTGCCATAACTGGTTTGAATTAAATCAATATCATCTGGTGAGCCTAAAGCTACTAGTGTAATTTTAAGAAGACTCTAAAAACAACCCCAAGGTCGAACAGCAGGCCAAAAGCAAATAAGGGAATTAACAAAACTGAAAAGAATAGAAATTCCAGAACACTAAGCCTGTTTTGCTGTATCTTAGGTAGCTATTCACACCAGGAGTTCACAGGACTCCACAGGGCGGGTAAGGAGAACTGGGTCCCAGAAAGTAAAGTGGACCGAGTCTGTCTCGGGATTCTTGCCTGACTCAAAAGATCTTACGCTGACTCAGGTCTATGCTGTCTTGTAAAAATTCCCCCAGTAAAAGCCAGCCAACCGTGCCCGACTTCACATGGGGGAATTTCTGGGGACAGAGAGTGTTTAGCACAACAGTAAATGGCTGCACACCTGGTGAGTTTAAAAGGATGGTCTCACAAGACGTGCCCACAGAATTGTACGCACAGCATTTGACCAGAAACCCTTTTCCAGCCTGACTCATATTTAGGGTACTGTTCGACTCCCACTGTCCAAACACTTTTCTGTTAGCCTTTTTATTCCAAACTCCTTCTGGGATTTCCTCGGTGCAACTGGAAAAAAAAAAAATGGTGGGAAGGGAAGTTAGGTGGGCAGGGTCATGGTAAGATGGGAAGTCGGGGTTTCTACCTATGGTTCCCAAAGACAGAAGCTGTGGCCATAGGAGGTGACAACAGGGTCAGGCATTTCTTCCTTAAAACTGTATTCATGACCAAAGGTCAGGGAATCTTACTCCTCATCCTCATTCCCCTTCTTTTTCTTTCCCCTTTTCCTCTCCTCCCTCCCCACTCCCTCCCTCCCTCCCCACTCCCTCCCTCCCTTCCTTCTTGATTTTTGGAATAGGGCCTCACTATGTACCCTATGCTGGCCTCAAACTCTAAGAGCCTCCTGCCTCAGCCTCCCGAGTGCTGGGATTACAGGTGTGCACCACCATGTCCAGCTTGGCTCGTCCATTTCAAGAGACGTCAAGCTTCTCATTACTTGAGAGACTGGTCCGAACACTTCTTCCAGGTCCAAGAAGGTAGCGGGTATCCGACAGAGGAGCAGGATGCTTGCCTGGCTGAGGTCTTCACTAACACTTGAGGTTTCTCTGCAGTAAGAAACAAGCAGTAAACTCATGGAAGATGGGTCTTTCCAGAAACACCTCAGAGATGGCTTCACCTAGTGGAGGGTGCCTTGGGGAAGCCCCTTTTACAGTGTCTCTCCTCTGTCATATAATCTTCTTGACTGGTGGAGACAACCTCTGTGGCTCACTTCATAGAGGGAGCTGAGGTGCAGAACCACCGTCAACCTGCACTACAGCACAACACTTAGCTTCAAAATATCTGTAAAAATGAAAATCTAACAAACTATATTGTCTCTTTCTTACTTTTGCATAGATCAAAATGAAAATCGTTAAATCTCAGCAGGTGGCTACAGCCTTTCTTTTGTGTTCCTTTCAAAGTGCCAATAAAGCCACAGCTTGAGAGAGGCGCAGGCACATAGGAGTCGGAACATGTCTTAGCTCTGAGAATCAGTATAGAAAGGGACACATCACATGTAACCAAAGTCAATACACAGAGTACATAGCTTACAAAAGCAGTTTGGGGGGCTGGAGAGATGGCTCAGGGGTTAAGAGCACTTGCTGTTCTTCCAGAGAACCTGGGTTCAGTTTCTAGTACCCATATGTTGGCTCACAGCCATTTATAACTCTAGAGGGGGGTCAGATTTCCTCTTCCGGCCTTCATGCATGTGGTACAGAGACATCCATGCAGGCAAAACAGTCACTTATTCACAGAAAAATAAATAAATCTCTAAAATAAAAAAAAAACCCACCCCCAGTTTGATAGCAGCCCTCTAAGCTGTGTTTGGCTCTTCTTTGTTAAAAATTAATAGGGAATAAAAAGAGACAAAATGAGATTAACTTACTTCTTATATTTAGTGTGAACATTTTGGTGAATTGAGCATCATCATTCTCTGCATGAAATACATACTCTCCTGGCTTGTTCTTATGATCGCAAAATTTAGACATGCTGTTTGAGAAAGAATTAAAGACGACTTAGCCCCAGTTCTTCCAGAAGAGGTTACAGTGAAGAACTGTCACCAGATGAGGAGGTGCACCCCGATACAGGGCCTTACCACCAGCACCAACAAGACAGCATCTGAGAACTTTGTAGAAATGCAAATGTAGTTAGACTATAACGTACTTGAAGATGTGTGAGAAAGGTGGAGGAGAGAGTCTGCTAATACGGCAAGACAGGAAGGTAGGCAGGTGTTGGCCGAGTTTTCGTTGGGACCAATGGCTCCAAAATAAATGCATGAGACATATTAATTATAAATGATTGATGGATAGCTTCGGCTTGTCTCCAGTCAGCTTTTACAACTTAAATTAACATATTTTTATGTGCTGCCACAAGGCTCATTTACTTCATCTATGTACTTCCTATGTTGCTTCGTCAGCGTCTGGTTCGAGACTCCTTCTTCCCTGCATTCTCTCGGCCCTGAAAAACTCTGCCTAGCCATTGCACATCAGCTCTTTATTAACCAATGAGAGTGACCCATATTCATATTGTACAAAAAGGCTGTTCCACAGCAGGTGGATGTGCTGAGAGGATGGCTCAGCAGGGGCTCTCGTCACCAAGCCTAGAATGCACAAGTTGGAAGGAGAGAACTGATACACCTAACAGAAAAGTAGGCAGGAGCCAGCATGGATGCCATCCTTGTTTCTGTCAGCAGAGAGCTGAGGTAAATCAGGACATAGAGAACAACCTGATGGGGTGCTCAGGTTTGGGGGCTTCGGTCCATCCTTGTTGCTCTGGGGTCAGTGAGTACAACACGGCAGGAGTGCGAGATGTATCGAGGAGGCCCAAGATAGGGAGGGTGGCATCCCCCTGTTGCGGAGTATTATTTTATGGTATGTTACACTTGTTTATGTTGTGGAGCATTTGTTTAATGATGTAATGATGTATTGCTTTTTTCTTAATGTTGCACTTGTTTAACTCTGTGAAGCCGTGTTAAGAGGATGACACTAGGGGCCAGCCACACAGCCACACAGCCACCCAGCCACCCAGTCACCCAGCCACACAGCCATCTAGCCACCCAGCCACACAGCTACCCAGCCACCCAGTCACACAGCCACACAGCCACACAGTCATCTAGCCACATAGCCACATAGCCACCTAGCCACCCAGCCACCCAGTCACACAGTCACACAGCTACCCAGCCACACAGCCATACAGCACCAGCCACCAGCCACACAGCCACACAGCAAGCCACAGAATAAGAGTGAAAGTAAGATATACAGAAGTAAGAGAAAGGTAAAAAGCCTAGAAGCAAAAGGTAGCCGGGATAATTTAAGAAAAGCTGACTAGCAACAAGGCAAGCTAAGGTCAGGCATTTGTAAGTAACAATAAGCCTCCATGTATGTGATTTATTTGGGAGCTGGCTGGTGGGCCCCCAAAGAGTAAAAACAACCAAGAGCATCTCCCACTTTAAAAGAGTGCACTCAGTCATCCCCAGACTTCCCTCAGTGCCTCACTAATCAAGGCTCTTTATCAACTCCCAGCACCACTGGGGTGGGGGACAGGGGAGCCTTCATTATGTAAGGGTCCAGATATTCTTCTCCCACCTTCAAAGAGATTGTAGCCCAAGTTAAAGCATTACATTGAAGATGTGTAGCTGCCCACAGGGGACAGAGGTTAGCACAGAAAGTTCTGTGAACTTCACAGAGGGAGGACTGGAGTCAACTTAGCTCAGAGGGCAAAAAGAAGAGACCCAAGAAAAGCAACCACAATACTGAGGGCAGGAAGTTGTGGGGCCATGGAAGTGGGGCTCCTGATGGAAGCAGAAGGAAGTGCTCTACTGGCTAAGACCCTTGAAAAACAGTCTAATTACTCAGAGAGGTAAAAACCGGAAGGAGACACTACAGATGCCTGAGCACAACATCCATAGCATGTGCAATCTCAGACCTGCCTGATTGTACTGGCAACATTTATTGGTGGGAAGTCTGGAGATGATGATGGTGACAGTCTGGGAACCCATACATTCACTCAGCGACCAACAGTGACCTGATTCTGTGGGAAGAATCAAATCTCCAGCAGCAAGTTTGAACAATAAAAATATGTTCCCGTTATCCCAGAATTTACAGTTGGATGTTAGCAGACAGACAAAGAAACAATTATGAGACAGAGGCATGGTGGTGCACCTTTATCTCAGTGCTTGGGAGGCTGAAGGAGGAGGACTGTAGGTTTTGACGCAGGGCTGAGTTCCATGGGAGATACCGTCTCTAAAGCACATAAAGGAATTGGGGAAACAGAGCAGAAAATTTAGGGTGTGGCAAGTTCTACCACAAGAGAAATACAAGTTCACATTTGAGGTTTCAGAGCATGTTCTTATAGAGGAAGAACAGGCAAGGGTGCACTGCGGAGGCACAGAGGAACACAGAATGGCAAGTAATGGTGTACATATGCAGAACCCCAGCTGACCCCCAGATATACCTGGAGGGCCAGAGTTTTGAGCCAGGACTGACACTGGCGCCAGCATTCTGGGTGCCCTTAACTCCTAGTCAGATGTTCTTGGCCATGTCTAGTGAGGCGGGAATCATTTCTTGCACCTGCCAAAAGTTTCCAGCAGTTGGGGCACAGGTGAGGTACATGCTGGAATGCAATGCTGATATGTACACTGCCCGAAGTCCAATCCCCCAAACCACCAGAAATATAAGAAAATGTTTTCAGCAATGAAAAGCAGAGAATCCTACACTCCCCCTCCCCCCCAGTTCTTTTCCCTTCCTTTTGAGGGAGTGTGGGAGGAGGCAGGGTCTCACTGTGGCCCCAACCAGCCTAGAATTCACAGACATCCTTTCACAGCTCCATCTCCCAGTCTTGGGCATCCAGACTGACCTTAAACTTACTATTAGATGGCTTTGATCTCCTGCTTCTACCTTCTGAGACCACCACCATGTCTGGCTTTATGAAATCAGGGATTGAACCCCAGGGCTTTGTGAGGTAAGGCAAAAGTGCTGCCCCTCAGCTCCTCTCCCCCAGCCCCCATTTCTCACCCTGGCCAACTTCAGGACAAGGAAGGGACGCTGGAGAAGTAAGGAGACAGAATGATTGCAAGAAAAGCCAAAGGCCAGCTGTGGGGGGTGGGACAAACAGCTGCAATTCCCGGGCCTCAGAAAGGGAAGAAGACACAAGCCTCCAAAGCAGAAAATGTGATTCTCTCTGGACAATGGCCAGTGGCCTTGAAAAAGAAGAGAGTTCAGACAAACAGGTAACAGACTGTAATCTCAGGGCTCAGGAAGCAGAATCGAGAAGATTCAGACTTCAAGGTCAAAGGCTGGATAGATGACACAGTGTGCTGGTCTTCCAGAGGACCTGGGTTTAGTTCCCAGAACCCACATGATTCACAGCTACCTATAACTCCACCAGGGATCTTTTTCTGGCCTCCATGGGCACCAGGCATTCGCATACAAACATTCAGGCAAACACTGATACACAGAAAATAAAAATACAAAAATCCTTAAAAAAAAAAAAAAAAAAAAGGAGTTCAAGGCCAATGTGAGTCACACAGTGAACCTTCCTTGTATCAGAGGGAGACAGAGACAAGAGAAGGACTGACTGGCTGGTGGCTAGCCAGGGGCCAATTGAGGGAGAAAACACAACTGTTACAGAATAATCTTTTTGTGCGCTGTGAAGATGTGTCACTCAGACTGGTTTGATAAAATGCTGGAAGGCCAATAGCTAGGCAGAATTTTAGGGGCAGAGAGGATTCTGGGAAGAAAGAAAACTGCCGGCCAGATGCCAAGAAGCAAGGCATGCAGGAAGAGAGGTAAAAGCCACGAGTTACGTGACAGCATGAAGATGAACTGGAATGGGCTAATTTATGTTCTAAGAGATAGTTAGAAACAAGCCTAAAGTAAAGGCTGAGCTTTCATAACTAATATAAATCTTCGTGTCATGCTTTTTGTGAGATGACAGCCCAAAGAAAAATCCAACTACATACAACCATTTTGCACTGTGTGGTACAAAGTGCCAGGCTGTCCTCTCTGCTGTCTCCATGGGGTGGACATTTTCTCTTCAACAATATCCAGGCAGGAAATCCATCAAACAACTCAGTGGGACACAGAACCAAATTTCCAGATGGCTTTACTACTTTCTCTTGCCATTCTTTACATGACCTCATCAGGCCCACACCCACTCTTTCCACCTTCAGCCTCCAGTGTTCCAGGGTCACAGGCCTGTGCCATCACACCTGGCTTTTTCCCATCCTTATGATCCCAGAAACAATCAGAGTGACCATTAGCTGATAGAGAGGCTCCGAGCCTCATTTCTTCCCGTTTTATTTTTCCCTTTATTTTCTTTTGGGCTTCGGGAAATTTGAGTTCACATTGACATATCTTGGAGTCTAAGACAATGTAGTGTCATTACAACTAGAAAGAGGAGCTCATCCTGTCACTAAATCCCTTTCAGCTTCCTTGCATTTAGTCCCCAAAGGGAGGAGTTGAGAAAGGTAAAGTTTGGTCTAAGGGCTCTGGAATCAGCTCATGAGTCATAAAGAAATGCTATATCTAGGCCCAGGCATAGAGGCGCACACCTTTAATGAGAGTACTCGGGAGGCCAAGGCAGGTGGATCTATGTGAATTCGAGGCCAGCCTGGTCTACATGGTAAGTTCCAGGCTGGCCAGTGCTATACAATGAGATCCTGTTTCAACTTTTAAAATCCATAACATTATAAAGCTATTAAAACTATAAGACATAATAGCACAGCTATTAAGTTAAATATACTTATTACATACATTAAAGACAGGGTCTCCCGGTGCAGCCCAGGAAAAGAAGGAACCAGAACCACTGTTAAAGACAGCAAGAATAAAGGGGGATGCAATTCTGTGGGGTCTTGTGGTACCGCTCTAGGGTCAAGTATCTTTCCCTTCCTTTCCAGATACACTCAGCTCACGTCTCCCCTCTCCCCAAGCCCTTCAGGAAAAGGTAAATGTTAGTTCTGCCACAGGTCCTGCCCAGGGGCTTCTGTGTCCCTGCGCTTGTCCTGAGCCCCTAGCTGGTCACCCAAACTATGGACACCTGAGAGATTCCCTTGCTTCACTTGGGAAACAGTGAGTGCTTTGATGGGGCCAGAATGAGACTCACTGAGGAGACCATGAAATATCTCTGGTTAAATATTACGACATGCCTCTACTGTTTCTACTATGACACTAATGTGGACTTGGTGCTTCTTAGTAAGTCTAGATAATTGCTCAAAGTAAGGGGTGAACATTCTTCAATTTTTTTTTTTTTTTCAGAAGCAAAAGGACACCGTGGTAGTTGGAAACCAAAGGCAAGTGCAGAAAGGCGAGCCCCAGTAACCCTCCGGGTGAGATTTGAGGAAGTAAATTGCAGAAATGAAGACGAGAAGGTGAGGAAGCTAAGAGGCTTCTGGCGTACCCCCCAACCACACTGAAGCCTCTGCAGGAATCCAGCTAGTGTGCAGATGAAAAAATAAATCAAAACCAAACATCCTCTCCTGCCACAGCTTTCAAAACACAATCTCCACACTTTGCCATCCCAACTCACCTTAGGCAAGTGGCTGCATCTAGTGTGAGTTAAGGATTAAGACTCCTTTAACTTATTAGTAAATGTGAAATTTTTATCATCACAGATAGACAGAGCTTGTGTTAGCATTCCTGCATCTCTGTGCATCTCTGGCTGCCTCTGGGGTCCGATGGGCACACATGCACTGTCAGTTCTCAGGGATTACACTAGTCAGCCCAGGCTCCTGTGGGCATGCATGCGTTGCCAATATTCAGTCCAGAGTTATGTGCTCTGTACACATGCAAGCTCCTCTCCTTCCCTCCTGCTCTCTCCCTCCCCTTGAGGCCACTCTGCGCCTGCTTTCTGTTCCTCTCCTTTCTCCCAATAAAACTTCCCATACGAGCACTGTCTGCATGGTGTCTCTGTCTCTCACCTGCTGTGAGCTGTTTTTTGTTGTTATTTCTTTGTTTTTTTAAATACATTAGCTTATGTGACCCCCCCCCCACCTCAACACAGAACCTACAGCAGAGAGAAGAGCTGTGGATCTCTGAGACCCGAGTTCACCTCTCTCACTCTCTCTGCACTTTGGAGAGTGCTGTCTGTTTCATCATGGGCTTCAGGCTTGCAAATGGGAGCCCAGTCCCCCCTCCCCCCACATACACACACTGTGTGGCAGACACAGCTCTGTGATACCTCAAGAGGTTCTGCTGTGTATCACCATGTCACACAGTGACAATACGTGTCCACTGGAGGAGAAGGAAAATGGCAGCACATTACCACTCACATGGCACTTGGCTGCGTAGTCCAGGATAGCCCGGAACGTACTGTGTAGTCCAGGCTGGCCTGGAACTCACAGAGACTGGATTGCCTCTACTTTTGGAATGCTAGGATTAACACTGTATCACCATTACCTAAAGGGACATTGGTTAAACCCAATTTAATTGGTTAAACCTTTACCTGAGTCAGGTTCACAATGTCTGGGAATGCAACGGAATTTCTAAGGTTGCGTCAGAGGGGCCAGAAACACAACTGTGCTTCTGAACACAGGCTGTGTTGTCATCAGTTGCCTCCCTTCCTACCTGCTAATTCTGGAACTCAAGTTCTGGATAAGAGTTTATTAGAGCCAGGCATGGTGAGTTCAAGACCAGCTTGGTCTACATAGCAAGTTCCTGGACAGCCAGGGCTACACAGAAAGACCCTGTCTCAAAACAAGCAAGCAAACAAACAAAAGAGCTTATGAGGATGGGTAGGACTGGCGGTCATAGGACATCTGGAGATGTTTGGTCAGTAAAACTGAAAGAAGGCAGATGAGCTGCTGGTATCCAGTGAGTGGAGGCCAGGGATGCTGGTTAGACAGTCTGTAGTGCAGACCGTCCTCTACAACAGAGGACTAATTCAGTTCAAATGCTGCCAGGCTGAGCGCTGCTGCGGGGGAACTCTGCACTCTTAGTTAGCCTCACACTAGATCCTTGAAAGCTAGGGTAAATTTTGAAAGAGAAGGTGCACAGCACTCCGTAATCCCTGCATTACAACCCTAAAAACCCAAAGACGGAGCATGGAGGTGCCTTAGTGGGTGAAGCGTTTACTGCCTAGCATAAGGACCTGAGTTCAGATCTGTAACATGTAAAAGACTGTGCAGCAGTGTGCTTCTGCAACCCTAGGGTGAGATATGGGGGATCTTGGGGCTTGACGGCTGGCCAGTCTAGCCAAAATGGTGAGCTCTGAGTTCAGTGAGAGAAACTGCCTTAAAAAGATAATGAGGAGTCTGGAGAGATGACCTGGGGGTTAGGAGCTCTTGCTTTTGAAGATGACCCAGGTTTGATTCCTTGTACCCACATGGTGGCTCACAATCATCCAGAACTCTATTTCCAAGTGATCTGGTCACCTGCCAGTCACATGTGATCTGATTGACACCCCAACAGGCATATATGCATAGGCATACATACAAGAAAAACAATCATATGCATAAAATAAATAAAATTTTTAACAAAATAACTTATGAGGAACAGTAGAGAATGACTTCCAGTGTTGATCTGGCCTCTGTACATGGGTGTATACACACATAGATAGACACCCCACCAGACACCCCAGTCCCAAGAAAATCCAGGAGTAAAGAGATGGGCCAGGGGTTAAAAGCAAGTGATGTAGGATGTCTTTCCCCAAAACCTCATACTACAAGCAAGTAGTTCAATTTCCAGCACCCACATCAGGTGGCTCACAACTGCCTATAGCTCCATTTCAAGGGCTTCATCATAGGTAGGCAGGCATGCGCACACACAGGAGATTAAAAGTAAATCTTTTGAAAATAACGACAAAAACAAGGTTGGGGCTGTAGGTCAGTGATAGAGCACTTGCTAAGCATTCAAAGCCCAAGGTCCATCCCAGTACACCCCCCTCTCTCTCCTTCTATCTCTTTCTCCCCCCCAAAAAAAGACCAATTACAAACACTTATGGGAATTTAAAAAATAGCAGAGTATCGTCATGAAGCAAGCACCAAGCAAAATGAAAGTAAAAGATCTCAGCTTTCAGTCATCACAGTGACCAGACAGCTCCAACCAGATCATCATGAGCCACAAACACAGCCACATCCCCCTTTTGTAAATTCCCCACCGACTATGTACATAAATTAAGAATAAGAGCGTAAAGCTAAGCACAACAGCTAATTTCTGTAAACCAGCAAGTCTCAGAAAAGATCATTACAACATTGCACCAATGTGGAAATTAATAATGAGATTTTACATTCTTTTTCAAGGACAAAGTCTTTAAAACCCAGAGTGTATTTTACGTCTCAATTTAGACTGGCCCAAGGTGAAATCCTCACTAGCCTAATGCTGGTGGCTACTGTGAAACACTAGACCTAAGATAAACCAGGAACCAGCGCATTGGTGCCTACCACATAGTGCCAGCCACTTAGGGGGCCAAGGTAAGGTCACCTGAACTCAAGGATTCAGGTCCAGCCTATGCAACAGAGAGAGCCCTTATCCGGAAAAAAATTAAAATAAAACCAGGGTAACTTGTTTCAGTTTTGACTTAGATTGTCCAGAATAGGAGCCACGGAATCTACCTTTTAAGACACACCTTTTAAGAGCCCAGATGACTCTTACACTTATGGAGCACATGCTGAGAAATAATAACTATTCTAAACTGCAGATTTGCTTGAAAGAGGACAGCCATGCCCTGACTTTCACAGTCTAGATGAAGCAGTGAGCCTAAGAAAGAAGAGAGGATGTGCTGTAGATTTGGTCCAGCAGTTAAGAGAGAGCACATACTGCTCTTGTGGAGGATTTGAGTTGGGTTCCCAGCACTCATGTTGGGCAGCTTACAGCTGTCTATAACCAAGCCTCTAGCCTCTGTGGATATTGCATTCACATCTAACACACAAGCGCTACACACACACACACACACACACACACACACACACACACACACACACACACACACACACACACGGCTAAAACAACAAAAAATAAAATCTGAAAAGAAAGAAAAAAGAGGCACCATAGTTAAAAGAAGATACCGGGGAAGCTGGCTTTTGCATTTCAAAGAAGGAATGAGAATTTCTTCCCTAGAATATAGTTGGACAAGTCCCTGGAAGAATTAAATTGTCTTTTACCACTTATGGTTGACTATTTCCGCATTTTCGTTTGAAAACATAAATCAATACATCTATGGGCAATGTTTTCAGTTGGCAAGGAGGCTCCTCCATCACTCACAAATGCACTTAGCTCCTGGGTACTGCCATAGCACAGCACTCAGACAGGAAACCACAATCTACTGACGGAAAACTTGCCAGGGCTCTGTTTTCAGGGTGGCTGTCCTCACAGTGTACCCTTTGCTCTCAGTTTTCAGTTCTCTAGAGTTGCGTGGTAGAATGCTTGGCTAGCACATACAAGAAAGGCCGTGGGTTTGATCCTTGTACTGAAGGAGGGGGAAAGTGTGTCTGTATGTATACGTACACTCAGAAAGAGAGAATTCACTTCCTTAATGCAACACTGTCCTTCTCAAGAACGAGGGTGAACTAACTGTACTGTCTTACCTGTATCCATCCTCCAGACCACTTTGTTCACAAGGAAATGACGTTTGGGAGAAGATCCATGTACATCGGATCCGTGGGTATGCTTTAAACCTGACTGAAAAGCAGAACTTTTCATATGGGTCAATGTCATACTCTTCTCGTGAGCTGTTGGCATTTATGAATCCTTTTTCTGTAAAGAGAAAATTTACAAATTAGGTATTCACATATGTATTTGAGTGGTAACATAATCTTTAAAAACAAAGACAAAGACAAAAATAGGGTTTTATTGTGTAGCCCCAGCCACTTGGAACCTGTATATAATCCAGGGTGACATCAGGGCTAGTCCAAGAAGAACCACGGGAGTTTCAGCCTCTGAAGTCGGGCTGACCTCATCTTTTATGGTCAGGATTTTACAGGGATGGAATGTTGGAGTTGAAAACATGGCTCAGAAACTAAGAGGACATTCTCCTCTTGCTGAGGACTCTGGGACAAGCCCCATGTTAAATATCTCCAGGTACAAATCAACAAGCCATGTGGTAACCTACGTGGACAAGCTTTCGTATTATTCAGCCGAGAAGACCACTGCCTCCTTAGCTTGCTCATATTGCTAAAACCTGCACCAGAATGTGACATCACCTACATGTGGTAGCTATTCTGAAATCCTCAAGGGCATCTCCAATTCCCATTCACCCAGCATGAGAATGGTTCTCACAGTCATGACTAAGGACATATTCCCAGAACAAGGAATTAGGTGGGTACTTTGTACCAGGCTCTGGGAGTCCAGGGACAGAAGGGACTTACTGTCCGTAAAAAGTTATGCTCTGTGGAGGACAGTCAGGCACACATATTAATTGCCCTGCAATGTGGTCCCAGGCCAAGACAGTGGCATCTAAGTGTGCATGGTTGAACTGGAGAGGAGGACTGGAGAAAGTTTATCTTGACCACACTATTCTAATTAAGCTTCTTTTATAACTTTAGGCTGAAAAGATGGCTCAACAGTTAGAACTTTGGTTCAGTTCCCAGCACCTATATGGTGGCTCACAGCTACCTGTAACTAGTCTCAAAGGACCTGACAACTCTATCTGGCCTCTGTAGGCACTATATGCACACACGTGCACACAAACACACACACACACACACACACACACACACACACACACACACACACACACACACACACACACACCTCCAGGATGGAATCAGCAATAGTCTCAACTGACTGAGCCATCTCATCAGCCTCCCTTTTCAGTTTCTTGGTGGACAGTTATACTAAAATCAGAATCTAGGTTGTACAGTCCACATTCCACACTAAAAGCATGGTGGCAGAGGCCTATAATCTCAGAACTCAGAGGCATATAGTTCAAGGCCAGCCAACTACACAGTTCCAGGATAGCCAAGGCTACACAGAGGGATTTAAAAGAAAAGATTTCCTGAGCCGCCTGTGTTACCTAGGATGGTCACCAACGCTGACTGGCTGGGATGCTTTGAGGAGGAGCAGGTATAATAGCCGGTGTTGTTTCTTCCCACAGAGGACACAAAAGCCAACAGAATCCGGATCATGGTTCTGTTTGTGGAGTAGGTACTCATCTCAAAGGAGTTGCCCTGGGTGTTAATGAAACAAGAGTCTGCATTTCAGGTTTCCAGCTTGTGCTGGACGCTTGCTGTGAATACCAATGGTGCCATTACCTCAGCCAGGGCTTGGTTCTCTAGCTCCCAGGTAAGACCAAATCTATGGTTCACATGGATTGCCTTGCACCTTATCCACAAGGGTTCCCCCACTTTCAGGAATAACTGGGGTAGTGTGGTCTGAGGAGTTTGATTTAGGTCTAGAAGAGAAAAATATCACAAGTAAGGAAAAAAAAAAGTTATTTTTGAAATGCTTGCTTTATCACAAAAATCTCGTGAACGTTTTGAAACACAAAGGTATCGGTGTCCTCAATTTACTAATCAAATCAAAATAATCTTGAGCTGAGACTAGCACCATGAGAGAGGCCAGCGTAGAGGAGGCCTCTGTCCCCAGAACCACAGAACAAAAATAGAAATGACGAAATACAGCAGTCCTTTAGAGACGGAACGCCCTTTGTTGAAGAAATACTCACTTACAGAATCTATAATATTACATTTTAAATGGCATGAACCAAAATGGATCAGGCTGGACGGCCTGAACTTGATCCTGGGGCCCAGTATGATGGAACAAGAGAACATACTCTCACAACTTGTCCTCTGACCTCTACATGCATACTATAGCGCATGCGTGCACACATGCAATAAAGAAATGTAATAAAGTGGTGTGAAGCATCTGGAATGGAACTCAGTGGCAGAGCACATGCTCAGAGACTCTGGGTTCAAGGCTGGCACCTAAATAAAGCCAAATCAAACAGAGTTCTATGAAAGAATGAATGAATTTCTGAAGTCCAGTGATTACCTAAGCATACCCTATTGGTCTCAAACAGCATTCCCAGGAAGAGTCCCTAACAATCCATGGGTGACAGTCCCCAGTTACCTATGGTGAACAGCTTGGTGCACTCACGGCCCAGTTCATTTCTCGCACAACACCTGATGTCTGCTCCGAATAGCTCACGAAGGACCTTTTCCTCCTTTTTGACAACAGCAGGACCTTCTTCTTTACAGCTGCAATTAGAAGATAAGTTTCCCTCAGGAAATGTTTCCAAGTGACAGATAACAGGCTGGAGGCACTGCTCAACGAAGACAGCATGACACAGAATATGCGAGGCCTTGGGTTCGAAGCAACCCAGCATGTTTAGGGGGATGAAGTTACAAAGCATATCTGAAGGGGCCAAAGAAAAGATTAGATGAAAAAATAAACAAACTTAACTGTATTTAGCTTGGAACCCCAGGGTCCAGCTAGCCACTCTGCATCTAATTAAAATAATATCATTTTAAGCTTTTTTGGTGGTGGGGGGGCTTGGTGACTATTTTTCCCTAGATACGGTCTCTCCAGGTCATTCAGGTTGTCCTTGACCTCACTATACGGTTCAGCCTGCCTTCAGAGAATGGTCCTCTTACTGAAGTTTCCTGAGTGCTGGGATTGCAGGCATATGTCATTACACACAAATACTTGGTGATTTTTTTTTCCTGGTTATCATTTAAGGGCAGGCAAAAAAGAAAAAGGGAAGAACTAAGAAAGAAAATGGTAGACAGGAAGTTCTGATCTTTGAGCTGATGCCTAAGTTCAGTTTACCTCCAGGTACAGAGAGGATGATATTGAGAAAGAGGCCGACACTGCCAACAGGGTGAATTCCCAACACAAAGTGGCCAGGAAAGCCCAAAAAAGTGTTACTTTCAGGGAAGACCAGCAGACTACGGCAGTGTTCACAGAGTGGTACTCTCCTGCCTTGGCAGGAAACATGGCTTTCTCAGGGCTTAGGACAGCATTAGAGGCCGTGTCCTCACGTGTGTCTTTCATGTTTCAAGTTGCCAATTTCCTTCCACCCCAAGGCAAACACTGTCACACTGATTGGACATATCCCAATCTTCTTATTCTATGCACGCATTACATACATATACATATGTGTATACAACATGTATGTCAAACACACACACACAGTTCAGGTCATTTTTTTTTCTTAAATACAAGATCATATTAATAGTATTTGAGAAACTGGATTTTCCTTTTCCTGTTCTACTTTGTCCCATTTACTTTTCAGCAAATACGCAGTACTGCTAGTTTGGACCACAGGGCTTCTTCCCTAGTGGGAACTCAGCTCTAGCTCACGTACGAAGAGGTGACTTGCCCTCTGTGCCTAGTGCCTGCCAAGCTGACTGTGTGGTCTCACATCTCAACCTCACTCTGCCATCAGAGAAATCCCATTCTTCTTTAAAAAGAATTCATCTAAACCAGGGCTGGAGAGATGGCTCAGTGGTTAAGAGCATTGGCTGCTCTTTCAGAGGTCCTGAGTTCAATTCTCAACAACCACACAGCGGCTCACAACCACCTATAATGAGATCTGATGCCCTTTTCTGGCATGTAGGCAGAGCCGCAGACAGATCAATCACATTTTTTTTTTTTAAAAAAAAATATCTATTTTGCTTCTTTTTCTTCAATTCTTACTCTTCTGGTGAGGCACAGATTGATAAACAAATGAGGGTTCAAATCTGGGTTCTCAGTCTCTGGATTCCATCTCCTTAACAATTCTATAAAGGGCCTCTCCAGAGGAAACAGAGTGACCACAAAGTAAACATTCACTCAAAAGAAACTTCTAGGCTCTGGGATCCAACAATGGCAGTTAGGCTAACTTCCATTGGGAATGTCTGGGAGAGCCCTGTGGCTACCCCGAGGGTTCCTCAAAGGCCCACCAAAAATCACCCATTTCTGTTCCATAAAATCCACTGTAGTCATCCTGTTGAAATGGGGGGAGGGGAGATTTTCACATACAGTATGACATCAACCACCTTAGAAAACAACCGAAAACAACCAACGAAGTTCTGATAGGAACAATGGTCAAGGTCATGGTGAGGCCTGCCTTACCTTTCTCCGTGGGAACTGCAGAGCACCCACTCCACAATGGGCTCTGGAACACTCTCCGATATGCAAACCAGTGCATCCTGGTTTTCCATCTTCCTGAAATACGGTCTTCTCAGCACATACAGCTGCGTATCTGAAGCATGACAACATACTACCACTTAATACTTGAAAACTGTCTCAGCAGCTCCTTAAAAAAGATTCCAGATCATTTCCGAACAGCTAATCTATATTATCACAGCAGAGTCTGGCTCCCCACCGTCCTCAGGTGAGGTCAGGTTTGTTTGTTTGTTTGTTTTGAGGGGCTCACTGGCTCACTATGTAGCTTTGCCTGGCCTGGAACTTTCTTCAGAGATCTGCCTGCCTCTGACTCTTAAGTGCTGGGATTGAAAGCGTGGCCACCATGCTAGGTATGATGTCAGCTTTGTATGTGGTCTCTTGTCAGTTTCTTGGGGCTCACAAATCCATAGATGAATAAGGTAAAGTCACACAATGAAGTATAAAAAAAGGAAAAATGAGCAAAAACAGAGCTTAGCTCTTATACCGAGTTTAAAATCTATTTTCTTCCCATAATCTCATCTACAACTAAGTATAAATTAATACAACGGGCAACAGTGGAAACAGAGTAGGGTGGAGCTAAAAGCTGGAGCAGAATGTAAAAGTTTAGCTTAGCCTCACATTCAGACTAGATCTTTACACATAGAGACACAGACACACACACATGTACACACATGCACACATACAAAAAATACACATACAAAAATGACTACCCATTTTATTCGACTACTGAGGAGGGGCTATTTTGCCTCAGCATTGTCTCTTATTTAGTTATAGATGCTCTTTATATATTATTACTATTAATCTGCAGTTGATTGCAAACTGCAAGAATCTTTTCCCATTTGGCGGTAGTTTTCATTTTTTCAATTCTGGTGATTCTAAACTTGATCCAATTCTACACGTATTAGAAATATCCAGGCATGTCCAACCTGCAGCCACCCCATAAGCGTCATGGTCCCAGAACATTATGAATGGGGACAAGACATTTGCAGACCACAATATCATGTTGTAATATTCAAAGGCTGGACACCCCTACCTCAACAACTTTTTTTTTTCCTTAAAAAACGGCATTGAACCCAGGTGTAGTGGTGCATCCTGTAATCCCCAAAGGGAAGTGAAGAGATTGTTGCATGAGGTTTCTGTCCTGGACTTTTGGGCCTAGCCTCAAGGTTTAAGCCCGCAGACCCACAGACTGGCAGAGACACACAGATGCTTCCAATAATTTTAGGCTGATCGGCCTAAGGCCCAGGCATATAACTTGCTAACTCTTTACCCTCAATCTAACCCATGACTCTTATCCTGTTCAGCCAGGTGCCTTGGTACCTTTTCTCAGAGCAGTATAGTTATCCTCTGCTTCTTCTGGCTTCTCTCTGGCATTCTGTTCTGTTCCGCCTGTTCCTAGAGTCTTCCTAGTCTGGTAGCCCCGCCCACATTTCCTGTCTGCCTTTGGCCAATTAGCACTTTTTATTAAACTCATAGGCGGGGACAATTATTTACAATGGAACAACCTAATCTCCCTACAAGAGATGGTGAGTTCAAAGCCAGCCTGGGTTACACAATGAGATCTTTGTAAAAGAAAAAAAACAAAACAAAACAAAAAAACACCTTTCTGCTTTGCCTCTACATGACAATCCTTTAAGTAAGTGAAACCGAGGCCTTGGTGTTAGTCCCTTAGAGCCAGTGAAGCCCCGCCCTCCCCTGGATTCTGACGTCAGGCCCCCTTTAAAGCAAGATTCCCACGTGCATCTTTCTCTGTCTTGTCTTGGGAGCTCCCTTTACTCTAATCCTGTCTTTCTTCTTCCTTCTCTTTCTTCTTTCCTTCTCTGCCACTAAAACCATAACCTCTGTTAATCATAATCATATTCATCTGACAATAAAGCTCTTTTCTACATAGAAACAGGCCTTCCCATGTTCCCATCTGCTTCCATAGAAACCTGCCACCAGATAACTGGGTATATGAGAATTATGCCAGTATATGCACAAAATTCTAACACTTGAGAGCTAATTACCATGCAAGGTATTTCTGTGAGCTAGGGTTCCCAGGGCAGACCCCAGATCACTTTCCCTGTGTTGATCCAATGCTGTGGGATTACGCTTTTTGTACACTGTAAATATTTGTCATTGTAAATATTGGTTTAATAAAATGCTGATTGGTCAAGTAGCTAGACAGGAAGTAAAGGTGGGGCAAACAGACTAGGAGAATTCTGAGAAGCAGAAGAGCAATGAACAGAGAACAGTTAGATGCAGAGGAAGTGGGATGAGAGAAAAGGGTACCAAGTCATGTAGCTAAACATAAACAGAAATATGAGTTGACTTAAAGTAGAAGATTAGCAATGAGCCTGAGCCATAGATCAAACAGCTTGTAATTAATATAAGCCTTTGTGTGATTATTGGAACTAAGCAGCTGAGGGTGGGTCTAGACCTTGGTGCCAGACCAGGCTAGAAACTTCTGACTACACTCCAACCTCCCCCCTCCTCAGAAGGCCCCTTACATTATACTAAGCACCCTTGGTTCCCTGAGCTGCTCCTAACTGCAGGAATTCCAAGTGCATTGATATCTTAGTAGATTTTTTTTGTTCTTTTTTGTCTGAAAAATGCAAAATTAAAAATAGCATAACACCAGGAATGGCAGCACATACTTTTGTCCCACACATGGGGGACAGATGCAGGCAGACCTCTGTGCAGTCAAGGGCAGCTGGGTCTATGGAGGGCTAGCCAGAAATAAAGTAAGATCCTGCCTCAAAAAAAAAATCTATAAACTTTCTAGAACAATGATGAGGCTTGGTCTCATTTACCTGTTTATTTTGTAGCCATGCCCCGCTTCTGATCACTGACTGAGTTTGTGACCAGCTCCTCTTCCACCGGGGTTGCCAACCACCCTCCTTTCCTTTCCACAGCTCACCACTCAGGGAATGCCAGAAGGTTATAATCTATATTTTATTTTGGAGGATGTTGAATCTCAAAGAACTTCAGTTATGAATGGTTGCTGGCCACCATGTGGATGCGGGGAACTGAACCCTATGGTTCCCTGGAAGAGCCGCAAATAGCCACTGATCCATCTTTCCTCTCTCTCTCTCTCTCTCTCTCTCTCTCTCTCTCTCTCTCTCTCTCTCTCTCATTATTATTTTTGAGGCAGTCTTGCCTTGTAGTCCAGGCTAGCCTAGAACTCAGTATGCAGCTCAGGCTGGCATCATGCTTGGGATCCTCCTGCCTCAGCTTCCCAAGTGCCAGGATTATGGATGTAGAATTCAAAGGAAAAGGAATCCACTGTGAATCTAATAGAGACAGAGGATCTTCTGCTCAGCATGTACAGTGTTGCAAGAGAAAGAAGGTGCCCATGACACTCTGTATCCTCATCGGGCATGGAGCCCATACTTAACGCCCTACAAGAGGGTTGAGGAGTAGGAAGAGGGTAGGGTGGAGGTTCAGGGCAAAGGGTAGCACAAGACAGCTCTTGAGTGTTATACTTCTGGGCTGTGTTCCAAGCTGTTTCAGAAGCACTGAAGGACTTGGCTGACATTGTTCTGTACTTGATTTTGCCATGCAGACTGACTGTGTGGCCCAAGGTGATGACCCTCAGAGACCCTAGTGTAAGCTTCTTGAGCCCATGAGTGGCCATGCCCCTCCTCCGAGGCCCTCTACCAACCAGGTTTCACCCACAGAACTGCCCTAACTGCTGGCCCCCGGACCCACCATCCAGAGTCAAAAGCCCAGTCTCTCAACATGAAATCCCACCCATTCAACCCTGAAAAGCTCCACCTCCTTCCCAATAAACTCTTATCAGCCCTGTGTCCTGTTCAGTTTGCTGCTGTTTCTTGCCCCAGCAGAGGCAGCCACCCTCCTGGTTTTCTCCTTCCCAATAAATTTCGTGTGAGGTTTGTTGTGCGGTTTGATTTTGTGGTGTTCCCCCTGGCTTCCAGAAAACCTTTCCAGCCAAGCTGTAGTGCTTACACCTAGCGTGTCCCCAATGCTAGCAGCTAAATATGTCAGGTGTCTGTGTTCACATCAACATGCAGGCCAACCTCTGTGAGAGCCTAAGATGAGGCATGCAGAACTCCATGACAAAAGGTTTCTGTGGTCATGTCCAACAGACCCCTCTGTAGCTGCACATCACCCCAGCTCTGTGCATCTGAGTCCCAGACGGGGAAGAAAGTATCCTGGCAAGGCCTAGCAATTTGCAGTAGGCAACTTAGCTGCAATGATGGCAACCCTGAACCCTTGGCATGGCCTCGGTCAGTCCCCAAAGACTCAAGGTTCCATGCATGCAACCACTTCCACAGTCACAGGAAGGAAAACAGGGTATGCAGTATGTGCAGCACCAAGTATGCAAACATGATGCCTGTGGGTAATGGGACCAAGTGAGAAGAAGCCAGAGCCCCTACTGGTGGTACCTCTGATGCCCCAAAGCTACCAACTGGGTAAATATCCAACTACTCCGACAGTTTGTATTTGCATAAACCAGCAACATCCACCACAGCGGCCACTGGCTAAATGTGGTTATTTAATTTCAGATTTTAATTAATTCACATGAAATAAAATAATTGGGTTCCTTGGTTACACTAGCCAAAGTTTAAGTGTTCAGCAGTGGCATGTGTCAGGTGACAGCAGACAGTGTCATTGCATAAGGATGTTCTGTTAGGTTACACTGACGTATATTTTAAGACAAATTAATCTTATTTCATTTTTTTTGTGTAAGGGTGTTTGGCCTGCATATGTCTCTGCATCATGTACATGCAGTACCCAAGGTCAGAAGGACATTGGGTCCTCTGAGACTGAAGTGACACGTGGCTGTGAGCTGCCATGATGGTGCTTGGAATCCAATCCAGGTCTTCTGAAGAGCAGCCAGTGTGTCTAACTGGTGAGCTACCTCTGCAGTCCAGAGGTCTGTATTTTCATCTCTTTTTATTACAGATATAGTCTCAGTAAGCAAGCCTCAAAAGTTGGTAGTACTAGAATCAGAATTAGAAACCAGAACATTTATTCAGCATGATACCAAGTGCCAGAGGCACTCCCATGGGTTGCTGGGATACCCAGGCCTGAGGTACTCCTGTGGAGTGCTGGAGTAGCCAGTTGTAAGGCACTCTTGTAGGCTGGAGTAGCCAGTAATGAGCTGGACTTACTTCGTATACTCACTGTGAACAGTACTGTGTAGTTGACAGCTTCACTCTGAATATACAGTAGGTATTCTCCAGCCTGGCTCTCTGTCACATTCAGAATGACCATGGAAACAATCCCTCTGCAGAATAAGAAAGAGGACTGGCTACTCTAGAGAACACCCTGAGTCAGGGGAGCCCTCCTTGAGCCTGTGACCCTGAGGGCTTCTCTGTGGAGAACAGGATTCTCTGGCCCTGCACCAGTCTCTGCCTGAGTCCTATCAGCCTGGATGTGACTTTTTCTCACCCTCAAAAGTGAGTTTTGGCTCAGGTGGGCGAGAGGGCTCTCACATTGGGAAACCTCACAATCTTAGGTCTCTTCTTACAAGTTTATGAAGTACTGTCAGTTATTAAAACATTTTGTACAACCATCTCTTATCCAATAACGCAATACTTATTTTGCCAGAACAAATCAAGGTTTCAAACTACATATGTAATTTCTATGTACATAAACTTTTAAAATTAAATTATTTTGGTTGGTGATGCATGCCTTTAATCCCAGCACTCAGGAGAGGCAGAGACAGGCAGATCAATCTCTGTAAATTCAAGGCCAGGATAGTCTAGAGAGTTATTCTTCAGGACAGCCAAGGCTCCATTGAAAGACTGTGTTTTGAAAAAACAGAACAAAAAATATTTTATTTCAAACATTTTATTTATTCTTCTTATATATGGACGAGCACTTTTCTTGCATGGGTATGTACATTACTTGCATGCAGTGTCCAAGGAGGCCAGAAGAGGGCATCAGATTCAGATCTCCTGGGACTGGAGTTAGAGATGGTTGTGAGTGGCTGTGTGGGTGCTGGGACCCCAACCTGGATTCTCTGGAAGAGCAGCCAGTGCTTTTAATCACTGAGCTATCTCTCAATGCCCATGATTTTATTTTTTAGGGATTTGCCTTCCCTAACACACACCCTCAACATTATTGGTATTTTGTTTGTTTTTCTCTGTGTAGCCAGGGCAGTCCTGGAACTTACTTTGTAGACATGGCTGGCCTTGAACTCACAGAGATCCGCCTGCTTCTCTCTCCCAAATGCTGGGATTAAAGGGGTGTGTGACCACCACCTGGTGACATTATCAGTGTCTTGGGCAGGTCTAGTTGGTTGTAAAGGAAGTGCTGAGATGGAGGCACCATCATTGGCTGACTTAGATGCACCTGCAGTCGGCTTCCCTTTGGACAGTTCCTCCTATGCCTGGCAGATAATAACATCATGTGTCCGTACCCTAATACTGCATTTAGTTCATTGTTTCAACAGAGGTGCGTTACTACACACATGGATGGAAGCTGGAAAAGGATTCTGAGCCAGGCCCACTAGTCCATGCCTATAATCTCAGCATTCTACAGAGAGAAACAGGAGAATCTTAAATTTGGGGAAAATAAAAAATGGGAGGGGAGTCCAAATGAATGACATTTTACACAGAAAATTTGGCTCTGAAATCCTTGTGGTCCACCCTTACCTGTTTTGTAAATCAAAGTGTGGCTGGCAGCCCAGAGAGCTGTGCTTAAAGACCCAGAGGCAAGAAATGTCCCCTGGAGTGGTGACCAGGACTTGCAGTGTGATGGATGCAGATTTGGCCACCTCCACAGTGGCAGCTTCATACACCACCCCTGCGCTGTGATGCCTCAGTGTACACTCAAGGTCTTCTGGGAATTCTGGCACCTGTGATACAGCAAGATAGAACAAGGTAAATTGACAGTTCGGTATATGTGGTGATTTGAATAACACCATAGGGCTCATAGGGTGTGGTACTAGTAGAAAGTGTGGCCTTGTGAGAGGAGGTGTGTCACTGGGGGTGGACTTGGAGGTTTCAAAAGCTCAAGGCAGACATGGTGGCACTGTCTTTCTGCTGTTTTCCAATCCCAACCCAGAACTCTCAAGTTCCTTTCCAGCACCATGTCTGTCTGCTGCCATGCTGCCACCATGATGACAATGGACTAAATCTCTAAAACTGTAAACCAGCCCCAATTAAATGTTTTCCTTTATGAGAGTTGCTGAGGTCAGTCAGTCAGGCACTGGTAGCTCCAGCCTTTAATCCCAGCACTAGGGAGGCAGAGGGAGCTGGAGCTTTGAGTTCAAGGCCAGTCTGGAGCACGTTCCAGGATAAAAAGGGTTGCTGAGGTCAAGGTGTCTCTTCACAGCAAAAAAAAACTAAGACAGGTGTACAATACCCAACTATGCTGGTACCCACTAAAAAGGTATCACTGGGCTGGAGAGATGGCTCAGTGGTTAAGGGCACTGGCTGCTCTTCCAGAGGACCAAGGTTCAATTCCCAGCACCTACATGTTGACTCACAGTTGTCTATAACTCCAGTTCCAAAGATCTGATGCCCTCTTCTGGCTGCCAAGGAAACTGCACATATATGGTGACATAAATACACGCAGGCAAAACACTCACATATAATAAATATTTTTTTAAAAATTAAGGGACACAAAACCAAAGACACAGTAGAGAAACGGGAAAAACTGAGTAGGCAACTCTCATAGGCAAAAGATGCATGGAGGTGGTCCCCTCCTGCTTCAGTCACACGCCGTCAGCTTGTTTGTTCCTGAGACCCCAAAATGAAGACCTTCTTTGAAGCCTGGAGACGGCCACCACAGGGGTGTACTTGATTTCACCATGACCCTGTGGGTGCTGTTTAGCTCACCATGAGGAAAAGAGAGGGAAGGGGAGGACTCCTGAATGCCGTGACTGCTCTGAAGGCTGAGAACATGTGGGCAGGCGGATGAAAAGCTATCGGTATTGAGCACTGTAGCTCAATGATAGAGTTCTTCAAAAAATATTTTAATCTTGTGTGCATTCATGGTTTGGCTGCGCATATGTCTGTGTGAGAGTGTTGGATCTTAGAGTAACAGATAGTTGTGAATCGCCATGTGGGTGCTGGGCACTGAACCAGTGCTCTTAACTGCTGAGCCACCTCTCCAGAACCAAGCAAGGCTCTGGGTTCCAAACCACACACTAAAAAAAAGGAGTCACGAACAAAAACCCCAAGGGATGGGAATGTAGCTCAGCCAAACAGCAAATGCCTGGCACACACAGAACTTTGAAGAATTACAAAACACAAGAAGGACGAGGGAAGGACAGTCCAAGGGAAAGTGACCAAGCAGAAGCAGAAGAGGAGGCTGGAAAATGGGAAGTCTCTGCTGTGGGGGAGCCCATGCCCAGGGAGAAGTGTGAGGGTTCAAATAGCAGAGAGAGGAGGGTATGGAGAACCCTGCACTTGTGTCTCCTCTGCAGAAAGAACAGTCAACTAGAGACCATCAGTCCAAGGGGCATATGTGGCCAGAAGGCCAGGGTCACACTCTGAACTCAGCTCCTTTTGGGGACCAAAGGATTCCTGCTGCCCACACTACACTATTGCTAAGGGACATATCCCCAAGGTGACAGTGAGTAGGGCCCTGGGATGTGAGGAGGCATGATGTTCACCACCAACACTGGGGATCACGAGAAAGCCTTTCATGGCCAGCCAGTGGTTTCCTATAAGGCAGCCTTCATATTACCCAGCTCTACACACCAACAAGAAGCTGTGCACACTGATCTTTCTTTATCTTCAAGGCAGGGGCTCACTCTGTGTAGACCGGGCTGACTGAAGACATTAAGAGATCTGCTTGTCTCGGCCATTGCTGGGACTAAGGTCAGGCACACCACACCCAGCTTCCGTTTGTTTTGAGACAAACTCTCTCTGCGTTAACCAAGGCTGCATGCATTACCACACCCAGATTTATATGATCTTTTTTTTTTTTTTTGTAAAGTGGGAGGGACAAGTATGGCCCTGTCTGTGCTACCTAGTAGGCATTTTGTCATTGGACCTCTTCCCAGGTGATGCCCCCAGATACTCCAAACAGTCTAACATACCTGCAGTCATCACAAGAACAGTAACTAGGTTGTAAAAATGAAAACACACTAAAATAATCCAATTTTAACCTAATGGAGGAGGAGAAAGGGGCCCGGAAAGACAGCTCAGGAGTGAGAACATTGGCAGCTCTTACAGAGGATCCAGCTTAGGTTCGCAGCACCCATATGGCAGCTCACAACCATCTGACCATCTGTCTGTCACTCCAGTTCCAGGGGCTCTGTTGCGCTCTCTTAAACTCTACAAGCACCATGAAAGCACATAGGGCACAGCCATACATACAAGCAAAACAGTAATACATATAAATCTAAAAAAAAAAAAAAAAGTAATGGTCTATTTTTTTTCTCAAAAAGATATAGAGTGTCCTTCAATTATATAAGATGTTGAAACCCCCATATGTCAAAATACTTTTCATCTGCGAGACTGTGAAGCTTTGAGGAAGCAGACACTCATACAGCAAGCAGCCTTCTGGAGGGGGATTCAACATCACCTGAGAAACTCACACACAGGTACTTGCTGTGCAAACCAGCAGGCCCCACGTGACATTAACTGTCCTGCTACCTGTAAAGTGGTAGAAATGGTTTAAATGCTCAGACCGGGGACAGCCACTGAACAAACTGTGGTATATCCATACACTGAGTATGATGTGGCTGGTTTTTTTGTGTTTTTTTTTTTTTTTTTAAAGGACACCCTCTGGGAAGCGACTCTCATGATTTCCTGCATCACTCAAAGGGACAGGGTTACTACAAAATTGTCATCACGTGTGTGATGAGGAGTAAGAAAGAGGCAGCATGAGACACACATGCATCCATCTGCTTGTTTTGTACAAGGAATTCAGGACCAATACCTAAGGGCTAGAGGATTGAGCTAACTGCAGGAGATAGGCAGGACTCAGTGGTAGAGATATGAGGAGATACTTCTCTGAGTATATATTCCTAAAATAAAAGACATGAATACATGTGTACACATACGTGAGTTTATGTGTACACATGAGTTCAGGAGCCTGCAGAAGCAAGAAGGCATCCCCAAGAGGGCACTGGAGTCCCTGGAACTGACTTACATTTGGTTGTGGGCCCCTATGTGGGTGATGGGAATGGAACCAGCTCCTCTGCAAAATTGCCAACATATCCTTACCCCTTCAGTGTCTATTTGTTTTTTCCAGTTCTGAGTCTGAAACCCTGGGCTTCACAAATGCTAGGCACCTGCTCTACCACTGTGCTAAACTCATAGCCTCTAAATATACCCTTTTAAAAATAAGTAACTCTGACTTCCAGGATCAAAAACAAATGTTAAAAGTAAATAAACAGCCAGCAGCCAGGTATAGCAACCTCTAATCTTCTAATCCAAGACTTGGGAGGGCTGCCTGAGTGTGAGGCCTACCTGAATGAACTACATAGCTTCAGTCCAGCTTAGGCTGGGCAACGAGACCCGGAGGGGAGGGGCTACACAACCAGGGTATTGTAGGAAGGCGTCAAAATGGAGCACAAACCTAAGTAAGCCAGCTGTGTTGGAAACAGATCACAAAACCATAATGATAAAGGCAGCAGAAAAGAACTGACATATATCATAGATGGCCATCCAATGTGGAGGCTTGAATATCCAAACCCAGGGCCAGAGAATGCTTAAGAAAAGTTCTGGCCCAGGAGCTGGATGTGGCTTCCTAGTCCCACAGTCTTTCAGGCAGCTGCTGCTCGCTGCTTGGAGACAGGACTACCAGCTTGTGAGCTTGAGCCAGCTGCTAGTGCCATGTGGAAATACTAAATGGAAAGACTGGTCCTTTAAAGCATGGCTCAGAAATCTAGGTCCAGACATATAAACCCTCTAAAAAGGTACAGTATGCTTAAGGAGGTGCTTAGGTACTAATGAAAGAAAGGAAAATAGGTATAGATAGTCATACAAGTCGTTTAAAAATAATAAAGTCTTTAAAGAGAGAGTAAAGCAATATTTTAAAAATAAGCCGTGTAAAGATGGGAGATATTATAACATGGAGTTTAGACCTTATATGATGCTTTGTTGATTTTGAATTTTCTGAATGCTAATGAACAGAGAACAGCAGCTGCTGAGAGACATTGGATTGTGCAAGGGGCAAAATTAAACCAGTTTATTTACCTTAGGGATGTCTTGGCTCCAGAATGGAAGGCAGGAAATGTGTTGTGTTGGGGATGAGGTTGTGCTTTTCTTTCCATGGGAAACAAAAAGCTATGAATTCCTTCAAAGATAACTGAGATCAGATTTGACCAGGGGAGACCTCCTGAGGCTATAGACATGAGGGAAAAAGCCAGGAAAGACTAAAAGATGGGTGATGTATAAGGTGATCCCTCAACATGGGAACAGCTCTGAGACTGGATGAGACATGGTAAATCTTGTTGGGTACAGAGTCCTCATGACTTACTGCCATCCTTTCCTATTACTGTTTGGTTATACAGTCCAAATGGACTTATAAAGTTGGCAGATGCCTTATACGTGCTCAAACATAGAACAAAAAATATTCTTTAGCTGACTTGTGCACACCACACATTCTATACTTGTGTGAATGCATATCTATATGTTACCTTTAAAAGTTTGTGTGTAGCTGGGTAGTTGTGGTGCACACCTTTAATTCCAGCACTTGGGAAGCAGAGACAGGCAGATCTCTGTGACTTTGAGGTCAGCCTGGTCTATGGAGTAAGTTCCAGGACATCCAGGGTGAAACAGAAAAACAGTGTCTCCAAAAAAACTCCAACAAAATAAATAAAAACTTTGTGTGCTGTCAGAAAAAAAGGAGCAGACACCAATGAAGACAAGTAGCCCAGGTGCTCCAGCCTCTCAGAATCCCTCTGTTACAGTTTCCTCAAAACTGTGCAACCAGAACAACTTCAAAGCTGCTAGCTAAGATGGTCCAGCCTCACACACTACTCCAGCTAGAACTTCAGAGAAGCCCTGCCTTTTCCCATTACACATAACCGGACAACAAATGTTACATCTAGTTTTCCCAGGAGTTAACCATTATCCAAATTTTCCAAGGGTCCCCAAAAGATTCTGCTGTTCCCCAGAAAACAGGAAAAAGTCTAGAGAATACAATGCCCACATTCCCAAAAGGAGAGGTGGGTGGTTTTTGAATGTTCAATAGATATTTCTCATGGGGGGGGGGCGTGGTTGCAAGTTGTTATTGCTCATAATCAGGGAAAATAACTAAGCAAGAGATTAGATTCAGAGATCTCATGCTGTAAAGAAAAGGAAGGAATATAGAAGTAATAGAAAAAAGGGTAAAAACTATTGAGTCTACTTTTAATCCCAAAAAGCAACTACTAATCTCAAATATTTTACATTGGTATGGATTTTTATATATTGATACAAATTTAAGGTTATTTTTGTCTTAACATACCATATGTATGTTTCTACCTTTCTTTTTTCAAGACAGGTTTCTCTGTAACTTTTGGAGCCTATCCTGGAACTCGTTCTGTAGAATGGGCTGGCCTCAAACTCACAAAGATCTGCCTGTCTCTGCCTCCTGGGTGATGGGATTAAAGGCATATGCCACCTCTGTCTAGCATGTTTCTACTCTTGTTTAAAGTATTGTACCTATGCATCTCACTTTAAAATGTAATCTAAAGTTGTAGTCCCTAAAGGCTACTATTATAAACTGTTTAGGATAACTAAAAAAATGTAGGTTAGTAGTCATCTATAATAATCAAACTTGTAGTCATATAGGTATGTTTTCAAGGTTAAACAAATATATTTTAGGTATATACATGGTCTTAAAACACTGCAGAGACCTACAAAATATAACATTTAAAATGTTTAAATAATATAAAGCTTTTCATGACAGAGAGAAAGGTCTGCTCCTGACAGCATCAATTTACTTCAAGAAAAGATGATGGGCATTAAAAATAAAACAAACAAAAAGCATCCATATGGAGTTTGCTTTCATTGTTGCAAAGGTAGCCAACTGGGCAAGAAACTGCCCTTGCTTCACTGATGACACTATGCTGTAAAATTGCAGGACACCAAAGAAGGCAACTTGCCAAGACAAGGCAGGATAGTCCTTCAAAATTACTGCTTCACAGAAATGTCTGTCAGATACTCTTGGCCCATGGCTGAAGAAGGTGGATGCTCCAAATGTTGGGTGAACTTTGGGTGACTGTTCAGGAAGTTTTGGAAGTTGTTTGTTTTGCATTTTATGTTTATTTCAGCTACTATTATATCCTTCCTGGGTCTCTGATGAGGGTTAAAGATTAGATAGTTATACCATTTTCTTTGTTGCTAAATTCAAAAAAGAAACTTACAAAAGAGATGTAAAGTTTATAAGATTGAATGATATAAAAGCTTAAGTTGCTAATCAGATAAAATGTTTTAAGGTGTAAAAAGATATTTCTAGAATGGTAATATAAGTTATGATAGAAAGTGGTTTAGGTATAAACTTCAGATTCTTCAAAATAGGATAGATAATTTTATCCAAATATGCCAAATACAAATGGACTGAACATTGTAAACGTAATTCTTACCTGATAATTGTTCTTATTGTATGTAGTTTTACTGTGTTAGAGTTAAAAACCTTTCCTTTTTATTTAGACAAAAAAGAGGGAATGTTGTGGAATATTTTCACACTGTGTAAAGATGTATTGGTTTAATAAAAAGCTGAATTTCCAATATCTAGGCAGGAGAGCATAGGTGGGACTTCCAGGCAGAACTGTCAGTCAGATGCAGAGGAAGCAGGAGGGGCAGTGTGGAGACGAAGTAACGAACCTCATGGAAGAACGTAGATTAAAAATTATGGGTTAATTTAAGTTATAAGATTTAGTTAGGAACAAGCCTAAGCTAAGATCAATCTTTTATAATTAATAATAAGTCTATATGTCATTATTTGTGGACTGGTGGTCCTGACAAGAAAGTACTACTGCAATAGATAACTTAGGACAATAAATGTTGGATACCACACAGCAAAAAACAAATATCGCTGTGTGTAGTTCTTATACACAGCTCTGCTAGTGCTTCCTGGGAACTGGTCAGCACTTTTGAGACTCAGTTTTAAACTAGAATGGAATAAATAAATAAACATAGCACAGGTATGAGCTATGTCTCTTACTTTTGTAAAGAAGTTTTAAAAGGGGGGTATATTGGAATGAACCCCATTGTGTTGCACTACACTGCAGTTGTTAGCAGTAACTTGGGGGAAAGAGAGATAAGTCATGTGGTCATACTATTACCCTGAATGGACTCAAGATCTACACAAAGACTGAATGTCATGAGTCTGTGATGAACTAAACAGACAACTCTGTGAATAAATAAATAAAATGGGGGAAAAGACATAGATCTTTCTCATGATATAATTCCAATTAATAAATATAAGAAGGCAGGCATCTACCTAAGGATTATTGGTCATTCAAAACACCATTGGACTCTAGGATTTCCACAGAGATGTCTCAAGAGCAAATTGCTTTGGGTCTTAATCACAACAGACAGTAAACAGATAATGTCCCAGCAGAACAAGTTGCACTTCAGCAAGATCCTTGGGACCAGAGTGCATCTTTTCTGCAGCTCACACTGCATGGATGTTTATTAGATTGTTAGGATATTTTAGGAACTACTTGATCTTCACATGTAGTGGCTAGAAAAAAAAAAATGGCTCCCAAAGGGACTGGCACAATTACGTGTGGCCTTGCTGTAGGAAGTGTGTCACTGTGTGTGGGGGTGGGTTTTGTGGTCACCTATGCTCAAGATACACCCAGTTTATTTGTCTACTTCTTGTTGCCTGCATATCAACATGTAGCAGCTCCTTCTCCACTACCACATTTGCCTGCACACCGCCATGTTCCCTGTCATGATGATAATGGACTGAACCTGATAATGACTGTAAGTCACCACCTCAATTAAATGTTTTCCTTTATAAGAATTGCCATGGTCATAGTGTCTCTTCACAGCATTAGAAACCCTGACTAAGACATCTCATGATCTTCCATAATGTCTAAGACTATTATATTAGAATAACAATACATGATTAATTAGTAGAGACCAAGGCCAATAGACATTCATTTAGTGTATAGATCAATCTTTATAAGAAAGTACATAAGGCCTGATGAGATAGCTCAGTGGTAAAGGCACTTGCCACTGAGTTTGAGGACCTGGTAAATCCCAGTGATCTACAGGATGGCAGGTAAGAACTGTTATCTTCTGATGTTCACATGTGTGTGATTCCACCTGCATGAACTGCACACAGATGCACAGAAATGCACATAAAAAATAAATAAGTCAAAGTATGAGTTTGTTTGTTTGTTTGTTTGTTTGTTTTTAAATCAGTGTTTGAAGCTGGGGATATGGACCAGAGGCTTAAGGCACTTCTCGCTTGGCCCAATGATCTGAGTTTGATCTCAACATGAGCTCACCACTTCCATGGTTGTCTTCAGACTTCTGCACTCATACTGTGTCATGTACACACACACACACACACACACACACACACACACACACACACACACACAAAGTGTATATATATATACTATATAATAATATATATATTAGAAAAAGAAAGCACATACATGTGAATAGCTATTTTCTTATGTTGGAAAGACACTTTAAGGATTGAAAATAGGAAACCACAAAGTATTCTTTTATATCCACACTGAAATGCTACTATGCTGTAACCTGTAAACTTTGGACCTGACCTGAACTGAGGCAACCCAGAGATGAAATATGACATACACACAGACATACATGCAGAAAAGTTGGGATTGGGTGTGACGTGCACTTTGGTGGAGACTCACCAGCTGCCCGGAAACTCAATGTGTTTATTATATACAGCTCAACAAGGAGACAGGTGAGCTAACTTAGGTAGAGATTTATGTAGGGGAGCAATCTCAAGCTGCAGTAACCCAGGAGAAACTATGATTAAGACTTTCTGCAGACATTGTCAACATCCTTACTCAGACCTTGCCACTCCCCTGATCTGACCTGGGGAAGGACTTACCAGACACATGAGGCACTGAGGTCCTTGACATAGCAGTACTCTAGTCAATAATACACATTCTCTCAGAATTTAATCTGTTCTCCATACTATTATACATTTAAAATACTCTAATGATTAATTCACCAGTTTGTTGCAATGTTAACACCTACTTAAAAATTGAAAGCAATGCTTCTGTCAGCAGGGTGTGGTGGTACACACCTTCTATCCCAGTACTCAGGAGGAGGTGGATCTCTGTGGGTTTGAGGCCAACCTGATCTACAAAGCAAATTCCAGGACATCCAGAGCTGTTACACAGAGAAACCATACCTTGAAAAACCAAAAAATAAAAATAAAAAATAAACAGAAAAATTGTGTTTGAATGGGAGTGTTTATATATGTATGTGTGCAGTGTATGCTTACACACACATATATATGATAATGCTATTGAAAACCATTTCATATTGTTATTAAAACTTAAATTATTTCTAGTCTCTGATAGTTTGAGGAGGGTAAAACAGAACATGTGCTTTTCTATCTCCATGAAAGAAAACAGTTAGTGAGTCTTAAACTGGAAATGGACATAGAGCTAGCCATATTAGTATTGGATGTATAGAAATGTCTAATGTTTTCAGTTCTCTATCATGTAACCACACTAGATGACTATTATCAGAGAGAGGGAGCTGGAGAGATGGCTCAGTGGTTGGAGCACTGGCTTCTCTTCCAGAGATCAGGTTCAGTTCCCAGCACTGACATAACAGCTCACAGCCTTCTGGAATTCAAGTAACAGGGAATTCAATACCCAATTCTGGCCTCGGTGGACATCATGCATTCATGCATACGGCGCACAGACATACATGCAAGCAAAACACCCATACACATAAAACAAATAAACCTTTTAAAGAGAGGAAGAAGCCGGAGATGACTTAGTAGTTAAAAGCACTTGCTGGACTTCTAGTACCTGTACAATGGCTCACAACTGTCTGTAACGTCAGCTCCAGGAGATCTGATGCCCTCTTCTGGCTTCGGTGGGCATCAGGATGCACATGGTGCATATATGTACATTCAGGGAAAGCATTCATACATACCAAATAAAAATAAATCTTTAGAAAATGGAAATGTAGGCAGTGTAACGGCTCAGTGAGCAAAAGCACCTGCTGCAAAGCAAGAGAACCAGCTTGCTCTGGTTGTCTTCTGACCATCACAACAGCGTGCCTCTCTTCACACACATGCATGCAACACCCACACCCACACCCAAACACACACACACACAAATGTAAGGGAGGGGAGAGAGAGAACATGGATATTCCCATGTGCCTGTGTGTATACAAACACACTAGCCCTCGGTGCTGGGAATCCAATCTACCACCTCTCACACCCCCAGATCACAGTTCTTGGTGCCACTGGAGGCAAGGTGGATGGCAGTACAGATGTTGCTGCACCCAAAAAGAATGTCTAGTACACTCAAGGGACATAAATGCTCATGTAGTCATGACAGGTTCCAATAGCCTACAAAGTATAGTTGCTAGAACAAAATGGAGGAATCTATATGTTCATATTACTTTACCATGATATATGATGGTGATTTTCCAGCTGATGAGCCATTGTTCTTATGACTGATTAACACACACTTGATCACAGGCACATCTTGGTTTGTAATGGTCTCAAGAGTCATTACTGACAAAACAACTGTGAAGCAAAGCAAAAACAATAGCATTAGTGCACACAAACACCTTAGGAAAAAAAATAAGTGCTTGTCTTACTGCAGAATAAAGAGGCAAAATGCAATCATGGAAAAGTGACCAACAGAAAAGGAGATGGGAAGTGAAGTTTCATGAAAGCCAGTCTACTATAAATGAGGGCTGGAACCATTGAGAGCAGCATCCCATGGAGCCATCTGCAGTGATGGGGATGCTCTCCATCTGTGCTGTCCAGCATGGTGTGCATTGGCCGCATGGAGCTATTAACTTTTTGAAATGAGTCTAGTAATATTGATGCTGCTAACTCTGAAGGTCCTGTACTGGAGATTACTTTCTGTCTCTCTCTGTTGCTTTCTGCCTCTCTGTTTCTCTCTCTTGTGTTGGAGAACGCATTAAAGACCTCAGAAAATGCATGCTAGGTGAAAACTCCAGCAATAAGTACTCTCCAGCCAGGTATGCCCCAGCCCCAATCTCTCACCTTTAGGAATTTTTAGAGCCTTTGGGGTATTCATTTATTTACTTTTAATTAATCTTGAGCTAGTATACAAACCAATGTGTTTCATGATGGCATTTTTTGTGTGTGTTGAGTTTTACTTATCCTTTTTGATTAAATAAATGCAAGTATCTCCATGGGCATAGTGATATTTTGACAAAAACACGTTCTGAGGAAAGACCACCAGATGCAAGCTTACTCACTGACCCGTTGGCTCATACACTGTCCTAAGCAATGAGCAGGCTCCAGTCATACCTAGTGTATTCATTTTTTGTCATTCAGAATATCTTTTTACTGGGATTTGAGTGATGGGCTTGATAAAGGCAGGAGGTAAATATGTCCAGCCATCTCTGTCCCCTGTAATCTCAGAGTCTCTTTCTGGCCACACTCTCTAGTATTTTTACTTTCTACTTTTTTTAATGTGATTTTTCCAGGTGTTGTGATGCATGCCTTTAGTCCCAGTACTCGGGAGGCAGACACATAGATCTCTGTGAGTTTGAAGCCAGCCTGGTCTATATAACACACTCTAGGCCAACCAAAGCGATATAGTAGAAGCCTGTCTTAAAAAAAAATCAAATAATAATCATGACTTTATAGACTAAATTACTTAGATTGTACACATCAAACCATGTAACTTTAGAAATAGATACACACACACACATACACACACACACACACACACACACACACACACACACTCATTCTGATAGCAAGCTTTCGTGTATTCTCCAAATTTTCCGTTTTGAAGAGGTACCATCCTCTCATGCAGTTGCTGGCCACACATGGGATTCCAGTTGTGTCACATTCTCAACATCTGCCATAATGAGGCCTTCAGTTTTTCTATTTTTAATCCCAATGGTTTTGTGTGTGTGCTGGCATGTGCTTGTATGTGTTTCACAAGTCAGATAGCTGAGCTTTTGGAGAAAGCACTTTTACCGGCTGGATCATCTTCTGCCTACAAGACACAGAGCTTCACTTGCTATCCCTTGCTAGCCACAAACTTCCGTCTGATGGTCTTGAGAGCTGGAGTGACAGGTGGGAGCCAAACAAGGGCGCACTATGTCTTTAATTGCCCTGTTGAATTATAATATCCAGTATACTTTGGATATTTTAAAAATAATTCTAGAATTTCTTTTACTGTGATGATGTGTCTCTTGAGATATTTTTACCAAGTCAAGTTTTTAAGATTTAGTTTTAATTTTTAAAAGTTGGGTGTGTATGTAATACACAAAGCTTTTAACAACTGTACATCCTATAGTCACAATGCAGTTCATGTCATTGATCTTTGTTTCTCTGGTCTCAGGGAGGTTTATCAGTTTAACTGATCTTTTATCAATCTTGGCTACATTGACTTTTCACCATAGTTTTTGCTTTTCTTGTTTATTAATTTTAACTCTGGTCATGACTGTTTTCTTATTTGCTCATATAGAGTTTGTGGTAGGTAGTTTGGATGCAATTGACCTTATAAGCTCATAAGGAAGGGCACTAATAGGAAATGTGGCCTTGTTGGAGTAGATGTGACTTTGTTGGAGGAAGTATGTTGCTGTGGGGATGGGCTTTAAGGTCTCCTATGTTCACGCTATTCCTAATGTGACAGTTCACTTCTGGTTGCCTATGGATCAAGATATAAAACTCTCAGCTCCTTCTTCAGCACCATGTCAACCTGCACCAAGTGCCATGTCCTGCCATGATGATAATGGGTTGAAACTCTCAAATTGTAAGCCATACCAATTAAATGTTTTGCCTTATAAGAGTTGCCATGGTCATGGTATCTCTTCACAGCAATATAAATCCTAATAAAAGTGGAGCTTAATTGCTATTTTCTATGACAATATATGGAACATCAGAGTCAACCACAGAGTCAAGCCAGGTCAGGCAGTGGTGACCCACACTTTTAATCCTAGCTTTAGTGGTGTGGAAAGAGGAACTTAAGAGAGCTTGGCAGAGCAGAAGAGGGTTTTCAGCTTTCCCAGACACTTTCCTTCCTTTCAGCTGAGGACAGAGAGACGTGCAGCCTGAGGACCAGCTGGGTGAGAAATGGCTGTGTGTGTTTATCTCTCTGATATTCCAGCTTTTCCCTAATATCTGGCTCTAGGTTTTCATTATATACTAACTAGAGTTTGTGCAATACTTGACACTCAACTTTTGAGGCATGAATTCACAAAAAAGTCACTGAATGGCTGGAGTTACACGTGGTTGGTGTCGCTACCCAGAGTCACTATTCAGCTGGCTATGTTTTCTGTTCAAAGTTAGCACCCAGCCTTAGGCAGAGTCCGCCATACATGTTTTTTCTTCATGTTTATCTGAGTGTGTTTTTCAGACAGTGCTTTCCTTCTCCTTGTGGGTTGTGAAGTTTTTTCTCTTTCTGGACCCCCTACTTGGGCTGCTTCCACACTAGGTAGCTGCCCCACTTCATAGTCATCTGAACCATCATTGACAACAAGTCTGGTGAGTAATTAGGATTTATTAAAAAGGGAAATTTGTTTAAGGCTGAGGGAGATTTTTTCCCTTTTTAAAAATGGGAAAGAGTAGCAATATGGAAGGCAGCTGGTCTTTCTTTGAGATTACCCTAGACAATTTGAAACTAGAACAAGTAAAGGAAAAGATAAACAATACTATGGGATTATTGTAGTCTATTACAGATATCATTTGTTTATTTCTGTTTTATCAATATGAGCGTCAAGATTAAAGTCTTAGAAAAGCTTGTTAAAAGAGAATACAGAGCTATTCAGACCCAGACAGAGGAATTCAAACAACCAATTTCAACATTGTCTTATCAGATTATAGAGAAACAGCCTGAGGCTTTGAAACAACCAACATTAGTATATCCAGCAACCTTAAAGGAATTACAAAATGATAGAAACTGTGTAGACAATGATTTGTCTCTGGTATAAATGTTAGATTTAAAGAGATTCAAGAAAGAAATAGTCACTTATGGTATGCATTCACTATTTGTAAAACAAATGTTAAATTCTTGGTCAACCTGTAACTGAATTATCCCTAAAAACTGCAGTTACAGTGGACGACGTGGTAGAAGGATGAGACTAACACATTACAACAAAGAAGCAGAGATAGAGGAACAGAAATATCCCAAGACCAACTTCTTGCAGAGGGAGATTATGATAATGTAGAAAGGAATTGTTATATGATAATCACACCCTGAATTTATGCCCCATTGCAGCCTTTATTGCTTGGAATAAAATTGAAGAAATTTGAAAGAAAATTAAATCTTATACAGAAGTAATTCAAGGGCCAAAAGAAACTTTTACAGATTTTTTACAAAGATTGAGTGCAGCAGGAAATAGAATAGTACCAGATTCAGAAGCTAGTCAAGTAATAATTGAATCTCTGGCTTTTGAAAATGATAACTCACAATACAAAAGGATAACTAGGTCAATAAAGGCAAGGTCAGAACCCTTAGAGAATTGGATTCGTGATACAATTAATATGCAGCCTTATAATCATGATGATGATTGGGCAGGAGAGGTTTTTCTAGATGTTTGAAGAAAAATCAAAATATCAAATGTTACAACTATGGAAGGCAAGGTCACATAAAAAGAGACTGTTAAAAAAAAAGGCATTCCCAGCAATAATGTATATTCTAAGAATAACCCCAACAGAAGGCCCCTCCCTTCTGGAGTATGCAGAAGGTGTGGCAAAGTCAGGTATTGGACTCATGAGTGCAGGTCAACAAGGGACAGGCAAGTTAACCTTTTGCCTTTGGGAAATGCCCTAAGGGGGCTTCCTGCCCCCAGACTCTTTCATATCAAATCCAGTTCATTCTAACCCTGCCATCACAGAGGGAATGCCTTCCCAGAGCAATTAAAGAACCTAAAGTATATTCTAAAGACCACACTGCTCTGGACAATAGAGCAGCTATAGAGAAGAAAACAAAAACTTCAGGAAAAACATAAAGTGAATATTTTGGCAACTCCTATAAATGAACAAAGGCCACAATTAAAAGTACAAATAAGGTTTGGTAGACACAGGAGCAGATGTAACAATAATTTCACCAGAATCTTGGCATCCAAATTAGCCTCTTCTGGAGGTAAATGCTCAATTTTGGGGAATTGGGACATTATCTCAGGTAAAACACAGAGCAAATGGCTTGAATATATGGGGCCAGAACGACAGAGAGGAAAATTACAGCCATATGTGGGTAACATTGCTACAAATGTATGGGGATGAGATATTGCAACAATGGAATACTGAGATTAACATTCCTCCAATAACAGAAATAAACCATAAACGAACATATGTTTCTGGAAAAAAAACATTAGAAGATATGAGAAACAGTCATCAACCATTCAGGTTGTACAAAAAAACAATGCACAACAGTTGCTGATCTTTCAAAGGCGCCCTCAGCACTACCTCTAAAATGGTTATATGGGTTCATCAATGATCTTTAACAAAAAAGAAATTGCAGGCCTTAGAACAGCTGGCACAGGAGCAGTTAAAAATGTTCAACATATTGAAGAATCAACCAGCCCTTGGAATTTTCCTGCATCTGTTATCAAAAAAGAAACTAAAAAATGGAGAATGGTAACAGATCTAACAGCGGTAGACAAGGTGATCCAGTCAATCTGCTCTCAATAGTCTGGGATTCCTTTGCCTTCTTTATTATCTAAAGGATGGCCAATTATAGTTATTGACTTAAAAGGCTGTTTCTTTACTATATCTCTACAAGAACAGGACAAAGAAAAAGTTGCCTTTACAGTGCCCGCTTATAATAATTCTCAGCCTGTAAAGAGATATCAATGGGGGTTCTCCTATAGGAAATGTCAAAGAGCCACTCTGCATCAATATTTTGTACAACTATTAGAAGTGATATGTAAATGATTCCCATAATCTATCATTTACCACTACATGGACAATATCTTGTTGGCTGACTTAAATATAGATACATTAGAAAGAATGTTTGAAGAAGTGAAAAAAAATTGCCTGATGGGGGATTACAAACTGCTTCTAAAAAATACAAAGAGGAGGAGATTCCATTAATTATTTAGGATACAAAATAGATCAACAAAAAGTTATACTGCAAAGGATTCAAATCAGGAGAGAGAGAGGAGAGAGACTGCGGACTCTTAATGACTTCCAAAGATTACTAGGAAACATTTCCAATATACCACCCATTATTAGAATAAAAAGATCATGAACTAAATAATTTGTTCAAAACCTTAGGTGGTGACAAGGACTTAAACAGTCCAAGAGAATCGTCATCTGAAGCTGAGAAAGAATTGGCTTTGGTGGAAAAGAAATTACAGGATGCACATGTGGATTCAGACCTTAATTGCATTCTAGTTATCTTGCCCTCTAAGCATTCTCCTACAGGAATTTTAATACAAAGGGAAAATATTATATTGGAATGGGTATTTCTACCACATAAACCCAGTAAAAAAATTAAAGACATATGTGGAAAAAATTTCTGATTTGATTTTTAAAGGAAAATTAAGACTTCATCAATTAACAGAAATAGCCCCAGCAGAAATTGCAGTACCTTTAACTAATGAAGAAATTGACCAATTATGGGAAGAATGTGAGCCCTGCCAAAAAACTTACAGTAATTTTGAGGGGAGAGATTAATAACAGATATCCCCAAAGCAAAAGTATTCAATTTATAAAGGTAACTAACTGGATTCTTCCTCATGTTATATGGGAAACACCAATTTCTGGAGCCCCTACATTTTATGCTGATGCAAATAAATCAGGAAAGGCTGGTTACAAATCAGAAAATGTAAGTAAAGTAGCTCAAAGTCCTTATAATTCTGTTCAAAAGTCAGAACTATGTACCATTATGATGGTATTAATGGATTGTTTTTTTACACATTGAAACTTCTGACTTTATTCTTAATGAGTCAAAACTAACTTTATTATTTATTCTGTTAAAAGAAATAATCTAGAATAGGAATCATCCCTTATATATAACACACATCCAATCCCACATAGGTCTGCCAGGCCCTCAAGCACAAGGCAATTAGGAAATTGATAAGTTATCAATAGAAAATATGCTAGAGGCCTCAGAGTTTCATAAAACACATCACATCAATAGCAAAGGTTTAAAAAAATTCTCTATCACTTGGCAACAAGCCAAAGAAATTGTAAAAAGATATCCCACCTGTTCCTTCTATAACCAAACTCCATTACCAGCAGGAAGTAATTCTAAAGATATAAATAGAAATGAAATTTTGCAGATGGATGTGTTTTATTTTACATAATTTGGAAAGTTAAAATATGTGTATCATACTATACTTACATTTGCAGGATTTCAATGAGTTCAGAAAAGGCTGATTCTGTAATCACACATTTGCTAGAAGTTATGGCCATCATGTACAAATTAAGACTGACAATGCTCCGGCATATGTCTCTAGTAAAATGAAACCATTTTTTGCTTATTATAATATAAAGCATATTACAGGAATACCACACAATACAGGACAAGCAGTCATAGAGAGATCAAATCAAACTTTAAAGGATATGCTAAATAAACAGAAAGGAATTACAAAGACCCCAGAGACAGAGTACATAGTGCTTTATTAACTTTGAATTTTCTCAATGTTAATGAGAAAGGAACAACAGCTGCTGAAAGGCATTAGACCATAGAAAAAACAGCTGAACTAAATCAGCCTGTTTACTTCAAGATGTACTGACCTCTGAATGGAAGCCAGGATATGTCTAGCTGGGGAAGGGGTTTTGCTTTTGTTTCCACAGGTGAAGAAAAGTTATGGATACCATCAAAATTAATAAAGACTGTATTTGAACTGGAGAAACTTCTTCATAATGAGAAATAATAAGCTTATCCAGCCATGTGACAATTCTTTAAGTTGTAAGAAAGACTCACCAAATAAGGTTTGGGACAGGGTTTTGTTTTTGTCTTTAAAGAAAACTACAAATTCCCATCTTCAAGAAGTCAAAAGACCTGGACATTTAGATGTCTAAAGCAGAAGGGAGGCTATCCAAACAAAATTTATAAGCAAAGAAATATAGGACAATTTGGCACCAATATACTCTCTTCAAGATAAAATCTCACTGCCCAACATCTATATTTCCTTATTTCTAAGAAAAGTTCAAGTCCCAAATCAAGTAGAAATTAAAGCTTGCTTTGGAATTGGAGTGTGGCTCTCTCCTTCTCTAAACCCAAGCATGTTTGTTAAAGGAAAATGCAAAATCTCTGTATCATATCAGAAGAACCACCTGATATGAGAGAGAAGAACCAAAATTAGAGATCTATTCTAGTACTACTAATCTCATGATCTTTCGGTTTTATTTTAACTGTTAAAATTTTTCCTTAATGTACAAATTTGTATAAAGTTTATAAGAATAATATATATGTTTTAAGTATTTTGTTGTGATATCGATGTTCGTATAAAGTATTAATTAATTCTAAAAAAAGGCTCTATTTAACTTCTTGTACATTGTTTTGGATTTTAGTCTCTTATCAGTTTTCTGCAGTGAACCATGTTGATGCCTAACTGTGACCTGTGAAGTTGCCAAAAGGAAGATGGGGCCCCACAAAAATGATTTCACATGAACTCTGACAAAGCCACTAGGCTGATGACCAACCAACCAAACATCAGACTTGGACTATAAACTGCCCAGGAGACAATTTCGAGGCGGCTCGCTGAGATGAACCAGCTTCACAGACTACTATAGCCTAGACCTGAGACAAGCCCTGAACTTTCCTGTTATGCAGAGACTGAACAACAAATGATACAACTACTTATTTCAGAACTTGAAAATTAACAAAATTTTTCATTTTAGGATCTCGCAA
The DNA here is from genome assembly GCA_033318265.1 of Phyllotis vaccarum. Classification (NCBI taxonomy): domain Eukaryota; kingdom Metazoa; phylum Chordata; class Mammalia; order Rodentia; family Cricetidae; genus Phyllotis; species Phyllotis vaccarum. Next base: position 139,636,257 of record JARWLC010000009.1, on the reverse strand, counting down.
GGATGCTATTGCTTCCACACAACAGGAAGTAAATTGAAAAACATGATGCCCACACTGCCAGGAAGTGGGGTAGGTGGTTTTGGTCTTTCAATGGGTTATGGATCATTGTCATTGTATAGGGTAATTGGTTACAAATTTGTAGTAGTTGGGTTTCTTGGTTCCGGGCAGCTGAAGTCCGGACCCAGGACCTGCAGCCAGCCCCAGACCCCTTAGCCGCCCGCTGCTGCTCAGGTCCCCATGACTCAGAGGTTTATATTAAGTTCATGCTGTTTGGCCTATGGCTCAGGCACATTGCTAGCTTGCTCTTATATCTTAACTCAACCCATTCTCATTAATCTGTCTGCCACGTGGCCCGTGGTTCACCTGTGTTCCTTACATGTTGCTCCTTCGGGCTTCAGACTCTCAATCTGTGCCTGACTCCACCCTTCTCCTACCTATGTTGTGATTTTCCCTCCTACTTTTTCTATGGTGCCTGTCATGGGCCAAAACAGCTCTTTTATTTTAAGATTGATATTCACAGCATACAGAAAGGCATTCCCACATCACAAATTGTTATTGTTTATGGTTTAGAAAAAAGCTGAACAAGGGAGATTAAATTCAGGGCTCTTGTTTGAAAAAAAAAGAAAAAAGGGATACAGATATGATAGGATAAAAGAGTAGATTATTGAATCTACTTTTAAAGAAGCAATTACTAGTTTTAAATATCTACATCAGATTGGATTTTTGTATATTGTATACATATTGTGTATATTTACAAAGTTGAGATTAATTTTGTTACTGTACATATATTTCTATGCTTGTTCAAGATATTGTACCTATATAGTTCATTTAACAGTGTAATACAAATTGCTAATCCTTGAAAGTTATTATTATTAGGATATAAAGAAATGCAGGTTAGTAGTTAGACATTATAATCAAACTTATAGTCATATTAGATACGCTTTCACGGCTGCAAAGGATTCAGACTCAGAATGAAGGTATTTTCAGATCACTTCTTGTATGACAAAACTTTTTCTGGAGGGAGCTCTACTCAGCCCAGAGAGGGAGATCATGACAGGTCAAAGTGGGATGCCATCAAAATCTAGCTTGACAAACCAATGAATTTTATTGGACCTACTTACATGAATATGGATTACAGAAATGACTCAAAGACAGCTGCATCACCAAAGCCCACCTCAGCATGGGTGACAGCGCAGAAAAGCTGGAAACCTGGAGCACACTACATAGCCTGCAAGCAGTGCTACAGGTTGGAGAGCAGAGCGTCCTTTCCAAGTGACTCAGATGGTCTAAACACCTTCCAGAAAGCTCTGTTAGCTTTTGTTTCTTGAAGGCAGCTGGTTGATCATGACTATCCCAAGAGTCTTTTTTTTTTTTTTTTTTTTTTTTTTTTTAAATAGATTGAGTCTTTGAGTCTTCTTTGCAGCTTTTATTGCTCACTGTGGTAGGGACCTAGTGAATCTGATCAGTTTCGGGGACTTCCTGAAGCTATTTTAAGTTATTTACCTCTCTGCTTAAAGAGCTTCTCTGCAGGATAAAATGTTTCCATTTCAGAGGAAATTGTTATACACTCTAACAAATAGATTGTATCCATGTTATACAAATAACTTCTAAAACCCAATAACAAGAAAATAAGCAATCCTATAGCAAAGTAAGGTACTGACTAAATGAGTGGAAATTGTTTCACATCATCAGTCACTAAGGAGACACAAATTAAATTACAGTGTGTTGCCACAACCTTATTAGACTGGGGTGGGGGACAAAACACCGACTAGAACATAGACTGGGAAGGGGACCAGGAGCAAAACCAGAAAACTGAAGTCCCATGGCATAATCACATGTAAACACAACTTGGTTAAAAATAGTTGAGTTGGGCGGTGGTAGTGCATGCTTTTTAATCCCAGCACTCTGGAGGCAGGGGCAGGAGAATTTCTGTGAGTTTGGGGCTCTCTTAGTTACAAAGCAAGTTCCAGGACAGACAATGCTCCACAAAGAAACCCTGCCTCAACCACCTCCTTCCCAAAGATACCAGCTGAGTATTTGCATAATATAAAATCCATCCAATACCACGAGAAATTAACACTATCCTCATGTGAACCACTTGATGCTTATAAAACCAGTTATCATCAGTAGGAGAAAATCAATGGTGAGAAAAAAAATCAGCTTAATGGATAAACTATGACATCCGTGCATTAGAACACTACTCAACAATTGACAAGAAACAATACTGGTATATAACGGCATGAGGAAACGTCAAAAATTTGTGAGAGGCCTACTCCATGTGAGTAAACAAAGTCAAAAGACCACATATACAACTCAATACAGATCTGAAAAGGTGACAGAAAGGAGATTACTGGTTGGGGGGGGGGCTAGGTGTAGAGAACTGTGGAAAGGAAGGGCAGTTTCGTGACTTCTTTAACTTTGTTTATTTATTTATTTGGTTTTTAAGACAGGCTTTCTCTGTATAATAGCTTCAGCGTCCTGCACTTTGTAGACCAAACTGGTCTCCAACTCACAGAGATCTGCCTGCCTGCCTGCCTCTGCCTCTTTGGTGCTGGGTTTAAAGGCATGCACCACCACACCCAGCAGGAAACAGACTTTTTAAAAGGTGAAAATACTATAAAAACATGGCTCATCATCTGCCTTTAAAAGGCTGATGCATCATTTGACATCATCAATGCAAAGGTTCTTTTCCAAGAATCTATTACAAAGCCTCAGTGGAAATTCCCAGATTGTGGTTGCAAACCCATGTGAAGCCCTGAGGGAGCTTTGGATTTTAAAAAGGTGAGGGGTGGGGCTCACAAAATTATGCACATTGAAAGGAAAAGAATTGTGGAATATTTAATTATGTAAACATGTATTACATTTGTTTATGCTGTGAAATACTTGACTGTGTAAAAGTGTGTTTAAGGGTGTGTTATATTTGTTTCTGCTGCATTGGATTAATTATTAGAAGATGTTTTTCACCTTGCCTGCCTAAGGCACCTGATTGGTCTAATAAAAAGCTAGGCAGAGAAAGGATAGGCGGGGCTCGCAGGCAGAGAGAATAAGAGGAAAATTCTAAGAATGAGGAGAGAGAGATGTCCAGGGCCAGCTAGATGGATTATAACACACAGAGAAAGGTTAAACAAACAAACAAAAACCTGAGGCAAAACACAGCTTGAAAAACAAAAACAAAAACCAGGTTAAGTTATAAAAGCAAGAAAAGCACTAAGCTAAGACCGAGCATGCAAAACCAATCAATAAGTCTTTGTGTCATAATTTGGGAGCTGGTTGGTGGCCCAAGAGAAAATGCTTGCTACAAAGAATGGCATTGGTGCTTTGAAGGAGATGACATAATCGAAAGTCAAAGTTTAGGCTAACGGAAGGGCCATCAAGGCAACTCTCTCTTAAGAAGCCCACACTTACTCTCACATCTCTACCCCGCTTGACTCATAGCTATATGAAAATCTTTTCTAAAAAGACCACAACTTGCTAGGCATCAGTGGTACATGCCTTAAATTCCAGCACTCAGAGAGTTAAGTTGATCTCTGTGAGTTCAAGGCCAGCCTGGTCTACATATTGAGTTCCAGGACAGCCAGGGATACACAGAGAAACCCTGTCTCAAACAGAAAAAAACCCACAACTTTGCTGTATAAAAAACCAAATTAAGTATACCCAATGTGGTAGTGCATTCGTGTAGCCCTTCTGAGCTTATGGTATTCAGGAGGCAGAGGCAGGAGAATCACCTCCACTCTCAGGCAAGGCTGCTCTGCAGAAGTTCAAAGCCAGTGAGAGTTACACAGTATGACTGTGTCTCAACAAACACACACGAAACACAAAGTAAATAATATCTGCTCTCCAAAGCCAGAGCTATGGATTTAGATTGTATAAAACAGACAGGAGAATGTCAAAACACATCATTCCTTCCTTCCTTCCTTCCTTCCTTCCTTCCTTCCTTCCTTCCTTCCTTCCTTCCTTCCTTCCTCCCTCCCTCCCTCCCTCCCTCCCTCCCTCCCCTCCTCTCCCCTCCCCTCCTCTCCCCTCCCCTCCCCTCCCCTTCCCTTCTTTCTTTCTTTCAAACAGTACTAAGAAAGGTTTTAAAATGCTGGATGTGTGATTGTTTGCCTGAATATACCACAGGCACATCTGAAACTTTCTGAGGCCAAAAGAGGGCATCAGATTCCCTAGAACTGGACTCACAGATGGTTGTGAGCTGCCGTGAAGGTACGGGGAACAGAACTTGGGGCCTCTGTTCAGCAGCGCTCTTAACAGCCAAGCCTTAACTGTCTCTTTAGTTAATATCAGCATCCACACTGTCACCAAAGCCAGACATCTAGAAATCAGAGCATTTTTGCTGTGAGCAATTGGTCTCAAAGGATCCTCATGCCTCAACATTCCACACTGTTGGGACTGCAGGTGTGGCCATCCACCTAGCTCCAAGGAGGTAATTTTGAGTCCCTTTTCACCCTCATTTCCCATCCAAGCAGCAGCCACACCATAACATTTTGCCTTCTTGATTACCCACAAATCTTCCCTCAGTTCAGCTTCTGTATTGCCATTGTCACAATTAAAGTCAGACTGTTTCTGGCCTGGACCATTGCCAACAGCTTCTTTGATGGCCTCTATGCAGCACTTCACATAAACACCACACATCCTCCACTCAAAACCCTCACAAGGCACAGCCCTGCCTCCACCCTTCTTTGGACTCACTCACAGGCCCCTTTGAAAAATCAATGAAAGTAATCAACACTTTCTCTTAAAAGTAAATAAATGAAATAACATCCTTGGATGATGGAGAGAAGCAGAGGGGGAAGGAGAGGAAGAGGGAGAAGGGGCAAGAACAATTTAGTGGATCTCTGAAATCAGAGGTTTGTGGTCTCCGTGAGAAAGGTCAAGCTCCAGGCCAGTAAGATGACTCTGGGCACTTGCCGCTTTGATCCCTACAACTACATAGTGGGATTGAGATAGCCAACCCTCAAGTTGTCCTCTGACCTCCATACATGTGCTTCAGTGTTCCTGAGGCGCACACACACACACACCACTAAATAAGTATGAAAAAAAAGTCAATTTCCTAAACTATAACTTTATAAGGGATAGCCACTGTAATCCTAGAGCCCTTATATCCTGTGTCCAAGAGACCTGAATTATGGTTTTGCTCAGGTTTGTTACCTCTGAATCTGTTCTTTGTCCTCTGCTTGTCCTCACCCTTAGCTTTCCCTATCACCAATCAAATGCCTTCCCGGTGGGAATGATCTCCCTTTGGAAGCTTGGTCTTCTTTTCTGCGTGGGTTGGAGGCTATGCTTCTGTAGATGCTTCTAAAATTGCATCTGCTCTGACTCTGTGTCTGACTCTTGCTTCCTGGGAATCCTTTGTGGACAGTGCTGGGGGGCATTCTGAAGGTAGCTCTACAGTATCTGGGAAGTGCTGGGGACAGAACTGGGTCCTCATGAAAGCTGGGCAGTACACCGAGGCACAGCACAGCCCTGTGCAGCATTTAACACAGGCCCTCAAAGTAGACCTTGCTCAAAAGAGCTTAAAAGAATCGAGGTAGGGGAGGGAGGGAGGGAGGGAGGGAGGGGGGGAGGGAAGCGTTAGACTGCAAGATTGACTCCAAACCCTAATGGATTCAGTGTCTCCTTTTCTGCAAAGCATTTGTCGGCCTAAAGCCGACCCTAGGGGGACCATCTGATAAAGGGAGTATCTCCTGTTCGGAAACAGGAACTTCAATTACAGAGCCATCCCACCAGCGAGTTTCCCATTGGCATTGTGAGTCCTGAGATGTCTATTTGCATTTCCTCCAAGAAAAGAATAGCATTCCACCTGACTCTGATCACAGAGGATTTGGAAGACTGGAATTGTGGGTATCTTATAACACGGTATCAGTACTAGAGAGAAAGAATACAGCACCAAGCACCATCCTGCTCCAGTGTAGACTATAAATAATTCTATGGAGGATTCTTGGCTTCCAATCAACATAATAATGACAGTAGTAAAAAACATATTTTTCCACTGTTAAACAACCCAAAAAATACCAATAGTTCCTCTTTTAGAAACTTATGCAATTCCTCTAGCCACAAAAGAACACTGTGTGTACTTTACAGTATTTTTATATTTCCTTCACATGTGTTGGTATCTAAAGAACGGAATGGTCAAGTTAACGACGATCTGTAACTTCTACAACAGCTTCGTTAATTCAGGGCCACTGAGGAACCAAATCATGCAGGCACAGGGCTCACACCCCATCCCTTAAGGGAAGAAAAACTTTTGACCTTGTAACTACTATGGCTCCTTAGAAGCCACAATGAGGGAAATTCTAAAGTCTAAAGAAAGAGGCTTGGTGACCCCAGCACTCGGAAGGCTGAGGTAGGAGAGACACAAGGCTCAGGACAACCTTGTCTGTGAGATCCTTTGTCTCAGAAAAAACAACCAAAATAAAAATAACTCAGACTCCAAACACTCTTCTGGGGAGGGTCATCAGTTAATCTGAATGGATGAAGGTGGGGCAGAGCAGTGGGATCAGCCATGGAGTATGCAAACCAAATTTGTATTCCTATTATCTGCAAGACTCCTTTGGAACTCCTGAAGACTGGGTGCGGTAGCAGACATGCTTGTAATCGCAGGACTGAAGAGGCAGCTGGCAGACCAAGGCCAGTTTGGGATATCACCTGGGAAAACCCTCTTCTAAAGTCCCAAGGAAGACAGGAAAACGATGAAGTGCAGTATTTTACTTGGTATGCTAATTAATTTTTAAGAATAGGAGCTTGCAGAGCTCCAGATTATTTAATCCATCCCCCCCCCCAAATCAAAAACTTCACCCAGAGCCAGAGCCAGGTGTGGTAGCACAGGCCTTTATTACCAGCACTCAAGGACAGAGAGGCAGGTGGATGGGTATCTGTGCATTTGAGTCCAGCCTGGTCTACACAGTGAGTTCCAGGCTAGCTAGGCTGCTAACTCAAAACAAAACAATACATGCTAGGTAATACTTCAAAGGTATTTTGAGTCAGGAATCTATCTTCTTTCCTTTCTTCTCTCCTTCCTGGTCTTTCTCTTTTTAATGGTAATCTCCAGCATCGAATGCTTACTTCATTGCTGGGGCTCCCACCACCCTCACTGATTTCTGAATGTCATTAGGGAGTACAGACAGGACAGGCACAGTTTCACCTGGGAAGATGGTGTGGGGAAAGCAGGGAGGTTCTCAGTGGAGCAGAAATGCTCCCTGGTGATAAAATGTACTCAGCCCATTTATTCAAAAAATTATTTAATAAAAACTGCTTCTGGCTGTGGGGCCCAGAGCTTGACCACACAACTGCCATGACAGGCTTAAAGAAAGACAGACAGACAGACAGCAGGCTCTTGCTGTCAGCATCCGATGGTATCCAGAAGGACCCAAGAGCAGACACCAGCCAAGGAGGAGCCAGCACCTAAGGGAAAATACCTGATACTCCAAACATTCCCTTCCTGGGAAGGGGACAGATAGTCTCCTGCTGACCTGATGTAGGTAAACCACTGCCAAAAGTTGAAACATCCCTGGAATTCAAACAGCCAATGAATTCATAACAGGTACCCCTAGGCCAAGCTGGACCAATCCCAGGACTGTAACCCCACAGCTCTGAAGCCCCTAGAACCCTCCCCCTCACCTAGTGCTGCTCAGGGTTACTCCGCTCCACTGCTGCACTCCACTAGCGTGGGAAACTTTATTGACAAACTAGCTTGGCTCACTCCCACTCCATTAGTTTGTCAATAAAGAAATTCTTTGCTTTTGCACTGAACCAGTCTTTTGGTGGCCTTTTTTGGGGTCTGGTCTCTGGGCATAACACTTGAGCTTAAGATCAACCTAAATGACATAGAGGAACGACCATCTGGAAAATTCAAAGCAACCCCAAGCAGGCTTTGTAATGTATCCGTATAGCCCTAGCACTCTGAAGGCTAATGCAGGAGGATCAAGAGTTCAAACACAGCCTTGCTTACATATTAAGTTGGACTCACACATACAGACACACACACATAGACATACACAGACAGACACATACACATACGCGCATGTGGACATGCAATATTCCAAGCTCAAACTATTTCTTCCTCAAATACAAAGATCATAGTTGGTTAAGCACTGGTGGTACAAGCCTTTAATCCTACAACTTGGGAGGTAAAAGGCAGGCAGATCTTTGTAAATTCAAGACCAGCCTGGTCGACAAAGCTAGTTCCAGGGTAGCCAGGGCTGTTACACAGAAACTCTTGGAAACAAACAAACAAAGATCATATTTGACTTTGCAACAAATTATTCATTATACTTCAAATGTAAGAGCATTGTTATTTCCATGGGCATATAATACAATATATCTATATTTAAGTAGTTTTACAAAATAATGCATTTGGGATGTGTATTCTTATCTAATTGAAACTTCACTGAAGCATGGAGTTTTATTTCATTTTTAATATTTTTTTTGCCTTGTGTATTCGTGTGTGGTTCATATGCATGAGTGCAGGTGTGTGCAGGCCAGTGTTTACATCTGGAGGTCAGAGGTAAACCTCAGGAATCTTCATCTTCCACCTTGTGTGCTTTTTCAGCTGTTAATTATTGTTGCAGAAGACAGTCTAGCTGATCCATGACTTGCCAGGGACTCTCCTCTCTCACCTCCCTGTAAGAGGTGCTGGGAGTCCCCACCAAATGGGTCCTGAGGTTCCAAACCCATGCTATTTTTAATCTGTAGGCATTCAGTGATCCAAAATATCTGTCACTATCACTTTACCTCTTTCCTCATTGTCCCCTAAGCCCCCCCCCAAATAAAATAACTGCTGGAGCTAAAAGGAAACTTCAGGTGGCTGGAGAGAAGGCTCCGCTGCTGAGAGCACTGGCTGCCCTTCCAGTCTACTGGGGCTTGATTCCCAGCACCAACATGATGGCTCAGAACTGTCTGTAACTCCAGTCCTAAAGGATTTGACTCCCTCTTCTGGCCTCTGTGTGCACTGCACACACGGCATACATAAAGGTAGGCAAAACACCCATGAACGCACACACATATACACACACACAGATACACAAGACACACACACACATGCGCATGTGTGCTTCTTTTAAAAATAAGTAAGAGAAAGCTTCATGTCAAAATGTTTTTTCTGAGTCAAAACTATGGCTTAGTGCACAAAAGTACTTGTGACGGTGCGTGATGACCCAAGTTCTGGCCCTGGGACCCACATAGTAGGAGGAGAGAACTGCTTCTGTACCTTGTCCTCTGGCCTCCACCTGCTCACTGTGACACACACAGAATAAATAAACTTTTTATTTAAAAGAAGAGATGTTTGAGATGGCTCTTCCTGGGAAAGGCAAGAATCTTGGTTTATTAAACAGAACAAAACTATATGAATCATGACACCACCATCTCTTTCCTTTTTGTACAAATTGTCCAAAAAATTCTGTGCTTGGCACAAAAATAACCATTCAATAATGTGTTAAATTAAAAAATATTTCTCCTCATTTATGCTTCTATTAATTTTTCTTACCTAAAGTCTTCCTGGGAAAATATGTAAGCCTCTATTTTTTATTTTTTATTTGTCTCCGTGTGTGTGTGTGTGTGTGTGTGTGTGTGTGTGTGTCAAAGCCTAGAGGCATCAGATCCCCTGAAGCTGGATTACAGGTGGTACAAGATACCTGACATGGATGCTGGGAACCAAACTCTGGTCCTCTGCAAGAGAAGTGCACACTCCTAACCACTGAGCCATCTCTGACTACTCCTTCTCAATCTTTAATATCTCCTTACCATGTCATTCGCTATTGGACAACAGGCAGGTTTCAAAAGCAATGGGAACATTCCAACTACAGATGCCGTTTCATTTATATAACATAGACCATCCTTTAACAGCAGATATGAATTCCCCATTGACCCTCAGGTAACTTACTACAGGCAAATGTGAAGTTCCCATCAAGAAATTAATAGCTAACCTAAACGCAAGAATTGAAATTAAAGAGTTAAGAGTCAAGGGCCATCAGGGGTCTGGTATTCCCTCTAGTCCAAACCAAGTTTTGCCCAGCCTCTTTTACTCTTTCTGACCCACTCCTTAGGTTCTCAATAAGGAAAATAAAGTCAATATGATGGTTTGGAATAGAATGTCCCCATAGGTTCATAGATTTGAATGCTTGGTCTCCAGTTGGCTAAAGTGTTTGGGAAGAATTAGGAGGTGTGTCCTTGGAGGAGGAGGTGTGTTACTGGGGGGTGGGCTTAGGATTTCAAAAACCCAGTCCATTCCCAATTAGTTCACTCTGCTTGTGGATCAAGATGTGAGCTCTCAGCTACTGCTCAGTGCCACACCTGCCTGCTTACTGCTATGCTCCCCACCACAATGGTCATGGACTCTAAGCCTCTGGAACTGTAAACTCCATTAAAATACCTTTCCTATAAGTTGCTTTGGTCATGGTGTGTTTGCAATAATTATTTTTTTTTAAAAGACAGGAGTTTGGATCAGGAGTGGGATGTGGAAGACTTTGGGACTTTGAACACTGTAAAGAGGAAAGGCCTAAGGAATATTCTGCTTTTAAATGCAGGAAAGCTTGTTCAACAAAGGAAGGAACAAATCAAAGCTCATGCAAACATAATTCCCACCCAAGCAGGCAGCAGAACTTGCCAGCATCATCCATGAGGTTCTGGCTTTTGAGTGAGGAAGAATACAGGAATAATGAGATTGTGGAATAGATTGTGGAATCTTCCTCTGCAGCTAAAGAGATCCTCTAAGACCAAGCATGCATCAGGGAAGTCCCTGCATAGACACCAGCAGAGACCCTTGCAAAGAGCTTGAAAGTGAAGCCTGGACTGGGTTGGAGACTCTGTGATTGTAAGGATGCCAAAGCTGTAGGATACCTACCAAGGAAAGCTGCAGGACAGAAATGGAATCAGCCCAAAGAAAAGAAGGATGCTGCAGTCACCAAGGCTGAAGGGCAGAGCCGTCTATGTCCTTAAACATCAAACATAAAGTATAGATTTGGAGTTTGCCTTGCTGGATTTAGGTCTTGCTTTGATCCACTATTTCCTCACTGTGTTACCATTCTTCCCTTTTGGAATGGTAATGTATATTCTGAACCATTCTATGTTGGAAGTATGCAGTTTGCTTTTTGCTTTTGATTTTACAGGGAGTTACAATTAAGAGACTGCCTTGAGTCTCAGAAGAGACTTTGAACTTTTAAACTATGTTGAGATTGTAGACTATGGGGACTTGGAAGTTGGATTATGAGAACTAAGTAAAACATGCTGATTTGGATGGGAATGGCCCCATAGGCTCATCTATTTGAATGCTTCTGCTATAGATGGTGAATCTGTTTGGGAAGGATTAGGAAGGATGGCCTTGCCAGAGGAGGTGTGTCACTAGGTATGAACTTTGAAATTTCAAAAACCATAGTAGGTAATGATGGCCCATGCCTTTAATCCCATCAACTCCACACAGAAGCAGGCAGATCTCTGTAAGGTCAAGGCCACTCTGGTCTATGGAGTGAGTCCCAAGGTAGCCAAGGCTACACAAAGAAACCCTGCCAAAAACAACAACCAAAACCAAACCAAACCAAACCAAAACACCCAGCAACAACAAAACAAAATAAAAAAAACACAAGCCACTCCCAGTTAACTTTCTCAGCCTCGGGCTTGTAGATCTAGATGTATCTCTCAGCTACTATACTTCCCCAGCACCAGGCCTACCTGCCTGCTGCCATGTAACCCCACCCGTGCCTGCCATGCCATAATGATCATGGACTCACCTGAAACTGTAATCAAGCCCCCAGTAAATTCATTATTTTATGAGTTGCCTTGGTCATGGTGTCTTTTTACAGCAATGGAAAAGTAATTAAGACAGCATGAAGGGCAGACAAGAAACAAAGGCTCTGAATGTGAGCTCTCTGACAGTGAGAGCATCTCAGCTAGGAATCCTGAGATTCTGACTTACAGTATCAGTGCCCAATGTAGATGAAGTCACAGAAAGCTCCTTGTAAGATGTCTGAACACTGTGTAAAGGTGCTGTGGTTGGTGTAACAAAACACTGAACAGCCAATAGCTAGGTAGGAGGTATAGGTGGGACTTCCGGGAAGAGGAGGAGGAACCTAGGCACACTAGGAAAAGCCTGGATACAAGGGGAGAAAACACGAGGTCTGAGATGGAGAGAGTTAATGCCATGTGATAGAACATAGATTAATACAGATGGATTAATTTAAGTTATAAGAGCTAGTTATGAACAAGCCTAAACTATATGCCAAGCTTTCCTGATTGATCAGCAGTCTTCTTGTCATTATTTGGAAGCTGGCTGGTGGGACAAGGAAAGACTTGATACATATGGCGTCCAATGTGGAGGCTTGAAAATCCACAAAAGGCCTGAGAAAGCAGTCTCAGGTAGCGGAGGCATACACAGGTATGGCTTAATTTTAAAGGCCTTGCTGTACAGCCAAGAACTTGAGCAGCCAGCACTGGGTACAAACTCCTACTTCAGATAGACAACAAATTCCTAGAGCTGGGGTGGGTAAATGTGGCTTTGAGGCTGGTCCCCATCCACATGAGACTAGGGGGTGGAGCCAGCCACAGGCATGATTTGTCATATGCTAAGTAGAGCCTAAAGTCAGAGGAGGCTACAGATGCACGAACAAAACAAAACAAAACAGAAAAACCAAAGGTCACAGTGTGTTCAAAAATGTATTTTACTTAGATGCTGAAGAAAGAAAATGGAAATGGGTATCAGCCGTCAAAGAAAAAAATAGTTTAAAGATAATAGTCTTTAAAGAGAAAGCAAAGTAATATGTAAAAAAAAAAAAAAAATAAGCCATGTAAAGATGGGGAATTCACAGGGTGCCTTGATCGTATTTGAATTTCTTAAATGTTAATGAACAAAACAATGGCTGCTGAGAGACACTGGATTATGGAGACTGCTAAATTAAGCCAACCTATATATATTAAGAATGTCTTAACCCATAATAGAAGTCAGAAAATATGTTGCACTGAGGGAGAGGTTATGCCTTTGTTTCCACAGAAAACAAAAAGTTATGGTTCTCTTCAAAATTAATGAAAATCAGGTTGGATTGGAGGAGGCCTCCTGAAAAAATAAACCAAGAAATACTACTGGGCAGGTGGCATATATACTGATCCCTCTGTTTGGGAACGGATCTGAGACTGATAGACATGTTATATCTTGTTGGCTACAGAGTGCTCATGACTTATTCTCACATGCCATTCTTTCATATGGCACAGATGGAGGTTTGGTTTATCTTTAGGTGACTTGTGCACAGGGCACTTTCCACACTTGTGTCAATGCAGATCTACATGTTACCTTTAAAAGTTTATGTGTTTTCAGAAAAAGGGACCAGACACCAATGAAAACGATAGCCCAGGTATCTACCCTCTCAGAATGCCTCAGTTGCAGTTTCGTCAAAATTCTACATCCAGAACAACTTCAGGGTTGCTGAGATTGTCCAGCCTCACAGACTACTCCAGCCAAGACTTCAGATACACACTACATTTCCCATCACACAGAGACTAACCAAAAATAATACAGCTAGCTCTCCCAGGACTTGAACCATTATCCTAATTTTCTTGGGGTTTCCTAGCGATGCCATCATCCCTAGACAACAGGAAGCAGTCTAGAGAACATGATGACCATATTCCCAAGAGATGGGGTGGATAGTTTTTAGACATTCAGTAGGTTATGGATATTTGTATGGTAGAGGGGGGTTGGGTACAAGTTGTTATTGGTCATGGTCAGGTAAAAAGCTGAACAAAGATTAGATTCAGAGATCTTTTTCTGAAGGGAAAAGGGGAGACATTGTTTAGAAATGATAGGATGAAAGGGTGGACTGTTGAGTCTGCTTTTGAACAACCACTAATCTCAAATATTTTACACTGGTATGAATTTTTATATATTGACACAAATTTAAGGTGTCTACTCTTTAAGGTATTGTGCCTATGCAGCTTATTTTACAATGTAATGTAAAGTTCTAGTCCTTGAAAGCTATTATTATAAACCATTTATATTGTGGGATATTTGTATACTGTGTGAAGGTGCATTGCTGTGATTGGTGTAATAAGAAGCTGATGGCTAATCGCCAGGCAGGAGGTGTAGGCGGGATTTCCTGGGAAAGAGAGGAAGAGGAGAAATATCGATGTGCAGGGAGAAGCCAGGAGACACAGAGAGAAAACAGGAGGTACAATATGGGAGAGAGATAACACCATGTGATTGAATATAGATTAATATAAATGGGTTAATTTAAGTTATAAGAGCTAGTTGGGAACAAGCCTAAGCTACAAGCCAAGCTTTCATAATCAATAAGACATCTCTGTATCGTTTTTTGTGAACTGGAAGCCGAAAGAAAAATCCAATTACACCTTCCCTCTCTTCCAGCTTCTTAGAAAATATCATCATTATCCATGAAAAATGGTGCTTCCAAGGAAACAAGCCTTCTTACAATGCAAGAAACTTAAGTTGAGTATTTTAAAGTCTTTACTTTTTTTTCTTTCAGTTTTTTGAGACAGGGTTTCTCTGTGTAGCCCTGGCTGTCCTGGAGCTCACTTTGTAGTGTATGTAAGAGATCTGCCTGCTTCTGCCTCCCAAGTGCTGAGATTAAAGGTGTGCACCACCATGTTCAGCTGAAAGTCCCTATTTTTAAGCTCCTTCCTTTACCCAAGGAAAAAAATCCTCATGGTGATCATTGCAAAGGTATGTCTTGGAGCTTCCATATCGATCCGAGGGATGTGAACTGGTACAAATACCTTGGAAAGCTCCTTTGTAGCACCTACCCACATTGTATATATGCCCTCCCTCTGGGAAAAAGCCTATAAGAAATGAGAGTTCAGGCACAACAAACAAAAAAACCCAGCAGTATCATTTGTAATTACAATGAAAACAGAAGCAACTTCTTAAAAAGGGGTTCTGAAAACTGAACGCAGGGGTTTCATCCATACTAAGCAAATACTCTACTATGGAGATACACCCTTAGTCCAGGAAGAGCTTGAATGATCAACGAGGGAATGGAAGAACACATGGAAAAGTGTATCACATCGAACAATGGCAGCCAATGCTGTTTTCAAGAACTGCAGGAAACAGTCTCCTCTAAGCGCTATGTTGAGCCAAAGAGGCTGGATAGACAGCAGGGTACTTGCTGCTGTTGCAGAGGACCTGGGTTTGCTTTCTAACACTCGCATGGTGTCTCATAACTATCTGCAAATCAATTTCAGGGGGAGTTGACACTTTTTCTGACCTTCACAAGCATGCATGGGACACACATACACATGCGGGCAAACACTGGTACACATATAAAGAACACAGGAAGAAGTTGAGCATGAAGGAACAGCTAGCAGAGTGGCTCAGGGCTCATATATGTGAAGCCCTGAGCTTGATTCTCAGCAGGGAAGAGAGAAAGGAAAGGATGGGGTATAGCAATGATTGACTTTTTGTGGATTTCAAAAACAGATAAAAGTAATATAGGGTTTGAGAAATCAGAGTGGTGATAACTTTGAAGCTGAATCACCCTGAATTTTGATGCCCTCCCCCCCATAGTTATGGATAAATGGATGGACTGATAAAATTGTGCATATTTATTGTCTGTGTAGTACACTTTGAATCTGGAGAAGGATATAGACATTTCCTAAGAGGAGTCCAATGCAGTTTGAATGTGGTTGCAAGCACCCCTCTGATACCAAATTACTTCCCTGGACCCCTTTATCCCTTTAGAAAATCCTTTCTGCTATGTAAAAGACGCTAATAACATACACAGCCAAAGCCTTTGCATTAATAGAACCTGAAAAGCAAAGCATCCTATGTATTGGAAAGTACCTATTTACAAACTAGTTTCAAAAAGGTTTTTCCATCCTTTTTCTTTATATCCTACATTTTTTGCTTTATGATTCTTATTTTTAAAAGCGATTGAAAATAATTTCTGATCATTATGATGCAAATATTTTCTCTGTTCTGTTCGAACCAAAATCGTAAACGTTGGAGCTGAAGGGGAAGTAGGGCAGATGAGAGCACCAAGTGCCTCCTCACAAGGCTGCAAAACTAGGGCAGGGCCGGATCTTCCCAGACTCCCAAAACTCTGTCTCTAACTTAAATTGAGTCCAACCCCCTCATCTTCCCAAATAGAAAACTGACGCGAATCGATCTGAACTGGGTCAGAATGGGCCCTTTCCTTGTCATTAACGATTTTCAATCACAACTACCACCCAAGTAGGTAATTTGGGAGGACTGTTTTCAGAGTCCTTGAAAATCTCTCACTAGGGTTTAATCCTAGGATAAGAATAGACTGGAAAGGGGGAAGAACAGTTAATATTTTAATTTGTAAATCCGTTTTGGATAGTATTTCCAAATTAACTAGCCATTGATCTAACGGGAAAATTGGCACAGGTGGGGCTCGCCAGCGGGGATGACCTGGGATGACCGCTCTGGCAGAAGATGCCGGTTTTTTCCCATTAGAGTTTACCTGGTCAATCCATGCCTCAGAGGTGAGAACGCCACCTCTCGAGAATCCACAGTAGCCAGGGGACGGGTCAGGGGATCCGGGGCCACCCGTGCCGCTGCAGACTCTCAAGGGGCTGGTCGCACCCATCCAAGCCCAAGCTTAGGCACTGTGGCCTGGGGACTGCAGAGGAATGCTGCGGGGGAGGGCCGGGGTAGACGAGCAGCAGCCAAGTTTACTGCCTGCGCGGGAGGGCGCAAAGAGGGAAGGAACGCGGTGGTGAGGGGAACGCAGGGATGAGGGGTGTGTGTTCTGCGCTGGGGCGGGGAGGTGGCGAGGGGCCTTACCCAGCAGCAGCAGTCGGCCGCCGCGCCGTGCCAACTCCCGCATGGCCTCCGGAGCGCGCGCGGTACCCAAGCCGCCGGCCCAGCCTGCGATGCGGCCCCAGCGGCGCACCCGGGGGCTGCAGGTGGCTCGCCGAAGGGATGCGCGTCACCAACCGCAGATTCCCTCGGACTGGTGCAGAGCAGAGGGGGAGGGAACCTCTCCTCAGAGGCCGGGGCAGCGCACGAGCCCCGGGGCTGCCTGGCAGGCCGAATTGGCGCAGCACTGCGGCCAAACCCACGTGCCCACCGTAGTCCGCAGCCTGCGCTCCTGGCGCCTGGGGCGCCCCGACTGCGGCGAGGAAGACTGGGTGTGGTCCCGCTGGGGAAGTTGCTTGGACTTGATGGCTCGGACCGTATTGCTGTCCCTGGTAGTCCCCGGACCTCTGCTTTAGATTCCGGAGGGTGAGAAGAGACTCTTCGCGCTCTGGGATCTTTGACACCCCAAGAAGGGTACCGAATCGGTACCACATACTGTCGACTCCGCGGGTTTTATTCCTCGTCTGATAGATCTTCATTGCAGACTGATTTTCTTTGTCTCTCCCTCTTATCTCTTAGGATAACCAATACTCCCATCTATCTCCTATGCAGAAAAGCAGACTTGGTTCCAATGTAAACTAAACTGGGGAGGTTAAACAGACGCTCAAACAAATTAGACAGTGAAATCTCAAAGAATGTTTGGAATTGTGTTCTCCTACTTCTAGCTTTTAGTCTCATAGTGTTTCCAGGTGACAATTATTTTCCGTGCATAAGCTGAACATTGAAAGCCCAGGAACAGCTGCCCTGGCTTCTCCATTAAGGAACCCCCCTGAGCCATTTGTCCTCTGCATCCTAGATCACTCCCCACAATGACAGATGTGGAGCAAATGGTCAGTAATAGCAGTCCCACGCTCTTCGTTCTTTTAATAGTTTTCTCTTCAGGCATGACCATTGTGAGTGGACGACCTCGGTCATCGATGTTTCTCCTCCGCTGCAGTCAGCAGCATTGTTATTTTTCTCTCTTGGGGGAAAATTAAATTGACTTCCATAATGCAGCCACTGTGGAAAATGACAGGGGTTTGGTGCTTTAGCTATTTTAAGGTCATACGACCGACCCATCAACTCCACTTCTGGAACTGCAGCAAGGCCGTGAAGAAATATTCCCACGTTCCTGTCCACAGCAGTAGTGTGACTGTCCACTGAGAGGTGGCCGGAGGGAGAAAATGTACTTATATAAAACAGTGCATTTCATCTTTAATAAGGAGAACAATTCTGATATATGCCACAACACGAGAATCTTGAGGACATTGTGCTAAGTAAAATTTTCAGAGACCAAAAATAGCAAGTAGCTGGGAACCAGGGGGTGGTGGAGCACGGGCAGCTATCTGATGGTGATGGGGTTGTTTTTATAGGATGAAGAGAATTGCCAAATGTGAGCAGAGCAATTTGCCTAGCATGTACAAGGCCCTAACACAGAGTCAAACAGAGCAGAGAGAGAACAGCCAAGTTAATGAGTATATCAATAAAGCCACAGGCAGGCAGGTTGGTCATGAGTTAAGACTTTGTCATAAAAGAAGGAGGAGGAGGAGGAGAAGGAGGAGTGATTTCATATACTGGGTAGGCAGAGGCTGACTGGTACTCAGCATCACCTATTTTCTATCCATTTATTGTCTGGTGATAATATGTCTTTTACAAAGATGCTTATTTTAATAATATTTAGTAAGTACCCAATAAATTTAAATGATACTCCATAAACACGTTTAATAAAAATTTAAATTTACTAATAGCCTAAATTCAGTTATGGCTGCAAATTTTAGTACTTAGTATTTTAAAGCTTTGAACTCAACTTACACATATGGTCATTTTATTGATAATTCTAACATGGCTTGCTTTTCAGCCTTTGACTGTTCATAGCAATCCTCTTATTACATTTTTATTTTTTTAGACATATGCCTTAGTCACTGTCCTAGTGCTATGAAGACACACCACAACCAAGGCAACTCTTACAAAAGGAAGCATTTAATGAGGACTGGCTTATAGTTTCAGGGGCTTGGTCCATTATCATCATGGTGGGGAGCATGGCAGCAGGCAGGCGCTGGAGCAATAGCTGAGCTACATCCTGATCCACAGGTCAAGAGAAAAAGAGGAAGGGAGAAAAAAGGAGGGGAGAAGATGGGAGGGGAGTGGAGGGGGGGCAGGGGAGGATCTGGGCCTGGTAGAAACCTCAAAGCCCATCCAGTGGCACACTTCCTTCAACAAGGCCACACCTCCTAATCCTTCTTCAAATAGTGCCACTCTCTGACAGCTAAGCACTCAAATATGTGACTTTATGGGGACCATTCTTAGTCAAACCACCACAGTACAAGTCATGCATTAATTTTTTTTAATGTTTCAAACACTTGATGGAAGTCCAATCAAAGTTCTTTGGTGTTTAAATAAATTTTGTAAATTTAATAATTAAAACCCATCAATGTTTAAACAGCAATTGCACTTAACTATATATATTTTTAAATTTTAACTTATGGAGCTAGAGAGATATCTCAGTTGTTAAGAGGACATACTGTCCCTTAGAGAGTCCCTAGTTCAGTTCCCACAACTGCCTGTAACTCCACTTCCAAAAGAACCAGTTCCCTCTCTGGCCTTTGAGAATATCAGTACACACACAGACATATAAACTCACAAAGGCACACAGACATTCTCAGAAATAATAAATATACCTGCTTTAATTTTTAAAATGTATTTATTTGTATGTGCACTGGTGTTTTGCCTGCATGCATGTCTGTGTGAGGGAGTAGGATTCCCTGGAACTGAGTTACAGACAGTTGTGAGCTGCCACATGGGTGCTGGGAACTGAACTCAGGTCCTCTGGAAGAGCGTCAGTGCTCATAACTGCTGAGCCATCTCTCCAGCCCAATGAATATATCTTTGAAAAAAATAAAATTTCAATGTACAAACAAGTTTAACATGTCTGATTCTCTTAGAATATATGGGATATTGTAGGAAGAGGTTTTGGCCCGGCCTAGCGCTGAGATCCAGACTAGTAGTCCCAAAGAATTACACAAAGTCTTATATTAATTACATGCTGTTTGGCCTATGGCTCAGGCATACTACTTGCTGACTTTTAAACTAACCCGTGGCTATCCACGTGATTTGGTACCTCTTCCCCGAGCAGCATTTTTGTCTTCTTCCCTCAGTGTCTGCTGGCTCTCTCTTTTGCTCTTTTTCTTTTCAGAGTGTTCTTAGCCTGGTAGCTCCACCCACATTTTTTGTCTGCCTTTTGGCCAATCAGCTTTTTATTAAACCAATAGGAGTGGCAAATATTTACAATGTACAAGAGCATAATCCCACAGCACTTTTTTTTTTAAAACAAGAACTTGAAATCTAATCTTTTTTTGTATGGATTTTTAGACTATTATTTATAACAATTTGTAATTAACATTTTAAACAAAGACAAACATTTTATAATCTATTTTGGGGGGATGTCAGTGTATTTTTTTTTTAAGACTACTTTTTTTTTTTTCTGATTAGGGCTGCTGGTAATCTTACAAAGACCTAAGATTATGGTCAAGTCTACAGTGAGGTAGTCAGTGAAGCTGAATTATTTCACCTAGCAGCCTTGAGTTGTTTTGGATGTAGAGCTGAGAGGAAATTGTAACAGACATATCTTGAAATGTTGGATCATTTGGGCCATTTGTTTTTATAGGAGACTTTTGGGGGTCTTTTTTTAATCAAACTTTTTTAAAACATAGAATTATTGTATAGCCTTTTAATTTTGTGGAAATAAAGAGAAAAAAATTTAAATAATTTTTTTTACTTTAATTTGGAAGTCAAGGAGTTTATAAAATATATAGGTTGGATTAATCTAGCAGTATTTATAATCAAATGTTTCTTAGTAGCTTTTTTTTAGTATTCAAACAATTTAAAGACAACATATAGTATCTAGACTTCTTGCATAACTTTTATCTTTATGTGGCTTATATATTATTTTATTTTTAAGGACTTTTAAAAAAAGTTTATGTATATTTTTAAACATTGTAAACTGTTTAGAGGGTTTTTGTTTTCAGTTTGAATTTGTTTTTATTGTTTATCTCTTGTTTTTGTTTGTTTTGAGCATACCTTTAATCCATTGCAACATGGTTAGGGTTAAAGGCTTGGCTATGGCAGCTGACTCTGTTTTTAATCATATTTTTAATCTGCTAAGGTGTGGCTAAGATTAAAGGCTTGGCACCTCCCCTCCCCTCCCTTTTCCCCTCCCCTCCCCTCTTCTCTTTTCCTCTCTCTCTCTCTTTTGGTCTGTATGAGCAGTAACCTTAAATCTGTCATAAGCAGCTCTTGTTTGCATTGAGACTCTTGTGAGACTTTAGGAACCGGCCTTGTTGCAACATAAGCTGCCCACCACAAGCCTGACATTTTGTAGCTCAAGTCTACATACCACACCATGGCATCTCTGTACCAAGGCCCACTTGAGAGACACAACTTGGAAGTTGTTTTCGGCTCTGTTTTTGTGCTTTTATAGGCTTTATGTAAATGTCCCACATTTTCTTAGTCTGGTATCCCTACCCATAATTCCTATCTGCCTTTTGGCCAATCAAGTTTTTATTAAACCAGTAAAAGTGAAAAATATTTACAATGTACTAAAACATAATCCCATAACAGGATACCTCAAATCATGAATCAAACACAAGGTACTCAGATACGAACAAAATTTGGTAACACCTATATGAACACACTAACATTGTACATTGGCATAAATTGATTTTCTAATTAATATACTTTTAAATGGGGAGCAATGTGTGCCATGGCCCACCTATGGAGGTTGTAGACAACTTTGAGAAGTCCATTTTTGTCTTCCACTAAGTAGAACCTTGGGCTCAAACTCAGGCTTGATAGCAAGAGCCTTCATCTACACAGCCATCTCTTTAGCCTAGTCATATATTTTTATCATCTAAAATCTTTCTGGGCTAGAGGTGTAGCTCACTCATAGATGCTATCATAACTCTTGAAAAGCCCTGGGTTATACCATCGGTAAGAAAAAAGAAAAAGGAACACTTGCAGGTCTTGTGAGTTTACTCACCTTGGTATGTGGTGCTCAGGCCGCTGAGGTACACACCTGTGAATATTGGTTATACACCTGCAATCAGGAGACGAAGCTTGAGGCCCATTCACAACAAGTTCACGGACTCCAGGCTTCACATGGAAGAGCACCATGCTTTGTTTGTCTGCTTTTTGTTTTTAAGTTTCTGCCTTTAATAAAATGGAAAGAGAAGACAATTTATGACACCAATTTTAAGTTTTCCCAGTCCTGGCACATCTTCAATTACAATAACAACATTTTCTAAAATTCGGGAGCTAGGTTTGTTGGCATACACCTGTAGTCCCATGAGGTTGAGGTGTACCTGAACATTCATTAGCCTGGGCTACAAGACCCTATCTAAAAACAAAACAAACAAAAAGCAGGGAGGTTGGGGGAGGGAGATGGCTCAGTTGGTAAAGTGCTTGCCATAAGGATCCCAGAACACAGAACACTCTTAACTTTCTGAGCTACACACTGGTGCCTATAGATATATATGTATGTATGTGTGTGTGCGTGTGCGTGTACGTGTGCGTATGTATGTATGTATGTATGTATGTATGTATGTATGTATGTATGTATGTATGTATGTATGTATATTGCTCCCACATATAAAAAATCAGGATCTACCCCCAGAGGCCAGAAGAGGGCACTGGTTTTCTTGAGAGTGGAGTCACAGGTAGTTGTGGGAACTGAACCTGGGTCCCATGAAAGGAGCAGTAAGTGCTCTTAACAACTGAGTCATCTCTGCAGCCCCATGAGTTGAAAACTTTAAATTCAGTCCCCAGAACCAATGTGAAAAAAATTAGGAGCAGTGTTGAATACTTGTAATCTCAGCATTGAGGAGACTAAAACCAACAACTTCCCAGGGTCCTCAAGGCCTGCCAGGCCAGTCTACTCGGAGATCCAAACCAAGGAGAGATCCCGACTCAAAACACAGATGGGAGCAAGGGAGGTAGCTCAGTGGTTAGAATGCTTAGTGAACAAGCTTAAAGACCTGAGTTCAAATTCTCAGCACCCACATAAAAAGTCAGGCACAGAGAAAGGAGGATTGCTGGGGCATGCTGGCCACCATCCTAGCTCTGGGCTCAGGGAATAAGCAGAGATTGTTAGAGCAGGACACCTGACACTGTCCTCTGACCTTCAAGCACAGGCATGGGAGAAAGTGCCCACATATACATCCACACATACACTCACTACATATATGTACCACACACACACTAAATAAATGTGCTTTAAAAGAAAGTAAAAAGACAACCCACGGAATCAAAGAAAACATTTGAGGCTGGAGATATAATTCAACTGGTAAAGTTGGATTTGAGCCCAGAACCACACAAACTAGGGGTAGTGGTACCTGCCTGTCATCTTGGCACTTAGGCAGGGGCAAGGGGATCCAAAAATCATGAACATCCTCAGTTACACAGCAAGCTGGAGGTTAGGTCCAGTTACATTTGATCATGTTTCAATAACAAACAAATAAATGAGAGATAAGATAGATATAGGTAGGTAGATACACAGATAGGTAGGTAGACAGATAGATGATAGATAGATGATAGATTATAGATAGGTAGATGATAGATTATAGATAGATGATAGATAGATGATAGGTAGATAGATAGATGATAGATAGATAAGATAAGATAAGATACATAGTGTGCTGACTGGTTTTATTTTATGTCAACTTGACACAAACAGGAGGGAGCCTTGGCTGAGAAAATATCTCCATATTATCAGTTGTTTTGTTTTTTGTTTATTTTGAGACAGGGTTTCCCTGTGTACCTTTGGAGCCTGTCCTGGAACTTGCTCTGTAAACCAAGCTGGCCTCGGGCCCAGCCCATTGTGGGTGAGGCCATCCCTGAGCTGGTGATCCTGGGTTCTATAAGAAAGCAGGCTGAGCAGCCATGATGAGCAACCCAGTAAGCAGTGTCCTCCATGGCCTCAGCATCAGCATCCCACCCTCACTGTTTTTGATGATGAACTTTGATATGGAACTGTGAAAAGAATAACCTTTTCCTCCCTAGGTTGCTTTTGGTCGTGGTGTTTTATGACAGCAACAGTGACCCTAAGACAGATGAGAGAGAGAGAGAGAGAGAGTTAGTTCCCCAAACCCACATTCCCTCTTCTGGCTTCTGCTAGCACATACACGTACACTCAGAGAGAAAGAGACACAGACACATAAATATATTTTTGAAAAACAACCCCAAGAACAACAGGAAGGTAGAGGGTACCTCGAAATTGACCTCTGACCTCAAAACATTTGCACATGTACTGCACTCGTGGGAACAGACTCAGCTTCCTGTGGAAGGAATACATCACAAATTTTCATACTGTGATTGTACAGAGGTAGTGCTAATCTTCCTGAATTGTTAGGATTTTCATATATGTGCAGCTGAAGCAAGTGCCAAACTATATGTACTTTTTAAAGGTTTGTGTGTGTGTGTGTGTGTGTGTGTGTGTGTGTGTGTGTGTGTATGTGTGTGTGTGTGTATGTATGTGTGTGTAAGTATGTCCACATGTAAGTGCCAGTATCTGAGGAGATTGGACAAGGGCACTGGATCCCATGGAGATGAAGTTAGAGGTAGTTATGGAAACCAATCTTAAGTCTTTTGCAAGAGCAGTGATGCCTCTGAACCAGTAGGCTACCTCTGCAGTCTCTATGTTAGCTTTTTATTAAAAGTTAAACTCCAGTGCATAATAAAATTTTTATGGCCACATAACCCCCTTTGAAGTGTATCTTTCTACACGGATTTTCACTTCCTGACTTGGAGCATTACTTCCTCCATCTACCTGCTTCATTTCTCAGCACCCCTCTGCCCCAGATCCTACCATGATGCTGCGTGGTACACCTATCCCTCCCTCTGCCCTCGAAGAACACAGACACCCTTGCCGCAGACAGTTCCTGCACCCATCTATCTCCTCTCTGAAACATCCCATCGCCTGTACCTTAATTCATGTTTAATTAGAGCTGTGTAACTAGTCTGGAAGGTGAGCTTTGGAAGATGTTTACAGGAAGGAGAGGGAAGAATGTGATTTTACAGACTTTAATTTGAAAGACCTAATATCAATCATGGTGACTGCTATGGGATGGCCCCACGGGGAACTCATCAGATGAGTCAGGCTCACAGTTAGAGAGGAAGTAAGGTAAATGAAACTGGGGGATTATTTCATATGGTGCTTTGATTTGAAGGGGAAATTGGGCAAAACTAAGGCAGCACACATCATTTTATGCCACGGAAAAGAAGGAAGAATATTTAGACCTTGTTCATAACACAGCAAAGATTGCACAGTGGACCTGCAACCTGCTGCTCAGCTCTGAACAAAACCAGGCTGGAGCAAGCTCCAGGGTGTTTCACTGCTGCGGACAGAATTTCGGAGAAGATTCTCATGTGTTGTTTCCTTCCTCCCCGATCCTAAAAACTGCAAGATTACAGCAAACAGTGAGGAAATGGCTTCAGTCATTCTGAAATTATATTTGTGCATATAAACATTTATGACAATATATTTAATATCTTATATGTCAATCTACAATACATAGATAATATAATGTATGTGACACTGGATCACATAGCTGAACTTAAGGCTAACAACAAAAAATTCTGCTCACTTAAGACTCTTTCTGCTTGGATCAATGCCAATGAATGCAAGTGACCACAAACTCATTTTATGAGTTAAAATTGCTCACAGTCATGAGCCCAAGAGTCTCCACCTGCTAGTCAACACGTCCTTGTGTGATGCTGTCCTCAGAACACAGGCTGGACATAAAGATTTACTCCTAACACAGAGTGATGTGGGAATCCGTTTGTGTATGCTGTGAATCTCAATCTTTAAATAAAGGAGCTGTTTTGGGTCATGGCAGACACCATAGAAGAAGTGGGAGGAGAATTCAGAGTTTAGGTAGGAGAAGCAGGGCGGAGTCAGAGGCAGATCCAGCCAGCCGCCCAAGGAGCAACATGTAAGGAGCACGGGTGAGCCACGGGCCACGTGGCCAACAGATTAATAGAAATGGGTTGATTTAAGATATAAGAGCTAGCTAGCAATGTGCCTGAGCCATAGGCCAGACAGCATGAAGTTAATAGAAGCGTCTGAGTCGTTTCTGGGGACCCGGGCGGCGGTGGGCGGCTAAGCGGTCTCGGGCGGCAGGTCTGTGGGTCTCTGGACCTCTGGCGCCCGGGACCCGAGAACCCCACTACTACAACAGAGGACATGGCAAAGTGTGGGGTGTCATTTCCCAGATCAAACTGCAAACAGACACACACTCTTTCCTACCCCTCTCTCCCACAATCATGAAAACTTCCTAATGGAGAGTTCTAGACTTGAGCATGTACATATTTGAGCTTAGATGGAGATCCTCTAGGTCAAGGTTAAGATGGCTGCAGTATTAGTTTTGAAGGTAGTCTGTGGGCAGGTCTTAGAAGGATCTTTCTGAAACATAGAAACCATGAATTATTTTTTTAAAGGCTGTTTCAGGCTACTAAGGCTTGGGGTAATCTTCTAAGCAGCAATCAATAACTCAATAGCTCCTTTTGTCCACACGCTGGTGAAAGAAGTGTACACAACTTTAGTGAACCCATTCTATTCTATGGAGGGAGGAAGCAGGGAATGGCCCATGACTGTAATTCCAGCATTCCAGAGGCTGAGGCAGGAGTGTTGCTGCAAACTCAAAGGCAACCTGAGCTATGTAGTGCTGTGGAATTATGCTCGTGTATACTGTAAAATTTGTCACTGTAAATATTGGTTTAATAAAACACTGATGGGCCAGAAGCTAGGCAGGAAACAGAGGCAGGGCAACCAGACTAGGAGAATTCTGGGAATTGGAAGAGCCGAGTGGCAGATGTCAGTGAAGCACAGTGGAAGATGAGAACGCTGCACTGAGAAAAAGGTATCAAGCCATGTGGCTAAACATGGATAGTTTAAGAGTAAGAATTAGCAAGTAATAAGCCTGAGCCATAGGCCAAACCGTTTATAATTAATACAAACCTCTGAGCGATTATTCGGGACTAAGCAGCTGCAGGTCTGTGGGTCCAGACAGGATGGGCAGGGACATAGAAACTTACAATTACAATGTAGCTCAAAAAAGCTAAAACCAAACACAAAGAGAAAGTTCTGGACATGTTTAAAGACATATTTACTAGTGCACATTATAATGAACAAATATTTCCATCCTTAATGTTGCACTTTGGATCAAGTAGTATAAAGGCCTGGTCCCCAGGTAATGTGCTATTGGGAGGTGACAAGGCCATTAGTAGGTGGAACCTGGTAGAAGAAAGAAAATCACTGGGTATGTACCCTTGAAGAAGGTATTAGAAGCTAATCTCTTTGTCTCTCCTCTTCCATTCTAGCTGCCCCTGAGGTAAATGGAGTGCCTCCATCAGGCATACCTCACCATGATGTACTAGGCAACCAGAGTTAAGCATCTAAACCATGAGGCAAATGAAGCTTCCTATTTTTACATGATTTATAATTATATTTATAGTTGGTTCTGTTTCTGTTACTGTTACACTGCCAGAAAGCTAACAGTATGTTTCTGTTGTGTTGGTCTCCACTCTGCATAGGATACATGCCTTTGTATTAGTCATACTGACTTTCGGGTCCAATGGCATATATCTGTGGTGATAGCAGTTGGGGCACTGGACCTGAGCCCCAGTATCCTGAGTTTACTTTCCTCCAGCCCCATTTTTCTCACTGAAATTCAAAATGTCTTCCTGCATCTTATTCACTGGATAAGAAAGAGAAAAGGATGTTTTGGTGACAAGTTTTATACTTTTTGGTTTCTGTAACCAGTTCTTCTGGTTTTTATTCTTTATTTGTTTAAAAACAAACAAACAAACAACAAACAGAGTCTCACTCTGTAGCCAGGTTGTCTGGAACTTACTATGTTGCCTAGGCTGAACTCACAGCAATCCTCCTACTGAGCTTATGGGCATGATTTTCTCCCCTAATTGCTAGGGATTGAACTGAGAGTCTTGGTGCACACATTTAACCACTGAAATATGCCTCCATCCCCGTTGACCAAGTGATTATTTATCATCATCACCTCCATCACTGTCGCGAGCACCCTCGCCCGCCCGCAAGGACGACGCAACACCAGGCTCTTCTTTCAGTGGTTTATTCAGGACCTTGAAACTTCTTCTGCCTCTGCTCTGCCTTTGCTACTGCCTCTCCCACTGGGGAAAACCCCGCTCCCAGCTATATACCCTCTGGACTGCTAGTCACGGGGCACCACATGGGCCATGCCAATAGATCCAGGTGCACGGAAGTAAGCCACACCTGGAAGCAAGCCACGAGCTTAGCCTTAGCCAAATAATGAGTTGTTTATCTCAGAGAGCTCTCACCGTTGGGAAGGTGAAAGCTTCATCACTATCACCATCACTATTTAGATGAGATTTTGCTATATGTAGCCCAGGCTGGCCTCAAACTCAAGCAAATTGCCTGACTCTGCCACCTGAGGGTTAGAATAGACAACACAGCTAGGTCATTAATATTTAGCTTCAATGTTACATTTCAGGCACAATTTGGACCAAACTGGATATTTAATACTATATTTCAAATGCTAAACAGCCACACATGCTGGTGGAAACCATGTTAGACAGTACTTTCTCAGCTGTATGCCATTCAGAAAATATTATCTATACATAGTACAGATAACAGTCGTACTATCTGTAAATATAAACAAAAGTCATGTTTCTTTATATCAGTTCAAACTCTTTTATTAAAAAAAGGTAACAAAACAAACAACAACAAACTAGAGCTGGAGAGATGGCTCAGAGGTTAAAAGCATTGACTGCTCTTCCAGAGAGCTCAGTTTCAATTTCCAGCAACCACATGACAGCTCACAGTCGTCTGTAATGAGATCTGGTGCCCTCTTCTGGCATTCAGGCAAACATGCAGACCAAACACTGTATAAATAATACTAAATAAATCTTTAAAACAAACCAAAAAACTAACAAATAATGGTAATAATAAGCATCCATGTCTAACTAATCTCCAATCTTTACCCTAGAGGGACTTCTTTCTTTCTTTCCACCCCCCCTCCATTGTTACTGATGTTGTGGATTGTCCTGGTTAGGGTTAGGGGAGGAAAGGGTTTGTTTGACTTCCACATCATAGTCTATCATTGGAAGAAGTTAGGGCTGACCTGGGTGACATAAAACATTGCCTTGAACACAGAAGAAATGTTGGAACTGAAAATTTCAAATAAATCAAGTGAAAGGTGAAATCCTCACCACCAGACTAGAGATGAAGCATGAGAGAGAACATGAGGGACTGACCACTATGCTGACACACAAGGAAAAAACAGGAAGGTGGGGACAGAACATACCAGGGTCTATGAGACGCCAGTCAAAGACTAGACAGAATTAGAATTGGTGAGTGAACACAACTCACTGAAGCAATAAAAAATGTAACCAGCGAAACAATAGCAAATCTCCAAACTGTGAGAAAGATATGCAAATCCAGGTAGAGGAGGCATTTATAACCCCAAGTAGACACAACCAGAGAAGAACCTCTAGTCTTGAGCTAATTAATAGTTGTGCTTACTCTAGTGAGTTGACGGGAGAAGATGAGAGTAACATTACAGCAGATGGCAGCAAGGCATAAGCCAACTGACTTAGGAAATGAGCCCCTCACCCTCCCCACATATGTAAGATATACTGAAACTGAAACGTGATGATGTAAAGAAACATAAACAAGTCAGTAGAGATCAATGAGAGCAAAGCATCATGAAGTTTTTCCAGCAGAAGCCCAGGACTGGAAAGATCTACTGCCGAATCAGACTTTTAAAGAAAAGCTAGATTCTCTGCTCTTCAAACTCTTCTCTCTCCTATAAAATAGAAAGTAAAAGAATGTTTCTAAACTCCAATCTACAAACTGCTACTACTCTGGTAAAACCCTGACCAAAGGTCGCCAGTAACAAAACTATCTCACAATACCCTTCATAAACACAGATACAGCTTCTCTCTCAGTTAAGACACTTGAAAATAAACAAAGAGATACTGGAAAACAGAATATAATGATGATCAAGTTGGTTTAGCCCATGGATGATTCAACATGACAATAAACATAATTATAAAATGCAAAATCAGGGATAAAAAGTCGTATCATCTCAGTGGATGCTCCGAAAGTCCTGATATTTGTTGCTCAACATTTCTTCATGCATGACAAAAACCCTAAAAAAATTCAGTAGAGAAGACCCTTCCTTATGTCTTACTTAGGTTTCTATTGCTGTGGTAAAACACCATGACCAAAACAATTGGGAAACCTTACAGTTTGTAGCCCATTATCCAAAGAAGTCAGGCAGGACAAGAACCCTGAGGCAGGAGCTGAGGCAGAGGCCATGGAGGGCACTGCTTACTGGCTTGCTCCTCATGGCTTGCTCAGTCTGTTCTTTTATAGAACCCAGGACCAGCAGCCCATGGATGGCTCCATCCACCGTGAGCTGGGCCCTCCCCATCAATCACTAAACAAGAAAATGCCCTGTAGGTTTGCCTGTAGGCTAATCTGGTGGGGGCATTTTCTCAGTTCCCTTTTCCCAAATGACTGTAGCTTTTGTCAAGTCCACAGAACACCAACCAGCATCCTTCAATATAATAAGCCCAAGATGGAACAAACTCACAGCCAATATTTTACCAAATGGGGAAAAGCTGAGAACATTTCTTCTAAAATCAGGGTCAAGGCAAAGGTGTCTTTTGCCACACATCCCTCCCCACCAGAGGTGGCCCTGCTTGTCCTGGAACTCATCGTGTAGACCAGGCTGGCTACTCAAACTCAGAGATCTGCCTGTTTCTTCCTCCTGAGTGCTGGGATTAAGGGCATGGGCCACCATTGCCAGGCTAAGGTGTCTCTTGCTATCAAATTTACTTGATATGGCCCTTCAAATTTTATCAAAGCAAATTAAGAGAAAAGTAAGAACAGAGACAGGAAAGGGTTGAGCCAAGGTACCCCATTTCGGATGGCATGACCACTATTCTTAGCACACCTTAAAGGCTCTACCAGAAGACTATAGAGTTGATAAGTCAGTAAAGCAGCCTATTCAAAGTCAACATCTTTTCACACAACAGTAAGTGATGAG
This sequence comes from Phyllotis vaccarum, assembly GCA_033318265.1. Taxonomy (NCBI): domain Eukaryota; kingdom Metazoa; phylum Chordata; class Mammalia; order Rodentia; family Cricetidae; genus Phyllotis; species Phyllotis vaccarum. The sequence continues at coordinate 139,605,366 of JARWLC010000009.1, read as the reverse complement.
TTCATGGAGAAACAGATCAGGAAAGCAACCCCATCCACAAGGCTCTGGGTTCAATCTCTAGCAAAACCAGAAAGCACTTAGAGAAGGAAAACACTAGTGTGCTCTCTCATTATAAAAAAAAGTCAACTCAAAATGAATGAAATGCTTCCTGCAGTTTGATGGTTAAATGCTCTCCCTCCCCTCAACCTTTCCACCCTCCCCACCAAGGCTCATGCAAACAATAGTGTCTTGCTGGTGGCTGTTTTGGAATGTTAGGTCTCCGAAAGGAGGTGTGCCTTGCTGGAGGCTGAGGTTGTATAGAGTGGCTGCATTTCTTGCTTTCAGCTTCCTGTCTACTGATAAATGTGACCAGCTGCCTCATGTTCCTGCATTATTGTTTTCCTGCCATGACAAAGTCCTTCTTAAACTGTAAGCCACAGTTCCCTTCCTGCCTTAAGCAGCTACTGGTCAGGTATTTGGTCATAACAATGAGAAAAATACCAAATTAATTACCTTTAAAAAATATGTGTGGTATGCATGCATGTGTGTTGAACAGACATTGGCAGGAATTTTGTTTCTCCTTACCTTACTCACTAAGGCAGGATGTCTTGTTGAGATTGAAAATGTACACCCTTTTCCCATGAGACTAGAGACTAGACCCTCTCCTGACCCCCCCCCCCATAATTCCTGGTGTAATGATAGTTGGTGTACAAGTACGTGCCAGACTGAGAGGAGCCAGCTGCACCCTAAGATAAGCATCTAGGGGAGAGAATTGCGCCCTTATGACTCTCCCACCATTCCCTTTATGGGCTATAAACTGCTGTGCAAATATGCTGTGTTAAGACAAATGGAACTACAATGCCCCAAGATAAGAGCCCAGGGCGGAGGGCAGTCCACTCCAGGAAATACCACAAAGACCAAAGGAATCTGGATGGCCGAACTCTAACTGACCTCGCTCCCCTGCCCTGAGAAAAGAACCAAATAAAAAGCCTGAAACCTTGCTGTTCAGGGTCTTCGGCTCCTATTCTGGCCGTTGACCCGTGCGCGCATGAATAAACCTTTTTGTGCTTTTTCCTGATATCAGTGCCTGCCTCAGTTTGTCCGGGGGGAACCCCACATCTTGGAGGTCCCACCGAGATCCTTATCAGTTTCGTGGGAGACCCCCTCGGGCGTCTGCCTGTCTTCGGTAAGTCGGTCTGTAACGGCTGCTCGTGAGGTCCGTGAGGGCCCCGAGCTGTGGCGGACAGACGTGTCGGGAGCCACAAGCCGCGACCCTGGGGGACGCCCTGGGGCCCTTTGGGAACCCGGAAACGGGAACCCAGTCTGATTTTGGGAACCCGGAAACGGGAACCCAGTCTGATTCTCTGTTACCGAGACGGAATTTTGGCCAAAGGTCCGGACCGCTAGAAATATTTTTGGTTTCACTCTCTTCTCGATCGTGCCGGCTTGTCTTGTCTTTCTGTGTCGTGTCTCTCTTTGTGTCTTATTGTGTCTGTTTCTATCTGTTTGGAATGGGACAGTCCACATCAACGCCCCTCAGCCTAACTCTCTCACACTGGTCTGAGGTGACTGACCGGGCTCACAGTCTTTCTCTACAGGTTAAGAAGAGCAAATGGCAGACTTTCTGCACCTCCGAGTGGCCAACGTTTGGAGTGGGATGGCCCACGGACGGTACTTTCCATCTTCCCCTTATCCAGGCTGTTAAGAAAATAATCTTTACTCCAGGGTCCCGTGGCCACCCAGACCAGCAGGCTTACATCTGGGTTTGGGAGGACCTAGCCATGGACCCACCCAAATGGGTTAAGCCTTTCCAGATTCCTCAGACTCCGGTTTCTGCCCTACCAGTCAAGGACACAACTAAGTCTCCTCCCCTACCCTCGGCCTCAGCTCCTGTCCTGCCTGAGTCTCAAACTGATCTCATTCTCTTAGATGCTGACCTCCCGCCACCTTACGGCAACGAACGGCGCGGGACCCCAAATGACTCACCCTCGGGGCCCGCTGGCACGGGCCCAAGTCCTCCCCTCCCCTCCCCCTCAGGGCCGGCTCAAGGCACACGCCAGCGCCGAGCCCAACCTGTGCTTAGTACTGATGTGGCAGTCACTCTCCCCCTGCGCCCCCTTGGAACCACCGTGGATGATGGGACAGGGGGTGACATGCCAGCTCTCCAGTACTGGCCCTTCTCAACGAGCGATCTCTATAACTGGAAAAATAATAACCCCCCTTTTTCTGAGGACCCCGTTAAGCTAACGGGCCTCCTAGAGTCCGTGATGTTTTCCCACCAGCCCACCTGGGATGACTGCCAGCAGCTTCTAGGTATCCTCTTCACTTCGGAGGAGAAGGAGCGGATTCTCTTAGAAGCTAGAAAACTAGTCCCAGGACCAGATGGCAGACCCACTCAGCTCCCCAACCTCATCGATGATCACTTCCCCTTGCGACGCCCGGATTGGGATCCCAACACCCCTGAAGGTAGGGAGCATCTGTCCCTCTACCGCCAGACTCTGATGGCAGGTCTCCGGGCGGCGGCACGACGCCCCACCAATTTGGCAAAAGTAGGTGAAGTTCTGCAGGGCAGTGAGGAATCTCCATCTGCCTTCTTGGAGAGACTTATGGAAGCTTACAGGCGGTTCACTCCATATGATCCGCAGTCAGAGGAGCATAAGGGAGCAGTAGCTATGTCATTTATAGGGCAGTCAGCCACAGATATCAGAAGGAAGCTACAGAGGTTAGATGGACTACAGAATTTGAGTCTAAGAGACCTAGTTAGAGAAGCTGAGAAAGTGTTCTATAAAAGAGAGACAGTAGAGGAGCGAGAGGCGAGACTAAATAAAGAAAAAGAAGAAAAAGAAAGACAGAGGGAGAGGCGACGGGATCGAGACTTAACTAAGATTCTGGCCACTGTAGTTAGGGAGAGCCCTGGGCCACGGGGCAGACCTGGCCACCGCCGAGACCTGAAGCCTAATCAGTGTGCATATTGCAAAGAAGAGGGACACTGGGCCCGAGAATGCCCCAAGAAAAATAAAGGAACAAAACCCAGGGCACCAATCTTAGCCCTAGACGACTAGGGGGGTCAGGGCTCGGTCCCCCTCCCCGAGCTCCGGGTAACCTTCAATGTGGAGGGGACCCCCGTTGACTTTGAAGTAGATACGGGGGCGGTATACTCTGCTCTCCAGGCCCCCTTAGGGCCACTATCCACTCGGAAGACGCTGGTACAAGGAGCAAATGGGAGCTGCAAGAGATCCTGGACCACCCAGCGTACAGTCAACCTGGGAAAAGGTACCGTACAACATTCATTTTTGGTGCTACCAGATTGTCCAGCTCCCCTGATGGGAAGAGACTTATTAACCAAGCTAGGAGCACAGATCACCTTTACTTCTAGAGGACCAGACTTAAAATTCACCAGCCCCTTGGTAGGGGACCTCCAACTCCTCACCATGGAGCTGCCTGTAGAACAAGAATATAGACTATATGAAGTCGCTCCGACCCACACGATCTCCACCCCAGAAGGGATGGAGACGTGGATGCGGAAGTTCCCTGGCGCATGGGCTGAAACAGGAGGACTTGGGCTAGCTGTAGACCAACCACCAGTAGTGGTCACCTTAAAACCCTCGGCCACGCCTGTCCGGGTGAGGCAGTACGCCCTGAGCAAAGAGGCACGAGAGGGCATCTGGCCCCATATACAGAAGTTTCTAGACCTAGGGGTACTGAAACCTTGTCAATCTGAGTGGAACACTCCTCTGTTGCCTGTTAAAAAGCCTGGCACAAATGACTATCGCCCGGTGCAAGACCTTAGGGAGGTTAACAACAGAGTTATGGACATCCACCCCACTGTACCGAATCCTTATAATCTCCTGAGCACCCTGCCACCTGAAAGAAAGTGGTACACAGTTCTTGACCTAAAAGATGCCTTCTTTTGCTTACCCCTCCACCCTGACTCCCAGAACATTTTCGCTTTTGAATGGACAGACCCCGAGAGGGGGACGTCGGGGCAGTTAGCCTGGACCAGACTACCCCAGGGATTTAAAAATTCTCCCACCATTTTTGATGAGGCACTGCACAAAGATTTGCGGTATTTTCGAGAACAGAACCCTGAAGTAACTCTCCTACAGTATGTGGACGACTTATTACTAGCGGCAGAGACATACGAGTCCTGCAGGCAGGGTACAGAAGAGCTTCTAAAAAGCCTCATGCAACTTGGGTACCGAGCCTCAGCGAAAAAGGCACAAATTTGTAAGACCGAGGCTATCTTCTTAGGCTACTCCCTTAAGGATGGAAAAAGATGGCTCACAGATACTCGCAAACAGGCGGTGGCCAATATCCCAACACCCTTGAACAGAAAACAATTGCGAGAGTTCCTAGGTGCAGCCGGATACTGCAGGCTCTGGATCCCAGGGTTCGCGGCCTTGGCAGCTCCCCTCTACCCACTCCTTAAGGACGGAGTCCCATTCACATGGGAACAAAATCAGCAGAAATCCTTTGATGACATCAAACGCTCCCTGCTCTCGGCCCCCGCCTTGGTGTTACCGGACGTGAGTAAGCCTTTCACACTCTATCTGGATGAAAGGGAGGGGGTCGCTAAGGGAGTATTGACTCAGGCGCTTGGCCCATGGAAGAGACCAGTGGCCTATCTGTCCAAAAGACTTGATGCAGTGGCACGAGGGTGGCCCAAGTGTCTGCGCGCAATCGCAGCGGCGGCAATACTGGTCAAAGACGCGGACAAATTGACGTTAGGGCAGAAACTAACCCTCGTGGCGCCTCATACCCTAGAGAGCATAATTAGACAACCGCCTGACCGGTGGCTCACCAACGCCCGCATCACTCATTATCAGACTGTGCTGCTAGATAAAGACCGTATTGTCTTCGGGCCTCCGGTGACTCTGAATCCAGCTACTCTCCTCCCCGCTGGGGAAGGGGCTGGGGCAGAGGTGATTCATAATTGCCAGGATATCTTAGCAGAAGAAACTGGAGTACGTAAGGACCTGAAAGACTGTCCATTGCCCAACTCGGACTTAATATGGTATACTGATGGAAGCAGCTTCATCCACCAGGACGTTCGGAGAGCTGGGGCAGCAGTGGTGAGTAAGGACAAGGTCATATGGTCACAGAGACTACCCGAAGGCACCTCAGCACAAAAAGCTGAGTTGATAGCACTGACCAAGGCTTTGAACCTAGCTGCAGGAAAACGGGTTACCATCTACACAGACAGCAGATATGCTTTTGCTACTGCCCATGTACATGGTGCCATCTATCGAGAACGAGGCTTGCTGACATCAGCGGGAAAAGAAATCAAAAATAAACAAGAAATATTGGCTCTACTCTCGGCAGTAATGATGCCAAGAGAATTGGCCATTGTACACTGCCAGGGACACCAGAAAGGAGACTCACCAATAGCAAGGGGTAACAGGAAGGCAGATGAAGAGGCCAGAGCGGCAGCACTCCAGGAGGCTCCGCAGCAGCCCACCAAAACAATGGCTCTAAAGGCTGCAAAAGGCGATAGTCAAAAATCTGAGCCACCAGAAGACCTCAGAGATTATCTCCACAGAATCCACAGGTTAACACACCTGGGATCGAAGAAACTACTCCAACTGATCAAAGATGAGACAAGTTTGGCCTCCATAGAAAAAGCCAAAATGACCGCCGAGGTTGTGGCTGGATGCCAGGCATGCCAAAAAGTAAACGCCTACCCGTCACGAGTTCCTCCAGGCCGAAGGCTGAGAGGAACCAGGCCAGGTCAGTATTGGGAAATAGACTTCACGGAAGTCAAACCTGCTAAATACGGACTAAGATACCTCCTAGTGTTCGTAGATACTTTCACTGGATGGGTAGAGGCTTTTCCGACTAAGAGAGAGACTGCTACCATGGTGGTTAAGAAAATCCTAGAAGAAATCTTCCCGAGGTTTGGATTGCCCAAGGTAATTGGTTCCGACAACGGGCCAGCATTTGTGGCTCAGGTAAGCCAAGGGATGGCCAGAGTGCTGGGGATTGATTGGAAATTACATTGTGCATACAGACCCCAGAGTTCAGGGCAGGTAGAAAGAATGAACAGAACGATTAAAGAGACCTTAACCAAATTGTCCATGGAGACTGGAAATAGAGATTGGACGATGCTCCTGCCTTATGCTCTTTTTAGGGCCAGAAACACCCCCTCAAAGTCGGGACTTACACCCTTTGAGCTCCTTTTTGGCTCCCCACCCCCTGTGCGGGACCTCAGAGACACCTCGAGGCAGGGAGAGATCACTCACACCCTTTTGTCTGACAGGCTGCAGGCGCTAGCTAAGGTTCAGCACACCCTGTGGAAACAGCTGTCCGACCTGTACCGGCCAGAGGGAGACGGAACCCCCCACCGTTATCAAGTGGGTGATTTCGTCTACGTTCGAAGACACCAACATCAGACTCTCGAGCCCCGCTGGAAGGGACCATACCAGGTGTTACTGACGACGCCCACGGCTGTTAAGGTTGATGGCATCTCGGCCTGGATCCATGCGTCTCATCTTAAACCAGCACCTACCCCGGATGACCAACAGTGGACTGTGGAACGGACTAATGATGATAACCCTCTTAAGCTTCGGATCTGTCGCAAAAGAAATGAATCCCCACCAGCCGACTAGCCAAACGTGGCAGGTGATCTCGGGGGCGGGAGATGTGGTTTGGAAAATCTCCTCTGACAAGCACCCTGCTTGGACCTGGTGGCCCCCACTGACCCCTGATCTATGCCAACTCCTGGCGGGTGCTGAGGACTTTGACATCCCTACCACGGACCCGGCGAGACCCAGCGAACCGGAAGTGTGCTTGCAGAGTGGACGGTGTCCTTGTTCACAGTACCCAGCAGGGTGCCGTGACCCACGAGCACGAGCTGCATTGAGAGACAGACCCTTCTATGTGTGCCCCAGGGATGGGAGAACTAGGGCCCAGGCCTATAACTGCGGGGGGCATGAAAGTTTTTATTGCAGAGCCTGGGGATGTGAAACCACTGGACAGGCCTGGTGGAACCCAAAGTCCTCATGGGACCTGATACAGGTAAAAAGACAAGACGCAAGTGAGCAGCCACTTTCCTCAGATTACTGTAGAGGAGTTCCCAGGTCAGTCACTACTCTTTGGTATGGATCAGGGCCCTGTGTATCCTTTGCATGTAATCCCTTAAATATCACGTTCACTCCTTCAGGGAGGGCATCTAAAGATTGGATAAAAGGGAGACAGTGGGGCCTAAGAGTATATCATCAGACGGCATACGATCCAGGGACTCAGTTCAGAATTAAATTGATAATAGGAAACCCAAGCTCCCAGCCCGTAGGCCCCAACCCAGTCATTAAAGAACAAAAAGGTCCAGTCCAACCCCCATTACGCCGTCCTCCCACTTTATCGACCAACACCAGGGGTCCTTTGACACACCCGCCAGCCACCTCGAGCCCTATAATTAGCACCACAGGGCAGAGGTTACTGGACCTAGTTGAAGGAGGATTTAAAGCCCTAAACAGCACTCAGCCCAACCTGACAGAATCTTGCTGGCTTTGCCTCCAAGCTAGCCCCCCCTATTATGAGGGAATAGCGGTAAACGGGAGCTATAATCACAGCACCACCTCTGAGGGCTGTGACTGGACAACTAGATACAGGCTCACCCTCCCTGAAGTTGCAGGTCAGGGAACCTGCCTAGGAACACCCACGGAGAAAGAAAATCAACTCTGTTCCCACATCGGGGCAGTTAAAAGCACGGGCTTTTTAGTTCCCAGTCCTGGCTTAGGGCTCAGATGGGCTTGCAACACCGGCATAACTCCCTGCGTCTCCACTGCAATCTTTAACAGCTCCCGAGATTTTTGTGTGCTTGTTAAAATTTACCCCCGACTACTCTATTACACCCCTGATGACTTTGAAGATCACTTCCAGGACTACACCCGTTACCACCGAGAGCCAGTTAGCATAACGCTTGCCGTCCTCCTAGGGGCAGGAGTCCTAGCGGGGGTAGGGACCGGGGCCGCAGCTCTTATTGAGGGGCCCCGGCAGTTGGGAATGCTCGAGTCAGCTATCCAACAGGATTTAAGGGCCATAGAAACCTCTGTTATGGCCTTAGAAAAATCCCTGACCTCCCTGTCAGAAGTAGTCCTGCAGAACAGACGCGGGTTAGACTTGCTCTTCCTAAAAGAAGGCGGTCTCTGTGTCGCCTTGAAAGAAAAATGTTGCGTTTATATAGACCACACCGGAATAGTCAGAGAATCCATGGCTAAACTCAAAGAAAGACTAGATGCCAGAGATAAGAGACTCAGCAGCTACCAAGGATGGTTTGAGGGGTGGTTCACACGATCTCCGTGGTTAACTACCCTTGTTTCAGTCATATCGGGACCTTTGCTTATTCTCCTCCTGATACTACTCATAGGCCCCTGCGTTCTTACTCGTATCACAACGTTCGTAAGGAAACAAATTAGTGGAGTAAAAATGTTAATAGTCAGGCACAGGTATCAGCCCATCCCAGACAATGATCTTTAAGATTAATAGATCATACATAAGAAGAGGAGGGAATGTTGAGATTGAAAATGTACACCCTTTTCCCATGAGACTAGAGACTAGACCCTCTCCTGACCCCCCCCCCCCATAATTCCTGGTGTAATGATAGTTGGTGTACAAGTACGTGCCAGACTGAGAGGAGCCAGCTGCACCCTAAGATAAGCATCTAGGGGAGAGAATTGCGCCCTTATGACTCTCCCACCATTCCCTTTATGGGCTATAAACTGCTGTGCAAATATGCTGTGTTAAGACAAATGGAACTACAATGCCCCAAGATAAGAGCCCAGGGCGGAGGGCAGTCCACTCCAGGAAATACCACAAAGACCAAAGGAATCTGGATGGCCGAACTCTAACTGACCTCGCTCCCCTGCCCTGAGAAAAGAACCAAATAAAAAGCCTGAAACCTTGCTGTTCAGGGTCTTCGGCTCCTATTCTGGCCGTTGACCCGTGCGCGCATGAATAAACCTTTTTGTGCTTTTTCCTGATATCAGTGCCTGCCTCAGTTTGTCCGGGGGGAACCCCACAGTCTCAGTCAAACCCAGAGCTCTAGGGTATTGCCTTACTAGCCAGTTCACTCTGGCTGGAATTACTGGCTGACCACCATGCCAACCCAGTCTACATGGACTCTGGGGATCTGAACTCAGGTCCTCTGGCTTTCACAGCAAGCACTTGACTGATACACATGACTGAGTATCTGCCCTGACCAAATCATTCTTGAAGATTCAAATTTTGTGTCCTTTGTTTCTTGTCCACCATGGTGTGAGCACTCTTTATTCCTCCATGCCCTCTTGATGGACACTTCTGAATTCTGAGTCACAGTATGTGTTCCACCACAGCAACAAGTGACTAACATAGGGGACATTTATATAAAAGTTGAGTGAAAATGGAGGACACATCGATATATGACAGGGATCTTTAAGACGTGATCAAGATGATTAAAAGAAAAGCAAAGCATCTTGTAGGGTTACACTGCCCTACCATAACAATTTTATTTTCATCCTTTAACTTTGATCATTTCCCAGTTTCTCATGACTGACGTACTAGATTATTCCATCAGAAGTTCTCTTAACTGACTCATCAGGTTAACAGGGGTTAAACAAGGACAACAGATACCCAGGGCATACACTTCACACTTTTATTTCTTTAAAAGTCTTCATGACAGCTGTGCTTACTACATTTCCCTATAATTTTATTAAATCCCATAACTTGATGACATTAAGAAATCTTAAAATTTGGGGGCTGGAGAGATGGCTCAGTGGTTAAGAGCACTGATTGCTCTTCCAGAGGACCCAGGTTCAATTCCCAGCCCCAACATGGTGTCTCACAACTGTCTGTGACTCCAAAGTTGACATCCTCGCATAGACATGCACGTAGGCAAATCGCCAATGCAAATAAAATAAAAATAAATAAAATAAAAAAAATCTTAAAATTTGAAAGTACTAGAACAAAATGGGGAACTCATTAAACTATAGGTCCAAGCAGCAATCTCGTGAATAGAATTCCAATAGCTCAAGAAAAAAAGAAGAATTTACAAAAAAAAACTAAATTTAGGAAGTTCCTCTACAGAAAAAGAAACACTTAAAAAAAATCCTAACAACAGGGAAATTACTGTTAATTATCTTAAAAATGATTAATTTAGAATATATAAAGGATTTTAAAAGTTATTAGAAGAATAAATAGTTCAGTAAATAAATGGGTAAATGATCTGAATAAAGACTCCCTCCAAAGAGGTAGAAATGGTGGGTCTGGAGAGGTTGCTCAGCAGTTAAGAGTCCTTCCTGTTCATTTAGGGGAATCTGAGTTTGACTCACAGCAAAGTTAGGTGACTCACAACTCCCTGTAACTCTGGCTCCAAGGCATCTGATGCCCTCTTCTGACCTCATGTACTAAATACCACACACAATTTTTAAATTAAAAAATTAAAGTTCAAATGACAAATAAATATGTGAAAAAAATGCTCAACATTTCTATCCATTAGGAAAATGCAAATTAAATCAAACTACATGAAGAGTCCATTCCATGCCACACAGTGGTGGAATACGAAGTTAATCCCAGCACTGGGGAGGCAGAGGCAGGCAGATCTCTGAAAGTTTAAGGCCAGCCTGGCCTACAGACTGAGTTCTAGGACATCCAGGGGCACTTGGTAAAACTTTGACTCAGAAAGAAAAAAAAATCCATTTCTCCCATTCAAAACGGCTGCTAATGCTTCCTTCTTTCAACAAAATAGAACTACCTGTGTTGGTAGTTGGTGGAGTGCTTGCCTAACATGAATGCGGCTTCGTTCTACAGCAGCATATAACATTGGACATGACATTGTATTTGGAAATATACCGATATTTCCAGCACTCTGGAGGTGGGACAGGAGGATCAGAAGTTCAAGGTCAGTCATCCTTAGCTACACAACAAATGAGAGGCTAGTCTGGAATACACAGACTGTCTCAAGAAAAAAGTTCATACTGGGCATGGTGGCTCATGTCTGTAATGCCAGCACTCATGTTGAGACAAGAGGATGCCATGAATTCAAGACAGTGAATCTGAGACCAGCTTACACTACAGTGTGAGACCTTGTCTCTAAATTAAATTTAGGTCACAACAGATGTCACATTACAAGGGTCAGGTGGTGAACATTTTGGTGGGTTTTTTTTTTTGTTTGCTTCCTTCTTTCTCTTGCAGTGTCTTGTCTGCATGTATCCCTGCCCACCAGAAGAGGCCACAGATCTCATTACAGATGGCTGTGAGCCATCATGTGGTTGCTGGGAACCTCTGGAAAGACCAGTCAGTGTTCTTAACCACTGAGCCACCTCTCCAGCCCATTTTGTTGTTTTTTCATTTTACATACCAACCACAGTTCCCCCTCCTTCCCTTTCTCACGCTTCTCCAACCAGCCTCCCTCCACATCCACTCCTCAAGAGGGGGTAAGGCCTCCTTTGGGGAGTCAACAAAATCTGGCCTATCAAGTTGAGTCAGAACCAAAGGCCCTCTTCTCTGCATCAAGGCTGAGCAAAGTGACCCTCTATAGGGAATGGGCTCCAAAAAGCCAGTTCATAAACCTTGGTGCCACTGCCAGGGCCCCTCAAACAGATCATTCTTAAAGCTACATTTCAATGCTTTCAAACTTATTCCGCTGATGTTGGTCTGACTGGGTTGTTAGCCCTTAAGCCACTTTTGAGCTTTTAAATTTTGCTAGGAGCCCCCTTAGAGATTTTTTTTGGATATTTATTTATTATATATAGTTTTCTGCCTGCATGTATGGCTGTAACTCACATTGAAGATGGTTGTGAACCATCATGTGGGTGCTGGATATTGAACTCAGGACCTCTGGAAGAGCAGCTAGTGCTCTTAACCTCTTGGCCATCTCTCCAGCCCCCTTCTTTGAGATTTTTGTATTCACTTCCATAGCATTACAAGCAAATTCTTTAAAAAATATCTTGACCCCCGAAATTCCTCCCGTTAAGATGGCTTAACACCAAAAGTACTGTATGGGAGAGGGTGGGTGAGACTGGAAAACCCAGGGCTCCAGTGCTATAGGAAGAAGTGTAGCAGCTTCTACAATAAGTGATCCAGAACTCGGCCAAGAACAGAAAGCCCTGCCTTCTTAGACATGCGCATACACATGTTCATAGCAGCACTACTCATAACAGCCCAAAGGTGGCAGCAGCAAGTCAACTGTGCCCTGAAGGAGACATCCAAAGGACCTATGTACCTGCATACACTGCAATCATGAGCAGTCCGTGTTTAATCAATACAGTTTCAGTTTTCCAGGGTGAATGCAGATCTGGAGATTGGTTCCACAACAAAGTGAACATAGGATCTAGTTATCCTCTGCTGTCGACAAACACAGCCGAGTTACTCGAGTATGTCTCCATTAGGGAATCGCCTCAGTTAGACTGCCCATGGGAGCATTCTCTTGACTGCTAGTTGATGCAGCTAGCTTAGCTCACCACAGTCCATCCTTAAGCAAAGGCTCCCGGACTATATAAGAAAGATGAGCAGAGGCTAGGGAACAACATGTAAGCAGTTTTCTTCCACGGCTCCTGCCTCTGCTCTTGAATTCCTGCCCAGTGATGGATTGTAATCTGGAAGAGAAACAGAATAATCCTTTCCTCCCCAAATCCTTTTTTGTAAAGCAAAGTCATGGCTACTAAATGCTTAGAATTACGGTGATCAATTTTTTTAAATTTGTCTTGTCTCTTTTCTCTCTCCATCCTTTCCCGTTCCCTCTTCCTTCCTTCCCCAGTCTCTGGAGTACGGGATTGAAGGCATACATCACCACGTACAGCACATACACCTTTTAATGTTACACACTTTTCTAACTTCCACTTTGTTATTACTATTTGTTATTTACTTTTTGGAGGCTTTTGTGGTGTGGTTTATCATATAGAGTAAAATGGACACAGCTATGTACTGGTCAATGAATAATCACAGGCACACTTCTAAGAAACTATTGTTAATATCCCAATTTTTATATTTCTTTCCAAATGCTCTGTTCTCTCTCTTCTAAACGTAGCCACCATCCTAACTTCTAATACTAACACATTAGGTTTACCCATCTCCACTTGTATATAAATGACATATTGCAAGATGGACTCTGCCCATTTCTTTCTCATAACATCATGCTCGTGACATTCCTCTATGTTGTTCATATAGCAATAATTACTGGCATATACTTTTCTACAGATGAATTTATTACACAATTATTTATCCACTTTGTAATTCATAAACATTAGTATTTGTGATGGTTAATGTTGGTCATCCAACTTAACTGGATCTACAATCAGGTAAAAGATAAACCATTACATGCACCTATAAGGGATTGTCTTGGATCAGGTGACATGAAGTTGAAAGACCCAATCTAAATACAGTCAGCAGTTTCCGGCAGCAACCAGATAAAAGAGGGTCCTGGAGAAAGCCTTTGCTTTTTATCTGCTTGCTTTCTGCTGCCCTCTGGCCATGCTCTCCAGTTTATTTACTTTGCAGATGCTGTTGCCCTTGTTTGCTGACATCAAGCACACACAGCTTCTGCAGTCTTCCAACATGGCCTGAAGATCAGCTGCTTTCTAAGAATCTTCCAGCCCTCAGCATCTGGCTGCTGAGGCATCCAGTTCTGTGGTCTGATGTGGGATGTCTTTCTGTACTCTGTGAACATACTTTGTTACCGTTTGTTAATAAAGGAACTGTTTTGGCCTAAGGCAAGGCAACTAAGAGGCAGGTTGGAAATTCAATTGAAGGAGATAAAGACAGAGAAAGGGAGAGTCAAGCAGACGCTTCTAGCTGCAGCACAGAAAGCAAGATATGAGACACAGGTAAAGCCATGGAGCCACATTGCAACACAGAGATGAAAGAAAATGGGTTAAGTTGTAAGAGCTACTTGGTAACGAGCCTGAACCATAGGCCAAATAGTTTGTAATTAATATAAGCCTTTGTGGGATCATTTGGGACTAAGCAGCTGTGGTCCAGACCTCAGGGCAAGGCCAGCTTAGAAACTCAGGTTACAGTGGACTGAGCAGCTACCAGGCTCTCAGCCTCAACAGTGCTAAGACAGCCACTGTTCAACTATCCAGGCCAAATAATGTAAACAAACCGGAGAAATCCTCTTTTAATATATATTCATTTTTTGTGGGTTCTGTTCCTCTGATGAACCTGATCCAGCATTTCTGCTAACATTGGCCTATAACGAACAGTGTTTTCGAGGACTAATACATATGTCTGTAGATGCACAACTGTTTAAACTTTGAAGTTGCTAAGGATGGCCCTGAACTTGTAACCCTCTTGCCTTAGCCTCTGAAATAGCTGGCATTGCAGGTTTGCAGACCTCCTGACTTGCAGATCTTTTATTTCTTCCTTTTAACCCTCTTTTCTATTCTGATCAGGATTTTCAGTACAATGGTGCAGGCAATTCCCATGTCCTGATTTCAGACAAAAGATTTTCAACACTTCATTGGCACATATATCATGTCCTACAAGTATGTGATATAACTATGTTAACTATGATTTCCCCTCTAGCTTATTGACTTAAAAAGATTATTTTTACTTATGTATACATGTGTGTCACTGTATGGGAAAATGCCTCACGTGTGTAGATGCCCTATAAGCCAGAAGAACCTATCAGATTTCCTGGAGCTGGTGTCAGGCAGTTGTGAGCTGCCTGACATGGTTGCTGGGAACCTTAATTCAGGTCCTCTACAAGACCAGCAGCAACAGATGCGGAGCCATCTATCCAGGTCCTACCAATTAAAAACAAAAAATATGAAAATGAAATTTTATGAACTGTTTTTTTTTTGGGGGGGGGAACTATTGAGATTTTTCTCTCATTCTGTGATACTGATTTTCAGCTGTTAAATCACACATTTCTAAAATACATTCATCTTTATGCTTGTGAATAGATTCACTACTGTTGTAGTTATATCTAAACAATTTGTTAAAACAGACATTTGTTGTATAGCCTTGGCTAGAGCTGAGTCAGGCTGGCTTTAAACTCCTAAGTGCTGAATTTCAGACAGGAACCACCATGCCTGGCTCAATATTCATCAGTTGTGTTAGTTTTCTTTAAGGAACCAGTTCTATTCATTCAGTGTTTGCATTCCTTTCTACCATCTTGGATTTTTCTACCTTTATGTCATTGCTTAATAATTTTCAGCTTCATGTCTATTCTATATAAAGTTATTTTTCTTACTGTCTTTAACTGTATCTTATAAGTGTGGACATGTATTTTACTTAAAAATGTTTTCTAATTTTGCTTATTATTTTTCTTTGCCTCTTCGGGCGTGCTTAACAGAGAATTTTGTTTTGATTTTGTTTTTTAGAGTATATAAAACCCTGGCTGGACTGAAACTCAATGTATAGACCTGTCTGGCCACAAACTCAGATTCACTTGCCTCTTCCTCCCTGGTGCTGGACTCTAGAGATTATTATTTTGCTACTGGGAATCTAACACAACACTTTGAACATACTGAGTAAACTTCCTATGACTGCTTAATTTCCAGCTCTACTTTCATTCATTAATTAATACAAAGATGTGTTCATTTTTATTTTTTGTGTATGAGTGTTTTGGCTGCATAGGTTTGTGACCTGTACCTCGTGTGCACAGTATCCTCTGAGGCCAGAATGTGGTGTTGGATCCCCAGGAACTGGAGTTAGTTAGTTGTAAACTGCCATGTGGGTGGTGGGAATTGAACCTGGGTCCTTCGGAAGGGCAGCTAGCACTCTTAATTGATAAATCAACTCTCCAGATTACCTATTTTCTTTTAAGGTTAGATTGTTGGCATTGTTCTCTAGTCTAAGTCCACTGTAGTTAAAAACAATGTATGTAGGGTTCAGGAGATGCTCAGGGGTAAAGAGCCCATGGTGATCTTGCAAAGAACCTGCATTCATTTCCCAGTGCCCACCACCCCCTGTAACTCCAGTTCTCAGGGATATGATGTCTCTGGCTTTGGTAGACAGCCATACAAACAGACACACACGTAGTTGGAAATATATATTTTTAAAATCTATATATGCTTTCACGGGGGTTGACGACATTGAGTTGTTCCTCACGGAAGTGTCTACAATACAGGCAATTGCCACTACTATTGGTTGTCCACATGCCCTGTTCTATAGACATATAGAAATCAAATTGGAACTAACTTGGACACTTCACTTCTGCTGCTGGGGGAGAATTGTCAGCACAGTCTCAGCTGTGAAATCTGGGTGTAAACACTACAGACCAGCCAGAGATGTGCCTCCTGGTGCGGTGGGGGCAACCAACTTTTCCGATTATCAGGTTTGACACCTGCTCCATAAGAGGTGATTCCTGTCTGATACTGTAAGTTGATTAAAAGCCCATGGCTGGGGAGGTCATAGGCCCTGTTGGTGAAGCTATTGCTGTGTTGCCAAATGGACTTGATATGCCCACCAAATTGCCTTCTAAACAATTGTTTGTGCCCACTAATTAGTGCTATGTTAGTTTTGGTCAGAAAAGCTGCTCTTTTCAGTGGGCAACAGTAACTGTAGATGCTTACAATAGGTATAAGTGCTGAGAACAAGTAATTCTCAAATGATTAACCATAATCACCCTCTCCAAGGCTTAGGGAATACTTCAGAAGAGACTGAACTTGAGAGGTAGATAAAGGTGTGCATCTAAAGGGAGTGGTGTGGAATGCTGACTTCTAGGTATGCTGGTGCATTCTTGAACCCACTGCAGCTGAGATCACCTATAAGATCTGGCCTGTCAACACTCAGTGGTGGCAGGGGATGTGCTCATGGAGCCCCACTCATCCCTGAGGATTTATACATGGCTAAAGGTAGACAGCAGCGGGTAGCCACTGAAAAGTCATCCATCAACAATACTCATCCAAGCTCTGAATGAAACCCATTGGGGCACAAAACAACAGCAAAAAAAAAAGACGATAATGGAGTCAAATTGCCATTCCAAAACTTGTAGCGTACGTACAATTAACATTAAAATACCCCCCCCCCACACACACATAACTCTCTCATTATGGTGCTGTAACTGCTGTAAATAGGAAGGTTTGCTTCTGGGTTACAAAAACATCTTAAAACAAGACTGACAGTTGCTAATAATCCAGTAAAGTAAAGAAACATGCTACATCTGTTTGATGAATTAACTGAGACTTCAAGGGAAAGAAACATAGCTATTTCAAGTGTGTAGGGATGTGTTTAATCTTAGGTGAGCTGAACAGAACAGTGAATAATAATGATGGGGAAATGTTTCAGTGGCTACAGGTGCTTGTTTGTGCTGGCTGGTTTTGCCACCTTGACACAAGACAGAATCAATGGAGAGGGAGTTGGAAAATGCCTCCATAAGATTGGGCAACAGGCAAGCAAGGAGGGCATTTTCTTAATTAGTGATTGATGGGGGTGGCCCATTGTGGGTGGTGCCTTCCCTGGGTACAAGTCCTGGGTTCTATAAGAAAGCAAGCTGAGCAAGCCACTAAGCAGCACTCCATGGAGTGTACATCAGCTCCAAGTTCAGCTCTGCATGAGTTCCTGTCCTGATTTCCTTTGGTATGAAGTGTAAGCCAGATACTTTTTCCTCCTTAACTTGCTTTTGGTCATTTTCATCATAGTAAGTGTAACCTTAACTAGGGCACTGTGCACGTGGGGACCTGGGTTCGATCCCAGGAACCCGTGGAAAACACCAGATGCAAATGCAAGCAGCTGTGAATCACAACAGTCTTGTGGAGAGTTGGGAGGGCTGACCTAAAGCTTGTGTTTCAGCACAGGCTGAGAACACGGTAGAAGGAGAGAACTGATTCTCAATAACAGGACTTGTATGGCATGTGCACAACTACACACACTATTAAATAAACAAACCTTAGAAAGAAAACCCCAAACACACACACACTCCACACAAACTACTACCCCTGCCTCCTGAAAAGACCCAAACCCTGAGAACTTGACTGACTCATCAGAAAAAGAGCCAAGGATGGAGTTTTGAGACCTGGATTTAAAACTAAGTGTTTGTGATGGTTTGCATAAAAATGGCCCCTACAGACTCATGGGGAGCAGCACTAACAGGCTGATGGGGCCTTTCGGAGGCAGTGACACTGGAGGTCCAATGTCTCTCTTTTCCTATTGCCTGATGACCCACCTGTAAAACTCTCAGCTATCTCTCTAGTACCCTGTCTGCCTGTGTGTAGACATGGTTCCTGCCATGACAGCAATGGTCTAAGCCTCGGAACTGCAAGCCAGCCCCAACTGTTTTCCTTTACAAGAGTTTCTGTGGTCATGCTGTCTCTTCACAGCAATAGGAGTCCTAACTATGACTGACTTTGGACCAAAAAACAGAAACTCACAGATCCTTCAGCGATTCCCAAGGTTTCTTATAAAACATTATCTTCATTAAATGGCTTCACAGGACTATTGAGAGGAACCTATGGAGGAAGAGGCAACATTACAGAAACTATCAGTCACCATCACAGAAATAGAGGGATTCAAATAGGATGCTAAAGGAGATAAAGAAAACACAAAGTTGTCAGAAGTAAAATCTCCACTGCACAACCATGTAGTATTAGGTTTCTGGCCCAGACTTTCGGGCCTAGCCTCAAGGTTTAGACCCACAGACACACATGGATGCTTTCAATAATTTTAGGCTGAATCGACCTAAGGCCCAGGCATATCACTTGCTAACTCTTTACCCTTATTCTAACCCATGACTCATAACCTGTTCAGCCATGCAGCTCGGTACCATTTCTCACAGCAGCATAGTTGTCCTCTGCTTCCTCTGGCTTCTCTCTGACATTCTGTTCTGTGCTTCCTGTTCTCAGAGTTTTCTTAGTCTGGTAGCCCCGCCCATACTTCCTGCCTGCCTTTGGCCAATCAGCGCTTTTTACTAAACCAGTGGGTGGGACAATTATTTACAATATAACAACATTATCTCCCACACAACCAGGTGGTAAGAATAGTTTTGCAAATGAAGACTTCTGTTTCTGCTACTGGCAGAAAGACTTACCTCTTCCAAGAGGTTCTTTTGTTATTCAGTACTCCAAATAACCCTTTAAGATGAGCATTTTTTTCCACACTTGTCAAAAGCCACACAGGTCTAATAGATTTGGTTAGAGGGAACCTCAAGTGAGGAACTGCCTCCATCAGACTGCCCTGTGGGGGCATTTTTAAAAGTTAATGTTTGATATGGGAGGGCCCAATTCCCATTGCCACTCCCCAGCAGGTGGTTTCGGGTGGCTAAGAAAGCAAGCTGAGGCAGTTAGGGGAAGAAAGAGAGTGAGCAGTGTTCCTCCAAGGCATCAGCTTCAGTTTCTGCCCCGACTTCCCTAACGTGGACTTTAACTTGTAAATTGAAGTAACTTCCTTCCCTACTGTGCTTCTCTAGCCGAGCTGCTGAACTAGAAAGCAAACTCAGACATTATTAGCAGCAATTCTGCAAATAGTATCCAGACAGCTGACTCTTTCAGAGTGGTACAGGGCATGGATATTCTATAGATGGTATTTTGTGTTTAGTACCAAGCTGTCCTCCAGACCAGCCCAGTCTTTTAGTCTTACCAGCAATCCTTTAGTCTTCTGGATTGTTCTGACTACAAGAAGTGCACAAAGAGGCACTGAAAACAGGGAATAACCAGGTTCCCGAGGAAATGTTATAGGAGAAACTTTAGATCTGTTTTTGTTCTGTAAAAGCTTCCGGTAGAAGGCAAAGCAGAAATTGGGGGCAAATGGGAACATGTTTTACAATCCAGAATGTTGTGGATGAGAGGCTGGTGAGGACAGTGTTTCCAGAAGCAGTGTGTCAACACTAACTTTACAAACTGACAGGAAGTATGTTGTTGAAAACCTGGCAAATTTGGTAATATCCCAATTCAGTGGCATATTAATGTCAACATAGGCAAGGTTCTGAAAAGATCTCCATTTCTCAAAACTTTCAATGCTATCACATTTTTCTGTACAATATAACACTGTTGAACCAGTCTTCAGTTAAATACACTTTGAGAAACAGTATAGTGAAGATGTGAAGAAAAAAATGGCCAACAAGTGTCTAATTATTTTTAATAATTTATTTGAAACCTAGAATAGAGAATTTACTGAATACCACATACCCATTTCTCAGAATTAAAATGCTAGTTAAATTCAACAAATCTTGGTGGGGAGTGGTGGTGTACACCTTCAGTCCTAGCACCTGGAAGGCAGAGGCAGATGAGTCTCTGAGAGTAGAGGCCAGCCTGATTTACATAGTGAGTTCTAGGCCAGAGCTATAAAGCAGGGCCTCAGAAAATTTTTTACAAAATAATGCTTATTTTTCTGTTGCATGGATCCTAATTGGTCTTGGACTAAAAACTTGGAACCAGATATTGGGGGTATTAACTAAAAGATCAGAGAGACAGAGAACAAGCTACAGCCACTTCTTACCTCTCCCACTCTCTGCTGAAAGGGGGAGATCCCGTCTCTAAGAATCCTCAGACTGAATGCCTCTGAGTCCAACAAAAGGGAAGAGAAGGGAAGGGAAAGAAAGGGCAGGGCAAGGGCCCAACTCCTGTCTCCTCCTGCCTTACATTCCTTTCTCTGCCCAGCTATATCATATCACTTCTAGTCTCAACCTTCCTAGTGCTAGGATTAAAGGTAAGTGCTTTGTTTCTATTTTAGACTGGATTCATCTTGTGTAGTCCAGGGTGGCCTTGAACTCACAGAGGTCCTCTGGATCCCTGCCTCTGCCTCCCTAGCGCTGGAATTGAGGTGGTGCTATGACTGCCTGACCTCTACCCTTAACTCTGTGGCTGGCTCTGCCCTCTCATTTTCAGACAAGCTTATTTCTTAGAGGATGCACAGAATGTCACCAACTTTTCAGTTACAGAATATATGCTTCTCAGATAAAGGAAAACAAAAGAAAAATAAGCGAAATATATATACTTTGTTATTGCCTTACTAAAACTATAGTTAATGTTTTGGAGAGAATTACTCTAATCCTTATCCTATTACTTTTTAATATCACTTATAAAGCATATGTAATTTTGCATCATGTTTAGTATCTACAGACCATCATAAATGTAAGTTTTCATGGCTATGATTTTTATAGCCACTTAATATTCTAGGTATGCATATCACTATTTCTTGAGTACACTAGAACATAAAACCAAGTGCTCATTTTTTAAGCTAAGGAAATCAGTGGATTTACTTTTGGGGTGGGGAGCATGTCATCAGTGCTATGTAGAAGTAACCCCATTCCTTCAACTTAATTCAGAGTCAAAGCCGAACAGTCCTATCTGTTTCTATGATACACATACAATTAGTGAGCTGTTACCATTTCTAATCTGTCACTCACTAGATTACCTATCCCACTAGTTTTGGGGGAATACCAGTCCACTAGGTATTTCTTAGGCCATCATTCAAGTTTTTAAATAAAAGTCAGGGTCTGAAGGAGAGGGCTAAACACTATCTGGACTTGTATCAATCTATTGACACCCTCTGCATAACAGCACCTCCAAGGCTAATTCTATCAACTTGATTATGATTGATCTGAGGCTACTGAAGCTGCCTGAATGAATCTCTTAGTGTACTTTTCTCTAATCCCTTCATTCAACCCGTTGTCTTACTATAAACACCATCTTCCAGCCATTAAAAGACATGCAAGTTTATTCAGCAACAGTAAAACACACAACAAAAACAGCACAAGTTTTGTCGCCAGCAAAGTTCTGGATTGGAATTGTTAAACTTAGGGCAATTTTAGGCCTCACTCTGCTCAGGGACAACCTACCTTTCTTTTTTTGCTTTTAAGGGTTTTTATAGGGTTCTTCTTTTTTTCTTTTTAAAAGGAAATCTTTAACGTTGCTACTTAGTATTTTGTTGTAATTTCTAGTTGCCCTCAAGGAAAAAAAATCCAATCCCTTAACATGGCTTGCAAAGGACTTCTGTGCTCTGCTCTACACTTGCTGGGACAATAAAAGGAAATTGCTAAACCCTACTGATTTCCTCCCAAACAGACATTATAAGCATCAGTTACTCATTACAAAGTTGAAACTTTTATCTCAGATGTACAAAGGAGACAGAGGCGCTACAAGGGGTTTCCGGTTTCATAAGCAGATCTGAATTCAAGGACGCTTTCAACTCCTGCTGTCCAATCAGTTCTCTCTAGGTAAACCAGGCAAATTAGCAGTTAGAGACCCCAATTTACACCTGCCTATGTTTTTCGCCTCACTAGCTGGAGAAGAATCTGGCCATCTGAATTCAGGCATGACTCCATCTAGCTCACCTTTGTGTCCCCAGCTCCTTCCTAGTTCCTGGTACATGTAATGAATGTCAACAAATACTTGTTGAATGTTTAAATGAGTGAAAACTGCCTTCACACAGAAAGATTTCGGCTTAGAATTTACCTAGGCAACATCGCCAGGCTTACCAGATTGGGATCTACAGCGTGGGTCTCACCCTTTCTGCAGTGTGGTACTTTGGTTTATATCCATTCTTCTTTGACTTTGTCAGGCTGCCACAACTCCAAAATACCGCCCACACCCGATCTTTTCATAACAGGGATTTGTCTTTTGAGAAAAATCTTGCAAAGAAAACCAGAAAACGTTAAAATCAATTTTCACCTCATTGCTGTTCTTCAAAATGTTTTAAAGCCCCTCCCCTTAAAAAATGTAGTGGAGTAAATTGGAAACTAATGAGGGAAAAACTAAAAAAAAATTTAATTTCGAATGCAGAGTGGGAAAGCATTCTAGCACGCTGGGTCTTCCCAAGCTGCCTAGGCAGCACTGTTCCAGGTGGCATCTTATTTTTCAGGAAAAAAAAAAAATATTCAAGAACAGTCAAAAGCAGAGGAAACAGGTGCTGCTGCAAGCGGGGGGTTTATTGACATCAACGGTTCTGGCTCTATTTTTTTTTCTTTTTTTGACAAAGAGCCCAGAAGCTAAGGCTAGCTGGCCAGTTAGTTCCATCACCGTCCAGGGGAAGGATAAAAAAGATACAGGGGCGGTGGGGAAAAGGGAAGAAGAAACGTGGCAAGCGGACCAAAAACTACCCCCCTCTCCCAGGAGCAAGGCTGGACCAGTGACGGGCTGTCAATTTTGACTTTTCACTTCAAACCACCTGGCTCAGGGAGGAGAATCTAAGGAGGACGTCCAGCCTCGTGAAACTTCAGCACCCGACCCGCGACGAGAGGAAAACCAGGAAGGGGCTTCGGCTGGACCAACCGCCGCCGGTCAGCTCGAGGATGCCCCGGGGGGGCCACGCCTGCCGCTCCGGCTAGGCCTTTACCCACAAGCTCCTGCGCCGCACGCGCACGCGCAGAGGCGGCGGCCGTCTCAGGAAGAGGAAAATGGAATAAACAACTCCGAGGAACCGGAGCGCCAGACGACAAGCCGAAGCAGAGTTTTAAAAACAAACCGGCTCCCTCCGCCGTGCCCTACAGCTGCCGACGGCCGCCGCTTCAGGGTCCCCCCACAGCCCCGGCCGCGCGCCCCGCGCCGCGTCCCGCGCGGCCCCTTTAAGGACAGCGGAGAGGGAGAATCCCCACTCGCCGCCCGCCCCTCCCCCTCCCCGGGCGGCTCCGGCTCCCTCAGCGGGCCCAACCCGCTCGCCCGGCTTCCATCCGGCTCCGGCGGCGGCTCCTTCCCGCCCTCGTCTATGGTGGCGGCGGCGGGGGACGCGGCTGCGGCGTGGCCATGAACAGTGGCGGCGGCCTCCCGCCCCCCTCGGCCGCCGCCTCCCCGTCGTCGTCCTCGCTGGCGGCGGCCGTGGCGGTCGCGGTCGCGGCCTCGTCGGGCGTCGGGGGCGTCCCCGGCGGGCCGGCCGCGGGAGTGAAGCTCAAGTACTGCCGCTACTACGCCAAGGACAAGACGTGCTTCTACGGGGAGGAGTGTCAGTTCCTGCACGAGGACCCGGCCTCCGGCGCGGCCCCGGGGCTCGGCCTCCATAGCAACAGCGTCCAGCTGGCTCTGGCGGCCGCGTCGGGGGCCGGCTTTCCTCCCGGGGCGCTCCCGGGCGGGGGAGCGGGGCCGCCCGCGGGGCCCAAGAAGCCGGAGCTGGGCGTCCCGGGGGCTGCGGCAGCGGGCGGCGGAGGCGGCGGACTTGATGGACCGCGGCTGGCGAGTGAGTGAGGCCCGGGCGGTGCGGGGCGGTAAGGGCGGGCCGAGCTCGGGAAAGGAGGGCCTGAGGCCACCCGCTTTCCCTCACCTTGAAGCGGCCCGAGAGGCCTAGGCCCTGCGGAGCCCTCCTTCCTTCTTCCTGCTTCCTCTCTCCGCTGCCCTAGGCGAGCCTGGGAGCCAGGGGAGGCGGGTTCCCCGGGAGCGTGGGTGGATGAAAGTGGTGTACGGGGAGGGGTAGAAGGGGGGGGCGGCTCTGGGAGTGGGGTGCGGGGAGGAGTAGGGGGGGATGGGCTGCGGAGTGAGGGAAGGGTTGTCGTTTCTGGGTGTGTATGTGTGAAAAGGGGCCGGGTTTTCGAGCACACGTGTTCGTGCGTGCCCGTGTGGAGTGCGGTCTGCCCAAAGTTGAGGTTCACTAGTGGGTGTGTTATGTGGGTTGGAGGCAGGAGGTGAGGGACCGGCTTAAGACACATTAGCTTTGCTCGGAAGTTTTGTAGGAGGCTTTTGGGGACAAGGTTTTCCTGGCTGGAAATGCTTTCTAAGGATATCGAAGGGGCGGGGTGGTGTACGGAGATCTGCCTTGTTTGTTTGTTTTAAGTGTGCACTAATTTTCTAGAGAGCGTCGGCTAGGAATTTCCGAGGACTTGCACTCTTGTAGTTTTTTCTGGCAAGCTAGTTGCATTGAGTGTCTGCCGGGATTTTGTCTTTCCCATAGCATTATTTTGAGTGAACGCTCAGCGTTGTACACCAAGAGCTTCTCGCACTACGCAGCAAGCTTTCGTGAGAATAATTTAGGGTTGTGTGTACATAGCTTTTTTTTTTTTTTTTTTTTTTTTTTTTTTTTTTTATAGCTGAGTGGTGTTGGTTATAACTGTAACTGGTTTGTAGAATGTTGCCTTTGAACATTAGAATAGATACCTGATTTCCCCTTGTTTTAGACCTTTCAAAAACTCGATAGACAGGTTAACTTGGACTTCAGGACAATCTCTCTTTAATATTGAACAATCTGATACAAAGATTTGGCACTGGGATGATTTATTTTTAAAAGCTTGTTCCTATTTGAATGATGGACTTATCTCTGTTTACTGAAGCTTATATGCTAATAAGTAGAAATGTTTTGTAAAGAATAGCTACTTTGTTGCTAGGATGTAGCCGTTAAATTTTTAAAAAATTACATCTGTGTGTGTGTGTGTGTGTGTGTGTGTGTGTGTGTGCATAGTTAACAGAGGTCAGGAGTTTGGGGGGGTCATCTTTTTCCTCCTACAATGTGGGTCCTAGAGCTGGAACTCAGGTGTTTTGGCAGCAGGCACCTTAATTGGCTCAACAAGCCAGTATTGTCTGTGTCTCCTTCCACCTCTCCCTTTTCTTTTTTCAGACAGGGTTTTCCTCTGTAGCCTAGGCTGGTTTGAACTCGACATCCTTTCTGCCTCAGCCTCGTGAGCTGCATTACAGGTGTGCCATCATGCCCGGTGGAAGTTTTTTCTTAAAGGTGAACTTTATGAAATAAAGTTGTGGCTCCAGTTAATTTAAGGGTCATGTTTGATTGGTAAGGAAATGAAAAAGAACAGTATCTGTCTTGGTTTGCTTTCTGTTACTGAGTTAAAACACCACAACCAAAAGCAAGCTGGGGAGGAGGGAGGGTTATCACATGCTAGAGTCCATTGCTGAGGAAGGTCAGGCACAAGTATGAACTAGGAGGCAGGAAATGAAACAGAGACCAAGGAAGAAGGCTTCTTATTGGGTCTTTCTCTGACTTGCTCAGCTGTCCAGTGACATTTCGTTAACATGGTTGGCCACTGTCTTTCTTGGTAGGCTTGAATTTAATGATTCTTGTGAATTTGTACACTTAGTTGTCCAATCTGTTTCTTAAACTTTAAGATAGCTTTCACCCACTAGTTAAGGGTATAAGGAAATTAAAATAGACAGCACATTCCAGATATTGCCATTAAGAAACATCTGAATTCTGTTAGTTGCTGACTGATATCAGAACATTCTTCATGTGAGACTTTAAATGTAAGACAGTACAGTGTCTTGTCAGCAAGAGGTATAGCAGGACTGCTACCTGTTAGATTCCGTGCTCCTTCCTTAGCATTTTGTCTGGCCTCCATGGAATTGTATTTGTATGCCTGTGCTTTTAGGCTTTTAATTGACTTACCTGTTTAAAGCTGGAGTCATAGTCTTTTTTTTTTTTTTTTTTTTTTTTTTTTTTTTTTTTTTTTTTTTTTTGGTATTGCTATAATAGAAAACATCGAACAATTCACAAAGAAATTTCAGGGTTTGGTATTATGGCTCAGAGGGAAAGAACCAGTTCCTGCAAGTCCTCTGATCCCTAAACTTACTGCATTCCCACTCATCCCACTAAATAAATGTATATATAAAAAATTGCAACTCTTTAATCCCAGCATTTTGTAAATGGAGGGAGCGGGATCAGAAGTGGAAGGTCATACTTTGTCACGTTCTGGTTATTTGGGCCACAGAAAGCCAAAAGGAGAGGAAGTGTATTTTAGTCCCACATGAAGGTCCCAGCCTGAGCAGACAAGGTCTTCCTGCGCCATCCTCAATAGAGAGAAGAGGAGTGAACTGTAAGGAGAGTAAGAGTGTCAGACTGCTTTCTATAGGTTTGATCTTGAGATGGCCAGTCCAGTCTTCAACTCTGTGATAGAATCACCTCTTTGTTTGCTTTTTGTTTTTCCAGATGGTTTCTCTGTGTATCTCTGCCTGTTCTGGAACTCTCTTTGTAGATCAGGTTGACCTCAAACTCAGAGATCCACCTTCCTCTACCTGGGATTAAAGGTATACATTGCCATTGCTGGGCAGAATCACCTTATTGGGCATTCCGGTGGAAGCATTTGGCTTCTGAACTCTCAAAAACAATACCCAAATTCATTCCTTCATGTCAGTAGTCACAAGTCTGTTCACTCTCTTCCACTATAAGCTTAGCAATGCAAAGTCCACAACCACATTTAAGATGATACAGGAGAGATGGAAAGGGTGATTCCTGAAGCTCCAGTTACATGCTTCCAGAATTTAGTGGTGGAACAGGAAGGTACAGGGTAAATGTTCTCATTCCAGATTGGAATAGTCAGGAAAGCGGTATTGTGTCCCAAGCATATTCACAATCTAGTGGAAAGTTTAAGCATATGCTCCTCGTTCTGGGCTTGGAGTTGGACCCTAGGCCCTCAGGTGGCCCTGTTCGTGTGGCTCTGGGTTTTTGTTGTTGTTGTTGTTGTTTCTTTTCTTTTTTTTCATTTACTTTTAAAATCTCCTTTTTAAAAAAGTGTGAGGGTATCAGAAGCCCTGGTACTAGAGTTAAAGACAGTTGTGAGCTGCTGTGTCGGTGTTGGGAAATGAACCCAGGTCGTCAGGAAGAGCAGCCAGTGCCCTTAACTGCTGAGGCATCTTTCTAGCCCCCACTTATAAAATCTCTTATCTTATATTTTTCCATTTTGACTTGGACATTGGTGACTTTACAGTTTTGTGGTGTCAGGGGTTAGTACTACTCAGGTGTTATCTGAGTAGGGGTTGTGAATGTGTAGCTCTAACTCCTCTATAAGCCCTCAGGCTTTCCAGGACACCCTTTGAAATGTAGTTGTGAGTTTGTCAGGGGCCCCTTAGATTTTACTATATGTGACAGCCTTAGATTTTACTATATATATATACATCCTGTATCTGTTTCCTTGACCGTGGGTAATGCTTCCTGGACTTCTTGAGCAGTAGCTACTGGGAGCAGAGAACCTGAGGTGATTTGGGAGCCAGCCTGAAAGGGCAGTCTGGCCCTGGGTGCCTAGATTATTTTGTTTTCTCAGAGCTCTGGGTCAGTTCAAGGAGAGGCAATCTCAGAGGTCTCTTAACGTCCTAACTGGCTTTTCACGCCTACCCCCATTCCTCCTTTTCTTCTTTCTATTAATTACTTTTTGACAGTTTCATACATGTTTATTATAATGTGCTCCCCAGACCCTCTCTTATTCCTTCCTTCCCATTCATTCTCTTTGGGACTCTTTCCCAGTAGGTCCCTTTCCTATTTTTAGGTCTTTTTTTAAAAAATTTTATTTTCTTTTGTTTGATGAAACAGGGTTTCCTCATGTAGTTCTGGCTTTCTTGGAACTCACGTCGTAGATGAGGCTGGCCTCAAACTTGGAGATCCATCTGCCTCTGCCTCTGCCTGAGTGCTGAGGCTAAGGGTTTGTGCCACTACCACCCTTCCGTCTTTTCAAATTAAAAAAAAAAAAAAAAGTAACCTACTGAGTTAAAATGGTGTTGTCTGCATGAGCATGGCGTGTGGGATTATTATTATTGGACCATGAGCAATTTACCAGTGGCTGCATCCCTGAAGAGAAAGGCTTTCTGTTCACCCAGTAGCCATCAACTACCAGTAGCTCCTTGGCTAGGGGTGGGGCTTCATGCACTCTTTCCCTATCCATGCTGGAATGTTGACAGGTTCCATCTTGTGTAGGTAATGAGTTCATGAGTTCCATGGCTTTGTCATGTCCAGAAGACAGTTTCAAAAGTATTTGTCCTCATCCTTCAGCTCTTACATTAGATTCTTTCTGCTTCTCTCCCAATGTTCCAAGAGCCTTGAGGCAGTATCTGTGTGCCTGTGTTACAGATTATATCCTGTTTAGAGTACTCAGCGGTCACTTAATTCTCAGTGCTTAAACCAGTTAGGTGTCTCAGTATTAACTGCTGCCCACTGCAAAAAGTTGTTTATCTGACCAGTGTTTCTTAGTGGATTGAGTTGCTGGTGCAGCTGCACATTTCCTAAATCTTTCTGTTTAGCTTCTCTTTTAATTGCAAATTCTGTCTGTATTTTCTGCTTTTCAGAGCTTGTATGCAGCTAAAGTTAGTCATGCAATTTCTTTGTATTTTCTGTAGAAATTTGTGCCAGAAAGCCTAGTTCATTGTTCTGTTTGAGCTTTCCTCTGGCAGGGACAGAAATCAGCCACTTTTTGACAGGATGGATGAGCTGTTTGCTTTTGTGTAGGAAGAACCTCTTCAGCTGATTTCTGAATAATGCTACATTATATAGATGTATCATTTGCTTTATAATTTTACTGTTAGTGGGCACTTGGATTGTTTAATTTTTGTCTGTGAAGTGGAGAAATGCTCAGTGTGTAGGAGCATTTGATCTGAAGACTGGAGTTCAGTTCCCAGTACCCATGTCCTGCAGCTTCCAAATACCCGGAACTCCCATCTCCAGGGGATCTGCTGCCCATTTCCTACCTCTGTTGGCACCTTATACACACATGTACACACAGATGTAAACACATACATAAAAATCAAAAAGAGATTATAGAAAGAATTCTAGGTGTATTGGGAGAGTTTCTAGGGGTGGAATTGGCACGGACAATAGGGTGTAACATGTATTGAGCTTCATTAACCCATGTCAGCTTTCTCCCTTTAGAAGTTTATTAATTTTGGTCATTCTATATCCATAGTTTGGCATTATCGGTCACAATTGCAGCTATTCTGGTGGCTAGGATATATGATATAACTTTTTAAAGAATATTCTATGTGTGTTGATTTAACTGAATTAGTTAACAAGGACAAGAGCTGAAGAGAGAAGAGGGAAACAAGGTTTCTTTTTAAGTGCAGTGCTAACTTGTGTAGGATTTAGGCTCCTTGGTGGAGTAAGACTCTACATTTCGCCCTAGTCCCTCCCTAACTGTTGACTTAGATGTGGGCATGCGAGTTTTTGACTCTTGATTTAGTATTTTAAATTAGCAGAGCATTTTTTCATGTTCCAGATAGGGTTAAGATAACCTTGGAAGTTAGTGTGGGGGACTTTGCAGGCATTTTAAGGATGAGCCAGAAAGGCTTTAGCATATGTTGCTATGATGTTTCACCCTTGTCAGGGAAGTAGCTTTTATTTGCTTTTTTTTCCTGTAGTATATAGGAAAGCTCTCCACTCCAGTTCTGCTGACCTGGTAGTGGGATAATGTTATTATGAGGTAATTTGAAGGCACTTGCTTTTTCATAGTCAAACAGTTCTATCTGTCCTGGAAACTTACTTTGTAGACCAAGCTAGCCTTGAACTCATAGAGATTCAGCTGCCTCTGAGTGCTGGGATTAAAGGTGAGTGCCACCACAGCCCAGCTACAAATAATATTTATGAAAAAGTTAGATATGACAATCCAATGAAAAATATTTTTTAAGAAGGAAAAAAAAGAATTTTAACAGAATTATTTTCTCAAAGTCCTAAGACTACAAAGTGACAAAAGAAGGGATATTTATTCTTTTCCAGCATATCTTGGTCTTTTAGCTTAGAGTTTGAGGTATAGTCATTAAGGTGGGGAAGACAAGTCAGCAGGACCTCAAAGAGATTACTAAACTGCTCTGCATCCATAGTCAAGAAGCAAAGAGTTATGAGTGCTGAACTCAGCCAGACTTCTTGTTTTTATGTAGTCCAGAATGCCTGTGGTGGGAAACACACAGAGGCTTTTATTAATTACAAGCTGGTTAGCCTATGGTTCCTCATGTTATTATCTAACTCTTATACTTTAAGTTAACTTATATTTTTAATTTATGTTTAGCCATGTAGCTTGGTATCTTTTCTTAGAGCAGCATTTTTATCTTTTCTGGCTAGCATCACTGTGTGACTCTGCCCCTCTTCTCCTTTATGCTTGGATTTTCTGCATATCTCTAAGCTGGCTTGTCTAGGCCAAAACAGCTTATTTATTAACTAGTGGTATTTACAGCATTCAGAAAGACATCGATGTTTTCTCATAACCTGTCAGATACAGAATTTTTCTTTTCTAAATTCTTCTGTTTTGATTATAAATTCCATTTTAAGATTGTTTCCAAATATTTTCCTGTGAGCAGTTAAGATACAATTTCTGCATCTTTAACACTGCATAGCGTTTAGAAAACACTTGGACACAGACCAGTCATGTTTTGACATTTTACTTATATGGCTTTTTGAGACTAAGTTTTATTATTTAGGACAGTAAACGTTCTGCTTCAACCCTCTGGGTGCTGGGACCACAGGTGAAGTTCATCTTTGTCACTTTTTACGGATGCGCTTGTTTCCCCTTTCTTATACCTTGGTTCACATTTTCATCTTAAGACCTCAGCAGAATAGTCTCTGTTGTTCATATTTCTTTTTAAGATTATTATATTTATTCACGTGTCTGTGTGAGGGTATTGTGGAGGCTAGAAGAGGGCGTTGGATTCCCCTGGAGCTGAAGTTACTGCTTGTTGAGTGCTGCCGGACATAGGTGTTGAGAACAAAGTTGAGTCCTCTGCTAGAGTCCTTGCTGAGCCATCTCGCCAGCCTTCCTCTGTCCATTTTTTTTTTTTTTTTAACCAGCATTCTGATCATGACCTCTTAAGATCTGTAAAAAGATTCAGGTTCCAGTTGTGGCACTCCATTAATCCCTTATCAAAATTACCTCTTATGGTTCACCTGTGCTTATTATTTAGTTCTGAAGCTGCTTCACATTTTTAGGCCTGTGTTGATAATGATTGAACACCTCATTTCTGAGTATCAATTTTTAGTCTTTCTGCAGTTATAACAAAATATCTGA
The DNA here is from genome assembly GCA_033318265.1 of Phyllotis vaccarum. Taxonomy (NCBI): domain Eukaryota; kingdom Metazoa; phylum Chordata; class Mammalia; order Rodentia; family Cricetidae; genus Phyllotis; species Phyllotis vaccarum. The sequence continues at coordinate 139,573,850 of JARWLC010000009.1, read as the reverse complement.
GACCAAGTAATTTATAAAAAACACAAGTTTACTATTCATAGCTCTGGAGGCTGAAGTGTTGAAGTTCAGTGTGCTAACAAGTTCATTTTCTGGTGAGGAGTGCTCTCTGCTTCAAAGTTCTATGGCCCTTTCCCCTGGTAGAATGGGATGTAATGAATGAGGACAAAGTTAGAATGCCTTGGCTTAACATTTTTTATTAAATTTATTTATTTTTATTTTATGAGCATTAGTTTTTTCCTGCATGTATGTCTGTATGAGGGTGTTTGGTCCCCTAGAACTGGAGGTACAGACAATTGTGAGCTGCCATGTGGGTGCTGAGAATTGAACCCAGCTCCACTATAATTGATTGTATCAGCTCTAGAATTAGGATAACACTTTGAGAAAATAGGAGTATTCATGGACCAAGTGCAGAAATTTAATTTTTATAGACAGAGGCTGAAGAAAGCTAAAATAAAAGAACAGAGAGCAGATTGGTTATTTCAGAGATAAGATGGGAGCCAGTAGACAGTGATAGAAAAATAGAGTTTGTTACTATCAAATGCCTTGAAGTTATCTTTTCTTTGGATAACTTGACTGCCTCTGCTGAAATTGGGCTGATTGGGACATGCAGCTTTTCCCCATCCTGAGTTCTTAGAAATGAAAGGTTAGGTTTGCTTGATATCCATAGCTTCTGTTAGCAGGACTGACCCTGTTTGGAATTTTGGCCTGGTCTTTGGGGCCTAGAGTAAGAGCATAAGCTGCGGAACAGTTACTTAGAGCGTTCTATCTGGGTGCACTCCCCACAGAACCCTAGCTTCCGAACCACACCTTCTCAGGCCAGACCTCCTAACTGCTACATACTGTTGGGAACACATCAACAGTGCTGCACACAGAGGAGTAATAACAGAGATGGCACTGGGGCTTTTGTGGAGACAGAAAGCTCTATTTAAATGGACTGAAAATTACTTAGAGTTAACTATAAAACTAGGGTTGAAGGAGTGATTATCTGGTCAGTAAGATTTATTGCCTGCCCTTAGTTTAAATTTAAAATAGCACCGATACCCCTTGAAATAGGATTGTTTTGTTCAAAGTTAAAAATATTAGTATTTTTCATAATCCGTGTGGGGTGGAATAATGTATAATGCTTTTTCCCTAACTGTTTGGAGTATGAATTTGCTTTCTGTTCATCTGTAAACTGTAATTTTCTAGAACATGAAAAATGCAAATGTGAACTTATAACTCTGTGAATTCTAGCATATTTAAAAGCTGTTCTATTGTATGTATTGGCTTCTGGAAAGTATGAAGAGAAAATTGAAATGTAAAATTATCTTTTAGATGTATTTTTATTTTTTGAGTACTTTGCCTGCATGTATGTATATGTATTACCCAAGGAGTTCAGAAGAGACTATGGGATCTCTAAAGCTGGAGTTCTGGCTGATTGTGAGTCACCATGTAGGTGCTGGGAACTAAATTCTGGTCCTCTGCAAGAGTAACAAGTGCTCTTAGCCACTGAGCCAGTCCAAATTTGAAATTTAAAAAAAATTGGTATAAACCATTTGTAGAGAAAAGCATTTGGAATAAAAACGCTATTTAAAAGTAATTTGATTCTAGCATTGTGTTGTTACTACATTGAGTTACATTCTTTTCTGTTAGGCAAAAGTAAAGAGTAATGTTCCAGAGGCTGGTGGATTAGAGGAGCTTCTTCCAGTGGCTCTTTGAGTTCTTGTCCTCATTAGTGTGAGCATAGCTGCACTGTTCATCCAAAAATTAATGAACTTTTTGGGCACAATACAAGTTGGTCAATATCTTGGCATATTTATTCAGCCTTACTTTCTGTGTTTATGTAAGTATGCTTAAACATGCTGTGAAATATATTTCCCTCCCACTTAATATATTAAATTGTTATTGCATTAAAAGAGAAAATAACTAGCTTTTGTTCTCTTTCTTGTACATTCACACAATCCCTCTAAAGCAGCTGCTCTCCAGCTCTGCACTCCACTTGGACCTGATGTAATGAGATCACCTACCTGTGCCCCACAGTTCTACAAGGTTGCCTCTTCCTTCTGTCCTCTGTGCATTATAGACATAGATTGCAGGTAGTGAGTTTCCCAAATTATCTACTCTTCTATCTGACTTGGCTACAAATTGAGGGTTCCTATGACTTTGGATTTGAGAATTTCCTGGACATTTTACAGAATTTAGGTCTATTGACAAGAATCCATAGTGGCAGCCAGAGAAGAAGGTAGGCAAGGCAAGCTTGTATCCCATTGAAGTAGATGCCACTCTTCTGGTCCAGCCAGTAGTTGTTCAAATTCCATAATTTAGGAGTTTTAATTGAGACACGTGTGAGCATGATGGATATTAATTCAGTCAGCAGCTCTTTTCCCTTCCCTGGAGGAAAATTTAGGTGGGGCTGGCAGTTTCAAGCTGAGAGTAGCAGCTTAGTTGGGTGATACCTTAATCCAAGATTTAGAATAGGACATTTTTAGATTTTGGAGCACTATGTCAAGAAGCAGGGTCAGAGATCCAATATTAGATCAAAAGGTAGACCTGGCACCCCCACTGCTTGGTAAGTTTGAAGTCTTTGGAAGTCTGCTAAAATCTGGAAACCGCTGTAAGAATGCTTTGACATTATCACAAATACATGAATTATTTAATCATCTTCATTTTCTACATTCTTTTATTATGAAAAAAATAAGTTTCTCTTTTTTCTCTATGGTGTTAAATTCTTCCTGTTATTTATTGTGTATGTCTTGGGGTGGGGCACACTGTTAAAATGGCATGTGTGTTTAGGGCCTACTTTGGAGAGTCAGTTTGCTCCACCATGGGATCTGGGTATTGAACTCATGTCAGGCTTTTGCACTGACTCGTCTGACTTTGTAGTTTATTTTAAAATTTGTGTGTGTGTGGTGTGTGTGTGGTGTGTGTGTGTGTGTGTGTGTGTGTGTGTGTGCACACCTTACTTGCGTATCTGGAGGTGGTTTTAATTGATTAGCATTTTGAGATGGGGTCTTTCTTTGTATTATTGGCTGTTTCAGAACTTACTGTGTAGACTGGGCTGGCTTCACAGTCACAGGAAGTATACTGGCATTAAATGTGTATGCAGCCATGCTAGTTTAGTTTTTTAAGTTACTGTTCTTTCATTGGGATTGTTTATAATATTCAGGGTGGAGTGTAGGGTATGGTGACACACACTAGGTTGTAGTAATAGTGAGTAATACTGTGTTAGAAGAATGTTGCTCAGAATACCAGGCTCTGTCCTTGTCTGTCTCTAAGTAGGACACTGTTTGCAATAACAGTCATCATCCAGGAGTGAGACAGAGTGATTGGTATAAGACACTTCTTAAACATCAGTCGTGACTCAGTAGCTGGTGTTGGTTCAAACTTAGAGAGTCTGAACCCAAGTAGTATTTTAGACATATAAGCACAGCATAGTTTGGTGAAAATTTTTCTAGTGGTAAATAACTCAATCTAGTGTGCTCAGTAAAGCTTCAGACATTACTACATTGGCACTTTTTGTAAAGAGTGACATCTTTCATAAAGATAGATTCTATAGATCGACAGGCTTACATTAAGTGTCTGGGGGAGGACTCAGTGTGGTTTGAGCCATATAGATAGCACAAAGGTCGCCTTGCTATTAACTATGCCTTTCAGCCTTCTGGGCAGAAAACAGTTTATACGTTCCTGCCTTTGAAAGGACAACCCTGTGTGTTTAGTATTCCTGGTTCCTTAGTATTTATCTGTGATAGTAAACGCAAGGACTTCTGTTACTATCATAATTATTATGTGGATGAAAGGAGAACTAAAATTAATGGTAAATTTATTAGTATTAGATTGATTAGTATTAGTATTGCTAGAAAGCAGAGGAGGGACACATACAGGATAAAATTAAGGCAGACTGAGGTATACTTTTAAATAATATAAAATAGTGCCATCTTGTTGCAGGCTCAGCTACAGAGCCCCCGCAGACCAGGTCAGTCTTCCTTCCTTGGGAGAGGAAAAAGAAAAAGGAAAAAGTAAGGAGAAGAAGGTGATTATAGGATAGAATAGAAGTGAGTTGGCCTGGTAAGTTGACATTGGTGTTAATGAAGGAGAAGGTTAGGGAGTGAGAGCTTGATGGAGATAGGTCATGAAAATGGACTAGTGTGATGGTTGGACTTTCTCTGCTTTGAGAGGTCCCCATCCTCTTTGTCTTGACCCTGTCTGTAGGTTGTACTTAACAGTCTCAGATGCTGCTCATACTGCTGCAAGTTTCTTCAGGTTCATGTTAAACATGCTGACCCTAGCTCTGTGCAGTTCTTCCTAGTATCCTGTGTGCTGTTTGAAGTCTGAACATTCTCCTGCAGACTGGAATCCCCGGATTTTAAGCTCCCCAAGGGATGCGTAGGTCTGACCTGAAGTCCCTCCTACCTCAGGAATGTCACTGTATTCTGTTGGTCAGGTTTCCTGGTATAATCCTGTGATACTTGGTCTGAGTCTCTTGAGTGTGTGGTTTACAGTGGGTCTTGGGCTGCCATGCTATCACAGTCTTTGTGAAGTGGCATCTTATATCTGCTGTGTGAGTTGGCTCTCAGGAGAGAGGAATTCTCCTAGCTTCAGCTGATACAGCTGCTGCCTTGGATGTGATCCAACAGTTTATAAAGTGTTTATTACTCTTCTGATAGTTGCCCTTCGGCTTTGCACAAATTAGTCCCTGAAGACTCATGGCAGACCATGCCAAGTGTTGTCTACCACCTTTGAAAAAGAGAAACTTTTAAACTTGTATAAAAGTGAGAATATAATGTAGGCACTGGACTTTAATAATGGTAAGCATTTGCCAGTCTATCCAGTTTTGTTTTTCTGGAGTATTCATGCATGCGAGGGAACAAACTAAGGACCTTATTCATTCTAGGCAAGTATTCTAGTGCCAAGTTCCCAGCCCTCTATTTTATTTTAATTACTTATTTTTGTTAGTGTTTGGTTGCTTGTTTTTCTTGTCTCTTGCTATAGTACAGGCCTGAAACTCACTATGTAGCCCAGAGGAGCCTCCTGCCTTAGCCTCTTGAATGAATGCTATGATTAGAGGCATGAGCTTTTGCTTACTTATTCAGGACAGGGTGTCATGCATCCTAGGTTGGTTTCAAACTTAACTCTGTAGCAGAGGATGACTTTGAATTCTGGTCCTCAGGTGGGGTTTTGAGATTACAGGGGATAAGAATTCAGGGCTTCCTGCATGGTAGGCAAACACTCTTAATACTGAACCCCTAGCTTTGTGGAATTTTTTGTTTGCTCTTTTAGGTGGATGCTTGGATCAGTCCTGCATGCCAAGTCCTGAGGATAGCATTTAAAATACCCTCTCCAGTACTAGTGGCCCTGATAGTTGTACCTCTCCTTTAAGTTAGCACAGAACTCCCAGTGTCCCAGTACTACTGTGGCTTTCACAGTTTCTCTCTGAATTCTAAGATAGTATAAGACTGCCTGTTTCAGATTAGTTGTGAAAGAGAAACAAATTTGACACACTTATCTCTGTTTATATTACTTCAGAGATTGTGATTAGGAGTCTTCAATCCTTTGCTAAATTAATGGAAGAAACTTGACTAGGAAGCTAGAAATACAAGATTTTTTTTTCATGTTGTATATAGTATCTGTTAGGTGATTTGTCTAATAATATCATTTGTAGTTTGGCAGTGGTGGGCACACACCTTTAATCCCCAAGGCAAGAGGATCTCTTGAATTTGAAGCCAGCTTGGTCTACAAAGGGAGTAGCCAGGGCTACACAGAGAACCCCCCTCCCAAACCAAAAAACAAAACAAAAAACCCAAATAAACAACAACAAAAGCCATTTATGGAGGCAGGAAGGGGGAAGCAATATGAACATTTTAAAACTTGTTTTAGAGACAAGTAAACTTTAATTTTATCTTGGAGTATGGCCTGGTTATCAAACAAGTGACAGATTATGGGACTTTCAAACTTGCTTAGAAACAAAGAAAGAAAATCAGTGTTTTCTTCTTTTAAATAATTGTAAATGCTTGCATTTTTCTTCTTTCAGTTCCTGGAATGGACGGAGGTGCTTTAACTGACACAAGTCTGACAGATTCCTATTTCAGCACCAGCTTTATTGGAGTCAATGGATTTGGAAGCCCTGTAGAAACAAAGTATCCCTTGATGCAGGTAATGTTGTAGAGGATTGAGAAGTTTTCCGTTCTTAAACTAGGTGGGAGGGGAGACTTAAGAGGTGAGAGTTGGGAAAAATGTAGGGTTGGAGTCTGTGAGAGCTGGTCGTGGAGTGTGCAGAAGGTAGATAGAGATTGTTGCACATGGACTGCATGATCATTCTGGTAGTAAAATTTAAAAACACTTAAGTAGAAAAATATGTGCATATGCTAACAGTTTTGAAAAAAAAATCTTTTCCCCATTCACTAAACATTTTGTTAACCTTCTCAGACTAGCAGGACTGGTAACAGTTTTCTGAGCTTTGTTTCTATCAGGAAGATTCTACTGCACAGTTCTGAATTTACATTTAAAGTGTTAAATGTGAAGTCAACGGTACTTGAGTGATGACATGTTAACATTGCCTTTACAACTTTTAAACACATTCTGCTCTTTGTAGCTGACTTTTCTCTTTGTCATAACTATGTACAGTGTTGAGGGCATTTTGTAGCTAGATAGAGAAGAATTTTATAGAATCAGAATGAGTTTGGGAAATGTTTCTAATGTTCTTTGGGAAATTGCCATAATAGTGAAAGTGGCCCTTCTTTGCCTTGTTCTGATCCTCATGATTGTAATAGGATGCTAAATCACTGGCTGTTTGGTTTCTATTCAGTGCTGAACCGACTTTAAGAAGCCAGTACTTTTTGAATGAATTTTTAACTTAATTATTAAAAGCTAATGTTTTAATGGTGCTATGTTCTTTGTGGGTTGAGTCTAAGTAAGCGTGCACAGTCATGAACATGAGTCCCCTCTCCTCTCCCTTCTCTGTGTGTGTGTGTACCCAGGCCTGATCATGTGGGGACCACAGCTTGGTCAGTTGTTTGCCTCTACTCTCTTCTTTGCCTTATTGCATTGAGACAAAATCTCTCACTAAACTGGAAGCTCATCGTATTGGTTAGACTGGCCAACCAGAGCATTTAGGATCTACCTGTCCATCCCACAACGCTGGAGCAGCAATGAGCTTTTACACGGGTGGTGGAGAGTCATCCTCATTCTTGCTGGGCAACAACTTAGCAACCAGACGTTTGTACCCATTCCCGAACTTCTTATTTTTGGTGAAACAGTTGATGTTTAGTTTGAGACAAGATCTCATTTGGCTCTGGCTGATAAAACATTTACTATGTAGCCAAGGATGGATGATCTTGAACTCCTGATCCCCACAAGTTCCAGGGTTACATCATGTGTATTACATGCCCGTCTTATATGTAATTTTATATCAAAATTGTCTTAACTTGCCCTCCTCCCTCCTGCTTCTCTTTTTAATAATGCAGAAACTGAGTAAGAAGCCGAGTGGCTTAAGTTGGGGATTACAGGGTTTAAGCTAGAGCTGAGAAAGTCTATCCTAGATTACTTTTTCAGAGACTGAGTTAGCTTCATACATAGGACTTGCTGGCTTAAAAGTCCTTCTGTAGACATAGAGGCAGTGGGATGGAAGAGAAGTAGAGGATATATTTGGCAAACAGGAAATAGCCTAATTGTGTGGTGATATAATACATATTTAATAAAAATAATCTAGAATATCCTTGGACAGAGCCACTCATAGATCCAAGCTATGAAGGGCAGGGAGTGGTGACCCACATCTTTAATCCCATCACTGGTTGGGGGAGGGGGAGAGCAGAGATCTCTGTGAGTTCAAGGTCTAACAGCCTCACAGTGGTAGCATATACCTTTAATCCTAGCATAGGAAAGTTGAATCAGGAAATAAGATAGTTGGGCAGAGGGAGAGAGGGAGGAGCTCAGCTTCTCCTGGGACTTCCCTTTTTGGCTGAGAATGGAGAAGTTTGGAGTCAAGGATTTGTGGAGAGAGGCCTGAAGAGTTGGCTGTGTGAGAATTGTCCTTGGTTTGTTGCTGTCTCTCTGAGTATTCAGCTTTGTCCCAGTATCTGGCTCCCAGTTTTTATTATAATACCAAACAGAATTCATGCCATATAATTGTACCAGCTTTTGAAGATGTTTGAGGATAATACAAATTGAGAGATGTTAGATCATGTACTTTCCACCTTCTTGGATGAGTATCGGAATTTACATCTTAAGGATGAGGAAATACAATTGTCTTGTCCGTGCTTGTAAGTCCTTAAAACATCTGGTTATTAAGAAAGCATTTGATGGGCTTCCTGGGAGTCTGTATGGTATGTTGGGAGTTGTAATCTAAGCGATAGTAGTAGGTTGTGTAGGAGAGAAGATTAGTTTGTTGGTGATGTGAAAGATCATTTGGCTTTTTACTCATTTTTAGCATCATTAAAAAGGAAGGGGAAGATGCAGGCTGGCCCAGTCAGTCTTACTATTGGATGCTTTTAATTCTGTATTTCTTAATGGCCACGTGTGCATATTTTATTTTTCAGAGAATAACTAGTAGTAGCAGCTCTCCAAGCCTTCTAAATGACAGTGCCAAACCATACACAGGCCATGGTAAGATCTGACTCCATGTGTGCATGCGTGCGAGATTCTAAAAGCAATGTGATTATAGTAGAAATTTTAGAGATTATGAACAGGTACTAATTAGAAAATAAATTTTATCAAGAACAAGATTTCGAGGTGCCCATTTTTATTTTTATAATAAACAGGATAATTAAGATATATTAAACATTCTAATCATGACACTTCCTGATTAATATGAATTAAATTATTGTTTACTTTCATAGTTTACATAATTCTTTTATAAGAAGTGTCACTTTAGTGGACTATATATGTGAATAGTTTAAAAAAATTGGGGGGGGGGCTTATGTTTCTGTCAGTACTTTGAATCATTTGCTTTGAATAGATCTTGGCAATGGAATTGTTTTAAAATTATGATCATTTAAATAATTTGTTATTTTATAGTTCCAGATTTTCCTATGTTTTATTTTAGAAAGGGTTCCATGATAAAGTGTGTGTATGTTTGTATGTATGTGTGTGTAGGGAGAGTACGTGCATGTACACACAAACATGCGTGTGAATAACTCAGATCAAATATAAAATGTGCAATTTGATTATTTTCTGTGATTTTTTTTATGTATATGAAGTTTCAGTCTTGTGCTGAAGAAAGTAACATTTTAATGGTAGACTTAATGTTAGAAACTACTTTGTAGCATTATATATTTTAGTATTTTTCTATTGTTTAAATTCAAGATGAAAAATAATACTTAATAAATTATGCCCTTTTGAATGCCTTAATTTTATGTATTATATAAAAACATCTTGCTATTTGTTAGTATTTTCTTCTTTGCATTGTTACTTACTTTATAATTCAGTTTACTCCAGTGAACTTCTACTACAAAGCACCAGATAGAAGAAGGCAGAGAAATTAAAACAAAAAGTCTCTGTGTACTATGTTTTAAGGAATTTTAGAGCTCCTTGAAGGGAGGGCATTTAATACAGGCTTTTAAGATCTCACAATAATAAGAGAAACACAAAATTTATTGATGCCTAGAAGTTCTGTGTTTTGTGCCCTGAAAACTTGTGATAAATAAAGTGGGAAACAATTCAAGAATTGTAATGTTTGAAGAGTTTACTTTGAACCTGTAAAACCTTTAGATTATGTTTGTGTTTTGAAGCATGTAGTACTTTCATCTTTAAAATAAATACTTTAATAAGAATGTCAGAAGTCTCTTGATAAACTTAAAACTATGGATTAATCTGTATGTTTGAAGGTGTTGATGTTTAATCTAATCTGTGCCTGGATCTCTCTTGTCCTGACTTCTTTTATCCCCAGAACTTGGTCTTAGCACAAGTGTTTACTGTAACTTGACTTCCTTCCTTTACCACTTACCTCTTTTTCCCCCCTTGTTTTAATCAAGCAGATGCACTTTTACATAGAGTACATTGACTAGATAGACAGCAATATAGACTGAATGAAGTAGTTATCAATTTGTATCTCATACATTGAACATGGAGGTGTGTGAGCACTCAGCTTGTTGCTGTTGTAGACAGCATTTGGCTGTTGTTGTGAAACTGCCAGCTTGACATGTATTATATCAATCTTACTGGTTACCTGAGTTGTTGGAAACCTGTGTGGCTTGCCTTACAGATCCTCTGACTTCACCTGCTTCATCCTTGTTTAATGACTTCGGTGCCCTCAACATCTCCCAGAGAAGGAAGGTATGTGAAAATTGAAGTTCCAGTGCTACTAAATGCAATTTAAGTTGGAGTAAGGCCTCTTAGGGGCAGAGGTCTCTTCTTGCCTTTGGTTAAGTTTTTCCTTATCTCTTTGCTTTCTCTCTTTTTTTCTGCTTTTGGCTTTTTGAGTTGGGATCTTAAAATAGCCCAGGCTGGCCTTGTATTTGTAATGGTTCTCCTGCCTCTGCCTCCCCAGTGCTAGGACTGTAGGGATGCAGCACCATGCTTATCTGTATGCAAAGGGATGAAATCCTTTTGCTTTTTTTGTTCTTTTAATATGAGCCAGTGTGGGCATTTTAACCGTAGTTTAGCCTTCTTTTTTTAAGTTGAGACTAGAATTCAAAGGGTTTTTCATATAGTTTGTAGTCAATACAAAACAAACTTAAGTTTTACAAATTTTCATAGTTGACCCAACTGTTTAAAACTAAATTTTAAGTAAGATCAGTGGGTTTGTTTGTTTGTTCGTTGTTATTTTGGTTTTTTCCTGGAGGCAGTGACATAGTTTTAGTAGGTAGTCCAAGCTGGCCTTGAATTCATAACACACCTGCCTCAGTTTCCCAAGTGCTAGAATTACCATATGTGCCATCATGCTTAAGCCTTAAAATTTATTCATGTTACAAATTTGATTTAATTTGATATAATTGGAAATTGAGATTATAGACCTTTGTAGAATTTTATAAGGACTGATTTATAAGGACATTCTGAATAGTTTGGTGCATTTGGATGTTAGTGAGAGTCATGCTGATATGAATAGTCTTAAGAGAAGCTGGTCATTTGGTTAGGACCAGTAGTAGCTAAAAAGAGAGGAACTTGTTTGTGCATTTTGATGGATGTTACTGTGGGTTTAAACACTTTTGTTTTCTAAGTAATGGGAGTAAGACCCCAAGTTTAATACTAACTTTTGAACAAATGTACTGAAGAGGAGTTTGAGAGGTGTCTGAACAGAGGGCCTCATGACTACCCTTGTTTCCAGGCTTAATGAATCACAAGTGTGGAATAGGTGTTAACAGTGTGCTCTATCAGTCATACCTCAATAAGTTACTCTAAAAACTTAAAGAGACTGGGCGTTTTCAAAGCAAAACAGTTCCAAGGTGTGGCTTATGATCACAGGAGCACTTTGTGAGCTTAATGTTATTTCCATTTTAAGAATTAGTTTAGAGTAAGAAGGTGGTTGGAAATGCTTTCAACAGTTAAGCTTGACAGATACAATGTTTGGGTTTGAGTTTTATAGATCTCTTAATGGTTTTCACCAAGAATACAATTAGTTTTGCTTTATATACTTTCCTTATGGATTGGTGAGGTGGTAGATGTGGACACAAGGAGACCTGTCTCCAGTAGAGAGAGGTAGCATTGAAAGTTCATTACGGCAAGAAAGTGGAAAAACAGCCATATCTCGAGAGTAAGTTATCTGGAGCTCTTTAGAGGAAAAGAGAAGACTCCATTTGGCTTCCTAGTCCTTCTATTGGCTTTCTCTTACAAAAAACATTAACTATATAGAAAGGGGTGTAGAACTAGAATGGTACTTGAGCATATGAAAAGTTAACTGACTGTAGCTTAAAGAGTTGAAAGTATACTATTTAGAGCAGTTTTAGAAAAATAGTAAAAATCAGTGGAGATTTTTAAGAGGAAAATATAGCACGTTCTTTTTTTGTAGAAGAGAACAATAAAAGAGAATATTAGTTTGCAATTTCAGTGCTTTGTAGCCAAGATGGCCTCTCACTTGCAGTGATACTTCTATGCCTCCTGAAACCTCACAAAATTGAGCTGCCCTGCCTGGCCTTTAGTATTAGAATATAGTTTAATAGAATTCTAATACAAAGAAACACTTTACTGTGACTCTAGAGGCCCCTGGATTTCTGACCCTTTGACCTTGTACCTTCATTCTAGATTATAATCTTTTCATTCATGAAATGATAGGCATATCCTAAACAGGTATTATGTAGTCCTTAAAAAACCACCCTGTCTATAAATTGAAAATGTTAGTATCTGACTGCAAAGTCCCCGTTGCTGCTGTTGATAATATAATGTGTGGTGGAGGGACACATGGGCCTCATCCAATAGAGTGGTACTATGTGCTACTTCTGTGGGTATGTGCTGTGTTTTAAATGCCGATGGTTGCTCAGGAAATTTGCACAGCGTGCTAGCAGTCATAGAGGCTACCCTTTTTTGTTGTTGCTGTAATTTATGTTTGTTTCATGATGTAATTCTCTGGAAATACATGCAAATGGTATTTATTAAGTTCAATGCTTATTTAATTAGGATAGCATTATTACTTATTGATACTTCAAAATCATGGCAGAGAACAGGTAGTAGTAGGACATTCACTACTATATCATAGCCTGTAAGGTAAGTAACTTACCCCAAAACCCAGGCGGGCCAATCCCAACAGTCATATATTTTCACTATATGTGAACATATTAATGAGTGCCAGCTTAAATGTTTGATGATTGCAAAGTAGCAGTGAATTCTCTAGATGGATGAGGATATAAGGAAAAGATGTTTGATAGAGAAGACTATAGAGAAACTTAAACCATCTAGGTGGAAACTACCCACTGTTGTACTCATCCTGACCAAAAATGATTTTAAATGATTTACATATTTATGTTTGAGAAGCATTGATGTTTTTTACCTTTACTTTCCTCATTAAGAATATATACACACATATAAAATGATTATAATAAGAAATTTATGTATTATTCTTGGGCAAGATAAATGTTGGAAGAATTAAATTCAAATTTTATAGTCTATGGAAAAGTTAACTTCTTGAAAATGTTTCCTATGACTTTGGAGTTTTGTTATTTAAAAAATGAGAGTTAAGATACTAGAGATTACTATACAAGCCAAACTTTAGCAGCAAGGTAGGTACAGTTAACGTTGGTTAGTGGCATGGAGTTACTAAATCATAGGTATGATCCAGACAAGCAGTAAAACTTGCATCCTAAGTTCTTTGAAAACAAAATCTTTTATCAAGGTTGGATAAAGGATCACAGGTGCCAATGTAGTGTTTGAGGCTCTGATATGGTTATTGCCCTTCTGTGGTCTTTTCTATAGGAACGCCACATGTCAGGTAGATGAGCAGTCTGATTGAACTTCTTGGATTACCTTTTATGTCTCAGGGTGATGGTCTGCTCATCATTTTATTCACCTGGCCACTTAAATTCATTCTTCGTGTTTCAGAGTACTTGTTACTTACATGTCCTTGGCTCACTTTAGTGTGTTGCAGTCCAAAAGTGGGGTGGGTAGCATTCATTTTTGCTTATTTTTTAAGGCTTTAATATGAAGTTAAATTCTTGACATACCAGTATTTTTGGAATTTTTGTTCTGCTCTTGGTCAAGAGCAGTGAGATCCAGGGACATAGTCAACCTGCTGTGCTTTGTTTGTGATGCAGAGTGGATGGTGGAAGAATCTTCTGGGTGATTTTGCTTGAGAGAATCATTTGCTGGTAGTGTTCTTATCATTTCCTTGTTTGAACCCAGTTTGGGTCTTCCTGACTCTTAAGTTTCTTGAGAACGTTCAACTGCCTACTGTCTCCCATTACAGAGCTTCCTGATGAGAAAGTGTTTACTGTTTTCTAATGAATGTTTTGTTTTGTTTTTTAAAATTTTTTTCAGTTGGTTGTGCAGTGAGCATTTGTGTCGAACTAAGAAGGATTTTTTTTTTTTTTTTAAAAAAGCTGGCATAACATTTTGTTTTGGAGATTACTTAATGTGTGTGTGGTAGTATAGAATATAACTTCATACCCAAACAAGTGAATTGTAAGTTTGTGCCTTTCTATATACTGTTGGCCATGTTTGCCATCCAGTCTTAGAATTTTAGAGATTTTTGAGTTTTTACAAAGAAAGAGTAGTTTAGAAAATACAGAGTGCTTTTTTTACTTTGGACCTTAGAGCTAGTAGATCACTGTGACATCTGCTTGACTTTTCTATACCCAACTGTGGTCATTGAATTTACAAAGTATATATTAACCAAGAATGGACCTTATTAATGACTAAGCCCTGTTTTCTAAGGAAGTAGGCATGAGAGAATGAATTAGTAAGGATAATTTTAGCCAAACCCACGTTGTACTCACCAACCTGATAATTGTATTTCTTAATTTTTTCTTATATTTTTCTTTGACTATTATCTCTCATTGTTTCTTACAGATTCCTTCATACTGGTAAGGTTAAGAGAGATTGGTTCAGGTTTAGCCAAATGACATTAAGACTGTGATACTTTAAGCTAGTTTGAGTGGTGGAGTAGATGTCTTTGGAGACAGGGTACTTTCATTAAGAGAACAGGCTTAGGAACCTGACCTTAATAGTGTTGAGAGTGGAGGAAAATTATATTAGCCCTTTTAAAGATTTGTTTTGAATAAATAAAGTTGATGTAGTGATGGACATTAGCTTCATAAAATTGTGTATGCTAAACACATTAATGGATGTAAAATGTTTGACTTAGTGACATGTACTTATCAGGCAGTTATTACAGTCTTTTATAGCTTATGATTCTGCAGTTTAAAAACTTAATCTCTTTCTGAGTATGTGGTAGGATTATTTTTTATTTTCAAATCATTGTAGAACAGTTTTGAAGATGGTCTTTTTTTTAAAAAAACAATTCAAGTAAGCAAATATAACATACAAGTTAAATTTTAAAAATGGTGGACTGGGGAAATAGCTAGGTTGGTAGAGTGCTTGCCTCATATAAACATGATGCTTGGGTTTGATCTGATCTTAAACCAGATATGGTGGTTCATTCCCAGAGAAGGAATGAAGAGGATCAGGAATTCTAGGCTAGCTTGGACTTCCTCACAGAGAGCTGGGGAGATGACTCTGTGGAAACTACTTGCTTTAACAAGCCTGAACACCTGATTGTGATCCCAGCACAATATAGAGATGGGTGTGTCAAACCTGTGACCTCAGGTATGTGCCCATGCCTATAAATAATCCCAGTATTTCAAAGGCAAAGGCAGGAGAATTGCCTCAAGTTGGAAACCAGCATGGTCTACATTGAGAGTTCTAGGCCACACAGGGACAGAGTAACAAAACTGTTCCAAAAAAATTGAAAAGGAGGAAAAAATCAAAAGGCTTTAATGACAGCCTGTTTGTATTCCAGTGAATTTAATTACTGATCACCAATGGAATTGTAATTATTTATTTTCTATAAGTAAAGATATATTGAAATAGTCAGGACATTTATTTAACCACGGAAGAAAGCATGCTTATTTGGAAATAAGTATATAGTAAACTCCAGCCGGAGACTTCTGGTTGATAGACTTCACACTCAATTGTTGAAGGAGCAGATGCTGGATTATTAACTGCACAACACAATGGATTTGGACTGTTGCTGAACATCAACTGAAGGGAGATATATTTAAATTTTCCTATGTGTTCTTTACTTTTTTGAGCATACACTGTTTTAATCATTATTTCATAATGCAGATAATGGGAGTCCTTGCTTACACATTTGATATTCAGAGGGATTTCTTGTGATGTGAGATAAGGGAAACATTTTGTGGATAGAATCTTGATGTCCATAGTACAGATAATGATATCTTGATGTCATTTTTTCTGGTCTGTCCTTAGTGTAGTGCTTTGTTTTTGTGTAGCTTTGTAGACACCAAAGAGTTGGTGCTGTGAGCACTGGCCTGTTAGTCGCTAGTTTTCATCTACACAGGTAGACTATTTTACATCATTCTAGATTGTAAATATTCTTGAAAAAAAAGAACATATTTATTGCTAAGGACAGAAAAGCTGGTAACTGAAATCTTGAGTGAGTGAATGAAGCTTTTTTTTAAAGTGTGGCAGTACAACAGGAAGGTCAGGAGTTTAAGGTTGGCCTCAGCTCCAATGAGTTCAGAGTCATTCCAGGTTACACAGACACTTTCTCAAAAAGTAGCACCCTATCTTCTCAAAACTACCCCAAACAGCACAAAAGTGCATGAGTCTAGAGACTACCTGCCTTGGTAGGGATTAGAGTGTCCTTCAAGTCTTAAGTCACAGACCCGCTCTTTCCATAGGCCAAATCTGTAAAAAAGAAAGGACTTTATAACATGTGGGGCAATGCTCTCAACAGTAGCTTAGAAGACTCTGAATTTTAAAGTCAGGGTTCAGAATAGCAGAAAGCTGTGGCGATTTTCAGTTTTGAGGTTGTCTCCTGTTTGTGTTTGTATCATAGTGGTTTCTCGTCTGGGTCTTGACTCTTGAGAACTTTTGGCCTTTTGAGTGGTCTGTAGATGAGCAGTGCCTGGTGCGTCTGGGTACTTTGTGGAAATGCAGTCAGTCTTAGCTGACCAGTCAGAATGAGTTCTTAGAAATGTCTGTTGAGGTAATGGCTTGGGTACCCAGGGCCAGTGATGGCCCCACTGAGCTACACTCCACCTTAACAAGATTCTCCCAAAGCTTCATGTTTGTCAGTTACACTCCTACTCTAGAATATACAGATATATTATACAGATATATTATAAATATACAGCCTTTTTCCCTTGACAACTTTTGCTCAAGATGCCTTTAAAACTAAGTCCTGACAACAAGTAAAATGGTGCTCAGCTACTTATGGCTTACCATCATAATAGTGAGATGTTTTGTGAACTGTCAACATTAGTCATTTTTATAGTTAATCTTGAGACTCCAAGTTAAGAAGTATGTATGGATTAGAGAGGAAGCCAGGAGAAAAGAGCAGGAATTTATAGGCACTGCTGGGTGTTTGACCCTAGGACAAGGACAGTGGGGACTCTGCTATGGCTTGCTGGGAGGCAGAGGGAAGTGAAGTGGAAGTGCTTGTTATAGAGGCTGTAAATGCCCCCTCCCCTCCCCTCCCCATTCCTCCCCTCCCCCAATAATTAGTAAGATGGGACTGACTGCCCAGGCTATTCGGGAACAGCATCAACACAAACATATTTTACCCTTTTGTTGTTGTTGTTAATTGCAACTTTCAATGCTTCTAAGTTAGGGTTTTAGAAGCCAAGGGAAGGTGAGAGGAGAGGGGCTTTGTTTGGCTTGTGCTGAGCATAAACTCAGAACATTATGTACATGGTCATTTCACATAACATTTTGTTTTCTTCTTTTCTCCTATGTGGAGAGGGCGTTTGGCAACATTTGAAGATCATTTTGTGTTCCTACTGTGGTGATAGTGCTGTTGTGGAACTCTAGTGGGGAAGACATGTGCAGCTAATCTTGGAGGACTTGGGACTTCCCATTAAAAAGATCTATCCAGTGTGCAGAGCTGAATTTGAGAAATTGACCTAGACCTCTCCACTAATTTGTCACTGGTTTTCAGTTTGATGCCTACACTTCCTCCAGATTGCTGGAGAACTTCCTTTCTGGAAATATATCCACTTCTGTCAACTTGTTTCTTAACCATTCTCTTTTACCAAATGAGGTGCGAATTCGTTG
This sequence comes from Phyllotis vaccarum, assembly GCA_033318265.1. Taxonomy (NCBI): domain Eukaryota; kingdom Metazoa; phylum Chordata; class Mammalia; order Rodentia; family Cricetidae; genus Phyllotis; species Phyllotis vaccarum. The sequence continues at coordinate 139,556,216 of JARWLC010000009.1, read as the reverse complement.
CATAGGTTATGATACAATAAATGTTTTGTTACTGCTTTCAGGCTTAAGTTTCTGTAGTTTAACCCCCTAGTGGTCTAGTGGTGCATGAACTCTATGCCATTATGCTTGATCTGCAGGTGCATTTTCTTCGCCTTGCGTCTCCTCCTTCAAAAACAGACTCAGCCAGTATACACTCCCATCTCTTCCCCGCCTCCCTTTCCCATCTTCTCCTCATGGTGCCCCCATTTTCGCCTGCTTTGGCACTTATTCTGCCTTAAAAGTCCACATAAGCACTTGCTTCTCTTGTGAAGTGCCTCTGTTCTCTGGGTGCCTCAGTTATGTGTGCATTTCTGTATTGTGTCAGTGAGTTACATTTTGCTTTCATATCTGTATAGCCTCGTAGACTATAGCTTTTGTTCCAGGGAAAGGCGCATGCATGTCCATTCTAAACACCTACAGTGGCCCCCAATACGAAGTCCTTCCTCAGATGTTCAGTTTGAAATGCTTTTTATTTTTTTTCTTGAAATAGCCCAGTTGACTTAGCTCACAGAGAAACATTTTATTTTTTGTTCTGTGCAGTGAGACTTGTATATAGAATCCTTATTTTTCTGTATATTCTTTTTTTTTTTTTTTTTACTATACCTTCATGTTTCCTGTTGCTATTTCTTTTTTGAATGTCATTTTTCATTGTAACTATGTTGTTTCTGTTACTTTGTTTTATAATTTTTTTTTTTTTTAAAGATAGGGCCTCTCAAGTGCTAGAACTAAAGGCATCCACCACCACACCCAGTTGCTTCTGTTGTTTTAAATGATGCTATTACTTTAGGTCCTGTTAGTGTCCTTGAGGACCAGTCTTCAGCTTGTTGTTTGCTTATTGAAGAGCTTGTGCGTGTTCTGGCTTAGCTTCAGAGATCTCCTTAGCTGTGGGCACTGGGTGGGGAATAAAGGGAAAGGAGTAAGAATTGTTTGGAAAACCAAGAAACAATTCTAATGAGAACTCTTGGGGGAAAGGTGACCTATTACAGCTTTTTTCTATATCACTAATGTACTACATAGAAGATCAATTGCGTTGGCTGTTATAACTGAGTCAAAAAGAAAATGAGTTTGTGACAGCTGTAGACCATTTAAAGTAGTATACATATATATTTTGTATTTCATTGTATGAATAGAATTGTAATATCTTTGTCTAAGTGCTCTGGCCAGTTGTGATTTTAGTTTAAACTTTTTGCTTATGTGTTTGAGTGTTCTGGCTGCATCTATGTCTGCATCATGTGTGTGTTCCTGTGGAGCCCAGAGAAAAGATGGAACCCTGGAACTAGAGCTGTCTACATATAGTTGTGGGTGTTGGTTTTGAGAGTGAGATCAGACATACACTACTGGATGCCATACTAGAGTTTATTCAGGGGAGTTGCTGAGTGAGTATGAGGGAGAGAAACAGAATAATAATAATAATAATAATAATAATAATAATAATAATAATAATAATAATAATAATAATAAAAAACAAATAAAACAATAAAACTAAACCTTAAAAAAAGACAGACTTTCTTGTGGAGGCTCCTTTTAAGAGAGTAGGTGGACACAGATTTACATAGCCATGCCTAGTGGCTACCCTCATGCCAGTAATTCTTATCTCACCAGTCACCATGTTGGGTTTACCATGTGGCCATTATGAACGGGAATCCTTACATCCAGTGCTAAGACCTGAACCCAGATTCTTTGAAAAGCAGGCAGTGCTCTTAACTACTGAGTCCTCTGCCCTCTCCCCATTATGACTTTAATTCGCCTTTGATATTTTAACACTTGTGATAGAGGTAGAAGAATTTACAGATCAGAAAGTTTCTAAATTACAAAATTTTAAAATAGTAAATGCTTAATTAAGGTTGTTATTTTAGTATATATCAAAGCCTTATGGTTACTTGAACAAAAAAATTATGAGTTTACTCTTAACATTTTCCAAGGAGTCATGTTGCTAATCAACTTGCTTTAAAATTGTTCCACTTAAAATGTGATGTGGCATGAGCCATAAAGTATGTATGAGTGTTCTTGTCCAGAGACCTTCACTCTGGTTTAGATGTGCAGGGACACTGTGAGCGAGCCTTGGACTGCATAGAGTTGGAGCTACTTTAGCTTCTTGGACCTCTTCCACTGTTAAGATTACTGGGTAGGTAGGTAATGGAGTTTCTTTCTCGATCAAATTTAATTATTTTTTATTCTCTTAAAGACAATATCAGTATAGGCCTCTTAAAGGGAAAGAACTATGTTATATAGATTAATTTTTCTATATGTATTATTAGGGCTTTGACATTTAGAAATTGTGTATTTTCTTAAGTTATTGATTCTACCACTGTCCTTTACATTTTTAAGCATAATTTATGCATATGAGTGATTTACCTGCTTGTTTGTATGTGTGTGATGTACATGTCTGGTGACTGTAGAGGTCAGAAGAGGATGTCAGATCCCCTGGGACTGGAGTTCCAGGTGGTTGTAAGGTGCCATGTGGGCACTGGAAACTATGCTCTTGGCACTGGGTTCTTTGTGAGAGCAGCAAGTGCTCTTAACTACTGAGCCAACTCTCCAGTCTCTCACACCTTTAAGGTCAAATCTTGCTATGTAGTTTGGGCTGGTCCAAGACTAAGGATACTCCTACTTCAGCTTCTCAAATACTGGGATTACGGGCTTCTGTATCTCCATGCATAGCAAAATGTGCTGCTCTTTATACTAGATTTTAAAATGTCTTAATGTACATTACTTAATGTAATGGTTTTTAGTACTCGGATTAAATCTCAGGGTATAGCAATAAGTAAGTGTGAATTTTAGGGTTTTTTTTAAATTAATTTTTTAAAATTTATTTCCTATCCTGACTGTAGTCAAGCATCTATAAGTTTATTTCCTGAAGGGGATATACCTGGACATGTATATATGGGTGTGTGTGTGTGTGTGCATATATTACCTTTAAGGTGCTATAATTAAGGGATGGTGGTGGGCATCCCCATCACATTGTTCTTACATAGCCCTACCTGCTACTGTGAGGATGACTTACTATTAGTATGTTAACAAATGAATTTACTATTTTGTTGCACAAGTTACTAGCTATTTGTCTGTTCAGGTGACTGAAATTTAAAAAAAAAACAAAACAATGAAGTTTACATTATTGTGCTTTTTCGTTTTTAAAACTTTGTATTTATTTCTGTTCTTTGAGTACCTTTCATTGCCTATTTTAGAATGACTGCCATTCTCTAACATATCATGCACATAATTAAAATAATTTATAAAAATCCATCTCTTAGCAATCAGTTGCTTTTTTCAGTTGGAATAGTTCTTAGGAAATAAGATAGTGAGATGAGTTGTCAAAGATAAGAGTTGAGAATTTCTTTAATCTTTATTTTATGCCTCTGGAAATACTTTTTTTCCATGTTGCATTGAGAATAGGTAAGTTCATTGGAAAGTTGTATAAAGTGTTCACTTTGCCAAGTTAATTTCTAGCCATAAAGTTATAAAATCAGATTATAATCTCTACAACATTGGTTATTTACATAACATTGTTCAGCCCATGAGTACTGTGGATCTTAGAGAGGTATGGTGGGGGTGGGAGACTGTGGGTGGTTATGAACTTAAGAAAGAATCTCAGAGATATTACTTGCTTCCTATCCCACCTCCCTAACATCTCCTGTATTTTCATTATATTAGTTTAGATTAGTGTGGGGATGTTAGGAGTGGCTCGGTTTCTTTCCTTCTTTTTCCTAGCCAAGGAAGTGTCGCCTGGGGATGCTGGAGGAGAGGCTAGTTCCGATGGGATCCAAGGCAAGAAAAGCAAAGACCCCTGTTGGCTGCCTTGCTGACAGGTGTAAATCAGGAGTACCCATCAATATGGTTTGGTGGAACAGAGCCACAGAAAACAATTTGCAGGTAAAAATAATTTTTATTAGACATTTTTTGAAAGTGATTCTTGGTTTCTTTCTGTATCTGTGGGTTGGTGGACATGAAAAGATTGGATGGTCTAGCTGATACACTTTTAAGTCATTAAATTTTTTCTAAAACCAAAGCAAGGTTAGTAGCTTATTAACTAGCTGTTACAAGTGGTTTTTGTTTGTTTTGAGACAGGGTCTACCTTGTATCCCTGGCTGTCCTGGAACTCTTAGTGTAGATCAGACTGGCCCTGGCTTCTAGAGTGTTAGGACTAAGGCATGCACTACCACTTAAAGATCATTTCTGTTGGACTTACTTTACCTTTTCTGTTTGGGAAGGTTAATGTGTTACCCCCCCCCACCTCCTCCTGTTTTCATTGATGCATGTGTAGTTATGTTTGTGTATATGTGTGCCTTGGGACACGTGTAGGTCAGAGGACAACCCATGGAGCTCACCATATGGATCCCAGGAATCAAAGTCATCAGGCTTGGCAGGAAATACCTTTACCCCCTGCACTGTCTTGTCAGCCATCTGTTCTTTTTTTTTATGAGACAGAGTTTTTTGGTAGCTTCGGAGCCTGTTCTGGAACTCACTCTGTAGACCAGGCTAACCTTGAGCGCACAGAGATCTACTTGCCTCTGCCTCCTGAGGGCTGGGATTAAAAGTATGTGCCGCTATGGCCTGGCTGTATTTCTCTGTTTTTACATTGACCTTTTCCTATTCAATCTTGTTAATATTTGGAGGGTTTTTTTGTTTGTTTGTTTTTGTTTTGTTTTTTTTTTTTTTTTTTTTGTCTTTTTCTTAGTATTAGGAAAGCAAATCCAGGTCCTCACACATGAAGAATTCTATGCTTAATCATTGAGCTATATAGATACTCAGCCCTAGTTTAATTGTTTTAAATAAGATGTGTTACTCCGGATGCTAGATGCTACTCTGAAAAGTTACATTGTGGATATTTGCTGTAGATGGTTTTATTCACTTTGAATTGAATCATAGGGATCTTCATATATTTTCTTTTAGTACTTTTTTGTTTTTCTTTTTTGAGATGGTCTTACTTTGTACCCCAAGCTGGCTTTGAATTTACTCAAAAGTCATGATTCTGCCTCTGCCTTCCTTTTGTGCATTTGGGAGGGAATAAAAATTACATATAGAAGATTTGTCAAGGAACCCACTTCAGTAGTATGTTATTATATGTCTCTTATAATTTGACTGTTATAGCAGTGAATTGAATGGTGAGGATTTTTTTTAATGGCAAGAACCAACTTCTGCATAAGATTTAGACAAATCAACAAAATAATTTACATTCCATTTTAATGTATTATATTTTCATTCTTAAAGACTGGGAGTTATAGGGATAGATAATTTTATTAATCATAACTTCAGTCTAGTTAGATAATTGCTTTCCTCCCAAATTGTGGATGGACTAATATTTAAAATATATTAGCTTCAAATCTCACATGCTGTACAAAAAAGATATTACAAAGTTACTACTTTGTTTAATTTCTGTTTCCAAACTTGGCCCTATAATATTTTATTCTATATAGGAGAAATAGCTGTGTTGACTTACGCATAAGAATAAATTATTCTAAAAAATTTTGCAAAGTGTGGTATTTCCCCTAACTTAAACTTTCAACCAGCCAACCAGGCAGTGTCACATAATCATATATCTTTAAAAAATTTGTTGGAAGGTTTTGAGTATGTTAATTATGAATGCTAATAAAGTTTTGAATGATTTTTTTTCTTGTCCCTGGGGTCTGTAGGAAAACTATTTTGTTTGGGTTATTACAATTGTTTCTCAGTTTTAAAAAGGAAATCTGAAAATACACTAGGTCTAACTAAGTGAGAAGTGACACTAGGATTGTGGGACACTGTTGGGGTTCAGGTTTAGCTCTATCATCTTTACAACTGCTTTCCATCTTATCCCAGTGATAGTTCTGAGGTGTTGCTTTCTAGCAGAGGAAGAAAACCATTAGGTTATTAGAGGAAGGCTCTTTTGAGTTGTACTTAAAACTTCTTGTGGAAATATTACATTTTTACTGGAGAAACGGATGGCTCTGCGTTTGAGAGAGCTATACCTTATCCTTAAGATGTTCTTCTAGATCCATGTTGATGCTCTCAACCATCTATAATCCTAGCTCCAGGGTGTCTGTAGCTTCTGTCTACACACACACACACACACACACACACACACACACACACACGCCTTCAAATATAATTTTAATTAATGTGTGAAAAAAGAACCAGTGTCATCTGAACCTATTTCTGATGCTGTCCTTTCATGCTTCACATGGTTGCTTTCTTTAAAAGACACAGGAATGTTGTTCTCCTAGCTCAGAACTTTATAAACTTGAAAATGCCATGAATCACGTGCCAAGTTACTGGAGAATACTCATCTAATCTTACTAGTATGTTTCTAATTCCTAAACCAGAGACCTGTGGTAGTTTTTGGACCATTGCTATATCAGTGCACTGGATGTTTTTCTTTCATGGAGATAAATTCCTCACTATTAAGTTTTTAATATGATTTCATATTTTTGACATAAAAGTTTTAAACTATTTTATAGTCTGATCCATTTGCTTTTTTGCTTCATATTTTTGGTAAAGATTAGATCTTCTCAAGCAGCACTTCAGAATTTTTGTTTCTATTTTATTTAAAAACTATAGCCATATCATAGACAGTAAATGTGTGATAGTGTGTTTCACATATGTTGTTCTTGGTTAAGTGCTTATGGCATGACATAACATAGTTACAGTTATTATAGTACAGAGAAGAAGCCCATCTTGAGAGAAGCTGAGGGATACTGACTATTCATAGTCAGTATAGAGAGATTGGAGCCCACACTAAACCCAGACAGTTGAGATGTGTCTCTCAGATTCTGCTCTTACTCCTACATTGGAGCTGTAATTGGTTTATGAAACTGAGCTTCTGTAAAGAGTCTTTGTGTTTTAGAATGGCAGTACCTAGAGAGTTTACTAGAGATGGCTACAGCTTAGGCATACTTCGCACCATTTGAAAGTCATCTTTTCTTGTGCTTTGCTGATATTGAAACTACCTTTTGGTACCCCCCGCCCCCATTAGGGGTTCTTTGTGTAGCCTTGGCTGTCCTGGAACTCACTCTGTAGACCAGGTTGAGCTTGAACTCAGAGATCCACCTGCCTCTGCCTCCTGAGTGCCCAGATTAAAGCTGTGCTCTACCACCACCTGGCTCTTTCTGAGACTTTAAACATTTCTTTTCATTGAGTTTTGATCTTGATTTAATACCTTGGGTTTTGTTTTGCTTCTAAAGTCAAATGAAAACCGATTTAAAAATTAGCAATAACATCTCTGTTTTGAGACTTTGTCTTTAATTAATTTTAACTTATTCTTTGATAGTTTCGTGCATGCATACAGTGAATTTTAAGTCATTTTACTCCTGTTACTGTCTTTATTTCCTCTCTCCATCAAATCCCTTCTTCCCAATAAGTCTCCTCCCTATTTCTATGTCTTTTTTTCTATTGTGAGTCATTTAATTTAATTGGAGTTTGCATGACCATGGCAGGTCATTTACTACATATCCCTACTTCTTAGTGGCTATATCACTGAAGAAAATGACACTTCTCCCAGCAACCATTAGCTTCCAGTTGTTCCTCGGGAATGAGTGGGGACTGTAAGCCCTTTCTTTCTTTGCTGAAGTGTGAACTGGTTCAGTCTTGTGTAGGTAACCATAACTGCATTGAGTTCATGAGTGCACTGGCCAGGTTTTGTCCAGAAGGGTTTGGTTTTTAGTAGTTTGTTGTACTTTTTTTTTGCAGTACATTTCTTTATCTTCTGGATGATGTATGGGTGTGTGTGTGTATAAACATCCCTCCCTCCCCCCTCCCTTGGAGGTAGATGGTTTTAAGCTTCACATGGGTGCTGGGAACCAAACTTGTGCCTTTCTTAAGAGCAACACATATTTCAACCCATAAGCCATCTTCCTAACTTTTTCATTTTAAAAAACGCTGTGTGTGTGTGTGTGTGTGTGTGTGTGTGTGTGTGTGTGTGTGTGTCTGTCTGTCTGTCTGTCTGTCTGTCTCTGGAAAAGCAGCCATTGCTCTTAACCCCTGAGCCATCTCTCCAGTCTAAGTATAAATAAGTGTCTTTTGTTTTGTTTTGGTTTTTTTTTCTTTCTTTTTTTTGCTCATGTAGACCTTCTCCCTTAGAAGATTTCCATCAGAGAACTTGGTCAGTGGCTTCATTTTCTTCTTGTTCATGTCTTATCCTATGCACGTTGCTGCTTTCATCATTTTCAGCCCCACCTTTAGAAACTTTGCTTAGATTTTTCTCATCTTTATGTAAAGCCTTTGGTTCTGAATCTTTTGAGACTTGACTACGTTTTACTGCATCTCATTACTTTACATCCATGGGATCATGAAAACCTTCTCTGCTCTGAGGTTGGCTTTCCTTTTTCTCTGTTCATCTGTATGAGAAAAGGCTGAGAGCAGTGCTTCTCCACCTGGGGAGTTCACAGGACCCTTTTACAGGAGCCACCCAAGACCATCTGCATATCAGATTGACATTATGATGATAACTAGCAAAATCACAGATAGGAAGTAGCAATGAAATAATTTTATGGTTAGGGCTAGTCACAAGCATGAGGAAGTGTGTTAAAAGGGCCACAGCATTAGGAAGGTTGAGACCACTGCTCTAGAGTAACTGGTACCTTTAAAGCTAGGACAGAGCACTGTCTTTCAGTTAGATCTTTCCAATGCATAAGGTAAGAGGTACAGGATACACAATATCTTATATTTCGCACCTCAAACTAGCCAGTAGCCTCAGGGAAATGCATGCCAGTTCAGTTTTTGTGGATGTCCCCTTCCCTTTTATGCCTCACTATGTTTCTCAAGTTCTTTATACATCATTTTAAATTTCCTCTATGCGTTTTCCTCTTCACATTCTCATGTCTGAGCTTTAATTTGCTACCTTGAAGAACACATGGATCACAGGTTTGAATCAGCACATTTATTTATTTTTGAGAAGCAATTATAAGTTTTGACAACTCAATATAAGTCCTGTAATTCTCATCATCTTCAGTTTCTTTTCAGTGTTTCCTTGTGCTATCTGACATGGATTTTGTTTAATTAGGGAAGATAGTTTTAAGAAATTTGTATTGCTTTGTTTATCTTTCTGTCTGTCCATCTGTCTATCTATTCTCCCACCTATCCATCCATCTGTAATTTTTTTTGGAGGAAGGGGACAAGATCTCTCTATTATGTAGCTTTGGCTGTCCTGGAACTCGCTCTGTATACCAGGCTGGCCTCAAACTCCCAGAGATTCACCTGCCTCTTCCCACATGCTGGGCTTAAAGGTGTGCACCACTACACCTGGCACTACTAAATGTTTGCCTTTCAGGTAGCAGGCACATTGTACCACTTCTTAGGGGATGAGAACTACTAAGGTTCACCTGCTGTTAACTGAAGGATGAAACATCAGACAGTATACATTGCTATTGTATTATGTTAGCAGTCATGTTCTCCCCACTTGACAAATGGGAAGCTTCTTTAGAAAAAAAATCAATTTTAGTTTAATCATGACCTTGTAAATCCTGAGATTTTCTTACCGCACTGTCCTCTACTTTTATCCCTGTTTTTTGACAGTCGCTTTCAGCACCCCTTCTGTTTTTCTTTTTCATGACTCAGACCTAGTTTATACCTTTCGCATAAGTGTTAGAACTTTTTGTTGGATGCTTTTAAGATCTGTGCAGCCTTCCTTTCCATGGTCATCTCTCCCATCTGTCAACATTTTTACTTAGATGGGCTCTTGCTTTTCTTGGGTGGTTCATATAACACACAATCTGAAGCATGTTACTGGGTCTCTACTTTTACTCTGTTATCATTGCTAATAGAGCCTAAAGACATTTCTTTTTTTCTCTCAGAAGATGGTGTTAATGTGGCCTTCCCTGTAACACTGTTTAAGCGTGTGGATGAAAAAGTCTTGCTTTTGATTTTATTTATTTTTTTAATCTGCTTGTCCTTTGACTCTAGGTTGTGAACTATTTGAAACTATATTTTTTGGGAATGCTTTTAATTTTTAGAGTATTTTGGTCATTACTAAACATCACTTTGATTTTCTTTTGTGTAATTTTGTAGAAATTATTCTAAAACCTATGAATTATAGATGTGTATATCATACATACACACCCACCTGCCCATGTGTGAGTACACATGCCAATGTGTGTGCTAGTGGAACTGAGTTGATGTCGATCTCTTTATCCATCCCTGTCTTTTTAATTTTAACTTTTTAAAGATTTATTTTATGAGTATGGGTGTTTGCTGTGCCACCTGTGTGCTTGGTGCCTCCAGAAGCCAGAAGAGGACATCAGATCCCTTGGGACTGGACTTTTAAATGGTAATGTGCTGCTATGTGTGTGAATGCTGGGAACTGAACAGGTTCTCTGTAAGAGGAATTAGTGTACTTAACCACTCCTGTGTTTCTCCAACCCTCCTGTGTTTTAAATCTTACTTTATTCATTTATTTATTCACCCATTCATTATCTATTTATTGAGACAGCATCCTTACTAATTGAACTGTAACTCACCAGTTGGCTAGATAACTGGTCAGTGAGCTCCTGGCATCCTTCTGTCTCTACCTCTGAGCCCTATCTGCTACCACACCTGGTATTTTTATTTATTTGTTTATTTATTTATTTCTGGTAATCTGAGCACTGGGGATCTGAACTCAAGCCTTCACACTTGTGCAGCAAGTACTTAACCCACTGACCTATGTGACCTGTGTTACCAGCTCTTGTCTTTTTTTATTTAATAAAATGAATCATGAGCTTTGTGAGGCGACTTCTTTGTTAATTTTAGTATCAACTTGTTTCAGATGTACAGTGGTGAATTTTGAAATTTTAAAGATCTTCCTTTTGAAAACAAACATATTATGGTCTTATGTACTTGATATATTTAATAGTCTTAATTATGTTTCAATTCTTTTGTTTAATGACAAAGCTTTTCTATGTTTTTCTAGTGATCTCAGCCCAACACCAATGAAAAAGTTGAATTGAGCTGTCTTATTAGCAGCACTGAGTTCACCTTCATGCAGATTTACTGTGATGTTTGGTTCCACCCAGTATTCTTACCTGACTAATATTGTTGAAATATTTTCATCACCTGCCTTAGAATAGTGAGCATTCTAATTTCTAAGCATATAATAAAATACTAATTGTTAATTTTCCAAGTCTCACCTGTCTGTTAAAATTGGTCCTTATTTCTGTTTGTTTAGGATGTTGTGGTTTTAGTCCTGTGTGCACAGCACAGCATCGTGGTCTGTTCAGAACAGGGCCTGCTTGCTTTGCTTTATTGTGTTGCCATCTTAGTGCTGACTTGAGTATTTCCAAATCTCTTTAAAAATCTTAAAACAAAACAGAACAAAACAACCTTTGGGAAAGGTTGTCTTAATGTGTTTCATCATGTAAGAATCTGGCACCTGTTTGAATGATAGAATTGAGGAGATGCAAGGTTCTACGAAATTCTTATGGTATCAGAGATTAACTTGCCTAAAGGTAATGATATATTAAAGTTGTGTTCATTTTACCTCACAAGTTGTGAAATAGAGCTGATGAACTGTCAGCTAAGTGTTACCGTGAGTGGAGGAGGACTGCCGGCCTTGTGAGAGAATCAGTCTGCTTGTTCCCATTGTCTGCTTGTCCTTTCTCCCTCTGGAACAGCAGTCAGTAAGAAGGCTCACAGGAAAGTCTTACAGGTCACAAATCCCTCTGTGAATTCCAGCTTTCTTTAACTGGTGCTGCTTTAAGAGCTCAAGGAAAATTTGGAAACTCATTAAATATACTTAGATCATCAATTACTTCCTAGGTTTTAGTGCTACTTCAGGTCTCTTTTAATCTGTACGGCCCAGGAATGGAAAAATTTTGGATTTGATGGAATAGATTGTGCTTAACAAACATAAGATTTTGCTTATATTAGATTATAGAGTTCCTTGGGTCTTTGGAGAATTTTAGAACTACAGTGTAACTGCAATGGCCTAAAGTGGCATTAAATGGCATTATTCTCTGCCTCCACCCCCCCACACACCCTGTCTTTACCTCTCATTTCATTTTCCTGAACTCTGTCTGTCTAACTTGTTTTGTGTTAAGTAGTGACCTGTGTATCTATGATGCTTTTTGGACCCTTGGTTGCATGGTTTGTGTTCTCTCCTTGAACTGTATACCCTAGAATTTCCCTTTATTCCTGTTGGCAAATCTTTCATGTGACTTTTCAATTTGTAGATAGCCTCTTCCTATATAAAGATTTCTTCCATCTACTTTACAAATATGCCATGTTTACTTATCTTCTATTAACTTGATACCTAGAAAAAGAATACTACACAAGGAAAGGGGTTTATACATTTAGATACTTGTATATCAGATTTGGGGATCTAGTTCCTAGGTGTATGAGCTACTTTCCTGCTTTCACCACTCACTTGAAAATAATTTTTATAAGGCTGCCTACTGGTCAAAAATTAATGGCATTTGTAGTAGTTACTCTTTATTATGTTTGTTATGATAAACTACCATGACTAAAAGCAGCTTAGTAAAGAAATGATTTATTTTGGCTTACAGTTCTAGAGGGGTAGAGTTATTAATGAAGAAGGGCAGGGTAGCTTTAGGCATATCACATATTCACACACACGGGAAACAGTGATAGAACTAGAAATGTGACCAGGCTATAAAACTTCAGAGCCTGCTCTCTGTGACATATTTTCTTCATCAAATGCTTTACTGTCTAACGGTTCTATAACTCTCATCCCTAAACAGTACCGCCAAGTGAACTAAGTTTACATACATGACCCTGTACTGTAATGGTTCTCAACTTGGGGGTCAAATGACCCTTTCACAAGGGTCATCTAAGACCATTAGAAAACACAGATACTTACGATTCATAACAAAATTACAGTTATGAAAATAATTTTATTGTTGGGATCACCACAACATGAGGAACTGTAATAAAGGATCGTAGCATTCATTAGGAAGTTTGAGAACCACTGCTATAGTGGAACATTTCTTATTTATACCACTATATGATTCTTCATATTTCCTCAAGGCATGGTCATAGCGTGATCCAGATGGATTTAGTCTAATTTCAGGTGTCCCATAATTTTTAACAATTTCAAAAGCCCAAAGTCTCTTCTTCCATGGTGATCTCACTTTTTATAAAATCAGAAAACACATCGTGTCCTTCCAACATGCAGTAGCATGGAATATGCTTTCCCATTTCAAAAGGAAGGAATGGGGACACAGCAAGGAAAAGCTGGACCAGCACAAGGCCGAAACCCAGTATGACAAAACACCAAATCTTGTAGCTCTGTGTCTGGTTTCTGGGGCTTGAGTTGCAAAGGGCTCTCTTAGGTGGCTACACAGCTCTGGCTTTGCTGTCTGCAACCTGTGTATATCTCAGAGGAGGAAAGAAGAGTTAGTGGCAGAATAGGGAGGTTTTGAGGCAAAGGGAATGGACAAGGATCTTCAAATACAGTCAATGAAGAGCAGACTAAGGGAAGTAGCATTGTCAATAGTGTTCATTGCAGGAGAGGGCATGTAAAATATGTTCCATTGGCTGAGACTGTGGCACAGTCATTGCTGATTATTGTTATGTAGATTGACAATAAGTAGGGCAGCCTTGCTTGGACTAGCACATGACTTGGCTGCACCAGTAAGTTTTCCCCTAAAGCTGCACACATTTTTCCTTTGCCCCACTTCTTTCTCTTGTTTGCTATAGAAAAGAAACCTTTGCTGATCCCACACATCTTCATTACTTGATCTGCTCTCTAGTCATATTTGATAACCAAATACTTCCTTTCAGTTCTCTGTAGTCACTGTAAGTAATTATATTGTTAGCTTTTTATAGCAATTTTTCATCTACATAGCCCTAAGCATCAAGCTGAGTATGTCTTAAGAAACAACAACAACCTATCTTTTATTTTCGGCAACCATATTTTCACTCTCAGTACAGTTGTAGACACTCATAAATAACTGTGTGCTCCATCTAACTTGGTTATTCGTACCAGTCAGTGTCCAGTCTGACCTCCTGGACTCTGCTCTTACCTGTCCTGTACTTCTTCCACTGAGAGCTCCTAGCTTGTGCCTTTCCCAATTGTCTTCATGTTTACTGTTCCTTGTAAATAGTTTATGCCTTGTGTCCTGTTCTTGGCCTCACTGCTCAGACATCTCCCTTGTTGTCTGACCTCGTTCCTCCATCGTTGCAGTGTTTTATTGCTAGGAAGAAAAAAAAAAGGCCTTCTAGGTCTTCTGCCCAAGCTCTTGCTTACAGTTAAAGCCTATTGGATTACTTGGAAGACCATGTCCCCCAGGCCTCTTTACCTTTGAGCCTCCTTTTAGGTCATTGTACCCTCTGTTCATCTTGGTTTAACGAACTTGTCCTTCAGTATTCAAGTCACACTTCCAGTCGTAGGGCATAACTGTGTAGCAGTAGATACCTTCTTTGTCCTAGAATTTAGTGTACTCTACTTGTTAGTTATATCACAGCCATATAGACCAAACCTAGGTAGTACAGTGTAGGTACTTGTGCTGTTTGTAGCTTCTCATTTGGAGTGTCTTCTCTGTGGAGTTCTGTTCTGTAAGCTTGTGGACCACAGTCTTTATGTTTGTGTTCCTAGTGCCAGCCACAGTTCCTAAAAGGTATGGTTGAATATACCCATGTACTGTTGAGTGACTGAACCCAGATAAGTGAGTTAGCTGGGTGCATATTTAGCCCATGAGTCCAAAAATGTAGAGCTTCATATATTTTCTTAACTTTCCCTTGCTACAATTTTATGACAAAATATTATAAAAAAATTGAAACTCTTAATATGCTTTGTGATTATATATGGTTATCACAAATGCTTATAAATTAATCTTATTGTGGAATATAAAAATGTTAACTGTTGGTCCTTATGGGTAGAAGGAACATATAGTTATTGTAGAAGGAGTTTTATTTGTGTGGAACATTCTTGGGTACTAGTTTCCTGGCTGACTTAGCATTAAGAATCTCTATCACAGGAAGGTAGATGGTGTGCTCTGTGTCTGCTACGAGGATTGGGGCACATTGATTTGTTAAGTAACTGCAGTGGCTTTGAAGTAAGAACAGTGGTCAGATGTCTCCTGCAGTGAAGTCCTTTCTTGTATGACACTGGTGCTACTGATTTCATTTAAACTGTTCCTACTGCATTTGGATGGTTATGATACTACCACTCTTTAGTGAAGACATGAAAATATAATAGAATGGTATGAGTGTCCTGTGGTTTATAATCTTAAATGTGAATGAATGCTTTTAGAAAACTTTCAGATGTGACCCAAGTACATCAGTGTACATGCTATTTGGAGCTACATACTTGCCTGCCATAATCCTTGTTGACAGATCTCTACTGATAGTTCTTTGATACTTTGTTTCTTTCTAAAATAGAGTGAATATAGGCCTACTAAGGAAAAGGTGGGGGGACTACAAGAGAGGAGTATCTGTTATTATTTTTCTCTTAGTTCCTGTTCTGTTACTGTGAAGCAGGACCATGAGCAGGGCAACTCTTAGGAAAGAAATCATTTCACTTAGGATTGCCTTACAGATTCATAGGTTTAGTCATTTGTTACCATGGTGGGGAGCAGGGCAGAACTATCTCCCAAAATTAACCATCTGACTTTCACACATGGTGCTATAACATATATACACCCTTTTTCTTAACACAAAATAAATGTAAAAAATAAAATTAAAAACACAAGAAGAAACTAAACAAAAAGCCCTGAGTAGTACTTAGGAATATTAGTAAGGGCTGACAAGAAAGCTCACCAGATGAAGGCCTTTGCTGCTACTTTACTTTGCTACTTTAGTCCTAGGATCCCACATGTGGAAAGAGAACTAGCTCCTGCAAGTTGTCCTTTGACATCCACGTAGGTGCTTGTATCACTCACAGAGACACATATAAATAAACGCATAAGTAAAATAGGCCTGTGAGAGATGACTTAGCAGTTGGCTGCTCCTGCAGGGGGATTCCCAAAACCCACATTGGCAACACACAACTATCTCTCATTCTAGTTCCAAGGCATGCAATGTCCTCTTCTAGCCCCTACAGGTGCTGCATGCTTTTAGTGCACCAACAGGTATACAGGCATACTCAAAAGTAAAAGTAATTAACATTCCGAAAAAAATAATGTAATTTCTTATTCATCATCACTGTGAGATTTCTCCAATAAATGTTTTGGATTTCTGTCATTTTTTTGCAATAAAACATTTTTTATTTAATAAGAATCATTGTCTTATTGGAAGTTCTAATGGTTATATTTTGGTGCTTTTTGCTACTTAAATTAATTCCTTAATTCATGGGTTATCTTATTTTAGTCTTGTTTTTATTAGATACATTTAGGTATTAGAGACTAAATTTTAATGTAAAAACTTTATACAAAATGATATTGTAATATAAAAGAACCAGCTTATAATAAATCCAAGTTTAAAACCTGGTAAGAAAATTCCTTGAGTAGAACAATATGATTAGCATTGATTGGGTGGGGTATCTGGGTTGAAATGATACCTCTTTTAAGATATAATGTTAATTTGTCAACATATTGAAGATAAGGCTTAAGACTCTTCATTTTCTGTATTTGTGTCCAGATAGTAAAGATAGCATCACACCCAAATGTTGGGAGATGGTGTTGTGTTGAAGAACCTGCTGCACAAGAAGCAATAAGGGTGCATTTAAATATAGGGAACCTTAAGGGCTAAAATATAAAAAGTGAATATTGTACTTGACTGGAATAAATTCTGGCTTTTAGAAGTATATTTGAAGCTACTTAAGGTACAAATATCATTGGGCTTTAAAATTACAAGTAGAAATTAGTGCTTATACATTTTTTTAATAACTAAAAACTGGTGCACACCTTTAATCTCAGCTCTTGAGAGGCAGAGGTAGGTGCTGACCTTTGTGAGTTGAAAACTAGCCTGGTCTTAAAGAGCTGCCAAGGCTACACAAAGAAACAAAATCAAAAGCTTAATATTATAGAAACACATCCAGATAATTTGAAGGACTTATTAACTTGTTTTGCATTGTCCTGATTGAACCTTGTTCTTGTAGGGTCAAGTACTAATTTGACCTTTGGATATATTCCTTGTCTAGAAAAGGCTCATTTACATAATAAAGCAAGAAAATAAAATTTGGGCTTGTGATTTTTTTTTTCTACTTTTAAACCCCATACATACACATTAGTGTTGTTGATGTTAGGTGAATAATTCATACAAACTTAGTCCTTGTATCTTCATTCTAGAGAAACTTTAACTTGATCTGTGGATGTAGCCAAGTTGTAGAGAATGGTTCTGGCATAATCAAGGAGCACATTTCTAAAGAATCTTTCCTCTTCCTAAAAGTCTCACACCTCTTCTAGCAGCCATCAGCTGTCCATAGGTCCTCAGCTAGAGTTGGGAGAATTCAAGCTCTTCCATGTGGAATGCTGATATAGTTGATCTTGTACAGGTTGTGTATAGGCTGCCACAGCTGGTGTGAGATCCTGAATAAGTCTGAGTTGCTTCTCATGTTCAGAAGACTGTTTGACCCTAGTCTTCACCTTTGGCTCTAGACCCTTAAATGAGGAGGAGGTGGTATGAAACAGACTCTGCAGCCACTTACTGTATATTGCCCAGTCGTAAGTTTCTATGTTAACCACTCCATCCATTGTACAAAGAACCCTCTCTCATGAGCTGCTGAGAGCTTTACTATTCTGTGGCTAGAGATACTCGTGCAGTTTGATACTGTGGCAAAATAATAATAGGTTCACCTCTGGAGACTATGAGCTCCATGGCCACATTTCTTGGTCACATTGATGGTACCAAACATGGATTTCTTGTTATGGAGTAGGTCTTAGAACCAATCAGAAAGCAATTGATCCCACTTCAGTGATGCTACTGTTGTACTCATATCTTGCCAAGCTAGTTATTAATGTGACACTAGGTCCTCTGCTAGGTAAGACTGTTGATGACTTTTCTTCTCCAACGGCCTATATAGTATCTTTTAGTATTGTTAAAGCCCACTAGCGGGAAGGAATCTTCTAGATTAGTTCTGGCTTGATTTCTCTATGTCCTGTGATCAAAGTCTGAATTGTCTTCAGTAACAGGGACTCAACTAACAAGTTCTGGTGGGCAGCCAAGGGATTTGGGGGGACTCTTGAATACCCCTGAGCAATAATTTGAGGGCCAGCATTTCATACCTGTCATTGGGCTTATTTTGCAACCTATAGCTGCTTTGAGGAGCACTGTCCTCCAAGTAGGATGGCTCTAGTTAGAAGCTCAAGCAGGCACATGTATGTGAAGCTTATAAAATCATAGGTTTCCACATTGGTTTTTCAAATACAGTACTAGATATTGCTCCCTCACATTCTCCTCTCCTTTTTCTGTCCATCCTCTGACCCCTTACACCTTCCTACCAATTTCCTTTCTTCTTCATATCGCCATGTTCTACTATCCACTTCTCTTAAAATTTTTCTACTTTCCCCACACCCCCAACGGCCCCTTTCTAATTCCCTGGCTTCCAAGTAAATATTGAAGTCTAAAGATCCCATGTTAGGACTCACATATGTGCAAGTGGTTGGGCCTTGTCGTTCGAGTCAGGGTTGCTTCGTTCAGTGTAATTTTTTGCAGTTCCATCCATTAACTTGGAGATTTCCCTTTTCTAAAGCTATGTAATTCTATTGTGTTAGGTGCCACTTTTTCAGTATCCATAATGCATTCTTTTATTATATTGACTGTCTTACTGAGCATGTGTTACAATGAGGTTTCTTGGCCCTGGGCAGCCAGAGGTCCAGACCCACAGACTTGCGGCCCCAGATTCCTTAGCCGCCCGCAGCTGCTTTGGCCCCCCCCAAAATGATTCAGACGCTTATATTAAGTTCATGCTGTTTGGCCTATGGCTCAGGCACATTGCTAGCTAGTTCTTACATCTTAATTCAACCCGTTCTCATTAATCTGTCTGCCACGTGGCCCTCACATGTTTCTTCTTGGGCAGCTGGGTCGATCTGATCTGACTCTGCCTTTCTCCTACCTATGCTCTGATTTCTCCTCTTACTTTTTCTGTGGTGCCTGTCATGGGCCAAAATAGCTCCCTTATTTAAAGATTGATATTCACAGCATACAGAAAGACATTCCCACATCAACCATGAGAATATTATGAGTTAGGGTTAAAGAACATGATAATTCTCTGTTGTGCCTATAGTTTGTTTGTTAGTAGCAGCTATGCTCTTATTCTTAGATTTTTGTTTTTGTTTTTAGTTCAGTTTGTTTCTTACCTCTTTGGGGGGTGGTGGTTTCAAGACAGGGTCTCTGTGTAGCCATGGCTGTCCTGGAACTTTCTCTGTAGACCAGGCTGGCCTTAAACTCAGATCTGCCCTCCTCTTCCTCCCGAGTGTTGGGATAAGGCATATTTCACACCACCCAGCTCATTCTTGGATTGTTTTGAGCTTGTTATTTATTTCTGAGTTCAAGTGCTCACAGCTAAACATTCATAAACCACCTACTCAAGAGACCAGAAGAAAGGTGAGGACTTTAGGACCGTTCTTTACCTTTAATTCCTGTTTAATAATGGGTGGGGTTTTGGTGTCAGTGGTTGATTATGGTTACAGTTTAGTGTGCTAACTTAAGTTATATTAATTTTAGTATCTTCTCTTGTAGTGAATTTGGGTCTCTTTATATATTATTTGTTGTAGCACAGTGAATTTTCATAGAATTTTCTTTTTCATAGAAACACCTTAAAGTAGGCTTTCATATGGCTGAGTGATGTCTTGGTTGCAAACATGAGGGCCTGAGTTTGGAGCCTCAACTCCTACATAATTACTGGGGTATCCCAGTGCAGGGGAAGTGGAATGGGAGGGTTGCTGGCCAGTCCATGTAGCTTGAGTAGGCAAATCCTAGGTTCACTGAAAAGACATTTTATAAATAAGGTGAGACTGATAGAGTCTAACAGCAGATACAGACTTCTGACTGCCACATGTAGGTATTCACTCTCACACACATACAGACACATACACCTTCCTCTCCCAGAATATACAGAAAATAGAGGCTTTCAAAAGAAAGTGGAAATGGATTTAAGTTGGAGAAACTCAGCTTTGAAATCTGGGGCTCTACTTCATTTCAGTATAGTTAATTATAGCATAATGTATAGGTGATTTTTATTTCTTAGGAATATATTAAATGGCATGATTTTTTTCCTGTCTAACTTTGTTGTTTTGCCTTCCTTATGAAGGTGGACTATAGGATTCGCTATGGGTTACAGGGCTTGTTGTCAGTTTCCTCCCCGTGACTTGGATGTTGCTGCATCAGCCCTTATGGGCTTGCTTTCTAGTCCAGATGTTTGGGCCTTCTGCCTGCAGAATATGCTACTTCTTTTTGTTTGTTTGACTGTTTGGTTTTTCCAAACAGGGTTTCTCTTGTGTAGCAGTCCTGGCTGTTGTGCCACCACTGCCTGGCTTGAAGGTTGGGTCTTGGTTTTTGGGGGGTTTTTTTTGTTTTTTTGTTTTTGTTTTGTTTTTGTTTTTTAAACCTTTATGTCAGCAGTTTTCAACCTATGGATTGCAACCCCTTTGGATGGTCAAATATCTCACAGAAGTTACATATTAAATATCCTGCATATTAAATATTTGCATTAATTTTATGGTTTGGGGTCACACAACATGAAGAACTTGTATTAAAAGCTCAAAGCATCAGGAAGGTTGAGAACCACTTCTCTATGTGAAAGGGATTTCCTTTTTCTTTTTGGAAGATACATTTTGGGCTAAGCCTACCTAGCTATTCTTTCAGAATTTTGTGTCTTAGATGGGCCACAGGAAACACTTTACTGTGTACATCAGGTGTTCACTGTGAGCTAATGTTTGCTGTTTCTTCAGTATTGTAGCATTCTATAGTATAGTTGACAGATTATCAGTAACATTTTAAAATTTATAATTGTTTAGCCTATGGCTTATTCCCTTTCTAACTTAGTACTTTGAGCTCTTTCCAACTTGGTAGTTTAAAATGTCATTCATTCAAATAAGGAAGTTGTGGTAGGCTTTATAATAATAAGTTCATCTTTTAATTTTTTAACCTTATGTGAAAATTCCAAGTAGACAGAAACAAGCTTTATGGATTTAACATATATAGTATAGTATCATAATCCTTTAGTAGTTCTTAAAGCCAAGTGACATCCAATTTGAATATGTATGTAGGAGTTATGTTAGAGTGCCACTGTAGAAAGATAATCCATGTAATCTTACATGATAAATGCCATAACAAATTATTGTGATGGTGCTTGCAGGGGCTTTACATTTCCTTTTTCTTATCCCCTGCTTCTTTGGATTGCCTTAAGTTTGTTTTTTTTTTTAAACTTCTGTTACTTTAGTGCATAGTACCATATTGGGGAAATGTTTATCCTTTCAATAAAGGAAGTGATTAGAAAGAAAGGCTGTTTTGATCTTTATCCATGGAATTGGTTTAAAGATAGAAGTTTGAATGTTGTTGCTCAGTTTTGAGGTAGCCTCAACCTCCAATTCTCTAAACTGTAAGGATGGCTTAGAAATGATGCATGCACATTTTACATTTTATGGAGGTTAAAATTCTTCACATGAGAAAGTTTATCTTGGATTTAATTATCTGATTTCCACTAAGAAAGTTATTTATACTATACTAAAATATGGAGCTAAAAGGCTTAAATCTTTTTAGTAAAAGATTTTAGTGACTGGAACACTGAAGAGTAATACCTAGTAGGGTCACATGTTTTGGGGGGCTTAAAGTTTGTTAACTTCCTATATTTGATTTTCAAATAGACACCAAATCCTACTGCAAGCGAGTTTATACCTAAAGGAGGATCAACCTCCAGGCTGAGTAACGTGTCCCAGTCAAATATGTCTGCCTTCTCTCAAGCTTTCTCTCACCCGTCCATGGGAAGTCCTGCTACTGCTGGATTAGCACCAGGTAAGTTGAGTCACTTTCCAGTGAGTTTCAGGTATCACATCTGTAAGCATTGTGGTTTTTTTTTTCTGTTTGTTTGTTTTTTGTTTTGTTTTTTAATTTATTAGAAGTGAAATTGTATACTTGAATGATTCACTCTGCAACAAAGAGCATCTGTCTTAGCCTCTCAGCCTGGAGTCACTCAGAGCTGGAATAACAAGCGTGTGTCACCAGAGGTTTGGCCCTCCCTCCTCTCTTGATTTCCCTACTCTTGCCCATTCCCTTGCCGCTTCTGTCCTTCCATTGGTTCCTTCCCATGGCTTCTCCTGTGGACCTTTTCAGTTATTAAACATTCTCAGCCTCAGAAGACAGTGTCAGAACTGAAAGTCTGGTAGTATAAAAGGGCATATTAGCATGTACTGGTAGGAGTTTTCTCCATGAGGTGGGTTTACATTTTTTACAAAAGCATAGTCTATGTATTAGTCAGGTGTTCTTCTAGAGCATGTCTATGCTTCTGTGTAGCTTTATAAATTGCTGTTATGTGTTGATAAAGAATCAACAGTAATGAACTTCACATGCCTAGTTAATGCTTTGTTTCAGAAGTAAATATTGTGTGCACATAGTTGATATGACTACATGAGGGTTGTCATTTTAAGGAATGCAGGCTTCACACATGCTACTGGTGCAGTACTCTGCCCATGTAAAGGCATTTTTAAATGAGGTGAGAGACAATATTACAGAGAATTTTAATTTTAAAGTGTTTACCTTAGAAACATCTATAACGATTTTGTGAATTTGAAGGTTTCTAGTAACTGCTAGGAACTGTTTTAGAAATTACATATTTGAGTAGCATGATACAGGTATGGCCAAGCTATAGTTCCACACAAAATCTCAGACTTACTTAAATCATTATAATGATTTTCCTCTTGTACCTCAATTAGCAATTCTCAAGCATGAACTTTATAGATGACATCTTGTTGCAGTGTTGAAAGTTTGGACCATTACCTCTAGGGTGAATTAATTTCAGCTCAATAAATTTAACTGAGAAATTGCTTATTCTCCTACATATCTAACATTAGAATGGTCACTCTTCCTATTAACGACTAAATAACCATCCTCTGGCGCTCTTGGAAGTAGGTCTGTATCCTATCAATTAAAGTCTTGAACTTTAACAGTCATGAGTGTTTGTTGACAGTTGTCTAAGCTTGGATACTTTGCAGAAGTACTGGGGTGAATAGTGTATTCTTTAACACATTCCTTCTCCTCCTACTATGTTAATGACTTACTCTAGAAATGAGAAAAGAAAATCTGAATTGTCCTTTTCTTTCAGAACACCATTTTTAAAACTCTTCACTGCTTTCCATTATTTTTCTCATAAATTTTCAAGACTTGGGAAAGTGTCTTATGATCCAGCATCTGAAGTCTTGGCTGTTGTGCACTCAGTGACCCTGGGAGCATGAGCCACAGTTCTCAGTGTCCTAGGGTTACTGAAAATTAACTTGGGCTTTGGTGTTTTTCAGAACCCCTGCCTTTATATTTATATTTTTTATAATTTGTAAATAGGTGTTTTCCTCTGGACACGGATATTATTAATAGGTTTATAGTCTTTCAGAAATTAAGATCACTAGTTTATTCCTTTCTCAGAAATGACTTCTCAAATACAATATTGTAAGAATAACTTTTACATAGCGTGATCTAGAAATTGTTCTTTGTCCTAGGAAAGATTTTCCTGAACTGATTCTTAGGAATGAATTTTAAATGTGATAAGTTATGAAATGATAGTTTAATGCTTTTGTGCCACAAAAATAATTTAATTATGAAAACTATTTACTGACTTTTTAAAATAAGTTATTCCCAATACTGTTTTGCTTTTATTATAGACTTAATAAGCTAAGCATTAGCATACTTTAATTAGCTATTAACAAATTGATAGAACCACGGCATGTTTAAAAGTGATTTTGAGAGAGAGAGAGTAATAGAAACAACATCCATTTCTAGGTAGTATTCTTTATTTTCTTGTGATGTGGCATGTGCAGTTGTGTCTCAGGGTGAACACTTCTTGTTCTGCCTAATGAGAGAACTTTTGTGTTTAAAAAAGTAAGAAAAAGCCATAGAGTGTCTTCAGCATTTTCAAATGTCCATCTCTTCAGGCTTTGGATTGACCAATCACTCTATCTTATTTGAAATTACTGACCAGTCAGTATATATTACATAAACCTCATGTACTTGATATAAGGAGAATATTACTATACTAAGGACTATTAACGACACTCATTTGTTTACAATTTTGTTTCAGGATTTTTTGTTTGCTTGTTTTTATATTACTATAGGGTCAAACTCAAGGCCTCATCTGTTAGGCAGATATTCAGTCATTTAGCTACACAGTTTTTCTCTCTTCCCATAAACTGAAGGAAATAGATATCCAGCTTTCTGAGGAAGTGACCATATTTATTGCATGGTCCTGAGAGTGGTGGTGCTGAGTGATAAGCTGAACTGTTGATGTAGTTGTTGTTACTCTTGTCTTGGGAAAAGTGTGTGAGAGAAGGGAAGGGGAAGAGATTGGGACATGAGTTATTCATCATTCTTATTCATTAGTGTTGCGGACGTTATTACAAACGACCTTATGATTTCATAAGATCACTTCCAGATTGAAAGTTCAGTGCTAAAAATAGAGTTCTGTGGTTCTTAGGTCTATAGTGTTTTCTGTCAGTGCTGAGGAAGAGACAAAATTTAATTCCTCCAAATTGTAGCAATCTAATACTGGCTCTGAGTAGATGGAAATAATTTTTCCTCTTACTTACTTGTCTACTGGGGCATTTCTGACAAGTTGTTATGAAATTTCTGCATAAGTTCTTGGAATGGTGAGCTGCAGCTCAGCTTCATGTCATTGGCTGGAGGAAAACAGAAATGATTGGTTATGTTGAACTGTGCTATGCTTGCCTGTCACTCATCCGCTACTAGCTCTTTTTTCTTTGTCAGATGCTTTTAGAATGTTTTCCACATAGTTTCAATTATACTCTTTACATTAGTTCTGGTATGCATGTAACCCATAAAACTGATGTGTTTTAAGATGAAAAGGTAAGAGGGAGGGCAAACCAAGAGACATACTTAAATTGACAAAATATATGTCAGAAAATGAAATCCATATCTGTTATGTCCTGCAGCTGAAAATGACCAACAGATGTTACACAAAACCCAGACTCATACTTAAAATCCCACTCAGTTCAAACACAAAAGCTCAGAGGCTGTCACTGTAATTGCCTTGTGTTTATGAAGGATGCACTATTGCAAGTAATAAATGATTTAGGAGTTCTTAAACATGATCGTGTTGAGCAGGATAGAACTCTAAACACATTTCCTTATTATTTTTTAAGTCTACCACTAAGGTGGATTCTGTGAGATTCTTAAGTAATTCTACAACAAGTTTATTTTGACATTTTAGTCTGAATTGATTTCTCCGTGTTTTTATATTTTTATTAATAGCAATAACTTGTGATTAAATTTTTATAATGATTATAGGTGTTAATCTAGATTTCAAAGACTACTAGCAAATTTCAGATTCTTAAGAAAGGACCAGGTTTTTTTGTTTGTTTTGTTTTTTTTTTTAAATCTAACACAAATTTAAGTACTTGAAATTCTCGGTCAATAAAACCTTATTTTTGTGTGGGGAATTAATTTTCTAATTTGTACATATTTCTTGAATACAGTGAATTTTAGTGATTCAATAATATCTTTGAAGAATTTTTAAGAATTAATGTTCAATTTATATAATTAAGTAAGTCAAGCAAAAATGAATGCGAAGAAAGTAACAGTGTCAGAACTAAAAGTCTATGTGATGAGGTACTGGCCATTCCTATAAGCAGCTTTAAAGTATTTGTGTGTATTATTTTAAGGTTGCATGTGTCCATCTTTTTGTAACTACTTTGTTTTTCAGGTATATTCATCATAATCTTTCAAATCTTATAAGTTTCTCTAGTTTGAGGATTACTTTCTTTATTAAAATAACAAATTTAAAGGTTAATGATTATTTTGCTGTTAAGATCAGGCCTTCAGTGTTTTTGAGCAGAGGAGCATTTTCTTGCCCTTTAATGTTGAGCTTGTCCCGGAAGGGACTGCTGCATGAGTGCATGTTCAGACACAAACTGTGGTACCTGGGGAAGGTTGCTGGCAGTGGAACTCTAGACCATACCCAGGTTGAGGATGCCATCTGGCTGTATTCCTGTTCCACTTGGGAATTTCAGGAAACTGAGGCAAGACGTTTTTGGCGCAGAGGGGGATGTGGCTGCGGCAGCTGGCTTGGAGACATGTCAGGTAAGGTTGAAATAGCTATTAGTAGATAAGACTTTATGGCTATGGAATCCTTGGTTAACTTGCCTGGTAGACTTGAGAGTTTCAGTGGGTTTCCTGTGTGTATTATATTATGTTTGGCTGCCTTGTCTTGTCCCTGAATCAAAGGGAATGGCTGGGTGGGAAGGGGTATAAACTTCCTTCAATGGTTGGTAGCAGATTCAGTGAACTTCATTGGTAGCAAAGGTTCCTTCACTTCTTAGATAAGATTATACTGTTGATTTTGATTGTAACTAGAGGAATTTGAAACATGGGCAGTTTTAAGTAAAGTAGTCCCATGGTTTTTCATAAACTGCTTGGTATAAAGACAGCTTTAAAATCTGAAATGTCAGTTTTTAGCAACATTTAAGAGGCAGAAAACAATTACCAAAGTCAAGACTGTGATGAGAAATACCAAAACCATAGGTATGATCCTTGCATTAGATTAAAAAAATCATGTTAATGGCCTATGAGCTTCCTTGCCATACTTTGCAACCAGTGCAAGATAGTCCGAGCTGTATTAGTGCATTGCACTGGCTCTGGTTGAGCTAAGAAACAGAGAGAGCATATGTTAACAAATGCCTAGAACATTTGTGAGTGTGGTGAACTAGAAGCCCCCCGCCCCCCAAATCAAATGAGTTTAGAGCTCCAGGGATCATTTCTTGTAACTTTTCAGCTGATTGTTTGTAGTACATTGTAGACAGGTAGTGAAGAAGGAATGTTGTGAATACATTCACTGTACTGTGATTACTTGTGTAGTTAGATGCAGTCCTCATTCTAGAGGGACCATCTGAATGCTCGCAGCCCCTTCTATTCGATTATCATTTGAATCTTAGCTTGATTATGAAAGTCATTTTTGTTACTTTTTATCTGTGAGATATGCCTACTTTTCTTAGAGGCATAGGGTCTTAGTGAAAGAAGAATTACAGGGTTAGCCCTTTCTTGTCCCTAGTACAAATAAAATAGGATTCAGTGAAGAATCCTAACAAAAGCTCTGATGTGGGGTAAATGGTTATGCTGAGAATTTAGTTCTGGGTTATTGTCATGAATCTCTTATTCTGACATTGCTGAAATGAGATTTTTTTCCCCCCGCTGCAGTTTCATAAACCACTTTTCCACATTAGAGTAGTGGTTCTGTATCTAGTAATTAGTAGTGGTCACTTAATGGAGGTGGGGTAGTGTGCCAGTGTGTTTTGGAGACAACTGTGTAGATGAGTAGGATGATGATGATGATGCTTTTAGTCCCTAACTGCTTTACCATTACTACAGAGAGTGTGCAATAGTTTGTGTTAAGCTGCAGAAACAGATTCTGAAATGCAGAGGCTACATAGAACAGAAGTTCAATTCTTGGTTATAGAGCAGCTGAAGGCAGGTGCTGAGATCTCTTTTCAGCATCTCTCTAGTCAGCCAGAAGCTGCAAATGTAGAGCATGAGTGGGAAAGTCTTGAAATGTCTTCCCCGGCATTTCTCCATCATCAGGATCCATGCTACTTTAAGTATTGGGCTGCATTTCTCTCTTTAGATACAGAGTGTTAACTCAACTTTGAGGCATTGTTTACGTATTTTGAGCCTATATTTTAATTTTTTAATCCACCTTTCTCCTTTTTTGCCTACAAAATGATGTCAAAGCAGCTACAGTAACTGATAATAAGTACCTTAAAGTGAACCAAGAAGGAAAATATGGTTCTTTTGATCCCAGAAATTAATTTAGTAGCCAACACCTCTTATGTGCCCATGTTAGCCACTTATTTTTTTTTTTTATATTGGCACTCAAAATAATGGGTTAAATTAATCACTTTTCCTACCTATTCTCTAGTCTTTCCCCCAGTCACCACCTTTCTACTTTTAAATCTAGAGTCTTGACTGTGAGAGAAAACGTGGCATACCTGTCTTTGTGAGTCTGGCTTATTCAGTGTGTGTCATGCTGTGTAGGGCATGCCCATCTTCATCGTGTTGAAGCAAGCACTCACACGATTGTGCTGTTTGGCTGAAGTAGTCTCAATGTGGTGTTTAACAGATGCCGTCAGTGCTAGTGTTTGTCATCCCAGAGCTTTGGTCAAATTTGGGAACACACAGGTCACTTTTCTGTTTCCTTCAAACTTTAACAATCATAAGCCAATGAACAAGGTGGATGAGTTATTCATAATTTTAGGGAGCTCCATTTCCGTGTTTTATATCAACATTCTAAGGATGGTGGTTGAATTAATGACAGCTTGTCTGGAAATTTGCTATTTATAAAGGCTGGACTTAAGTTATGTCAAAGGGAAGATCATTGTATGGAGATGCAGAAAGTAAAATAATTATGGGCAATTGTCTCTGCCACATATTACTGAAAAATACATGACACTTTTCAGTTTATACTGAGTGGACACTGGGAGGAAGCTTTAGGTTTTCAAACCATTTTATGTGTGTATGAATTCATGCATGGGTGTTTCTAATATTAATATACACATATCCCCTACCACAGATTCAGATTCAACCAAAGTGGAGTATGATTACATAAGCCAGTTTTTAAAAACCTTGAATTATTGACAAGAAAACTAGACATAGATTAAATTGCATCTATTTTGGCCAGATTCCTATGCCTTCTATGAAAGTTTTTCTTTTAAGAAAAAGTTAACAAAGCTTTGAGAAAATGTGTGGAAACAAATATCATTTTTAATATAATGAAGAGAAATAAATAATTGTACCTAATCAATTTGAAACATTTTATAGTTTTCATTTGTAAATGTTCCCAAAAGATACCCTGTCTTAGGGTTTTTATTGCAGTGAAGAGACACCATGATCAAGGTGATTCTTAAAGAGGAAAACATCTAATTGACTTATGATTTCAGAGATTTAGTCCATTATTGTCATGACAGGAAACATGGTGGCGTGCAGACAGACATGGTGCTGGAGAAGGAGCCGAGAGTTCTACATCTTGATCCACAGGCAACAGAAAGTGAACTGCCACACCAGGCCTAGCTTAATCCTATGAGACTACGGTAACCCACTTCTCCAGCAAGGCCACACCTTCTAATACTTCCCCTCCCTGTAGTCAAGCATCAAACACATGAGTCTTTGAGGCCATTCCCACCTAAGCCACCATACATCTTCCCCTAATCTCTCCCATTTCCCCTTAAAGCCACAGGGTCTCAAACTTAGAGCAGTCTCCTGCCCCTCCCCCAATGCTGACATTGTAAACATATCACACTCAGCATCTAAACAAAGTGCATCTTCATGGTCTCATTTCATGCTTTTTAATTGTTGGTTTGCTGATTAATGAAAACTCTTCACTTAGCTATTAAAGGATTGTAAAATAGGCATATAATGAGATACCACAAACCCAGAAAGCCTTGGATCCAGCATTGTTCAACAGTGAATCTAGATTTTTGAATGCTTTTCAATAGAAAATTAATTTATTATGTTTTGTAAAACGTTATCTTGGAGCTGGCAAGACGGTTCAGTAGGTAAAGGTGCCTACTGCCAAGTTGGACAATCTTAATTTGGTCCCTGGGACTGACGTGATAGGAGGGAACAAATGCCACAGTTACCCTCTGCCCTTTACTTGTGCATTCATGCTACACCTGCACCCTTCTCACAGGCCTTCTCTTAATATAGCTCCACCTGGATTAAAATGCTGTTCAAGGGCAGGGTTTTGTCTCTTTGTTTGATGTGGACTCTCCTGTATTTCTTGTGTGCTTGTATTCTAGTTTTAAACTCTGGTACTTTGTACATGACCTGCCACCATCTGCTTATTTGTACCCACCACCCAAAGGAGTTCACTTAGGGCCCGAATTCTGCCAGGAAAAATGCCTTACCCCTCGAGTTACACCCTCCCTCCTCACTTAATTACTTAAAAGTTAGTTTTATACTAGGTTTGGTGATGCATGTTTGTAAGCCCAACACTTGGGAGGGCTAATGCAGGAAGATTACCAGTTCCAGCAAGACTGTGTCCTGAGATAAAAGTTAACCAATTTTGATCTCTTCTGGAGGGTGTAAGTTTTCTTAAATGCATTGTTTCCTGCAATACCTTAGTTCTTGGAATTGCATTTTCCCCCTTCCTATAGATGAGAAATATTCTATAGCTGTATGCATATTTTTGCATTGCAGTTTTTTTTTTTTTTGTTATTTTTTTTTTTTTTTTAAACTTTTTGGGGGTTTTCGAGACAGAGTTTTTCTCCATAGCAGTCCTGGTTGTCCTGGATTGTAGACCAGGATTATGGCCTAGAACTCAGAGATCCACCTGTCTTTTGCCCTGTGCTGGGACTAAAGGTGTATGCAATCACTCCAAGTTCATAATTTGAACTTTTTATCGGTTTCTCGAGGAAAATGAAGAGCTTCCTCAGAATGTTATGAAATCAAAGTAAAGATGATAATTGGCTTTTATGGTCTTCAAATAGATGTTTTCTTTCTGAAAGCTACCTGATTTCTATTGTGAGAGCTCTGAGTTTTCTATCTTTGTTTTTATGAAAAGAATACACTTGCAACATAAAAACTTTTGTCTGGGCTGGAGTTTGCACTCTATGGGTAAAGTATTTGCTGAACAATGTTAGCCCCTGAGTTTGGATCCCTGCCATTTGCTGGACTTTTAAGCACCCACTTAAAACGTGGGCATGATGACATACCCCTATAATCCCAGCTCTGGGAGACAGGGACAGGAGGAGTCCCCAGGAGCTTGCTGCTCAGTTGGTCTTGCCAGTTGTTGAGTTCCAAGTTCAGCGAGAGTTCTGCCTCAAAATACACAGTAGAGAAAAGCTGAAGAAAATTGCAGATGTTTGCCTCTAATTTCCATGTGTCTGGGCACATGCACGTCTGCATATGTGCATATGTCCTACTGGAACACCACACAAAGAGGAAAACTCTTTGTGTCGTGAAAAATGACTCATTCAATACAAATTTAGATTTATGGTTATTAAATAAAATCACTTATTAAAATAAATATCAGCACCTCCCCAATATTTTAAATGTTAAAAAGTTTAGGAAGTTTAAATAAGTCAAGTTCCTTTGCTCCTCATATATTACTACTGACAATGGTTTTGGATTTTAAAGAGAATATTACACTAAAGCTTTTAAGCAGATGTTTGGACTTGTTCTTAATATAAAACAGTAGTATATGCTAAAGTCAGTGGGGAGCATATCCCCCTCCAAAAGTGAGGAAAGTTTGTTTTATGTTTATTTTTGTAAAGTGGCAGGCTCTAGTCTTTGCACAGTTTACCAAGGAGCAGCATATCAACATTTCTCAGGTTTTTGTTTATTTGTTTTTTTAATGTACATTTCTTCTTTCTGGGTATGGTGGCTCATGACTGTAATCCTAGCCTTCAGAAGGCTGGAGTGGGTTTGTGATTTCCAGGCTAGTTCAGAGCAGTAGTGGCTATTTCTGACAGCCAACAAATGAACAAACAAAAACTAATACATTTTTGTCTCATAGGGCAGTGGTGGTGCTCACCTTTGAGTCCAGCACATGGCAGGCAGAGACAGAGAAACCTGCTCTCAAACAATCAAAAACAAACAAACAAACAAATACTTGCAGTTTCTCGTGTAGCACCTTATTTCTTTTCCTCTCATTTCTACATGTTTGTGTTAGAAAGGCTTTCAGGTGTTTTGTGGTTGGTCCTGATCAAAAACCAGGACTTTAGCATAGGATGGGTGGCTGTGGAACTGGGAGAGGAAGGATTTCTTTTCTTTGCCCCGTGTCCTTTTTGTGAGAAGGTACTACATTGATCTAATATAATATGTTCATGTTACAGGGCTTGGGAAGGGTTATTATCAAGTTTTTTTATATGAATGTATATTACTGTAATTTTATAAAAATTATAGGTGGCAAAGATAATAAACTAGTTTATGTTTCCAGCCTCAGTTTCCTCTTTCAGTAGTTTAGTGATGTGCAAAATCTGTTTACTGTGAAAGGTGTGACCTCAGTTCATTTAGAAGATCTGATTCTTACTTTACATTTCAGTTGTGGAGTTACAGCCTCTTTTCTGGTCCTTTAAACAGTTGACATCACTCTTAGAGAAATGCTTGAACAAGAAACTTGAAATTTCTTTTCTTCCCTTTTTTATATCATATCTGTAGTAATCTTGTCTGTTCAGATACAGTGTTTACTTTTATGTGTGTTTTTTTTTTTTTTATATCAATCTCAGAGAAAGCCATTGTGTCTCCTTTTGTGCACTATTGCAACAACTGGATTGGTTTGCCTTTGCAGTGGGCTTTCTTTATACTAGCCAAAGTGACAGTCCAATTTTGGCTTTCCAGTTGTCATTAGAATAAAGGCTACATGCTTCATACTAGTCTGTTCAATTTGTGTGCTGGCTGTTCCTCAGCTCACCCTGCTGTTCTTCCCGTGCTGCACTCAGCTGGCCATGAGTACCTTCTTCAGCTATGTCCAGTTCCTATGCACATGTTCTCTCCAAAGCTCCACTTGCTCTCCTGTGCTGTGGCACCATCCTCTTCTCTTTAGGGCTCAGCTCAAATGGCATGCTTTGGAGAAGACTTTAGGCTAACATTTCCCACCACTGTATTTGCTCATCCTACCTTGTTTATTCTCTTTCAGAACTGTTTAAAGTTTTGCTTTTATCTATGTTTTATTTTTATTTA
The DNA here is from genome assembly GCA_033318265.1 of Phyllotis vaccarum. Classification (NCBI taxonomy): domain Eukaryota; kingdom Metazoa; phylum Chordata; class Mammalia; order Rodentia; family Cricetidae; genus Phyllotis; species Phyllotis vaccarum. Next base: position 139,523,522 of record JARWLC010000009.1, on the reverse strand, counting down.
CATTTAATTGAGTTTTTTTTAATACTATTAGAGAATATAACCTCCTTTTGGATAGGATCCTTACTAAATATTAAACTGCTTGAAAATACAGTAGTCTCCAGCATTTCCAGTTTCCTATTCTGTAGCTGGTTAGTCAACATGAGCATAAAAATATTAAATGATAAATTTTAGAGTTAATTGATAAATTTTGGATTCTCTACCATTCTGAATGGTGAGGTGAAATGTCCCTCTATCTTGCTGTGTCCCATCAGGTTTTTGTCCAGCATATCCCTCTATACATACTACCTGTGCACCTGTCAGTGTGAATAATTAATGTGTTCAAGTAACATGTAATATACTTAGTAATGACCCCAGAACACAAGATTACATATATGCTGGTGTGAAACTGTAAGATCTCTCATTTAATAAACAAACCGTAGGTTTGGTAAAGATCCAGAAAAGGAATGAAAGTTGTGCTTGTAAAGCTGGGAAGGAAGACAAGATCCAGGATCACTCTTCTGCTTGACTAAGCTACATGAATCCCAGCCACAGTGCCGAGTGTGTGCTTTCTGAAAGGGTGGAGGCATGACTCGAGGCTGCAGAGCTGCCCCTGGGCTAGGCTGGTGTCCACTAGTAATGCCCACAAAGGAGCTGCTGAGGGTCACTTTCTCTCTGAAAAAGGAAGCTTAGTTCCTCAGGTCTACCTCATGTGGGCTCAAGAGTCTAGAGCCTGCAGTTTGTTGTATTTGACCATGGTAAGCTTTCTGAAGCTCTGCTGTGCTTGTCATTGTTCTGCTGCTGGCAAGACACTCACTGTGGGCAACTTGTCCTCTGACCTCCATGCCACACGCACACAGACACTAAGTATGTAAATATTAATTTTTTTAAATCTTATTTACTGAGCTCTTGCCTGCTTTATATCCATAGAGGTTAAATGCCTTTTCCCCTCAACACCAATTCTGTTTCTCTTTTAATGTTTTCCTCTTACATGCTTTTGTGGTGGTGTCTTTCATCAGACTTTTATAGTTTGTATCTAACATATTTTGCATGTGTATTAAGTGCTTCTGGAGACGTTTTGTCATTTATTATTTTTTCGCACATAGGTCATTGTAAACATTAATTCTTGTTCAATGTCTGTTCTTCCTTTTCTAAGGAGCTTTTTCCAGGGAGCTTTCAGATGTAGGGACCATGATCACCTGTGATGACTGTGGTCAGGGGCACAGGTTTTCCTCTCCTCGTCTGAGACCTAACTCTGAAACCTCAGATTAGGAGCATTTACCTTCATGTGTGTTTTTAAAATTCTCCTGACTCTTGACACAGCCCTTTAATTCTAGATGGGAAAAGCTCAAAATGTTAGAAAATTTGAAGGTGAATTTTACCTGATTTCTACAAGGGTATGTGGGTAGTAGTTTCATGGAAAACAAATATATTTGAGATGAGTTTTAGAGGATAAGTAAGATGTGTTTCTGTTTTAAACACAGCTGGGCATTGTGGCATGTATCTTTAACCCTAGCTCTTGGGAGGCAGAGGCAGGCAGAGCTCTGAGCCAGGGTTACACAGAGACACCCCATCTCAAAACACTGCCACCACCAATAACAACAAAAGCACCCCTCCCAAATGAACAAACACAATTGAGAACCCATTAGTTGATATTTTTCCTGTTTAACCAGTTTAAAATTTATTACCTAGTCAGTGGACCTTAAAAAAAAAAAGTAGTCTGAGATACATCAAGTCTTGGATAGATGGGAAAAACTCCTGATTCAGGCATTGTCATGAGTCCTAGGGTAGGCTTAGAGTAGGATACTTGTCTTGGAATAACCATTAGGTACTGATTATGGAGTATCTAGGAATAACTAAGGTAGAACATAATCTATTTATTTTTTTTCTCTCTCACTGCAACTAAGTTATACTTTGATGTTGTGCATTTATATTTTGCTGATAATTAATTGACTAAATCCAACCAGCCACTATTTAGTTCATATGGATAGTTTTTTTTTTTTAAAAATTTAGCTTTCAAATTGATTAAGCAAGCAAACAAACAAAAACAGGCTGTGTGATGTGGAAAGCAAAAATTATCTGATCACCTCTCTTATATCTTTAACAATTTTGCCATTAATTTTTCAAAGTTGGACACATTGTGGGAAGTTTCAGAACTATGAGAACTGATGAGAGGAGAGTTAAGAAGGGTCTTGGAGCACCCGTAGCAGGAGATGGCAGCCAAAGCCTTAGATTGTCCCTTTTTTTTTTTCTGGTGAGAACCTGTAAATCAGGATTGTTCCTAGAGCTCAGAATTTTGTTTTCAAGCAGAGCTCACAAAGTGTGTATAGCATCAGGATCTGAAATTAGACAGAATTGACATTTACAGGGTCAAATTTATTATACTCACTCACAGAGTTACTTAGAAGGATAAGGAAGGGGTTATTTTGTTAAATAATAGCTTGAAATTGTGTGTGAGAGAGAAAATTTGCTCTGAAATTCCTTAGTCTTGCTTTCTATGTTGTCATGTTTTGATATGAATATCATAGGTCTATGGATGAGTTGTGTGCTCATTTATTTCTGAGTACATTTAAATAAAAGTTATTGCAGGGGCATTATCTTATAACAGCATTTATGTAATGTACAAGGTTGACAGGAGCAAGGCTTTTATTTGTAGTCTGCATGAAAATTCCCCAGTTCAGCACAAGTTATTTGGTGCCAGTGTGTCCAAAAACAAATGCAAACTGTGGCCTGCCTTTACAGTTTGCTGGTATAATAAATAGTGGGAAAACAGCTCAAAAATTCAAATTGAGCACTGGCAGAGAGCCCTGAAGCATTTGCAGAAGCTCGTAATTTTTAAGTAATGTTTGAAAACCACTGGCAAAGAAGGCTGTTTCCTGATAGAAAGGACACTACATACCATGTTAGGGCACAAGGAGCTTCCCAGCTTTTCAAAGCAGAGGCCCTCATTCGAATCACAGATACTGGATTGCTATGAGAGTGTCCGTCATTTTCCCACAGGGCCTACATAACATATACCCTTTGTTGAATTCAGAGGTCTCTTAGCTTTTTTGAAAAAGAAAAAGAAATTGCCCAAATGACAGATGCCAATGTTCCAGTGAGTACAGCTTTCAAGATGCAGTCACCAATTCATCATGTGCTACAGATCAGAGATCTGAGGCACTGAGATTGACATCAAGAATTTTCCATCTTAAGACATGGAAATAAGGACAGTTGTTTTGATTAGGATATATTTACATGCTTGATTTACTTATTAACACTGATCAAGTTTTTTTAAATGAAAAATTATAGGTTGGAGAGATGGCTCAGCAGTTAAGGAAGAATATTTGCTACTCTTCCAAAAGGACTTGAGTTCTAATCCTACCACCCAAGTGTGCAGCACACAACTGCCTCTAACTTTAGTTCCAGGGAACCGGAAGCCTTTTCCTGGCCTCTAAGGATACTAGGCACACACAAAGTACACAGACATATATGCAAGGTTACCCCTGCACACACCACCCCACCCCTACCCCTGCACGCACGCACGCACGCACGCACACACACACACACACACACACACACACACACACAATAAAAAAAAAAAGTTGGGTTGATTAACTTTCTGATTCTCTCTGGCCATTTTAGAGAGAGAATTTTGAATTGACCTTTGGGTTTCTTTACATTTTTGGCTTTGCTTTTTAATGATGCCCTTACTCACAGTAGCATAGTATTTCAACAAACACCGCTAACTATTGAAATGGAATGGCTGCCTTGTTGCTGAAATGTATCCCGAAGCTAAAGGCTTTGCATGTAGACCCTTTTTCTAGGCATGCCAAGGAAGGCAGGTCACAGTGTTAGAATTGAAGAAGAGTGCTTCTTAACTTTCTTACATTTTGAATGAGAAGAGTAAACTGCAGAATGAGAACCTTGTGCTTAAGGAACACTCCCAAAGCACAACTACTCTAGGTGTGCTCACTGCTTTGGAGTGGAGTGGTTAATGCTCTCTACTATCACATTCTAAGGCAGCCTTTCAAAGATAAACCAAACAAGATTTGGCCTTTGGAGTACTTGCCATATCTAGTGACTTCTTTGTCAGGAACCAGATGGTTCTGTCACGGTAGCTTTTTATTAGAAATGTTGCTGACTATTTAACATTCTTGCTGTAACTGAGTGAACACTTCAAGCAAGTGCCATGGCATATAGATGCCCTTAGTTACTGACTACTTCTGTAGTTGAAAGGAAATTGATTTCTGTCTCTGTTTATCTCTTTCTTTCTTTTTTGTTTGTTTGTTTTGTTTTGTTTTGTTTTGTTTTGGACCCAATAAGTATGTCCTTTCCACTTGGGTGTTGAAAGAGCCTATGAGCAGTAGCTGTTCTGATTTTTGTTGGTTGTTTTCTCTAGGGAACAAGCTACCCTCTGAGTCAGCACTGGACTTGAAGATAAATCCTACCATTCATGAAACTGACTGATTCGACTAAAGGATGGATAGTTTGGGCAGCGTTGGACAGCTCTATGAGGGGTCTGTTTGTTTAACTGGAGGGATTGTTGAGTTCAGCAACTTTTAATTCCCCTAATGATAAGGGGTTGCTGTTGTGAAAACAGGGTTTGTGAAGGAATCGATTCTAGCAATTAATCAATATTCTTATTGACTCTGTTTTCATTTTAATCACAGAACTTCATGGAATAATTCTGTAAAATGAAGAAATTGGAATTTGTATGGCCTGAGTAGTCAGCATAGGGTATTTGTGGCTCAAAAATCCAAATTACCCTTTTTTCACACGGGGTTCTAAGCTGTCTTGAGTTAACCTTTGGCACTTGTATTTAATCTTTGCAAGGGAGTATATGCACTGGTGGCTTGAAGCTGGTAGGGTTAAGTGGGATTCAGTTTGATGGTTAAGTACTTTATCAGATCAGTGAACAAGTGTTCCAGACTATGGCTGATATTTCAATGTGATGTTTAGTAAATGTCAAAAATATCAATAAAGTAATTCTTACATTAAAATTGCAGTTTTATGTCAGGAAATTTAAAGGAAATAAGATTAATTATATGTTAAATAGATTTTTAATTTTTACTGAGGAATCACAAATGCTACAAGAAGAAATATCTTTGTCATTATTTTTCTAGACTACAATACATATATAGAGATATTTTCGGATTGTCATTTTGAAGGATTGAAATATGTCGTTGTTAAGATTAATTTTAGTTATGTGAAAGCTAATGTGATTGAAAAATAGAAATCATGGGATTTTTTCCAACCTAGCAAATAGGTAAATTTCTTTTCAGTATGTTTTATTTTTGAGGCTAGAAGCTAGAGATGTCATGTCACCTAACAAAGCCGTTTGAAAACTTGAACTTACATAACAGTTTAATGTTGCATATGTTAGCTGCAGTATGAGTATTATAATTACCAGAAGCATGACATTCACTATACTTTAAGCCATTTTTAAGAAGTACTTGCAAAACCAAATTTGATTGAACAAAGAAAGTATTAGATAACATAACATCTCATATTCTTCTAGCTTTTCTTATAAATTCCATTGATACTGTTTGGTGGTAGGGTGATGATGTGTTTTATTCAGTCTGCATTGTAGTTAGATCTGAAGTTAAAACACATCTGTATGGAACTGGAGAGATGACTCGGCAGTTAAGAGCGCTGGCTGGCTCCTTTTGCAGAGGACCTGGGTTTGATGAGTCTTAGCACCCACATAGTAGTCAACCATTTGTAATTCCAGTTCAGGGGTTCCATTGTCCTCCTCTGGCTACCACAGGCACTGATTTATGTCCTGCACATGATGTGCATGCCGGCAAAATACTCATACACATAAATTAATCTTAAACATAAAAATTTTTAACCTCACGCCTGTATGATGCTTAACCTAATTCTTTCATTTATATCTGCTTTTTAATGATTCTTTTTCTCAGCCCTTTTGGCAGCTTTAAATAAAATAATAAAAATGATCATAATTACAGTTTAGTAAATTTTATTTTTTAAAAAAGCACCCATGGCCAGACCTTGAAGAAATATTACTATAGTTTCATATACACAAATGTGAACACAAACATAATCAAGATTTACTGTATTCCTGATTCCTAAGGTCATCTTTTTTCTTTTTCTTTTCTTTCAGTAAAATACAGCTCATTAGTTAGTGATTGCCTTTGGTGTGGTGGGGGGATGGGATAGTTCATGTATTTTGGTGAGGAAAGGATACAAACATATCTACATTGCTAGGATTCTCCAGAAACCCTTTAAAAATTTTAAAACATCCTTTTTGTCTGTAGCACATATTAGGTTCCCAGCATCTAAGCCTTAGGAGCCTATAACAAACAAGCCTACTATGGCGTGTCAGGAACTTAGTTAGGTAAATGTCTGAGAATGGTTTTCTGTAGCCTTGATCTTTTAGGATATGTTCTGAAATTCAGCAGTGCTTCAGTTCAGTGGTATTTCTTTTTTGTCCTGTAACTTTTTCTATTAGGCATTTTGTTTTACAAAATCACTAAGCATGCGAATCTAGGTTAAACTGGATAGAGTAAGTCCCTGCATATGTTAGCACCTGAGTTCATTTCTATCGTTACCTACCAAGGAAACATGAACTGTGCTCAGTTATAACTGAGGAGTGTGTAAGGAGGGGGAGGCTTTACCTACTTTGGGTTTAAAATTGGAATTTTAAAAGCAGTCTCTTTAATGAATTAAAGTCTCACTTATAGTTTATTATTAATGACAATCTTAAGTTAATTGGTAACTCAGTGGGGTTGAGTTACCAGTTATGAGTTGGCCCTGAAATTTCTAAATTTAAAACTTTACATTTATTCTAATGAGTACCCAAAGGAAAAGCATAAGATTCTTGAGGAGGTAGGACGATTGTTGTCAGTTCAAGCCTAACCTTTACTAGCTATAAAGTGAGTTTAAGACCATCTTTGGATACATAATGAATCCATGTCTCAAATCAAAATAAAATAGTAAGAATAAGAAATTCATTCTGTTTTAGTTAATAAGTTTTTAAGTTAGTAAGTCAGCAACATTTCCATATGCCCAACTATGTATTACAGTGAGAAAATTGAGCTGTTCATCATGAAGTGTCTTTTAGAATGTTGGTATGTTTTATTTTATCGTGTGTTACTTACATCAGTACTCTAAACAAATACCATTTAATTGACATTGTTTGCTCTGGCTTAAATTGCCAGTCACTAAAAGAGAGTTTTATCTATCAAAAAGTTGAGCCAGTGTTATTTTTAAAGTTGCCATTTCTGATGTGGTTCTGGGTTCAAGGCCTTGCATATTCTACACCAGTGTTACCTTTTATTTTTAAAGACTTATTTTAAAAAATATTTTTGTCTGTCCGTATGTATGTGTGTATGTATGTATGTGCATACATGCGTGCACATTCCCTAAGAGGTCAGAAGAGGGCACTGCGTCCCCTGGAGCTGGAGTTACTTGTCATGGTGAGCCCTACCCAGTGGAGGAACCAAACACATAACCTTTGGAGGAGTAGTGGGTGTTCTAAATCACAGATCTCTCTCTCTAGTCTCAGTGTTACCTTTTAAAATCAGCGTATGTGTCTATGAGAGAGAGAGTGTGTGTGTATGTGTTGAGTCTCGAACTCAAGATCTTTTGGTGCTATGCTAGTGAAGACTACTACCAAACTATATCTCCAACTCTTTACCATGTTCCCCATTACCAACCCTTTTTCTCTTCTCTCTTTCCTGAGAAAATCTATTCAGTCAAGAAGACAGAACATTTGCCTTTATTTCTGTGATTGTAGAACAGAGTGATGATCAAATGGAACCATCCTGGAGACTGTTTGTGGTATCTATACAGAAATGAGGCCCAAAGTGTAATCCTTACCTGCTTGTGAGGCTATTTCTCAGCTGGTGTATGAGAACTTGAATTTTGAAGGCTTATCAGTCTTTTCTGCTGAAATGATCTTCTGCAGTGTTGTGTGTTTTACACAGTCTGTGTCTTTTCAGATTTCATAATTCTTTTGTGCTGGCCCAGGATATCTTCAATAACAGTCCATAGTAAACACTTTGACACCAAATTCTCATAGACTTCTCTTTGCATGTAAATTGCACATGTAGAGTGGAGAGTGTATTCATGAACCACACCATATATTCCTGTAGGTTCCAGTATGTCTTCTTCTCTTACCATTGGTTGTGCATCGCAGCAACGAATCTTAGCTGTTAGTAGGACTATATGTGAGTGGTATGCATTAGAGTGACTTTCTGAATGTGTGGAACAACATAAGGAGTGTTGTTCAGTGTGTTTCTGATGTTGTTACTTTTAAGTGGCTCATTTTAGAAAATTGAAGATTGCTGTACATTCCGTACAGTTCCCTAGTGTGTCCTGTGTTGACAAGGAGGACTGTGTAGGAGCAAGTGTTATGAGAAGTAAAAAGAACCCTCTTTTTCCAAACTGTCTCTAGCATGTTTTCTTAAAACATTCTTGAAATTGTATAACAGTTTTGTGTTTGGATCTTACACGTGGATATTGGAGTTCATCTCAGAATTGATGCCCTTAAGAAGCAAAATAACTGGTCTATCTTCTCCAAATGCTTTTTTTCCCTAGCTTTTACATTTTTGTTGTTGTTTTCCTCATATGCTAGCTAGGCCCCTGGTTTGATGTCATAGAGATTTGGTCACATAGCAATTTTGTCTTATTCCCAGCTGTTTGTTTAATATATAGAGTGTTCCACCTGCGTGTACACCTTGATGCCAGAAGAGGACATCAGATCTCACCATAGATGGCTGTGAGCTACCATGTAGTTGCTGGGAATTGAACTTACGAACTCTGGAAGAGCAGCCAGTACTCTAACTGCTGAGCCATCTCTTTAGCTTCTGTTTCCAGTTTTAAAAGCAGTGCTTTACAATTTTATATGAAGGTCATTCTGAAGACCCTGGGTACATTTGTTTCTCAGGAAGCATCTATTCTAAGTTTTCCTATTGAAGAAAATAATTACTTTTTTAAAAAAATTGGTTTTTTGTTTGTTTGTTTGGCTGGGTTTTGGGGGGGCACACATATCACTAAGCACAAGTGGAAGTCAGAGGACAACTTTTTGGAATTATTTTTCATCTTTATCTGTGCTCTGAGCATTAGATACAGGTTATGGTATTTTCAAGGTGAGCACTTTGACCTCATAGCCTTCTTACTCAACCCTGAAAAGACTGCTTTATAATTGTCCTAGAATGGAATTTAAAATAACCTTAGCATTTACATGAGACACTTATTCAATGACTCTCCTGCCTTCACCATGGGTTCCAGGGATCAAACTTTAGTTGGTAGGCTTTCACAGCAAGCCCTCTAAATGCTAAATCTGTATGAGTCCTGTGTTTACATTGTGTGTCCTGGAGGCCCTCATGTCTTCATAATTGGTAATAAATGCCTTTACCTATGAAGCTGACTTGCCAGCCCCCAGTTAAACTTTATTATTTTTGCCGGTATGAGAAGCCAGTTTCGATTTCTGTTTCTTGGAGCTGAGTGAGTGGCTCATTCAGTAAGATGATTGCTGAGCAAGCTTCAAGACCCTGAGTTTGGAATCTCAATAAACACATAAAAAGCTGAGTACAGAGGCACATGCTTATAATCATAGTCCTCATAGCCCTGGGGGTCAGGGACAGGAGAATCCCAGAGGCTTGCTGGTTGGCCATCCAGTCAATCTAATTGGTTCCCTGCCTTGAAAAATTAGATGGAGATGTTAGAGATGCCTTAGTGGTTAAGGGTGTTTGCTTGTTCTTTCAATGGACCGGAATTCAATTCCTAGAATCCATATCTTGTGCTCACTACTTCCTATAACTCAAGTTCCAAGGAATCTTAACACTCTTTTCTCCACAGGCATTACACACAAGTGCAGTCTGTATGTGTCTCTCTTTTCCCTCCCCCAACACTTAACACACAGACACACCCCTAAATAATTAAATTTAAAAGTAAGATGGTGAATGATAGAGGAAGACACACATGTTATTGACCTGACCTCCACACAACATGTACATATATGCATATACTACACATATCATAATTTACATTTTTATCAGTACACAACATACTTTTATGTTTGAGGGATTTGAGTGGATTGAGTGTTTCCATGACATACACACATATATTAATTTCCTTCTGGTTCCTTCATGTTTGTTCTTTGAGACAGGCAGAGTCTTAGAATGTATTTATGAATGGCCTGGAACTTGCTGTTTCTCCCTGGCTATTTTATTCACTGGGTCATTGGAATGATGTGGTTATTAGGTATTTTTGTTAGTGTTTAACTTTTACGTATTGTAAGACTGAACCCCTAAGCGTGCATGGTCGGCTCCCCTGATTTTGGTGTAGTCACTAGATTGTGCAGCTGTAACCATGTGTTCTTCTCTTTACCACTTCTTAGAACCTTAACTCTGCTTTCCTACATCTGAAGCTTGCCCATTCTGTGCACTTCATGAAAATAGCATCCTGTACTGCATGGCCTTGTACTTTCCACTTTCACTTAATGTTTTATAGTTCTCCTAGTAGTGTGGGCTTATGATTGTTATAGTCTATACGGTATACCATATTTCGGCTGAGCCATTTCTTAGTTGGTAGATATTTGGTTTTTCCCACTTGGCAGTGATGATCATGCGCTACAGGCATTGACGGATACTTAGCAAATGTTCTTAACTACTCCTGGTAATAAATATACATAGTACTGAGATTCTAGGACATATGGTAACTTTAAAATAATTTAAAGAACTGCTAAACTCTTTTCAGGATAACTGCACCACTTTACATTTCCTGCCCAACAGCATTTGCTTTTGATTGTAGAGAATGATGTGGTTTGTCATTGTGGTTCTGGCTTCATGTCCCTAGTGATAACTGTTGTTTCTTTACATGTGCTCAGTTGGCATTTTTATGTTTTCTTTGAAGAAATCTCTAGTCAAGTTACTTGCATAGTTGTTCAACTCAGCTATTTTTATTGTGCACTATAAGTAGTTCTCTTTTTTTCTTTTGAACACAGTAGACTTTTACTGCAGCGGTGATCACTGCCTATAAAGTACACAAGTGTGTAAGTTCTTATTAGATCCAGTTTGAACTACATATTTTCCTTTATTGTTTGTACTTTATGTATCAAAACCATTGCTCACTTGAAGGCTATAGTTTCATGATTTCAGTTATTTTATGATTTTAGGTTTGGTTTCTTAAGACAGGGTTTTTTGTTTTTGTTTTTGTATAATAGCCCTAGCTGGCCTATAATAACCCCCTCTGTAGAACAGACTAGTCTCAAACTCACACAGATCTGCCTGCCTCTGCCTCCTGAGTGCTGTGGGTTTAAAGGCCATTACACCTGTCTGTATCTTTTTCTGTTTTTCATATAGTATGAAATTGGCATTGAACATGTTACATTTTGCTTCTGTTTTATTACTGGCCTCCACAAGGCAAGGTTTTACTTTGTAGCCTAAGCTGGCCTCCTGTTTGCGCCCCTCCTGAGTAGTTTCATTACAGGTTTGTGCCACCACACCTGGCTTGTGATTCTATGTGGTAGGCATCCTAAGGTTTTAATTCACATGCTTTCCTTAGTAAAAGTACAAGAAAATTTTATCTTCCCCTACCCCCCACTTGTTTTTCAATGCTGGGGGTAGAACCCAAGGATTTGTGCTTGCTAAGCAAGCCTTCTACCATTGAGCTATACTGCCAGCAAATACTAGTTTTTAATGGTTTCTACTGCTCTTTCCTTTTTCAGTATTACGGTAGTGACAGAAATGTACCCACCTTTGTGCTTTAAACTGATTCTTTTTCTTTTTCTTTTCTTAAACAGTATCCACCCATTCTCATGTTTCAGGGCTTTCAGCTAAGGATTTGTTTTCTTAATGAATTGATTGTTGGATTTTTTTTTTAAAAAACACAGAAATTCCAGTGATGAGTCCTAAAACTTTATTATTTTTCTCTCTCTTAAAGATCATGATGTAGTGTGAATTCTGATTGGTCTTAACAATAAAAAACCTGGAGTCAGATATAGGGGTAAATGCTAAAAGATCAGAGAATAGAGAAGCCACTCCGTAGAGAGACCTCGTTCTGAATTGGGGGAGGGGGTCCTGTCTCCTCCCACCTTATATTCCTTTCTCTGCCTAGTCATATCACTTCCTGTTTCACTATCTGGCTCTATTTTTCTATTAGACTGGATCAGTCTATAGTAATCCATGGTGACCTTGAACTCCTGATTTTCCTGCTTCCTCTCAGGTGTGGACTTCTGCCTAGCCACTGGTTATCTAGTAGCTGGCTCTGCCCTCTGATCTTCAGGCAAGCTTTATTTGTTAGACAACTATTCACATTTCCCCTTTTTGTCTAAAATTTAAAAAGGTTATAACTAATATAAGAAAAGCTATATACAATAAATATAGTAACTATAGTATATACTGGAAATAATTATGTCATCAGTGTTTAGGCCATTAACAATTGACAAATTCAGAGAAAATACTCCATTATTTAATAAATTTAAAGATGAAAATTAATTTACTTTTTTTGAATGGTGTTATGCTGTATTTTATTCCAGTTCACATAGTGGCCTCCAAAACACACACACACACACACACACACACACACACACACACACACACACACACACACACACACTCTTAGATCTGTTTTTCCATTGTGTTCTGTCTTTGCCATCATAGCATTGCCTTGTCACAAAGGATTTGTTTTTATTGCTCAGAACCCTTGTTCTCAGAATTTATTGATGAGGCATGTGTGTTTTTTGTTGTTGTTTTTGGTGTGTGTGTTGTGTCTGTGTAATGTGTGTGGTGGTGGTGTTTTGGTTTTTTTCTGATTGAATAGTGCTTCTTCAAAACTTTTTCTCCTGGATGTTCAACTTCATTTTATATTTTATGTCTGTTAATAAAGCTTTTGTACTCTCTAGATTTTGTATTTAGCTGTTCTCCTCGGTGTCTTTTCTCGTTTTCATCTGCCTCACCTCAACATCTGTTAGAGCCTTTTTCTTTAATTTTAATGCTTTTCTTTTTACTTTTAGAGAGCCTGTTTGCTCTGTTCAAAGAACAAATACCTTGTTTGACATTTTTTTGTGTCCTTTGTTTTTGTAGTGAGGTTTATTTTTGTTCTAACTTCTTTTTATGCTATTATCTGAGATACTTTGTATCAGGGTGAATTTTCATGGACATTTTTGATTTCTGTAACTGGGTCTAACTACATGGTACAGGGTAGCCTTGAATTGGAAGTCCTCCTCTGCCTCCTGAGTAGTGGAATTATTGGAGTGTTCCCAAGTGGTGTTGCTTTCTGGGGAGCATGCATATGCTCTCTAGGCAGTGGAGACATTTTCATCAAGGTAGTGTAGTGCTTCCTTCCTTGGCCTGTAATGTGTAGTCTCATGCTTGTACATGAGATGTGTGTGGGTAGGCAGGTAATGTTTATATTTGCAAAGTACAGTATAAATTGAGCCGTGCCTACAGTGTATAATGTTCCGGTTTCTTTAAGCCCTGCCCTTTCCATCCCTTCTGTAAAAGTAGGCTCCCCTTTCTATTCTGTAGCTATATATTCACTGTTGACACATTTTCTCAGAATTGTTGCTTTGCCCAGTGTTTTAGTTCTGTTCTCCATGTGTTATGGAATCAAGGCTCAGTTTCTAATGCCTCTAATTCTGCTTTAGCTCCTGTTCTTGTTCTTGCCTTTTATTTCTGATTGTGCTGTGCACAACCCCATAAGCCATGGGTTGAAGAGCATATGTGTGTCCTCTTGTTTTTCAGAAGCACTATTGTCCAAACTAGCTGCTCTATTGGGAGGAAAATGATTGATTTAGTATCTGTTAGTTTTTCATTTGTATAATCATTTAATTTGATGATTTCCCCCACTATTTGCAAGTCTTTGTGTCTCTTAAGATTTCCAGACTAGCTAGGCATGGTGGTGCATGCCTTTAGTCCCTGCACTTGGGAGGAGGAAGAGGGAAGATTGGGAAGCAGAGTCAGGTGGATCTCTGAGTTTGAGGTTAGCCTGGTCTACAGAGTTCCAGGACAGCCAGGGCTACAAAGAAACCCTGTCTTGGAGAATCAGAAAATCATCATCGTCATCATCATCATCTGGAATTACAATTATGCCTCTAAAAGCAGTGGTACATTTACCTCCATAAATCCGTCTGAATTCTCTCTCTGTCTCATTTCTTTGCTGATCATCTCTCTACCTCTGTATTGTTGCTCACTTCTATTTATATGGGCACTTTCAGGGTGCTATACTAAATTGTAGACAGTGTCATCCTGACCATGATTGACAAAAAAGGTAACTCATAAATTATGATGGTGAATATTGTTAATTGAGGTATTTAAGATACATGTTTTCATTTTCCTAAATTATCTTTATGTTGATTCGTTACATGTTAGTTACTATGATTTAGAGTTCTGTTGGCTGAATGCCAAGGTGCTGTAAAATAACTACTGGTAAACTGGAACCTCTCTCCAAAGGAAAGACAGAAATTGCCAAGTGCATACTGACATGGAATGGGATTTCTAATGAAGAATAACTTGCATTATATTTTCCAATATCTTTTTTAGTGGGGAGCTCTGTTTTGTTGTAGCAAGTAGATTCTGAATCCTTTGGAAATTATTCCAGACATGGAAGGTAAAATGTTTTCAACTAGGAATTTTTTTTTTTTAAAATAAAGTGGTTTTTGAGACACTATTTTGCTATGTGACTCTGGGCACCTGGAATTTACTTTGTAGATTAAGCTGGACTCAGATATGGAGTTATTTTCCTACCTCTGCCTCCTGTGGACTTGGCCAAGGGCTCTTAACTGTGGATCATCTTCCCTTGATTAGACAGTCTATTCACTGTCACTCAGCACCCTGTGTATACGGCTTGTTTATGTATATTCTCTACTCCTTTATGCTATTTATAGTGTTGTTATTAATAGGCATATCAAGGTACATTGTTGTTAAAGTACTTATGTAGGAATTTCACCCTCTTCTTTAATATTCTATACATGTGTAAATGACACATGGGTGATCCTTTTGACCAGGTGTATGTTTTGTAGATCATTTTACCTGTAGTATGTGGGTACTACCTAATCTAATGTTTTAGTGTATTTGAATAATCCTAGTAAGCTTCAGCTTACATACGAACTGTAACTTTGTATTAAAATAGTTTCACAAGACTGAAAATGGCTCAGAGAAGTCTTGACAGTCTATAGTGTAGATTCTGCCTTGTGCAGTTTTCCCTCCTTCCTCCCGGGGATTGTTTGTGGTAGCTTGTATTGATTCTTACAGACGCAATTTTTGTTTGAATTCTATACCGACCAAGGGCCCAGACCTTCCCATTAGCTGCTTCTCCTCCCACATAAGCCAACTCATCACTGAAGCTACTGAAATAGCTACAAATCCTCTTTGTTGTCCTCCATATGACACAGAAATTGGAGTGGATTGGATCTGAGTTTAAATCTTGTCTATTAGCTTGTGTTTTTGCTTCTAATTCTTTTAGCCTTTAAGTTAGTTTCCTCTTCTGTGGTGTGAGGATGAAGTAGGCTGATTATGCTCAGGAAAACATTAGTGCCTAACATGGGGTAGGGGGCAGAATTACCGCCACAACATTGCTCATAGTAAACAGAAAAGTAGTGAACTGATTTATTCATCTTGACTTCCAGCAGCTTCTTTTTAGAAACTAGCTTTAGAATAACTATGTAAATATAGCCCATATATTAACTAAGTAGTTAGTGTTTATTCTAAGCTTCTTTCTCTTTCTATCGAAAAGGCTACAGAGTTTTAACGATTCTCCACATATGTGAGATTTCTTATTTACTTCAGTGTTGATACAGTAGAAGCTGGGTTATATATCAGGTAGGGGTGCGGGTGCTTGGTTGAGAATTTGCAGTTGGCTTGAATTTGAGTCCTGGTTCTGCTGTTGACTTTGTACATGTGTCTTTGATTAAATGACATTCTGTCTCTGTGTCTAGGTTCTGGCTTGAATTGTATTGTTAATACCTGACCTTCCTGCTTGCTGGTACGTGCTCAGGAACTCTGATGCCATCATTGTGTTGAGCATCTTTAGAAGTGCAGAGTTCCTTTCTCAGTTTTAAGCTCAGTTTTGTTCACATTGTTTTCAGAAAACAAAGTCTTGGATGTCTTATGAGACATCACAAATTGAAACACATTCCATTAATAATAGCTATGGCCAAAAGTATTTTGGTAACTTCTTTTTTTTTTTTTTCAATTGTGAACTCCCCACTCCCAAATAGCAAGAATGTCTTGTAGTTTGTTTCATCTCTGTTCAAACCAGCCACATTCATTAAACTCGTGACTAACATCACCTGACCTTAGTTCATGTGCGTTTCATCTGCATTTGTGCATGTGGTTGTCAGTATAGTTATACTTTTATATGTGACTCAGTCTAGTTTTCTCAGCTGGCTTGACAGTACTGACTCTCCCTCCTCTTTAGCCCTGTGGAAGAGGGTACTTAGAGGATACTTTGTTCAATTTCCAGCTATTGAGTGTATGTCTAGAGTTAAAACAGGCATCAAAACAGGGCTTGTTTAAAGAATTGGTGCTTAATATGTCACTATGTATTTTAATGTAATCTCACATTATTTCCCTCTGCCTCCCAGGAATTTTGCTGTTTATATTCGGCTAAAGTAGATCTTTATTAATTTGAATTTTTATATCATAGTAGTTGGGGAATTGTGTCATTTGGGCAGTAATAAACAATTCTAAAAGGACTGGGAGACAGAAGCTATTCAAAAGTCTCAGTTCTGGTAGTTTTATGTCATTAAATTAATTTGTTAAATCTGGCGATTTTTACTATAGGGTTAGGTTGTGGACTTTGCTAAGGAAGAGCCTGTTGCTGAATCATTTGGAAATGACTATATTAAGAAAAAAAATTCCATTGTATTTGCTTTAATTGGAGATTTTCTTAAAAACAAGACATTTTTTTTTTCTTTGCACTTAAAATTAGTGTTTCTTTCACATGAGTGTTTACATTTTATTTTCCAGAATTTTTTTCCCTCTAAAACCAATGTGCTGTATCACTAAGATCCTGTTTTGTATCTTCCTCAGGAATGTCACTGTCTGCTGGATCATCCCCTCTCCATTCCCCCAAAATTACTCCACACACCTCTCCTGCTCCTAGAAGAAGAAGCCACACTCCAAACCCAGCAAGTTTCATGGTGCCGCCTAGTGCCTCCACTCCTGCCAGTAACCCTGTTCCTCAGACTCCGTCCTCTGGTCAGGTGATCCAGAAAGAGACTGTCGGGGGGACGACTTACTTCTATACAGATACAACTCCAGCACCTTTGACTGGAATGGTATGGCTCCTGTTAAAGAGGGAATCAGCACCCTTAGGAAAGCTGCTCCTCACTAATGAGAAGGGCACCTCACATTGGGCAGGTTTATAGGGACATGAAAAGTATTTTACTTTTAAACTTAGTCTCATGCCTTTAAATTGGTATGGCTATTCCTCTCTGATTTCATTCAGTAATCAGATTGTAGCTTTATGTTTTAATATGTTGGGGCTTATTGTCAGCACCTGGTCAGCACCTGGGCTAAGCTAAAGTTGTTGTCATCCGACTTGTTTCTAGTTACTGGAGAGGCAGGTTTACCTCTGGGAAGAAGTTGAAGGAAGTAGGTTTTCTCTCAGTTAATGAAAGCAAACTGATGAGTCACTGATGCCTCAGATAAAGCAGTAAGCCAAAGGCCAGACTTCTAGATAGCAGGATGGCATGGTGATAGGGGGCCAGGACCGTGAACAGCCAAGGACTTGAGGGACAGACGTGCATACTAAGAAATGGTCAGTTACCAATGTCAGAGAAGGCTGAAAGGACAAGAGCAGAGAGGGAGGGAATGGAGTCCTGGGTGGCACCTCCATCACTCTTTTGTCTACATTAAAGAAGTTAACTAGAGAAATTAGTAGCTCATAAGTAAAAAAGCCAAATTCCATTAAAATGATAGAAACTTAAACCACAGGCATTAGACTGGGTTTCTGTAGCACAGTTTAATTGTTAGACTAGGTTAGATTTAATATTTTGCTAAAAAATCTTTTTAGTAATGGGAAAACAGGTTGCTTAGTCCTGCTTTGTTTCCACACTCAAGTCTTTGTACTTTTGAGACAGTTTCCTTATTTGTAAAATGAAGAGTAGCAGTACCCAGTGCCTTCTGGAAATAAATGTGAAAATGTTGTTAAGTCCTGCAGCATACTTCAAAAACAGTTTTGGGAAGACTTTTTGCTTTGTTTTGTTTTGGGCGGGTGATATCATAACCATGGTACAGTAAACACAGAGGGTCAAGGTGTTTTGAGCAAAATCTATCAGTTGTTTAATACATTTTGGTACTTTAAAAGCATTCTTGAGTATAGAAAGAAGAGATTGGGCTGGTTTGTCACAGCTGTCTGCTGTTTGTAGACATCAGTATAACATTTCTTGAGAACCTAGGGTAGTTAAGCCAACCTGTCTGGTAGGAGGAGACCAAGGCAAGAAGGGGGCAGTTTTATTCTCACTGGGGCTCAAGCTGGCAACAGATGAATACCCAAGGTCAACAGAAAAACCAGCTGAATTCATTCCTAAAAAAGAGAGAAAAACTACTGGGGGTGAAGAGAAAATTATGATAAAGAAAAAAAAAAGACATGCTGTGAGGAAGTGAACCTAGGGATACCTGGGAGACTGTGATGTGTGCTAAAAGATGGAGTTGTGGCTAAAACCTCCATTCACTAGCATGCTGCAGCTTGATTGGACAGGTGTGTGAGAAAAGTGGACTTAGGGTAGCTGCAGAGACTCTGCAGGGGGTATTAGCTCCTACTTAACTCTTAGAGTTGGTTTAAGAACGCTTCCGCACTGTTGAAAATAAAGCATTCTATCAAAGAGTTAGTTTTGCTTTTTCAATGGGCCTGGCATGTTATAGCTGAATTAATGTTTTTCTTCTTAGACTTTTTAAAAATTATTGTTTTTAAAATAAATTTTAAAATTATTGAAATAGAAGATTTATGAGATGAATTTATTCAGAAAGTATTCTTTTAACAGTTGTTATCTGAAGTGTTTAACTGTTATTAAAATATTTAAAATGCATCAGTTTATTACTATCAGCTAAAAATTAAACTTTTATAAAAATGATAAAGCTTATTAATTGAGAAAAGTTTATGATTACATTTTCCTCCTTCTTGCCTTTTTAGGTATTTCCAAACTATCATATTTACCCTCCAACTGCACCTCATGTTGCTTATATGCAACCAAAAGCAAACGCACCTTCCTTCTTCATGGCCGACGAGCTCCGACAGGTATGCTTTCAGAAGCTAGGGCAGAACAGGCTATGCTGTCAAGCAGGAGGAAAGGTGTATACTGTGTCTACTCTTGCACCATCACCTAAGCAAGGAGATTTAGAACATGGAAGTTTGTGTATGTTAAGAAAACCATCTTAAGGAAATCTTAAATAATGTATTAGACTACAGAATACAGAATTATTATTTAAATGTGCTTCCTTTCTGTGCTTCATATTCCCTGCACAAAAAGGACTCATTACATCTTTGCATGTATATACATGCTCGTTTGAATGTGTCAGAGAGAGCATGTGGAGGTCAGAGGACAACTTATGGGAGTTGGTTCTCTCCTTCCACCATGTGAGTTATGGGTACCAAACTGATTAATCAGGCTTGGCAGCAAGTTCCTTTCCTCACTGAACCATTTCACGTGGACAGGCCTCTTTAAATAAAGCACACATAATTTAAATGGTTTTTAACATTTAAATTGTTGCTAATACTTTGGCACAATAAGTTTCATTTTAAGTGACCCAGCAAACATTTTAAAGTAGGTTTTATAAAATAATTTACTTTATTTGTTGTAAACAACTTAGATATTAATATAGCTCTTTACATGAACTTTCTCAAAAATATTTTTATTTTTCAGAAGATTCTACTAGTGTGTGTGCGTGCGTGCTCACCTTATTTCTTTTTGCAGTTCTGGTGATAGAACTCAGGACCTTGTGCATACTAGGCAAACACCAAGCTACATCAGCAGTCTGTGAAATGATTTTAGAATGAATTATTAACTAGCTTAATAGATCTT
Source organism: Phyllotis vaccarum (assembly GCA_033318265.1). NCBI lineage: Eukaryota > Metazoa > Chordata > Mammalia > Rodentia > Cricetidae > Phyllotis > Phyllotis vaccarum. The sequence goes on along the minus strand of JARWLC010000009.1, from coordinate 139,503,571 downwards.
ATGTATTTCTTGTTGATTTATAGAATCTCTTTCTTTTAAATTTAAACTCAACCGTAATTATGAGATGTAAATCTATCTAGGGTTAGGATTTATATATATATACATATATATATAAACATCTCTAGATAGGTTTTAGGATAGGACTATTAAAAGAAATAAATAAAAATATTTATAATGAAAAATCTAGATATCAGAAGTTCTGTTTAGAATCTGTTACCAATATACTTGTTTCTTATTCTTAGGAGCTGATCAACAGACATTTAATAACAATGGCTCAAATTGATCAAGCAGATATGCCAGGTAAAATTCATGTTGACATACCCTCTCCCTTACCCCTGGCAGAGAAACGATCTCTGAATTCAAGGCTAGTCTGGTCTACAGAGCAAGTTCCAGGACAGCAAGGGTCACGCAGAAACCCTGTTTCAGAAAACCAAAAAAAAAAGGAAAGGGGGGGGGGTAAGACTGGCTCCTATATTGATACATTTTTTAAAAAATATCCAAGAACTTTTAAAGCTCCTACTATATATACCAGTAAGTAGATAAAACATTTTAATAGGTAAAGATTTGCTATACAGGATACAATGAAGCTTTTTTGCTTGTGAAGAAGTACTAGGCTGTGAATTTAGCCCAGTAGAAAGCATTTGCCTGGAAAGTACAAGATTCTTGAGTTTATTCCCCTGCACTGGAGGCTAAAATCACAGAAAGATAACTTCTACTAAACTAAAATTTAAAAATGACCTGAGGATCCCTGCTGTTAAAGAGGAACGAAAACTTGGAAGGAATTGACAAATAATAGAAAAAAGACCTGCTCAAACAACTCAATGGGAAATGGCCAAAGATGAATGTGGACATTTTCATAGATAATCCTTTAGAACCAGTAAATGTGTCCAGAGAAGGAAATAAGGAAATGATCTGACAATTTGTTAACTTACAGTTATAGGCCATTTTAGATCCTATGTTCTCAGTATTGACGATAGTTTAAATTGTTGAACCTGAAACTGCTTTGGCAAACTCAAGCTGGATATCTAGATACCATTTACTTAGCATGTCTAATTCTAGGTCAGGGCAAACTTTGGTCATTTCAAGAGAGCACACATAAAACAAGCCAGCAGCTAATAGTGACTAGGGATGAATCGAAAACTTTCTCTAAAGTTTGGGACAAGATATGGATGGCACTTTTACCTCTCCCATTCGGATCTGTACTATAAGCCGTAGTCAGAGCAGTCAGACAAGAGAAAGAAATAAAGGCATCTAGTTAGATGGTAGATGGCATATGATAAATCACAAGATTATATCAGAAAACTTGTAGAACAACACTTAAATTTAGCAAAATTGTGAGATACAAGAAAATCAGCATTCAGAACTAGCTTTATCAAAATAGCTGGTGAATAACAAATAGCATACAACAGTGAAGGAAAACATTTAACCACAGAGTTTCTGTCATGGAATCACTGGAAGAATTTGAAGGGAGATACAACGGACTTGTGGACTGGCAGGTCAGTGTTGTTAAATGGCCACACTAAGATAAATGAGTATAACCAAAACAGAAAGAAATAGTCCATGCTACCCAAGGAGTTGAGGTTCACGTGGTTTCTGTCAAATAAAAATGTCAGTAGAACCACCACTGCACAGGATAGACAGTTTCTTTCTAGAGATTTGGTTTTTAGGGTTACCAGTTACCTGTGGTTTGCAGAGCTGTAAAGTACATCCCATAGAATCAGACACCAAGATAATGTGTGATCTCTTAGGTAAAGCACAAATGGTTTTGCTACTTATTTTAGCCTTGGCTATGGGACACTGAATCTAGAGCCTCATGCATGCATCTTATGACAGAGCTGCATCCCCAGTCCTGAATCTGTAATCTGGTGCTTAATCCCAGATGTCGTTTTGACTGAAGTATAAAACAAGTACTGACTGGTTCAGTGTTACTTTCAAACCTGTGTTAAGTTGTGTGTTCTATAATAAAGGAACATGAATATAATTCTAATTTTTCTATTTTTCATTTGAATGATTTATGTAATTTCCCTAAAGAATTGTCAGGACTCAAATAATTTGTGTGGTGGAATCTATAAATATACTGAGTTTGTGCTACAGACTAGTGATAGTATTGTATTAATGAAATTGAGCTCTTACTCTGGAGAAGCTTAGAGACAAGGAAATGTGCATGTTTATATAAGACATAACACAGAATAGCTATTTCAAAAGCTGAGTTTGTCAAAGTACTGACACTTAGTTTCTAAAGCCCAAGAGAGTCACCAGCACCATTGAATTTGCTAATCACTGATAGAGGGAAAGGGCCAGCCTGAGGAGAGTAGGAAACATCTCAGAAAGAACTAGCCATTTGTTACTTGAAAGTTCAGACTGTTGAGAGTGGATTAAACTAGGTGGAAAGGAGAGGGACTTAACAGAAACAAAGCTGCACAAGTGCACCGTGCTTAGGGCTGGGCAGACCCCACCACAGAGGCGTAGACTACTGCAGCTCATGGGGAAGCTTCAGTGCAAATGAGGGGCCCTGAAATGCTTAAGTCCAACAGTGCTGTATCACAAGTGCAACGGGATGAAAGGAGAATGGAGCTAGACATCTTGTATTCATAAGAATTGTTACATTGTGTTTTCTCGGTTCCGGGTAGCCAGAGGCCCACACTACAGACCCTGCAGCCCCAGACCTCTTAGCCGCCGTTCAGGCCCCAGAAATGACTCAGACGCTTATATGAAGTTCATGCTGTTTGGCCTATGGTTTAGGCACCTTGCTAGCTTGTTCTTACATCTTAACTCAACCCATTTTCATTAATCTTTCCTGCCACATGACCTGTGGCTCACCTGTCTTCCTTACATGTTGCTCCTTTGGGCTTCTGGCTCCCTCTCTCTCTGACTCCACCCTGCTCCTCCTATGTATTCTGATTCCTCTACCTACTTTTTCTATGGTGCCTGTCATGGGCCAAAACAGCTCCTTTATTTAAAGATTGCTATTTACAGCATACAGAAAGGCATTCCCACAAAGAATGGTCCTCTGCATAGCCACTGCACACAGATTCAAAATGTACAGCTTCTACAGCCAGACAGTAGTGTATGCTCTGGAAATTCATAACAGAGTTTGTGTATATTTCCTTGGTGTTAAAACCATAGTAGCCATCAAAAGTTGAAAATATTTGCTGTAGCTGGTTTTCCTCTAGTGTCTTCACCTGACTATGATTTTCACCGTCTGCACTGCTTTAGCTGCACCTCTTAGTTACTGGGGTGAGCACAGTTCTCTTCAGTTGCCCTTGAGCCAGAGGTTGGTTTTTAAGTTTGATACCACCTGTGGTGTTTATAAGTACACACGTAAATGTCCTTGCACAAATGTACATTCACGTCCTCATTTAATATGGTTTATTTCATATTTCTTTGTGCTCTAAAGATAATTTTAAAAATCTATCTTAGTTTTTATTAATAAATGTTTAGTCAAGTAATGACTCATTTCTGGTAATTATTTATGAGAACATAAATCTCATATTTTTCTAAGAGACCTGGAATAGGTTGGAGTATACGCACTTCAGTTGTGCTTTGGCTGCTTTTAAACCTGTTCTGTTGGTTCTGAAGCCATAGTTTGTTTTATAGACTTGTAGACCAGCACTGCTTCATGACACAGATCTGTTAGGGTGTGTCAGTGGATGGTGATAGGCTTGATTAATGACTGCCTGCCACTGAAAATTGCCTTTGTGTGACTTCCTCAGCAGTCCCCACAGAAGTGGACAGCTACCACAGTCTCTTCCCTCTAGAACCACTGCCTCCCCCCAACCGCATACAGAAATCAAGTAACTTTGGGTACATCACATCTTGCTACAAAGCTGTAAATAGCAAAGATGATCTGCCATATTGCCTTCGGAGGATACACGGTAAGGAAGATGGGTTTCTTTTGTCAGTAGTGCATTTGTTCTTTTTGGGGGGCGGGGAGGCAGAGGGAAGGTCTCCACTTGGACATTGCTACCTCACAGGCAACTTAGATCATTTTTAGACATCCTATTTCTCATGAGCTGTCATTTGCAGTTGATTATAATAGAAAATTGTCTTCTTTAGGTTTTCGTCTTGTTAACACAAAGTGCATGGTATTGGTTGATATGTGGAAAAAAATTCAGCACTCAAATATTGTAACTCTACGTGAAGTGTTCACCACTAAAGCATTTGCTGAGCCCTGTAAGTAACTGGCCCTGTTGTGGTTCTGGTTATGAGTTAGTTTCACTGTCTGGAGCCGGACTTCTGTGATTCGTGTTTCTGTTTTCTTGTAAGCCCTTGTGTTCGCATATGATTTCCATGCTGGAGGAGAAACAATGATGAGCAGACACTTTAATGATCCCAATGCAGATGCGTACTTCACAAAGAGAAAGTGGGGTAAGAGAGATGGGAACAGACTGTTTTAATGCATGCTTTTGTTTGGGGAACAGTAGTTTCATATTAAAATAGATACAGATTATTCATTTTAAGGCCCTACTGTACCTTGTTAAGGCATCTCAAAGAGTTGGGGATTCGTTTGCAGCAAGTTAGGAGACTGTGTATTGACAAAAGATTTTATGCCAGCATCTTTGGTTTACTCTGGATATTTCCCCATTTGTGTGCCCTATAAACATAATTTTATAGTCTCACTATCCAGTGTGCCGATATGATTAATGATTTTATGAAATTATTACCTAAACATATGCTTTTGTTTTGTTACATATCAAATTGGGTTTTTGTAAGTAACTTTAATTAAAAATGGAATATTTTCTCTTTTTTTCTGTTCCTTTTCTAATATTAAAGTCATTCTATATTTCACCTACTTCAAAAGAACCAGAAAATCTATAGTTGCAGTCTGAAATGTGCTTATGTAGAGGGAAAAGTATACCAGACAAAATGTAAATCAATTTTGAGATATATGTTTGTGGACAGTCTCGTTTTGTAGTGGTGAGCCAGGAATGAAGCAGCATATTGGTGGCAGTGGTTTTAATTTTAAGATTTTTTTTTTTTTTTTGAACACAAAACATAATACTTGAGTTTGGTCATAAACTTATTTTCTGCATTCTCACAGTTGAGAGAAGAAAGTGCGTTTACATGGTTGTGGGACGATGGAATCCTGTTCCACAGTGTGCTCCTTTGTTGTGTCTTCTGTGCAGTGGCTGTTGGCTCTGTTAGATAGCCATCTTAATCAGTCTGTATTGCAGGTTGTTGGCTAATGGTACTTGCTCACTGGATAACTTTCTACCTCAGCTCTGATGCCAGAAAGATCCACAGACACTGCTAGTGTTCCCTGTCGAGAACTACTCAGCATTTTACTAATGTTTTTAAAAAGCTGTATTTTACTCTTATATCAAAAACATGTATCTCAGTGTTTACATTTTCTCAGAATCAGTCCTTTCATCTTCTACTTTTTTTTTTTTTTCCCCCTTCTGGGACAGGTTTTCTCTGTGTAACAGCCCAGGCTGTTCTGGAACTCACTCTGTAGTCCAGGCTGGCCTTAACTCTTCTGCCTTCTGAGTGCTGGGACTAAAGGTGTGCACCACCACTACACAGCCCGTTTTACACTCTTCTAACCTCTCATAATATATCATACATACATGAATGTCTTGTTTTTCCTTATTGTATAATTACTATTTTAGCAAATAAAAAGGCACATTTGTTAGACGTTCATTGTTTAGAATATGGGATGATTTGAGATAGAGAAATTGTATTTATATAGACATTATATAGAAATTATATATAAGGATTACAGTCAAGTGAAGTGAATGGGACAATTAGAATCAAATCTGGTGGGAAAGAAGGAAGTCCTATGTGTTTGTTGTAAATTCTTACTCCTGTAATCATAGCATGTAGATGTGAGGATATGTTTCAAATTTAATAATGAAAACATATCCCCACACTTAGGAAACTGAGACAGGAAAATTGCCACTAGTTGGAGGGCTACAGAGTAAGATTCTGGTCTCAAAACAAAACAGACGACCTGGGTATAATGGCTCATGCCTTGATTAATCTCAGCACTTAGAAGGCAGATGCAGGCAGATCTTTGAGTTCAAGGCCAGCCCTGTCTATCTACATAATATGTTCTAGGACAGTCAGATCTACATAGTAAGACCCTGTCTTGAAAAAAAACAAATAGCAAAACAGAATAACCAGTATTCCTCTTCCTCATGACCATATCAGTTGTATAGTTTTATTTAAAGTTCTTTCCATGGGGCTAGAGAGATGGCTCAGTGGTTCAGAGTACTGACTGCTCTTTCAGAGGTTCTGAGTTCAATTCCCAGCACCTACATGGTGGACCACAACCATCTATAATAGGATTAGATGCCCTCTTCTGGCCATACAGGTATACGTGCAGAGCACTCATAAATAAATACTTTTTAAAAACAAAAACAAACAAACAAAAAAAACTTCATTCCCACTGTTGGTGGTACCTAGGGCTAAGCTGCAGGTTTTGTGCATGTTGCACTGTGCTCTGCCTCTCAGTGCACTGTTGCAAGGCTCTCCCAGGTCCTCTGATGTTATTTTAGTGGCTTCTGCTAAGAGCCATTTGGAGATTTCTAAGACTACTTTGTAGAGAATATGGTCTTCATTCTATGCAAATTGAGAAGAAATGGTTCATTTTATATGTACTTATTAAAAATGTCCCAAGCCATAATTATATATTCACTAATTTTTTTTTTTTAAATTCATGATTTTTGAAATAAGTTCTTGTTGTAGCCCTGACTGACCCTGAATTCTTAGGTAGATCAGCCTGGCCTCACGCTTGCAGCAGTCCTCCTGATTGGCTTCCTGAGTGCTAGGGTTATATGCTTGACTTTTTAAAATATTTATTCATTATTAACAATTTGACTTTCACAGTTTATTCACGGAAAGCTGAATTATAACCATATGGCTACAAGATTATGTTCACGGAAACAATTAACAAAATATGAATTACGTTTTTATGTCTGTTCTAGTTACGTATTTATATTTACCTAGATGGTATGATGAAAAAGTAGTTTAAAAGCTGGGGAAGGAGCTCAGTGGCAGAACAATTGCCTAGTATGTGAGTACCTAGGTTAAATTCCTAGTACCACAAAATAGACAAACAAACAAAAAAAAAAACCTACAAAAGTTGTTAGAATAAAGACAACTACTTTCAGAGTAGAATGTTTGTTTTAATCATTGATAAGGATACTGTTTTTTAAATTTTTGTTTTTCAAAACCTATTTAGTCAAAAGAAAGAGTAGTGAAACCTTTGCTACATTAACAATATAAACCTATAATCTCGGTTTTAGAAGCGCTTGAGCTTCTTATCTGTTAGGTTCTTACTGTGACGAATATGCATGAAAATTCATTTGCTTTCTAGGCCAGCATGATGGACCACTGCCCAGGCAGCATGCTGGACTATTACCAGAGTCTCTTATTTGGGCATATATTGTCCAGCTGAGTTCTGCTCTGCGTACTATTCATACAGCAGGTTTGGCATGTCGAGTAATGGATCCAACAAAGATTCTGATAACTGGCAAAACAAGGTACTAACATTTTGTATTTTTTGAATCTGGGTTCTTATCTTTATTTCTTTTTTAATTTATTGAGAGTGTGCAACTGTTCTGCCTGTATTTGTATGTACGTACCACATGTGCTTTGGTGCCCATGGAGTCCAGAAGAAGGTATTGGGTTCCCTGGAGTTAGCAATGGTTGTGAACGCTCCTATAAATGTTGGCAAGATATCTGGGTATAAAGACAAAGTATCAATACCACTTTCACATGCAGAGCCATCATTCTCAGATCGGCAGCCTTTGCTTGAGAGCTGTTGCTTTGGAAAGTCTGCAGTTTGCTCCCCCTCCCCCACCTTTGGCTTTTCAACACAGGGTTTCTCTGTGTAGTCCTGGCTTCCCTGGAGCTCGCTGTAACCAGGCTGGCCTCAGACTCACAGAGATCCACCTGCCTCTGCCTCTCAAAAGAGTGCTGGGATTATCAAGTTGCTAGATGGCTGTTGGTGGTTAGGTCCTAAGCATTGAGAATAATACATTGAGGGAACAAAGACCTTAACTTCACCTAACTTTTTAGTTGTCATAATTTTTTGAGAGTTTCTTTGATCAGTGTAGCATATGGAACTGAATATCAAAGCTGGACCCTAGGTTTCAGACCTACAATCCCATTACTTGTGAGGCTAACAGCCTGGGTGTACATACCCAGTAAAAACTAACAACAGTAAAGCCCAAAGGTGTCCAGGTCCATGTTCTTGCCATTATTGCCTATAGATGGCTCAAGGAAATTCACCAGTCTGGTAAGTTCATGATGAGATTTGACTTAATGTAAGATGAGTGTTGGGAATTAAGTAGTTTCCTTTCTTGAGTAGCTTATGGTATGTTAAGGGTTGTCATCCTGTTCTGGTCAGTTAGTGACTTTTACAGTTAGAGTCACACCGTTCACTGTCTCTCAGTCTTAGAATCATTACCTCTGAAATGGTTTCTTTGTGGGTGGGGAGGATGAAGATGGAAGTTACAGTCATTAACACTTTAGGTCCTTCTCTACTATTAGGAAATGTTAAATACTCACTGTATATACTAAGAAAAGTGTAATTTTTTAAAAAATTTTTTGGTCCTTACAGGTTGCGAGTAAATTGTGTAGGAGTTTTTGACGTTTTAACATTTGACAACAGTCAAAACAATAATCCTTTGGCATTAATGGCTCAATACCAGGTGAGTAAGAATTAGTATGGTGCTTAAAGCTTATTTTGTTTTTGTTCTTTTAAGCTAAACTTGGTTTTAAATTATTGAGGGTTTTAAGTCTCTCCGTGACCATGAATGAATGAATGATAGTCATTCACATGAGTGGATTATATTAGATGTTACTGCGTGTTTCCCTTTTCAGACTACTAGATTTACACTTGAATGCTTGTTTCACTATGTTGTTTTCAAGGGAGTGATACTAGAGCACCCTATTCTGTGTTTTTCCTTTGTTGCCATAAAGTCTGTCACTTCTCATATATTACCATAATTCCATTATTCTCTAACTTCATCCTGTTACTACTGATTCAGGCTCCACAATATGCTTAGCTATTTTGTTGTTTATTTCCTTATTAATATGCTACTGTGTAGAAATATAAGAACCCAACCCTGCACCTGTGAGTATAGCTCAGTGGTAGCATACTTCAGGCTTTGCATTTGATCTTCAGTACTGCAAAAATCAACAGAGGCTGTCCCTGTGAGAGAGTGATTTTGATCACTGTGTATAAGTAACTTGTGTATTAAAGTAAACACTTTGGGCGAGAGAGATGGTTCAGTGACTAAGAGCACTGATTGCTCTTCCAGAGGACCCAGGTTCAAATCCCAGCACCCACATGGCTGCTCACAACTGCCTATAATTTCAGTTCTAGGGATCTGACATCCATGGCAAAACACCAATGTACATAAAATAAAAATTAAAAAAAAAATAGTTCATCTTAGTTGGTTTCTCTTTCAGTACGTCACATTGAGATATGTAACTGTCGTTAAAGCTGATTTTAGTTCTTTGTATGAGAAGTTATATTCATTCGCGTTTAGATGCTTGTTACTCTGAGGTTTGGTGCAAGGCAGAATGGTTTCATCACGTGAACAGATACTTACTGTTGTCCTTCTCTTTTCAACTTATGCTTGTTTCAAAGGAAAATGTCAGTTTAGACAAGATTTCAGAACAAAAGGAAGGGTAATAACTAGAATCCTATATAGTGTTCAGTCTTATAGGCTCATGCAACACAAGCCATGCTGTCTGAGATCTAGTGGCACTTTGCATACAGTGTATGCGTGCCTTTCCTATCTTAATTTCCCTTGGCTGTGCTTCCCTTATCAGGCTGCGTTGGTGTTCGTATTGGCACCTAGTAGGCAATATAGAGAAGGACGGATTTTGCATGCACACATATCTCCAGAAGTTTCTTTCTTACATCTAAATGCTGTTTATCCCTTTACTTTTTATGAAATGTTATTTCTTAGTGACTTTTCTTCTGCTGCTTTATTAGTAATTAATTGGCCTAAGTTTTTTTTTCACCCAAAAGTGTCTTGATGAGCTAGGTGTGGGTGGTTTATACTTCTAGTCAAAGCACTAAGGAGGAGGTTGGAGGTAAGACAGTGAGTTTGAGGTTATCTTATAAGGTAGCCAGAATGTGACTGATTATTAATTAATAAATGCTAATGGTCTGCGTATGTTCCAGAAAGTTACACCACTACACTTTTGGATAATATTTAGAGCTAGTACCACCAGGAATCTAGAAACCTCTCATCCACATTAAAAAATGAAACTCATGCCTTGGAATTACTGCTGTTCTGTTTGAAAATTAGTATTTGACTAAAGAGCCATGTACAAAGCCCTGGGTTTAACCTCTAGTTCTAAAAAAAACACTTATGAATATAAAATAAGACTAATTTGAATTTTCTGAGTCACGTTTTTGCTTTTTTTCAAATGGATACTATTTTACTTAATTTATTGTGTAATACCTTATAAAATAAGGCTCTTGGGGGGAAGGGGGCTTGAATTACAAATGACTATTTTTCAAGCCTGGACAACCATTTTGTAAGCCAGAAACTGCTTTCATTTAAACTCTGTCAACTTTCAACCAATTGTCACTTTATTTTTCAATAAAATGGATATATCAGATTTCTTTCCATTTTCTGTGGTATATATGTAGATTTTTATATAGATTATTATATAGTGAGGCACGGGAGAGATTTAAAGATGGCCCCAAAGGAGGAGTGCATTGTCAGGAGAAAGGAGTACATTGTCTCTTATAGTCTATTTCTCACAGTTTGTGTCAGACATGTGACTAGAGACTAGTCTTGAGTAAAGTGCACATAAGTAGAACCATAGATAGAATCAGAGAAAGAAACAAGAAACCAACAGTCAGGAAGAAACTGAAAAATGAGTTGGGAAAACTTCCTGAATTCAAATGAGGGGAAACCTCATGGAGGTAAGAAGCAAAATAAGAAATGGAAAATTATTTAACTGGACAATAAGGGGGAAAAGAGTTCTGGGGTTAATGCTAAAATTTCTTAACTAATGAAGACTTTTTTTTTTTTTTTTAATAGAAAGTAAATTGTAATCTGAACTGGGTTATTTTTTGTGTGTATTTTATTTCTCAAAGTGGATGTTTTCATCCTGAGTTAGTTTTAGTGAGGAGGGAACATTCAGAATAGACACTTTAAACCCACATAGCTAGCTCTCCAGCTTTCTTAGGCCTTTGTTTTCACTTAGGGAATATTAAAATATTCTAGGAGGGAGGCATGTCATTGGAGTGGGGCCAGACTGAGCCTTGTACTGTTTCAGAGATTCAGAGGCTCTATTGGCACAGACTGCTGACACACTGAGTACATTGAATTAAACCATGCAGAAATGCCCAATACTTCATATTTTTCAAAGCCAGAATTTCTGTAATGTCATCAGCATAATTTGGGAAGTCTGCACCCCTGCTAGGCAGGAATAACAGTAATCACCATTCCATGCTCCTGCCTGAGCTCCTAATTCTGGCATGAATTACAGATTTCTTCCATTGATTTCAGAATATTTTGTAAGTTTAGTTCGTTTTTCTGATCATAGAAGCTAATGTGTAAAATATCAGGCCCACAGTAGTAGTTTTGAGTAAAAATGTTGAGTTTTACCATTTAAGTGTTTTAGTAATGGAGTTTGGCTTAAGCTCTATTGGAGTAAAATGTTAGGAATAGTCATATGGTGGCTTCATTTCACTGGTGATTGCTTTAAAAATCCCTGTCTTGCCAGAAGCACTCATTTCATACCTCTTTGTAGGGTCTTTGAGAGATGTCAACCCCTAGACCATGTCCCTAATTGAGAACACCAAAACTCAGGAAAGAGGAGGCCACTAGCCATCATTTTGTTTGGTTTATGTTTAATTTTCTTGGGTGTTTTTAGTGTATAGCTAGATTTAACAGTCCCTATAATAAACTAATGCTTGAGAGATGAACATACATGCAGTAATTGAGTTGATATCTCAGATTTATAGAAAACCTAAATAAAAATGATTTCAAATGTATTCCATGATTAGAGCAACCACATTCTTCTAGGCAAGTAAGTGACGGTTGCCTTTGCAGAGTGCTATTGCAGGGGACCATTCTGTTTCATGGAGTTGTAAGTAGTACATGAATCCTTTTAGAACCTGTGGGTCATGACCTCTTTGGGGTCAAACAATTTTTTTATAGTGATCGCATATCAGATATCCTACATACCAGATATTTACATTGCAATTGCTAATAGTAGCAAAATTAAAGTTATGAAGTAGCAATGAAAATAATTTTATGCGAGGGTGGTGGTAATGCACACCTTTAATCCCTACACTTGGGAGGCAGAGGCAGTCTGGTCTACAGAGTGAGTTCCACGACAGCCAGGGCTACACAGAGAAACCCTGTCTAGATTAAAGAGAGGGAGGGAGGGAGAAAGAGAGAGAAGGAGAAAAGGGAAGGATTAATTTTGTAGTTGTGGATCTCCACAATATAAAAAACTATATTAAAGGGTCACCACTTCAGGAAGGTTGAGAACCACTGTTGTAGAAAGAAAGCTTCAGGGTTGCTTATTTTATAAACAAGAAATGGGGTGTGTGTGAAGAATTGGTTATAAAAAAATGGTGTTTGAGGAAACACAGACACAGAGTGTCACTGAGGTCTGTGCCATTTTGGTGTTCTGTGATATATGTGCTCTGAAGTCAAGTGAATGCTTGCTTATAGTGGGATGTCTTGCCTTCACATTCACGTGGCCACCTTGGATTCATGAAATGAGAAATGTGTCTACTTAGTCACAGTGATCTTAGCAGAGCCAGCATGTAGTGGCCTTCAGTTTTGTGTAACAAGGAAGAGTATCAGCTGTATTTAAATTTTCAAAACAAAAATACAAATTTTGGAGCAAGTGAGATAGCTCAGCAGGTAAATATGGTTACCATGTAAGCCAGATGCCCTGCATCCCTGGAGCCAGTGTAAAGGTAGGAGGAGAAAATGGACTTCAGACAAGAGTTTATTGACATCTATCATACATACTCCCACCCCCAAGTCACAAAAGCTTTTTAAAGCAGTAGTCCCATAGTTGGAATATGGATTTCATATAGTGATGTTTGTTAAAAGTGTAGTCTTAGAAATACTTTCATTAAGGTGACTTGGATGCTCTAAACATTCTGGACCTATTCATTAAATGAGACTGTGAAAGAGAGGCTTGGAAATCCTTCTTCGTGAGGTCATAGTGATTCTAACAAGTAACCATGCTGAGAACTTGGGCTCTGAGCCCTTTTTCTTGTGTGTGTATAATGTGATGTGTTAGGTGTATGGAAAGTGTATCTGTGAAGTAGAAATTAAGATATGTTTATTCTCTCATGTCAGCAAGCAGATCTGATATCATTAGGAAAAGTTGTGTTGGCTTTGGCTTGCAACTCTTTGGCAGGAATTCAGCGAGAGAATTTACAGAAAGCCATGGAATTGGTGACAATCAACTACTCCTCTGACCTGAAGAACCTCATCTTGTAAGTGTTAACATTTCATGAAACAACATGATCCTCTATGATTGAGATAGAGCTTTCCGTAGGAGCCTCCCACTATTTAAAGTCAAGCAGACACAAGCAGCTGCTGAGGATATGCTTCTTACAATGAATTCATAAGCCAGTTTGTCTCAATTAGGCACTTGGCCAGAGAATGCCTTTTAGAGTTGTACCAACACATACTAGCTACTAGCTCTTGGGTTACAGTCATATTTTAAGATGAGCACAGCCACGTATGTAGCTCCCAGCTAAGTCATGGACAGCACAGGCAGAACATTTTTGCCATCTCTTGAGTTCCCTTGGACAGTGTTGCTCTAGACTGTGAGAGATACTGTAATGCAGCCTCCTCTGCAATCCAGTTATATATATGAATCTCTGGTCCAGGCGTGCAATAGACGATTCCAGGAAATCTTTGAGTGTAAGTTTGAAATGACCCACTGTGGACTACTATCACTTACTATCTTAGTGAAAATATCAGAGGGGGCAAACAACCTTTATCACAGCTATGAGTTTCTAGGGGGAGGATGCTAGGATGACTCTAATTTTCCCTATTATGTTCTAGAAGCCATTAGAATTTATTGATCCTAATCAATAGTCTCTTTTAGCTTCCAGTGATCCCTTCTGCTCTTTCTGTGTAGCCCTGGATGATCCAGTTTCTTTTTGGACCAGCCCTGGGGTATGGAATTGGGGGATGGAGGATGGGGCTGCCCACCTGTTCTTTGTTAAACTGGCTTCCCTGTCTAGAAGCCAGTGCTTGCCTGGGATCTAGAAATAATCAATTAAGATGATTACAGCTTTTGGAAAAAAATATCTTGTGTATGATTTTAGTCTTAGTTTGCAATATGCAGATTGTTAATCTCTAAATAAATACTCCCTTTTGAAAAAGTAGGAGCTGAGGGTAGTAATTAAATTCACCTTATATTAATAATTATTGAAAGTGGATGATGATATTTGAGATTTCATATACTTTTTAAATGCTTGAAAATTGCTTAAAATATGTAAGTGAAAAGCAATTCTTCACTAGCAACAATAAACTAACATAGAGCTACATAAGGCGCTTCTGAACTGCTTGACATGAATTATACTTAATTCTCTAATATCTCTGTAAGAGGGGTGTCATTATTAGCCCCATTTCAAAGACAAAACTGAGGCACAATAAGACAGAGTGCCTTGTCAAAGTATCATATCGTTGATAACAATTTCAGTATGATTAGGTATTGTGTGGTTATAATCTGCTCATCAAAAAAAATGTTTACTGTATGCCAAAATCTGAGGATACTTTAAGGTTAGCATAATTTCCACCCATCTTTTAAATGCTTACAAAAGACATTTAAGGGGCTGGAGAGATGGCTCATTACCGAAGAGTGTGTACTGCCCTTGCAGAGCATCTTTGTTAAGTTCCCAGCACCCATATCCATCCCCTCAAAACTGCCCATAACTGCAGCAGCTCCAGGGGATAAATCCCTCTTATGGCCTCCATGTGCTTCTGCACTCAGGTGTCATGCCCTCCCCACCACCACCACACACCAACAGAGTTTAACAAGAGATGCTGAAGATAAAAACAGGTCGTAATAAGACCTGTGAAGACAGTTTCCTGAGAGGAGTAACTACTGTTAGAGTAAGAGTAGCCAAGTGATTGACCGCCCTTGTAAGAGCAATACTTTCATCCTGGGTGATGATAGACAAAGAAGTGAACTGATCCCTTTTGCTCTCTTAGTCTACAGAGATTTTCAGAAGTGACCGGTGACACATGATGTCATGGAGCAGAGGACAATTTCCTTTAGGCTAATTTATTTCTGCACAATTTAAGATTTACTTTTAGACTGAAAATTATCTTTGGTTAGGTGTGGTGGCATGTGCCTGTAGTCCAAAGAGTATGAGGCAAGATGCTCACTTGAATCGAAGAGTTTAAAGCTTGTTTGGGCAACAGCAAGACCCTGTCACAAGAATAGCAGCAGGTTGTTTTTGAAGAACAGGAGGGAAAACTCCCCATCCCTCAGCCTCCAGTGTTTCACACCCTTAGATTTCTTCAGTCGTTTCATACAGCACTATTAAAACAGAGGGCTTAAGGGTGGCTATTGGTAAGTGTGGCCCTCTTCTGCTTAACCTTTTCATATCTGTAACAGTGAACACACAGAGGAAACATCTGCACTATTAAAATGTTCCAGGGAAGAGAAGTAATACTGAAGCTTCAGAACAAATTAATTTGCATGGGACAATGTTTTCAAATTGTGAACACAGATCCTAGTGACAGCAGCATCTGTGTGTGCCTGTGACTGTGTTGTCCTTTACTTGCGCTGGCCCTTCATG
The DNA here is from genome assembly GCA_033318265.1 of Phyllotis vaccarum. NCBI lineage: Eukaryota > Metazoa > Chordata > Mammalia > Rodentia > Cricetidae > Phyllotis > Phyllotis vaccarum. Next base: position 139,487,802 of record JARWLC010000009.1, on the reverse strand, counting down.
AGATTCTTGACTGTCTTGATAGGTACTTGCTGACTGACCAAAACAGGATGCGGAGTGTGAATGACATCATGCCTATGATTGGTGCTCGGTTTTATACTCAACTGGACGCTGCCCAAATGAGAAATGATGTCATTGAGGAAGACCTTGCTAAGGTGAAGAGTCTGGTTATTACAGTGCTCATTGTGCCAGCTGGCTGTGCCTGCAGTGCTCTTGTCCACACTGTTAGCTTAGTCACTCATGGCTTTGCTATACAAATATGTCTGAAATTTTGGTTTTGTTTAGTGTATTTCAAATACTTTCTAGAATTGATCAGTTGCATGATCTCCTTGAGTATGACTGTGCCCAAATTAGGCATATGTCTGAGAGTGGAACCCAAAAGTATGGATGTTAGAATTTTCTGTTTGAGAATAACATGGGTGAGAGTACAGTCTTTAAAACATGCTTGTATTCAGCTGAAACATTAACATTCTCTCTCTTTTTAAAATGTTTTATAGGAGGTTCAAAATGGAAGACTGTTTAGGCTCCTAGCAAAATTGGGAACAATCAACGAGAGGCCGGAGTAAGGGTTTACAGTATTTACAGCATGCTTTAAAACCAAGGGAACTAATTTGTATAAGGAATGAGTGGACTACCTTCCTAATGTTTTTATTTGGAAAAGAGAGAAGTTCTTAACAAAGTGACCTTAAAACTGCTAGCCATTAAAGACCTGTTTCAAACCACAGCCCAGGTGTGGTTGCTCTTATGAACATGTATGCCTTATTAGAAATCAGTCATGTGTGCACGTAAGGGAAAGTTATAGTGAGTGCTCTGTCTCCTGTTGGAAGCCTGATCTCGTCTGGTCAGTTGGGAGACATTAGAAATCTCTTGGCTGTAGCGTGTCTCTTTTCTATGAAAATGCATTCTTATAGGTGTCACACTGCTAATAAAGTGACACCATCATTTCATGCTGTCCCAGTTCAACCTTGCTTTTTTTAAGTTAGAGTTAACACAGAGTTGGTGTCTGTACTTTGTTGATTGTGGAAATAGACTGGACAGAGTTTCAGTTGTGACTACAGTGTAAGTTACACCTCAGGATTGTCTCAGTTCTCATAGAGGTAGATGACAGGTGCATACCACTGCTTGTGGGATTTCTTTCCTCCCATAGAATTAAACCTTACCTGTTTTCTTTCTTTCTTTAATTAGATTTATTTTTATTTTATGTATATGGGTATTTTGCTTGCATGTATATCATGAACTACATGCATGCCTGCTGTCTGAGGAGGCAAACTACGGCATCAGATCCCCTGGAACCGAAGTTACAGACAGTTAGTTGTGAATCATTATGCTGAGAATCAAACCCAGGTCCTCTGGAAGAGCAGCCAGTGCTCTTAACCACTGAGCCATCTCTCCAGCCAAGCATTGTATTTCACCTCAGTGCTTCAAAACACATAATTCTTCTCTTGTTTGACTTTTTCCTCAGTATTTAATCCACTTGGTGACCCATCTTCTTCCTTCAACACAACGCTCTCACTGTTGTAATGCAGACATCCAAGTCCTCTGTTCTCAGGGTTGGCATTGCTGTGGAGAGTACATGCCATTCACTGCAAAGCAAAAAGTAAAACATAATTAGAGTTCTTCCTTCTGTAGTTTTATATTATGTTTTCTTGGAGTTACTTTGAAAATTCTAAGGTAGCCTGACAGTTCCTTTTCTCACCTCCCGTTCCCATCCAGGCTGGTTGTGCCTCACAGCTGCCACATTTGGGCCTGACATATCTTTCTGCTCTTTGGAGTAAACGCTCTATTGTTTGCTTTTTTTCCTCTGATTTATTCTTAGTGGAGCATACCCTCTTGTAGCATACACCTTTCACAAGAGGTGAATCCATGAGTCTTTTGCAAAGCTAAATAATCTTTGTTTCTATTTTTACACATTTTATACCTCCAGACTTATGAGTACATGTGTGTGTGTGTATATTTATATATACACATATATATAGTTTATTTTCCTTTTAAGTACATAAGCATTCTCATTATATTAATATTAGAAATTTTTCTGCTTAGCTCTTTTTGGAATTAGGCAGAATCCTCCATGATTTACATACCAGTTTGACCTGCTTCTCACTCTGCCACCCTTATGATGGAGGCATTACTCTTATTTAAGAGATCTGAAGCTGGACAGTGGTGACACACTCCTTAAATTCCAGAACTCTGAGGCAGAGGCAGATTGATCTTTGTAAGTTCGAGGCTAGCCTGGTCTACAAAGGAAGTTCCAGGACAGCCAGGACTACACAGAGAAACCTAGCCTGAAAATCCAATAAATAATAGATAAATAAACAGAGAGAGAGAGAGCTGGAAGCAGACAGGCTAGCTCCCAGGTTATGTACTGTAGACCACGTCTGTACAGACAGCAAATCCAGAGCTGTGCCCTGTGCATTATGCTGCCCTTTGCACCATGTTGTCTCCAGTGTGCTGTTCTTGAACTGGGTGGCTTAGTCACCATGGAGTGACAGTGGAGTCTCCAGATACCAAGTGCTGCAGGATAGTGTGGAGTTGTTCTTGAGAAAGCCTAACAATGTTTTCATTAAAACTTGGGATTCTGTCCCCTTGATGAACAAGAAGTTGAATTTCAGTACTGTTTTTCTTGGGACTCTGTAAGGAGCCTGTTTAAGGATTTTTTTTGTGTGTGTGTGTCTTTGATTAATTTTTATTGTGCTATCTGATCCTTGCCTTCTGTAAGCCTCCTATGCTTAGGCTTTTTCTCTGTAGATGTTTGTGTATGTGGCCAACTTGATCAAACTTTCTTTATGACTCTGAGTTCCGGTTAAGAACAGTATTTTATACTTTCTTCTAGAATGCTTGTGACCCTGTCCCCCCAGTCTAGTGGTATTGGCTTTGTCTTCTCTTCCCTCCACTAACCTTATCTAGACCCACCGGCCTTTCTTAGTTTGCTGACTGCAGGGCATGCTTTTGTTGGGGCCAGCAGCCTCCGCAGCCATTGCCACCGCTGCCGCCTCCTCCTCCTCCTCCTCCTCCTCCTCCTCCTCCTCCTCCTCCTCCTCCTCCTCCTCCCAGAGCAGTTTATGTTGTGCCTGTGTCCCACTTCCCTGGCTCGAGGGACAGCCCCTGCTTACTGAAGCCACAAGGTTCCTACTAGACTGTAGGTTCTTTAGGTTGCTGAAAGCTATAAGCAACCTCTGGTTCTCTGGTTCCTCACAACTGAAGAACTGAAAGCTACCTTTTCTTTTTTTTCTAAACATTTTCTGTTTTGTGCTCCTTGGTAAAGTGGAAACTTACCTGACGCCTCTGTAACCTAGAACATGGACAAAGAGTAAATTTCCTTACAGTCTTGGCCAGAGATGTTTAAAGACATTTCTTTCTTTTTTCCTTTTTTATTTTTTAAAACTAATTGTAAAGATTAAGTAGTACGTACAAATATGCTGTGTATATAAGGGATATATGTGTTCCTGTGAATTGACTGTTGAGAAGTGTGATTTATGTATTTTGTGTTGGCTGAGGTTGGTTTTTGTTTGTTTGAGCACTTTACAGACTGTCTAATTTCTTATTTACTGGGAGAAATTGGGTTAATCTTGAGTCTGAAAAATACGGATATGTACATGTAGACTGAGATACTGCCATCAAACATTAATTCTCCAGGTTTCAGAAGGATCCAACTTGGTCAGAGACTGGAGACCGTTATTTATTGAAACTCTTTAGGGATCACCTTTTTCATCAGGTCACAGAAGCAGGTGCTCCCTGGATTGACCTCAGTCACATCATTTCCTGTCTTAACAAGGTAATTTGTAAGGAAAACCAGTAGTTTTTAATATTCTTTTATTCTGTCAGTGTGTCGTGTATCCCCATGTGCACACAGGGTCAGAGGATACTTTGGAGCTCACTCTCCCTTCTCTGCAGGTGTGTCAGGCTTGGTGGGCAAGCATATATAATCACTATAATAACGTCTTGTTCAGGGAAGGTATTATAACCTGGTAAAGTTGTGGTGTGTACAGGTACTAGGAGACTAAAGAAAACAGGTGTAGTAAACCTTGTATTACTGATGTAGAGACTGAGTGGTCTATTCTAAGCCATATTGTAAAATAGTAAATAAAACTTACCCTGCATGTGGAATGTCAGCTTTCCAAGTTTGAAGAACACAGTAAAAAGGAGACGACAATATTGATTTAAATGGAAGATTCTGTGAAGGGTCATTTTTATGGGACTTAGGACAGAAATTTTGGTAAAATATCTTGAAAGTTTTAAGCCTACAGTGAAATTTAAACCTATTTTAATGCATCAATGTAGTTGAACACTAATAGAAGAAACTAAAAATCAATGGGAACCATGTCCCAAAAACTGATGCCCACAGAGGAAGCTATAGAAATACATGGCTGAGAACCATTTAAAAATGGTAAAATAGGAAGGTACTCAGTTGATATGGAACTACTGGTAGATTGTTACCAGGTCATTTATGACATCTAGTAGACATTCTTTGGAGTACAGTTTGGCTATGGATACCATAGTACCCTGAAGTATTTCTCCTAAAGAATACATACTTAATTCTTATTGTTCTGCATGGGTATTCATAATATACAAAATGGAAACTATTGGGTAAATAATTAAAGAGTGCCAAGTTGACAGAAGGTAGTAATCAAACACAATGTAAACACTAAGGCAGGCTGAAGAAACATGGCAATGTTTCTTTGAAAAAGAAAAAACATTTTGAGTTGAAATTTTTTGCATTTTGACCCATGGTACTGTAAGCTGTTTATGGAAGTCTGAAAGAGACCATGACAGAAAGACTTTTAAGTATTTCATTTGTCATCATTGAAAATGTCCTCAAATAGATTAAATCAGCTCTCTTCCTCCAGATGAACTGCAAATATTTTTATACCTTACCTCTTTCAGCTAGATGCTGGTGTGCCAGAAAAAATAAGCCTGATTTCCAGGGATGAGAAGAGCGTGTTGGTGGTGACGTACAGTGACCTAAAACGCTGCTTTGAAAATACCTTTCAAGAACTGATTGCAGCTGCAAATGGTCAGTTGTAGTATTTGCTAAAAATGTCCACAGAGCATGGTGAAGGATGGAGCCCATAGCCAGTTGCACTGCAGTGAACTATTCCTCCAGTTCCTGCCTCCAGGGGAATGAGCAGGAAGGAGTGAAGCTTCTCACACTTGGGTCAGGTGCACTGTGACTTGAGAGGAAGAATGTCTCACTTTCTACGCACTCTGGCTGCCACAGGCCTCTGGGAAGAATTTGTCAGATTAAGATCACCGCTCGGTGAATGATGCTCCTGCTTCTGTTTGTCCACTTGTGTATGCACTAATTTTAATTTTTTAAAGACTTTTTTTTTCTGATCTTTGACCTCTTGCCACATTGTATACTTATTAAGGGAACTATTTGCAAGGACATTGGGAAACAAAAAGAGGCAGCATTTTGCCACTGAGAGATGCAGAATTTGCTTTGGGGGGATGGGCCAGGTCAGTAGTTCATAGAAATACAGTGTAGTACATAGCCCTTATGAGTATGCAAACTCTGTGTGCCACCTACCATTAGCTCAAATTGAAGCTGTGTTGTGTTTAAGAACACACATAAAGAAATATCAGTGAGTTGTCAGATATGAATTTGCCCCTATTTGTTGATTTAAATCCTTTTCCAGGTAACGATCGGAACAGTAGCTGAAGGAGCAGGCCCTACCCTTTTCTAGGTTCATCCGGAGCCTTCTTCAAAAAGCCTGCCAGTCAGATACACTTACATTGCAATTTTTAATAGCAAAAATGAAATTGTGTTAAAGGCCTTAAGTTGAAAAGTTATATTGCTTTAGGGTCTTTGCAGTTTGCTTTTTCTGTCTTTGAACTACAGCTTTATAATGGTACTTTACACTGGATACAGACTGTTGAGAAGGTGAACTGAGCACAGCAGTGGTCTAATGCTTTGCAGTCTGACTCTGGAGGGACACTTCTCTGCTGTGCCTTTGCACTCACTGCTTAACCCAAAGTAACAGGACTTTTGATAAAAAACTCACTCTGCAGGATCATCCTGAGAAGCCCATCTCAAAAGTTTGCAATTTTCCTTTTTTGGAACTTTCTTACTATTTGGACATACAGTTGTCGCCAAACTTGAGTATTCGTGGAATTTGTGGTCACTTTGATACTGAAGACTGCCAAACCCATAGGGATTTTCTCCTAAGGCCGCCATGAAGACTTCATCTCCTTCCCAGTGCTGAGTGTTCAATTTGTGCTGGGTGTGCACCACGTGACTAGGAAGAAAATGTGGAGGAGACTCAGAAGGTCAAAACAGACTCCCAAGCACTTGCAGCTGATGTCACTGTCTTCATTTTTGACAAGTATACATATTTGTATATTTCAGAGAAGTTTTTAACATTTCTCTGTCCACTTTTTATAAGCTTTAAAATGGTTTTTCTCTGCCTTGAGATTTGCATCAAGAAAAAGCCCCTCTCTTCACCGAAAGCTTTGAAGACTAGAGAACACTTCACAAGTTTAACAAGCACGTCTGCATCCACAAGTGGTAGCATCAGTTGTTAATGAGAAAATTAATTATTGCATTTGATCTGGATGGATTTTTAAATGAACATAATGTTCAATATTCAAAGGATAATGAACATTTGCCACCATGATGTTCCTTTTGTTTAAAAGGACTTTTTATTTAAAAGGAACAAGAACTTAAGATATAACATGCAAAAGTCTTTATCATTAGCTCATGTATTTGAGGAAGAGCAGCTGTCTTTTTATATGTTTTTTGACAAATCATATTGTAATTCTTTTGTACAAAAAAGAACTACTTGTATTCTAGAAGAAATATGAAATGCTTAATTTATAAGCGGGCTGGAGATTTTTTCCAATATTGTTTTCTTTGAAAATGAAAGGGGATCATCTATTTTAGTTTTGGGGGCCTGAGAACTTTTTGAAAATTTTCATTTGTGGACCAATGTTGTGTGAATGCTAAAGAAGGGCAGGGGTAAATCGGGCTTGAATCTCTCATTCCACATAGACCAGCAAACTTCCCCTCTGCAAAGCAGGTTCACATCACAAACCCAAGAGTGTCTGCATCAGAAACGCTAGTTTGCTTCAGCCCCTAGGAACCTCAGGGCTTGGTTTGGGTATTAAAGGTAGTCAGCTGAACGTTTTCATGAGTAAATATTGTCAGCCAGAAAACAGTTGGTGTCAGGTAATACATATTTTTTTAGCTTTGTTTTATATTTATTTTTCATTTCATTTTTATTGGGAATGGTTTTCAAAAGAACTCTTGAGTTCTACTCTGGTGGGGTTTGGGGGGATTATTCTTTTGTTTTGGGGTTTTTTTGTTGGTTTGCTTGTTGGGGTTTTTTTCTTTTTTTTTTTTTTTTTTTTGTTTGTTTGTTTGGTTGGGTTTTTTTTTTTTTTTTTTTAAAGGGAGCCCTCTTTTCCACAATGTAAACCCATTTAGAAGGTTGTCTGAAAGTTAATATTTAGTCCATAGGAAGACTTTAATATCTGAGAGTATTGAATTAAGGATGTGAACTCCCCGTAACTTCCTGTTATGACAGACAAAGCACGGAAAGGACAACCCTTGAAATCATGTAGTGTCACTCATTTCAGCTGTCTGTGCCTATTCTAAATCCTGTTAGTTTATTTACTTCATTGCAGAGACCTTTGAGGGTGCCCCTGTATTTTGCTTTGGCCTTGGTTCCGTCATTTGGATATCAACATTGTCCCTAAAAAGCACCAGTATGTTAAGTTCTAATGTCACAATCCCATTATCTGTTGCTCATCTTTAACCCTATTTTCAGTCTCTATATGTATAGCAGTATTTTTTAATAAAGAATTGCAGAGATAAACCTGTCTTTGTTTTGTTATTGTTGTTTCCAGTTCACATAACACAGTGGTGTTGGTCTTGATTGGATCTTGATTGGATCTATGTATGTTTTTTGAAGAACTTTGGTAGCAGATTTGATTGGTGGTTTATCAGTTACTTTGATTGTGTCCTTGGGTCTGTGCTGAGACTAAGGCTTGCAGATGTGAGGAAGTGTTGTGTAGGGATGTGTAAGAAATTACTAATCTGACAGGACAGGGAATGACATGGAGCTAGTCCCCTCACTACGTAAGGGAAGAACCCCAGGGCCTCACAGGAGCTAGATGTGCACCCTTATGCTTGAGCTACACCCTATAGCTAAGTGTGTCTCAGTGTCCAGTTTGCCATGTGGAGGAGAGAGACTGTGCCAGTTTCTCTAGAAACATTCTACATGTATAAATTGTGCAAAAATGTTAGCATTTATTGAGCCTGAATGTTTTATTGTGCATTTTTCCCCTCCTGTGCATTTAAAATTTCTGTGATTTGAAGAGTTGAAACTACAGGATGGAAAAGTAGTCGGGAGCTTGAGGCTTAGGGTGAGGATGGCAGTGGTCAAGGAGGGAAGACTGCTTCCAGTTGAGACTGGCAAATGCCTTGACAACAGGGCAGGGGGACTTTGTATAGAAGGAAATTTTTAAATAGCCATGAATCCAGATAGAAATAAAAATGGAGATAGTTTGGAAGACTTTTTAGGATAAGATGTTGTTAAAGCCAGGCCAGTGTCACATTTGGTGAACTCTGACAAAAGCGATGAAGCAGCCCTGCTAGATTTCACCTTCACAATCTGACAGCCCCAGGGCAGGGGGGATCTCATGGGCTGTGGAGGCAGAAGGAGAAAGGTTGCTTTTTAAACCTATGCCTTAAAATGTTTAACAGCAGCGTGACAAGGTGGCTAGGAATCCAGCTGGCTGCAGCAAGACCCAGCTAAAGTATTGGAAGCATTGGCCCCTCCCATAGCACTTTATGCCCTCCGTGTTCTTGGCCAAGCAGCTCACCTTCAGTGCTACAGTAGAATGAGCTGGGATTCACATATCATTTATTATTTATTGGTTCATTTTATGTCACATGTAGTTCTCAAAGCCAAGAGAAGATACTTTCCTAGTGTTTGGAGCTTCTATCTGTTTCTGGTCATTCCAAGGACAGGTTTTTTTCTGTTGTATTTAATTGAGTTAATTAGAGTCTTCTAGACATGCTCTAAGCCATACAGAAGAGTGAATGCACTCTACTGTTTAAAAGATAACATCATGGGTTTTGGTTAGGAGAGGCTAGAACCAATTCCCCTTGGATAATGGCAACTGCATGTAGTATTTAGAAGGTAATTATGGTTATGAGAGGAGAATCAATAGTTGCCAAATTTAATAAAGAGTCTAATCTAAATATCAGGAAATATAACTTTTTAGCATAAGCTGCTGGAATAGGGAGCATTAATACCAGAAAAATCGTCTTGTCTGTAACTTTCATTTACCCTTTTAGATAAAGGTGCAGTTTCAGAGGGTGGTCTGGACAGCGGTCTCTTGAAGCCGATGCTGAGTGAAGGGAATGGAGTCACCAACCCACAGGGAAGTGCAGGAGGTGTGGAGACAGTGCAGCTAGAGCAGGTTAAGATGAGACTCTGGGAAGTCTGTAGGAAAGGACAATTCATTTTGACTTTGCTCCCTAGGAAAGAGCTACAGGACATGGGGAGCGGAAGAGAAATGTGACTCCCTTGGTTACTCCAGCCACCATGTGAAGGACAGACAGGGAGGTGTGCGGCCACAGTGCCAAACAAGACTAGGGACTTGGTGTGGACTTTCGCTACCTTTGAAGCGAAAGGTAGACAGGGCTTCCGGCCAGGCTGGCCCCAGTGAATGTGCAGAGTGTTGGGTTCTGGTTATACTTTAAAGCTGGAACCAGCCTGGAGTAAAGAAAAGAATGAGCTTTGGGATTGTTGAAAGATTTTTGAATTACAGAGGGTTTTGACAGGAGGGCAGGGGTAGGTTCAGAAGTGGGACAATTAATTAAAATATTTGGCACAGGGCTTGAAATTTTTACACATTCTGGTTTATTGTTTTGCACCAAGCAACTTAATGGCATACAGACCCTGTCTCAGATTTTGTGACTCAGGAATTTGGACAAGGCACAAGCTTTATGTTTTTAGCTTTAGCCTGGGAGAGTTAAGAATAACAGGAGCTAGCCCTTGCTGAGAATGTGTCTAGGAACACCTGACCATGACCTGGCCCCTGTAGACCTTTTGGAGAATGAATACACCAAGAGGAAGGCAGAAAAATGTCATTTCTTGATGCTATACAGTACTATATCCCTGACTTCAGGGATGGGGACTTGGGAAAGACAGAGTGGAAACAGAGCTGTTCGGGCCATCTGAAAGACACAGGCTCAGAGCTATGAGAAAAAAACCATCAGCTTTGCACATAGGAGTTTGGACTTTAAGGCACAGGTCTGGTCTGTATATGATTGTCACATGGATGTTGTTTAAAGTCATTGGGATTGCTTGAGATACTGAGGTGAGTTAAAGGAGCCCCAGGCAATGTTTAGAGGTCAGAAAAGAAGGGAGTCTGATGGTGTGAGTAGGTATGGTCCCCATAGACTCATGTGTTTGAATGCTTGATCATAAGGAATGGCACCTTAGGAGGTGTGTCACTGTGAAGGTGAGCTTTGAGGGCTTATATGCTCAAACTACACCCCGTATCCTGCCTGTAGATCAAGATGTAGATCTTGGCTTCTCAGCTCCTTCTCCAGCACCGTGTCTGCCTGCGTGCTGCTATGCTTCTTACCATGGTGATAATGGACTACCAAATTCCAGCATATGGAATGGGATTTGTTTATCAGTTATTACTGGGGGTGGGGTGTGGATTTGGTCCCTGATGAAGTTACAGTTTCTATGCCTCAGGATGCAAGAGCTGTGTGCACTGAGTAGAATTCAGCCTGGAACTTTGAATTTATACTCTTTAACCTATGGTGACTGTTATGTAATCCAGTTGCTCTAGATACTGGGCAGCAGCAATAGTGACCTCAGCCCCACTGGCCTGTGACCACGAGGAAATACATTTGACCCTGCAGTGCTCCACCTGTGCTATGGAGCCAGGGTACTCTCGGCTTTCAACCTAAGTCATTTTAGTTTACTCTGGATTTCTCAGGGTGTGTAACCTCAGAACAAGTTGAGCATCTGCCTCGCTGTATTTTAAATATATTACCAATCTGTTTTCATTTGCAGTTAATCCCTTTCTTCTGTTTATTGTGTTTTGGTTTGGGGTACTGCTGGTGATGGAACTCAAGCACTCATATGAACAAGTGGTTGGCTGCTGAGCCATATTCCTACCCTCGCCTTCCTACCTTTAAAATAGGTTTTAAATGGTGCTGGGTTGCTGGATGTGTTGGCACTCACCTTTAATCTTAGAACTTGGGAGCCAAAGGCAGAAGGATCACGATGAGTTCTGGGCCAGCCTGGTCTACACAGTTCAGGCCAGCTAAGGCTACCTAGTGAAATCCTATCTCCAAAAGAAACCATACTAGATGGTAGGGCTCTTTTTTTTTTTTTCTTTTAATGGCCCATTTTGAAGGATGACAGACATACATTTGTATATATGTAAAAGTTCAGAAATGTGACACCATGAGTTATAATGGTTAGATATAATTATGTAACCCATGTATCCCAGATCAAGTTGGATTTGGGAGCTAGGTTTAACTTCTTATTTTCTTCCTTAAATGTCCATAGTCCACAAAATTCAAAGCCTGCCCTCTGTGTTGGAACCTATAATATTTTTTCCTGACCTATGAAAGCCCCAGATCTAGAGATGTGTTTTATGCTGCAGAGCCTAAAAAACATTATTAGGTCATCCTGCTTCTGAAGAAATGAACTCTCAAATGCTTTGTCAGTTCCCAGAGTCATGAGAAAATACCTGTTTTCTGACATGAAGCTGGTTCCTGAAGCATTCTTCAAATCATTTCCCAAATGAGTGACTTAATGAAAAAGCCTTAAGGCAGCCAGTTTCCATGTATGTTCAAAAACCAGTGTTCTTAAAATATTTCAGATTCTTGGAGAATAAATGCTTCTTACAAATTTGCTGAGATTGGTCATTTATTCTTTTGTTTTGCCTTTGTACCCAAGAATGTTTGTCTACTGTCGTGTGTTTCTCCAAGTTAGCATTACAGGATACAGGGATAGCCCACTTTACTTTATATCTAGTACCTGGATTGTTTCTCTTCCAGGATGCCATACACAGGGCCAACTGGAGACATTTAAGCTGTAGAACTTCTCTTGTGGAAATATCTTGTGTTTTATGTTTTTTTGCCCATTTGCTGTTTCCCACATGCACCTGTGGGATACTTTCAAATATAATAAAAACATATGGAGATATCAGAGGGATCTCCCCACAGTCAGTCTAGGAGGATCAGACAGTGGTAACTCACACCTTTAATCCCAGCACAGGGAATATCTCAGGAGTGGTGGCCTATGTCCTTAATCCAATCTGAGTTGGAGGTCATCTTAGTTTGCAGAAGGAGTTCCAGACTCCCAGGCAGGCAGTGATGGTGCCACAGCTTAACTGAGCGAAGAAAGTATTTAAGGCAGGCATAGAAAGACAGAGGGGGTAGAAGGAGCAAGACTGAGGAAGCTGGAAGACAGCTGGGTGAGATCTGACTGTGGGGTTTATTCTCTCTGATATCTCCACCTTTCCCTGAAATCTAGCCCTGAGTTTCCTTTATTCTTGCAACACTTGGCATCCAACGTTCGCGCAAAAATTCTTCCCCTCCCTACCCACAAAAGGGCACTTGCCGGCCAGAACAGCACGTGACCAGAGGAGTAATTACCAGCAAGCTAGGCTTTCTGTTCTGAGTTAGCCTCCAATCTTAGGCAGACCTGCCACATGTATTTCCGTTTCACTCTCATCTGGGGAAGTTTTTCAGACAATGACCTCTTTCTCCTGGTGGGTTGTTTCTTTTTTTCTTTTTGAACCCCTCCTTGGGCTGCTATCACACTAGGTAGCTGCCCCACTTCAAAGAGGGAACTTGTTTAAAGCAATGGAGGGTGCTTGGTCCTTCTGTGATCTTTCACTAGACGATTTGATATTAAAACCAGTGAAGGAAAACATAAATAAGGTAGATGGGACTATCATAATGTCTATTATACTGTTTATTTTGAATATTTTTTGTTAGATTTTATCACTTAAAAAGTTGATTAATATAAATCCAAAGAAAAAGGTCTTAAAAAAAGCCTGTCGAGATGGTCAGGTTCAAATAGAGGAATATGAAGAACCAATTTCAGCAAGGTCATCTAAAATTAGACAAAAACAGGCAACATTAATATACCCAGTAACCTTTAAAAAAAAAATAAAGAATGATAAAAATGATAGAGAAGCTAGTTGGGCTCCAGTAGAAATGTTAGAATTGGCAGAAAGTAAAAGAAGCAATTGTAACATATGGGATGGCATTCACTATTTGTCAAACAAATGTTGAACAGTTGGTCATGCTGTAACTGGGTCACCCCTAAAGATTGGTTAGATATGGTCACAGCTGTGTTAGAGGCAGGACTGCTTTTACAATGGAAATCATGGTGGAGGGAGGAGGCTAAAACAATAGAACAAAGAAGCAGGGCCAGAACATAGAAGTCTCCCTAGACCAACTTCTTGGGGAGGGAGATTATGCTGATATTGAAAGGCAGTCTTAATACAGTTAACATACTCTGGATTTATGCTGCATGGCAGCTTTAAATGCCTGAGACCGGATTGAAGAAATAGGAAAGAAAACTGAATCATTCTCAAAAGTAATTCGAAGCCCAAAAGAGACTTTTACAAACTTTATGCACAGATTAACTGCAGCAGTAAACAGAATGGTACTAAACTCAGAAGCCAGGTAAATAATAATTGAATCACTGGCTTTTGAGAATGCTAATACACGATGTAGAAAAATACTTAGACCTTAAAAAGCAAGGTCAGCACCTTTGGAGGATTGGATTCATGAGATAATATAGAGTCTTATGGCAGTGATGATAACTGGGTAGGAGAGCTTATTTCTAGAAATATAAGAAAAAGTCAATGTTAAATGTTAACAATTGTAGAATGTAAGGTCACATAAAAAGAGACTGTAAACAAGGCATTCCAAGAAACAGTGCTCTTGTTAGGAATAATCCCAAGATAACGCTCCTCCTTTCTGGAGTAAGCAGAAGGTGTGGAAAAGGAAGACATTGGATTAATGAGTGCAGATCAACAAGGAACAGACATGGTAACTTTCTGCGCTTGGGAAATGCACCAAGGGGACTTGCAAAAGTCCCCATATTAAATCCAATCCAATCTTACCCTGCCATTGTGGGGAAAACACCTTCACAGAACAATTTAAAAAATTAAAACCTATTTAAAAAAAAAAAACCATACTACACGGAATGATAGAAAATCTACAGAAAAGGAAACAAATTCACAAAAAATCATAAAGCAAGTATTTTGGCAACCTGTCAATGAACAAAGGCCAAAATTAAAAGTACAAATAAGTGATGTTATTATTGAAGGCTTATTGGAAATGGGCAGATGTATCAATAATTTCACCAGAGTCATGGCATCCAAGTTGTCCTCTTCAGGAGGTAAGTATTCAGTTTTTGGGTATTGGGTCAATTTCCTGGAGAGGAATATTAAAGCCATATGTGGCTGACATTGCTATAAATTTATGGGGAAGAGATTTACTACACAGATTAGTATTCCTCCAAACACAGAAATAAGCCATAAACTAGCACATGGTTCCAGAAAAAAACATTAGAAGGTATTATGAGAAACAGTCACAGACCATCCAGGTTATAGAGAAACAAGGCAAAACAGCTGCTGATCTTTCAAAAACACCCAGTGCACTACCTCTTAAATGGCTAACAGAGAAGCCTATATGGGTTCATCAATGGCCTCTAACAAAAGAGAAATTGCAGGCCTTAGAGCAGCTGGAACAGGAGCAGTTAAATGCTCAGCATATAGAAGAATCAACCAGCCCTTGGAATTCTCCTGTATTTGTTATTAAAAAGAAATCTGAAAAGTGGAGAATGGTAACAGACCTAAGGGTGATAAACGAGGTGATCTAGCCAATGGGCTCTCTACAGTCTGGGATTCTTTGCCTTCTCTGTTACCTAAAGAATGGCCTGTTATAGTTATTGATTTAAAAGACTGTTTCTTTACAAGAACAAGACAAAGAAAAATTTGCCTTTACAGTGCCCACTTGTAATAATTCTCAGCCTATAAAGATACACGAGTGGAGGGTCCTCCCTCAAGGAATGCTTGATAGTCCTACTCTGTGCCAGTATTTTGTACAAAAGCCAGTAGAACAAATACATAACAAATTCCCACAATCTATAATTTATCATTACATGGATGACATCTTGTTGGCCGATTCAAATATCGATACCTTAGAAAAAATTTTTGAAGAAGTGAAAAGAATTTTTCCTGCTTGGGGATTGCAAATTGCTCCAGAAAAGAATACAAAGAGGGGATTCAATTAATTATTTAGGATATAAAATAGGCCAATAAAAAAATTAGACCCCAAAAGGTACAAATCAGGAAAGATTGAAGACACGATTTTCAAAGACTACTAGGAGACATTGCCAATTTATGACCCACTATTGGAATTAAAAATGATGAACTGGATAATTTGTTCAAAACCTTAAATGGTGACAAGGACTTGAATAGTTGGAGAGAATTGTCATCTGAAGCTGAGAAAGAATTGGTTTTGATGGAAAAGAAATTACAGGAGGCACATGTGGATCATGTGGATCCAGACCTCAATTGCATTCTAATTATCTTGCCCTCTAAGCATTCTCCTACAGGAATTTCAATGCAAAGGGAAAATGTTATATTGGAATGGATATTTCTTCCACATAAACCCAGTAAGAAATTAAAGACATATATGGAAATGATTTTTTAATTTATTTTTAAAGGAAAATTAACACTTCATCAATTGACAGGAATGGACTCAGCAGAAATTGTTGTACCTTTAACAAATGAAGAAATTGACCAGTTATGGGTAGAAAGTGAACCTTGGCAAAGAGCCTGCAGTAATTTTTTGGGAGATATTAACAACAAATATCCTCAAAGCAAAAGAATTGAATTTCTAAAGAAAACTAATTGGATTCTTCCTTGTATTGTATGAGATAAACCAATTTCTGGAGCCCCTACATTTTATACTGATGCAAACAAATCAGGAAAGGCAGGTTACAAATCAGAACATATAAGTAATGTGGCCCGAAGCCCTTGTAATTCTGTTCAAAAGTTAGAATTATATACTATCATGATGGTATTAATAGATTTTACCGAACCTCTTAACATAGTCACTGACTCTCAATATGCAGAAAGAGTTGTTCTACACATTGAAATGGCTGATTTTGTTAATGATGAGTCAGAATTAACTTCATTATTCAGTTATAAGAAACAATCAGGACTAGAAATCATCCCTTCTATATAACACACATTCAATCCCAGATGGGTCTGCCAAGTCCTTTAGCACAAGGTAATGATGAAATTGCTAAATTATTAATAGAAAATGTACTAGAGGCCTCAGAATTTCATAAAAAACATCATGTCAATAGCAAAGGATTAATAAAAGATTTCTCTATCACCTGGCAACAAGCCAAAGAAATTGTAAAAAGGTGTCCCACCTGTTCTTTCTTAACCAAACTCCATTGCCAGCAGGAACTAATCCTAAAAGTATACATAGAAATGAAATCTGTCAGATGGATATATATCATTTTACAGAACTTGGGAAATTAAGATATGTCCATCATACAACAGATATGTTTTCAAGATTTCAATGGGCAACTGCCTTGAGTTCAGAAAAGGCTGATTCTGTAATCACACATTTGCTAGAAGTTATGGCCATCATGGGAATATCTGTACAAATTAAGACTGACAATGCTCCGGTATATGTCTCTAGTAAAATGAAACAATTTTTTGCTTATTATAATATAAAGCTTATTACAGGAATACCACACAATCCTACAGGGCAAGCAGTCATAGATCAAATCAAACTCTAAAGGATATGTTAAATAAACAGAAAGGAATAACAAAGACCCCAGAGATAGACTACATAATGCTTTATTAACTTTAAATTTTCTCAATGCTAATGACAAAGGAACAACAGCTACTGAAAGGCATTGGACTATAGAAAAAACAGCTGAACTAAATCAGCCTGTTTACTTCAAAGATGTACTAACCTCTAAATGGAAGCCAGGATATGTGCTACATTGGGGAAGGGGTTTTGCTTTTGTTTCCACAGGTGAAGATAAGTTTTGGGTACCATCAAAATTAATAAAGACTCGATTTGAACCAGAGAAACTTCATGAAAATAAGAATTGATAGCTCATCCACCCATATTACAATTCTTTAAGTTGTAAGAAAAAACAAAGGGTGGGGACAGGTTTCTGTTTCTGTCTTTACAGAAAACTGGAAATACCCATCTTCAAGAAGTGAAAAGACCTTGGACATCTAGATGTCTAAAGCAAAAGGGAGGCTGTCCAGGAAAATTTACAAGCAAAAGAATATTGGACCTATTGGTATCAATATACTCTTTAGGGTAAAATCTCATTGCTTAACCTCTATTTTTTTTGTAAGTTGAAGTTCCAGTTTAATTATAA
Source organism: Phyllotis vaccarum (assembly GCA_033318265.1). NCBI lineage: Eukaryota > Metazoa > Chordata > Mammalia > Rodentia > Cricetidae > Phyllotis > Phyllotis vaccarum. The sequence continues at coordinate 139,470,388 of JARWLC010000009.1, read as the reverse complement.
TTTAAAGCTGGATTTAGACTTGGAGTGTGGCTCTCTCCTTCTCTAAACTAAAGCATACTTGTTAGAGGAAAATACAAAATCTCTGTATCATATCAGAAGAGCCACATGATATGGGACAGAAGAGTAACTAAAAATAAGGGACTATTCTATTGTTACTAGTCCTGTGCTGAACAAATAGTTATATATTTAGCTTCTTGTACATTGTGTTGGGTTTTAGCCTCTCATCAGTTTCTGCAGTGACCCATGACAATGCCTAATTGAGAACTTGAAGTATCCAAAAGGAAGATGGGGCCCCACAAAGATGATTTCACATGGACTCTGGCAATGACACTAGGCTGACAAACACCAATCAAAGATTAGATTTGGACTACAAACTGCTCACGACAATTTTGAGGCAGCTCTCTGAGATGAACCATCTTCACAGACTCCTATAGCCAGGACTTGAGACAAGCCAAGCCATGCACTTTCCTGTTATGCAGAGATTGGACAACAAATGATACAGCTACTTATTTCAGGACTTGACAATTAACAAAACTTTTCAGGATCTCCTAAAGATACCATCACCCCCAGAGAGCAGAAAGTAAATTTAAGAACATGGCACCCATATTCCCAAGAGGTGGAGTGGGTGGTTTTTGGTCTTTCAATGGGTTATGGATGATTGTCATTGTTTAGGTTAATTGGTTAAAAATTGTTAATGGTTATGGTTCGAAAAAAGTTAAGAAAGAGAGGTTAGATTCAAGATTTGTGTTTAAGAAAGAAGAAAGAAAGGGATACAGATATATAGGATATAAGGATAGATTATTGAATCTTCTTTTAAAAGGATTTACTAACTTTAAATATTTTACATTGGATGGGGATTTTTGTTTATTGTATACAAATTGTGTATATTGAGATTAATTGTGTTATACTGTACAAATATCTCTATGCTTGTTCAAGGTAGTATACTTATTCAGTTCATCTAACAATGTAATACAAGTTGCTAGTCTATGAAAGTTTTTATTATCAACTAATTAGAATATAAAGCAATGCATGTTAGTAATTAGACATTACATTCAAACATAGTCATATTAGATATTTTTTCATGATCAAACAAATACATTTTAGATGAAAAGGTATTCTTCAAACACTTCAGAGATCCATAGAATATGGCATTTAAAATATTTTAAGAAATTAGACTTTTCTGGACAATGAGACAGGTCTGTTCCTGGCAGCACCAATCTACTTCAAATGGGCATTGAAGAAACTCCATATGGAGTCTACTTTCTTTGTGGAAATGGTTAGCCACTGGACAAGAACTTGTTCTTGTATTGACTGCTTGACAGTAGGCTGTTTAAACTGGACATGCAGGTTCCCTAGGAAAGTGACCTCTGAACTTTGACAGAACAACCTGAGATGGTCCTTCAGGTTCCTGCTTTTCAGAGAAAACTGTCAGATATTCTTCAGGACCCAAGGAGAAGCGATTGATGAACTGTACCAGAATAGGCAGAGCAGATTTCCTGCTTCACTGAAATGAAAAGAGACTTTGGGTCTGTAGGCTGAAGATGAATGCCCCAACTTTATAAAAGAACTTTGGGTGACTGTCCAGGCAGATAGGTGTCATCTCTGTCATTTCTAGATTTTGGAAGTTGCTTGCACTTCCTGTTTACTTGGGTAAATATTATTTCCTTCTTGGGTCTCTGTCGTAGTTGAAGATGAAATAGTTATAGTTTCCTAGTGACAGTTTTAGAAAAGAAACTTTGAAGTTAAAGTGTATAAGTTTAAGAGACATCAAAATAATAGTTTTTAGTTAGTAATACAGGTTAGAAAGAAAGCAAATTAGGTATAATCCTTTGGACTCATCAAAATAGGATAATTAATGAAATATTTTCTTTGAAATGTCAATTGTTAACGGACTGGACATTACTCATTTATTGGTTGTATAAATTGTATATAATTATTGTACCTATTGTATATGGTTTTTCTTACGTTAGCTATAACCTTTTTTTAAAATTTGACACAAAAGGGGATGTGTGGGGATATTTTCAAATATGATAAAAACATTTGGAGATATCAGAGGGATCTATCGACAGTCAGTCTAGGAGAATCAGACAGTGGTAACTCACACTTTTAATCCCAGCATAGGGAATATTCTGGGAGTGGTGACCTATGCCTTTAATCCAATCTGAGTTCGAGGTCATCTTAGTTTACAGAAGGAGTTTCAGGCTCCCAGGCAGGCAGTGGTGGGGAAACAACTTAACTGAGCGAAGAAAGTATTTAAGGCAGGCATAGAAAGACAGAGGAGGCAGAAGAAGCCAGGAAGAGCAAAGCTGAGGAAGCTGGATGACAACTGGGTGAGATCTGACTGTGCAGTTTCTTCTCTCTGATATCTCCGCCTTTCTCAGAGATCTGGCCCTGAGTTTCCTTTATTCATGCAACATGCACCCTCTAATCTGTGTGTGCTCACAACACACACACACTGTAATTGTGGTAATTGTTTATATCAGTTGAAAATTGGTATTTAGGGGTGGTGCCTGTTTTTAGTTGTGGGTTCTTTATACGCAGCCAGCAGTCCAGTCTCTCTCTTAGATTTACTGGTTCATGATCTACTCATTTTGGTATTTCTTGGTAAATTGTCTGTGATAGTTTGTTTTAAATATCAATTGCCACAACTGAGCAGGGAGCCTCTGTTGAAGAATTATCTTGACTGTGTTAATTAACCAGGGAAAGGCCCACCCCAAATGCCTGGCACCTTCTGGTAGTCGCACAGGTTAAAACAAACAAACAAACCCAGAAGAAGGAGGATTATTCATTTTTGCTTTCCTTTCGCACTGAGTTAACTTACCCCATTGCTTCCTGAGAACCAGATTTTCCCAGTTTCCGTAGTGGACTGAAAAGCACCAGCTTTGTAGACTGACGAGCTATTAGGAAGCCAGTGTCTTCTGTGTGAGACAGCCACCGTGCAGCTAATGCATCCAACCCCAAGGACCAAGAACCAACCAAGTTCTCAGCCTTTCAGGTATAAGCACTATTCTGACTATTCTGCACTAGCCAACTTACTAACTTAAAATTTTAGTTTTAATTTTATATGCATGAGTGTTTGTGTGCATGTATGTATATACCCCACATGAGTGCCCAGCCTGAGAAGGCCAGAAGAAGGTACTGTGTCCCCTGAACCTGGAGATTCAGACTCTGAAGTTGTCATCTGGGTGCTGGGAATCAAGCCTCTACTCTAAAAACAGCAAGTGCCGTGGTTGACCACTTAGCCTCTCTTTAGTCCCTAATAAAGATCTTAAAATATGTATAATTTCATTCTGTTGGCTCTATTCCTAGAGAATGAAATACACTGCTTTATGTGAATTAGGTTTTCACGGGCACCTACTGTGTAGGATCAGTGGGGTGTTGCATGCCCTTGCTCCAGTAATGCTTGCTTTACCTTCCTTAGGTAGTGCTTGATAACTGACATTTAGTGTCCCAGCTCCCTGTCCTCTGACACACCATGAGACACACCTAGGACCCCCCCCCCCTTAAAAGAAAAGTAAAAAAACACTTAGTTTTTGAAAGTGAATTTTATTAAATGAAGATAATATATGAAATACATTCATCATGACTACAAGGTGGGACAAGACCATGTCTTCATTCTGTCTGTGGCCTATCATCTTTATTCATATAAAAGTAACTTTAAAATTCCAGTTTCTTTAAATAGTTATGCACAAAACATACAGATACACACATACACATACATGTACAGTTCCTACCACTGTCGGTCAAAAGATGCCCTCTTCCTTCATTGGGCTGATGTATAAGCAGGGAGCAAGGTGCTGCTCAAAGACCTATGCAACAGTTTTCAGGATCTGAACAGATCTGTCCCCGAGTATCCTCTTGGGCTAACTTAAATTCGCATGGGCTTTCAGCTCTCTGATTACACATTGGTGATCTCAGACACTAGGAGAAATGTTTGTTCTTCCTTAGTGCCAACCACTTTGGCCTTGAGTGGCAGACGGTCTTAATACCACTGTCAGAGTCCTAACATCCAATGCTATTTTGATGAGTGGACACGGTGCAGCTAGGTATGTGTCATTACAAGCTTCCACTTTTCTTCCTGCCTTAAAACCTCACATGAAACTGTCTTCTTTTTCTTCACTGATGAACTTTCCTTATACAGAGCCAGAGGATTCCAAAAGATTTTCTTTACTTTTGTGGGAAAGGGACCTTGCTAAAGTCTCTTAATGATTAAGCATTAGATGATTACAATCAAAATAGAACTAGCTAAGGTTTTCTTTTTTTCAGTAACTGCCTGATTTTTTAAAAAACCAGTTCCGGGTTGAAAGCTCTTTGCTACTTCTCTATCTTGGCTAGGGAGTTCTCCTAAGAGCCCCATGTCTGCACACTGTCTCACTGGGGATTGTGCCAAGCCTTCATTCCCATCAGCCAGTGGAGAAGCAGGCATACACGCCACTGTTGAGGCCATAGAACTGAGTGGCTGGCATAAAGGAAGAGCAGCTGCCCATTGTCTGCCCAGCTGTGACTGGCCCCAGCAGGTTCACACATCCTAAACACACAGACCGTAACTTGTACATACAACATCTAAACAGCCATTTTAGAGAGCCAGGGCTCACAGTCTCTAGACCCCAAAGAGTGGGCACCCTTTCCTACCCTGTCCCCATTCTTAGACCCCAGGTGAGGTCTGAAACAGATGAAAATAGGATTCTCATTGACTAATACCCTGAGTCCCAGCTGTAGAAATAGCTTACGTAGATTACATGTCACCTTTTTATCCGAGGAGCATAAAGTGCTTAATAAACATTGGCTAATGCTCTTTTGCTCCTCTGAGATAGGCTTGAGATGGCGAAACCCGTGACAGTGAGATCCCAACTCTGGGTATAGAGTGTCCCGCTCTGCCTTCCTGGGTTTCAGTCCATTAATCTTGGTTCAGGTACAGAGAAAATCGTCTTCTAGACGCTCACTCTTGACTCTCCCCAGCTCCTTGAATAGCTAACTGTATAAAAACAGGATAATGCAAAAGTGTCTTATCTATATATTAATATTTGAAATAGAACCTGACTTTAAAATGTAGCTTTTGAATCCATTGGTAGACATTTGCTAGGCCAAAATGGACCTCTTAGCTTCCTGTGAACAATATGCTAAGTTGAGGCCTCTAAGCCTGTGTCTGATCTCAGTGTATCTCACTAGAGGAACTGATGGTAAGTGTGGCTTCACTGATGTATGTTAAACATGCTATAGATGATAACAGACAACAGAAACAGACTCCCAGGGAAAGATTTAGGGTTTTCTATGGCTCCTGAAAACGCTTGTCTTTGTCTCTCAGAATCTAGAAAATGTCCCACACATTCTGCTCTGATGACTCTTGGTAGGGGGCCCAAAAGGCAGAGGCCAGGAATGAGAAATCACTGAAGTGCCATTGAGGAGCCCTATCCTGCACCATCTACACGTGATACATCCCAGGGCCCTTTCCTGTGCCTCTTGTTCTCTGTTCTCCCTTTCTCACCTCCAAAAGTGTCTTAACGCCTGCTCAAGGACTCCAGGGGAACAGAGCAGGCCAGTGCATGCTGCTGTGAGCTAAGGGGCCTACAGCCTATTCCCCAGAGCTGCATGCAGGGAGGGTAGATGGGAACAAGTACCCATGCCTGGTGCCAGGGCCAGCTAATCTGCCTGTCTAAGGTGCCCTGAGGCTTTGGGTTTAGAAAAGATTTCTCTTACACGGAGCCACACGAGGGTAGAGCAATAGTGTTCCTCACTCTTCACTATCTGGGGCTACATTCTTGTTAGTCAAAACAACAACAACAACAACAAAAAGCATTAAGTTACAAAAAGCAGCCGGCTCCTGTGGAGAGGAATAAGTGTAAACTCGGGTATGCATAATACTGGCGGGCTAGTTGTCTGCGCTTGCGCACACGGCACACGAAGCATTAGGCTGGCGGGGAGGAGTACAACACCACAGAGTTGTAGTCTGGGGGTGGAGAGCAGCACGGATCCTTCCACAGCTCAGAGTCGTCATGCACTGGCCTGATGTGGCCACAGCTGGAAAAGCAGAAACTGGGCCTGGGGACATCAGAAAGGCCCGACTCCTTGCTTTTACTTGTCATTCTCAAGCTAGAGAGGAAGGGAAAGGACAAACACGGTCAATCAGATGTCTCCGAGATGCTTTCTGGGAAAAAACCAAATACCTCTTCTTAGTGAGTCGTCTGTCCGCACCTGTTCTAGAATCCTGTCTGTCTCCAGTGAAACGTTCTTGGTTCAAAATGTATAGACTAGGAAGGTAGTATATACATTTTGAAGTCACTGGGTGGAGCAGGCATGCCGGTGGATGGAAGTGGGATGTTTGATGAGATTCTAATTGGAAAACAAGACGTAGTAGGAGCCCTCTCCTATTCTTGGAGCTCCTATGATCAGATTTTTTTAAAGTGTGTGTGTGGGGGGGGCGCCTGCCTTGCCTCAATATCATGTCAAATCCTGGGAACCTGTGACATCCCACAATTAAACTGAGATCTAAAGACCTTATTCTGAAGTGTGGACACAGAGGGCAGTCATAACAGCCAGACAGAAGGTCAAGAGGATGGAGTCAGAGACAGGGTCCCATGCTGAGAAAAGCATAAAGCTACAGAAGCTGTGAGAAGCAAGGAGTAGATCCCTCCCACAAAGTCAGAAGCTCATGCATCCCTGCCAGTGCCTTGGAGTTTGGGCCTCTGGCCTCTAGAAATAAATTTCTCCTAATAGTCACCACATACATGGCTAATGGTCTCAAGAAATACAAAGCTGAGAACACTGTAGTCACTACAGGTGGCTTCTGAGTGTGTGGTCTAGGGGACTATTGTTCTCGGGTACCATTTGCTACATGAGCCTAAGAACACACTGGAGGTGAGGAAGCATCTCCTACCCCTTACTGCTGGATTGAAATCCCTGCTTCGAGGTGGAGGAAAGAATGGCCTGGACTAGCTTGACTATGATCTACATCTTTAATTGCAGGGTAGAGGATACAAATTAGGGTTTGTTTTTTCTTCATCGAAGATCAAATAAAATTACTGCCCATTTACATGTTCCCCAGTAAGAAACAAAAAAGCAGCTAGCCCACTCTTTCCTTTTGCCCAGACTGATGTCCCTTAACCTGTCACCTTAACACTGGAGCCCACTTTTGAATCCATGTTACAAGAAAAAGGCAGATGTTTGCCTGGAAAGGACCTAGAGGATTGTATACACTGCATTACTTGGACGGCCCTTTGTGGGTTCACTTTCATCTCAGAGCTACAGCCTGCAGACTGGCAATGTGGTTTTTGGGTTGTTTTTGTTTTTGCGTGTGTGGGTGTTTTGCCTACCTGTATGTATGTGTGCCTGGTGCCTTCAGAGGCTAGAAAAGGCTGTATCGAATCCTCTGGAACTAGAGTTGTTAACAGATGGCTGTTAGTGAACATGTGAGTACTCGAAATTGAACTGGGTCTTCTGCAAAAGCAGTCAGCGCTCTTAACCGCTGAGCTCACACGGGTCCAGCCCTAAGGACCAGGCATTTGTGCCAGGAAAAGGTAGGTAGGTAGGTGGGCAGGTAGGAGGGTGGGTGGGTGGGTTGGTAGGTGGATAAGTGGTCAGACTTTTCTTAGCAAAACACTATTCTTAGCTAGATTCTAGCACAGAGAACCACTGAAGTCAGCTATGCCAGTGGAATAGACAGCAGAGTCCCAGAATTCTGCCAGTAGTACAGAATAGAAAGAGGAGCAGACTGAAGGATGAAGCCAGGGGTTTGTGGAGAAGTTTGCAAGTGAGACATGGCTAATAGGTTCAGCAGGATACAGAAAGTCCTTATTGTGGAAGTTTGGATTCTCATGGTTGTGGTGATAAATTGTGTGGTAGCAAACAGGACTTTACCTTCTTGTATAGACCCTGCTTGTGTAGGGACTGGAAACAGGAGTGTTGTCTCATGACTCTCTGAACACATCCCAGCCCTCCACAGCTGGACACATCTGGCTTCTTTCTACCAAGGCCCCATGTTTCTCAGGCTCAACCAGCCTGCGCAAGAATTCCCTACATATTTTCCTTTCTTAAGCCCCAGTTTTCCTTGTCACAGAGCCTGGGGTTCTTATGTCCAATATTGTGTCCCCTTTCTGTCCCTTTGAGGGTGGTTGCTTTACTGCTCTACCCGAAGGTGGGGGGAGCAGTAGCCTTAAACAGCCCACCAACAAACAAGCCATAGCTCATGGCATCCTCCCTAAGCACTCCCGCCCACAGCCTTCCTTACTCTATCTTCATGGAGGCTTTGGGCGGGGTCTCAATCCAGGAGAATCGCTTCAGCAGGGGGGAGCCCAGCAGAGAGCTAGTGTCCAGCTGATAATCCTGTGGGAGGAGAGGAAGATGACTCACTTGCCTGGATCAGAAGCCCCCAAGAACTCTGGGAAGGCACCAGGAGGCACCCCTGAGGTGCTGCCTGGCGCTGCCCTCATCTTCCACAGTCTCTGCCCCTTGGCCCTGAGCATCTTCTGTGTACTGGCAACTGTGAACTTGACAGACATATGGTGCCTGTTCTGGACAGCTGTGAGACCCTCTTCCTGAAGGCCAAGAAGATAAAGAGGAAACTGCTGCGTCAAAGGAGATGGCTGGACACATACCAGGACCTCAAAGTCCTTATGTCTGTCCCCATAGCCCTGGTGGTGGGAGGTGGGGACACAGACAGATCCTGGGGCTTGCTGGCCAGTTAATTTAACTCAAACTAATTTTCTTGGTTCATTGAAAGACTCTGTCTTAAACAAACAACAGTAACAACAAAAAAACCGTATACACACACACATCACACACACACATACACACACACATCACACACACATATACACACATCACACACACATACGCACACATCACACACATCACACACACATACACACATTACACACCTACACACATACACACATCACACACACACACACATCACACACATACACACGCACACATCACATACATACATACACACGTACACACATACACACACATCACACACATACACACATACACACACACACATACACACACATTACACACCTACACACATACACACACATCACACACATACACACACACATCACACACACATACACACACATTACACACATTACACACCTACACACACATCACACACATACACACATATACACACACATACACACACATACACACACATACACACACATCACACACATACACAGATACATTTTCCACATGAAACTTTCATGCAAATGTCATATATGTAAAAAACTAACCTTGGTGGCTGTCTATGGGCATGCTGTCATAGTAAATCTTCTAGGAAATTAGAGAGGTGTTTGGTTATTTTTCCTTGAGAGTCTATGGGATGGGCAGGCCCCACTGGCCATTGTGTCCAGGAGCTGCTGTGTGGTTCAGTCACCTTCATTATTCTGTCATTGCACTGTGATGTCCTGTTAACAGGAAGTGGACTCCACACTTTGTCCCTGCCTCCCTCTAAGGCTCTTACTGGCTGTGCTGTGTCAACACCAGGGAGAACCCAAACAGGTGAATATGAAGTCACCATTTGCCATGTGTTAGAGGTAGCCTAAGCTTCAGAAATCCTGAGGTTTGCTAACTGTTGTCTCTGGCACTTGAAACACCCTACCGAGCCACAACACAAAACATCTATCTGCTTTATCGCAGCAGTCTACAGCTTGAAGCAGAAATGTCTATATTTTGAAGTCACCATGCCCTATTATCTTGTGTGTCTATGACGTTTAGATCTTTGTTTGCCTATTTTAAAACATATTTCATTTTATATGTATGGGTATTTTTTTCCCTGCATGTATGTGCTCCTCATACCTACCTGGTACCCAAGAAAGGGGTTTCAGGTCTCCTTTAACCAGAGCAACAGATGGTTGTGAGGCACCATGTGAGTCCTGGGAACTGAACCTAGATCTTCTAGTAGAGCAATCAGTGAAGAACTGCTGTGCTCATTTGCCAGGCTACTCTGGTATGTTTTGAGCAGCTGTCTGGGTAGGGACATGACTGCTCAGCTGCAGAACCTTAGCATAAAGGCGCTTGGGGCCTACATGGACTTCTTTCAGACCTACTATGCTATATAGCACAAGGCCTCTGTTGCATCACAAGCCCCAGCCACTCCCACATCTTATACTTTCAAAGAAGCATGCATCGCTGAGAGCCTACAGGAGGTTCTAAAGAACATACGCAGGAGCCACCCCTCCCTCTCTTCCCCTCTCAGGAACTGGTAGAATTGAATAAGCCCCGGAGTGGGTTCCAGGAACTCCTCAAACAGTGGAATTTTCTTTTAAATCAGCACAGCACCATGAAGTCTGGTTGTCTGTCCTCCCATACTGTAATCTTGGCCTCTACCAATCAGTAGTCCTTACTGTCCAAGAAACTGCTGGGCTGGGTAAGATTAGATACTTCTGATAGAGACCACTGGGTGTTGCCTCCGTGACTTACTTCAAACATGGAGGTGGCATTTGGTGAAAGCTCTTCAAAGGTTTTGATTCTTTCCAGGCTCATGAATTTGAAAGCGTTTACATATCTAATGAAGAAGTAGAAAGAATAAATCAAGGCAGGAAAATGCACACACCTTCAATAAATCGGGACATTATGGAATTTGGGTGGGTCCCACCTAACAACCAAAGCAGCAGCTGGCTCAGTTTCCTTAGTACCCTTTAGGCGTCCTCAAGGTCATTTCCTTCATGTGGTCAATTCACACTTTATTTATAGTCTTCCGAAAAACTCTAAAAGAGTCTACTTCAGTTCCTCGAGGAATCAGAAAATGCCAGTCATAGAGGGGATGTGAGACCTCATCTGGCCCAATTGTCTTAATGACACAAGAGACCAATGCCCTAGGAGGCAGTATGACTGTATCTTATCACTTCTTGCTGTCTACTTCCTAAAAGGATGTGGAATGACAAATAAAATGTCCCATTGAGACTTTCTAGCTGATTTAAGTGTACAACTAAGGGGAGAGTCCACATTATACATTCTGGGCCACAATTACAACCGGGAGAAATGAATGATGTCTGCAAGATTTCTCAGTGACCACCTACATTTTCATTGGTGATCTATTGGAAAGACCTGATGAGGTATCCCATTGGATGACTGCTCATAGACAAACCCACTCATTAATCGAACCATTGTCTGATAGTGGCTGCAAATCCCAACTCTTAGGTTATATTTCTATTGAGTCTTTGGCTAATGGACATTGTAGAAGGGGCGAAATTAGCTTCACATCCTCCATCCTGTCTCTACCCCAGCCAGGCGTGACTGGCTGGGTGTCAGGTATGAGCAGTAAAGTCACCACAACTATGGGCTGCCTCTGTTACAGATAGCTTTCAGAGTTTCCAACTGCTTTGTGTCTATCCTGTGCTTTCCTGGCAATGGAAGCCAGGTCAAGTCTGAGAGCTGTGCTCCTGCAGCTAAAGATCCCGGAAGGTTCTAAAAAAACCCTGACTACATTAGGGACCTGGATAGTGGGTCAGTCTTCCTGGGTTACAAACTCAATTCTGATATTAGACAGTCACACATTTTGCTAGGTTTTCATCTCTCCTAACATCTCCTGTTGACTGGAGATAATATGTACTTTGTAGGATGGTTTTGTACGTGAAAGTTGTTGAAATTTTCAAAATGCCAGCACAACACCAGACCAGAGCTTGTATTTCTATAACCATGGGGGCCAACATACATTCCATCCATCATAACTACCCACATCACCCAGCACACTGTCTCAGCAATTCTCTGCCCAATTTCCTCTACAATAATGCAAGGTGCAAAGTTTATTAGGTGATAATAAAAACAGAAAGAGAGGCTAGTTCTGTTTTGATGTTATTTTTTGTTTGTTTTTGTTTATCAAGACAGGTTTCTTTCTCTCTCTCTCTCTCTCTGTGTGTGTGTGTGTGTGTGTGTGTGTGTGTGTATGTATGTGTGTGTGTGTGTTTCCTTGCTGTCCTGGAGCTTGCTCTGTAAACCAGGTTTACAGAGGTGTGTATCACCACCAGGCATAGTTTTATTTAGTTTTATATGACTTTTCTTCTTGATGGTTGTGGTCGAGAAACTGTTTCACCGTGTAACCTGGGCTGGTTTTAAACTTGTACCCTCCTGCTTCAGCCTCCTGAATTTTGAGGTTACAGTCCCTTGCTCTTGGTTAGTTTTATTTTACGTAAAGTTTAAAGTTAATATCGTGAAGATGAGGGTACAGTTCTAGAACAGGCTAAGGTGACCCTGAGAAAACACAATGTCTTACTCAATTCCTTTAGAAGTTTAGAAATGAAGGGCCATGCGGTGGCAGCGTATGCACTCGGGAGGCAGAGGAAGGTGGGTCTCTGTGAGTGTGAGGCCAGCCTGGTCTACAGAGTGAGTTCTTGGCCAGCCAGGACTGTAACACAGAGAAATCCTGTCTTGGGGGAGGTGAGGAAGAAGAAAATACACAGGCCTCCAGTTTATAGAATATACAGATACAATGTGGCAGTATCCTAACAATGGTTGGATTCAGGAAACAGAAGAGATGCTCTTCCCTTTGCTTACTTTCCTTTCCTCCTTCCTCCCCCTTCTTTCTTTCATGAAAAGCTCACCTCACATCGTCAGAGCTTCCAGAAGGAAACTTTGGAGCTGTAAAGCCATCCTTGAAAAAGTCTTCAGGGAAGGTGGGGACTGAGTATGTGAAGCCACTGTTTCTCGTCAGTATGGCGTTGATCGGGATGTAGTCTTTACCATCCTAAAATACCAAAGATAGACCTCCAATCATGGAAGTTTCTCCTTTAAGGACACATATATACTCTCATGCGCTCGTGCACACACACACACATACAAACTCTCTCTGACTCTAACACACACTCACACATACTCTCTCACCTTAACACATAACACACATACTCCCTCACACACACATACTTATACATACTCTGTCTGTCTGTCTGTCTGTCTGTCTGTCTGTCTCTCTCTCTCTCTCTCTCTCTCTCTCTCTCTCTCTCACACACACACACACACACACACACACACACACACACACACACCACTTTCTATTGCTGGTCTTTCCAATTCTATTAGGAATACATTCAGCCTTCCTTCTAATCTGAACTTTACCTGTTGGACATTGGCTTGAAGCAGGTCACCTAGTTTCTCCACAAGTTCTGCAAACCGGGGCCTTTCTTTGGGGTCTTTGTGCCAGCAATCCAACATGATTTGGTAGCTGTTGATCAGGAACACACAGAAAGAGCTGAGAACAGTGGGGTTTTTATAGCCTGCCCTGCACATTCCAAAGTGAAGGTTGTCAACACGTGTGTCTACTGAGGCAGAATGACAGACCAACCCTCCTGAACACTTGACCTATCTTCCTTAGGTGCCAGGACTGAGTCTTACAGAGCAAAAAAATGGTGCTCTGTTCAGTTGGATGTGGGTGGAACGCTCTCCTCTCTCAAGAGGAGGGCTGTGTTCTCAAAGCTAAAAACAGCAGCTTGTGATGCCTACTTTAATCTTTTTTGTTTGTTTTCTGAGACAGGGTTTCTCTGTGTAGTCCTGGCTGTCCTGGAACTCACAGAGATCCACCCGCTTCTGCCTCCCAAGTGTTGAAATCAAAGGCGTGCTCCACCACCACCTGGACTCCCACTTCATTCTCCACTTGTAATGAAGGTTGGTTCCACCTGGCTTTTCTGTAAGCATGTGACATCTTCACATCCTCACACTCCCTTAGGAAGGTCCTCATTTCCTTGGGAAAAATCCTTACACTTCCTTGGGAAGGTCTGCAGACTTCCTTGAGATGCTCCTTAAATTCTTGGAAGGGCTCCCACACTTCCTTGGGAAGGTTTTACAGTGAGGCTGGTGGAAAAGACACTGGTCCATGACATAGGTCATTTCCAAAATAGGTCGATAGACAATAGTTCCTCAGGGTGTATGCAAGGTTTCTGTGTGTAGTAGATTATTTTTTTGCCCATAATTTCAAAGCTCCTATTACAAAGTAGTCTCTCCACACTCAGACAAAAACAGGCAGGGCTTCTGGGTGGAAGCATGGGTATTAATATCATACAGGCCAAATCTTGTTCTCAGGTTTCTATGTCAGCAAGTTCTTTTGCATTTTGTTTTTCTCTATTATTTTATCTGTGTTGCTACTGGGCAGTTCCCTTGGTCATGTAAACTAGGGCTAGAAGTCTGCACAGACTCCCTGTGCAGAGCATTTGCCAGGGATCCCTGCACACATGGAGCCCATTGCTCCCTAGGAATTTTTCTTTCCATCATCTCTTCTTTCTGAGGAGCCTTTGGACCAAAGCAGACTGACTACAGCAGATCAAAATCTGAATGGGCTAGAACTTCAGAATGAGGTCAGAATTAGCCGGTGTGGCCTGGGACTGCGTTTGTGTTTTCTGTACCCATCGTGCTCACACAGTAGCACTGACAGCAGCTCTGCTTGCTCTGGGAAGTGTTCACTCATAGTGCAGGAATTACTGTGGTGCTGGGAGCCGAGGGTGGCTCTGGGAAAGCCCAAGGGACCCGGTATCATTCTATCCTGCCAGTTGCTACATGGCTGCCCTGACAGCCCTCAGTGTCTCCTCAAGATATTCCTGCCATGCCTGACAAAGGCAGAAGATGGAGGTCTAAAGAAGAGAAGAAAATTGGTAGCAGGAGGGGAGCGGGAAAATGACAAGAACAAATGGCCAAAGTGTGGATGAAATTCCCATGTAGGGTTTACACCAGTACCCTGAGGACTCTGTTAAAAGCTGACTCAGGCTGGGCGGTGGTGGCATAAGCCTTAAATCCTCGTACTCAGGAGGTAGACATCTGACTTTAAGGCCAGCCTGATCCACAGAGTGAGTTCCAGGATAGCCAGAGCTACACAGAAAATCCTGTCAATAATAATAATAATAATTAATAATAATAATAATAATAATAATAATAATAATAATATAAGCTTGTTCTGATCTTCCAGACAGCAGATGAAGGGAAGAAATGGTGGATTCTATGATACACACACATCAGAACTTAGAAACAGACCCGTTACTCAAAAGAAATCTGGCTGTTCCCAGACATTCCTCCACCTACCAAGCAGTAATGACAGTCATTGGACTGTCAGGCACAAGGATTTTCAACCTTTGCAGAAAGAAGCCTTTGCAACAAAGGATGTTCTTCAGTACCAGGGCATGCTTCTAGGGACCTGGAATAATGGACACTCAGTCTGGTTTTAAATACTCCTTTAAAAGGAAGTTTTCTTGAAGACCTTAGGCTCTGCTTTCTCACAAGAGAATCTGGCCAGGAGAGGTCCTAACCCTGATTTTAAGTGTAATTAATTAGTTGTTTTCGAAACAGTGGACTATTAAAGCAGACAAACAGCTCCCACTGGGGTAGGAGAGGCCATACAGTGTCTTCTTCTTCCTTTTCTGAGATGATGTTTTACTGTTTAGGCCAGACTGATTTCCCATCTCAACCTTCCATGTGCTAGGATTATAGGCATAAGTCCCCCTACCCAACTTAAGTTTTCAATGAAAGTCAAGAGCTTAGAAAGATCATACAAAGGCCTAAGAATCTGTGCTTCATGTGTTTGCTTTTGAGAATCGCTTGTCCTTATCCCTGCCCAAATCTGGGGGCTACCATGTTCCTTAGAAGTGATTCTGGGGTCTTTTCACTCCTGCACATGCCTTATTTCACTTAACCTTGGGGTAGCCTATGGCAACAATGCACTGGGGGGTAGCCTTTTTGAGTGTGATACCTGGGCATGTGTATTGGGTCTCAGCAAACGCTGGGTACCTCTATACTGGGTCTCAGCCTTCAGAAAGCAACAGCGGTTGCAGAACTGAGCATAGTATCTCTAAGTCTGGATTACTGCCCCTGTTCTCTAGGAGATATGTGACATATGGCTGCAACACCTGAAGTCCTAATTGTCCTTGGAGTGACTGGCTCAAGGCCTGAGCATTCCCCAGGCCACCAGGGGTCAACATGTTGCTAGTCAAAGGGCTGACATGACATAAGCTACACTCTCATAAGATCCTACATGGGTCTCATCTTAAGGTATGTTTATGGGTGTTACCAATTTACTAATTTTTACTTATTTATGGTAGGTTCAAAAACATGCCTCAGAGCCAGATGGTTAACTAAACACACACACACACACACACACACACACACACACACACACACACACACACACACACACAAAAACCCTTGAGTCTGCTCCCAGGAGGCTGTCTGGCTTCTCCCACACAGGCTTCATGGTCTAAGAGTCTCAAAGTTGGTTGAAAGAACATCAAATATTTACTTAGATTTCCTATCAGTGGTAGCACAAGGAGGAAAGCTGGGACCAGGGTACACAAAGAGGCCTAAGCCTACTGGGTGGGGAGCTTATTGCACTCAGCAGAGGCTTCATCTCTGCCACATGGTCATTGCCATCTCACAGCATAGATGAGTGTGTAGCCTTCTGGAAGACATGACTAGCTTGGTTATCTGCTCTCTGATTTCTCTGAGGTAAAAGTATCAGGGATACCTGCAATTACCTCCTAGATTCCAGGTGTGTCCCGGGGTTATTATTTTCCCATTCTACACACTGACCTGCAAGTCCGTGCAGACCCCAAAGGACAAAGAAATCACTCTCTGCCATTCCTCTTGGAGGACAGTGGGTATCTGACTGATGGGCACTAGGAGGGAGAAACTCACTCAACTTAATGTTACAGTTTTCTCCACTAAGTAGAGTGAGCAAGAAAAAAGCTGGGAGGGAGGGAGTTCAGATGCATCCGAGATGGGCTGAGGGGCTTATGGAAAGAGTCTCTAAGCTATTAGCCACATTTTCCCAAGCTTAGCTCAAGCTAAAGCTACAGTGCCCAGAAAGTCTGCACTGAATTATCAGATTACCCACACTTTCTTGTGGCTGAAGCAAGGACTCCAATCCTCTCAACTCTTACATGCCAGAGAACATGGCTGCCTGAGAACATGGCTGCCAGCTTGCATCTTCCTTTTGAGGAAATACTTTTCAAAACCACATCTTGTAGGGGTATTGTGTTATTTCATGGTAAATAATTGTTCCACCCACTGGTTTAATAAAAAGCGCTGATTGGCCAAAGGCAGGCAGGAAGTGTGGGCGGGGCTACCAGACTAAGAAAAACTCTTGAGAACAGGAAGCACAGAGCAGAATGCCAGAGAAAAGCCAGAAGAAGCAGAGGACAACTATGCTGCTCTAAGGAAAGGTACTGAGCCTCATGGCTGAACAAGATAAGAGACATGGGTTAGATGAAGGGTAGAGAGCTAGCAAGTGATATGCCTGGGCCTGAGGCTGATCAGCCTAAAACAATTGTGATCATGTATGTTTCTGTGTGTCTTTGCGGGTCTATGGGTCTGCGGTCCTAAACCTAGAGGTTAGGCCTGAAAGTCCGGGCCAGAAATCTCCTACTACAACATCTTATCTTTTAAATTCTGAACCACACCCTATAGGCTGTTTGGTGCCCATAAACTACCCCGCAAAATCTTATGACACAGGAAGGTTTAATAAGAGCCTGGCTCGTCTTGGGTTTTTTGAGACTGGATCTTATGTAGGGCAGCCTGGTCTTGAACTCATGATCTTTTGCCTCAGACTTGCCTGTATTGGGATCACAGCACCTGGCTTTAGAGAATTCTTTGGTTTAAAGTTGAGACAACTTTGTGCTTCTAGAATTATTCTGATGAATACAAGATCTGGAAATGGCCTCTGAAGGCTGGAGGATGGTGTGGCATCTAGACTTTGACTGTTAACTCACTTGCAATGGACCATGGGCAGATCATGTTAGCCTGTGGTTGTCAGGTACCCTGGTTTGTCATCTGTAAAACACAGCTGATGATGGCATGTACTTCACACAGGGGGGTTTTGAGTATTAGACGTATAGAACTTGTTTGAGGCTCTTAAAACAATGCCTGCTACCTACAAGCACTACTGATCTAACGTTAACCAGTATCATCTTATAATAACTTCAATTATTATTACTGTTGGCGACTGGGAATTTACTTAGGACTTTCAAATTATGTGAAAAGTGGGAGGGGCAGATTAATTCAGAGCACATGTTGGCACACAGAGAATGCCTTCCTGGGAGACACGGGGCGGACTGGGTTCTGTCTCTGCTATTTAGCTGGCAGAAGGCCTGAAATTTGCTCTGTGGATGAGGCTGGCCTCAAATCCACAGAGATCTGTCTGCTGGGATTAAAGGTGTGCATCACCACCCCCCAGCACAGCTTTACTTCTCATTGTGTGTTTAAGTATTTTCCCAGTTCAGCTCATCAGATCTGCCCGACCTACTCCTCAAGATGGTGGGAGGTCTACGTGAGACTCTACAGGGAAAGCAGCAAGTACAAACTAACCTTATTTTGGCCTCTTCTGCAGTGGTCAAGGGCCAGTCTAAAGCCTCTCTGCAGCCTAGGGGGTGCCTTGGGTCAGTCCTCTTCCCTGAAGAGGTCACCCATCAACAGTGAAAGAGTCCCATGTCATCCCAGCCCTCACTCTGAGTCCCTGGTCTCTCTCATCTAGTCTCTTGCCTTGGCATTGACCTAGGTTAGTCCTGAGATAATGAAGGAAAGAGATGGTGACCCTGTCCTTTAGCCAAGCCCACACTTCCTTTTGGGCCCTTGACTCCTCTCTAAAGGCCAGCTCAGGGCTCCACAGGACTTCATTGTGTGGGTGGGGAGTTTCAGGAAAGGTGGCGCCACCTCAGGGAGGCCCAAGTCCTTGTCAGCAGCTCGACCAGACTGCAGTGTCATCACATTCCTGCTGAGGTCTCAGAGCACTAAAACAGTACCATTACAGGAAATGGTACCCGCAAGGTCGAGCACACCCACTGATAATGGAGAAGCTTGCCCAGAACCAGTCTCCTCTATGACTACTGTAAAGGAACCTCTACAAGCAACAGCTGCCTGGCCTAGTTCTAAAAGATTCTAAAGAGGCCTTGCTACTCCACATTTCTTTATCAATTTATTTGTAAGTTTTTGGAAACAAGTTCTCAAGTGGCTCAGACTAGTCTCCATCTTTATATGTAGTTGAAAATGATGTTAAATTCTGGATGCTGCTGATTCCACTTCCAGAGTGCTATGATTGCAGGCACAGTATAAGCAGAGTTGGGGATGGACCCCTCGTGAAGGCAAGGTAAGCACTAAGGTAACTGAGCCACATCCCAAGCCCCACTAAGCCTCAGAACACAGAACAAACCAACCCCTCACGCCCTGGCCCTGGAGATGGAAGCCTGGGCTACAAAGGCTGCTGTCTTGATCTGAGGTAGTGAATGAGACCTCAAATTCAGTTCCTAGATGCTTTTCGTCTGTCTGGCTTTCTGACTTCAGTTCCCAGCTAAAGTCCTTCAAAGGCCAATCAATGTGTGGGAGAGTAATAGGGATAGATCCAGTGCATTATCCAGTTCAGAAAGTCACTCCCAGCACAGCAGAGCCCAGCAGAGATTGGGACAGCATCCTGAAGTGTAGAGCTGAAAATAAACCTGTGTCCCTTACTCGACACCCCAGGCCTCCTGTGCTCCTTACCCACCACCCCAGGGTCCCTGATAGGTGAATGAACTTACATCTCAGGCGTTGCATACTCTGGGGTCCTCATTCTCATGCCTTCCTTCAGTCGGCTGCAGAAGTCTTCATCCATCTGCACTCCAGGGTATGGAGAACCCCCTGCAGGGGACAGTGTGGAAAACACAAGCCTATTAAGGTTTCTGATACAAAAAGACCATGAGGGGGGTGCACACTTTTATAATTCTAATGTTTGGGAGGCAGACACAAATGGATCTCTGTGAGTTTAAGGCCAGCCAGAACTACAAAGTGAGACTCTGTCTCAAACAAACAAACCTACCCAAAAGACCATGAGGGGCAATTCAGAGTTTCACTCATTTCTTCAAAGTGATGTTTTAGCCAGGAATGGCTGTAATCCCAGGTCTTGAGAGGGAAGCTGAGGCAGGAGAATTGTTAGTTTAGGGCCAGTTTGAACTATCTAGTGGCATCCTATCTCAATCACCCCCACCCTAATAAACAGAAAGTGATGTTTTAGTGGTAGACTTCCAGTGATTGAGGTCCACACAGAGAGGTGTGTGGCAGGCTCTTCCTGAAGGCACATCCTTGGCTGATTCATGGCCATCCCTGTAGACACAGCTGCCTGTTTGGTCAGAGAAGGGACAATCTGAAGTATTCCTGTCCTGGCCCCACCAACAATTCCAAAGACATTAGACACTGGTGGCTTGGGTTAATAACCTGTCTTTGGACAGGTGGACCACTCCAACTTCCCAGAAAATAGCCTTTATTGGGAGGCTTTGGGAATGAGGGATTATGACAGGTCTAAAGGATAGGGTCTTGGGTTCCAGCACAAAACTGGGTAGGGTGGACGGCCAGCTCCTAGTCCAGAGTCTGCAGAACTGTGGGTACCAGGGGCACTAGGCTGTCTGTGCCAGCCTGTATCTAACAGCACCTGTAGCCAATCCACTGTGCATATCCTGAGCTATGTAGGGTAGGCAAGGTATTGCAGGATGCTCTGCTTAGCCTTGCTGCCGAGGCCATCCCAGCCTGTGTTATCCACACTTTCTAGTCATCACTGCTGGTAGGAAGCAGCTGGGAATTACACAAGACTTGGCACTGTGTCACTGCAAGACCATTGTAGCCACTGAGCCGCTTTCAAGGAGTGGAAGCAACAGGTGCCTGTCATCAAAAGCAGGGGAACGATTTTTACATATTACAGGAACCTAAGTGTGTTACTGTGTGCATTTTATTTGCTGTAAAAGACTTTTTTTCAAAGCCTGAATTTTTTTGGCTAATTCCCATACTTGGGAGCTCTGTACCTGTGGACAATTTCCAGCTCCACATGCATCCAGTTCCAGAGGATCTGCTACCCTCTCCTGACCTCCTCAGGCACTGCATGCACATAGTGTACACACATAACATGTGGGTACATCACACATACACATAAAAACAAACAGACAGACAAGCAAGCAAACCAATAGTGGATAGTTCTGAACAAGCTTAGCTAGAAAAAAAAACTAACCAGAACTTTTTATTGCTTGTCTGCATTAATTAATGTGCAAAGCTGTGCTAAGTACTAGAATTAAAGGCGTTAGATCAAAGCCAGCTGCCTCTAATAGCACCTTCTACTGGTCCAGCTTGTGTACATCAGGACCCTCCCTGAGAAGAAATTCTGAGTCCTGAGAAGAAATTCTGAGGAAGCATATGTGTAGAGGAAAGGGGTGAAGGCATGAGAGCTAATATTGGAGAAATTGGAAGAGGGATCCAAAGACAGAAAGATACCTCTTTCTTTAGATTTTTGCTGCCTGACTTTGTTGATAACGGTTTAAACACTTTCTGTAATAGTAGGTCTGCATATATCCATCACTGTTATCTACAGGTGGCTCCACCTGGGTTTGCAATGGGTTTATGTGCAGACCCCAAAGTTGGGTGTGCTCACAGGATGTTCTCTGCATAGGACACAGACATTGCTTCGGGGCTGTTCCAACCCCTCCCTCCTCCACACTTACCCAAGGAGAAGATTTCCCATAGCAACACTCCATAGGACCACACGTCACTCTTGGTGCTGTAGATCTTGTCAAAAATGGATTCGGGAGCCATCCATTTCAGGGGAAGTCGAGTCTGGAAGAGGGTAAGGGGCCTTGAGCATGAAAACAAAGCCATGTCAACACCCAAACACTTGTAAGAAGCAGAGCGGCTGTGGTTTTCTACACCACTAAAGCCATAGAACATGTGACAGGTTGCTAAGAGAGAGCGTTAGCAGCTACCCTGTCTCTGGGAAGCAGGCATGACAGGTAGACTTCTCTGGTGACCCAGAGGTGTAATAAGAGGGTTGCCTGACCAGAAACTTCTTACTACACACAGGTCCCTGTTCCATAAAGAAGCTGTGTTCTCCTGATCCCCTCCCCACCTACATAGAGACACGAAGGGCCTAGAAAAGTGGTCTGAATTAGGAAACATCCTGAAAACTGAGAGCAACTCCTATGATTTTTTTTTTTCTAAGAAGGGAGATTTTGAAAGACATCCTGTGTAAAAAAAGATGGGATGTTAAGTCTTGAATTAGATGTGGGGCTAGATGTATATTCAGGTAAACCACCATGCTTATGGAATAAAATTAAAATAAAAAACAAAGAGATACTAAGAAGTGTGGTGGTGGTGGGTCCACAGAACATGGTTCAGAAACTTGTTGAAAATTCAGATTCCAAGTAATCTCCCTTCACCACCTCCCTCACTCCTAGACTTTCTGTTCAAGGGATGTGGGGTTAGGACAGAAGCCGGGCTTCAGAAAGGCTGCGAGGTGATGTGCATGTTTCCTAAAGTCACAGGCCAGGCAAGAGAGGACACCAGAGGTCACCCAGTAAGCGCCAAGTAACATTATGTTCAAAAACAAACGGGGAAGAGAGGCCAGCACGAGCCAGCTGGGAGATGGGTCCCATGAAAGGCATCCCTGGAGGAACACAGCTTCCTCCCTTCAAGATAGTGTGTGCCCTCCCTCCACTTTCCCCGGAGGTACAGCCACCTGCTGAATCAATCATTTGAGTTTATCTGAGGGGAAGAGGTCACACTGTTCTTTCCAGTGTGACATAGAACTCCCCTAGGGGTGCATGCTGCTCCCACTACCAAGCCTCATACGGTCCTACTCTAAGGCCAGGTTCCTAGCCAGGGCTCAGAGACAAAGATTCAACCATGAGGGTTATCTGGTTCACAGTTCTTCTGGACCACCTGTCTTCATAGACCCACATGAGAACTTGGGGAGATGCCTGCCTGGGACAGGTACATCTTTACAAGGGCTTCCATCTGTGCTTTAAGAATGACAGGGTAGAAATGAATTAAATATACACCCATCACTCACATCTCCTTTTCTCACATAGTCAGGATTCTTATAAATATCCCGGGCCAGTCCAAAATCGCAAATCTTCACAACATTGTTCTCAGATAAAAGGATGTTCCGTGCTGCCAGGTCTCGGTGGATGCACTATAATAAAACAGTTATGTAATGAGTTCACTTCCTTAATCCAACTGCTTAATTTCCTGTATCCACTCTGGGTCATAATCCTTTTAAAAAGTGTGTGTGTGTGTCTGTGTGTGGTGTGTGTGTGTGTGTGTGTGTGTGTGTGTGTGTTTGTCTGTGTCTGTCTGTCTGTCTGTGTCTGTGTGTGTGTGTCTGTCTGTGTGTCTGTGTCTGTGTCTGTGTTTGTGTGTGTGTCTGTGTCTGTGTGTGTTTGTGTGTGTGTCTGTGTCTGTGTGTGTGTTTGTGTGTGTGTCTGTGTCTGTGTGTGTTTGTGTGTGTGTCTGTGTCTGTGTGTGTGTGTCTGTGTGTGTCTGTGTGTGTGTTTGTGTGTCTGTGTGTGTGTGTGTCTGTCTGTCTGTGTCTGTGTGTGTGTCTGTCTGTCAGTGTGTATGTTTGTGTGTCTGTCTGTCTGTGTCTGTGTGTGTGTTTCTGTCTGTGTCTGTGTGTGTCTGCCTGTCTGTCTGTCTGTCTGTGTCTGTGTGTGTGTCTGTCTGTCAGTGTGTGTGTTTGTGTGTCTGTCTGTCTGTCTGTGTGTGTGTGTGTGTGCTGTGTACTAGTGTAAGGGTCCATGTAAAGGACCACGTGTATGGGAGTCAGTTTTCTCCTCTGGCCATGTGAGTTTCTGGGATTGAATTTAGTCATCAAGTTTGATGGTGAGGTCCTTTACTATCTCGATGGCCCTAGTATCACCATCATCCTTAATTCTAGGCTCTATTGCATATGTGGGAAAAAAAAAGAAACTTGCAGAACACACCCAGATACCATAAACACAAAGTGCTTCTGTGTAACCCCACGGGCAGTCAGAATTACAGTAAGTGAGATTTCCCCTCAACCTTTTAGATCAGATCTTAGGGAGCTTCTGTAGGGGGATCATGTTGTTCCATTGTAAATAATTGTCCCTGCCTATAAGTTTAATAAAAAGTGCTGATTGGCCAAAGGCAGACAGGAAGTGTGGGCGGGGCTACCAGACTAAGAAGACTCTAGGAACAGGCAGAACAGAGCAGAAGGCCAGAGAGAAGCCAGAAGATGCAGAGGATAACCATGCTGCTCTGAGAAAAGATACCGAGCCACATGACTGAACAGGATAAGAGTCATGGGTTAGATTAAGGGTAAAGAGTTAGCAAGTTATATGCCTGGGCCTTAGGCCAATCAGCCTAAAACTATTGTAAGCATCTGTGGGTCTCTGTGGGTCTATGGGTCTGTGGGCCTAAACCTTGAGGCTAGGCCTGAAAGTCCGGGCCAAAAACCTCTTGCTACAAGCTTCAGATTAGTATGATTTACTTTGTCTGTTTGCTGCTACTGTCTTTAAGACAGAATCCTGAGCTGAGTGTGCACTCAGGAGGCAGAGGCAGGCTGATCTTGAATTCAGAGATCTATAGAGTGAGTGCCAGGACAACCAGGGTTACACAGAGAAACCCTGTCTTATAAAACCAAAACCAGACAAACAAACAAAACTAGAATCCTGCCATAGAATGACATCTGGAACTCACAAGGTTGGCATGTAACCAGGGATCCTCCTCCCTCAGCCACCTACATGCTGGGAGAGCCACAGCTGGACTTGAGTTTTTCTAGAAGCCCCATGTGTACTGAAACAGCTTCTTTGTGAAACCTGGCTAGTCTGAAAATGTGGAAGACGGTGCTGGGTATGTGTAGGCCAAACACTCAGAAAGATCTTCTACCCTTAAACTAAATTCTACCTACCAAGGCCTAGGGCCCATCATCCTGATACGTCTTCATATCAGAGTGAATCAAGGCCACTGTTGTACAATTATAATCATAAGTATAAACAAAAACTAGAAAACAGTTTTACAGCAGAGGCGTGTGTGTGTGTGTGTGTGTGTGTGTGTGTGTGTGTGTGTGTGTGTGCACAAAGACAAAATTACCCAACACATACATGTATTGAAACTTGACATCATCAACACACATTAATTAGCATACGTAATTTGTATATTTTTATGCATCAGTTAAATTAAAATAAAAGTAGGGATCAGGAAGAAAAATGGAAAGGCATATGTGCGGTTTCTCTTCCAGGCAGGTTCTAAGTTTAACAACATAGATAAACATAAATTTTAAAATGTAAAACAAAAACTTTTGAAAAACCCAAAGTGTCTCTTCATCTCTGATTAAGAAAGTTAAAGAAAGCTGGAGACTGTAAAGAGATGAGCTGACCTTTCTGGAGGACAGAAACTCCATGCCTCTGGCCACTTGGAAACTGTAGGAAATCAGGTCTTCCATGGTGAGGGGCTGCTTGGAGATCTCACCGCAATCTACGGAGCATTAGACTCTTGTAAAGACTTTCGTGACTGCACCAAATCCCAGTTTATTGAGACAATATTCCCAGAACATAAAACAAACCAAGAAGGCACCAGAGTTCATTTGTAAGAGACTAGAGTCTCAACATGAACCACGAGATTTTTTCCAGGCCAAGAGGGTGAGGGGTGGGGGTGGAATTGGGGTGGGGGTGGGGGCTGAGTGGGAAGAATAGGTGACCTGGTAAGACAGAAGTCCCAAGCAGAGAGCACAGTTCTTGTCACAATTAGCAACACTCTAAATAATTTTTATTTAAATCTTGTCTCCCTAGGACTTTACTCTCATTCCTAGGGTGTTTATTAGGGTGGTGAATAAGGGGGAAAATGTGTGAGATGCCCAGTGTGTTGTAAAAATACCTGAGACTGGAGGCCAGGAGGAAATGGATACCTACCTTCATCCTCTCCAGTATCACCCACACTTTTGTCTTCCTGAAAGCCCGAGCTGGCAAAGCTCTCACTGCTGTTGACACTGTCTAGTCTAGGTTTCTGGTCCGGCTCCAGGCCTGGCTCCAGGTTTTCTTTCTTGAGCTCCATATGCAAGGCTGCATCCTTAGAGCACATACAGATCACAGAAGTGAGAGGGGTCCATCACGGACTAAGGGTACCACAGCACAGGGTGATGGCACTAGGTGCTGAGAATTTCCCAAGTTGTAGACTCTCTCTTACACTCACCTCTGCTTTGGCTTCTGAAGAACACCTTAAGTCAACCAAAAGAAATTCCTAGCAGCTGATAAAAAGTGAGACTATTGTGTACTTTCTCAATTTCCCAAGAGTTTCTACTGTGAAACAGTTGTGTGTCTTCTTAAAAAGAGATTTATTGCATTTTTATTTATGTGTATGTGAACATGCATTCAGGTGTCCACAGAAGCTAGACAGTGTCACTGGGGTCATAGCAGGTTGTGAACCATCCATATGAGTGCTGGGAACCAAGCTCCAGTTCTCTGCAAGAGCTAAGTGCTCTGTTTAGTTATTTCTCTCACTCTCTCTCATGATTTGCACACAAGTAGGTTCTAAAGAGTTACATCATCAAAGCCACACCTACTAATTGGCAAAGCCTGCTGTACAGCTTGGCAAACTCCCAAGTCTCTGTTCTCCACTGCTGTTAGTAGCACATACCCTCTTGTTTGAAAGTTGACATAGACCTTTGAGACTTGCCACTCAATGATGTGAGAAGGTCTGGCTCTGTGATCCCTGAGGAGGCTCAGGAAACCAGTTCCTCCGATTTCTTGGGGATGAAGGGAAGAGATCCACTTTTCTCTGGGTCCCCCTTTCATGCAAGATGTCCATCTTGAGATGAAGAGCAAAGGCCACTCACTCTGGACATGAGAATCCTGGTGCTTTTTTGTGCCTATTAGCTTCTGGCAATCACACCGTCTTGGGTAAATCCCCTTATTTTTCTGAGTTTCATTTTCCTCATTTGAAAGGCACTACCTCACATGTGTGACTCATGAGAAGGACTTAGATGGCCTAGTGTTTTGCTTTCAATAATTCACACTTGACACTAGAAATACATCCTGCCCAGTGGCTTTCACGACTGGACTGTGTGCCCATGTGTGCTGCCTAGGCTCTGCTACATGGTAAAGTCTAGACGGGGGCTGGTGGGGGGGCATAGCAGCGCCTGAACATCCTGCCTTGAGTTTTCTAGAAATGTCTGAGTAGTAGGAGGGGTCCCACCACTAGAGGGCACAGTGGAGCAAGCAGAAGATCCAGCATAGGAAGGACCCTCCAACACTGCAATATACTGCACCCGCCCCAGGCCCAGAAGAGACTATTCTCAGAACGCACCCCATCCACATCCTCAGAACGCACCCCATCCACACACTCCCCCCTGTTCAGCTCTTCCCAAATTCTGGCTGCAATTTCAGGACTGCAGGGAATTCGCCTAGCCCAGGCACCTTTTCGTCAGGGCAGGTAAAACAGAACAGTCAATAGAGAACATAATTTTTCTCTCTATGAGGCCATTGGCCTTGGTCAGATGGAGATCAGAATTTTATTTCCTGGATACTTCCTTCCTCCCCCCCCACAGCTCCCAGAAGCCAAAATATGAAAACTGTCCCCAAGTCACCTTACCCTTCCTCTGACCCATAATCAATGGTTTATTCAGTTAATTTAGTGGGCTTTTGGGATTCTGGCAGAATAGTGGGTTTATTGCAATGCATATTTAAGAATTTTGATAAATTTGAGAAATAGCATAACCTGCTTTCAATTTGTCTTTGGGTTGTTCCTCTCTCTCTCTCTTTTCCTTAGATTCCAAATGTGACAGGTAGTCATGAGTTTTCCACAAAACACAGCTCCACCAAGTACCATGGGGAGGCAAATCATTAAATATAGCCCCAAAAGGAAGCAAGCTTTTCCAAACAAAGGACGCACAAACCCAAACGTTCCATCCTGCCAAGTCCCTGGGGTGTCCTGAGGGCTAAGCGCTTCCTGAACCCAGTCTAGGACATCAGAACTGACAGGAATCTGTGCTGTTCTCAGCTCAGGGCACCACTGTACCCCTTATTTAGTGGGGTTCACAGGAAAAGTTCTAAATCGGGGAGTGAATCGAGATAGGCCTTTCTCCCGTTTTCATCCTGTGGTTACTATGTCCTTAAGTCAATTTCTTTATTATATGACTTTTTAAAGTGTGTGTTTGTGTGTATGTATGAATGTGGAAGCCAGAGGACAACTTGCTGGAGCTGGTTCCATCATGTGGGTTCCAGGGATCAAGCTCAGGGCATCAGACTTGGTTGGCAGCATGTTTACCTAAGGCTGAGCTATCTTGCATCCATTACTGACTTCTTAACTTCTCTGGTTACAAATATAGTCTCAGAGCACCATGGAGTTTAAGATTCCAGTTACTGGACAGCCTGGTTAAAAGTGGGGAAGTGTAGTTGGGTGTGGGGGCACATGCCTTTAATCCCAGCACTCCGAGGCAGAGGCACACAGGTCTCTATGACAGCCAGGGATACACAGTGAGACCCTGTCTCCCAAAGAACAGGGGAGTAATGTAATTTATTCTCGATGGTCTGATGGAGCAAATATGCCTTTGATAAATCATAGTCTGGAATGAAAGATTGGGCCTGCTGCCCAGTGCTCTATTTTTGTTCTTTTGTTTTGTTTTTGTGATGGGGTCTCTGTCTTTCCACACATATCTATATGCTTATTTAAATCATGTGTACTTGTGTGTGTTTGGGTATGTGCATATGTGCACAGATACCCCAGAGAGCAGAGATAACAGGTCCCTTAGAGCTGTCTGATGTGGGTGCTGGGAACTGAACTTTGGATCTTTGGAAGAGCAGCAAGGCCTCCTAGTAGCTGAACCATCTTTCCAGTCCTGGATCTCAGACACCAGGCTCACACAGTCCTCCCATCTCAGCCTCAGAGTAGCTAGGATCATAGGCACAACCCGCAACACCCGGCTGCATCCTACAGTTTGATTTATTTATAAAGACTACTCCCTACGTGGAAGAGATGGGCACATTCTTAGAAGTCTGAAGGTTCACCCACCTTGTAGATTGTGTTCAACTAATTCTCTGTGTCTCCCTCTTTATCTCTGACTCTCTCTGTCTCTGTCTTTCCAGTACAGCGGAGGGGGTAGACACAGGACCTCACACAACAGGCAAGCGCTCTCCCACTGAGCTACACCCCATCCTCCCACATCCCAGTGGCTCAAAGATGATGAAAGGTGGCAACTAAGCACTTAAGAGAAGGGTTTCGTTTTCCCAACAATCCCAGCCTGGATTCTATTATTAGCACTTCTTAATATACAAGGAACTGAAACAGGGAGAAGCTGAGTAAGTCGTTCAAGGCCTGGTTTCATGAGAGGAGATGTAAGATTTAAACCTGGAAAGTCTGGTTCTGGAGCCAGAGAGTTTGCCTCCAGTGTGCTCCTCACTGCTGTTGCCAGCGACTGGCTGATCACAGTTTCCCAGATTCCCAGATTTTTTCAGTCTGGAGAGGGACATGGCAATGGCACCACAATGTTTGAATGAATTATTTCTTCTTCAGAGTCAATGTTCCTTTAAAGACTTGTGTGTCCTCCAGTCTTGGACTAGGTATTCTTGTTTGGTGTGTGTGTGTGTGTGTGTGTGTGTGTGTGTGTGTGTGTGTGTGTGTGTGTGTGTGTGTAGTTTCAGGGAACAATCCTAGGGCCTGCTACCAGCCAGGCCAGTTTGCTAACCACTGAGCTTCATTCCCAGTTCCTCAGATGTTCCTTTTATTACGTGACATAGCTTTATTCAGTGGATCAGGTTTATTGAGGACCTGGGGGAAGTGACTCAGGGAGTTATGAGTAGGTGTTATGAAAGCATGAGGACCTGAGTTCCAATTCCCATCATGCATGTAAAAAACAGGCCATGAGCCAGGGAGCAGTGGTGGAGCATGACTTTAATCCTAGCACTCGAGAGGCAGAGGCAGGCACATCTTGAGTCTGAGGCCAGCCTGGTCTACAGAGAGTTCCAGGTCAGCCAGAGCTACACAAAGAAGCCCTGTCTCAACCAAAACCAACCAACCAAACAAAAACCACTGGCCATGGCTTCGCACACCTGTAGCCCTAGTGCTATGGGGAGCGGAGATGAAGGGATCGCTGGGGTGGCTGGCTGCCAGTCCGGCTCCAGATTCAGTGAGAGACCAGGCTTGAGGGAATAAGGAGGAGATTTGATAGAGCAAGAAGCCCAGAATGTTCATCTGGCCTCTGCATTTGTAACTGTGCAAACACACTCCCCCGCATGCACACACACATACACACTCACACACTTGCACACTCACACAATAACACTCACATATACATGTACAACAACAACAATAACAAACTGGACATGGAAGAGCCGTAGAAAGGAAACAAAATGATTTCTAGTTCTGGCCCATCGCTGGCCTATTGGTGACTCTGCAAACCATTCCACTGCTTGTGCCCTTGGTTTGTCTACTAAGTGAACACGAGTATATCTGGATTTCACACATGGGTAAGTTGTACCTACATATGTGCATGTGTACACACACACAGTACTTGAGAGGCAGAGGCAGATGGGCCTCTACGAGTTCGAGGCCAGCCTGGTCTATATAGTTACATAGTGAGACTTATCTCAACCTCCATTTTTCCCAAAGAAAGTCATCCTCACTGGGGTTCCTACCCTGACTTCCCTCAGTGATGGATGGACTGGGCTTAGGACATAAGCCATGGCAACAGAGGGACAAATCCTCACCTTGTTGAGAAAGAATAGGTCGCGTTTGCTCTTGAGGTAGTTG
This sequence comes from Phyllotis vaccarum, assembly GCA_033318265.1. NCBI lineage: Eukaryota > Metazoa > Chordata > Mammalia > Rodentia > Cricetidae > Phyllotis > Phyllotis vaccarum. The sequence goes on along the minus strand of JARWLC010000009.1, from coordinate 139,439,923 downwards.
GATAGGTTCCCATATTTGCAGTACTCCACAATCACCATCAGAGGCCCTGTGATCCAAAATGGCACATGCTCAGCCACGGGACAGCTTCCAGTCAGCCCTCAAGACCTCAAACCAACCTGTTTTTATATGTGTAGGGCCCGAGAGCATGTAACTGGAAGGAGAGGCCATGAATCAACTACTCAGTTCAGCCTCTGCAGCATAGACATGGCCCTCGTTAATATGACCCTGCTCCAAGAAAGTTTTATGAACATAGACACTTTAAATGTCATGCCACAAAATATTATTTTCTCTCCTTTTCCCTACATCCTGACTATTTAAAGGGTGGTGAGCCATTCTGAACACACAGACTGCTTGCCCTCACTGCATTGAAAGTCTCAGGTGGTACCTTGGGGGCCTCCATTGTACTACTTCATGCTTCCTCAAGAGCATAGTACTACTTCCAGGTCAAGCCGGGCATGACCCCTGAAGTCTAGTGGCTAGTAACCGGCAAAGTCTACAGACCTCTGTGAGGAGAACACCAGCAGGTAGCTGGTATGGCTTGGAGCCTCACCAAAGGTGGAGCTTGTCCCTCTGGTAAAGAGTTTTTTCAGCTACTATCAGTACTTTACTGGCTTTTGAATTTTGATAACACTCCCTTGTCCTTCAGGGTCCCAGAAAGGAAGATGCTTTGAGAGCCAGTGTCTCCCCAGCAAAGAGCAGACCTGGCTGGGTTCCGCTGCTCAGCCTCAAGGGTTAGACACTAGGGCAGATGATGGAAGAAGGTACTTATCCCCGGTTGTGGCCTCCCTATCTCTTCTTTCTGCTCACAGGCTCCTTTTCTTACCTCTGTCCCTCCTTTTGTGAACAGTTCCTCAGCATTCATGAAATAGGCATCTACATTCAAGCGCTAACCTTGCCATAGAGGAAGAAAACTCAGCGAGGCATGCTTGGACCCTGTGCTCTCTCCTGTTCCCTGCATGTCTAAGGCCTGTGCTGCTGGTTTATCAGAAGGGAGGGGCCTCCTGGTTAATCCTCGTATCACCTCCTCTTGGGGTTTTACCAGTTAGGGTTGCTGTGAAGCTGCAGGAGCCTCTTAAACCACAGTCATGCCCCCCCAAGTCATCCTAACAGAACCAGGCCCGCTGTTTGACCTAGAATCTGGGGAAAGCTATCTGAAAGGGAGTGACTTTCCCCCAAAGCACTGGATGGTCATTTCCTCAGGAGTGAGGGGAGAGAGCTGTGTGGGTTGAGATGCCCTCTCAGCTTGTGCAAGGCAGATAACACAGCCCCCACGGCCTTACCTCCTTGCTTGGTGCAGGCTCCAAGGAGGTTAACCACATTCAGGTGATGGCCAATGTGAGTCAAGATCTTGAGTTCAGTCATCAGGGCTTTGTACTCGCTGGCTGTGGCCCCCTCTGTGAGAAGCAAGGGAAAGTCAGGCCATAGGACAATGGGGTTGCTTCTGCCCTGGGGCTGCTTCGCTCACTAACTTCCTCACATTCTGCAAAAAAAACCCCGCCAAGTCCCCACCCTCCTGAGACAACGTCCTTGAGGCCCCCTGTGTTAGTGAACTTAGTCACTGGACATGGCCTTTTGGTGGCCCTGGCAGTGTCAACAATGTGCTTACACAGAGGCGGCCACCTCGTGACCCCCAGAGGCTTCCCTCCCCACAGAAACAGGTGAGGCCAGAACCTTTCAGGCAGGATCCCAGACACACCTTCCCTCTTTCCATTCCCCCTTTCTGGGGAGTCACAGGGAGGAAGAGGGGTGTGCGAAGGCTCTGTTCATAGTGGATAGCTGCCTCTGTAAACGCCTCAAAATGTGCTATTTTCTCCATAGACCCCTCCATGCCTAGATTTCAAGGGTTATATCTAGCAACAAGGATTCATATTAACCATCTTTTAAAGAATGTGTGTGAGTGTTTGTGCCTGCACCATCTAGTCTGGAGAGGCTAGAAAAAGGTACCAGCCAGATCCTCTGGAATGAAGTTACAGGATGTTGTAAGCCACCGCGTGGGTGCTGGGACGCAAAGCAAGTGTTCTTAACCCTGGCCCCAACCTTAACGTCATTCTTGGCAATAACCTGTATCAGACCAAGAACCCATAGTCTCGACTCTAAACTGAATTCCTCTTGTATTTGTTTCTAATTTCCACTTTGAGGCCTTCAGAACTTCAAGTGAGTTAAAAATACTAAAAAGTTACCGTACAATATTCCAACAGTATGAGTTAGGGTATGGAGATCTGAGTAGGGGTGTGTGAGCGAAAGAGTGTGTATGTCCACTGTGCATGTGTGTGTATATGTGTCTGCATGTATGCACATGTAGGCGGTTTACAGCTCAGTGAATGTCCACTGTGCATGTGTGTGTACATATGTGTCTGCATGTATGCACATGTAGGCAGTTACAGCTCAGTGAATGTCTACTGTGCATGTGTGTGTACATATGTGTCTGCATGTATGTACATGTAGGCGGTTACAGCTCAGTGTATGTCCACTGTGCATGTGTGTGTACATATGTGTCTGCATGTATGCACATGTAGGCAGTTACAGCTCAGTGAATGTCCACTGTGCATGTGTGTGTACATATGTGTCTGCATGTATGTACATGTAGGCGGTTACAGCTCAGTGTATGTCCACTGTGCATGTGTGTGTACATATGTGTCTGCATGTGTGCACATGTAGGCAGTTACAGTTCAGTGAATGTCCACTGTGCATGTGTGTGTACATATGTGTCTGCATGTATGCACATGTAGGCGGTTACAGCTCAGTGAATGTCCACTGTGCATGTGTGTGTACATATGTGTCTGCATGTATGCACATGTAGGCAGTTACAGCTCAGTGAATGTCTACTGTGCATGTGTGTGTACATATGTGTCTGCATGTATGTACATGTAGGCGGTTACAGCTCAGTGAATGTCCACTGTGCATGTGTGTGTACATATGTGTCTGCATGTATGCACATGTAGGCAGTTACAGCTCAGTGTATGTCCTCTGTGCATGTGTGTGTACATATGTGTCTGCATGTATGCACATGTAGGCGGTTACAGCTCAGTGAATGTCCACTGTGCATGTGTGTGTACATATGTGTCTGCATGTATGCACATGTAGGCGGTTACAGCTCAGTGTATGTCCACTGTGCATGTGTGTACATATGTGTCTGCATGTATGCACATGTAGGCGGTTACAGCTCAGTGAATGTCCACTGTGCATGTGTGTACATATGTGTCTGCATGTATGCACATGTAGGCGGTTACAGCTCAGTGTATGTCCACTGTGCATGTGTGTACATATGTGTCTGCATGTATGCACATGTAGGCAGTTACAGCTCAGTGTATGTCCACTGTGCATGTGTGTGTGTACATATGTGTCTGCATGTATGTACATGTAGGCGGTTACAGCTCAGTGTATGTCCACTGTGCATGTGTGTGTACATATGTGTCTGCATGTATGCACATGTAGGCGGTTACAGCTCAGTGAATGTCCACTGTGCATGTGTGTACATATGTGTCTGCATGTATGCACATGTAGGCGGTTTACAGCTCAGTGAATGTCCACTGTGCATGTGTGTACATATGTGTCTGCATGTATGCACATGTAGGCGGTTACAGCTCAGTGGCAGAGCATGTCTCTAGCATATGCAGAACCTTTGGCTTCACAGTCTCACTGAAAAGTCATAGACACAAAGTGATGTAAGGAGTCTGAGGTTTTAGAGTAAGACGTGCCAGTCACTTGAAGCAACCAGCTTCAGCCCTTTCCACATGAACTGAGGGCTGGCACACTGGCTCAGTGGCAGAGGAGCTTGCTGCTGAGCTTCATGACTTGAGCCCAATCCCTGGGACCCATGTGTGGAAGGAGAGGAGACTCCTGCAAGTTGTCTTCAAACTTTCATCTCTCTCTCTCATCCCCTTTTAATATGAGGAATCCTTCTCATTCCTCGCTTTATTTATTGTTATTTTATGAGAGTGCTGGGAATTAAACTCGGGTGCTCTGCAGGGAATGAAGTGCTTGTCAGCGCTTAGTTATCTCTCCCGCCTTCTTTTCTCCCTTTTAATAGATGAATGTGTTTCTCCTGACATGTATAGTCTTCAGTTGTGTGTGTGTCTGTGTGAGTCTGTGTGTGTGTCTCTGTGTGTCTGTGTGTGTGTGTCTCTGTGTATGTCTGTGTTGTGTGCCTGTGTGTGTGTCTGTGTCTTTGTGTGTGTCTGTATGAGTTTGTGTGTATGTGTGTCTGTGTGAGTTTGTGTGTGTGTGTCTGTGTGTGTGTCTGTGTGAGTCTGTGTCTGTATCTTTGTGTGTGTGTCTCTGTGTGTGTCTGTGTGAGTCTGTGTGTGTGTCTCTGTGTGAGTCTGTGTGTGTGTGTATCTTTGTGTGTATGTCTCTGTGTGTGTCTGTGTGAGTCTGTGTGTGTATCTCTGTGTGAGTCGGTGTGTGTGTGTCTGTATCTTTGTGTGTGTGTCTCTGTGTGTGTCTGTGTGAGTTTGTGTGTTTCTGTGTCTGTGTGAGTCTGTGTGTGTGTCTGTGTCTTTGTGTGTGTGTGTCTGTGTGTGTGTTTGTGTGAGTTTGTGTGTGTCTGTGTCTGTGTGAGTCTGTGTCTGTATCTTTGTGTGTGTGTCTCTGTGTGTGTCTGTGTGAGTCTGTGTGTGTGTCTCTGTGTGAGTCTGTGTGTGTGTGTATCTTTGTGTGTATGTCTCTGTGTGTGTCTGTGTGAGTCTGTGTGTGTATCTCTGTGTGAGTCGGTGTGTGTGTGTCTGTATCTTTGTGTGTGTGTCTCTGTGTGTGTCTGTGTGAGTTTGTGTGTTTCTGTGTCTGTGTGAGTCTGTGTGTGTGTCTGTGTCTTTGTGTGTGTGTGTCTGTGTGTGTGTTTGTGTGAGTTTGTGTGTGTCTGTGTCTGTGTGAGTCTGTGTGTGTATGTATCTTTGTGTGCGTGTCTCTGTGTGTCTGTGTGTGTGTCTGTGTGAGTTTGTGTGTGTCTGTGTCTGTGTGTGAGTTTGTGTGTATGTGTGTCTGTGTGAGTTTGTGTGTGTCTGTGTCTGTGTGTGTGTCTGTGTGAGTCTGTGTGTGTGTCTGTGTCTTTGTGTGTGTGTCTCTGTGTGTTTGTGTGAGTTTGTGTGTGTCTGTGTTTGTGTGTGTCTGTGTGAGTTTGTGTGTATGTGTGTCTGTGTGAGTTTGTGTGTGTGTGTGTCTGGGTGTGTGTCTGTGTCTTTGTGTGTGTGTGTCTCTGTGTGTGTCTCTGTGTGTACGTGAGTTTGTGTATGTGTGTATCTGTATGTGTGTGTGTCTGTGTGAGTTTTGTGTGTGTGTGCTCTCTTATGCATATATGTATATATAGGTGTCCTTCCTCAGGATCTATCATCTATTGGAGACAGGATCTCCTGTGTTCTTGAGCTCCGGGGAATCAAACTCAGGTCCTCATGGTTGCATGGCAAGCACTGCACAGACCACACTATCTCCCCAGCACCAGGTTTTGGGTTGCTTTTTACTGTTACAAATAGAGCTATAATGGACAGCCCGAGCGAGTATGTGCATATGCAAAGGTTTCTGTAGGACAGGGTCCTGAAAACGGGTCAAGGGTGTAATTTGTAAGATGGAATCATTTTTTAATAATAACCAGATAAACTTGAAAGTCTCACTGGGGCAGGAATTGACTACAGCGACTACTCAATACATATTTTTGGATAAATAAACAATGTGATTAGTTTTCCCATTTTGGACATTTTTTCGTTTGAGTGTGAGGGCCAAAAAGTTGAAGGTTTAGCCTCAAGAACACATTGAAAGGGCTTTTGACTATGTCCTTTGTCTGACATTGTGCTTTTTCTGGTTCCCTAGAAATCTTTTTTTTTTTTTTTTTAATCAATGCTGACAATTGAAACAAGATGTCTTTACAAAGATTAATTTATTTTTATTTTATGTGTATGACTTCTGCCTGCACATATGTACGTGCATTGAGGTGTGCCTAGTGTCTGTAGAGGCCAGAAGAAGGCATTGGATCCTCTGGAGTTACAGATGGTTGTGAGCTGCCATGTGGGTGCTGGGAATTGAACCCAGGTCCTCTTGAAGAGCAGCCAGTGCTCTTAGCCACTGAGCCATCTCTCCAGCCCTAAATTTACAAATGTATTCCACACATGATTTCCGGATTACGTAGAAGAGAATGGCTTTGAAAACAATCTCAAGTTAGAATATTCTCCCTTATAATTTAACAGTTTCTGATGGTGCTGTATTCCTGTTTTAAAAGCAGAAAAAGCCAGGACCTGTGGCTCAGACAACTCCAACTTTCTAAGTCACTTTTCATCTGCAATGTGTGTGGGGTGCTATACAGCTAACACTGTGCATCTCACAAGACAGGAAAGGCAGCTCAGGGGAAGCTAGTGCATGCCCTTCATCTCAGCCTGGTCTGCAAAGCGAGTTCCAGGACAGCCAGAGCTACACAGAGAGACCCTGTCTCAAAAGCCAAAACCAAACCAAACAAATAGAAAAGACAGTTCCGCTGAATTCTGCTAGAATGCCAGTTTGATGCTTTCTCCAGTAGAAGCCATGCTGATATTGCTTCTCAGACTCTAGGATAGAGGACAATGCTGGCCTGATGGGATTCTCACCATCATCTGGGGAGACCACCCCAAGCAAACTCTTTATGCATGGTGAGCATAATAATCGTTGGTATTTACGGGGTATGCTATGTTACAGGATATATCTATTGTGTGATATGTCCAAATCCAGCACTTAACATTTCCTTCTTTTCCCTTACAGTTTCTTATAAAATATATAAAAATTTATTGCGTGGGGGGCAGGAAGGTGGCCCAGTGGTTAAGAGTACTTGCTACCCTTTCAGGGAGCCTGGGTTCAGTTCCCAGCACCCAGCACCCACACTGGGCAACTCACAACTGCAGTCCCAGTTCCAGGAGCTAGGACCCCCTCTTCTGGCCTTGTGGGCACCTGCATGAATGCAGTGCTCAAGTAGACAAGCAGGCATACACACATATACATAAATAAAAATAAATTTAAAAATTCAGAAAGAACAAATAAAATACAGTGCTCTATAGTCATGCCACTGTGCTGCAGAGCACACTCTAGTCTGGTTTCTGGTATTTTTTTCAGCCTCCCCCTCCTTCTTTTATAGACTCTCATCCATGGTCCACTGCCGAACACAGCCTCTTTGAGGTGGGAAAAATGTGCTTACAGGAGGCTTCCAAAGGATGGTGTCCGAGAGGGAAGAACGATGAGAAAATCTTCTCTCTTGGAGTCTTAGCTAAGTACACAAGCTCCTGGGCCTCAAAAATCTCCCCAGCAAAACATGATAGAGTCACCAGGAGGTGGAGACAGCAGGGTCAGAAGTTTGACACCAGCCCGGGAACATGAGAGCATTTCTCAAAACAAAAACAAAACCCAAACATATAAAAATTTCCTCCCTCCCCCAATCTTGGAAATTTTGCTGGAGCTGTTTTATTTTGGTTTTTTTTTTGTTTGTTTTTGTTTGTTTTTTGGTCTGCCTCCTTCTTGGTTTTGAAATCCTGATATGAGGTGCAGTGTGAATACTTCATCACGCATGAAGGAGTGAGCCCTTCCTACATTGCAAAGGATGTATGACTTCTAGAGTTTGGCGTGCACACACATATTTCTCCTTGAGCGTTGTTTTCGGTCTGTCTGGTGGTGGCAGTCATAAATCACAGTATGATTTGATCCTTCCTTTCAGCTGTCAGTGCAAGATGGAATTCTTTTTTTATTTTTATTTTTGAAGTTGTCCTTTATAAAGAAGAAATGTTTTATGGCAGGGCTTGACAGCATTGTAGAATAAATCTTGATCAACTAATTTTCTCTAGGATTGTAGTTTCACTTTAGAGAGGTCGAACCCAGACTGAGCCTTTGGCATTTGTTAAGTGTGCTGTTTCCTCTCAACCCTACCTTCTGAACCTATGACAGTAAATGTGAGCCCTCGGGGGTCTCAGAGGTGAGAAATGAAAGCCCTTAGGATGACACAGATCATTTTCCTATGGAAGGTTCTGGATTGTTCTATTGACAAGGTGGATTCTCAGTGAGTGTAGCTGAATCTTAAAGTCCTGAAACAAAGGAGCCCCGGCTGGAGCAGAAATAGTTTGTTTGTTCCTAGGCTAAATTAATATTGTGCCAACAGGTAGAGAGTGCAGAAAGGTGAAAGGTCACTGAAAGCCAGACCACTAATCATACCTTTCAACATCTTCACAGCCACAGTCCGGCAGGTGGGTGATTTCTTAATGCCAAATGCAGATGCTTGAACCACTTTTCCAAAGGCCCCTCTCCCGAGTGATTTGCCTACAAGAGATGAGGGTATAGGTTTGTTTGCAAAGCCAACAGCGAGTCTGAGCCTTTACCAGGAAGGAAATGCTGTGTTGTACATGTTATGCAAGGCACACATCTTTGAAGGGTATCTGCAATGAACTAACCCCAAAGGAGGCCAAGTGAGTGCATTTCTGGTGTCCCTTCCTCTGAACTCATTCCTCTGCCTCTGACCCCCTTCCCCTGTCCTTTAAACCTAGTCTAAGCTTATAGAGCATTCAAAGAAAGAAAATGGCTATTTCCCCTTGCCCTAGAGTCTTGCAGAAGGGAGAAAATACCAAACCCATGTCATTGTTTCATGACCGAGATGCTCCAAGCCCTCTTTCTTGTCTCCAAGTGATCCCCTCTGTTTTCTGCTGTAGGGATGAATGGTAACTGCTCTGGGTGTAACACTGCCTTAGATTGTAAGAATAAACACGGTCATTTCTCAGACTTCCATGTGGGTCAGAGCACGCATTCCCTGGTAGCTACTATATGATTAAAAGATCATTTCAGGCCCTTGTGGTTTTCCGAACATGAGCCATCAAACACGGGTAGTAATTTGCCTCAGCCCCAGAGAGATGATTGCCCAAAGCACTAAGAAAGCAGGGTTATCTTCTGTGGTGGCCATTTGTTTCTATAGTGACTGTTAATACACATCTTTCCCCATCCTTGAGTGAGCTAACTTGACTCAGAGAGGGCAGGATGTTGTCTGAATTATCAAGGAACTGGTGTAGTAACTGGTATAAAGGAGGCCATGGCTAGTTACAGCAGAATGGAGGGGCCTCCTAGGGCTTTGGTGGACAGTAACCAGAAAGCTCCATGGAGTTCCCTCTAGGCAGAATACTCCAGAACATCTCAGCTACCTTTTCTATTTAGGGTTCTCTTTTGAAGAATAAGAAAGCTAAATAGAACCATAAGAAACTGGCTATTCCTAGCTTGGTATGCTAAAGAAAGAATAAACCAAGAGAATCACCTTTTTTTTTTTTTTTTTTTTTTTTTTTGGCTGGCGATGTGTCCTCAGGGCCAGGGCTGGGTGAGAGGGATAGACATTCTAGAATGCCATTGGTCAAAAGAAAATCCTGCCTGTTTGAAGGGTAATTTAACCTTCTTTTCCATCCATATTGCGCTTCCTCAGACTGCCCTGGTAATGTGCCTTCAACTTCAGTGAACTGGCCCTCCTTCTGAGTTCCGCCCCCTCAAGGTGTATGTGTGTGTGTCTTTGTAAGCTCTGTGATGAACAACATTTATCATGCTAGAGGCTTGTGCAGCGATGCATGGCTGCTCAGAAGTCACATCTTGCTGCTGCTTCAAGGCTACTGCCACCCATGAGGCATCCAATGAGGACCCGGGCAGTCTCAGTGACAAGTGCCATCACAAGAGCTGTCTCCTGGGACACAGTCTGCTCGGTGAGGGTGAGCCAGGAGACGACACGGTTTTCCAGAGCCAAACAGGAACTGTTGGCAGCAGCTAAACCTGATTCCTCCCGGAGCATGAAATGGGGAGAGGCACCGACACTTATCTTCAGGTAAAATGATCTGAACCAGGACGGACTCTTATGTTAAAACAGAAGGCAACCAGTGGCTCCCCAAAGTGTCAAGATTAGGTGGGGAAGAGCACTTGGGAGGCAGGTGGATCTCTTCGAGTTCAAGCCCAGCTTGGTCTCCAGAGCAAGTTCTAGATCAGCCAGGGCAGTTACACAGTTAAACAGATAAACCCTGGGAGTGTGTGTGTGTTGAGGGGAGGAGAACCACCTTCATTAACAACAAAAGGACATATTTGAGTTGGAAGTTATTCTTGGCTTTTATTTTCAGAGTAAAAAATGTTGCTCAGTTGTATCTCAGCATCTGATGAAAAATGTCCCAAGCCCAAGGATTATCTGATAATCTCTCTACATACTCCAAAGGTTTCTGGCCTTTTCCTGTGTCCATCTCTACACACCCACTTCTGGGCCTTCACAGGGTGTTTTGCTACAAGTGTTTGGGCTTCCTCTTCCATCAGTGGTTACATACTGGCGCTCCCTGGGCCACATCCCCATGAACCCACATGAAGCTATTGTAGGCTTGTTAATCATCTTGTGCATTGGAACTATCCTCAGACTCCTGGCTCTAGTTTCAACCAGACTGGTTCACTCTGAACTTGACCTGGCCTGATATTTTTTTTTCCCTAGTGTTCAATAGTTGAGAAATATGTTAGGTCACGGTCACACCATGCTATAATAGTACCAGAATGGCCTTGAAGAGCCCTAGCTGTCTAGCAGGGGTGCAGGGTAGCATAAGCTTGGCCCCCACTAGATTTTCAATATGAAATGTCCTCCATACATTGAAGTATTGAGTGAAGGCTTAATCCAGAGCTGTGCTGTTATTTGAGGTGAGGTGGGCTAAGCTGGAGGCTGGAGGTCACTAGTGGAGGCTTTTTGGGGGCGTGGTTATTCCTGCCCTTGTCTGCCTGTCTCTCTTCTCCCTCACTTCTGTGAAGTGAGGAGCAGCCATGCTCTTAGGCTTCTCTCACACTGATGCTCTGCCTGAGTGCAATGCCAGGTCACGATGGGCAGGACCTCCTGAAACCATTAACAATGAACAAATCCTTCCCCTCCCAAGTTTCTGTCAGCTACTCTGGTGTCTGTGACAAAAGTCAACTAATCAATGCCACCCCTCTTAGGCAATCAAGGGAACTGGTCTTATTGGCTGCTGTGATTGGGCCAGCTCCAGACTCCCCTTGTACCATGTTAGACCCTGCATATCACTTGCTAATAGAAATATACTACGATGTCAGACAGTATCCTGTACACGTATGGAGCAGCATCCTCTCCCAGGGTTAGTAAGGAATCCTGAAGGAGCCAAGCTTTCTTCTTTTTCCATTTCAGCAGCTGTGCTAACAACACCGAGCTCCGACTGAACAGTCACATAGTACAACTTCTGACTGGCCTCCTACAAGGTGGGGCTTTGTAGCCAACAATAAACACTGGTAAAATTACCTCTGGGTCTGTATATTTCTTACCCCCCCCCCCCATGTAACACTGCCTAGAAAACCATTCTTTTTTTCCTTCTCCACCAATTTAGTTGCAACCTTGGTTACTTTCTGTTGCCAGTCATGATCTCAAATCACTTTGTCATTTTTTTGGCTATCAAGAACCAAGAAGTCTGGGGTCTCCTGGCTCCCACGTTAATCAGAGGAACACTCTTCCCCATCTTGTGGCCATACTGTGCACTAAAAAGCTTGACACCCGTTCCCACCAATCAGAGACATTCAGATGGACAGCAGCCAAATCCCAGCTGAGGCTCTCACAACAGCAAAGCACTCACCAAGAAAAACCTTCAACGAGGGAAATCTTATGAAATGCGAGTCTGTGAATCCCCTGAGTCTAAGGGAATTCTGGAGACTGGGAAACAGCCTAGGGGGATGTGCTGTGGATTATAGTAAGTGGGGATGAAGGGAGGGCGTGGTTGGGGTAGTGGGCCAGGAGCAGGATCTTATGGCTCCTGTCCTGGAAGAAGCATGTTTAATCCCAGCTAACGAGTCTGGAAAGCAGTATGGCCTGAAAGCAGCTCCTGATTGTGGGGGAATGATGCTGTGTTCCCTGCCAAGGTCACTGAGGGTCTCAGTGAGCTGCGTTAAAACTCAGTCTTGCAGAAAGAATTCATCCAATGTGCTACCTGAATTTAACTGCGCCATATTTTGTAGATCCGCCTCCTCGCTCCCATCCCCAACTAGCTGTTTCTTGCTTTCTCCTGCTTTTAGCTAACTTCTGATCTTTTTTCCCAAGCCTAACTGGTTGGTACTTTCCCTGTAAGCAGAATCATTTCAAGACCTAAGAGAAAAAAAAAAAAAACCCAAAATCCCAAGCCACTTCACCCTGTCTGTCACCACCACCCCAGGTGAGCTTGCCTGTGAGAGAGAAGGGTCAGAACGCCAGGGCAATCCTCTGCCAGAGAGCGACAGAGGACATTGGGCTCACAATCTGTTTTCCTAGTTCTAACCGCTAATGAGTCTGGCACACACAGGAGCTAGTGGGAACTTTCAAAAGCCATGCTCCAAACCATTACGGGTAGGAGTGATTGAGGCTGCGATTGTTTGTCGGCACCAAAGCTGGCGATGAATGTGTTGTGATGTCTGAGCCAGAGGAACTGGGGGTGAGCACAGGGGCCTGCTGTTTACCACATCTGTTCTACCTGGAAAATCCGTCTCTGCTTTTCAAAAGTGAAACTTAAGTGATCCCTTGTGGTTGGACCACGAGCACAGGGCAGTCACAAGACATCTTCCAACACGTAAATTTGCACAGAGCTTGATTTAACTAAGCCTCACTTGGCTCAATTGTGTTCTAGGCAACATGTTTAGTCTCCAGTAGTTTTGATATTTAAGAGTGCCTGGGCTTGTAAGCCTTGGACACTCCCTGCTTCTCCCTCATTTACCTATGAGCTAGAGCCTAAGCTTGGGGTGAAGAGACTCAGACATCTTGGGCATCTCTCTGGCTGATGCTGGAACCTGTTGCTCAGATGCAGTGTTCAATAACTACTCAATAAACACAAGGACGCTTCTAGTTGCCTTGTTCTGTTGTCTCGACAACAGCTTATGTCCTCTCGGTCCATGACCACAGCTAGAAGGTAGGCAGCTGGAGGGTAGACGCCCACATCTAGGTCACTGCTACTTTTCTTCTAACAAGTGTTTTACAGAGAATCAGTGGTTCCAATAGGCTTGAGAACCTGCCAAGCAAAATACGTTACCTAGTTTAAGTCTTTCCCGAGCAAACTCCCACTTGCTGGCATCATAGGGAAGCCGTTCACACTGCTCATCCAGGGGGACTTCATCTGGGTCCATTATGATTGACAGGTAGTCCGTTTTTACTTCAGAAGAAGACTGAGGAACAGAGAATCCCCCCGAAGTCACCAAGAAGAAAAGAAACAACTTTTTAAAACCCCAGTTACTCACTTTATGATACTTTGCAACATCTACCGCTTTGCATCATTTGGCCGAGTGCAGAGGGGCTTCCTATACACACTGTGGTGGTTTGAATCTGAATGGCCTCCATAAGCTCATATATTTGAATATTTGGTTCCCAGTTGGTGGAACTGTTTAGAAGGATTAAGAGGAGTGGCTTTGTGGGAGGAGGTGAGTCACTGGGGGTGGGCTTCGAGGTTTCAAAAGCTCAGGCCAAGCCCAGATCAAGTTCAGTCTACCTTCCCCTCTCTCTGCATGGAACTTCGTGGATCATCTGTGCTCTTAGCCACTCTCCAGTCCCACCATGCTCAGCACCATGATGACCATGGGCTCACTCTCTGAAACTGCTAAGCAGGCCCCACAATCAAATTTTTAAAAAAGGTTTCCTTGGTCACGGTGTCTCTTCACAACAATAGAAGAGTGACTGAGACAGACACACTGGCGGGTGCCATTTCCAGGGGATAGTTCCTTACTCTTTCTTTTATGACATCTCCGCAGTAACAGTAGCATCTTATCGTGAATAAATGTGCCTTAGACCTTCACCGGTCTTATGTACACATCATGTTCTGAACCAACCATATGAGAACTTTTCTTTGAAAAATGAAGAATATTTAGTACAATTCTAAATAGTGACTGAAAGCTTTCCATGGCTGCTCTAGACATTTTTTTATTTATATATTTTTATCTTATGTCTATGAGTGTTTTGCCTGAATGTATGTAAGAGTACCATGCCTAGCTGGTACCCATAGAGGTCAGAAGAGGGGATCAGATTCCTTAAAACTGGAGTTACAGATGGTTGGGAGCCATAGTGTAGATGCTGGCAACAGAACCCAGGTCCTTTGGAAGAGCAGCAGTGCTTTTAACTGCTGAGCCATCTCTCCAGCTCTGCAAAGCCCTTTCTATTCTCAGAAACAGAGGCTGACAATTTTAAAGGTTGAGGAGTAAATGGAGACACATCTTGAGTTCCTTGGGACATTGTTTAGATAAGACAGGAACAGTCGAGTGATTGCTTGGAAATGCAGCTCAAACCCAGAGGATAACTAACCCAGTTAGTAGATTGACACCCACAGTATATCAGCAGGTTCATTTCCTATTAATGGACACATTTCCAGGGCTGATGATTGAGCTTCTGTGGGTAGACTTGGACAGGACAGGAAGGATGGGATTCCACAGAACCCTTGCCACAAAGTCGCATAAGCTTCACTGAAATGAGGTTGGTCTTCTCCTATGCAGTTTGTTTCCCTGATGGAGAGGAAGCGTGACGTAGGGGAAGACTGACTTTTCATATATACCACTTCACACCCACATCATTCCTTGGCCCTTACTCGCCTCGCTCCGTGCAGTCACAGCTCATCCATCATTTGTTCGCAAGCTTTCACCTTCCAAAAATTATCATTAGAATGTGGGACAAATACCTCAGGGCAGAAAGTTTGCTCAGCCTCCAATAAAGGGTGAAAAGTCAAAAGATAAGGAGCATCACTATGGGTGTTAGGCTACTGTAGGTGCTGGGTACTCAGGGAAGGAGCTGCTGGTATAATTTCGATGACTAACTTTTTCGTGTTGATTATCACCAAGGCAAACTACTAAAAAGTGTATGACAGCTGGAACCCAGCAAGGGACACCTTGGGCTTCTGCAGGATAGGGAGGTGTCAGGGATATGGACTAGGGTAAGGACAGGCCGTGGGGGGGGGGGTTGTCTCATGTGGCTCCTGTGGAATCCAACATTTTTATCTCAGTGAGGCAGATGAGAGGGAAGTATGTTGGCAGGGTACTAGTTGACAAATATTTTTTCTTTTAATTGACACTAGCACTTGGCACTTGACACAGCCACTTGGTACTTGGCACAGAGGATGACCGCCTGGATCTGAGCCACCCTTTGACT
Source organism: Phyllotis vaccarum (assembly GCA_033318265.1). Taxonomy (NCBI): domain Eukaryota; kingdom Metazoa; phylum Chordata; class Mammalia; order Rodentia; family Cricetidae; genus Phyllotis; species Phyllotis vaccarum. The sequence goes on along the minus strand of JARWLC010000009.1, from coordinate 139,424,841 downwards.
TCAGCCAAATGACCTCCCAGGCAAGTTGCTTAACTCCCCTAAAGCTGGTTTGCTTATCTGTGAAATGGTGATCATAATTGAACTTATCTGAGAGGGTTGCCATGGATATCAAATGATTGACCAACCTGTTGGAACAAGTCCTGGCTTCTAGCAAGTATCAATAAACGTTGGCCATTGTTCTAACACTGCTCTACCAGGTGGAGACAAGAAGATAAGACACATTCTTTATCAACGAGGGATTAGCATTGTGGTAAGAAAAGCCACAGGGACGTGCATCTTTGTAGACCCCTGGTTCACCTTTGCCTCCTTCAGTCAAGTTGTACATGATCTCTTGACCCCACCAACTCGTACACTGTGGAATCTTGGCACTGTAAGAGCCCTCTTAAATCTGTTCTAGATCTTTCCATTCTTATCCATAACGTCTTGCTGGGTAAGATTTGCTGCTGGGGTGAGGGGAGGAGAGGAGGCAGGGTAGAGTGGTTTTGTCTGCTCATGCCTTCCAGTTACGCTCTTCCAAGCCTACCTTAAGCATTGCTTACCTCTCCTCCTGTGCCTTTCTGCCCCAGTCCTGTACCTCAGCAGGCTTCTTCTTCTTTTTTTTTTTTTTGCAAGTACTCCCCAGAAGATGTATTCTCTCCTTTCAAAACTATTGATTCCTTCTAAAGTAGGGGCCTTGTCAGGTCTCGAAACCAAAGATTCCACGTGCCAAGATCCTGACATCCTATATCACCATGAAAGCGGCCACCTCTCCCTTTAAGATTCTGAATCTCAATTAGAGGTCAGACAGCCTGTGTTCAAAACTAAACTCCTATAATGACACTTGGACCCATGTCTTTACCTCAGGGAGCCTCAGCTTCCCTCTCTTAAATGGAAATAACAATACATTTCCCTCTTTGACATTTTGGTAGAATGAATGGAGCCTCTGCACAAGGTGTTTGATTTGGGACAACCATAAAGGAGAATCTCTAGAAAATGCAGGAAGCACCTAGTGGTGGCTCACACCTCTAATCCCAGCACTCAGGAGGCAGAGGCAGGAGGATCTCTGAGTTTGAGGCCAGCCTTGTCTACATAGTGAGTTGCAGGACAGCCAGGGCTACACAGTGAAACCCTGTCTCACCTCCCCTACACACACTCACAAAGAAAGAAAAGAAAGAAAGAAACCTTGCTTTTCTCAAGTTCCCTTGATGTTCCCTCCTAAAGCTCTCTCAGCTCTAACCCTCTAGCTGGTCTGAGGCTTTCTCACACCATTAATTACTCCATCTCCTAAGTGCCTAGGGGTTGATTCTGGTCTTCATGGTTAGGCTTCTAGACCAGAAAAAAAAAAACACCCCCACCACCTCCCCTAACTGGAGTAGCAGCCTCTTCTTACCACACCTCACTTCGGCTTACCACCCCTCCTCTGCCTTCCACAAAGCCCTCAGCTGGCAAACTTCTTCTGCCCAACTGGACTCAGCAGCCCTATGCCGTCCTTGCCTTGGCACCCCCACCTCATGACAGCTACTCTGTGTGCTCTGTTCTTCTATATCCTGCTACTTCTAACACTATTTCCTTCACAGTCCACACCACCCCTCACACATTTTCCTCCCCTCCCCTCCCCTCCCCTCCCCTCCCCTCCCCTTCCCTGTCGCATGGCTTATTCTGTATTCTTACCCGTTTCAGTTTCCGGATGAAGAGAGTTAAAAGAAGCCAGAAGAGAGTTGCAGCCACGCAGGTGCACGTTAGAGTGATCAGCTCCAGGTTTGACTTGTCCGAGGATCCTAGGGGCGAGAAATCACAAAGATGGGGTACAAAGAGGCCCTCAAATGCAGCACCTCCCTCTGCTCTAGCTGGGCATGTGCAGGAGCGCAAGTTTCATCTAAGACATGCCATGAGCGCACACCCAAAGGCCCTTCTAGAAATCTGCCGAGTTTGTAAATGGTATTCTCAGAAATGGTTAATTAAAAATCAAAGGAGATGGTAAAGAGGAATGAAGTTAAGGCCGGGGAAAGATCTTTAAAGTGCTAAATCTGAAATATCTTAATATCTTAAACCCTGATTGGTTTCAGAGAGAGAGAGAGAGAGAGAGAGAGAGAGAGAGAGAGAGAGAGAGAGAGAGAGAGAGAGAGAAGGGCCCCTTTGGGAATCACAGAATTCTTCAAAGCTGACATTGAAAATAAGAATAAAACCCAAGGACAGACACACCCACCCGCTTGCTTCTTTTGGAGCAGCCACTTGGAATGACCTGTCCCCTGTACTGGCTGAAAGGAAAGAGGAGGCCATGGACCTGCCCAGTCATGTGGATTCCAGGGTTAAGAGCACAAAAGCCTCCCACGATGAGCAGCGTACAGTCAGTAAGAGAAGGGCCCACTGGCTGAGCAGGGTTCCTTCCTAAAGATTCTAGTGGGCAAGTCTCTGGGAATTCTGAAGAAGCATTTTCTTCTTTGATTCGACAAAGGGTGTTAGGCCAAGGCCAGATGAGAGGGTTCTTAGGCATGATGGGTCTGCTGATCAGTTGCTGGTCACTTACACATATGGTATGCTCATACCCACCCCATGGACACATATGACTTACTGTGGGGTCCTTTGTCTTAATTCAACTAAGTTCTGCTACAGCAATGGTAGGTGCTGGAGGAGATGGGAAGGTGAGTAGTAGAGGATCAGCACATTCAAGAGTCACAGTGAACCAAACCAAGTGTCTCACAACAAACACAGGGACATTAGCCTCACTTTATTTTTTATACTTTGAAACAGGGTCTTTCACAAATGGATCCCCAGAGGGCCTTGAACATCATCCAAGGATGTTCATCACCATACATCACCAAGGATGACTTTGACCTTCCTGCCTCCACCTTTCAAAGTCAGGATTATAAGGGTGCACCACTATAACCAGTTCGTGCAATGCTGGGGATCAAACCCAGGGCCTCGTGCATGCTAGGTGAGTACAGTATCAACCAGGCTACACTCATAGCCCAGAGACAATCTTGTAACTGCTTCAGAGTCTGAGGATGTGGCTGGGGTGGTAAAAGTGTTAGCCATGCAGACCTGATTGCTTGAGTTTCATTTCCTAGAATCCATGGGGGAAAGCTGGATATCGACACACACACTTGTAATTTCCAGCATGCCTGTGCTGTGGGATGTCTTTCTGTACACTGTGATATATGTTCCTCTCGCTGGCTGATAAATAAAACTGTTTTGGCCAATAGCCAGGCAGAATAAGGTTAAGCAATACATTCAAATTAAAGACGGAGATGAAGAAGGGTGGAGTTGTGGGAGATGCTGCCAGCAGCCTGAGAAGCAATATGTGGAAGGACCAGTAAGCACTGGGCCATAGATACATAGATTAATAAAACTGGGCTAACTTAAGATGTAAGAGCTAGTTAGCAATAAGCCTGATGGCTTGTAAGTAATAGAAGCCTCGTTTATTTGGGATGGTGCAGCTCCTGGAGCAGGCCGGACAGAAAAGCCTCCACTTAGACTCCTGGGTGAGATGCAGGAAGAGACAGGAGGTTCCCTGGGCTAGTGTGACATGATCAGCATAATGACAGAGGCAAGACCCGCCCCAGAACAAGACAGAGAGAACAGCTTCCACAAAGTTAGCCTTGGATATCCACACATGTGCTGTGCATGTGCCCCCCACCCCAGGAAACAAATGAAATTTAAAATGCTTAGGAAACAGAGGGTCCAATGCCCTCTGGAAGATGTATTTTAAGTAGACTTTGATTGGGAGTCACAGAGGCAGGGAAGAGCACCATGGAAGTAGGAACAGCATTAAGCAAAGCCTAAGCATTATGATAGGAGGCGCAGGACAGACGGATGGATGGAGCACTTGTGTGATGAATGCATTAATTGGGACCAGTGAGGAGCCCTGCACAGAATTACAGCAGACAGACACTCTGGAAACCTGGGACACAGCTGACGAGTGCATGCTGTGCTGGGGTCTCTTCTAAGGCCTGGCATATGTTTATTAAGATTCCTGCCAATGCCATGAGCTAGGTTTTCCCCATTTCTTGAATGAGGAAGTTGAGGGTGCGGAGAGATTAGGCCCCTTGCCTCTGAGTGGTGGGGCTGTGGTTTTAACCAGCTGATTGGAGTCCTGTGCTTAGCCACCCCGTGTCTAAGGGTATTGCCACTTCCTCCTCTCCTTTTATCTTCTGAGCCTGTCTGAGAGTCTGCTCTACTTTCACTGCGTGTGAAGAAGGGATTAGCTCCTCCCTCAGGCCACTTTGACCACCCTGATCTCATCTTCCTCTTGCCTGTCTCCAGTCACCTCTGACCCTTTCCAGGCCATAAATTCAAGCCTGCCATTCATCTGCCTCCATGCCGGTGTCAGGATAAAATTCCAATGGTGAGCTGGCAGTACAGCTCAGGGGAGGTGTGTGCTTTGCATGATAAGACCCTGGCTTCTGTGCCTAACACTGACATTTTTTTTTCCTTTTAAAGACTAGTTTAATTTTTATCTTTTGTCATGGGTATTTTGCCTGTGTGTATGTATATGTGCCAGAGTCTGTGGAGGCCAGAAGAGAGAATTGGATGCCCTGAAACTGGAGTTACAGATGGTTGTGAACCACCATATAGGTGCTGGGAACCGAGCTGGGTCCTCTGTAAGAGCAGCTGATGGTCTGAACTGCTGAGCCATCTTGTCAGCCCTACTCAGCTCTTATATCCTTCACCCTCACCGTACATCCTCAGAGTGGTAAAACTACAAGCCAAAGTTCATGGCTTTCTTTATGGATTTCTTTAAGGCACACACACACACACACACACACACACACACACACACACACACACACACACACACACACACACACGCTTATGCTGCAGATCAGTTCTGTGCTAAGACTGGAACCTTCTGAAGGCACCCTGCAGTGGCCACCCACTGCACTGTTGCTGACAGCACTGTCTTCACAGGGGCTTTGCATTCACTCCCAGCATGGAATGTGAAGCCAATGGCCCTCTCAGATTGTGGGAACTTTCCCATTGCATTCCGTGTGACAGGAAGCTGGCCCCCAAAGTCTAATTCCATAGTCCTTACTCAAGCAAAATTCCTGTCAGTGGGACTATTCGTGTGCAAACACACGTTTAAAGAACTAACTCATTTGATTATGTTTAAGAAAAATGTTCATCGAGCTCCATTTAAATAAAGTATAAATCTCAGCACTTTAGCACATACACCAAAGCAGCTATGGTCTCCTTTGACAGTTCTCTCTCTCTCTCTCCTAAAGAGCTGTCAGGACAGGCTTTTGCTGAGCAGGCTGAAGGACTTAGGCGCTTTCTCTACACACTAGCCTGGCTAAACAGAGCTTCAACTTGTTGGTGAGCTGCAATCAGCTCCATACACAAAATAACCTAGCTGCTCAGAGCCAGAGGCAAGATGGATGGGACTTGATAATCATTAGGAGTAAGTGTTGGTCTAAGGGATGTCAGTCCTATAAACTGTGTAAATGGACAGTCTATGGCTGTTTTTCCTTAGGATGCTGATGGGAATGTGGCCAAGAATTTATGTAATGGTGCCTTTGTTATCAATTATCACTCTCTTGCACAGACAAATGTATGTTAGTTGCTTTCCCAGGCTTTGTGCCATCCCTCCGGGCACCACTTAGCCGCTAGTCTGAATTCTGAAGGGTGAAATTCCTTGTCATTGCGTGGTGTCTGCATTGCATGATGTCTCGAACCTTTCTGGTGCTGATGGCAGCACATCTTTGCAAGAAAGTTACCAGTGTAGGCTTTAGCTGGGTAGAGCAACCTAAGCAAAAGTTTAGTTGTTTTTGCTTTATCTAGGCATCTACACACTGGTCTGGCATGTGGCTCATGTGGCTACCTGCCAGCACCTCAGGTAGCAGAGCCACCAGCTCACCACACAAAATGTAACAGTTCCCAAGAAGGAAATCACCAGTGAGTTTTGGCCCCAGAGCCTACCCTGACCTGTGAACACTGGAGCAACTACCCTCAGGAATTGGAAATATATCCTGCACGAGCCTGTGAGCAGCAGTGTGGTGGAATGAAGCCTTAGTTTCTTTTGAAAAATGAAGATAACAGGGGTGATTGTGCAAACTGATGTTCAGTATGGTTTGAAACTTTCCTCCCCCTCTCTCCTCTTCTCTTAACCTCTTTTGACTTTTAAACACAGTTTCATGGGCCAGAGGGACTACTCAGCAGTTAAGAGCACTGGTTGCTCTTGCAGGGGACCCAGGTTCAATTCCCATTTCCACAGCACATAATCAGCTGTGACTCCAATTCCAGGGGATTTGACACCTTCTTCTGGCCTCCTCAGGCACCAGACATACACAGTACACAGATGTACATGCAGGTAACAACACACACACACACATACACAATTAATAAAATAAAAATAAATAAATATGAATTTATTTTTCCTCATGACTTTTTTGGATCTCTAGTGCAAGATAATTGGGTTAGACTTGTTTTTGCTTTATTTCACTTTTTTTTTTTTTTCTGTCAGGCACACTCCATGCGTCATAGCTTGCCTTTTCTGCCTGAAACAAACCGGATGTTGACAGAATTGCCCAGCATCTTTTATGGTAATTGACTTCCCATAAGGTTCTACATGACCCCACGGGGTAGGGTAGGTGAATTAGGGTCTACTGTTATTTTAATTTGAAGTAATAAATAATGTAGCTGAAATATGCTTCTTTTGTGTTTCTACCTCAGGCCCAGGGAAATTCAATAAAGATTTATATGTATTAGGAAAGTCTAGATCCCTTTTTAATAAGCTGAACACAAGTGCCATCATCTACCTGAAGGCTTCCCTGTACTGGGTTAGATCTCTGTAATGTTTTTTGATTCTTTTTCAGAATCTGTATAGGCCAATATTGATCTCCTCTCAGGATGGTGATAGGTAGATATACTATAATTGAATTAAATTTGAAGTATCTTTTTGAGAGTAATTAAAAACCAAGCAATTAAAACTGCAATTTGTAACATTTTTCTCTGTAATGAATTTTTATCACAACAGCTAATCCTTAAGCCAAACAGGAATGCTGTGGTTTGGGACACCATCTAGGTGACTCACAGTGAGCTCAGGAAAAATATGCAGTACTGAAGGTTTTGCTGGAGTAAAGGACCACATTAACCAACACTAATAATAGGGAATACTTCAGATTTTATCAGGACATTTCTTTTTATCCTGTAACAGCCCTGGAGAGACTGGTTGACCACTATTCACACGCCCACTTTGTACTGTGGAAACGGAAATACTAGGAAGAGGGGACATTTCCCCTCAAGTGACTCAGCTCCTGAAACAGAGACACCCTGCTGCTGAGATGATTCCCACAAGCTCTGTGATCTGAGACACAGCAGAGGACAGAGACTCATGTATTGCTGATTCTCAGCTCTGTCATTCTCTAGCCTTCTCTGTGGGTTTCTCTTTCTAAATTCTTAGTTTCAACAACTGAACTTTCTCACAGGATTGTTGCAGAACTTTAGCAGGGAGTGGGGGTGTGGATGGAAAGATGATTTTTCAGAGGACCTGGATTCAGTTCCCAGCAGCTCTGTGTTCATTCACTATCTGCAACTCCAATTCCAGAATCTTTGATGCCCTCTTCTGGTCTCTACAAGTATTGCATGCATATGATGCACATTGGTGCACACAGAGAAAACACCCATATACATAAGAATCAAATAATTAAGTAGACTAGTATATGCTTGCATAACACAGTGTATCAAGTGCTTGATAAGACGGGGATAATTGATAGGCCCAAGCCTTTTCAGGGCCCAACACATGTTAACAAAGCTACCATCTATGTTCAGGATAGCCTGTATAGATTCGTGTCAGCCTGATTTCCATGGGAAGAAACAAGATGGGTATGTTGGAAGTCTAATTATTTTGCTTTAAAGACTATCTACAAAGATCTTAACTCACCTTAACTGAACTCTGGCACCATTTTTAAAAATTTCTGCTAAGGTAAGGTTTATTATACTTTGGAGCTGAAAAAAAAATTTTTTTTAAAGTGTGTATATTTAGGACCTTTAGCCTCCCATGTACAATTGGGAATAGGTAATTCAGGGACACCCCTGAAAATTGCCAGCATCTATGAGGGGAAAATCATGAAGGCCCAAGTTTAGGCAGACAGGTCAGGGGGAGCCCAAAGGGGATGTGGGAAAGGCACAGTTGACCACAGTGGGACATGGGGACTAAGCTTGTTTGGAGCTGTTTTTATTCTTAAACCTCAGCATATATAGGGAATGAGGTGCCTGCTTCTCACTGTGTGGGCCCTTTCTCAAGCCGATGGGAGTGAGCAGCTACTGTGCTTCATGTCTGCACACTGTATCTGTGATGCCACGTCCTGCATTTAGGCTGTGATCCGCTTTGTGTCTTCTCTCAAGTCATCCGTCATCGTTAGCAGATGCTTCTAATGGTCATCACTCTCTGAGGTGTTTTAATTACGGATACTGTTAAAGTACAGCAATGGCTAAGTCTGCTGTAAGAGGAGTTCTTGTGCTATAGATCTCAATGAAAAGACTTGGAGCTTAGCTCAAGTCTTTGGATACAAATGGGCTGAATATGTTAATTTCAGAAATGATCTTCATTGCTGACACTTTTACTGTGGTCTTGGCACTGGACAACCCCCAAGGGGGGGGGTGGGACTTCCACATGTGTTCAAGGTCCAGTCCAAACCAAACAGAACCTGGGATTATTTAAAGAAGCCACTTTGACTCCACAGTCCATTTATCCTTTTCAGATACAAAAATAACACATTGTTTTATCTCTGAGTATAAGACTCATTTCAAAGGAAATAAAATGAGCAGACCGTTTCCTTCCTGACTGATTCCTGAACCTCTTTAAAATCTGTTAAACATAGCCACAGACACAACCCATGTGCCTAGATTTCCTAAACTTGACTGGACAAGATAGGAGTATACCAGGAAACCACGTCTGAAGTTCAGGGATGCCTCAGTGCCCCTCAATAACAGGAGTCATGCTTTCAAGGGCGAGAGTCCAATTTCAATTATCAGATAATCTGCGGATAACTGTGGTCAACTGCTCTGAGCAGCATCACGTGACCACATTAATTCAGGGAGCCCAAAGTACTTACTGGACCTATACGTAGGCTTCTCTGAATTTCATATACTCTCAACTTGCACACTGCTCTCTATTTCGAATTCTATTCTTATATAGATCTGAAACCTGCACCCTGGAAACCTCCATCTGTGAGGCTTTGGAGAGCTGGCACATGCGAATGCTGGGGTCACAGATGTCGTAAAGCACAAGACCAAGTGACAGGGCTTCTGAGAAGCCCAGGCCATCCTGGCAAAAGAGGGAAGAGTTACACTTGGTATGCACACTCCTACTTCATGGCAGGGCCTCTCAGACCACCCGCCATGCAGCAACTGCTGACCATATTGCCCACTAGAGAACATGGGAACAGATACTTAGCCAGGTGAAGCAGCCCTGTGGTGGGCTGAGGTGAGTCTCAGAAGAAAGTGAACTTGGTTCATCAGGGCTGTCACTGCCTGACTGAGAATCAAGTACAGCTTCCTGACTCTGGGGGCTCCTAACTTCAGCTCCCATTTAACACCTTCCGAAGGAGGCTAAGGGGCTCTCTTGATTTGGGCTTTTCCCTGGCCCGATAAAGCTGCTGCAGTGGCCATATCTGATGTCCACACCAAAGACAGAGGAGCAGACTGTTCTAGAAGGGGCTGTTCAAACAAGATGCTTGCTCTATCTCTCTTGATGTGTGGCAGAATTAGACTATTTAAAACGTGGAAGATTTGGGAGACGGAAGAACATTCCCCAGGCTGTTTGGGGGATAGCTACCTTCCTTTTGGAGGTACAGATTTGTGGTAGAACAGTTTCAAGCCTCTCTTCCTTTCTGGTTTTTCCCCCAAAGCAGCAAAATGTTCTCATATCGACCACTGATCCCTGGGCAGTGGCTACTGAACAAATTCCATCTTTTCATGTCGAATCTCAATACGCCATTGATGTTGGTACCTAAGAGGCACCCCTTCACAATTGCTCCAAGGCTGTAAATTCCAGGGCTGGGATGCTGCTAAGCTTTGGAAAACTGAAGCCTGGGTTGAAACTGTTCACCAAATGAAAGCCACATGGCTGCAGTCAGAGCAGGACCCAGCTACTTTATGCTTCTCTCTGCAACAGAGTATCTGGAGCCCAGGAAGCACACAGGGCAGTCACTGAGGTGTGAGCTATGCTGGATGTGGTACGTCCGAGACGTTTTTAGTCTCTTCATGTTGAAAGACAGTGAGGAAAAAGTAACTCATGTCTAATTTCTAGGACACAGAAAGGGGGTGGGGTGGAATGAACAATTTCAGTGAGTGCCTTCCCCCACATTTCCTTTCTTCCTGGCCTTATTTCTGGCAGATGTGGACCCCTTGGGGCATTGTGAGTCACACTGTCTGAAGAGTCAGTAGCACACCAAGCTGCCTTCTTCCTGGAAGTACTTCCCCTGCTGAGAGTGCTGGGTTGGGGCTCCCAGAGGGCAGCCAGCCTCTGCCTTCAGACAGAGCCACACAGTGTCAGCAGTGTCCAGAGCAGAGAAAGGGTTAGGAAAAAGACTGCCAGAGGAGACCAGGAGGGGGGCAGTTAAGCCAACAGGGAAACAGGTGTCCAGGCTGTCAGCTGTTTACCTTGTACAGTGAGGTAGGCAGAGCTCTCCACGGCCCCCTTCCGGTTTGCGGCCCTGCACCTATAAACACCTTCATCCTCTTCTGTAACTCTTTCAATAAACAGCGTGCTGTTTCCCGGTCCTAAAATAATTCCTGGGGAGGGAGAGATGTTCAGATTAGCAGGTCTGGAGGACAAACAGAAACAGCCTGCTGGAAGCCCAGTGCTTTCCTAACCTAGGCTCCCAGGAGACATTCTGACTCTACTTGATCCCAGAGCTGGTCATTCGCTCTCAACTGGGGTAACCAGCCTCTGCTCAAAGACTGCCATGGGCCAAGCCCTTTGCAGCACCCAGGAGGCTTGATGTTTCCGGACACCGAGAAGGTGCTGTCTCTCACCCCGCACACAGAGAAAACAGAGACTTCCCAGTGTTAGGAAACATGACCAAGAGAAAGCAGCTTAACCCACGGCACATTTGTGAAATAGGGTCCTTTGTCACGTGGTACAGCATGGAGGTGAAGAGCTTGGGCTAGCTGTGTTCAAATCCACACCTTAGCACTGTAAACAAGTTACTTCCCCTGTCTGTTTTATTTTGCCCAGTCTTGATATAAAACAAAAGCAGTTCCCACTCACTAATGTTCAGTAGATGTAAGTACTTAGTACTCAGGACTACACAGACTGGGGTGACAGAAGCTCTCCCATGAATTTCCAGACTCCCTGAAAGGCTTTGAAATACAGGCATCTGCACCAAGGACTGTCACCAACTACTGACTTGGTGTTAATTAATCAAGAAAGCGGGTGAGAACGTCAGGAAGGCTGCATGGGGAGGAGGCGGCCCTTGAAAGTGGAGGCAAAAGGAGGGTAGAGACGAGAGGTGGAAATGAAGATGCACTGAAGACACAGGATGTGTCCTGACCACACACGAGTACATAGAAATAGATAGATGATAGATAGATAGATGGTAGATAGATAGATGATAGATAGATGGTAGATAGATAGATGGTAGATAGATAGATGATAGATAGATGGTAGATAGATAGATGGTAGACAGATGATAGACAGATAGATGATAGACAGGTGGATGATAGATAGATGATAGGTAGATAGATAGACAGATAGATGAGAGATAGACAGACAGACAGACGGACGGACGGACAGACAGACAGACAGACAGATGATAGTAAGCAAGCAGGAGAAATGGCCAGGCCCCAGATCTGCCTCATCTCTCCCCAGGTATCATAAGGATTTAGAGTTTGTTCTGTTTTCCATGGCTGAAAAGCCACTGGAGAAGGTTGGAGAGATGGCCCAGCAGCTAAGGTCACTTGGTGCCCTTCTGGAGGGCCTGGGATCAATTCTCAACACCCACATCAGGCAGTTCACAGCTGCCTATAACTGCAGTTCCAGGAGATTCTGTGGAGTTCTTGATACACTCATACATATAAAATACAACACATACATATAAAATAATACATTTATAACTCTGCTTGAGAGCCAAGTGTGGCAGCCACTCCCGTAACCCCACCCGTGAGAGGGGACAGGAAGATTAGGAGTGGGAGGGTAGCCTCGGTTATACAGTGAGCTGGAGGCCATCCTGAGCTACAATAGCCCTGTTTCAGAAACACAGGCACGCAAACAATGAAACCACTCCAAGCCAAAACAACCCACTGTAGAATGGGCTGGGGATGTAGCTCTAGGCCAGGGTGCTTTCCATAAATGAGCAAGATCCTGGGTCTTCTCCCCGGCATCAGAAACAAATGAGCAGAAGACATTAGTCATTTGATGGCATGGCTGGCAGGCAGACATGGAGAGTGGGTGGCTGGTCTGGGGAGCCTTCTGCTGAAAGGCTTGGACTGGAGTGCTGATGTCACAGGTGAGACTGACTTGGGGATATTTTTCTGAAGAACAAACCACCTTGCTTATAGATTGGGGTGTGGAAAGTGAGACAGGGCAGTGAAGAGCTGGCTTCTGAGTCAGTGGTGTAGACAGCTGGGATGTGTAGTATCTGGAAATGGAAAAGATCTAGGAGAACAGAACAGGGAACAGCAGTCAAGAATCCTAGTGTTTCAGATACACTTAAAGTTCAAGGTGGCTTCTGCACAAGGGAGGATTCACCTGGAGCACTAGGAGCAGGTCAGGACTTGAAACCATGTGGGCTCACTGAGAAAGCCGTTAGGATCTAGAGCTACAGACAAATATCATGGCGGCAGTGAGCCCAGAGGAGAGGTAAAGTCTACAGCCTGAGCCTGGAGACTCTAGAATGGGAGAAGGAAGTGGCCACGTGCGGGTGGCAGGGCAGCCCAGGAGGTGACAGGAAAACCAGGAGGCTCCTGGAACCAACATAAGACATTTTCTCTCAGGCAGTGCTGCGCTGTGCTCAGAGAGCCTCAGAGGAAGGAAGCTAACTTTAATGAAGTGCAGAAGAAAGCCTGACCAAGGTCACAAAAAAGAGACAGGGGTGAGGGGTGACCAAGTGGAGACAGCGAGGAGGCTCCTTTCTAGCACGTGTCTGCAGAGCAATACGGCTAGAAAAGAGAATTTTTACGTTCTTATTTTTGTTGTATGTGTGTGAGTGTGCTGCCTGTGTATATGTCTGTGCACTAAGCATGCATCGTACTCATAGAAGCCAGAAGGAGATGATGAATCCCTGGAGCTGTAGTTATAACTGGCTATGAGCTACTATGTGGGTACTGGAAACCAAAAGCAACCAGTGTTCTTAAGCAATAAGCCATCTCTATCTATAGCACAAGATAGGAACTTTACAAACGATTTATTTTTCTGTTTTAAGTTGTCATGTGTGGGGAGGGAGAAGGAAGGGTTACACATAAGTGCAGATGCTCAGAGGCATCAGATTGTTGCATGAATAAAGGAAACTCAGGGCCAGATCTTTGGGAAAGGCGGAGAGAATAAACCCCACAGTCAGATCTCACCCAGCTGTCTTTCAGCTTCCTCAGCCTGGCTCCTCCTGGCTTCTTCTGCCCCCTCTGTCTTTCTATGCCTGCCTTAAATACTTTCTTTGCTTAGTTAAGGCGTGGCACCATCACTGCCTGCCTGGGAGCCTGGAACTCCTTCTGTAGATTAAGATGACCTCGAACTCAGACTGGATTAAGGGCATAGGTCACCACTCCCAGGATATTCCCTGTGCTGGGATTAAAGGTGTGAGTTATTACTGTGTGATCCTCCTAGACTGACTGTGGGTAGATCCCTCTGACATCTCTGAATGTTTTTATTATATTTGAAAATATCCCCACATCAGCTCCTTTGGAACTAAAGTCAGGTGTTTCTGAGCTTACTGGTGTAAATCCTGCTGGGAATTAAACTCAGGTCCTCAGAAGAGCAGTTGGTGTTCTCAATTGCTTAGCCACCTCTCCAGCCCAGAAATTCTTTCTCAAGATGCAAAACTTTCCAGCATTTTTATGTGCTGATAGAAAGAGTCTGGGAGGGTGAGGGGGAGGGGAAGTATGATGCCACAATTAGAATTTTCCAAAGAGTAGCAGGAATAGAGTCCAACAGCCAAGGTGTGTGGGAAGGAGCAGTCTGTCTCATTTTCTTCCTTCCTCCCTTCTTTCTGGAGACAGGCTCTTGCTGTGGAGCCAAGGCGAGCCTAGAACTCATGATCCTTCTACCTCCACCTCAACTTCCTATCATTTTTGTTTATTGTTACATCTATACAAAATATATAATTACTTATGCAAATGAATGAAGATGTAAATACAACCCACTGAATCTGTACACACACACACACACACACACATACATATTTTTAGGGCCAACAAGTTGATGCTGGGTAACCAATTAGGTTGCTCTTTCCTAGGGAAGACCAATTCTCTCTTCAGGTCTTCATCTAGGGATGGAGCCTCATGAGATCTTACCCATCCATGTTGGCATGGTGACTGGCAAAGTCATTATCGTTTTCTTGATTAATGATTGACATGACCCTGTGTTGTATAAGAAAGCTGGCTGAACAAGCCAGTAAGCAGAACTCCTTCATGGCCTCTGTTTCAGTTCCTGCCTCCAGTTCCTGCCCTGCTTCTCTTGGTGATGGGTTGTGACCTGTCAGCGGAATAAACCCTTTCTTCCCCAAGGTGATTTTGGAGGAGCCAACCTGTTATCATTGTGCTGGAAGGGAATGATCAACTATTTTATCTTTCTCTGACAGCACTGAGCTGTGGTGGGTGAACTAACTGCTGCTTCGTCTGCACTCTCTGAACAATCCCCCATCCCCATGGGGGTGTGAGTCATCTCTGTTTCCCAAACCCTTGTCCTGAGTGACTGGCAGACTGGCAGGGGAACTCTGATATCAGGAGTGGTTCTGATGCTGCCTTGGAGAAGGAGAGGCCTGCGGATATTTGACTGTGGAAATGACATCATGGAAGCGGCATTTAGGGGAGTTTAGTCTAGCAGAAGGCAGGATGGGCTGGAACAGGGAAAGAGCAGCATGGGGCAGTCCAGTTCCTTATTCATCCCCACCCCTACCCTCTCTCTCTCTCTCTCTCTCTCTCTCTCTCTCTCTCTCTCTCTCTCTCTCTCACACACACACACACACACACACACACACACACTTGGGTAGGAGAAGAGGATGGGAAGGGAAGAAAGAAATGGAAATGAAAACTTGGAAGAAACAACCTGTAGGAATTGGAGCTTCATTGGCTGAGGCGTTGGAAGGAGATGAGCCCATGGTGATACTAGTAGTCTAAGCCCAGATAAGAGGAGCCTATACCTTTTCACAGAGTTCTCCCCTATGACTTTGGTTAAGCCCTCGGTCCCTTTGACCATTGTTTTACTCTTGCAGAATGAAGGCAACACTGGCTGTGCATCGTAAGCATTCCAGAAACAGGAGAAACGAATATGAAGAAGTCCTGGCAGGTTTGAGAGGTGCAAGTTTGGGGGTGCAGCTAGGCGGCAGAGCACTTAGCCAGCAGGCCAGGCTATGGGTTCCATCCCCAGCACCACAGAAGCAGGAGGGGAGGGAGCAAGCAAGACAATTTGTTGTTGAGGCCTTGGGAAAATGTAAGCCACGGGGATAACTAGCTGTAAGTGGAGACTGTGGCTGCTGTCTCACAGTAAGAGTGAGCGCTGATCCTGAGGTCTGAACCTCTGCCCCTTCCCATCCCTCAAATCCCATAAACAATGTGAAAAGGCCGAGGCTACCCTTGGTACTGTTTCTATGCCTTAAATACTCTTCTCTCATTTTTTTTTTTTTGTGGTTGCCAAGTTTAATATTATTTATTATTGTTTGCATATCTTGCTACTTGTTTATAAATATTTTTCTACTAATGTCATCAAATGCTGATCTTATAGGTTTTCTTCATAAAAATCTATAAAAATATTTCCTGGAAGCCAGGCGTAGTAGCGCTGGCCATTAATCTCAGCACTTGGGGGGTGGAGGCAGGATACCAGAGCTACGTAGTAATACTCTTTCTCAAAAAACAAACAACAAAAAAATTGAAAAGAGCAATATTTACCAGAGTTGTGCTTTTTCCTTATTTGGCTTTCTGTCTTTGGTTTTCTTTTGGAGAGCTCTGTGGGGAGCGGGGAGGCAAGGAGCTGACCACTAGATTACAGACGTTCACAAGGCAGTGTCATGGGGTGCAGAATCTCACTATGTAGCCCTTGTTATCCTGGAGATCACTGTGTAGACCAGGTTGGCTTCAAATGCAAAGAAGTCAGCCTGCCTCTGCCTTCTGAGTGCTGGGTTTAAAGGTGTGTGTCACCACACCCAGCTCAGTGTCAATCACTGAATAAAACGTCTAAGAAAGTACGTTTTGATATAGTTGTGTTTCTATTTCTAGGCTCTGTACTCTTTCAAGGGGCCCAGATGTCTGTCCCACAGCATTTAAATCATGATGCTTCATAACGTATCTTTAAGACCTGTGTTGAATTATTTTTATTTCATGTGTATGGGTTGCTTGCTAACCTGTGTGTCTGTGTACACATGCATGCAGCGCCCACAGAGGTAATCAGATCCTCTGGAACTGAAATTATCGTGAGCCACCAACCACATGGGTTCTGGGAGGTGGGAGCCAACCTAGGTCCTTTCTGGAAGAGCTGCCTCTCCAGCCACCTTCATAACACAGCTTGAAGGCGTTTGTGGCCTAATATCCCTTTCTTCAAGTGATCCCGACTAGTCTTGTGCCTCAAACTTGACTCTCTTGTCAGGCTTTGCAAAAAGTGCAGCTGGGTTGTTGATTGGCCCCACGGAACATTACATTCTACTTGATAATAAATGTTCCTGTCCAGAAACAACAACTATCTTTAATCTCTTTTATTCTTTTGAATTAGAGTTTCTTTTCTTCTTCTTGGGTTTCTTTTAGGTCATTGAATGCCTTTATTTCCTTTTTAAATAGCTTGCTTTTTAAAAGTTACATCTATTTCTAAATATGCAGTAATTTTTATTTTGTTTTATATATTTGTGTGTTTTGCCTGCATGTATGTTCTGTACACTACATACACATATGCAGCTAGAGGCTAGATAAGGGCCTCAGATCCCCTGGAACTGGAGTTGCAGACACTTGGGAGCTGCCATGTGGGTGCTCAGAACTGACCCCAAGTCCTCTGAAGAGCAGCCGGTGCTTTTAAGCACCGAGCCCTCTCTCTAGTCCTTGGTGTATAGCACTTTTTTGCCTTTTATGCACCTTGGTGTTTGAGGGGTTCACACTAGCTGAATTTTCTCTTTCTCTTTTGGATGTATTAGAGACATCTGGCAGACTCACTTATAAACAGGCTAATTGCCTTTTTTTGTTGCTAAGGTAATTATCTACCAGTTTGCTTCAGGTAGGATGGTCAAGTTGTTTTCAAATACTTCACTATTTATTTCCACAGCTTCAGACAACCAATAGATTGATTCTTCAGCCACTGAACACACACTAACGCCATTCCTAGGCACACTCAGTATTTCTTTTATGATTTATTTATTGCTTTTATTTTATGTGCATTCCTGTGTGTCTGTGTAAAGGTGTCAGATCCCCTGGAAGTGGAGTTATGACCCGCCATGAGGTTGCTGGAAATTGAATGAGGTCCTCTGGAAGAGCAACCTATTAACCACTGAGCCATCACGCCAGCCCCTTCTCTTTTTTATTAAATAAATTTTGTCACACTTATTCACCTGGGGCAGTGGTGCCCCCCCACACACTGAAACCAGAGGACAAACATCTTTCCTCTACAATAATGGTCACCAGGGATTGAACTCAGGTTGTCTGGCTTGTCAGCAACTCTCTACCTGCTGAGCCATCTTGCCAGCCCAGATTCCTCTTTACTTTAAGAACCTGTACCAGATTGGCCAAACAGGGAGGGGGCCAAGGCTTGGTGATGACATGACCTACCGAGAGAAGTCGACTAGTTCAGTTGGTATGGGAAATGAAAGGGAAGTGTGTCTACGCTTAGAAAGTTCATCATCAGTCTGAAGTGTAAACTTTACACAGTTCACACCCATGGGCCCTGGGCATTTAATTCTAGAACTGTCACTTTATGTTTTAAACAAAAGGCAGGAATCTGAATTTTTTATGTTCAAATTGATCATTTTTTACCCACCTCCTCTTTTCTTGATTTTTCAAGACAGGCTTTCTCTGCGTAGCCCTGGATGCCCTGGCACTCGCTCTGTAGACCAGGCTGGCCTTGAAGTTACAGAGATCCGTCTGCCTCTACCTCCTGGGATTTAAAGGCATGTGCCACCGTCTCCTGGTGTCCAACATGTCCACTTAGTCCATTCACTATGAGGGCCAATTAAAACACGTATGCTGGGTAAGTCAGCCATAACCCTGAGAGGATGCTATCCAAAGGTAAACTTCAGAGTTTTGTTAACCAAGGATCTCTGGGACCTAGCCCTGTCTGCCTTCCAGCTTTAGGTTCTGTTATGTCCCTTAAAGGACCTCAGTCTTGGGGCTTTCATGTTGTATTTCATAGCCGCAGCGACTCCACACATGCTGTTTCTTTGACGCGTGGAAGGCTTATATGGTTTTTTTGTTATTTTTGCTTTATATTTGTTTTTGTTTGATTTTTTGAGACAGGGCTTCTCTGTGTAGCCTTGGTTGTCCTGGAACTTACTCCGTAGACCAGGCTGGCCTCGAACTCACAGAGATTCGCCTGCATCTGCCTCCCTAGTACTGGGATTAAAGGCATGCATCTCCACAGCCCGATTTGTTTTTTTTTTTTTTTTTTTTTAACATTTGCTTCCTGGACCAGCCACGTTGCAAGATATCTTCCATTGTTCTTGGACCCCTGCTCTGTTACTTCAGTCACCCCGTGCCTGCTCTACTCTGCAGTGTATCGTTTTGAAGTCAAATTGTGAGCTTTCTTCTTTGCCCACTTCTGAGTCCCCAGTGTCTAGCACAATGCCAAAAAGCTTGCTGGCCTCCAGGGACTGGGGAGTGAGACAATGCATGACAGCCCTGGGCAATGAAGTGCAGGGCAGAGGATGGATAGTTTTGTGATCTTTTTGAGTCTTTACTTAAAATCGCCATTAGTGCCAACCCTATGTGTAGTTCACAATATGGGCACGCCCAGCTCTCCTCAGAATCTAGAACATTTATGCCGCTTAACTTTATCATCCTAAGATTCAAACACACCCAGGTTCCTGGAGCAGAGAAATAATTCAGGGAACTGTGTAGGTGTTGGTATCCCCAAGCTGACAAGAGAGCTTCACTCTAGGTTATATTCATGGAAATCTGTTATGAGCCCTGAAGGGCGTGAGGATGAGCCTCAGTGTAAGACCCCAGGGACCTGCTGAGTTGGTGGATGATAGGGGTGTCGGATCAGTTTGTGATCATGTGGTCTGCAGTTGTCCAAGTAGGTAATCTACATGTGTCTAAATGTGTCTGGCTATTTTAGTATTTAGTATTTCCCAGGGACTTTGTAAATTATTTATCTTCCCGTTAATGCTTTAAGGTGAATGAACAATGACACTGTTGTATGGGAACCGTATTATTTCAGAAAGATTACAGCATTTTAATACAACTCTAAACCTGTAGAGCTTTTGATTCACATAGCTGAGTAAATAAATGCACACTGTGTCCAAGCTTCCTCTCTTCCCATGCAAATCACTCCGCTCTTCTAACTGGCTTCTCAGTTCAGACAGGGACCCCTCTCTTGTCATGTGACTGTCTATGCTTATGACATAAAGTTTGCGCCACTGGATTTAGCTAAACTTAATCTTCACCTTCTTTGTTTTTAAGATTTATTTTTTATTGTTTAATGCTCTGTGTGTGTGTGTGTGTATGTGTTCACTTGGTGTAGGTGCCACGGAGGCCATACAAGGGCGTCAGATCCCCTGGAGCTGGAGTTACAGACAGCTGGGAGCCCCCCCTCCCCCGCCCCATGCGTGTGTTGGGAGCTGAACACATATCTGTACGTTATAAATACATGTGAACTCTCCTGGCCAATCAATGTGTATGGTAAGTTCACATTTGCCATAGTCTGCCTGGAGGCTGGATTCATTTTTACTATAAAACATAGCTGTCTACATACAGTAGTTTTTCTAGTTTCTATTTTAATACAGGAAAGTATTAGTATGTTTATGGAGGTTAAAGTTTCTATCAACAGAGGACTAAAATCATAAATTATGGGAACACATATCATACTGCAGTACGGTGCTAAAAGGAGGAAATAGGATGGTGTGTATTGACATGGATGGACTTCCATAAATCCCCTCAAATGACATAATATATTATACCCTGTGATTTCAGCTCGGGTACCAACCATCCCTTACAATGCCACTACCGGGAACTAGTATAACCCATTGTTCTATTGGTGTTTTCTTTTTTGTTTTTGGTTGTTTTCTGGGACAAGTATTCTCTGAGTAGACCAGGCTACCCTCAAATTCAGAGATCTTCCTGCCTCTGCTTCCTGAGTGCTAGGGCTAAAGGCGTGCGCCACAATGCCTGGCTCATTGTTTGATTCTTCTTCATAATAGTTATCTGACTTGATACTAAATGCTTTGTTTGTTAAATTTATTGTCTGTGATTACTGTTTTTACTAAAGTGTAAATTCAGTGTCTTATCCCCTGCATCTAGTCTGTGCCTATTGTATGAGTGGTTCTCAGTAAATCCTTGTGAATGAACTTCTGAGACTGAATTCCATTTAGTCTGGTTTTCTTTAAAAAAAAAAAATGCATGCGTATACGAAACGTGAAAAGCACAGATGGCCATGTTGCAGCACACATTTAATTCCAGCAGCTTGGGAAGCTGAGGTAGGTGGTAGAATGCTGGAGATTGAGGCCAGCATTCTAGGCCAGCCAGAGCTACATAGTGAGATCTTGTCTCAACAAAGGAACAAACAAAAAACCAAATCAAATAAAAAAGGTAGAAGTGGAAAAATAATAAGATAGCCCATTAATGTGCGTTAGTTTTTCCATAAGGAGACACCCCCCCCCCCAGTGCGGGCAAACATTCTGCCCCCAAGCTTTGGAGCGTATTAATTAGAACACTTGATTTTCAAAATTGAGTTGCTGGTTCAAGTCTATTAAAGAAGAAAGAAATCACTGAATTTTGCCTTAGGATTAGGATAGAAGTTTCTGGAATGGCCTTAAGCACACTTTTGTCAGTTTGTAATACAAAATTATGCAAAGTGGTCTTTTCAGCTTGATGATTATAAAGTTAAAGTACTGATTAACTCTGAGAAACATGAAGATGTTTTGTGTCCCGTAGAAGCAAAGGTTCAATCAAGACCTAATTCTTCAAGTAAACCTTACATTCTTGTCCTATGGCATTAGAATGTAAATTTGCCTTTGTCTTTAATGAATGACAAGATGCTCTGTGTACCAAACACCTGTTTTAAAATGAATTTCTTTATGGTTTATTTTCAGTAAATGCTTGCTCTGTGTCTTGCTTATGTTCATGTGTGACTGTGTAAGAAGCCCTGACTGATATGGAGAGCATGGTTTGCTCTTGGTGAAGGCCAGCTGAACAGTGAGCTGACCCAGTCCAATGAGACAAGTCCATGGCCTGATGGAATTGAAGGCACCAGAGTTGTTTGATTCAACTGTTTCAGCAACGACTGAGCCCTGAAAACAGTGTCCGAAGTTCACCCAGCATCTTTGCTTATCTCCAGTGGACATAGTGGCGACTCCAGTGGCACGGATGATGTGTATGTGCCAAGGTAGGTCTTGGTTAAACTTTTTTAAGTTTGTATTTGGGAAGAGGAGAGATTTTCAGGAAAACTCTGGACACTGGTGCACCTAGAGGACCCCTCTCTAAGTACTGTTTTCAGTGGAAGGATCCGGCAGACTGGGCTCAGACAGGTTCTGAGTACCCACTCGGCGTCTTTGGACAGGGTACTGCCATGTCACCATGGCCCTAGATCTTTTTTATTCTTCCTTCCTCTTCTGCCCCCTGCCTCTCCAGTGGGTCTCTTAAGCCCTGGCTGTTCCCTGGACCAGGGCTGCCCATCTCTGCCATGTTCAGAGCATGCGTCTGTGTGTAGGAGAGTCATAGAAGGAATCCAAAGACAGGTGCGGTTCATAATGGACAAGGAGAAGCTTTGAGAGCCGGAGAAGCAGCTAAGTGGGGTTATGCACGCTAAGTTTGGGTGAAACCCTGGGATGAAGACCCAGACACACACATTCATTTCCTGCCCCCCCCCTTTCCACTTGTGATTTAGGAAGAAGATGGGACAGCATGGTTGGACAACATTGTAAATTATTTGTTGCCCCTGAATTGCATCCTTTGTGATGGTCAAATTCACATTATGTGTATCTGGTTGCCGTTCTACTGGAGAAATGGGGTCGATTCTAAGAGTACAGTCAAAGCAGATGGCTTTTCCCTCCCTGCCCTCCCCTGCAGCATTCTCAGTCACCTCCCCCTGCTTCTCCCCACGGCCGTCCTCCATCTACTCTATCCCTTCAGTCAGAGATGACCCTCCTCTATCACTATGGTGCCCGCTGGTGCTGATCTTTGGGGTCCCAGTCCAACTGAAGAAGAAAGATTAATCCCTGCCTTCAGGATCCCTCTCCTGCTTCAGCTTTGGCCTGCAGCAGATGCAGGGCGCTCTGGATAAAATACTACTGCTAACCATTAAGGACCCTAAGCAAGCTGGGCTGTCACAAATATAACTTTCAGTGTTGTTTGGTCGATGACTGCTCCAGGCAGTCTTTTCTGAGAACTCCCAGGTGAACATTGCCTTCTGCTCCCTGAGATCTTTTTAG
The DNA here is from genome assembly GCA_033318265.1 of Phyllotis vaccarum. Taxonomy (NCBI): domain Eukaryota; kingdom Metazoa; phylum Chordata; class Mammalia; order Rodentia; family Cricetidae; genus Phyllotis; species Phyllotis vaccarum. Next base: position 139,402,150 of record JARWLC010000009.1, on the reverse strand, counting down.
GAGAGGGAGGAGCTTCTCCTCAGATGCTGATGGCGCTTAGAGACCCTTTTCTCTGGTCCTTTTGAGATGTCTATCTAAGCTGGATCAGCCATCACTGCATCATCTGCAAACAGCCTCACTCCCACAGTGCCACCATGAGCTGTTTTGTGCCCTCCCCACCCCCCACTCTGGGGCCCCTGCTTTACCACGTCAGAAACATGGTGGATCATCTGAGAAGAAAAAACGGATGGAGCTGAAGGAGGGTACTAAGTGTGAGCTGCCAGCCCCTTGGACAGGTGGCCTGGAGAGGGGGTGAGGACACTCGGAGTCAGTTTCTCAGAAGTGACTCTGCAATACTGTTTCAATCTGGGTGCAGACTGTCAGAATTTGTAAGGGTTCGACAGAAGTTAAAGTTCCCTCAAGAGCTGTGCTGTCTAATTCTGAGGACAAAAGCATGCTACCAGCAGCCACTGCCACAAGTAAATCCATCTCAAACTCTAGGGTCTGCTCTCTCCACACCATACTTACGCCTGATCACAAATCCTCTGTATTATAGGGCTTAACCTGGCTTTGTGTTCCCTCAAGTTCTTCTGAGAAACTCTGTCATCTGCCAGCTCTGCCCCACAGTCCTGAGCCTGCCAGCTGCTCTCTGCTGAGCTCTGATGTAGATACTCCACCCTTTTCTCACATCATTTCCCCCCATTTTGTCTTCATATTATTCAGCAGTTACTCTTTGAAGCCTTTTGCTTACAGAATCCTGAAGCAGTGAAGGTAATACAGAAGAATTAAAAAAAAAATCTAATGTAGTGAAGATTTTTAAAATTCTATTTACTTGTAACTGAGATATAGAAATGTAAGAAGTGGAGGTATTCTAGTGGGGATGTATGATTTTTAAAATATATATATAAGTGGAAATTGCATGGCTTTAAAATCAAGTTAAATGTATCTGTCGCCTCAAATGTCAGGCACATCTTCATGGTGAGCACTCTGACTTCTTTGGATGCGCGATCTCATCGCCGCCTGGCATCACCCACATGTGCCCTGGTGCCAGACTTTCTAGCTCTTTGTTTATCCACATTAATCAATCCTTTCCCAGCTTTGGTGTTACACGGAGCTGGGTCCTGGGATTCTTATAATGGCTTTCATTTATTTAATTTTAATTTGACTTAATGTTAATATCCAGAGTTCAAGGTTTAAGGGTTCAGCTCAGTGACGTGCTCTTGTTCTGAGAGTCTAAGGGAAAAGACAAAATGTAGATCGGTGGCCTCAGCACAGCCTAGCACAGTGCCTGATGGAAAGGAGTAGCTTACAAACATTTATCAAGCAAACAAATGAGGTGTGAGCTGATATGGCATTAATTCTTATTTTTTTAAAAACTAAATCAACTTGGTATGATGGGCTTGCCTTTAATCCCAGCATAGGGAAGGCAAACTACCTGCTCTTCTTAGTACAAGGCAGCTGGTCTACATGGCAAGTTCTAGGTCAACTAAAAGCTACACAGTAAGACCCTGTCTCGACAAAAATAAATAAAAATAAACGACTAAAGAAAAACCCCTTAAAGACAACTAGATTTGGCTTCGAAATAATTTCTGTCTTTATATATGCATGCTTAGCTTTTAAAAACTGCCTCACCTATTTTTAATATTCTTTAAAATTTTTTCAAACCATGTTTTAAACACAAATCTCTAGAAGCCTTTGCATTTAAGAGGAATACAGAAGCCCTCACTGCTATCAAGTATTTTGATGCCATTTAGAACTGGTGCTTATCTATCTTGTGGGACACGTGACACATCTAGTTGTACTAATTATGTGTCAGAGACAAGCTTAGCTGCCCACGTGCCATGACCGGAGCCCATTATTTCTTCTCTCTTCCTACTTCTTCCGGCTAGAACCTACAAAATAGGTAGAATCAGCGAGCCTTTCCAAAGTGCCATGAAAAAATAAATTAGTACTCCTTAAGTGCCTACGGCAGCAGTGTTTGTGAAGCAAATCCACCAGTGAGTCATCTCACGCCAGTGTCCACCTCAGATCACAGCTTCGAACATTAAACAACCTAGCCATAGTTCTCGCTACCTGACTGAATGATCAATAATATGCAGTTACTGTGGGAAGTAAATATCTCGTACAGATCTTCAAAGGCTTGAAAAACAAGTTCATAGGAAGCCAGAGAAATGTGTGATTGCATGAGGCATGGGACCTGTGAGGAAAGGAGGTCCTAGCCGTGAGATATACGAGAAATACCTCATGTGACAAGGATACCAAGTGGATAGTGAGTTTGCAGGCAGTGTCTGAAGCAGCCCGGGAGGGCAGAGGAGGCAGGCAGGGTGCGAAGGTGAGCTCCTGGGGAGAGGTGATCAGTGAGTGGTGATGCCCATGGATCAGTCAGGGAGGCAGAGAGCCCATGGCTGGAGGAGTCAGCAGCATGGGTGGCTGGGGCCTTTTCCTCTTATTCCACTGCTGCGGCAGAGGTGGCCCCCATGCCTGTGTGCATGCTCTCCCGGGCCCGCACACTCCAGATTTCCTTTTGTGCCTGCCTGCTGCCCTTTGGCCCAAGAAGTTACTACCCAGCTTTCTTGCCTTTGCTTTTCTTTGCAAGAATGGCCATGTCTGGCTGAAAGGGTTTTCCTGGGAGGAAGTGAGGAGGGGGCAGAACTTCCAGCTTCCCTCAGCTCTTTCAACAGGCATTTGATGGCCACCGGGGCATGAGCTCACATGTGTGCCCAGTTTCCTCTCTCCTATTTTCTTTGGAATGTTGAAGAGTTATCAGTTCACAAGCAACAGTGATAGTGGACCGGATCCTGTTAAGGATCCAGCACCCCTACAATTCTCCGGGTGTGGAAGCCCTTTCCAAGCAGCCAGGCTTTCTGTGAAAGATGCATCCTGGGTTATATGCTCAGGTTTTCAAACTTAGTCTGGTCTCCCTGGTCTAACATGTAGTAAAGGGGGTTTCTGCGCCATGGAGCCCTGGCAAGTCAGGGCTGGTTGGTGTGGTTATGAATGGTCCTTATGCACAGGTTTGTAATGGAAACAGCCATGGTAGTGTCATGTATGATACTGAACACAAGGAGAGGGAGCATGTGATCCTGTTGTACCTTGGGTTGCACCTGAAACTTAGCAAGTATGTGACTACCATTCAGAACTTCCTTCCCAGAAAGTTACAGTAGGAGTTAGTTACTTGTGGGAACCAGTCTTCTGCCACAGGGGTTCTGGGGTTCAGACTCAGGTCATCAGGCTTTGAGCAAAGCACCCTCGCCCTTAGCACCATCTCAGTGGCCTGAGTGAAGAAAGAAGATGGGCATGGCACAGTGAAGCTTCACAAATGATAAGAGGGCTGTTTATTAAGGATTTAGTTAAGAGTTTTAGAAGACTCATGGAAAAATGTCTTTGGGGTAGGCTGACATTTGGGGTGCTCTACTTATCAGTCTTGATGCTTTCTAGTGGGCTCTGACTCTCTGGAACAAATGAGGGGAGTCAGACAGTGGTGATAGTTACTAGGCTGTGACCGCAGGCTGCTTGGCTGAGTGAAATGGTTGAAACCTCACCATGTCCTGTTGAGGCAGCATTATTCCAGTTTCAGAAGTAAGCAGGGCCTCAGAGGGCAGAAAGGTGAGGGCAATGGGGCTTCAAGCTCTGGTCTCCACAGTGGACTCACCCAGCACTACGTGTGTGTGTGGAGGTGTGTGTGTACATGCTGTTTTGTTTTGTCTGAGACAGGATCTATGCAGCCTAAGCTGGCTTTGAACTATGAACTTCTGAGGTGCCTGCCTCCACCTTCTAAGTGTTGGGATCATAGGCATGAGCCACTGCATTTAACGCTTTAAATCAAACTTAACAATTAAATTTAAATCAGACTCACTTCATCATGGAGCATGCGCTGTGTACAGACAAATGAATTTGGAGAAAAGAGTTAAAACCACTTTAATAGTATAAGACACCTCTGGGTCTTTATTATGTTGATATGAACTCTGAATTTATAAGGGAAAGAGGTCACACCAGTATTTTATGAGCTATGTGTTTATCCAAATAGTCGTTCATTTATTATGGCAGAAGGGACCTCAAAGGATTAATTTTCTGCAAGTAGCATGTTGGTAGGTGTACCATCTTTGATAAGTCATCTTTTGGGGCCAAGTTGTCTATTCTCCATATTGGCCTAAGGATATTCCAAAATCTCTTCAGTAACTGATAGCTTTATGATATAGACCTTGCCCCAAACCAGGTATCTGGGTTACCAAATGTGCTACTAAAGGTAGCCATACAAACCTCTGAAAGCCATTCAGTCCTCATTCCTGGGACATATGACTGATCACCAAATACTATGGACACAAATAACACTACTTGCTGAAGGGAACTATATATCAGCTGGTGACTAAAAGGTACAGGGAGGTGAAGTCACAGCTCAGCAGCCGAGAGCATGTGATGCTCTTGCAGAAGATCTGGGTTCAGTTCCTGGCACTCATGATGGGAAGCTCATAATCACAGTAACTCCAGCCAAAAGGAATCAATGCCTCTGGCCTCCTCAGCCACCCACACTCACATGTCTACACACACACACACACACACACACACACACACACACACACACACACACGCACGCACACACGCACGTACTCACGCCTAAAAAAGGAAAGTTTTTTTTGTTAAACTAGTATAATAAAATAGTGACCACAATTATTAAAATAAGTGTAGATATATTTAAAAAATTATAAATCTACCTCTCTGAGCTCCATATATACTAGGTATTTAAAATTGTAACAGGGGGTTGGAGAAATAGCGCAGTGATTAAAAACTCCTCTTCCAGAGGACCCAGGTTTGACTCCCAGAACCCACATGATGGCTCACAGCTCTCTGTAACTCCAGTTCCAGTGGATCTGATGCCCTCTCTGTCCTCTATAGGAACCGGCAGTTAAGTGGTGCATAGATATACATGCAGAGGAAACACTCAAATACGTAAAATTTTAAAAATTAACAAACCCAAACCATGCAATCCCTCAAGGCAAGAAATTCATCCCTCACTTTCCCAGCTGTCAAGGTGAATTGAACCACCTCCTGGGTGGCCTTCCATGTCTTCCCCTCCAAGCTGTTTAAAGCAGTAGGATCCTGTCTGGTGCTAGGAATGGGGTGCAGAACCAGCTAACACGGTCTATCTGCAAGTGTGCCAAGCAGAAGGTTCTAGGGGTCATGGCAGCAGGTGAAAGGAAAGCCTGGGAAGGAAGCAAGAGTAATGAAGTTCAACAAGTACAAGAAAGACTCTCTTACCAGGCTCTTGTTGTATTTTGTGGTTGTTTTTGAACCAAGTGATCTGAGGCTTGGGGATGCCGCTAGCTTGACAGTCTAAGATTGTAGAGCCACTGATGGACACCTTGTGGTCGCTGAGGTTTTGTAGTAGGTGTGGTGCCTCCTGGTCTGGTGAGGAAAGAAGGGGCAATGGTTACTTTTATTGCACAAAGAGACTGGCATTAAAGAGACAGAAACCACGCAAGGTGGACTGTAAGGCTTTAACATACACGTTGTTTCCTTTCTCTTCACTCGTTATAGCTAGACTGCTTCCCTTAATAAACAGAGACAACAAATTACCATGTGCTAGAATGGGTAAATCAAGGACTAGGCTGGACTCCATATTTTTAGATATTAACACTTGGGTTTTGGCTGGCCAGTTCACTTTCTTCTTAGACAAGGAAAAGTTCTTCTAGAACTTAAATGTTTCACACATTTCAGAAACTCAACATGAAAAACCTGGTTGTGTATGTAGGGTTATAATTATTCTTAAACCCGTTCCTAATAGATGTTAATGGGCCAATGTAATCTTATATCTTATGTTTGATTTCTAAATTGAACCCAATGACTCTTGAGTTTGTATTGATTTGAGCTTTATGGGTGTGTGTTGTATTACACCATAAGCCACATTTGGAGGCAGTAGACCAAACAGAAAAATTCTGAAATTTTCAAAGCTTTATTGATTACTCCCCTCCATTCATTCCCTCCCCACATGCAAGCAACCAAAAACGGTAATTCAAGAGGCAGAGGCACAAATTATAGGTTTTGTACTATATAATAGCACAAAAAATTGTATTTTATATTATTTCCTCTTAAAACATACAAATATGGTACAATACAATTTATTTTAATAAAATGCCAACCAATATAGTACAACAAAAATGAATTTAATACATTAAGATGCAATACATTATAATATTAAAATCCCACATAGGAACCTCAGCACCCCCAGGGCCCCAAATGAGTACAGTGTTTCTGCATAAATGAAGTAGTCAGTCAGTCCTGCTGATGTGTATACATTCTATGGAGGCGGGATTGATCAGGGGCTCAAGCCCAACAGACAAGTACAGAAATGCCTCTTAATGCCGACCCCCCCACCCCCTCCATCCCCCACCCCCCAGGCCCTCTTTCCCCAATTTGTTTGCAAATCCTAGGACAGAAATCCCAAGGGTTTGGGTTTGACTTACATATTCTGCACACTGGTCTGAGCTTTCCCTGACCAGGTTTGGTTCCTCATCTTAGGGCATTAACACGGGGAGAGAGCAGCTTAGGAATGGTTACTCTACAAAGTGATGCTGTGGCCTGGATTCCACGTCCCCTGCAGGAGTCTGCGGCCCCACACCTTTCTCTTTAAATTCCTGCAGGAAAACTCTCAGGGTCAGCATTTGTTAGGGCCATTTTGAAATCTCAGGTTAAGAAGTATACCATCATCTAACAAAGTGGAGTAGCGCTAACAAGGCAGGCTTACTATCCATGAGATTTCTCAAGGGTTTTGGTTTCCATAGCTTATCATTAATCTTCTTGGCTTACATAAAATGAAATCTGAAGGCAAGAGTTTTTGAAGGAAGTGCTGGTTGATTCAAAACCTTCTTCCAGAATAGGCTGCATGAGAAAGCGCTTATTCTTGCCTCTTTCCAGTGTTTCTCCTCACCTAACTCGTCCTCACAGGTAAGACCATTACTGTATTTCTGTGTCTGCGTTTTATGCCATCTGTCAGCTTTTCTTCATCGAAAATGCAGCCCATAGAACAATTTCAATATATGATAACTTGTGCGTGCTTGCTCATTACAATCTTGACATTTTTACATGACATCAGTGAGATGTGACAAGACAATAAAGATCACATGACTAACTAGCATTTAACAGTGCCCAGCTGACTTGGACAGATTTAACATTGAACTCAGACCCAGGCCATCATGTTTCCTAGCTTCCTTCAGCACATTTTACTACCACCAATGTGTTAATTATGACTAAGTGATCTATCACTGCTCATAGGCCTTAAAAGAAGTTTGAATATGGGGGGGTCTATAAAATGTCAGTTATTTTTATAGCTACAGTTTATAATATCATCTATTCAAATAAGTTTTGAGTTTCCCTGAGAGATGTACATAGAAGAGAATGTTTTAACAAAAATGTTGCAAAGAACACCCAAAGGGCCTATCTGTACTACACAGAGTTCACATAAGCAGCATGAAAGGCTGCAGAATAAACACAGGATTCCCCATTTAAATGCAGGGTTCACATACATCTTTTGAAGCATACAGTATTAGGATTTCTCTATGAAAAATGTTTTCTGTATGTAAGTGTCTTGGTTTTGGCTACTGTCTACAGGACTGGTCCAACCTAAGAATCATCTTTCGATAATTCTACTTCCTATTTTGTAACAATACATTTTGACACTTTAAGGAAGAAAGGTACATGAAACTCATACGTAGTTGGTAGAAATATAAACCTCTATTACAATAACCTGAATTAACAAAATATTTCTGCTGCTTATCAGTAGCCAAAGTCAACTGCCCACAAGAAGTTCTTTTCCTTTGTAGGTACGACCCCCGGTTGCTGGCAAGGTCTTAGTTCCCTAAAGATAAGGTGGTTTCTTTTCTCTGCTTTGGGAGGGGCTGAGGAACCAGCCTCATTACCCTACCCTCTGACTATTCTCTCTGTCTCTCTCTTTCTCTCTCCCTCATCTTTCTTTATACCCCAAAGGACAAAAAAAGAAACTATACAATAATAGTTCTTTTCTTAGAAGACTCTTCTGGAAGGATTAACTACACAACAGACAATGATCAGTAGGTCTTAGAATTGTCTCTTGGAATACATAGCTTCCCCTTCTAGGAAGGAACTGGAAGGCTTTGCATGTCTAGTTCAGGTTTTTTGAGAAGGCTCCCCATCCCCCAAACCTTCATTTCTTTTTTTTTTTTTAAGCTTTTCTAAAAGCTGAGCCTCCGAAGTCTTCTTAATGGTGCAGAGGTTTTGTTTCCTGAAGGAACACATTGCCTCAGAAGGAACAAAGAGGCTAAACCAAAGAGGCACAGGTAAAACTTGGAGACACAAGTGATTGTTCTTTCCTCCGGGCTGACAACTTCCAGGCTACTGATTGTTTTCACGGCATTTGGGGGAAATGCAATTCTTTACTCTTCCACACTTGACAAAGGCAGCTCCCACGTGAAAGATAAGGTTAGCCGTGGGACCCTGTCCGTCACCCAAAGGAGGAAACAGGCTGAGTTCCCAAGCTTGAAGAGTTGCCATATTGCCACCTGTTATTGAGCTGCCCAGCCACTGTTCTCAGCCATACTATTTTGGTCATTTTGCTGGCTTCCCCCACCCTATAGTTCACGTACAAAGATCAATCATACATGGAAACAGAACAATGCATATTAAAAGTACCTTTCCTTCAAATGCAAGTTGAAAATGTAATTGCTCTTGATTTTTTTTAAAAAGACATGCATTTAAATAATTCTAACTCTGTTTTTGCACTTTTGTAATTTCTTAATCCCCATAAACATCCCATTAACATTTGCATATAGAGAATGTGGCTTTTTCTTTTTCTTTTTCTAATGGGTAGATTTTCTAATATTAAGAACGTTGTCTGAAATCTCTGGTTACAATATTTCCTGGATGCGTGGATTGTGGACACCTTTGGATGCCATCAAAGCCTGATGAAGGGCCTTAAGTCGGTGCCCAGGGGCCATGGGTGTTTAGAGTGAAGGCTTCTTGTACTTTCACCAGTGTTCAGGCGCTGTCGGTCCAGTCCAGAGCAGTGAGGAGTAGCATCTAAGCTGGACTCCCTACTGAGAAAATGACTGAGTATTACCTGGAATGGACAGAGGAGGGTGGAGTTCACTTGGTGGACCTTCATAAATCACATTGGGACAAAGCTTTGCTCTTGGAATTACATCAACATCTTGTGCCCCTGGGACCCATCTTAGAGCCCCCAGTTTAAGATCAATATACTTCATGTAAAAAAAAAAAAACTTTCAAATAAATAAGCATTATAACTTGTTATCCAGGTACTATTTACAAATCAAGAGCAAATGAAACAGTTAAAAATAAAACCAGGCAGACACCCGACAAAGACTCAAATTCAACTGTACGCATCCTGTGCTGGAAAATTAACTTATTTGTGTCCATCTTTGGCAGAAACCAGCATTTGCTTAAATTATTCAGTTTGTGCAGCTTCAAAACTTAAAAAAAAATATCAAAAGAGGTTGGCACCAGAGTGGAATAAAGGACGAGTCCCAGGTTGCTGTCTATCAGGTGGGAGAAGACAGAAGAACAAATGCATAAAAGAAGGCTGAGTACAGGGGTCTTCATCCAAAACACACCAGGCTGCCCAGAGAGTGCCCTGGGCCAGCGGGCACTGGGGCTCCTTATTACACTATCATGTCCAAACTCATTTTGGGAGGAGCATCTCCTCCGGGCCTGAAAGTTAGCAACAGTAACAATAAACCAAGATGATAGGAGACAACCATTAACTTTTCAACGAGTCCTTTAATGTTTGACATTACTTTGTGTGGTACAATCATTCCTCCTGCTTTTAAATTTGGAGATCCGAGAGAAAATAGCCTTTTTGCTGCAGTGCTCACCTCTAATGAGAACTTCTGTCTTCCGAAGAATTTCTTCCCCTGTGTATATATTCCTGGCTCTGCAGGCATAGGTGCCTGAATCTTCCAGGGACACATTCTTGATGACAAGGTTCAGAGTGATGGAGTATTCATGAGTGGTGGCCATTTTTTCCTTGCTGATGCTGTGGTGCATGGTTCTGTTATTAACTGTCCGTAGCAGAATCCAGGTAATGTCTTTGTACAGGAACTTGTTAACTGTGCAGGAGAGTTTGAGGTCCTCTCCTTCTGTGGGCATCTTTTCCAAGGAGACATGAAAGCCGTTCGGTACATCTATTAAAAAAAAAAAAAAAAAGAATAAAGAACTTCAGACCAGTGTCTCCCAATGAGCTGCTCAGATATGGCAAGAACTCATTTCCCACAGACCCTCTAAACGTGAACATTAGCCAGAAGAAGGGTTCTGTCTTTTTGTGTTGGAGGAAGTGACCAAGCAAAGCAGGGAGAGCCTGTGGAGTTGAACCCATCCCAAGTGATACAGGAAATGCAAAACCAGGGCAGTTTGGGGGAAGGTAACTTTTTCTTTTTGGATGGCAAAATGGTTTTCCTAACATGGAATACAAATCTCATTTCCCATCTCTTTATCACACACCATCCTAGTAAGCTGGCATTGAGGAGAGTAAAGTAATAAAGTAACTCAAGGGTAATTTGTACTAAAACCCAAAGGACCAAGTACAATCAAGATACTTCCAAGCAGCTCGTTAGAACAGGACATGGAAAGACTGGTCAGAGCCAGTTAGTGCTGGTCCTCCAGGGCCTGCTCGTACTTCACTGTGGCCTCCCCTTCCTACTGCATCCCAGGCCTCTGCTATTCCAGAGGACAACCAGGGCACTCACCCACTCAGGCTCCTCTAGACAGAATGGTTGGACTCATACACAAAAGGCAAGAAGTTTTCTTTTGAAAATGTAGGCAAATCTGGTCCAGATTTCCAGATTCCAAAAATGTTCAATAGTTTTAAAAGTCAAATGAAGGGCTTGGAGCATATCTCAGTGGCAGAGAATTGTCTAGTTAGTATGCACGGGCTTCTAGGTTTAATACCCAGCATCACAAGGTAAGGAGGGCATATATATCTAAATAAAAAAATCATTCTGAGGAGTGGAGTGTGGAGATGTACAACTGTCAGCTGGCGCTTGGGAGGCAGAAGCAGGAGAATCAGGAGTTCAAGGCCACCCTCAGTTATGTAGGAAGCTTGAAGAAGGCCTGAGCTACCTGAGACAGTCTCAGAAACAATAAGAAATGATGTTGAAGGTAATGGCGTCAACAAAAGCCATTCTGCTTAGGATCAGTTCCTATTCTTTCTCTTCATCTTTTAAGTCCCTCCTTATTCCAGGACAGCGCGTGTACCCCAGTTCTCAGTAGTTTAGGGGTACAGATTCCTCAGTGCCATTCTAAAACACTCACTGGAGGGTTATAAAATTCATGATTACCGGCCTGAACTGACTAATTCTCAATACCCTTCCATTGCTTATTACTGGTGATGTATCTATATTTGAGGAAAGAATTTGGGCCAACATTTTACAAAGAGCTTTGAAGATGAAAAGAGCTGTTGTCTGTTGTTATTATTATCCTCCGTACACAAAGCTATAAAGAGACCTTTAAACCTTAAGGGGACAATAGTCCAAAATTAGACATCGCATCAGCTCTTTCCTAAATCTCATGTTGCTTGTTTTTCTGATTTTTCTGGCTTTGGCTGTATTATAAAATGTCTCGTCTGAAGAAATGCCAAAGTATTCATTTGAAACCTGGAAGCAGGGGGTCACAGCAGCACATGAGGTGGCAGCTGAGGAGCAGAGAGAGAGGGACGCTCTTGGTTGAAGATGGAAATCAGGATGTGACAGAGGATACAACAGCAGCTGTGTTGTTTTTTAACCCGACTATAAGGTATCTGCAGCAGGCGCTCTCCTGCTCTTACATTCTTCTGAGGAAGAGTGAGCACACATAGGCTGCTCACAGCCCGTTTCCAGAGCGCTTCTCCATCCCTCAGGCTCCTCCTGCCCGGTTGGCACCCAGGGATCCCGGTCACACCACTGAGGTCATGTACGAAGTCTTTATTTACTTTAGTGATTTGAAACTTCCTGTGGAAATAGCTCACAGGTTTCCTGATGGAAGATTTTGTTTATCTTTGCCAAGTGCCACCAGGAATCTCAAAATAAAATGCATTTAGTGACACTGGGAAACGAGGGAGATAAGACAGTGATGTTCCGGTGTCACCCTTGGTGACGGCTCCTACACCCATAGTCACACTGGGTACCAGAAAAAAATGCAAAACTCACCCAGAAGGGAAAAAATGGACACACAAACAACTAAAAGAACTCTTATCTTGCAAACCTATTTCTTGCATAGAGATGCACTCACTGGAGCCATTGGACAGCTCTTAGGATTTTCTGTTTCTTAATGTGTCCCCTGCCACTATTTGCTTTTGATCCACAAAAGATGCTAGACAAATATCTTTGTTTAATAAACCCAGAGGGGTTGTCCCTTTAATTAATTTTTTAAGCCTGAGGACAGAAATGGACCTAAGAACGTGTTGCTCTCCAGCTCTGCCAATGAGACTGTCAATGCCATCATCACCAAATGACACTCCTCACTTGGATGGGGTCACCCACGGTCTCCTGAGGGGTCCAGGAGAGAAGGCAACCTCACTCTGGAGACTCTGGCAATCGCTTGTAGGCAGAGCACGCTCATGTACCAACAGGCACCTGGGGGGACAGGTGCTATCACCTGTCTGAGGTGGCCCCCCATAACAACTGAAAAGGATGAGTGTGATCTCATTTGGACACTGAACATCTGATTTCCACTGAAAATGGAAAGTAATATTTTCCAAAAGACCACAAATAGTTACTACAAAGCCTGGTTAGTTTCTAGGTATCAGGGACAAGGGCCAGGAGGGGACATGCCAAGGATCCCCATGACCATACACAGCTGCTTCCCCTGAAGGAAGAGAGAGTTCAGTGCTTTAAGAAAAGGGACATAATGGAGTAAGAACCAATAAGGCTCCAATTTTGATCTTTACAGCATTAAAAGTTTAGATACCCACTTTAGGGGTGGGGGACTCAGGGTCACCTACATGATATTAGGGGGAGAGGGTTCTACCACTGAGGTCACTGTGTAAGTTACTGCTTGTTGTAAGTTCAAGGCCAGTCTGGTTCACATATGAGTTCCTGGGACAACCAAGAATACATAGTGAGATCCAATCTTAAAAAAAATAAGATAAAATGAAAAAAAATTCAGAGCAAAGATTTGATATGAAAAATATAATAATTAGATAAAAGCCAATAGTTACTATAAGCAGCTCAGTCTCTTATCAACACACACATACACTTTCCAGGGCCGGTAGAAGACAGTTATGGGGAGAAGCATATTCTGGGAAACAAAGCATAGATTGCGAGCTGCTTCAGGCTTAACTTAAAGTTTCTGTGTTTTTTGAAGCACTATGAACTTCCAGAAGGCACATCTTTTCCCTCCTCTCAGCATGCCCACACCCTTCCCTGGGCCTCTAGTGGTCTGATTTTGTTGGCCCCTCCTTAGGATGTGAAATACCTATGAGCCACAGGAGTATCCCTACCCTGAGTCTGTACCACTCTGCGGTAGATAATGCTCAAGGGGGCTTTTGGCAGGGGTGTCCCAAAATTTCCAGAAAAAGACAGTTGGTTCCCAAGTGTGCCTCTAGACTGGCTAAGTCTCTTCCTCCGCCACAGGGAGGCCTCTTCAGTCTGATCATTCATCAATGGGCTCACTACTGGGTCAGCATACAAGAAGTGGCCACAGAAAGACTCAGTGAGGGATCCGAGGGGGCAAGAGGCAAAAGAGACTACAGCCTGCTCCAGCCCTGAGCAGCACTGGACTCCAAGTCCTAGCCTAGCATTGAGGTCCAGATAAAGGTAGAGTTGTCTACAAGAAGTCGAACCCACGAAAAGTTTTGTGGAATGATTTTAGATGCCTCGGTGGCTAAGAAGAGTCTGTGGCCCCCAGTGGCACTCTTCCTTGGCTTTGAGGGGTGAGCCCAGCCTCTTCCCTCTCTCTGTTCACATTCTCCCCAGCCCACTGCCCCTCACTCTTGTTTCCTTATCAGAGGTTAGAGCTGGCTGTACAACATACAGCTTCGGACTTTTAGCTTGGTTTGTGTGAGTGGAGCTTGAATTTTATTTCACTTACTTTAAATTGGTTAAAATGAGCAGAGCAGTGAGGTGCAAATGTGTATGTGTGTGTGTGCATGCACGTGTGTGTGTGCACGCGCGTGTGTGAGTGTGTGTGAACTTTTGTTTTTCTGTTGCATACAGGGCTGTGGGCATAGCTTCAAGGTGAACCATCTGCATGAGGTCTTAGGTTCAATCACCAGGAAAATCATCCCCTAAATGTTGGCTACATATTAAAAATATAATATAGTATTTTGAATAAAGTTATTTGTTTTTAAAGTGGGGGTGTGTTTTGGGATAGGTTCTCTATGTAACCCTGGCTATCCTGGAACTTGCTCTGTGGACCAAGATGGTCTCCAACTCAGAGGTCTGCCTGCCTTCCAAGAGCTGAGATTAAAGGCATGTGCCGCCGCCATTTTCCAGCCTCTAAAACATTATTTTATAAGAATAAATGAATAATACTAGAATTTTTTTTAAGGATTTCTTTTCTTTTTATTTCATGGGTATATGTTTGTGGGTAGGCACATAGGGGTGCAGTTGCCATGGAGCCAGAAAGAAAGGATGGAATCGTGGAGGAACTAGAGTTTCAGGCAGTTGTGAGCTGCCTGATGTGGTCTTGGGAGCCAAACCCTGGTCTGCAACAGCAGCAAATACGCCTACCCACTAAGCCACCTCTGTAGCCCCAGAAAAGCTTAAGTTACATATATGTGCTGGTACCAAAGAGTAAATTCAAACCTCATGCTACTACTGCAGATACATATTGATTCTGGCACACGCACAAGTTGATACGTGCCTTCATCTTTTTCCTGGGGACCCAGGCCTGTGCTGAGATGCTGATGTGTACTGTTCTTCAGTGAGTACCATCAACCGAGCTGCACCCTAATTGACTGTTCAACACAGATGTGTTGAAAGTTCAAAATAGAATGCATAGTACTGTCTTTCATCTTCCAAACTACACGCAGATTCAGCTTGTAAAAATCTGTTTCCAACTAAATATAAGAACAATGCAAACCTTGTGTTTAATGAGTCCAAAGTGCCTGGATTTACGTGAGGACTAATTTGAGTGAAATCTTTGTGAGAATCCTTGCCCAGCAAAGGTCTTTCCTGCTGGGAGCAGACAGAAAAGATATATTCCTTTCTGTTCCTGAGAAGGTGGGAACTGGACCTTGGTTTGGGGGGCTTTGCTGTGTGGTGTTCTCTTTCTAGAAAATGCAGGGGCACTGTCCAGGTCTGACCTATGAGAATGACCTTTAGGGTGTCTCCATGGCCCAGGTTCTTTAGGGCTTGTCTCACCGGCCACAGGCTCCTAATAATGTCTAACAACCCAAATTGTCTCATGACATTAGTCCTGCTTAGTTCTTCCTGGAGACACAGGCAGTGTCAGCAGCCTGCTCCCATGCAGTGCGAAGTTTCCAGAGGGTTGGCACACTGCCTGGGTTTCCTCAGAAATTGGAGGAGCGTGGAGCCAGGCAATTGTTTTGAGACTTTTAGTTACTTATTCCCTTCCTGAAGCCGTGGAGGGACACAGGGAGCACCACCCGGCTACCCGGGTATCTTGCAGGTTTTAAGATTTGCAGAGCCCATCAGGTTTAAAATTCAAAAATCCCTAAATGCTCAAAAAATAGCCCACTAATTATGATGAATTAGTTTCAGATTTTGACAGGAGGGTCTCAGTCCCCCAAAGGTCTGAACTACTTCAACTATGAACTTCCAAGTTAAAACCAAACAAAAGCCCAAACCCAAAACGACCCCAGGAAAAATAAACAAAACAAAACAACAACACTTCCCCAAACAAAACCAGCAACAGATGTCTCTACCATCATAGGGGTTGGGAGTGAGGTAGGTATCAGACCCCGGGTGTAGGTCCTGAAGGGGTACAAACGTGAGCATATAGAATCCCAAGTTTAGAATCCAGCGTTGAAAAGTCATAGACACAACTGAGGAAGAATTCGAGGAAGCGGCTCTTTAGAGAAGCCAATGATACGCAATTCTAGTCCTGAGAGCAAGAACAGAGGAACTCAGCGTGACGTGTCTATGGATTTTTTCTTTCTAAATCACTGAAGGTGTTAAAAAACAAAGAGGGTAGAAAAGAAATCGAGGCCACCCAGTCTCTGTAGGTGGCGTCAGTGTAGCTTACCTGTGACGTAAAATTTTATGTTTCTTTCCACGGTCCCTATTTTATTGGAGGCCCTGCAGCTGTAGACTCCAGAAGTTCTCGAGTCAGCCACCACCAAGGTGCTAACAGTCTATAAAAGAGAGACAAAGTTCAGCTAGAGGACAGAGATCTCTTGGAACAGTTCTAAGCGACTAGGAAGGCTGGAGTGATTCAGCTATTCCATCCATGTAGTCTTTAAAGAGGGTATTGCAGGCAGGGGTGGTAGCTTGTGGAGCCCCAGCACGAACAGAATAATAACAGGAAGGCAGGTCCTCAGGAGACCGGAGCCCATGACATCCGACTCTGGGTTTTAGTCTTATCTCAGTCTGCTGGCATAACAATCACAGACCTGAAGCTGAGGTGTGGGATTGCACGTTCCACCCCACGAGGTGGCCAGTCCTCATCTGTGGGAGGAACAGGTGAGGCCCAGGCCTTTCCTTGTTTGGGTAGCCTGAGAGCATGGGTACTACCTGGCCACAGGAGGCATTTGTGTGGGCATGTGGAACGGGGATGGCATGCAGCCCACTGTGGTCTTGGAGGAGAAAGGAAGCTAAGATAGTTGTGTATGTGGAGAGGTGTGTATGTTTATAGACTATGCATTTTCAGTCTACAAAAATGAAGATATAAACCGACATTTTCACACTGTGATTTAGCAGGATTGTCCCCAGACAGTAGTCAAGTTGATATGAACTTGAAAGTACTTTTCAGACTAAATAATGTCTACTATAATAATGAGGTGAAAATTTAGACAGCTTAAAGACATCCATTGTTTCTTTTAAAGGAATAAATTAGAAATATGGGCACACTCCTGAGCATTTTACATTTAAACTGCTGTTCTACAAATAGGTGCTGAAAAAAATTTTAAAGCTACTTCTTAACACTTCAAATTTCAAACAAATATATGAAAGTTGATCCAGTTACTCAGAGATTGTAGTTTCTGTCCTAGGACACAAATAACTCGTCATGGGCTACAGGACTGTGGTGCCATCTGAGAAGTCTCAATGAGTTAGATTACAAAGATGGTGCCATACGAGGCTCGGGCACTTTCCTGAGCAAGCATCCCTATAACTAACTGATCTTAGAGAAGGTTCTTAACATTTTCTCCATGGTGGTCACTTTATGAGTGGTTTCTCAACTCCTCTAAGAAAATAAGGCATTTCTGATTTTAATCTACAGACCAAGAACACTAAAAACAAAGGCTGAAGAGAAAGCTCAGTGGTTAGAGCACTTGGTGCTCTTGCCGGGACCTGGGTCCAGTTCCCAGCACCCAGTGGCCTCTCGCTACCCTCTGTAACTCCAGTTCTGGGGATTCTGATGCCCTCTTCTGACACCAGGCACGTGTGTGATGCATGTACATGTAAGCAGAACACTTCTTACACATAAAATACAGTAAGTAAATCTGAAAAGAGACTAACACATGCTCAATGATATTAGCCAGCAAATTCTTTTCCCCATTTTCCTTCCAAATGGTTTCCTGGTCATTGTTAGTATCCACTTAATCACACTCACTCAATCATCCTCTGGGTGCTACAGAATTCTAGATAATGAAGAGGGCTATAATATGTAGTATTTTTCATTCAGTTTTTTGGACATTCACCACATGGCTGTGAAGGTACTGTCGGGACGTCGGTAGGAAGACAGGGAGAGGATCCAGCAGTTCCCATGGCCAGTGACTTTTAAAACTGTTTGGAATCATCCCCGTTTATTGGCTCTTCTGCAAGGTGGGAGGCCAGGGCAGAAGAGTCTGGAAGGAAGCTCCACCCCTTTCTTTACTCGGTCATCTTCAGGAGGAGTGAAAACAGACGGGTTCTAACACTAGCGTGAGCCATGGGACATGTGGAAAGCTGTGATAGGACAAGCGTGTTGAGAGGCAGTGGGTGCTGTGAGGGGACCGTTAGCTGGACAAAGAGATGACCGAGTACACTGTGACCCACCAAGTGGCTGAACTGGGGCCTTTCTCTGTTTGCAGCCAGTATAAGCCCAACTTCCTTATGAAGTAGGTTCTGTTAATCCTAAAGGACCCATAGAGGCTTATTTAAATTCTTGGATTTATTATTGTCCAGTAAGTAAGCAGAAACCTATTTCTGATGGCTTGAGAGTATTTGACATTTCAGACAATCTGTAGGTCACATTTGTACTGTTGTTAAAATGACTTTGATTTTGCTGAATTCAGAGCAACTAAGGAGCTGTGTTTTGTGACAAGGTGAAGTCAGACTTCATGTCTGCCATGTTTAAGAGCTACACACAGTGTAGCTGGAGAGACAGCTCAGGGGTCTGAGTACTTGCTCTTGCAGAGGACCAGGGTTTGATCACTAGCACCCACATGGTGGTTCACATGGTCTGTGACTTCAGGTCTCAGGGATCTGGTGCCCTCTTCTGACCTCTGTGGGCACCAGGAATACACGTGGCACAGAGACGTACACACATGCAAAACACTCATACACATAAAGTTAAATAAATAAACCTGGGCAAGATTGTCTGGAATGGCTGAAACCATTTTAGATGGCTATGTTAGACTTTTTGTATAATCAGAGAATAAAGCTGAGATGCCCAGGGGTGATATGAATCCACATCTTACAACGGATCGTGGAGAAATAAATATAATTCAAATATTTTTTTCTTAGCCTGGATGGTGCCTTCTACAAGACCCATTATACATTGGCAGACATCCTCTAGAGCTGAGCCTTACCATGGTTTCTCTTACAATAGACATTGCATTGATGGAAGTGTTTTCTTTGTAGTGGGACTTTCATGTTGCCATTGATATGTACTGGACAGCTTTATCTCATTTAATCTTTGCCCTATGAGATGACATCAGTCTGTTGGACAAATAAAGGCTTCTAGGGGCTGAATGAGGAACTCCAAGACATTGGAGACCTCAGACAGGTCTTGGAAGAGTGGCTGGTCTGAAGTGTAGAACTCCAGAACCCACATACTCAGTCTCTGATTGCTCACCCCCACAAAGTTGTCACACTGAATAACAAAAGCTGGTGATAAGCTGTCTACTGTTTGAAATGGATTTTCCTTGAAAGTAGACTTCTTAATCAGCCGCCATCAATGACATGGGCTAAACGGTGTCACACAAATTGAAAAAAATATTTTTAAGTGATATGATTTGAAATGGTTGGTGACTGAAAAGTTTCTAACTAGAGAAAAAACTTTTACCATAAGGTGAAATGTAAAACTTATTATCAATTTAAAGTCACTTTGCTTCTAGAATGTTCTTTTTCTAGAGAATACGTTTTAAAGTTATAAAACTAAATATCTTTTCATATGCTATTAAAGATATAGGCCAGGTATGGTGGTACACACCTTTAGTCCCAGCAAAAGGAAGCAGAGGCAAATGGATCTCAATCTATGCATTGAGATGGGCCAGCCAGTCCTACATAGTGAGACCTTGTCTCAAAACAACATAAACCCCATGAAAGATATTTGATGATACAAAGATTTAAGCCAGGTCAGGTCAGAGGTAGGGGCTTAATTGAGACTGTCCTCAGCATCTTTTGGCTGGACTAGAAGACAGCTTCTCACGGGGCAGTAAGTAAGGAGGCACAAGTGTCTTGTGTTAAAGAGGCCAACCTGATGGATGCTCACACCCAAAGGGGAAACTGAGAAAAGCAGAACAGAACACCAATTATATACCTTTTATACTTTAGAAGAGAAAGTGCCGAAGACTTGAGATGTAACAGATATTTAGAGCTGAAATCACTTATTTTTTAGGGCACTAAAAGGACATCTCAATTAACTCTATAATTAGCTCTTATCCTCCATAAATGGAGGGAACTGAGGACCAGCAATGAAGGTGTAAGTTCTAGGTTAAACTATAATTAGGATATTCACATTTGACTCAGAAGTTGTAACAACTCATTCACACTGACTTAAAACCCACAGTGGTCTTCAACAGAATTACAACATTAAAGAAGATAAAATCCCTCCTGTTGATGAGCTAGTCTGGGGTTGGTGACTTCCCACTGAGGTTTCCAGTCTAGCATAACTCTGCATTCTTAAAGGGTTTGTACTTATGACAGGGTTCTTCTCGATGACCTAGATACTCATCAAAACTGTCACCAGAACAGTGGGACATAGTAGTACATGTTTTTAATTCCAGCACTGGGGAGACAGAAGCAGGCAGCTCTCTGAGTTTGAGTCCAGCCTAGTCTACAAAACAAGCTCCAGGACAGCCAGGAATACATAGAGTAACCCTGTTTCAAAGGACAAAAAGTTCCCCCAAACCCCAAACAAAACAATTAACCAACCAAAAACATTAGTGACTGTAAACGTGGATTTCTTCATATTCCTTCCTGATGGTTTGTGAAGCCTTAGTAATTTGTAGTGTGTAATGTTACAGTGTTACTTAAGCCTCATGGAACAGACTGAATGGTGGTGATGTGTCGCTCAGTCTAATTTCTAAAACAAGGGCGTCCCACCCACACCAATCACAGGTATTGCTGGGCAAGGATGCAGTGTGACTATGAAATCACTGTGGGATGTTAGTTACTTCAAACTGTACCAAAGAAGCAAAAAGGTCTAAGTTGTAAAGAGCATTGCATGCAATGCCAGGTGTGGTAGTGTATGCCTTTTTTTAATCCCAGCAGGCTGGAGGCAGAGGTAGATGGAACTCTGTGAATTCAAGGCCAACTTGGTCTACAGAATGAGTTCCAGGATAACCAACGCTGTTATACAGTGAAACCCCATCTCAATAAAACAAAAGAAAATAAACAAACACCCCCCCACACACAAAAAAACCAAAAAGAACATTGCTTCCAGCATAATGGTATCAGCAACTGCTTGAAGGATCTCTATGTTTATTTCTACTTCCTTTATGAGGAACTTTAACAGTTTTATAATACAAATGATCTTGAATAGCTATTTTATACTATATGTAACCTTGGCCTTTGGGGGATCACATTGCAGTCTGTGCGGCAGGGGAGCTAGGAAGGATGAACACCACTAACTCCATTTCTTTGAAGGAGTTGAAAGATGGGGACATCTTTGCCCTTGGCTATCCAGCTGGAAGGAGGGGGAGTCTGACCCTGCACCTCCTGAACATGGGCCAGGCAGTTCAAATGCCAGCTGTGCACAGAAGTTCATATTGGAAAGCTTTAGCTTAACTACGCAACTGCAAGACAATACATTTATTTCCAGCCTTAGTGAAAAATTGGAAATTGGAGTAGACTTTTTTTTTTTTAAATCTCAGCCAAGATTTTACTTTGCTCTGGCCAGGTTTTTTATTAGCAGGCATTATATACAGCTAAGAGCATGAGTTCATACCCATCAGGAATCTCAACCAGTTTTATCCCATTTAATTTTATTGATCACTATATATTTTTGTGGTAAGAAAATGAAATAGAAATCCCACTGAAACCATGCTCATAAATTCTCTTTGTAAATTTGCCTGTGTGGCCAGGAAGAAGCACCCAAAGTGAATGGACACCCATGATGTCATCTGGAAAATCTACAAGGGCGTGTGGCAGGACTAATTTGTTCTCCAGCATTCGTGAACAATTTCTACCCAAATCAAACATTCAAGTTCACAGAATTCACTAACTTGTTCATTAAGGTCTTTCACCAATGACTAGACACCATGAAACTTTCTAGCTCCTGCTTACTGTGTTGGAGGGGAGAAGCTATAACACCCCAGCCACACTGTGCCTATAAAAACCATTCCCAGATCCTTAGCAAGTGACTGTTGATGTTGTCACACAAATGGACTGTTAATTGTTGTGTTTTGGCTCAGTTGGCCATGAAAGTACAGAGTTTTGAATCAAGAGACTTTGGTTTTAATTTCTTTACCAGTTTGTGTTATGTAACTTTGGGCTGCCCATGTTTGAAATGAGGAAAACCACTTTGGCTTGCCAAAAAAAGGGAGGCTGACATTAATACCTTCAAAAAGGTTTAGATAGTGAAAAATGCAGGGCTGGCTGTGGTGGTGCATGCTGTGAATCCCAGCACACAAGTGGATCTCTGTCAATTTGTTTCAGGTCAGTTAGGGCTAGAGTAAGACCCTATCTTGGGAGAGAGAGAGGCGGGGGGAAGAAAAGAAAAGAATAAGAAAAAAGAGGCCTGGAGAGATGGCTCAGAGGTTAAGAGCATTGGCTGCTCTTCCAGAGGACCTGAGTTCAATTCCCGGCAACCACATGGTGGCTCACAGCCATCTATAAGGAGATCTGGAGCCCTCTTCTGGGCCTGCAGGCATACATGAAGGCAGAACATGTAAACATAACAAATAAATAAATCTCAAAGGAAGGAAGGGAGGAAGAGAGGAAAAGAAAAATAAAAATGATAGATGGGGCAGTTGGAGCCATGGTTTAGTGGTTAAGAAGACTTATTCTTGCAGACAACTCAAGTTCAGTTCCTAGCACCCATACAGCGGCTCACAACCTCAACTCCAGTTTCTGGGAATTTAGCGCCCTCTTCTGGTCTCCATAGGCACTGCATGTATGTGATGCATATACACATACACAGGCAAAATTCAAATACACATAAAATAAAAACAAATGTCTTTAAAAAGAAAAAAGAAGAACGTAGGATTTATTTATTATTTTCAAACCTACATAGAGAATTTATATCTGATTTTCATCCTCTGATTCAAGAACATGGCAGCATAAATGGATATTTTAAGTATAACACCACTTGAACAGATAGTGGGATTTATAGTGACAATCTCTATTTCAGATCAAAGTGAACACGTATAAGTAGATGTTGGCAAGAGATTATTCAATTTGTTTTTTTAAAGCATTGCTATCTCCATGCCCAACATTATCTAGTTTCTAAGCACATCCTTCACTACTTCAAAGGAGAAAAGCTTCTTGATTCACAGGGTGCTAGTTCTTTCCTAGGCTCAGAGGGGACAGCGGAAAGTGAATGGTACAAGAGTGGAAGGGGAAAGCATCCACTGGACCCCGTTAGTTTGGGGAACCTTGACAGATGGTGTGTGTTTGCATGTCCAACCTAGACTTCACCGGCCAGGGAGAAGGACATATTTTGTGAGACAGAAATATTGAACTTTGGGTTGAAGCCTTATACTAGTTTCTATTACTAGGATTCCACTTTCTGTATACTAGCAGGACCCAGGCACAGTTGTAGGCTAGAATCACCTGGCAGTATGTGGTATTAATCCCAGCACTTGTGTGGACTCCAGGTCCCACCCCAAAGATGTGACTGTAACTGCATTGATATGTATAGTTGACTCGGATGTATAGTTGGGATGGGGGTGCACTGATGTGCACCAGCCTGGCGTCCATTAAGAATGAATTCTCCAGGCTGAAAGGATAGCTCAGTTGTTAAGGACATGTATTTCTCACGTTCAGTTCTCATTCCCAGTGTCCACATGGGAGAACGAGAAAGGGTGCTCTCAACCTGACTCTAGACTCCGACTACATACACATGGCACATATCCTCAAGCAGACGTATGTGCGTGGGGGAAGATAAAGAGGGATCCGGAGTCTAAAGAGTTCAGTCAGGAGGTGTAGTCACTTGAATAATTTTACCGTATGGTTTCATGAAGACACACCTAAGAAAGTCTCTTTCTGTCCAAATTTTGACCTTTTGAATTACTTATGGGTCTAATAAACCTAGAACCAGGAGCTGAGTTTTGAAACTATCCCAACAGTCATTTCATACAAACGGTACCTTATTGGTTCCTTCTATGACTGTCATGCGCTGAGTGATGCTCTCAACTCTGTTTCCTAGGTTGCTGTCGGGATCCAGGATAAAGGAATCTTCACTTTCCAAACAGAAGTCAGACCTATAAAAAGAGGAAGTCATCACAATACCGCCTTCAGCATGAGACAGTGTGAGTAGTGACATGTCCCACGGAGACGGGGAAAATCCCCAGGAGAAAACCACAAACTTTACGAGAATCTTCTTTGTCTTAGGCTCTAGCTTCATATTTAGGAACTAAAAATAGCAACTGTATCTATCTAGTGGGGAGACACTTCATCAGCCTGCTAGCATACATCTTTCCTGATTTAAATATTAAAGAAAATACATGTTAGGACATTCAATGCCTGGATTTTAGCTAGTTTCTGGTGGGTAGAAGTAGCATGCAAAGTGTGTGGCAGTGGGGGTAGGGCAGGAGGTGTTATATTAGTAAATGGAACTTTTGAGAGAATAATGTCATTTCACATCTATGCAGGGTGGCTTTAAGTCATAATATTTAGGTAGGTACATAATCTTTTTTTCCCCTAGAGCTAAGTAAGTGCCCATGGAAACCAATGTCTTGGAGTCGTTTATTTAATTTAATTAATTTCCTTACAAGTTTGGTGTTATCATAGCAAGGCCTTAACTTCTTGTGCTTTGAGTGTTTATCAAAAGAAAGTAGTAACAGCACTGATTTTTAAAGTCTAAGGACTCTCTCTTTTTAATTTTCAAAATAAGATTTATTTTTAGTTTATGTGGATGGGTGTTTTGCCTGCTTGTGTCTGTGCCCCATGTGTGTACCTATACCCTTGGAGGTCAGAAGAGGGCCTCAGATCCCTGGAACTGGAGTTCTGGATGGTTATGGGGGCTGGGAATTGAACCTGGGGCCTCCGCAAGAGCAGCCAGTGCTCTAATGGCTGTGCTACATCCCCAGCCCCCCTTTTCTCCCCTTTTAAGCATCTCATTGGCTTGTACTCTTCCAGCTGGTCTAGAACTTTCAGTGAACAGAAAGCTTGCTGGTCACAATGTGAACTTGACTCGGGGAGAACCGAGAACCTGAAGATTCTCAAATGAGGAGGAGTTTTAAGCTGTTTCCAGAAGGAATGAGAGGCAGATCCTGAGCAGCCCAGGGTAGGAGGGGGGAGGAGGGGAGAAGGCCAGGGGATCCTCCAGGGGCCTTGAGCTGGGAAGTGGCTCCAGAAGGTCAGTGTCTGCTGCTTTAGACTCCCCCCCTTCCGTTATACAACCCAGAATAATCTCCTCTTCTGGACATGGTTATGCTATTTGTTCACCCAGTTGTATGTATATGTGTGTGTATTTGTGTGTGTGTGTATGTGTGTGTTCCTAAGGATGAAACACTGGCCCCAGGCTACAATGAGTGTTTTACCACTGAGCCAAGCCCCTGTCCCTACTGCCCAGTTTTTATAGTTGGACACACATGCTTTAAAGGGGATCATTAAAGAATACACACATCTTCTGTTATAGCCACATGCCACTTTTATAACTAGCCTCAATAATTGGATGTCTGTAATGGCTAAGTTCAGTTCCTACCACCACGGCCACCACTACCCAAAACACCAACTCATGGTTAAGTGAAAAGACTTAAAATCTTGATCCGTCCTTAGGAGGCTTATGAGGTTTCTGCTAACTGGTTTTTGTAGTTGCCAGGTAACAGAAGTGAACATTTTTTGTTCTTATTGATTAGCATAATGAAATAGGATCAAGGAGAAAATACATGTTTTACCCTCATGTGAGAAACCTTTTAACAGTTCTGAGATGCTTATAGACATGTTCCTTTCACTCATTTGCACGATCAATACTCTGATTTTTAGGTTGCAGCATTGGTGAACTGCTGGTGCCTGCCCACCCTGGCCATATCCTCAGGGTATACAGGAGTGTTTGCGGTCTGTGATGCACTCCCACACACTGGATTAGATATGCACATGGGTGCTCCCTCAGGCTTTCTTCTTCTGGATGAGAAGGTGGCAGGTACCTTTTTCGCCCCTCAAAACATTGAAAAAGATGAGAAGATGCATCCTCAAAGATTCTAAAACTTGTTACACGTCATCTTCAGGAAATGCAAAGAAATAGATTTGAGTAAAGCAAACCTAGTCGTTTTCCAAGGGAAATCCAGTCTCTGGCTCACTTGGGGCCATCGGTCTCCAAACCCCTCCCCCACTGTTGTCCTTGCCTCTAGGGGCATTAACGGAGACTCAAACCCTACTGTGGAAACTGTAGACTCCACTTGCTTGCCAGGTCTTCCAAATGAAAAGGACAGGGTCTGTGGCTCTCTTCTAATTCAGGGGCTATTATTTTTCCCTCTTTGTCATTGAACCATAAAAATAGAATGTCATTGAGGACCTGCTTCTATAACACCACTTGAAAAGAGACTGGGGGGAGGGGCACTTGCCTAAGTCTTAAGAATACATCAAACTCTTGAGGAAGTAGATTGTGCCATGTTTGAAGATACAAAGATAACCATGGTGCTGGGAACAGTCTTGAGGGAGGCGGAAGCCGAACAACAAGAGGAAAGCAGAGCTTGCCCCTGGTTTCCCACAGGAAGCCCACAGCAGCTCCTGCCACAGAGAGATAAGAAAGCTCCCATGCACTATTCTGGACAAGGCCACTGTCACCGGCTTTGCTCTGCCTCTGCAGCACTCCAGGCCCCTGACTTTGCTAATGAGCAGCAGAGCTCCTGTCTCTATTTGCATACAGCGTGTCAACCGCAATGAGACAGAGATATTTATAGCTAAGGAAAAGAAAATAATTCTGGGGCCAGCCTGGGTTCCTGCCGTCTCTGTCCACTGCTCTGGGGCTGAACAACCCGTTAGGATCAGAGATCGGTATAAATAAATTATAAGAAGTCAGCCAATTAAGTTCTGACATATGGAGCTGGCCTACACACCAGCCTAACTCCAAGTTCCTAGTTCCAAAGTTCTTGATGCACAGTGGGGACTGCTGCCCTCTCTGCAGGTGACAGAGACCTTTGCATTTTTGGTTTGCTTTCTTTGTGGGGATGAGTTTGCCCTGGTCTCTCCTGGCTCTTTTATAGCCCCGAATGGGAGGCAGGTTGGGCCCACAGAGAATAGCAATGCCAGGCAAAGCTCCCTGCTGGTCCATTTCTGAAAATCACACTTGATCCTTCCATGTCATGTACCATGATATTCTCATCATGTACCAAGAAGACTGTACTCTAGGGCTCTTTCAGAAAGCCAGGTTTATTTATCTATCCATTTATTATTTATTTATTTATTATTGTATGTTTGAGAGTGAAATACAAAGGTGGGCATGAGCTGCGCCTATCTGTTTAATTTTAATGACATTGTGGTAACCATGGTTAGACTCTGTTTAAAAAACAAACAAACAAAACAGAATTATTTCAAGGTAGGGAACAAGAAGGCAGTGAAGGAAGAGAGAGAAAATTGAAGCTGCAAAATGTCCTTAAAACAAAACAAAACAAAAACCAGAAAGGAAAAGAAAAATTGCCTGGAGGCTGTCCAGAAGGCACGCCCAGGGCCAGGCTGGTTGAGGTCGCCAACATGGCCTCCTCCGTCCTGCAGGAGGGCCTGATGTAAACATCTCACTGCTACCGTGGGTGTTATGTCAAAACACTGTCGATAGCGCACGCCTGAAGCAACAGATTGATAGACTCCGCCAACACTCTTCACCCTCCTCACGGCCTCTCAAAACAAATGGAACAGTGTGGGCAGAGGATGCTGGCAGAAGAGGCGTGGGGTTGGAAGGCGTGTTTAGACAAAATGGTTCCTGTTCCCTTTGCTCAGGAAGAGAGCCTGGGCCTTCAGGGTGGTCATGGGGTCAGACCAAGGGGACTCTGGAGGAGTGACTTTATTGAGAGACCTTGTGACGCCTTAGAGGCCATACTGAAAATTACTTCTTGTCTCAATTAGGGGTGGGGCAGTAAAGAGAGTTTTGGGGGCTGTAGGTAAGCTTTGGGTCAGTTCCTTGGACAATGGTGGAGGGGATCCAGAGTCCTGGGCCACCCCTGTTTAGATAAGAGCTTTCCCGTGAGTGCCTTGGCTTGCCGGGCTTCCTGCTCTAGAGGCCCCACAGTTCATTTACACTAGCCTCTGCCCTTCTGCCTCAAGCTAGCCTCTGTCCCCAGCTCATAGTGTGAGCTCCAGCGGCTCCCAGCCCCCACTTCCAGGATCTCCCAGAGTCTACACCAGGCTCAGGGCTCCTCAGTGTTGCACCCAGATAGGAAGAACCTCAATGAAAACATCTATTTTGTTCATTCATTTTTTTCTCTCAGTGAAGGACTGTTTGGCCAGCCCAGGAAGGGTGATTTTAATAAAGAGATCTTTAAGGAAATGTTAGGAGTGGTTACCAATAATATCCTTTAACACACTCAGGAAGGACATCGCTCAATGAAGAACACGTTAGACTATCATTGTGGTTTGTTCTTGCAGAGAGGAAGCCAGCTTACGTGCTACACAGTAAGGCACGGAGTCATGGTTTAGCCTGGGGGCGGGGGACAGGGCGGGATGGAGTGGCTTTTTAGCTCATTCCCCTGAGCAGACTATGGGAGTGATGGTCACAGGGAAAAACAACAGATCCTTAAGGACTGTTGACCATTGATCCTTTTGCTTTCTTAAATGGCTTCTAAATCTTGTTTTGAGTCACAGAGGACAAAACTTGTAACAATGCTAAGAGATGCCGGAACAACCAGCCCTGAGGTCCTCACTGTGGCAGAAATATGGCTGAGGAGTCTACCTGCTGTGCCCCAGAGGAGCCCAGAAAAGTCCCATTTCTCAAGCCTTTGCCTGGTTTTATTTCATTGCTTTTGCAAACATTTATTGCCTCCATCTTGCTCTCAGATACTTTATCTGAACCGCCTCTGATTCGGTGGCCACGAATGTGTTCTTTGCCTTTCAGACTGCAACAAATCACCCCCATGCTACCACGGCTCACTAGTTTTATTACAGGTGTTAAAAAAGCAAACCGAAGGAATTTAAGATGATCCCTTTGACATCAGCAAGTGTCACAGTGCAACTGAATGAGTTAATTTAGACAACAGGCTTAGCGTTGTGCCTGGCACACAGGAGGCAGGCTGGGAATATCACTTGTCCTCTGCTTGCACTGAGGGCTATACAGGAGCAGAGACATTGTCTTACTAGTCATTCTGAGCTCACTGCCCAGAGCAGCCACCTGAGCTCAGCTCGCTGACCAGCCAGGAGATTGAGAACTCATAGGGTGGCCTATCTATATGTGAGTCAAACTGCCATAGGTCACTGACCTCAAATGTGCTGAGAAGAGGGTTACTAGTGACCATCAAATGACCCCAAACCACCTCTTAAACTATCACCATGTCATACTATCAGTGTCCATCCACTCACAGTGACAGATATTAGTGATGACAGGGATCTGATGGGGACCTGGATAAAGGCAGTTTGGTAGAATCAGTGCCTGACAAAGTGATATTCCTGGTTAGTCTCAATGCAGACAGGAATGCTGATGTGATGCTGATATGCCAAAGAGGCATCTTCAGGTCTAATGCAAACAGAAAAAGGACCACTGGTACTCTTCTCCAGCCTCCAAGGGTGGGCAGAAGTCCTGGCTCATAGTTACTGGCACCATTTTAATCCAAATTACTTTTTTCCCCCTCATGCACATTCTCCTTTCACATCTCTTGGAGGAAGCACACTGTTTTTGCTTCCTTCTTTCATTGAAGGGCGGCTGTGTCTACCAAAGAGGCAAGTCAAGTTTATGGAAAAATAGCCGAATACATTGGAGAACACACAAACAAAACGCTAAGAGCTGAAAGCCACTGAGGCTTAAAGGGCCAAGTTGGTGAGCATTTTGTAGCTGAGGAAGAGCTGGATACAGTTAGACACAGCTGCTGTAACCCTCCAAACTCATAAATAACTGAGGCCACATGTTTCTAGCCCCACTTTTCGAAATAAGTTGTCAGAGACCTGTTTAAAGACAAAAGCATGCTTCTTGGGAGCATTTGCTAATCAGCAGGGATCATCTTGAGAGATGGTTGATAATTGCTTTGCATAGGTTCCCGGTATGTTTGACACCTTTTCAGGGTGGGTGTAGTTTTGCAATGAGCCACTCCAGAGCTGCCTGAAGGGTACCCTAAATGATCTTACTAACTTTCACCAAAGAAGCTTAGCATATGCAACATGTCAGCCACAGAGTGTATCATATACATCATCCCTCAACCCTCTACAACCTCCTGACGTCAAGTGCTGACTCCATTGTACAATGAGGAAGCCCAGACTCAGAGAGATCTAGAATCTCATGGCTGGGAGATGGTGGAGGGTAGCAGAGCCAGATCTTTAGGTTGCAGAGTTTATGTCCTTAAGCAGTAGGCTGAAATGCCTTTCTGCATCCCGACACCTTGGACAATGGGCTCTTGATACCACAATGTGGGCTTCTTAAAGTATACCAGCTTTTGACCAAAATTACTCATATGTTGGTTGTGATTTAAATTTTAGAGAAACCCATGCTGGAAGAGACAGGCAGACTGCTTCCAACTGTCTCATCCTGACATACTGGCCACCACTCATTGGCATCTTTTCTGGGACAGCCATTAGGCCTGTCTCCGAACAAGGTCCTGGACCCTGGGCCTGAGTTGAAAACCAGTGATGGTAAAATCTCTGTCCCCGGAAGTGCTGTGGTAATTCAGTGAAATAACACGTTTGCCACAGCCTCTTGGTAAGGGCTTAACTGCTGTTATCTATAAAGAAAATTAAAATGGAATTCTAAGCCTAATGTTTTCTAGAAGCAGTTGTTGACAATTTAGCTTGAAACAGCTCTATCCACTTGTTCTCTTTGGGCTTTACCGCACTCTGAAAGGCAGATCGTCAACAAGGCAGTGGCAGGTGATCATCTGGTACTATCAATGGGACCAGGAAAAGTGAACATTGGCAGCCTCAGACAGAGGGACAGTGCTCACCTGTGCAAATTCACAGTCTTGGTTCTCAGACAAAGATGGTCTTTTCAGGGATTCAGGGCCTATGTCACACACTAGATATAAGAATAAATAGTCTATAAAAGGCCATCTGTAGGAAGTATCAAAAAGGGCCTTCTGCTCAACAGACAGCAGAA
Organism: Phyllotis vaccarum; assembly: GCA_033318265.1. NCBI lineage: Eukaryota > Metazoa > Chordata > Mammalia > Rodentia > Cricetidae > Phyllotis > Phyllotis vaccarum. Next base: position 139,371,271 of record JARWLC010000009.1, on the reverse strand, counting down.
CTTCCCAGGCACTGGCCAGGGGAGTGAGGTAGAAGAATTGCCAACTCCAATTCCAAACTTTCAGGTTGTATTGAAGCTTTTGTCTTTCCTACTGTGCCTTTTTTTTTCTAGAGCCAGACAAATTAATTTTCAGGTGTGCCCTCTTTAACCAGACCCCAGTCACACCTGCCCCATCACTGTCCTTTTCCATCTAATATTCTATTGTGTTCAGGGTCTAGCCTCCACCCTTTGCATGGCTACCCTCTAAACTGCTGTCCTAGCCACCCAGCACTGACCCATTTTGTTCAGCCTTAGAATAAACACGGGCCGTGGAGACCAATACAATCCTGGGGTAAAAATAATAATGAGGTGGAAACAGAGACACAGCCTATGGGGACTGAGTGCTGCCGGATCCTAGCCCAGAACATTCACCCTGAACAGTAAGTGAGTGAATGGAGCTTTTATCCAGGCATCAATTGCCACAGCACAGTGAGAAAGCCACAGAGGGTCATGGTTAGGAGGGAAGAGTGGACAAGCAATGGACTCACTCTGATCTTACTGCTTCCTCGAGCTTCATTTCATTCAGAGCTGCTGCTCACACTGGCTCACACGCCTTTCCTTTTATTCTATAATTCAAAAATACCCTAGAAACAAACTCTGAGCTTCAGGCTTGATATGGCAAAACCAGAAGAAAAACCACAACTTTCATAGAGGATGCCTGTATGCTCATGTGGAAATGTCTTTCTGTATGCTGTGAATATCAATCTTTAAATAAAGGAGCTTGGCAAACACCATAGCCAGAGACAGGAGCATAGGTATGAGAAGGAGGGCGGAGTCAGAGAGACAGATCTAGCCAGATGCCCAAAGAAGAAACATGTAAGGAACACAGGTGAGCCATGGGCCACGTGGCAGGACAGATTAATAGAAATGGGTTGAGTTAAGATAAAAGAGCAAGCTAGCAATGTGCCTGAGCCATAGGCCAAACAGCATGAAGTTAAGTGTCTGTGTGTTTCTCTGGGACTTTGGGACTGCTGGGCCAGATAGGCAGTGGTGGGCGGATCCAAACTGTGGAGCTAACTGGGCCAGAAAACCTTATGGTAACAATATGGACTAGAGAGAATATATATAGAAAAGATAGAGTTTTTGATGCCAGAGGGACACACCAATCAAACATACGAGATCTACTCTGACTTAGTAGACCATTGCCTTTTGGGCCATCTACAGTGAAGTAGCAAGGACTAAGGGTAGGTGTACACTGTCAGGTACCACTGAGGCCCCATCCTCCCATGCCGCCCATCTCCAGTCACCAGGTTCTGCCTTTGTGCTAAAGGGTCATTGAGTTATATTAAAACTGCCTACTAAAGCTTGTTTTTCAACAAGCAAATCCACCAGGTCAACGGTTACAGAGCTAAAGTATTCTCACTGGAGCACAGTTATACAGTCCAGCCTGTTAACCACCAGCTAAGGATCCTGAGTCAGATCATCAGTCTCTAGATTCACAATAAAAAATGCTCACCCCATATTTAAAAATCTCTCTACATATGACCAAGAAAAATCCAAATTGCTCTGCCCATCTTCTTGAGGCACTCTCTTAAATTGTACTACTGTCTTTTGCTACCATGAATCCTGGGAAATTATGAAAAGACCACACTAAAGTCCATCCAGCAAAGACTCCCTAGGACACATCCAGCTGGCTTAGTTTAAAACACATAATGAAATGTTTGATAGCAATTATAGGAGACAGTTAATTCATTAGAAACAATTACTTGTTGGGTTCATTACTATGAAGAGTGGGAAAGAGAAATTTTATAAGCATGGGCAAGTGGAAAGGGGTATTTGTCTGGAAGATAAAGTAGCAGCTCTGTTCTCAGGACTGTGGGTGAAATATTAACAAGGGCTGTTGTCTGGACATTCACATTGGGCCGTAAGTGCTTCCTCATCCCACAATTATCCCAGAGAACGTAAGAAGTATCTCATTAGTAAGCGAACACTCCCTCCTGGCCAGTGATAAGTTTCCTGTATAAGATGGCCAGTCTTATCGGCTTAGTTGGCTCTCAGATGTCCTGCTCTGGGCAAGAGGTTCTCCGAAGTCCTGATTTGGGCTCTAACTTTTATTTGTGGCCAGTTAACATTCCCCACAGGATGTCTGATTCAAGCCTGTGGACCTAGACACAATCAGCAAAGAGTGTAAAATTTCAGATTAATTAAGAAGAATGTGGTAGATATTAAAACACTTATAAGACACAGCCTTCTTAAATGACTGCTTCCCTCAGACATCTGACCTACATTTTGCCTCCCCCGGGACATGTGGACTCTTTCGATTTAATTATGAAAACTCCTCTAAAGAAAGCAAGCAAGACAGGGGACCCAAAATGGTGACAGCGTAAAAATAATAGACATTCTTGCCAGCCGCCGATTCAATTGGGTCCTTGAGGACATTTCTAATTAACTACCAGTAACAATTGTGTTGTTTGTGTCTTGTTCATTCTGCATACCTCACTGATGCCCAAACTGGGATTCTCCAGAATAAGTTAGCCCTGACACAGTCCTAATGATCCAGGCTTGCTTTGCTTGCTGATTTGCAAACGTAAACAATAGAGAAAAGCAATTAGGTTGCCCTCTCAGAGGCTCATCTCTCCCTCATTTTGTAGGCCACCCCTCCCCCCATAAGAGCAAAGGGCAAACCACGCTTAGTCCTGAACCAGGGAGCTTGCTCTAGATGTGTACCCCCAAACCTCTCTGTTGAGTGTTTCAGAAATGGGATGTCAAAGTGTCGTTGAGTGGCAGGGAATATTATCTTCTATTTGTCTTCTAAAACATATAATTAGTTTCTACTCCATATGGGACCTACTTAAGAGTTTTAGAAACAGTGATTTTAGGGTCCATCATGGATCAATTGAGTTTTTCTAAAAAAACAAAAAAAAAAAAACAAAAAAAACCCCCACCAGTAAAGCTTAGAAGGTCATAAAGATGACTACCTCCACAGCCTTCCATTGAGACTTTAGTGCTGTCTTTTCTATACTGAGGGGGCTCGTGGGGGAAAGAACAAATAAAGCAGGAAACATCTTAGAGTCAAATGGACAGCTATGATGTCTCTGCTGGATGGTGGCCGCTACAGATGGTCCAGATCAGCATGAGTGAGTGAAGATGTGGGTTGATATCAGTGATGGAGGATGGTTGCACATTCTCTCTGTCTCTCTCTCTAGAATGTAGGGCTTCAAGTGCTTTACCATTGGGTATCAGCAGCCCTCTTTTTTTCTTACTTGGTAACTATCTGCGATAAAATCACAGAGCAAGTTCTGTCTGATAGAATGTTACCTCCGTAAGTGCCCTGTTTTCATCAGTTAAAACGCTGCCCATTTGTCATTCATCTTCAGTTATTGGTCAAGGTACTTGGTAATTTATAAGCAACAGACAAACAATATCCATGCACATCAGCTAGGATGTTCTTTCTTTGGTTTTTGAAAGGAGAACGCATGATTTAAAGTGACTTTTTTCTTTCATTGAAGCTTCTCCATTCCTGGGAATGAGAGGAAAGGGGAAGCTGGGAATTGCCATTTACAGAAGGGAAGTTGCTTAGATTAACTAACTGGCCAGGGTCCCACAGAGGCCAGGGGTGGTGCCAAGAATAGAACCCTTGATTGCTAGGTCTCTAGCTCCACAATAGTACATAACAGATATTTTGCAGGTACACATGTATGTCCAAATAAGCAACCACTAAACAAGCTGGACCCTACCCAATCAAGTAATGAGTGAGGTTTACCATGGCCAGTAGCTACTCCATAATTATGTATGAGATGGTGACATTGCGCATTTGGGTTGGACACGGATGCTGTGCAAAAACCAATCTATGTGATACAGACAATGTTAATGCAGCTCCTAAAACATTTAATTGGACATTACTGCCTTTTTTTTTTTTCTTTTTAAAGACAGGATCTTATCATATAGGCCTAGCTGGGCTGGAATTCACTATATAGGCTACTTCAAACTCAAAGAGCTCCACCTGCTTCTGACTCCCAAGCACTGGGATTAAAGGTGTGCAACACCATGGCCAGAAATAGTTGATTCTTAAAAATAACATTTTTGCAAAGAAGTCAATGCTATCTAACATTTTCTCTATCTCTGAGGCCACAATTTTGTTTATTACTCTGAATTTAAAACTGCGACCATTAGATGGTGTCCTGGTTTGCTTTCTTATTGCTGTGATAAAATACTGACCAGAGGCAACTTGTGGGCAGAAGGATTTATCTGGCTTACAAGTCAGCCTATCATCCAGAGAGGCCAAGGTGGAGCTCCAGGCAGGAACAGAAGTAGAGACCATGGATGAACCCCTGGCTGGCTCAGCTGCCTTCCTTACACAACCCAGGCCCACCTGCCTAGAGATGGCCCCGCCCACAGTGGGCTGGTCCTCCCATGTCAAACAGTAAAGAGGAAAATGTCCCTAGGTCACCCCCACAGGCCAACCTGATAGAGGCAACTACTCAGCTGAGATTCCCCTTCCCAAGCGTGTTTGGGTTTGTGACAAGCGGACAAAAGCTATGACAGATGGGGAGGGAGAAATCAAGTGGCTTGTGCCCTTTAGTCAAGACCCAGACACACTTTAAAAGCAATGTGAGTTTAAAAAGGAGAAAACACACTCAACACAAGCACGTTGCTCTGACTACTGTGTGGGAGAGGGCCTAAGCTAGCAGAAAGGACCAGCAAGAGTGACCCAACTGGAGCCTATGGGGATGGAATGAGTTCAAACACTCATTGGTCAGTTATCCGAAGGTCTGGTTGGCACCAAACAAAAACAGCCTTTGAACATCTAGATTCTTCCTGAGAAACCAGAGCTGATGCCTGGGAGCAAACATAGACAGTCTCCAAACTCATCTCCTCTCTTGGGAATCCCAAATTCCCCGGGAGGGTTTCCTGGTTGTCAGTCTGTTGTTTGTCAATATAAAGACCAGCCTCTTTGCCCTGCACAGTCTTCTCCAAATCTCCCCTCCCAAACGACCCGCTCTAGTGCTGGGGCAGAGCTCAGTGGGGACCCAAGAATAATGCCTCTGGCTGACCAGATGGCTCCGTGGTTAGAAACACTGGCTGTTTTTGCAGAAGACCTGGGTTCAGTTTCCAGCACACACATAATGGCTCACAGACATCTGTAACTCAGATTCCAGATGATCAGATGCCTTCTTTGGGCCTCCACAGGTACTGCATGTATCTGGTGCATGCATATACAAGCAGACAAACACTCACACACATTAAAAAAGTTTGTTTTTTTAAATCTTTAAAAATAAGTAAAAGAGTATCACCTGGCCCAGGAAGCTTATTTCTATTTTATTCTTTAAAATCAAGGGCCAAATGAATTCCAGGAATTGAATGAGGGCTGTGGGGAGGTAGCTGGATCAGCACGGGTCCGCCCCAGCCTTATCATCCTTGCAGGGCAGGGCAGGGAAGTACTTCCTGCCAGGGTGGGAAAGGATGAGCAGGATGGTCTCTGACTGGGGAGTTAATCATGTTTCCAGCCTACCTCTCTGGCCTTCCTTTTACTTTTGTTAACTCTTCTTTGTTCCTTAAATTTAACTCTTCTGATCCACTAGTTTCTCCCAGACTTACCAGAGTTCTATTTTTAAAGCACAGAGAAATTGCATCTGACTTCCCATCATCTCTATTCATTTTTCAGGAATAGTTCTTAACATTTCTCATGTTGGGAAATAAGCTCTGATGTAGACAAATAATCTCTCTTGTTGTTCCTTACAAGTGTATGGGTCTCTGAGAAATGTCGTCTTCAGTATGCTGGTAAGAGCCTAGCCTCAAATTTCTCTGTCACTGAACTTTCTCCATACATGTTACCTCTGCCTGTGAAATATGTTTAAGCATCATTATTTCATTTTAACAGATGATGTGTGAAGGGAACCCAACATTTAATACTCTCATGGAAGCTTCCTAGGTTGATGCTAGGTTAATATGCTAGGTTAATAATAATAATAAGAGGATTGGCAAATATCTAAAAGTCTCTATTGGTTGTTAAGGATAAAGAAAACCAGACTCCCAACCTCTCTTCACTCAGTGCTGACAATTTTTCAATTCTATGAAATATTCACAAGAAACTGTCTCCTTCTCTGAACACCTTTACCATAAAAATACATAGAAAAGGGTCATGGAAGACAACCAGTCACTTCATCTGGCTCATTAGTTACTCAAAGTTAAACAATACTCTCCTTTTTTCTTAACGTTTTTTAAAACTGATACATAAATCCTATAATATATATACATATAACATTGCTATGTGAGACTTCTATATACATTTAAATTACAGCATGTTTAAATCAGGTTGAACACAGCTTGAACATTTATCATTTTTCATAGCGAGAACACTGAGTAACCTTTTGTAAATCTTTTGAGTTACAAAACATTTAATTGTTGTTTATAGCTCTCCTGCTGTGTAACAGCCCACCAGGACATCTTACTAATGCTTTCCATGAATGAATTATTGGGGGAACAAAACCACAGTATTACTCAGTTGCAACAAAGTTCATTTGCATAAAGCATTTTACACATATTTTTAAGTAAGAAATTTCTGGTTGCACTGTATTTCCTAAATGTTCAAATATTTGTAAGATTCTAGGAAATGTTGACATTTGAGTGGTTTGAATCTCTCTTTTTGTATTTACTTAGGTATATTAAGTGGCTGGTCATGAAAATCAATTAATAATGTTGGGATACCAAAATAAACTAGTGCTTGAGCTGTGGCCATTTGTAGATATGCCCTTGAGCAAGAGCCTCAAATTTAAGCACTAATAATTATTCTTCACATATATAATTATATATAAATAATTCAAAACACTAGGCATATTTATAATCAAAGAACATGGACAAATACTACCATGCAAATATGTAGCTCAAAATAAGCATAACAGAACATTCCCATTCATGAGAAAGTTCCTATCTACAAATGAATCTAAGTTAAAGCAACTAAAATATGTTTACACAAAGACAATTGTAAATTTTAGTGATGAGAGAGGGCTTTATTTGGATATAATCTAGTGTTTCTGTTCCTCCAACACAGTGTAACGAAGCTGCGCTGTTATTTTCAGTGTGTTATAGTGTCATTGGTGACTGAATACCTTGGACTTAGCCGCCAGTCACCAAACTTCAGGATTGGGCAGTCCTTCTGACTAAGAGCAAAAGCTGCTTACATACGTATACATTTTCAACAGATAATTTCAAACAACACTATATTTTTAAAAAATCATGGAAAAAGGTCAGATCTTCCATGTTTGACCTATCTTGTGTATTATTAAATTGAATTAAAAAATAATAAATTGAGTTTAACAGAATAATTCAGAGTCAACAAACATTTAAGGCAGTACTTCTGAGTCTTAAAGTGTCTTTTTTAAAAAGGTGTGAGACATCTTTCCTGGACTTGGTGATCATTCTCCACAGAAGGGGAGAAAGATCCCACACACTACAGAGACTAAAAGACACGTGACACTTCCTGTGTTTACCTCGCCCCTCCCTCCCCAGTCATATTTTATTAGGCCATTCAACCCCAAAGTCATAATATTGCACCCTGTCCTTCATAGCTGAATTTTTCTAACACAGTCACTGTTAAAATTTAGTGAGGCTAGTTGAAATTTTCGATTTGCTGTTATTGAAACAAAAATCTAAATATCTATAAATGGTTATGCTATTTCATAAAAGTGTAACTCTAAACTTTTACCCTGACTACTTTTTCCCATTTCATTTATTTGCATATACAAACATCAATTCTTGAAACAGATGGACCCACTAAATGGGAATTGATACCCAACTCAAACTGGCAAAATACAAAATCTCTGTAGGTTTCCTGTGTTCGCAACAAAACGTCCCTAAGTCCTAAATATTTTGCAACTTCTATTTCTATTCTTAGAAAATGACTCCCAAATGCAAAATCAGACGTATGTGAAAGTAGCTGCTTTGCATGAATCCTGCAACTCACTGGTCACTTCCCTGTCGCCATACTGTGTCCTAGATGAAGAATTAAGAGACACAGATGAAGAATCCCAATTTTGGGAACATCCCAGAAAACCAAAGCGCCACCATGAAATGAGTCCTTGCTTGCTCTTTTTCAAGCTAGTTTGGAAGTTTGCTTGTTCGGGTTTAACAGCTGTCGTCCTCAACATTCTCCAGGCAAGGTTAAAAGCAGCAAGGAGAATAGAGGGCCACAATGGGAAATCTCCCTGTGGTACTTGCCCATTCTGTTCCTGTTCTTCCTATTAGCTCCCATGACCCTGCACAGGTATCATTTCTCTAGACTAAACAAACAGGGAACAAAAACAAACAGGGCTCAGTCACAGACAGGATGCAAGGAAATGCCTTGTAGCATTCATTGTGTGGCAGCTACTGGGTGTCTGCTGGGTGGTTGCAGTTAGCTGACCCAGGGCCTAAAGACAGACATAAGGATGATGGTGTGTGAAGAACTACTGTGCATACTCCTGGGGGGTGGGGCTGGAATGAGGCAGTCCAGAAGGTTCGGGAAGCTGAGCCTTGAGGCTTAATAACAACCCACGTCTTATGAGACAGACAAAGGGTGGAAGCAAAATTCAGACAGATGGAGAAGTATGAGCCATGCTCCAAATAGGAAACAGTAGCCGTGTGTTGCCAATAAAGAGAAATGGAAGGATGGGAAGACCAGGTAACAGAGAGGGAGAACCCTTGGCAGGTGCCACTTAAGTGGGAAACAGCTTCTCTAAGCTCTAACCAAGTCCCATAACAGCTCCCAGGTCCCCTGGAAACCTCCCTTCTGTCCCAGAAAGCGATCCCATGAGCCATGGGTAGGGTGTCTTCATTGAGAAGCAATATCATCTACCTACTCGGCTGCAGGGAGAGCCTCTGGCCCAGATTCAGTGAGCGTCCAGTGACTCCCAGCTGTGGCCACTAGAGAATCCAGTTAATCTTTGAATTACTCAAGAAGTCAACTGTCCCTACCTTTCTTTGGAGCGGTTGTGGTGACAGGCATGCCAGAGCCACTTGACTGTGGGCTGAGGGATTCCATACACCGTGCAAGTGAGGACTTGTCTGCTGCCCAGCGGGTAGAGGGCTGGGCTCGGAAAGGGTGACACGGACTTCTCATAGATCTGAGGTTTTGCTGGAGAGGGAGGAGCAAAAGGAGAAGTGAAGGGCAGAACGAAGAATTTCCTCCTGGATCTTCCGTGAGAGACCAGTGACATTGATTTTGATGCCAGGGGAACACCACCACAAATAAATGCTCATGTTATGCAGGAAAAATGCCTATTTGATTCCACAGTATGAATACCGTGACAGTATAAGTCAAAGCCACCTTGCCTGCAGGAGGCAAGAAAACAAGAATTAATGGATGTAATGGTGCACATCTTTAATCCCAGCACTCGGAAGGCAGTATGTAGGAAGCCAGCCTGGTCTACAGAGTGAGTTCTAGGACAGCCAGGGCTCTGCTATACAGAGAAACCCTGTCTCAAAAAAACAGCCAACCAACCAAACTACCAAACAGAAAAGATGAAGTAGCTGTGATGGAGGTAGAAGTATGGTATTTTTTTCCTTTGTTTTTCTATGGCACTGGGACTGGAGCCTAGGGCTTTGTACCGACTAGGCAAGTACTCTACTATTGAGCTTCATTATAACCACTAGAAATAGTTTAAGAACATAAAAATCTATGTGGGGCTGGAGAGATGGCTCAGCAGTTAAGAGCACTGGCTGCTCTTGCAGAGGACCCGGGTCTGATTCCCAGCACTACATGTCGGCTCACAGCCATCTGCAACTCCAGCTCCTGGGGATTGATACCAAGTATGTGTGTGGTACACATACATGCCTACACCAGTGCAGGAAAAACATTCATAATAAAATAAACTCAAAGGTGAATAATTTTAAAGTTTGTTTCTTACATAGTCTATATTCACTTTTGCACTCACAAACTGTCAGTAATTGCCATAGAACCCCCAAATCACACAAAGCTAAACTTACCATTTACAATCAGTGTGGCAGTGAGGTTTTTAAAAAGATTTGACTGCTTTATGGCCAGCAGGATTGTATAGTCCCCTGCGTCCTCAGTAGTAACGTCTTTGATAATTAAGGAGTAGCCGTTCACCGAATAGCGAGCAGACTTCTCTGTTGCGGGTGACCCATCTTTTAACCTGTGGTTAACAGCACGGTGGGTAAGTTACTCCATTTGTCACTTTGTTGACATTTGCCATTTCAGCTTGCAACCTCAATCGGATTAATTTTGAGTCTTTGGACATCAGCACTAGGGGGTTTTTTTGTTTTGTTTTTTAAACTTTAGACCCTGTTTAGTAAAGTTGGGTGAGGAATTTAGGCTGGGGAGCATTTCATCTTTATCCGCAAAGAGGAAGAGATAAACAGAATGAAATAAAGCAAGTGGTGGCTTTATTTACTCACAAGGGTGTTGGAGGCCACTGAGACCAAAGTACCAACTCAGAGGTTCAGGTCTGAGTTGGCCAAGCTGTTTTCAAGTGTTTTCTTTAAGGCTCCATGAGAAGTGCAAGCACTCTTATAACACCAACTAGATCTGATAAAAATTAAAAATAAGCACTCCTATTGTGGGCTCATGTGGAGTTCTTATTAATGACATAAATGGTCACACCATTGTCCCTTTCATTGAGAAACCGAAGCGAAATCAAGATAATCCCCCCTGAGGAAGAAGAATAAAAGGCACCAGGCAACAGGAATTTTAAAATGTTTTTCAATATACAATCAATGCCTTGCTGTCATTTGTTTGTATGAGAGTCAGGTGGCCTGGCCCTGCCCTATCTGCATGATGCCACATGTGTGAATGTAGGTAGATCAGCCTGAGCTACAGCATCCCTCAAGACTTCTAGAAGTTCTCAAGACCTCTTTGAACTCAGATAGTCAATGACTTAAATTACTTTGATTTCATGTTTGAGTATTTGTTTGCATGTATGTGCACTCTGTGTGTGCAGTACCCACAGAACTCAGAAGAGAGCTTTGGGCCCCTTGAAACTGATTTACAGGTTGTTGTGAGCTTCCATGTGGATGATGGGAAATGAATCCAGGTCCTCTACAAGAGCAACCAGTGCTCTTAAGCACCGAGCCACCTTTCCAGACCGTGATGTTAAATGCACAGTTCTTTCAATGGGCCCTTTCGATTATAGGGTGTGCAATGTACTATAGAAAGAGATGGAAACAGTTCCTGTTCAGTCCTGCAGAAGCAGGTGCAAACTCTCTGGCTGCCAGTTCCAAAGCAGTTAACATGGCTATGCTGCATTTTATAGCTACAAATAGTATTGTTTCAGCTACATCCTATTAACAAGACAGCATTTTTAAAGTGGATATTTGTTTTAATTTGTTCCTTGCTACTTAGTTACTGAATAAATCAGAGTGAATAGACAAAGGGTATGTCTAGACATGAAAGAGCAAGTATGCTCGCTGATCATTAACTTACGACAAGCTTTTTCATTAAGTTTAATAATTTTTGTTTTCTTAAATGACACTTTGTATGTCTAGCAAGAAAAGTATAATGTTCTATTAACTTTTTAGATGTTATAAAATAAAAATATCCATTTATTTTTCCACTACATGATGTAAAGGTGTAGTATACAGTTTCAACTTGTTACCAAATTTCCTGTTAAATATTTGAGTTAGAAGCTGAATGTAGTGGCACAGGCCTTTAATCCCAGCACTCAAGAGACAGAGACAGGTGGATCTCTGTGAGTTTGAAGCTAGTCTGGTCTACAAAGTGAGTTCCAGGACAATCACCGCTACAGAAAAACGCTGTCTCACAAAACCAAAAAAAAAAAATAAAAAAACTGAGTTAGCAGCAAAAAAACACAAAGGGCTGAGGGCCAGGCGAGCTCTCCTGAGGACTTTCCAGAATGGCAGGCTTCTCTGTTATATGGATTGCTTTTTCTAATCAACTGTGAGCAGACCTTTTGTTTAAAATGTAGTGATTTAAGCCAAAGATAATGACATTAAAAAGTAATTTAGCAAAATGACAGCAGATTCAAAACAGATTGCATTGTTTTACATAGGTGCTGTACTAGTCTGACTTTTTGAAGAAAAAAAAAATGTGTAAAGTATTTCTGAATACTTCAACCAGAAGAGAACCTAATTAATTCAAGTAGGTCCACTTGCCTACACCTACCAATGAGTAAGTCCTGTGGCTATTAGTGTTTGTTGAAATTTTAAAGCAAGGCTGAGACTTTAAACCCAGCTACACATAAAGGAATTAATTTCGGCATCTTCATTACAAAGCCACTTCTTCAGAGTTAACAGAGCATGTTACACACTTAAGATGCCTCTGCAGTATTGCCCAACACATCTCATTCAATGTGTGTTGACACTGTAGGGAGGTTTGGAGATGTGGGAGACAGGAACAGGATGGAGCACCCAAACCCTCCACTCTTGCTTCATCCCCAACACCACTTCCTGCCTGACCCATCCAGCTTTTCCCAAAGCCACTACCCAGAAACTAATTGTCCAGCTCTCCCAGAGTTGCTCCAAACAACCCCTTTTGGTGTCTGTTTCATGAATGTGAGCCACTGAAGCTCCTAAGCTCCTACGTATACAAAGTATTTTGCTGATGCAGAAGTGACTGTGGTCCTACCATACGACTTCTGGCGAGGGGAAAGCCTTCACTTTCATGGACAACCGATAAGACCGCTTCCCCGCTATGGTTTCCTGCACCTGCTGCTTCCGGTGCTTGACGCTGATGAACCCCTTTCCTTTGAGAGAAGAAATGACACTGTATCAGGAAAGGATGTATTTATGTGAACATAAGCTCACTCCTTCCCTACGTGGAGATGTAGTCAACAAATGAATTGTGACCTCGAGTGTCCATCAGCGGTGGATGCCTCGGGTCAACTGTCAAGTCCTAGAGATGGAAGGCAGTGCATAGGCAACGGGAGTATGATTGTAAATCCACCCAGCTGATATAACAAATGGAGAAGGTTGCTCTGGGCTGAAAGCTGGGAAAGGCAAAGGGATACAAAGTATCTCCCACGGCTTTTCTCAGACTCTGTTCTCCTCTGCAAAGATGAACACACGTTTTTTGTCCTTACACAATTTACATCTAATAATTAAGCAACCATTTGGGCATTCCGTGATCATTAAACCAGGAGTAGAAGATCATGAATCCTGACTGATTTATTGTATTTTTCTACATCGACTTCATGGTAATACCAGGGAAATTTCCATGAGATAAGTAAAACTGAACAATAGGTCTGCTTTGTTTATCTGGGACGGCAAATGAGGAGTTCATGATTGCCTTACAATCTACATTACTAACTGAAGCAAGCACCTAAAATCAAAACTGTCCAAATCAAAAGTAGTATTTTTAAAAGTTAGCATTAATCTCTGAGAATTTCATACAATGTATATTAATCATATTCACCTCCCCTTGCATTAATTCCTTGAAGATCTAACCCACGTTCTCTCCACTCCCCAACTTTATATTCTCTCCTTTATTTAACGACTCATCAATTCCATCTTGTGCTGGCTATATACTTCTGGGTGTGGGGCCATCAGCTGTCCATAGCTCATCAGTTAGGGCTATGGGTTTGTGAACCCCTTTCTCTGTGTGGGAATGTGAATTGGCTTGGTCTTGAGCAGACCCTGTGCAGGCAGCCACAGCTGCTGTGGGTTTATGAGTGCTCCGTTCCTGTCACAACCAGAAGGCATTGTTTTGCTCTGGTCCTCATCCTCAGACTCTTACAAACTCTCAGACTCACTACCCCCCCCCTTCCCAAAAGTATCTAATTTAAAGAGTATTTAAGGTGCTTAATTTGCCTTTGGGGACTCAAGAGAAAGCAGCCCTCATTCATGTTGTATAACTCTTAGCCAAGCAAACATTGCCTTTCCCCCCTCAACTCTTAATGCCTAGAGTGCTCATAGAGTGTAGTGTAAGTCTGCATGTCTAACTTCCCTGCTTACCATACACATGCACAGAGGTGTTGAAAGATCTGAACGATGAGCCGCTCTTCACACGACAAGTGTAGAGTCCCTTGTCTTGGCTCTGCACGTTGCTGATCTTAAGAACACTGTGGAACACATTGTTGTGGGGATTGCTTTGGTCAATCCGTTGCCTTATCGAAGCCCTCTTAATTTCCTAGAAAGAGAAGGCATTGTGGGTGTAGAGGGCTTAGGAAACCAGGCCTCCGTCTAGATATGCATCAAATATGAAGCGTGTTAGCCTTTTTGTTGCACTTTAAACGGCCCTGTACACACGTGTTGGTTGCTTTTTGTGACCACCTGGTGAGGCCAGAGGGGTTTTGCTTTGTTACCAATGAGGAAATGGAAGTGAGAGAGCTATCGGCCACAGAATGCCAGGAACTCAGGTCTTTTGGGAATGCAGTTACATAGACTCTTCTCCAAACAGTAGCCTGTCCCCTCAGACTCAACAGTGGTGTTCCTGTAAATTCCCTTTTCTACTGATGGGAACGAAAAATCCAAGCCCCAGCTCCAACTGCTCCCATTTCATTATTTTACGTGTTGAGCCTCTGATGAATGCTGGCAAAGGGTGGTGGGATGTGTACACCCTGAGGTAGTTTCAGCCATCATCTGCAGGGTCTGTCCTTCATCTCAGGGAAAGATCACTTCAGCTGTCTGGTTAGCTACTGTGGCCTGCTCACTGTTCGGAGAAGATGCGATGCCGTGTCCTCCAATTGTTCGTCTTACAGCACATAAGACGTCATTTCCCTCTCATAAGTCCCTCCCTTGGGAGGGTCGTGGGAAAAAGCCTTGGAAGCTTTCCAGACAGAGCTGAGGGTCTTGAACCTAGTTACTTCTACCATGCTTAGTCAACTTTCACCTACCTGCCTTTTAATTCCCTGTTGGCACAGACACATGTTTAGGCCATTTGCCTGGTTCTCAGCAATAACAAAAGATACAAATATCAAACTTTGCTGTGAAAAGTCAGAACCAGTTCCCAGTGTAATAGACCCAGGATTCTTTTGGTCAGCCTGTTTAGGTGTGATTTCCCCTTCTGAAGAGCTTCTTCCCAAGGGTGTCGTTCGCATGGCCTGTCCCTTGGGAAACAACTCATACAGGCCTCTAAAATGCCTTGTCCAGCTCTATAGCCACTAGCTGCATGTAGCTATTTAATAGAGCCAGTCACATGTTTACGCGTTCATCTACCATGGTGCCTGATGGATACTTTCTTGTATGAGACATACAGAAGATATTTCCTTCCCAGAAAGTTCTATTGGACAGCACTGTTTTAGAGGGTTATTGCTACTTGACAGATATAGGACTAATACCTTTTTTGAACTTTTGTTATCAGTTTATTTTCTGTGTGTGGTACGGGTGTTTTGTCTACATGCATGTCTATGCATCATGTGTAAGCATGGGAGCTTGAGGAAGCCAGAAGATGGCTTTGAACTCTCTGGGACTGGAGTTACAGATGGTTATGAGTTACCATGTAGATGCTGGAAATTGAACCTGGGTAAGAGGTTCTTAACCTCTGAGCCATTTTTCCAGCCTTCAGTATCAATATTCTTAATAGCAACGGGAACTAGGTAAGAATCTCTTCCCTCAACATTTACTGAGAATTTTTATTTCTATCGAAAGATATTGCTTCATGTTATAACATTTTTAGTCAAATGGAGCAATAGTGTTTTCTAGAAAATTATCAATATTTGATCAGTTCCTATAAGGAACATACTAAATCTTTTGTTGCAAAGTTTTTTTATTTACATGGGGGGGGGGTTGGTGAAACAAGTTGGAGCTGAAGCTTTAATCTTTTGTTCATTTTTTAATCATAGATTAATTCAGATTGGCAGTCTGAATGACATAAAAAATGTGTGTCCTTGGGACATGGTACATAAATCACCTTGGCACATGGGCAATGGAAGTGGGTCACCTGCCAGCGTTTCCTGCCCGTCTGTGCATCCCAACGTCTGTTGCTTGTAAGGATGCTTCACCTGAAAAGCAACTGTTTCTGCCTTCATTCTCCTCATTTTGTTATTGAAGAACAGAATTGCCCCTTTGACAGCTAATGAGTGCCGTACTGGATGGCTGGCTTGAAGTCAGAACCTTCTATGAATGCATTGACAAAGACCATCTCCTGAAAAGTTGTTATGACAAAAGATAGTCCCTGCCTGGCACTTACTGATAAATTTCCTCCTCTTCTTGAAATCCTAACGCACCATTTCCAAGGACTAAACAGTCCCGCTTGCCTTCCAGACTCACCAGTGGAAACAGTAGCCCTTATGCTTCAAAACAAGCCCCAGACATCAAAGTCAGGATCTGCACTCTTACATCCAGGGACGCCAGGCAAGGGAGGCACCCGTTCAAACCTCCCGCTTTCCTGTCCACCCACACCGCCCTGGGAGCAGAATTTTCTCATTTTTTCCCACTTCAAAAACCCAGTGGGGTTTCACTTGCTCAAAGCAGATACAAATAGTGCCCTGAGGAAGAAGTAGAAAGCAGCCACTCACTTTACCAGGGTAACTCCAGCTCATTTGCACCCTCGTGTTCAGCTCAGTGGTAGTGGTACAGTTGAGGGTAAGAGTTTGACCACGGAGCAATCGTACTGGGCTTCGAGGGCTAATGTGCACATCTAGGATTGTATTAGCTACAAGCATAAGGGAAAAGAAAATGTTAAAAAATCAAGACTGCATAGGCCAGAGGGAGCTCAAAGGCCTATGCCCTGTGTCCATCCTTGAGCACAGCACTTACTTTGCCGATGGGTCAGATAGTGTGTCTGGTAGAGGTGCCCATTGACCGTGGCTTCACAGTTGAGAAGTCCTATTTCTCGATATGTTGCGTTTGCTATTATAAAGCCTCTCTTGCTGTCCCACACTATTCTTTCTCCATCAGGGGTCAGGGAGTCAAATGGAAACTGTAAAGGAAGAAGCAATCCTTAGCTAGAGTCCTGGTGCTAATGTGTTAGAACAATATGAGAAAACAGGGCTTTCATTCTCAGTGAAAACTACTGCACTGAACACTCAAGGGTGATGTAGGGACACTGACTGGGAAGCCACAGGGCCCTGTGTGGCCAGGAGTCCCTGCATGCTAACCTCGGTATTTTCTTGAGCAGTTGAGTAAGACTCCCCTACTGATTCCAGCCCTGATTGATTCCAGCCCTGATAACTACTCGCATCGGGACACAGAACCTGTCCCCAAGGGGCACTTCAGAAATCAGTCAAGTACAGCCAAAATTTTTCTGGCTTTCCAACTATAGCTACTGGCCAAAGCTTGCCTGATACCCACTTATGTGACCTGGCTAGGTGCGGCCTGGGGTGAGGTTGAGGTTGGTTGGTCTTTACCCTTTAAACTTCTCTGTGGGAAAGATTTGGAATGGCCTTTAGTACCAGTGACCTTCCTTCCACTCTTTGGATGAGTCTGACATTTTCATTCTCTCTTCACTGGGCTGGGTTGTAAACATCTGAGGTGGAGTCTCATGGATGGATTTCTTTCCTTCCTGTTTGGGTACCACCCAGGACTTAGGTCTTTGTCACTAGGATATGACAAACTCAGACCTAAGGTTGGTTCCTTACATGTAAAACCCAAAAAGGAGATCCAGTGGCCTCACTGACAGCCCCAGCTCCCACAGTGGATACCAGCTTATCCGTGGGAGTGATACTCTCGCTTTGCATATGTGACAATATATCAGGCTGTCATGAGTCTGGTTCTTTACAATTTAGGTTTGTGCTTAGGACTTTATCATTTGACTTAACCTAAAAAATACACAGAAGGAGGGATGGGAACCCCCATTGGTGTTTCTCAGTAGGAAAAGGATGTGTTACAGATACATTCTCAGAGAAGCCCAGATGGCTGTAAGAAAATTATTCCAGAGACTTAAAATGTCATAACACCCATTTGAAGCAAAACCACAATGGGAGTAGTGTTAGTTTTACCTTTTTTAGAGTGACTGTGATGTTGGGTGATGTCACCCGGCAGGGGATGATGAGTTCTCTTCCTTCCGTCATGTACACAACTTTAGGTATGCCGCTGTAGGTCTCTATGAAAGGACTCCCCGCATCTGAACCAGGGAAGGGCGGAAACACAGAGAAGAACTTGAAAATGTAGGCATAGAAGACGCTGTAGACGGGGACTGTCCCTAAGACTCTGAGCAGCCAAGTCAGTCCCTCATCCTCTGAATCTAGCCCTTCCCTGTGTCGGTCTCTTACAAAAACCTAGTTTCTTCTTCTGACCTTGGCTTTCAGTGGGGACACCCTAATATGCAATGGGGCTATAGGGACCACCAAGTGCAAAAGCTTTAGAAGTGAAATGAAAGAGGGGGGAGCAGATTCCACATAACCTTCAGCTATGTTAAGTGCCCCAGGAAGTACCCTCTAGGGCCTTTGTGACCCTGGGGAAAACGCAGGTGCTACTACTTGGAAGAATTAGGGGAAACAAAAATAAGCAGACTAGAGGGATTATCATTTCAAGGAGGCGGCAGCACTTGAAGGCTTTCTTGACCTTGCCTGGTAGACTAGGAGTGAATGAGCTGGGGAATGCGTGCATTTCATCTGTGAGTAGGTCTTTCTTCAGCTTGCAAGGCTTATCTGCTAAGATGCCTGAGAGGTCTGGAGGGGCCTTTGCATAATCACCAAAACACCTCTCTTGAAAATGTGTCATTGTCTCTCAGAAGCAAGGAGGGCTCTATTTGTTAGACTTTCCTATAATTCCCCTAAGGAAGCAGAATGAACATCAGATATTTCTAGAAACATTCTCATTGTCCACACTGCTCTTGTCTTCAGGAATCTATTGACATCCTCAAGCAATGATCCCTTCCGGAGTGTTTGTTTTCCCATCTTCCTGACTTGGCTCCGGCCTTTATGGGCCAGGAGTCCTGTAGAACCAAGGACGCCCCAGACCTGCTGACTGGTCCTCCCACAAAACTGGATGCTGACACAGGATGAATATATTAGGGAAACAAGATCTGTCAGCAGGTTGTCAAACACCCACAATGGCTGTCATGCGTGGGATTGGTGAAGTCCTGAGCCCTTTGTACCTCTGAATGGGGCCTTCATGGAAAGAGAGCTGAATAAATGTAATTACTTAAGAAAAGGACAATGGGCCCTTCACCTATAATATGAATCTTAAAATAGTTGTGTAAGAACAAAAGCAGAGACTGGTGTGACCTCTGTGAGTCAAAGAATGCTGGGAAACCAGAATAAGGAAGTGGTAGGCAAGGACGCAGATTCCCAACAGGTACCTCAGGGGGCTGGCCCTGGAAACACTCACAGTGACTGACAGAAAAACAGAAAACAAAAGGCTGGAACCAGGCTTCATGGTCCACACCTATAATCCCAGAGGTTAGCTGAGGAAGCGGGACAAACGGCCAGCTCAGGTACTTAGCTAGAGAGAGAGAAAAGGTATTGGGGGCATGTAGGAAGTGGGGATGAGAAGTTAGTAGTATCTTTGGATGTTAGTTTTGTAAGTTATTTTCTCCTATCTTCCTTTCTTCCTTCCCCCCTCATTCTCCTATCTTCCTTTCTTCCTTCCCCCCTCATTCTCTCTCTCTCTCTCTCTCTCTCTCTCTCTCTCTCTCTCTCTCTCTCTCTCTCTCTCTCTCATTTCTTCCTTCTTCCATTTTTTGAGACAGAGTCTTCCTATGTAGCTCTGTCTGGCCTGAAACTCAGTCTGTAGATCAGGATGGCCTTGAACTCACAGAGAGCCTCCTGCCTCTGCCTCTACTACTCAGCTAGATTATTTTCTAAAATGATTATACTTCACTTAATAATAACCATGAAAATTAAAACTCACATTAGAAAGCACTGCCCATTTGTACTTGAGGAAAGCAGTCCATTTGTTGTTGACTGGCTTTCGTTTTGACTGTCACAGTTAACAGAACTGTCTGCTGGTTAGGAATTCTCAGTGGGTACAGGGCATGAGCAAAGAGAGTGAATGATGTGGAAACAAGGGCTGCTTGTCAGAACCTATATATATATATATACATATATATATACATATACATACACATATATATGCATATTGATAGACAGACAGACAGATATTATGTCTCAAAGGTAAACAGAAACACCAGGAAACAGTTTAATTCCTTTAACTGAACTGTAGACCCTCCATACTGATTTTCTGTCTTCTCAGACTACCTTTCCAACAAAGGACACTCACACTAATAGTTCCTAGAGGAAACAGTAAACATGGGTGTCTTAGGCTCTAATTAAATGACAATTTCAAATGGAATAGTCTTTGCCTCTGAGTTCCTTTGTCCCTTTGTTTCTGTGGATTCCCCCAAACACTTAAATTTCACCCAGCTATTATCTCTTAAAGCCCTGCTACAGTGAGCCCATCCCAACTCAAAGACTTCAGGAATTCTGTGTCCATCCAAACACAATTTAAAAACACATTGTTTCATCCAAACACAAATAAAAACATATTGTTTATATGTCAGTCAATAGCAGCTTTGTAAATCCACCATGTTTACAAATGACCCCATGCCCATACACACACACACACATACACACATACACTCACACCACTCTCTGGGTTTATTAAGAGTACTTTACCTTTGCAACTTGCATCAAGGAAGGGCCGAAAATGAATTTGCCTGACATAATACAAACATTTTGTTTTGTAGGACCATAGCTGTGGGAGAGGTCATGGTTCCTTCAATATCCCTAGTAAAACCACTTTCTACTACCATAGGATGCATCTGTTTTTGTCACAAAGTTAAAAATGACAACTACACCCGGCCAGTGCTGCAGACTGGGCTCCTGTAATCAATGTGGCTGCTTGTGCAAAGGGTAAGGAAGAGGCCAGTGCTCAGGCCACCAACACAGTCACCAGGGATCCAAGCCAATGCACATGTAGATGAAAGTCATGCCGCCCTCACCCCCGAAACCTCAGGGCTCAAAGCAGTGGCAGGAATCTGGCAGGGCATATGCGGTTTGGTCACCCTGGGGGAGAATCTGGGCTGTCACTGTCCAGTACAAGTGGGCAGGGAGAGATCGGAGACCCTTGCTAAGAGTGAAACTGTGTCTGTTTTTAATGGCTGTTTTTCCTGCTGACACCTGTACTCACAATGGCACATTAAGACACACAGTGCAGAGAATGGCATTCTTACTCCAGTTCTGACTTCCGGGACTTCCAGTGAACGATACTCCCCACATCCACCCCCCCCCCACACACACACACAGCCCCATTCCCGAGTGCCCAATTCTAAGAGGCCTTTCTCTTTAACTGAAAGCAGATTCAAAAGCAAATTCCTGTTTCCCAGCACACACATTTTAAAAATGCTTGTAGGCTTTTCCTATTATCTTTCCTTTTATTTTTATTTTCAGCTAAATCCTGGGGACTCTGAGGGATTAAAGGAGGGCGTGGTTTTCATTTGTTGAAGAAGTGGAGGGGATAAACACTAACCAATCCCATGAAGACATCCACATCTAGACACGGGACTCTCCACTCTGTACAGGTTTTTATGCTGTGGAGTGTATCTAACACTAAGGGTGGTTTATCAATTGGCGGGGGGAAAAATTCTTTGAAATATAAGCAAGACAAAGAAAAGAGGCAAATTCTTCAGACTCACACTGTGTGAGTGTTTGTTAGTTCAGCTTTGCAGCCTGTTGAGTGTCTATGACATCAGACAAAATAGACCTCTAAGAAGATTTGCCTGTGTGTGTGTGTGTGAGTGTGTCTGCCACAGGTGTCTGCAGAGGCCAGAAAAGGTGTTGGATACCCTGAGCTGGAGTTACAGACAGTGTGAGCCACCTGACATGGGTATGGGAACCAAACACTGATCCTTCGGAACAAGTACTCTTTAGTCCTAAGCCATCTCCCCAGCCCCAATAGCCTTTAGTAAGAGGACCAATCTAGCAGGAAGACGTGACAGTGATAAACATGCATGCATTTAACAACACAGCAAAAGGAGCAAAAGCCGGCATAGGCATAAGGGAACCACTGACCTTTCTTTTTTCTCCCGAGACAGGGTTTCCCTGTGTGGCCCAGGCTGTCCTAGAACTCAGAGATCTGTCTGCCTCTGTCTCCTGAGTGCTGGGATTAAAGGTGTGCGCCACCACTGCCCAACTAGCCTCCTGCTTTTTTTAAAATTAGGTAATTAATTAATTTCATGTGGATGCATGCAGTCATGTGAGTTCATGTGCACTAAAGGAGAGGTTATCAGATCCCCTGCAACTGGGGTTACAGGCAGTTGTGGGTGGTTCCCCTTATGAGTGCTAAGAATTGAATCCAAGTCCTCTGCAGGAGCAGCCAGTGCTCTTAACCACTGAGCCATCTCTCCAGCCCCCTATTACTTTCAGTGAGGATGGACAAACTGGAGGAGATCAAACAGGAAAAAAATATTAAGCAACACTAGTAACCAGCTACACCTAACATATGCATGGAACACCTCACCCATCCAATCAGGTTACACATTTTTCTTAAGTGCATACTGAGGATTTCAATGACAGAGCCTATGCTAGGTCATAAAACAAACCTCAATAAAGTCGAAAGAATAGAATTAATCCAAAGTGTATTATTTAGAATTCAGTAACAGAAATTGGGGAGACTAAAAAAAAAACCTAGAAATTAGATGACATATTCTTTCTGTTCTGTTTTGTTTCGTTTCTCTATGCAGGGTTCTCTGTAGCTTTGGAGCCTGTCCTTGAACTCTCTCCACAGGCCAGGCTGGCCTCGAACTCACAGAAATTCACCTGATCAAAGCCATGTGCCACCACTGCCCAGATAGATGACATACTCTTAAACAACACATTGATCACAGCGGAACTCAAAGAGGGATCAGAAAATGCTATGGAATGAACAGGACAATGCAAGACATCGCACTCAGGGGGCGGGGGAAGGTAACAGCTAAGCTGATGACCAAGTCTTTGAAAGGATGATCACAATGTGACAAACTTATCCAATAAGCCAAGAAGAAAAAATATAGACTCAAACTACTATAAACAGAAGTGAGACATTACAACAGGCCTCACGGAAAAATTTAGGCAGTATGAAGGAATATGGTCATATACCGTTACCTAGATGACAGATAAAATAGACAGATTTCTAGAGACACAAACTACTGGAAATAGCAAGAGGTAGATGGCACAGACAGAGTTAAAACAAGAAGTTGAATCAGTTATTTAAAAAAAAAAAAAAAAAAAAAAAAAAAAAAAAAACCAGAAAACAAACTAACTTGCTCACAAGGAAATGCTAAGACCCAAACGGCAAATGAATTATATGTAGAAAGACTCTGTCTCAAAAAAACTTAAAAAGAGGAAAAAAACCATAACGCCAACGAAAAGTTAGAAAATGACTCAGATATCAGCTAAGAAGTAGGTCACTGAAGTGTGGTCTATCTGCACCACGTATCATGATTCAGTTAGCTGTAGGAAGAAATGATGTAACATGGGTGAACCTCAAAAGTACAGTCAAAGGACCCAGACACAGCTAGACTCTTGTATAATACCTGGAAGAGGCAGATATACAGTGCAGAAAGTGGGTCAATGCTTACTTAGGACAGAAGAGGCATGGATTGGGGACCATGGTGTCCAGCTTTCCTTTTGAGGAGGCAGAATGTGGTATAATCTGTCAATACACTGAAGCCCACTGAACCCTCTATTGTAAACAGGTCAATAGTATAGCATGTAGACTAAATTCCCACATGACTTATCCGGAAAGAGAGCTAGGGACTGCTGTTTTCTGAGCTGGAATGACTCCCACTAACCCTCTGGGTCCTCCTCATTGCCTTTCCTTCCAACCCCAATTCACATCCTTTCCAGGCTACTCACAAATAACAGGATTTGCCCTTGTGCCAAAGCCACGGTGGGCAAATGTGTCCTTGGTTCCTCCAGTGGCCCCGAGTCAGCAGAAGGACAAAGGAACAGAGGAACAGAGCTTGCCCACTATGTGCAAGAGGTGTGTATCACACAGGGTGTGCACACTGAAAGCTCCTGGCGTGATTGCCCAGAGGACCCAACATCAAGATTTAAGAGAGATAAAAAGAATGTCAATGAGGCTGGCCTGGTGCCTTAGTTAATTTTCTTGTTGCTACAAGATAACAGCAACTTCAGGAAGAAAGAATTCAGTATTTAAGGAAATTTAGTTCTTCACAGCGACTAGCAGGCACAGAACAGAGTGGGTCAGTCTGTGGTTGAGGGTGCTTAGAGCCACAACTTCTCACGTGGTGTTGGCTAAGAAGCAGAGGTTGGGCTCCATGGGAAACTAGGACATACTCTTGCAGGTTTATCTCCAGCAGCCTGCCTCTACCAGTGGGCCTCGGTCTAAGGGTTCCATGGCCTCTCAACCCAAAACCACCTGCAGAAGGACCTAGTGCTCAAACACAGGAGCCTGTTGGTACCTTTCACATTCAAATGCTAATACTCAGTAGTCCACTCACCAGTTTCCACCAAAAAGACAGATACCTTTCACAAAACATTTCTGTCAGAGCAGGGGACAGAGAGAAGGGCCATACAGTTCCCATCCAAATTAAAAACAAAACTAACCAACCAAGCAAAAACCTCTAAAATTAGCAATTTATTATTTGTGTACTACAAAGAGGCAGTTCGTGAGAAGGCCCTTCCTTACTACCTGCCCATCTGCAGTGGTGGCCCCTTCCTGGGCTTCCTGGTGCTTCCTTTACATCAGAAGAAAAAGGAGACACAACTCAGCCTTGCTCTGCTATTGCTCCCCGCCTAACAGGGAACCAGGGTCATCTCTATCCACTGCCCAGCAACAAACACTAAGCACATGGGCCTGGGGCACAGTGGCAAAGATGTTTCTCGGTTTAACAAGTATGTATGGGGGGCTGGAGAGATGGCTCAGTGGTTAAGAGCACTGACTACTTTTCCAGGGGTCCTGAGTTCAATTCCCAGCAACCACATGGCGGTTTGCAACCACCTGTAATGAGATCTGGCACCCTCTTCTGTCCTGCAGGGATACATGCAGGCTGAACACTGTATACGCAACAAACAAAGAAAGGCAGAATGGATGAATCTTTTTGTTTGTTTGGGAGTAGGGTTTCTCTAAGCAGCCTTGGCTGGCCTGGAACTTCCTATGTAGACTGGCCAATCTAAGGAACATTCTAGATGAATGCCAAGAACACAAGCAACAAGATTGGCTTCCGTCCAGGCGAGGAGCTTAATGATACAAAATTTTCTTTAAGAGAAATATGAAATGGCAGGGCTTAGAGACAAGAGTGCCTTCCATCAAAGTCTGCGTTACTGCTCTCTGGACTCTGGCCATATGGTCCTAATCAGCCACTACTGAGTGATGGATAGACGGGATAATCTCCTTCATGCGTCGGCCCCAGACAGAGCCCACAGCCTGGGTATAGGGGGTCCTGTTTTCCAAGGTGGGGGGAAATCTATGGTTCCAAACTACACCCAGGCCTATTATAAATATCTGCTTCTCTTCTTTCATAATTTTGCCAAAATAAAAACAATTGAAGCAAAACTTGGCCTTGGTTTTTGATGAAGCTATAGGTGAACAGGCAAGAAAATCCCTAGGAACTCTACAGAAGACGCATTTGAGGTGGAATTCTACAGATGCAAATCTACCCTAGGTGGCTGCCATTTTCAGAAACCTATCTCAGTTCCTGGCATGGAACCCAAAGGCTTCGAGGCAGATGTAGCTCACCCTGATGCGTTCATGTGATAACGTGAGATGAAACCTACCCTACCCATGAGTACCTGCTGCTGCTGCTGGTGATGAAAGGCTCAAATTAACAACTATGGCAGGAACCAGAGACAGCACCTTGAAACAAAACTCTGCCACAGATTCCTCCAGGAGGACTGGCCCAAAGCAGCAATTGAGGTCATTACTAAGGACTGATAAGAGGGTCCTCTTTATCATGTAGAGAGACCACTGCTGGACCACTGATATCCCAGGAATAGTAAAAATTAAACTGGGCTTTATTTTAAAGGCCCACAAACTGCCACCCTGGTCCTACAAAGTAGTTAGTAAATTGAATTTCAAAGCTATCTGATTCTGTATTTCAGTCTTCTGGACCGTGCACGGAGCGAATCACAGGGTCTTACACATAGTAGGTTTTCTGTCACTATCTGTAGACAGACCCCTGCCAATAGATGCTCAAGACCAGGGCTAGTGAGTTAACTTAAGTTTGTTTGATCCCAGGAACCCAGCATGGAAGGAAAGAAGCAATTTGCATAGCTGTCCTCTGAGAGACACACACATACACACACACACACACACACACAAATAAGGAGGATCCAGTGAGATGGTACATTGTGACACTTCATTTCTTCATGAACCAAAATGTCATAGCAACATTTTCTGGAGAATTCCATTTTATCATTGATTTACATTCAAACACCGTTTGTCTAGACCATGTCAAGAGTATATACAAAGGGATGATCTCACATCAGTGTCATTTACCAGAGACTTTGGCTGTGACCCAGAGCAAGCTGCCTCGCTACCCTGATAGAATTTAAGTGTCTCTCTGACTCTCCCCTGTCCATTACTCAGTCAGTATCAAGACTGATTGCATTCCTCCAAGTCATCAGCTCTCTGCTTCCCTAACATCCTCTCTCCTGCTGTGAGGCACACACACCCACCTCTCACCAGCTTCCCTCCTTCAGGGTCCACCCCCTCTCCTGCCAGTGCTGAAACTCTTCAGGAGAAGTCTGCCCATCTCATTGTATGCTGCAAGTGCAAGGGGCCCATTGCTCTCTGCAAAGCCTGCTGTGACAGGAATCCCAGCTCCTTCCCTCATTCAGAGACCTGTGAAGTAACTGGGTTTGGAGCCCGATGAATGGCACTCTATAAACACAACCATTTGCTTACGTTAAAGAAAATTTTAACAAATGTTCAGTTATGTTAGTGGAAATTTTAATGTGCCAGCCAACTTAGTTAAATCCACTAAAGTGATTAAACATGATTACTTGAATAATAAATTACCCGAATGCTGTGTTTTAGTGGAGGCTTGATGGGTGGGTATAAGGTGTGGTGCTGTCAGTGGTGACTGGTGTTCAGGAGGCTACTGATGCTCTGCCCACATCAGAGCTTAGCTGCTGACTGTGCTGGGAAACATCGGGTACTCTACAGTGCCCTTAACACTTGTTTGCCCAACCCTTGGGGCTACACAGCTGTATTTCAAAACACACCTGTACAAGGCTTCTCATCTTTATAAGATTTGAAAATGAAGTGCCAACTCCTGTGTAGATGCCCATCAGGGGCAGAAAGTCTCCACACAAAATGCCTCCTGCAGTAACTATTCTATGAGAAGTGAGTGATGGCCAGTAACCTTGGGGAAATCTCTGCATCATCGAAGGCAAGTTTGGTGCCCAGCAACTAAGATGCACCTCTGTGGGAGTGGCCAATAAAGACGGAAGAGGCCCCCATTCTCAGAAGAGAATTGAGTAATGAAAACAAAAAATTCATAAAAGTTATGGCATCAGGTGAGTTCCAGTTGTTTAGAAGTTGTCTGTTATCTTGGCTTTGAGATGATTTGAGACTTGCAACCTCCAGAAAAAGACAACAAATAGGTGATAAATCCATGACACGGTAGCTGTTATTTCTCTACCCATCCAATGATAGACAACAGAAATTAGTTTGGGCACATTTTCCTACTAATTCAAAGTATATCCTCGGGATCAGTTTTAATAGAGCATTTCTTCCATATGGCTGGTGTTAGGCAGTTTATCTATGGAACAAATAACTCCGGCTCTGCATATGGCTTTGCCAACAGGACACACTGCAGATATAAGCAGTCAAGACAGCTCTGGGCCTTACCCCTTAGCATGTGTGTTAACCAGGGGGTTGCCTTTCAAAGTAACGGTTTTTTGCTGCATCTGCTCTATTGTACAGTTGCAATGGAGATGATTATGAGTAACAAAGTTTCTCATCAGTGGTGAAAGGGAAATGGAGTGGAGGGTATACGTTGGAATTGCTGATTCATAAACTTATACGTTGGAATTGCTGATTCATAAACTCATGAGATCTATTGAATGGTATGGGAGTTAAACAGGAAATAGCTGAATATTGTTTTATCAGGAACTAAGACATGGTATTATTACTATTACTGCTATTATTATTATCATTATTAATTTCAGTGTCTGCTTGCAAGTGGTCTCTTCCAAACCCAGAGGAGAAAGGATGATGGTGAGTTTTAATGCAGACAGATGCTATTTTCCCCTCCTCCTTCCTCAAAGAGACGGAAGAAGTCCAGGGCCTCCTGCAAAGTGCTTTCTGTCTCAAGTGTCAGAAGGAACAAATATCGCGTAGGACAGGTGCCACAGAACTAGAGAAACAAACCACAAAGCTTGGTGTACCTGGCCAGTAGGTGCTACAAGCTTTCCCCTCAGCTCTCAGAAAGCTGCTCAATCTGCACCTCCCCCATCCACCTAACTTCCTGTCTGCGCCCCCTTCCCTTCTACAGAAGAGAGTGGCTTTACCTGCAGTTCCCTGGCCACAGCTATTCTCAGTTTTAAGTGGGCTGTGGCCTCCCTATAATGGCAAACTCCAGGCAGTCTAGATCCTATGGTGAGTAACCCCGGAAGAAGGCAAACCTTAAGAACAGCATTTGAGGAGCAGGAACATAACAACAGTTTATTTCCGATCAGATTGACTGCCAGGCACAGCTTGGCTCACTCCTGTAACCACAGCCACTTCAATGGCTGAAGAGGAGGGTCGGGAGACTTGTTGGTGTATGTGTGTATATGTGTGTGTATATACCCTACACCCAGGGCTTTAAACTTGCCTGTATTTATCCCCAGCTACCTCAAAACATTTTACAGTTCTAACATGAAGGAGATCGCATTGTGCTGAAGGGCCACCACCTTGCACCATAGTCTGAGCATCTTGATGATTAACACATGGAATTCTGATGCTATTACTCAGGCAAATTACACTCAGACCCTGTTCTGGTGTTGTGAGAGTCAACCTAATAGACAAGAGTCTCTTCCCACAGGGAACATTGAACGCACTGGGTCTTGAAAATTCTGGTTGAAAATGAGTACCAAAAGTACATTAAGATATATTTCACAGGTTTATACATTTAGGCTAGTGACCCTCTGCTGCCCATTTGTGCCACGTTCTTACCCGGCCATGGCAGACCTCGGACCCACTGCCAAGCAAAAGCCAAGGGAACCCGGGAGCTTGGTGTCTTACCACTGACAAATATGTAGATGGCAGATTCTGTTTTCTTCTTCTTGGAAACAGATTTGGGGAGGTATCTACAGGTGTAGAGGCCTGTATGGTTGGCCTGTGCCATGTTCAAGGTCAAGGTGCTGCAGAATTGTCTGTTGTTCCTCCCACAGGCCGATCTAGTGACACTCAGGCTTTTCTCCTCCTGACTCACGGCTGCAGGCAGGGACCACGAGTGGGCTGCCTCCCCTCTGCAACCAGACAAAGCAAAGCAGTCAAGGCAGAGGCCCGGCTCAGTGTTGGCTCTGAAGCATTTGTAGTATTCTGAGGTCTCCTGGGTGTCCATCTGCTTCATTAAGAACAAGCCACATATTTTAAGGGGCTTTGTGACCATGGTCAGGTGACATCAATACGGACATCATTTCCCCTCCGTGGGGCAAATTCTTTATAGGAAGTTTTTAGTACAGGAGCCCCCAAAGCTCTGCCCGGCTTCTTCCTACTCTGAGTGGTGACCTCTCTGTCTGGGAGTCAATGGGTTTGATTTGGGAATGGTGAGATTAATTCACCTATACCCGTGTTCCTCACCTGCACTTGAGGAAGAGAGTCTGTCCGGCTTGCATGACGTGCTGGGTGCCTTTTAAACTCAGTTCAGGGCCTTTTAACTTTGATCCTGAACCATATCCTGTAAAACAAGATATTTTAAATGTGTTATTTGTAAATAGTTTATTATTGCTTTTTTTCCCCTTTAATTTAGGCACGTATGCAAAATGATACACTGGATTCAAGTTTCCTGGAGACAGGTTCTCACTAAGAAGCTCAGGCTGGTCTGGAATCCACAGCAAAACTCTTGTCTCAACTTCTCAAATGGGATTGCAAATGTGAGCCACTATGCCTGGATGTCATTCATTAGTTGAGCAGTATTTGGGGCCAGCCACTGAGTCATTTTTCTTTCTAAATGTGTTTCCTCATTTGGAAAACTAATTTTAGACTCAAAGTCGGTTTTAGAAGCTACTTGTTTGCGTAACCGGTATCTTGCACAATCCTACAGGGGTCCAGTAAAACGCATTATTCACTATTCACTCTAATACGACATCTGACAAGCCTACTTCAGAAAGCAATAAAATAAGGCGTGTGAAAGCAGATTAGGACCTGTGTATCTTTACACAATGCGATAATGACATTCATTCCAGGGACTATGAATATCCCTGCTTGTTCTGTCTCTCTGTCCCTGTCTCTGTCCGTCTCTTCTCTCTATGAACTTCACTGGATGCTCTTGCATGTCTGACTCCCATTTGAGCTGTTGGAGTGACATGACTCTGAGCTATGATCTACACAGGACCTCTCCCAGCCCTCAGAATGGCATCTAAGGGGCGAGAGCTTCCTTCTTCCTGCTCTGCCCCTCCCTGTTCCCCTCTTCTCCCTCCAATCCCTGACACTGTAATGACAGGCAAAAGACAAGGTTGGGGGCCAAGGATAGTGATCTCTAGGGAAAGACAGGGATTGGGAGAGAGGGTGTCTTGGGTATAGATATGTTTGTCACCAACGTTAGTATTTTTGCTTGAAAATGGGTTTTCACAGTAGAAGTTAAGGGAGAAACTTGAAGTCCTCTAAAGATCTGTGAAGTGAGGTCTTTGTGTCAAACCCCAGGGTCACACCCTACTGTGAGTTCCAGTGTTTCTCTGGGGTTTTGATATCTTAAAGGATACAGGACTTTTTAAGAGTCTATATTGCATGGGTAACTCCCCTTCCCTCTTTCCAAGCTGTGTGACTGTAGCTTGCTGCTCCTTAGCATCCATGCTCTACCGCTATGCAGGGTGTACAGGGTCAGAATCACGCCACACAAGAGGCTGACCACAGGGCAGATGCCCCCAGCATGACTGCCATCTCACAGTATTCTGTTGGGTATATGGTTTCAAAGGACGATATTAAGTGGACCTTATGTTTTCTAAATGTAGCTGGTGACAAAAATTAATATTTTAGAAGTATTTCAATTGACAAGAGTTATTGGTATCAAATTATTAACTGAGGAATGACAGAATGCTAATTAATGACTTTAAATAAGTGAAAACCAGTGCTTCATACAGTCCTAGTTATTCTGTCGCGAAAGCCCATAGCCGCCAGCCCACCTGGGTAAGGACAAATTTTACACTTTCGTCCTCTCTTGAGTTTCCCCAATGCAATGACGCCCAAGAACAGTAGGTTTTCCTAAAGTCACAGAAAGCAGTTGTGAACACCTACCCTAAAAAAATTCCAGGCCAGAATCATTTCTGTTCATCTTGTCATTGGCACTTTGGGGATTTAATTGAGCAATTGTCTCTGAGCTGGGAAAGACCCAGCACAACTTCCTGCGGAAAATTCTAGCACTCCTTGTAATTAGGTCTAGGTGGATTTGATAAAACTTTCCCTGTAGGACAGGCCAGGCAAAAAAACCTTAAGGCTTTACTGTGTAGTTTGCCATCACTGATGTCAGTGAATTCTTCATTTGGAATGAAGACAGATAACAGCCTTTTTGGAAAAGGAGAAAGAGCTGGAGAGACAGCTGCCCCTCCAGGGGACCCAGTTTGATTCTTAGCACCCACATGGTGGCTCACAACCATCTGTATCTCCAGTTCTGGGGAATCTGGCACCCATGTGGTACACAGATGTATGTGCAGACAAAACACTTATATACATAAAATTAAAAATACTTTTAAAAAGGTATTTTTAAAAGGCCAAAGCATAAGAATATTGTATTTCTGAGTTGGTGGATACTTTAAGGGGCCTTCTTCAGTGATAGGGGACTATGCTCACATAAGAGTTAGAAAAAAACAGATATGACAGTACCTGTCTATGGTCCCAGCATATGGGAGGCTGAGCCAGAGGACTGTGAGTTCAAGGCCAGTCTGGGCCACACAGTGAGACTATGTCTCAAAAAAAACCAACAACTATAGCTTAACAGAAAACAAGAAAAAAAATATTCTATAATGCTTCTAGAAAATATTATTAGTCCTTAAAACATATCTTTGAGGCAGTTGAACATCCGTGTCTGAGCAATAAAAGTCCAAGTACTGACTTGTAAGTATTTGCTGCTCATCAGACACTTGCTGCATCATTAGTGATACCCAGTGATCCTTGCCCAGGGGCTCCCTCAGTAGCACAGAATTGGGCTGCCTGTTTTGAAAATAAATCCACAAAATGTTCCATATTCAGGGGTGGAGTACTCCATGTTAATGATTCCCTGCCGTAAAGCTTGGATGGGTATCAAAACTTTCCACTGTTGCCACGGTAGCCTTATCATCTGGACTTAAAGAATAATTTTTCTCCCTTGTCATCAAAGTCAGCTGTGGTATGAGAAACACAGAACTCTTTCTGCATCAGGAAAAGTATCGCTTAACGTAATAATGGAAAAATCTCAATGCAGCCTAGGACAATGGACTTGGTTATATGTGTATTTATTGGGGTCAACCACTGTGGCTAATAGCACTAAAAACAAATAAACAAACAAACAAAATAGCCTGCTAAACTTGGCATAGTGGCACACTCCTTTAATCCCAGGGCTTGGGAGACAAAGGCAAATGAAGGTTCTCTATGTGTTTGAGACCAGCCTGATATACACAGTAACACCCTTTCTTTTAAAAACCATGAACAGTCTGTGAATTTGTTCTTATTAAACACTGATAACTAACTTTATATTAATCTTTTCTGCATATGCTTGTTATTTTTCTGCTCTTTTATGTCCTTCCCTATGTATCAAAGGTCAAGGAGACACACCCTCACCTTCATTTCATTATGCAAAATGGGATGTATTCGTTAACTTCAGCATAAAGGCTGAGTCAGTGCCAAGCAACGTATGACTTCATGAAATCAACTCCAAAATCAAGTGGGGTTTCCTTCAAAAGCTTTTCAAAGTTGCAGGATGGATTTAAAAGAAAGAACTTCCACAGAGGTCACTGGAGACGAGAAACCCTTGTAATCACTTGAGAACCATTTAAGAAACTCTGAAGGGAAGACAAT
Organism: Phyllotis vaccarum; assembly: GCA_033318265.1. NCBI lineage: Eukaryota > Metazoa > Chordata > Mammalia > Rodentia > Cricetidae > Phyllotis > Phyllotis vaccarum. The sequence continues at coordinate 139,338,316 of JARWLC010000009.1, read as the reverse complement.
AGGATAAGAACACCAAGTGCTCTTGGCGAGGGTCGGGCTTTGGGGCTCAGCACCCATGCCAGATGGCTCAAGATCAACTGTAACTCCTGTTTCAGTGAGTGTGGCACCCTCTTCTGGCCTCCAAGGGCAGCTGCACTCACACGGGGCACATACAAAGACAGGCACAAACACATACACATAAAAACATAACAATAAATCTTTCAAAAGAGTCTATGTAGACTGACTAAAAGCATCTTTGGAAAACTGCTCATTTAGGTGATTAGAATAAAAAGTGTCCTTGCTTGTTGAATACGGTGTGAAGTCAGGTTCTTCCAAAAACAGCAGCGCAAGGCCCTATTATACAAAAATCATCGGATTATTCTCTTTAAGGAAGGTGTTTGAGTCAATATAATACCACGTTTTGCTCCACACTGGAAAGTGTAGACCATAGTGGGGGCATGGGCCTCCCAATGGCATGTCCCACTAATAAAATGCATCCTAATAATTTCTTAGGATGTATTCTTGTCACAGACACACCCACAAACATTCAACACATTCATATACACACAAACACACACTCAAACATTAAGCAATAACAACTAAGAATATCATGAAACACCCTTTCTGTTTGAGCCGCTCACCAGCTCCCTTCCCGGACTTGCTTCTAACTAATCCAGTGTGGCCACAAGCAATCCACTTAAGCATCTGAGGTGAGACTCATTTGTACATGCCTTCCAGCCTCTGACCTCTGTGACCTTTGACTCTGAGGTCACAGCTATCAATAACAAACTAGAAATCTCATGTTTAGGCTGAGCATGGTGGCACATACGGTTAACCCCAGCACTTGGCGGGAGAGGCAGGTAGATCTCTGAGTTTTAGGCCAGCCTGGTCTACATTTTGAGTTCCAGACCAGGCTGGGCTACACAGTGAGACCCTGTCTAAATCATTATCACCACCATCACATGCTGAGAATATGTACGCCTAATAAAAAAGCAGATTGCTCAATTTGGAAAATTGACAACAGGTCTGAACAGACATTTTCCAAAGAGGATATGCAAAGATGAAAGACCTCATTAGTCAGAAAGAAAAAAGGCAAAAGTTCAATGAAAAAGCACTTTTCAAAAGTTCCAGGATGGCCAAAGTCTTAAAAGGAGGGTGATGCCCAGTGTGGTCACATCAGCAGGATACAGAAATTGGGAGTGGGAAGTGCCAATTGGATTTTAAAACACTGCAGCCACCTTGTAAAACAGTAGCTACTTAAAAGCCCTGATACTAAGTTAACCATGGGTTCAGTGGATTTTCCAGCAATTACACTCCTAACAACCTGCCCAACTAAAAACACATGACCACATACAAACTGTGACACAGAGCACATACTGCTCTCGCAGAGGATCCAAGTTGGCTCCATCACCCACAGCAGGTGTTACAACCACCTGTAACTCCTAGTTCTTGTTTATCTGATGCTCTTGACCTCCTTGCACACATGCAAACATACAAATACACACACTCAGACACGTTCATGCACACTCAAAAACACACGCTCTACACACAAGCATTCACACACTCACATACACACAAACACACACAAACATTCACATACAAACACACACACTCAAACATAAACACACACAGTCAAACATGAACACACACAAACATTCACACTCATACACACACACAAACATTCACACACACAAACACACACTCAAGCATAAACACACACAAACGTTCACACACTCACATACACACAAACATTCACATACAAACACACACACTCAAACATAAACACACACAAACACACAGTCAAACATAAACACACACAAACATTCACACTCAAACATAAACACACACAAACACACACAATCAAACATAAACACACACAAACATTCACACACTCATACACACAAACACACACACTCAAACATAAACACACACAAACACACACAGTCAAACATAAACACACACAAACATTCACACTCATACACACACAAACATTCACACACACAAACACACACACTCAAGCATAAACACACACAAACGTTCACACACTCATACATACATCCAAGCATTCACACACTCATATACACTCAAACATAAACACACATTCACACACTTATACACACACACACACAGTCAAACATAAACACACACAAACATTCACACTCATACACACACACAAACACACACACTCAAACATAAACACACACAAACACACACAGTCAAACATAAACACACACAAACATTCACACTCATACACACACACAAACACACACACTCAAGCATAAACACACACAAACGTTCACACACTCATACATACATACATACATACAAGCATTCACACACTCATACACACTCAAACATAAACACACATTCACACACACTCAAGCATAAACACACACAAACACACTCAAACATAAACATACATAAACATTCACACACACTAAACACACACAAATGTACATATACAGTTGTAGACAGAAATCTCTTAAGAAAATGATTAATGTTTCATTTTATATTAAAATTCTATTGACATTTGCCAGGCATGGTGTCACATGCCTTCAATTGCAGTACTCCACAGGAAGAAGCAGGCAAATCTCTGTGAGTTAGAGGCCAACTTATTCCACATAGTGAGCCATGGCTACATAGTAAGGCCTGTCTCAAACAAAACAATAATAAAGAATCTGACTTCTAATTTATTTATTTTAAACTCAAAGCTTTGTATATAGATTATTTCAGATGGGAAGCATCTGCTTTTCATTTTGCATACTGTTTCCAATAGACCATAATCCTACATGATAAATGGCCTCTTTATCTAAATATAATTCAAATATCAAGTTTCAAAAAAATTGAACCGAAGACAATGAACCATTTTCCAAGGTTATGTGAGGTCAATTAAACACAATTCATAATAAAAGAAGGTTACCCTTGTCAAAATGGATCTTATTAAAACCAACATCTCAAAGTTTGAATATCAAAGAACCTTTGCGGCTGGGGGTGTGGGGCAGGGAGCCATGGTGGGGGGGGGGGACAATTATAAATTTCTAGAAGCTACTGAAATTTGTATCTGAGAAGCTAATTCCTCCAGAGTTCTTGAATTTAATAGAATACATTTTAGTCTTGGTCTCTGGGTCCTGCCTCTGTCCTTTATAGACTGTGGCTGTGTACGCCATGACTGGAAAGTGAACCAGTTCTAACCAGCGTTGTGAAAACTGAGTGAGCCTTCTCCTCTCATTCCCAAGAAGATGAAGGAAGGGCTACAGGACTCATGTTTCATCTGCAAACACACTACACACAAGGTGAGATTTGTATGTTGAGAGAATATATCAAGTCCCAGCTGGGAACCCAAATTACATTTTAACACACTGAGTTTTTCCTTCCAAACAACTGTCTTTATTAATCTACTTGCACTTGGTGCTATTACTTACTGGGACCCAGGCCCTAATTTTTGAAATAGCTTAAACTAAGAGCAAAATCAAAGAAAGGATGCGGAGTACTTGCTGCTGGGCCGGGTGTGGTGGGGGGGGGGTTGCCTTTTTTTTTTTCTATTACACTTTTCATTCAGTTTAGAGGAAGGGGAAGCCCCTCTCTAGCTGGGATTCCCAAACTGAATTCTGTTTAGGACCAGCAGGAAGCCAAGACTCACTGCTGTCTAATTATCGTGGAGATGATTCATGACTTTCTGATAGATAGTCAGCTTCACCACACACAGCATCTTAGATGCTACAGGATAACTATGGTACCTACTGCTCTTCAGGGTCCAGAAGGAGCCGTAAATGTCTACAAGCCTGCTGTTCAGAAATCCCAGAGACCTGCTGTTCACCTTAAAATCTTTCTAGCAGATTTAACTTATTTTCACACTAGATCCATTCCTGGTTTCTGGCACGTTTTTGCTATTTCTACATAATTCACAAATCATTAGACTCAAATAATAAACTCTGACATTTTTGTATTTATAGAAACTTTAAAACAACCATATGTTGCTTACATCTTGAGTTCAAGTGTCACAAGTCAAGTCAAGAAGTTACCTAACGAGGCCAGGGAACAGCTTGGTGAGTAAACACACTTGTATAAGTTTGATCATTTGAATCTGTTATTTGGAATTCTCGTGGGAGAAGAAATGAGTCTCAAGAGTTGTCCTCTGACATCTATATGTGTGCTGTGGTATGCATGCATACACACAGACACACACATGTACACACAGATACACACACAGACACACATACAAACACACACACACAGACACACACATACACATACAGACACACATACAAACACACACAGACACACACATGTACACATAGACACACATACAAATACACACACACAGACACACACAGAGACATACACATACACACACACATGCATGCACGTTCGAGCACATTTGAGTGTGAGTGTGTGAGTGTGTGTGTGGTGATAGGGCTAGAGGCTCTCTAAGGTCTTGTGAATTCTAATTGAACACTCCACCATCAGATTATCCCTCCGTACCCACAATTCACATTTTAGTTATCAGTCACTAAATCCATATGTAGGTTTCATTTCAGAGAACAGCACAGGGACATTAGCTGGAGTAGTAGTGTCTAAAATGATCTGATCTGGCACAGTCTTACTCCATCCATGGGCCATTGAATGTATTCATTTCCCCTTCATCTTTATAGAAATTATTAAAAGAAAAAAACAGCTGTGTGTTTTTAAAGGCTTACCAAAGAAATCTCCCCCACCCACATCAGACTCTTACTGCTGAGGCATGGTGGGGCCATGTCTGCAGTGTGTCTCCTGGAGGTTTTGTCAAACTGGACACTGGTTTCTCTGAGGGTCACAGGTTAACCTTCATCCATCATTAGCCCTGTCACCAGCTACCATCAGGAGCCTACCCTCCCAATGACCTATAGCCACGTACTCTTCTTTTCATGTGACGTTGGAATTAATTGTGTTGACAGGGGGGAATGTCACTTTGACCAAGTGGCTACCTTTCCCCCAGATGTTCTCCTCCCATGAACTATTCTTTTATTGAACGAACCGCTCTCCATAGAGCCTACCAATGTGTCATTTCATATTTCCACTCCATGTCACAGAAGGGTCACGATCTGGCTAGCAGGACATGAAACATGGCTGGTATTTAATGGAGAAACCCATCAGCCCCCCATCTGATCAGACAAAAGGACCATGAACAGAGACAAATACCCCTGAAAAGAGCATCGGGTACGTTTCATGTTAGGTTCATTTCTGTTTGCCTTCAATAGCAGAAGTTTGGCCCATTGGCACATTCCCCCATCAGTTCATATCCTTCACCAATGCCACTGCTCAGAGCACTGTGGGGAAGCTGGGCCTCGATGCTCATGCCTTGCAAAATGAATCAGAGTCACTGATAAATGTGGTGCTATTGTTCAAGTTAAAAAAGAAAACAAATTATTTCTTTTCTATAAAGTTAACACCTGACATAACCATGGTGGCTGAAGATGGTTCAGTGGTGTCAGCAAATACATAATATACATGGAAGTAAGTACATGACGCTTTTGTCAGTGTCTGCATCATGCACGCTTCATTGAGAATCGCAACTCCACACAATGACCTAGAATCAGTAGCAGAATGTTGTTGATGAAGAGTGCAACTGGGTAGAATTGCACTGTTAGGTATGGTAGTAATTGTTGTAAAATGCCTGAGTTGTCCTAGGTATTGGGAAGACAGTGCTCAGTTATTTAGAGTAATAAACTCCAGTTTGGTGAAAGGTATTCTCCATGACCTCTGTAAGTGATGATTTACTAGCCTGCAAAGCAGAGGATATACAGACACTACCCAGAGTTCACACTGCAGTTTCAATCCATTCCTTACCATTCAACAGCAAAGTCTCAAGCCTTACAGAGCATAATGACGACTAGGCTAGAGATGGCTCAGCAGGCTAGAGTACTGGCCACTCTTCCAGAGGACCAGGGTTCAGTTCCCAGCAGTCACATGGAGCTTCTAAACCGTGTGTAACTCCAGTTCTGGTGGATCAGATGCCCTCTGCTGGCCTCCACGGGTAATGCACACACATGGTACCCATACATACAGGCAAAACATCCATACACTAAAATTTTGCTAAAGCACATTTTGTTCAAACTTTAATTCTGACAAGTGTAATACAATGAGGAAGACAGTCATACATGCAATGTGTGCAGAAGCATGTACTGAACTATCCATGCAAGAAAACACCAGAAAAGTTTAGGATAGCCAACAAAAGTCTCTTCTGTTTTCTCCAATAGCTCCAGCTTTATAATCTAGAGTCCTTTGGGGTTGACTGTCTATAAAAGTGATGTTTTAAATCCATTCATTAAGAGCGTATCTGAACACACACAGAGAACCAGACATCAAGATCATGTTCTCTTCATATTTTGAGAATTAATTTATGCACGCATACATATGTCATGATGTGTATGTGTGTGTGCATGTGTAGGTCAGATTCTTGTCTTACATTACATGGGTCCTGAGGATTAAACTCAGGTTGTCATGCCTGGCAGCAGGCAATGTTTATCCAGCTGGACCATCTCATTGTCCCCTAATTGCTTTCTTGGAAGCATTTATAAGTTAACATTGACAACAAATAAGCTAATATATCCTGTTCTACTGAGGCCAAACCAACAACCATGTGAGGTTCACACTTATCCTAGGCAAGTGTTCAACCACTGAGCCACACTGCCAGTCCAACAATTATTTTCTTTTAAACTCTCTTGCCTGTTAAAACTCTATCTTCCTTAACTTATTTGCCGAGAGGAGAAAACTGTGTTTTATCTTCTTTGATCCGTGGACGTGTGGATGTTTTTAGTCTGTGGATCACCTTAGGAAAATGCCAAAAGGAAACATTTGATGTTTCTGAAACAGAGCATCATGGCAGACATCTATGAAAGACTCGGTAATGGGGACTTTCAGATGAGGGGCACTAACCAGAACTAACATTCTACCAATCTCTGGTCATCTACTGCAGTGGTTCTTAGCCTGTGGGTCATGACCCATTTAACAACCCTCTATCTCCAAAATTATTTACATTATGATTTGCAACAGTAGCAAGATTACAGTTATAAAGTAGCAACAAAATAACTTTATAGTTGGGGGTCAGCACCACATGAGGAACTGTATTAAAAGGTTGTAGCATTGGGAAAGTTGAGAATCGCTGCTCTGATCTATACCATGGGTGGTTCTCAGAGAAAGGAGATAGCTTTTAATCAGACTTTTTGACCCAAGGTAGAGAAAGAAGTGATGTCGCCTGGATTCTCGGGCTGTGTTGGTGTACCCGGGTTATCTGTGCTGGGAACTCTCACCTGCTGAGAGAACCTTAGCCTGAGGGCCCATCCCAGGACAGCAGCTCTGGGAGCTGATTCTTCCTTCAGTGGCTGGACATCCTTGTTCCCAGTTCCAGCTCTGACATAATTAAGAAGACCTAGCCAGCTCAGCTCAGGCTAAGAAAATGGCCTGGACCCAGAGGACGATCCGCAAAGCAGGAAAGCGGAGCTCTCACACACGTTGGGAGAATTATTGTCACCCTGGCTGTGTTCCCCCAACCTCTTCCTTTTCATATGCACACATATAAAGTTCTTAGATGGGCTTAAGATACAGTGTGAGGCTGTCAACTCAGCACTAACAGCAAAGACATAGAGGATTTTCCTTCCTCCCAAAGCTGACCTCTTAGGAGATGCCTCCCAGATACAGAACAGTTGACACCAAGAAATCTAGTTGATCACTGATGTCAGCAATTCAAACTATTCCCGCTTTGTGCTTAATTAAAGCAGATGCTATTTAATATTGTCAATCCCAAATTCTTCACTTAATCATTCACCTTCATAAAATTTGCCATATGAATCACAAAATAGAAGCATGTATCCAATGGCAAACATGAAGCAGAGTGAATTAGAATTGTATTTTTCATAAATAAATACAAAAGATCCTTTAAGGTAATCATAGTATCTTCTGAGGGAACAGGTTAAAATGTCCTCAAATAAAAGAATCTTTGTCTTGTTTTTTTGAAAGAAGGTCTCTTATGTAGCCCTGGCTGGCTTGTGTTAGATAAGAAAGCTACATTGATCAGGCTGGCCTCAAACCCACAGAGATCCTCCTGCCTCTGCCTCCTTTGCAACCCCACATCTGGCAAATGAGTCCTCTGGGCACATCTCTGTTGGAATATGGACGGTGATGATTGGCTGTGAAATTGAACGGAGAATGAAAAACGTGCTCATCCGTGGTTTTTGGTCATGAAAAAGAGGAGAATATATAGGATTCCAAATCCTTCTGAGAACATAGATGTCTGTGATTTCTCCTGCCAAATTTACATTCAATGGCCTCGCCAAACAGGGACTGGGTCTCACTAGCACACTGGGCACTTCTGGGTTCATGTGCTTAAATTTTAAGACACAAAATAACACCCATAATAATGATGGTCACAACCCCAAACAAGCTTGTCTATACTTTAGATTTTACCATATCTGGTCTCCGAGTTTGTCAGCTCAGGGAAGATAAAGAAAAACTAAATTTCTAAAGACTTGCATTCTTCTCCATTTCCTGGACTTTGTGTGAAAAATGCCCTGCATGGTGGATTTTTCCCTCCCTCTGGGGTTCTGAGGGCAGGGGATAGATGCACAGTGGGGGAAGAGACTCACTTTCTACATCAACAACTTAGGGAAACAGTCTCCAACAGTCCCAGGTACTCAAAGTCTACCCCAGGCAATACTGTTAATCTACTGTCAATCTGTCTGCATGCAAGAAGAATTCCCTGTGGAGAGAACTTAAAAGCTATAAAAACCTTCTTTATTAAGCCAGGGGCGCAGAAAAAGTCTGGCCCAGCAGAAGACAGTTTGCAGAGGAACAGCTTTAACCAGTGTTTTCCAAAAAGATGACCATACCGATCACACCACTGACTGCAGGTGAAGCACTGCCTCTTCACTCACTTAAATATGCTCTTGGTATCCTTAAAGCTAACTTAGAACACAGCGGTAAACATCAAGTAATACAATGACCACCCTATCATTTCCATCTAAAGCATATGGCTATGGCTGGCCACATTTTCCAGCCTTCCGCCTGAAGCAAAAGCTAAAAGTCCTCAGTAGGTGGCAGGATAGGATTTTTCTCTGGTCTACTCTGGGAATGGAACAGTGTCTGTACCTTTCCAAGTATTAGGAAAAACAAGCTAACAGTTCTTTCTCTTTCTTGACATTTAGCAGGTCTGAGCATCTCAGACAGAGAGGAGGGGACAGACACAAGATGCAGCAGAATCCAGCTCGGTGAGAGAGTGTTGCCCAATGTCCAGCCACAACACAACAACACGCACATATGCACACACATACAGTCACACACACACATACACTCTCAAACATACCCACTCACACACATACACACACACTCTCACATATGCACACAAAAATACATACACATATACACAAACAAGCTTCCAGTATCATTTACAAGGACTCTAGTAGGAAAATCAATCCCTGCCAGAAAACAAGGGCCTTTACTGAAGGCCTTTGAACTATAATCCTCCGGGATACATGGCTTTTTATTCTAATCCCTGAAAACATCCCTGCCTTTTCTTGTATCCTGTGGCTTCCCTAGTCAAGCTATTTTGGGAAAAGGCTGGGAAGAGGCCTAATTTTAAAATTGAGAGGAAAGCATTTGCATTCCAGCCTGGCTGATCCGCAGTATGTAGTTCTCAGCAAGACATCCAATTGTCTTCAGCATCAGGGTTCCAAATCCATCAAAGCTGAAAGTGCCTGGGTTGGATGGTTACCAAGAAACCTGCGGAGGAGTCATTCTAAGTCTGGATCCCTTCCTTGTCCCCTTCTGAGGGACAGAGCGAGCACTTACTCTCACTCCAGGCCACAAAGCATCTGCCTCTGTTACCACACTTCTGGACACGCCCCTAGCCTTTCCCATAGGTATCCCCACTTCACCCCTGGGAAGCACCAAATCTCTAAGGGTGCAGGGTATAGAAGGTGCTGGAGGAGCATGGGATTCCTGGAGACTGTCCAGAGAGCAGCCCTGGCTTTCACTACTGACCTCTGCTGCCCTCGGCCAGTGATCCTTTGTACTCACAGCTAAGGCTGAGTCTATGTCTCTGAGAGTACTTTGGAAGGACATGTCATGCCATATTCAAAATGGCTTTGGGTAATCCTACTCTGGTATTTCTGTGAGTGTTCTTGACTATCCATGATAAGAAAACCTACAGGAGGGAAGCTCTGCCTTCATCAAGATCTCAGCTGTGCCTTTAACACACAGCAGTGAAATCTCCCAAAGCTACTTTAAGATGGAGTAGCAGTGGCTTCTCACATTCCTCGAGGATGGCAAAATTCCAGGGACAGACTGACTTGGAGGCCCAGGGAAAGCAAACACCCCCTCCTGCAACCCTAAGAAGGCGCTTTCTCCTCTGCTTTTCAGTTAGATTGCAACATACCAGGAGGGAATTTGGTATCTGATAAAAAGGGCTCAAACAACTCCAGCTTTATGTACCATTTAAGACAAGTGTTCTGTTTGCCCACAGCCATCACTTTCCTAGAAGCTTGGAGTACCCCAAGGAGAGCCCCTGCACCCTGTTTCCACTTGGCGTGGATGTGGTGGCAGTAAAGGTGGAATCATACTGCTCTGTTGGCAGAAGTCGCTCAACCTTCTAAGTACCTCCGGGACACGGTGAAGGGAGGAGATGCATAGTGAAGATGCCTGACAGATGGGGCACAGGTTACTCCAGCCCTAGCCCCACAAGCTCCTCTGTCTGTAGAGAAGAGAGTCAAGGGTCAAGGACCCATGAGCTAAGAGACTGGAGTGCTGCAGGATATGGTTGCATACACTTTTAATCACAGCCCTTGGGAGTCAGAGGCAGGTGGATCTCTGTGAGTCAAGACCGGACTGGTTTATAGAATGAATTCTAGGTCAGCCAGGACTGCATAGTGAGACCATCTCTGGAAAAAGGGGCAGGGGTGGGGGATGGCAGTAGCAGCAGCTACAGCATGGCTGATGCTCCGATTCCAGGACCAGCTGACTCCCTCACTGGAGTCACAGTAATCCTAAGAGGCCACTGTGCCAACTCAGCATGCCAGGCTAACCCTGGCCTGTGTGCTACAAACAAGATTTATGAATGGGAACCTTGTCCCATAGGTCAATATAGTGTCATTCCCAAGTACTGTTGTACGGGCCAAGACATTATTTAGCATTCATTATTACTTATCACCTACTATAATTTTCTTGGACAAACTCTAGCCAAGACTGAAAGCAAAGTAGTAAGTGTCAAAAGGTGTTTTCCCTCCCTCAGAAAAGACTGCCTCCCCAGCCCAGGAATCTAGGCCAGGACTAGCTTTGAGCAATAGAATGTGACAGAGTGATGTGGGAATTCCAAAACATACGCCTTCAGACATTTTGTAGTCTGTACAGTGAACTGTAGGAATGCTCCTGCCTCCATGTGAGCCAGCCCCAGCTGCACTGCTGAGCAAAAAAAGTGGGGGAGGGCAGTGCCAAGGTCTCAGTCAAACTGCCCATGGACTGTGGCTGCCCAAGTGACTCAGGTGAGACTTCTCTAAAGGAAACTACAGCAGAGTCCTCAGATGCTCAACCTGCAGCTTTCTGAGATGTATTGAACTAACATTGGTCACAGCTTACTATCCTGCAAAAGATAGCAGATACAACTGGCCTTCGCCCTGCAGAAGCTAGAGGCTGTGTATTCTGCACCTGAGGATAACAGTGCCACACATTATTACAACAAACACCCGGGAATTCCTAGTGTTCTCAAGGAGAGGGAAGCTGGTGTCTCACAAGGAGAATTGCAGTGTCGTGTTCCCACCTGACTTTTGACAATGAAGATACTACCATCATGCATCAGCATATTTTTCTAGTAAGTAGTCAAAAACACTGTCTCCAGTCAAGAAGACAGAGACAAGGAGTTTCCCTAGTTAACAAACCCTCTATGAGGCATCTTGCTGGGCCCACTGGAATGGCATGGGACTGGAAGGCGGCTCTCTGGGGACCCTGGCAGTCTGACCATGACTAGTATAGACCTAGAAAAAAGGCAGAGTGCCATGTAAAGGAAAATGGGGGTTGGAGGCACTGTTAGCAGGGTTGTCTAAATCTGCATTCAGTTCTGACTTGTAGCTTCTACTGTCCAATCACCAGAACAGACCAATCTCAGAAAGCAACTGGCTTTGTCACATTGGATGGGTACATGGTTTGCTCTTGGTGTCTAGGTATTTCTTCTTTAAAGTTTCTCTGACACATATTCTTTCTGGGGAGACACTTCTGAAACAGTTTCCCCCCTCAGTCTAAACATGATTTATTTAGTGTCTGTTATAGATCAACACCTGAGGAATTGCCTCCCACATGGTCAGGCCCCATAGCAAGCCCTAGGCTGTGATCCTCAGGATGCCTTCTAGGGCAGGTATACTAGCCTCTCCCAGAACTTGTTAGAAAAGCATACTGTCAGGGGTGAGGTGATGGTCCAGCTGGTAAAGGGCTTATAGAGCAATCTCGAGGACCAGACTCAATAATCAAACTGCTCTAAATTGCTGAACCCTCTCTCCAGTCCCAGATTTGCAAGTCTTGATCTCAGCTGGCTAGAGCAATCCTCTGGAGTTTTAAAATGATGAATGCTGTGCTCCTATCTAAAACACTGAGTAAAGCTGGCCAGGGGTGCAGAGCTGGTAGGCTGGTTCTTATAGCTCCCAAAGTGATCTACAGAGAGTATAGGCTTAGGACCCAGGTTCTAAAGAAATGAAGAGTCCCCAGCAAGTCTTTGGCTCATCAGGGTTTTACTGAAAGTGGCCTCTGATTTAAGTGACTTGAAGATTCTCACAAAAAGAGACCACATGGTTGGGTCTGCGGCCTGAAAGGAAATCCATGGAGAACCCACCCATGCAATGGAAGGATAGAGCTGCTGACAAGAAGTGCCGGGGAGCAGACTGAAGCATTTGCCAGGACTGTGCCATTGTGGGAGTCAAGCAGAGTGCAGACACAGGACACATTAACCTCCCAGCCAGAGGACGAACACAGGGTCTCACAGCCACAGCAACAGGTGATGCCCCCTCCACAGCCAAACATTCTGGAAAAGGTACTTAGGTACTGGAGTTCATTCCAGTGATTGGAAGCAAATGCCTCAGAAAGCTTCATTTCTAGTTAGAGCTTGGCAAGTTACTAAAACCTTGATTAGGTTAGTCATGGCTTCCTTGAGGTGACAACAGCTGTCTGCTTAGATTAAAGGTCCCAGCTAAGTCTGTGAAAAGAGACTAGGGTGTGGAGTCCCAGGGCCACAGGCCAGCCTGGCCTTTGTCTCTTTGTCACACAGCCAAGCCCTGGAGGTGACCACAAACCCTTCACTAAAATCCAAGCTTCTTCATTTTCAACATGAAAATAAAAGCACCTTGGGATTTTGACAGTGACCTACTGTGATGCCGTGTGTGTGTGTGTGTGTGTGTGTGTGTGTGTGTGTGTGTGTGTGTGTGTGTGTGTGTGTTGCTACAGAATGCACATTGGGAAGAATGTGGGGTGTGGTGTGAGTATGTACAGCATGGGGGTGAGTGGAGGAAGGTATACAATTTTTTTTTTAATTCAGTGATTATATATTTTTATTATCAGTTATTTTCTGGGTTTTTTCTTTACATTTAATTTTTTAATTTAAAAAAGTGTTGTGCACATATTCATGTGTCAGCCCCGTGTATGGGTAACTTCGGAGGTTAAAAGGCATTAGATCTGGAGGTGGTTGTGAGTTGCCCAACGTGGGTGCTGGAACTGAACTCTGGTCTTTGGAAGAACAACTGCTCTTAATTTCCAAGTTACCACTCAATCCCTTAATTTTCTTTTCATCTTCAACTGAGAAAATCACAATCACATATTTATTAATAACATATAGTTATTAAGAGCAATCCCATTAAGTAATCCCGTATAACGAAGGCCTAGTGGAGCAGGAGCACATACAAAACAGGAATTAATGCGCACCTGGCTATAAGAGGCTACTGTGAAAGGGCTCTCCAGCATCCTTTCTGAAGGATCAAAGAATTAAGACACAGGTTCTTCTCCCAGAGGAAGGACCTAGCATACACACAGTGCAGGTGAGAGACGCCATAGGAGGTTGCATATTCGAGCCCCAGGAGGGCAGGGGAAGCCCAGCTCATTCCACCCAGAGCTTCCAGGAGGAGCTGCCCAGTTGTGGGAGGAAGGGATGAGGAAGGAGCCGGCAGTCCAGTAGCAGGAAGGCCCATTGGAAGGCCAAATTAGCGCAGAACGTGGAGAGACCAAAGGACAGGGTAAACCACAGTCATCCCAAAGAGGGAGCCCAAGGGTTTACGAGGAAAGTTAATCTTTGGCACAAATATTTTTACTCAACAAATATCTGGATGTCCCCATTTTATCTGAGGTAGAGGAAGCTAAGGAAGGAAAAATGATGACCATGAGATGACCTGCAGAGTGTCTTCCTGGGTCTGCCAGGGGCCAATGGTGGAGCTGAGAAAATACCATAAAACCACCTTCTCAATTTCTGAAGTGGGGTTAGCGAGGTCCCATGTATCTCTTAGGAGGTATGCGTGTGTGAGACAGATCAAGTCCCAAGGAGCCTGACAGGGAAGACCAGAGGCAGTCATCAGAAATGGTCTTCAAGAATCCAGGTTTGCAAAGGCGGATGGGAAATGCCCAGAAATTCTTGACATCCCCCCACATCCGCCCAGGAACAATGCAGGAAATCTAGCCCACTATCTTCAGGAGACTGAAGAGAACCATTTCCTTAATGAACATCCCCCACACCCCCGACAGTGCAGCACGCTAAGTCAGAGGCTTTGCTCTCCCGCTTTACCTCAAATACGCCATTCCCCCATTTCCTTCCTTCAGTCTAGTATAAAGTCCAGCAATTTAATCATCGGCAAGCAGCATTCAAGGCACCCCCTGCAACAAACCTTCACAGCAATCCTGGAAAGTGTCTGGCAGGGGCCATGCTGTTCCTCAGGAGCATTCAGGAGAAGGAAGCCAGCACACAGGATGGCCTGTTCTGCTGTTAAGCTAAACCCGATGCACCAGATGTTTTCATGTTTTCAGCCACCCTTAGTAATATATTTTTACATAAAATAAACAGAGCCCACGGCGGCGATCTGCAAGTATCTCTCTCCTCTGTACACAGTATTTAGGACATTGAAAAATGGTTTTTACCTGTGATTCTCTCACATCACTTAGCTTGTGCTTAACCAAACCCTGCTTACCAATTCCGAACATTCTCTTCCTAGCCCCAGGCTCATTCTCACACTCAATTAAAAGCATCACAAAAATACTGGTATTTGCTCTCTCTTAGCTCAACTGGACCCACCAGGGGAAAGTCCAGCCACAACTCTCCTGTGTTACACTATGTAATTTCTCTCCAGGGAATCACTTTCAGGGGGAGGGGGTGCGGTGGGGGTCGCAGGACTTTATAAGTATTTTTTTTCCTCTTTGGTGATATATTACTTCACATTCTATATAATACACATTCAATGATTTAGAAATGTCTCCATAGTTATGGAGAGGGGGGAAATTATTTGATTTGTCTTTTAGAAATCTCTCTCTCTCACACACACAAATAGGTTCAATTATCAAATAAGCGGTTTAGTAGCCTTGTCAGAATCTAGAACAGTATTAGAACGCAGCCGTTTGCAAAGACAAGTGTGTAAAAATACTTAGGGGATTAAAGTGACTGATGTCCTCAGAAAGGTTAATGTGACTTTGTCATACTTACACATTCTGCTGGGGAGAACAAAGGCCTAAGCTAATGATCTGGTGACTGAGGCATCCTCCACCAGCTCATCCCTGGCGAAAGGAAGCCCGCTAAAGACCAAGTGAATTGGCTGGTCTAGTACACTCTACCAGGGAAAAGGAGGAGGTGTGAGCCCTGAGAGCAGAGGCGTCCAGCCACAGTATCAACCAGCTTAGCACCCTCTAACATGCATAAGAATGAAGGGAGCAGAGAAAACAGAAAGAACCCATTTTATTTGTTTTTTGGAATTCATTTGCTTTTTTTTGTTTTTTGGAATTGTATACTTGGAAAGGTGTCTTAGAAATCAACCATATTTTGAGGCTGGATGGTGGTAGTGCACACCTTCAATCCCAGCACTGGGGAGGCAGAGGAAAGCAGATCTGAGTTCAAGGCCAGCTTGGTTTACAGAGGGAGTTCCAGGACAGAGAAACCCTGTCTAGAAAAGCAATAAATAACTAAATAGACAATAAATGAATAAATGAATAAAATCAGCCGTATTTTCTAGTTTCTGCATTTTTAGAAGAAACATATCAATCAGGGGGTCATTTAAAAAGAAACTATCCCATCCACGACTTTTCAGACCTGAAAAATTAATACTGAACAATTTTTTTTTTAAGAAACTAGATGGCTGCCTAGTTCAATTTATCTGCAAGATGATTGATCAGTTGATCAATCAGATGATTGACCAGAAAACATTGTGTGCCCACAAGGTCATTTAAAATATGCAATTGCTGGAAAAGTACAACTCTAATAGCCTGGCAGACAATAATCATTATGTAAGATGATATAAGTAACATGAGAAGCACATTATATGGGAATATGTATTATTATTAATTATTATTATTTAAGAGAGGTGTTCCCTGTGTAGTTCAGGCTAGCTTTAATTTGCTCCAGAGCCGGTGTCCATGCTTGGTTAGAACTCACTGATTTAGGCTCTGAGTTCTAGGGCTAGAGACAAAGACCTCACATCTGTATGATATTATTTGCATAATTTTCATTTTAACTTAAGAGTTTCTGTTGGGAATATTCCCCTGCCCCCCCCAATTCCTAGAATGTAAATATCTCTAATTAGTTCTACTAAATTAAATGTCAGCTCCTTGAAGAAAAGTAGGGGAGTAGAAAGAAAGGGGGGTCTCTAATCAAGGGTGTGGTGCCTTAAACATTGAACAGAAGACGATAATTTTTATAGAAACAGTGTTCTCAATACAGAGAGGACCCGAAGTATCTAAATTAGGGCGTTTGTAACTAATACATTTTGAGACTATAACACATGGAGTTCAGCGCCTGGCAAGCGGTGCAAGGCGACTCCAAATAATCCGCAGTCAGACCCCTCTCATATTCCTGTACAGCTTCGATCTGTCTCCGCTGTTCTCAAACACAGATAAAATTACGCCTAGCTAAAACCAAGTTCTCTTTAAAAATAAAAAAGTAAAGACGTGAGTGAAGCAGAAAATTCAATAAAACGTGGTTTTCCCTTTGTAACTTGAAGGCTCAAAGTAATTCTAACCTAGTTTTGCCTTTACATAATAAACCAGTATTTAAACCCTAAGAACTTTTATCTTCATATAAGCAGCTTTTCAAAATATATTCGTGAAATAGGAAATACAGTATTTAATATTTTTATCATTATTTTAGCTCCTATCCACATCGAGTTCTGACTTTACCACCTCAATCTATTTTAATTACCAACCCTTGCTCAGTACTTTGAAACGACATTCAGTTTCCACATTCCAAAAGGCGAATTTTTACTGTCTTTAAAAAACACATTTAACCTAGCAGCCTTTCTGGACTATTTCCTGTCTTCTTCCCAATCAAGTAGCTTTAAAGAAAGGCGCTTTTACGCTCTCCTATCTGGCTCTGCGGAAAGGGGGGGCCACACTGGACCTCTCGCAACTCCCGCCAGCGGCGCTGGGACCTAGAGCTCCTGAAGTCCCTCCAGCTTTGACCTCTGAATGACAACGGTCTCCACAGTAAACGTTGCTAAAATCTATTGGTCCCTGATCGGTCCACCGCGGGCTTTCACATCCCAAAAGAAAGCTGATCTGGGAGGTGCGCGTACCTCACTAATTCCTCAAACCATGTCTGCTTTTAAAATGTGGTCCGAATTGTCAGTTCTTTCTGGATTCACAACCTAAAGACAGGGCTTACGATTCAGAAACTTGAAACTCTCTAGACCCCAAGCTGCCCAGGTCGCTTTGGGTCACTTCACAACGAGGACCCATTGGGGAGAACCTGCGCTGGCTGGTTATTCCACGAGACCTTCCCAAGCAGGTCCGGGAATCAGAACTAGACTTCTTGTGGGCTCCATCTGCTCTCCGCCCGCACGCGACCCTCACCAAATTTGTCCTCATCCTTTGCACTCTAGTGGCTCGAGATTGTGGACAGTTAGCATCTCTAACGGCCCCTCCTCTATCCAGCCCCTGGCAGCTTCTCCGACGTCTTGCTTGCTCTGGATAGTCCTTGAGGAACCAGCTACCGCCTGGGAGAAGGCTCTGCATCCCAGAAAGATCTGTGCACCCAGGGTCTAGGGAAAGAGACCCTACCCAGGAGCGGGGCAGGGGACTAGGGGACTAGCGGCTCCGGATGCAACCGGCAACCTGACTGTGACCCCAGCGTGGAGCTAAGGAGAGTCTGGATGGTGACGCCCGCCGGCTCCGGCCAACCACTTCCAGCGGCGCCCACTCTGGAAAGTTTAAAAAAAAAAAGTGTCCCCAGGAGTGCCAGCTGCAACAAGTGTTCCGGGCTCCCGCCGGAGCTCGCTTCCCGGACTGCAGCTACTAGGAACATCCGTGGCTGCCTATCCCCGCCGAGCTCCGACTTAGGATCTCTGGCGCGCCTCACCTGTGAGAAGCAGACAGCCGAGCAGCACGCACAGCAGGATCGCGGTGTCCCAGCAGCTGACCATGGTGAGAGCGACGCGGCCTGATGGCCGGGTGCCCGCGCTCTCCGAGGCCGGCAGCGCAGCAGTTCGAGTCGGTCTCCTCGCGTTCCTGCTTAGCGCTGCTAGAGCCCTTCTCCACGCCTGCAGCCCAGGGGGATCTTCGCCGTCTGGAGTCCGCTAGCTGCTGCGCTTGAGTCCCGGAGCCCGCTCCGAGCCGCCGCTGCCGCCGCACTACCGCCGGGGAGTGTCCGCAGCCGCGCTCCGAGCCTCCTGCGGACCTCGCTGAAGCACAGCCGAGGGCGGGGGCGATTTATAACCTTCCCCAGCCCACTTCCTACCCCGGCACCTCCTTCCAGTGACGTCAAGGGGTCCCCCACCCCTCATCCGCCTCCCCACCTACCCTCTTCTTCCTCCCGGAGGGGCGGGGGCCGACGAGGGCGGGTGGCCGGGAGCTGGAGCGCGCGTGCGGAGGCGATGGGCATGCGGGTCCCCGGGCAGGTTCGCAGGTTCAGGGTCCTTGCTCCGTGCCCTCCTGCCCCCGCCCCTCCTGCCCATCACTCTCAGGAAATCCGTGCCCGGCTCCTTCCACCGGGCTTACTCAGCTCCGATGACCGCCCGAAACTGAGGAGGGGACCAGCTAAGTGCACCGCCCTGCCCCCGGGGCGGGAAGTCTTAACCTAGGGAAGCTGGCCGCGCCTCCGCGACGGCGTCACTGGCACGGAGGAACAAGAGACAGTCAGGCCCTCTTCTGAGCGGTCCAGCCAGTCTCTGACCGGTCCAGACTGTCCCCAGACGGCGAAGCAAGGCGCCAGGGACCCTCCGCATAAGGCATTTGGACCCGGAGTGTCCAAAAAAACCCGGACGCTTTGCCAGGCACCTTCGGAAAGAGTGCGGACCGCGCAGGTCCCAGGGGAGAGAGTGTGTGTCTTTTTCAGCTTCATTAGTGCACCCGCCCAAGTCATTTCCTCAACCCTCTGCTTCCTAGAAGCAAAACATGTTACCTTTTTTTTTTTTTTTTTTTTTTTTTTAAGACAAGGGGTGAAACACGCTCCTGTAACTTCTAAGGGCCAAGAACTTGAACTCTATGTCTGAGATGCTGGATGGAAAAGAAATCTTTCGGTGGGAGCTGGCTAGCCAAGATGACTGACCTGAATGTTCTTGGAACAAACACGGGCGAAATTACTTGAGGCACTAGATCATTTACGATGACACTAATTCCACGTTGTTCCTCAATTATGTATCCATTAACTCAAAGGCTGAAGTCGTCCCGGCCTCCGTGGAGCAGCCCAGTCTTGTCCTTGTAAATAACGCAGGTTTGAAAAATAGCTCATCGGAACCTGCCAGATGCCCGTGATAAAATGGCTCCTAAATGGGACCAGAGGCTCTTCCTGAAGGACTAGACTAAATCTCCCTCAGGGAAGGTTGCGCAACCTGAGTTGCGCCACTGCTACAAGAGTTTTGGGCCACCACCACCCGCAGTTCCACACAGGCACCCGGAGCTGCTGCATAGCCCCAGCGGGGGAGACTCCTCTCCCCTTTATGGTCCAGGAGAGAGGAAAGGCCGCAATGAGCCGCAGCTCACCTGTGCACTTCCCCATCGGATTCTAATTTCCCCATATCCCTCCACTCCGGTTGATGCCCCTGCGCTCTGCCTCCAACGCCTCAGATTCTCCTACCGAGAATCAGGCTCCGAATGACCAGCCCCTCCAGATTCTTAACTCTCTCCTTCACGGAATCTCCAGTCCCAGACAAGTTTGAGGCACACCCACAGCTTCAAACTGTCCCTGTGCCTCTCGTCCCGAGCTCTCGTCACGCCCACAGTCTTCCACATAATCCGTATACTTCTTAAACAGCAGTAGGTGTCTGGGCTGGAGGGGCTTGGCTTGCGCTGGGCAGGCTGACAAAATCGAGAAGCCAAGAAGTTCATGGTGCTGGGGGGTGTGGAGCCCATCACAGGTTCAGAAAACAGGCGTGACCAAGGAGGAGCACACCTGACTGGGGGGGTTGGAGTACTCCTGACTGGGGGAAGGGCGCCCCATGTACATCCCACAAAGATTTAATATGTTGTTTTCAAAAGACATTTTGATATTTTTTAAATGCTCAAGGAGACACTTAGGAGCTTGTTGCCAGAAATGATCCTATATTGAATTTATGAAGCCAGACAGGTATTTGACCGACAGTCAAAACAATTTATAACCTAAGATGTGCATCAGCGATACTAAAATACTGCTCAATTATCTAAGATTAATGGACTCATAATTGGACCTAACTTAGATTTGTGTGCTGTGGTCCTCCATAAGTTCCTCCAACTCTTCCTTTGAAAAGTCCCGGGCTTTTAATTACAGAAGCAATTTCCTTACTGCTATTTTTTCTGTCGGTTGCATTCAGGTTATTATTATTATTATAAAGAATTTTAAAATGATACCAACTGTTTCTTGGTGATTTCAATTTCACTTTGATGTGGAGAATAAAGGAGTGAGACCTAGCCCCCCCCCCCCAAATGCTAACACCTTTGAATAATGGACTACAGGGCTCTTCAAACTAAATCACTCATGAAAGAGGTTCACTAGATCCTACTGATTTGGAAGATCAAATTCAACACGCTTGGTATGTATGAAAGGCTATTTGCAGTAGATTATCTGCTTGCTTCCTGCCCACATACAAAAGAACATTTCATCCCCTGCTTGCCTAGAAAACCAGACACTCTCTCCTGCTATCAGCCACATTCTCTTGGCGGTTCTTTCTTGCCCCTATTCAAGGACTATCGTTCAGCCAACAACTTAAATATTCAAGACTGAACAAGAGGGCTGAAGCACCAGTAAGACTGACAGGAGGGGAATTCAGCCACTCTTCCTACAAAATAAATAATAATAATACAAAATAAAAATAAGTAATAAAAATGAAGAGGCAGGGATCCACTAAGCTTAATTGTTGGAGAAAAATTCCCATCAATATACAACACAGAGTTTGTTTACAAGCTGTTGACCAATTCCTTCCACATTGCTGGAAGATAGACAGACAAACAAGCAAACCTATGACTTCTTTTCTGGAACAGTGAGGCTCCTTGGTCTAAGAACACCCTTCCACATCTGCAGAAAATTCTGAGGAGCATCCAGACCAGGTAGAAGGGAATCAGCCCAATAGAATAACAACCAAAGTCTTGTTTTATTTCAGCCACCCAAGTCTTAGGGGTACAGTCCGGCAATAGACCACAGGATGCTAATGGGCTCAGGGCCCTGGATTCACTCCCCAGCCCTGTAACAAGAGATGGGGATCGAGATATTTCTACTTATCTGCTGAGCCAAATCCTGGACTTCTGTTATAACCTCCTCTTCTTCATGGCTGAACATTCACAAACACGACTTTATCTCTAGATTTCCTGTCTATCTCCTTGACCATTGTTCAAATGACATGTTTTAGAAACTTCTCTGAGCTTCCCTTGGAAGGGTCCATCTTATTAACATCCCTGCAGGACTCAGGACTGAACAAGCATCATGACCACTATTTCCGTTCTCTTAAAGTTAGGGATTTTGTTTTTGTTTTATAGATAGAGTCTCACTAATGTAACCCTAACTAGCCTGGAGTTTACTGTGTAGAAGAGGCTGGCCTCAGACTCACAGAGATCTGCCTGCCTCTGCCTCCCTAGTGTTTGGATTAAAAGTATGATCTATTTAGCTAAGATTGGTTATGTACTTAATTTTTAATTATAAGAGAGGGGAGAGAAAGAGAGAGAAATAGTGTTCAGGTACCCACAAAAAGCTAAGGTTTTCTCCTGAACAAGAAGAAAGGCCTAGTAATGAGCAAAGAGGGTTAGGGTTCAAATGGATGGCACAATGGGAAGAGTGGAGCAGCCAGAGCCCCCAGGCACACATCCAACATCAGCTTCTGCTTGCACTGCCCAGGGATCATGGATCCGGGACACCCTCCTCTGCTACCTTCCCTGGCCAGACTGGCTCTGGTGCTATTGATTAGATGTTTTAGATTTGCTTTTTGATGCTGCTTGCCCAGTTCTGGACTCCTAGTTTGCTCTGTCCCTCCTCCTCCTCCTTCCCCCTGGGGGATGACAATCATTGCCCACGGGTTTCCACAGACAGCCTGTCTGCATGGCTCCTGGCAGACCCTCATCTATCCACTTCCTCCATGGTCCTTCCTTCAGCACGTCCAGTGTTCCACTGACCTCCTTTGACCTCTACCAGTCAGTGGATTTTTACTTTTCTTGCTAACAACCAGTCATAATTGTTCTGAAAAGCACTAGTTAGTTGCTTCAGACCTGTGGACGCTGGCGTGTAATAAACATTACATTTACTTGCTTTAAAATCATTGACAGGGATAGAGCAGAATGAAAGCGAGGCCTGTGGGAGTTTTGTAAATTGTAGACAAATTACACCTTTGTGTCACCATCCCCAGGTGCACGTTTACTAAGGGAGGCTGCACGTAAACCATCATCAGTCACTACTGCATCCTGTTTGGACCACCAAGATTTATTCAAGGCTATCTAAGAAAGAAAAGAAAAGTTTAAAAAACATTATCGGGACACACACCTTTAATCCTAGCAGAGGTAGGCAGATCTCTGAGTTCAAGGCCAGCCTGGTCTACAGAGTGAATTCTAGGACAGCCAGGCTATACAGAGAAACCCAGGCTCAAAAAAAAAAAAAAAAAAAAACCAAAAACAAAAAAAACCAAACCAAAACAAAAAAACACAAAAAACAAAAAACAAACAAACAAAAACAAAAAAACCTGGAACTAGTATCCTGGAAAGAGAAATGATCGATCGGAAGGGTCACCATCACTGTCCTCTGGGGACTGTGCCTGTCCCTTCACTGCCAGACCCTGGTTTTGTCCCTTAGGTTTTGTTCTTTTTTCCCACTTTAAAGACATTCTTTTATTTTGAAACATAATCATGGGGAAAGTTGAGAAGATGGGCTGACTTGGGGCTCCTCTCAACAAAGCCACACAGTGACTGCTTTGGGGCATTGTAAAGCTGGACTGTGCTTAGTTTTCTAACACACCTTCATAGCTCTTATAGGAATCTATGTTAGCTTACTGCTGGACATTCTGGGTTCTCTATTAGACATGGTTCCAAATTCGAAAGAGTTTGAGCATAGGTTGTCAGTTGGGCATGGCCCTCAACCCCTGTGTGTGTGTGTGTGTGTGTGTGTGTGTGTGTGTGTGTGTGTGTGTGTGCCCGTGTCTTCAATAGCCTCACTTCACATAAAACTTCCACCAGCACAGGGTCAGTAAAAGAAAAATACTCGAGGAAATGCCCAGGATATGCCTTTTATTTACTGCTCACTGAATATGTATTTTTTGAACGTATGCCCCATACACACGACTGTGTTAGTCTGATTGCAATAGCGATATGGAAGACAAAATTATTATCTCTAATGACCTGACAATAAACTTGAGACCATAATTAGATAAAACATCCAGAAGCAATCCAGGTCAATTAAAAGCAAGATACAATCCTAAGTATGAAAGAGCTTGTTCCATACTCACCTGGGAAACGGTCTTGACGGTAGTAACAGACTTACATCAGCAGAGAAAAAGCATTCTGGGAGCTGGTGAGGAGAAAAGCTGTGGCCATGGAGGAAGAAAGTGGGGTGGGGGGAGAGAGCAGTTATAGATGGAAATGTAGGGGTGGGTAGAGAGATCTCAGAAATCGGGCAGAAGGACCTCAAATGTGTTTTCATGTCTTCAGTGCCAACAAGGCTGAAGGAAAAGAAACTGTCTGTGAAGAAACAGGTCACCGAGGGACACGGGATGTGGATGGTGACTCTGTGTTGAGTAGCAGAGAGGGCAGGGTGGCTCTGATTAGTGGCTGTGGGTTGGGGTGGCTGGAGTCAGTGAGCCCTGGGGCAGCAGAGGAAAGAAGAGAAGCCTTGGGAAAGCTCCAGGGTTCCAAGCCACCTGTGTGGTGATCGGGACACAGGGAGGGTAGAAGGAGAAAGGATGGGGAGGGAGCTACTGACAGCCACTGTCCCTACCCCATGGACCTGCCTAAGCTGAGGGAAAATTTTACAGGTTTGGATATGGGAAGGAATCAGAATTACAGCAGGTTTTTGTAAACCTGGGTATATTTCATGTATACATGAGACAGATAGATTATAGACAGACAGACAAGAGATGAGAGAGGTAGGTACATAGTTGGTAACCATGGGTTAAGTAGAGATAGATGGCAGAGGAAGATTGGTAGAACCCTGGTGTTGTCTAATGGCTGCCTTGCATTTAAATGCAGAGTTTAAATGGGTAGCATGGTTTGAGTATCCCCTCTGAGTAAGGAAGGGTGGCTAGCATCCATCCTTAGTCTTCCTTCTTCAGAAGTTCCCTGAAAACCAGACACACCCTCAGGGTGGGCCTGTTGGCCACATCAGTGGAAGGCCAGCCCTTTCCTTCCTGTGCTTCTTCCAGGCTCCTCCTGGCTGGCTTTTCAAGAGGAGTTGCAGGGGCTGCCAGTGGAGGTCAGCTGTTCTCAGCCCGCCTCCTGGATGGATAATCCTGTCATGGATTCTGGAGCCTTAGTCTCAGGTGCAGTACCCAGTCCGCTGACTATTGTAGGATGTTAGATGGGTCTTAGAGGATTTTTTTTTCTATTAAAAAAAAAAAATCAGAATCTAGCCAAATTAGAACATTGCCTAAAAATGACATTCTCAACTCCCTTATTTGGGATCTATATGGTGACTTTGTTTCTGTTGTTTCAATGATAAAAACATGCTCAGAACACCTATAGAAAGATGACCCTGGGTATGGTGGCATATCCCTGAAAAGCAGGAGAACATGTGTCCTAGACCCTGCATCAAAAAAGATAAAGAAAAGGTAATAAAAATGAACTATGCGGGCTGGAGAGGTGGCTTAGCGGTTAAGAGCACTGGCTGCTCCTCTTCTGGAGGTCCTGAGTTCAATTCCCAGCACCCATATGGCAGCTCACAACTGTCTGTAACTACAGTTGCAAGGGTTCCTACACCCTCATGCAGACTTGAATTTGTGTTTTCAATCTTTCTTCAAACATTATCTCCTGAAAAGCAAATTTTAGCTCCAAACACAAGAGGAGTCAATGTTTGAAGCATCAGTAAAACCATGGGCCATTTTCTTGGTAGAATACAGAGCCCAGTGAAGGGCCTGGAGGGATGGCTCAGCAGTTAAAAGCACTGGCTGCTTCTGCAGAGGACCTGGGTTCAATTCCCAGCACCTACGTGGTGGCTGACAACTGACTGTAACTATACTTCTGGGGGCTCCTCAGACACATACAATAATAATAAATAATAAAAATTAAAAATAGAACCCGGCCAAATAACAGTTTCATCTTTAAATGTTAGTTCCTTTTCTTATACACTGAAACAATCCATACAAAGTAATGAACGACTGAGATTTGCTTCAAAGTTACCCGAGATCAAAGGAGGTAGACATGTATTGAGCTGGCCAGTGTGGGTGCTGGCAACAGAATTCGCTCTTAACTCCTAAGCTATCTCTACAATCTCATTTCTCTCTCTCTCTCCTTCCTGTCTGTTTTTTCCATGCTAAATAAAATACCCCCCCCTATATATATATCCAAACCCCATTCTCTGGAATTGTAAATTCAGATGGTTGACCCAAATAAAATTTTAGAGCCCTCAGACTGAGAGCACAGAAAGTCAGTGATCATCCTTCCCATGAGCTTCAGGATCAGGAAGGCAAAAGAAGTGTGTATGTGGTGATTGGAGATGGGGGGGGGGGGACGGGGACCTGGTAAGTTCTTCAAGAGAAAACAGAGGTGGTAAAAAGGTCCAGTGTGATAACCTGAATCAGTCCTCTGGACTCATATGGGGGACCGAGAAGACAGATTCTCACACAGGCTGTCATATACACACAGTAGAATAAATAAATAAATATAATAATAAATATAATAAATAAATATAACAAATGCTAAAAGGAAAAGTATTGTGTGATGAGAAGAGAGAAGCATCTATTTTTAGGATTCTTTGTTAAATTTATTTTGGAAGAGCAGGTAGGACATAGTCCTAGTTATGTACACTTGGTGGTAATCTGCACAATTTAGGAGGCAGAGGCAGCAAGATCATGATCCTTGGCTACATGGTGGTTTGAAGCCTACCTAAGCTATACAACCCTGTCTCATCAATAGATTGATCAAACAAACACAAACAAATAAATATTGTAGGTGGGAAATTGAGTGTACCCATTCACACATGTGATCTCAAGATTGGGAAGCTGAGACAGTAGGATTGTCATGAATTTAAACCATTGCATGAAACTTGGCTCAAAACAACCATCACAAAGCACACATCTACACACACACACACACACACAAGCTCATGTTCGCACACACATTTAAATAAAGAAAATAATACTTATAGAAGAAAGACTCATTCATTATTTAATGACATTTTATCTATCTATCTATCTATCTATCTATCTATCTATCTATCTATTTATTATTTGGCTTTTGAGATAGGGTTTCTCTTTGTGGTCTTGACTGCCCTTTGGGAACTCTCTATGTAGATCAGGGTGATCAGGAACTCACTCACAGAGACCCACCTGCCTCTGTCTCCTGAGGGCTAAGATTAAAGGCGTGGGCTATCACATCCAGCATGACGTTATTTTAAAAGACCTTTAAAACTATTTATTTAAGAACTGGGGATGTAGCTCAGTGGTAGAAGCATTTGCCTAGCACACAGAAGGCCCAGGATTCAATGCTCAGCATAGCACAAATTAAGTTATATTTGAACACACATAAATACAGCCCTCCTAACCCTCTGCCTTGCCCTCCCCCAAATCCATCAAACAACCCCATCCCCCCAAAGCAAAAACTGGGGCTGGAGAAATGGCTCAGCAGTTCAGAACATGTGTTTCTCTTCCACGGGACCTGGGTTCAGTTCCCAGCACCCACATGGCAACTATCTTGGCCCAATCTTGGCCTTGCCTCCTACACCTTCTATGACCTAGAGGCAGCTGCTTGACCTCTGCAGACCCCTTTTACCCCCCAAACTAAGAAGATAAAAGAGCCATGAGGTTGTGGGAGTGAGGAAAGAAAGTATCCAGAAAAGCATATCTGAACCAAAATAAGTCCTGAATCAATGCCGTTAGTTATGTTAGTAACATGGGGTGTATCTTCTGCACTTAACTAATCCTCTAGTACCAATCCCCATGGCATTGCATACTCAAATCCCAGAGTCAGAAATTCTGAATGAAGTATTAGTAAGTCAAAGAAAGAATAATTACACTTTGACATCAAAGACACACTTCGTCCTGTTTTGAATCCTGATCATGATAAGTTTCCTCATTTTTGTTGTATTTAATTTAATATTCACATTTTTAGGGACACAGAAAAAATAGAAATAGTTTAAAGTTTAATTTGTTGTGCAGTAACTAAGAGAACTGTTTAAAAAAAAAAAGAAAGAAAGAAGGAAAGAAAGAAAGAAAAGACCATGAATCGATGGACACAGAAACATTAGAAAAAAATTCATTTATTTGAGACAAAGTAGTTTAGGCTGGCTTCAAATTTTCAATGCTCCTGTATCAATCTTCTGAATTCCTCGATTACACGTGTGTTCCACCACACCTGGTTATATTTGAATTTTGAAGAACATATAGTCTTATCATTGTAAAGACCATATTTAAAAACTAGAAACGTCCTCACCAACAATTCCTTGAAATGTCTCTTCCATGCTGAAATTCATATGTTGACACAGACTTGGTGTGATGCTTCTAAGAAGCATCCGTATCACGCCCTTTCACCCCCACCCCCCACCCCCGCCCTCAGTGATCATTGATGAAGAAGAAGTGAAACAGGTGTTAATAGCCTAGCTAGAGGCAGTGACCCAGTGATCTAAGCACAGCAGGGCAGTGCACACAAGAACTCACAGCCCTTGTGACCTGTGAAAGCTCTAGCCAGACAAAATATCAGCACAGAGAGGGGAGGGGGGACAGGAAGTCCCAGCCCAAGTCGAGGTGATTGACAACTGATGGCTACTGAGAGAGAAAGAGTCAGTTTTATGAGTGTAACACCCCCTTCCCCCAACTGGACATCCAAGACCAGAATGGGCAGGGAGGACAGGAAGACACAACACAGTTAGACGTGTAGGGAGTGGGGGGGTGGGTCTAGGGAAAACTGGAAGAACAGAGGTGACTATAACCAAAACATATTGTATGAGATTCTCAAAGAACTAAGCAAGAAAAATTCTTTTAAAGAAAGGCGGGTCCGTGAGAATACACAGAAGCCACTGAGTTGACTTATTCTTGGATTTCCCAGCCTTTAGAATTAGGAGAAATAACTGCTATTTATAAGGACCTGCTCCAAGTCTTTTAGAACCTGCAAGTCATGGAGCGCAGAAGCAAGGCTAGCTGGTACATACGGTCTTTCATTCCAGGGTCCAGCTCAGAGCCCCATTCTGAGCTTCACACCCTGCAGCTGTCATGCTGAAATACCTAGTGGATTTCCAAAAGGGGCTTTATAAACTCAATAATTAGTTCCCACATAGAAAGCAGTAGTCAGCCAGCTAGCTGTGTCAGCCTTAACGGTGTGCTGAGGAAATGCCTCAGGTGAGAGAAGATCATGTGGGCCATGATTCAGATCGTTCCAGGAGGCTGAAAACACTGGAACTGCTCTGATGCAACTTTTTGATTTTATTTTTTCCTGATCACATCTCACCATGATAAGTAAAAGTAGAAGCTGTAAGTTTGGGTTCCCAGCAGCACCTGTGTAAAAGCCTGGGGTACCCAGCACACACCTATAATCCTGTGTTGGAGGGTCAATGATCAGGGCTTGCTAGCCAGCCATTGGGTTCAGTGTGAGACTGACTGTCTTAACAAAAAGAAGGTGGAGAATGATGGAGGAACCGCATCTGAACATCAGCCTCTGGCCTCTGCCTGTGCCTCACACACACCTGATTACACACAGGAGCGCTTGCTCTCACACATGCTCAGATTCGTGCCTGCACATGCACAACATTATAGGTATACAGTACTTGAGAGGCTGAGGCAGGAGGATTTCTGTGACTACAGAGTGAGATGTTGTTGCCCCCCCCAAAACAAAAAAAAAAAAAAAACTAAACTAAACTAAACAAAAGACAAAAAGTATTAAGGAAAAGAATGAAAGTAATAATTGACAGCTGATGCTGAAATGCGCGCCCTAAAGATTCACTTGAGCAGATAAAGAGAGGTCCCAGGATGTGATTTGCACCCCCCACACACACACAGTGGGTGGCAGAAGTACCTAAAGCCAGATTATCTGTCTTTGGCTGCTCTGTAATGCTCAGCAACCTGGCCACCTGGGTCGTGTGGATCATCTGAAGCCAGCACCACAAAGGATCATTAGTATGAACACCCCCCCCCCCCAAACCACTGCAGGCCCCAGACACTCATCAGGCTTCATGCTGAGCAGACACAATTTAGTATTTTAATTTTCATCTGTTTTAAATAGTAACCTCTTGAAAAATGAAATTGTTGGGTGGGTGCAGACATGTTTAGCAAACCAAATAGATGCCATGGAGAAGTTAATGTGGTTTTCAGTTAGCATACACAGAGGTTTCCTGATTGGGTCAATTATTCACTCTGCAAACACAAGAGTGCTAACAGAGAATCATCTGTCATCCAAAATCTTCAAACACCCAATAGCATTTTCTCATGAAATCAAAAGTTAATAATCTCTGTCTATAAACTATGTCACCCAGGAATTATGGGGAAATGTACAGGAAATGCTAACCTTTAAACATGTGTATCAAATGTTTCTTAATCCGGAATACCAACTTTTTACCTCCAACTACAATCATTGAATGTGATATGACATAAAAATTTAGCATAAAATTACTGTTTACCTGTGCAGGAGCAGGACAGTAAAGGATCACGTCATGATCTCCACTGTCAAGGTCTGCAAATCCACCACAGCTCAGAACTCGGTTGAGTGATCATGGGTCAGCGGTCATTACTGTTGAGTGGCCATAGGCCAAGGGTCAAAGGGTCAATCACATGAGAAGTATTAGCTTCTGGAGTCTTACCCAAGGTTTTTCTACCTTCCTATTCTTTTCTAAAAAAAAAAAAAAAAAAAAGGTGTATGTATACATATATATGTGAAATATATGTGAATATATGTGTGTGTATTTATTTTTATGTATTTGCATGTTTACCTGCATGTATGTGTATTTCATGAAGCCAGAGAGAACATCAGATGCCCTGGAATTAGAGTTACAGATGGCTGTGAGCCACTGTGTGGATTATGGGAACCAACCTCTGTAAGAGCAGCTGAGCCATTTCTCTGTTCCCTATTCTTTCCTGTTCCTCCCCCTCCCCCATTCCTCCCCCTCCCCCATCCCTCCCCCTCCCCCATTCCTCCACCCTCCCCTCCTCTTTCCTTTCCCTGCTTTTTTTTCAAGACAAGATTTGTACGTAGTCCTAGCTGTCCTGAAACTCGAACTGTAAACCAGGCTGGCCTAGAACTCAGAGATCTGCCTGCCTCTGCCTCCCGAGTGATGGAATTAAAGGCGTGCATCACCACCTCCAAGCTCCACTCTTTTCTTAAAGAAGGCTTCTAAAAGTACATATACATCTAAACCCTTGGGTTTCTACACATGTGTTGTTGGTTGGTTCAAATTACTTTACCTATCTGTCCTTCAGTTCATTACCCTTAGTCAGGGTTATGCCACTTAGCATTCCATTGCTATAACAAAATGCCCGAGGAAGCAAATTTACAATGGAAAAAGGTTTGTTTTGACTTGCCATCTGTGGAATCACAGTGATGTCATGGTGGGAAGGTGTGGCAGAAGAAGTTGTAGTTTGTGGTTTTTACTCTTTAGCTCTTAGCACTTTTTAGCTCTTTTCTCTTTGGGTGACCTGCCACCCAGTTTTCAGATAAATCACACACAGAGGGTTATTATTTCTTATGAATGCCCAGCCTTAGCTTGGCTTGTTTCTTGCCAGCTTTTCTTAACTTAAATTGTCCCATCTACATTTTGTCTCTGG
Organism: Phyllotis vaccarum; assembly: GCA_033318265.1. Lineage (NCBI taxonomy): Eukaryota > Metazoa > Chordata > Mammalia > Rodentia > Cricetidae > Phyllotis > Phyllotis vaccarum. Next base: position 139,306,802 of record JARWLC010000009.1, on the reverse strand, counting down.
GCTTTCCCTTTCTCTATTTCTATATTTCTGATTTCACTCTTACTCTGTGGCTGTCAGTGTGAATGGGTGGCTGTGTGGCTGTGTGACTGGAAGGCTGCTATTGGCCATTCAGCTCTTTATTAGACCATAAGGTGTTTTAGACAGACACAGTAACACAGCTTCACAGAGTTAAACAAATACAACATAAAGAACGCAGCACATCTTTGCATCATTAAACAAATGTTCCACAGCACAAATGTAACACACCTTAAAATAATCTACAATGGGAAACAAAGAAGAACCAGGCATGGGGATATGGCTTAACAGTAGAGTGCTCACCTGGAATGTTGGCTACTCTAAGTCCCAATTCTGATACTAGGGGTGTGGGAGTAGTGGTGGTGAGCAAACCTTTAGTAAAGGAGTCTTTGGAGGACATTTAGGATCCAAATAACAACAGCAGGATAATAACATGGGGTCACTGGGGAACTATATGAGGTAGTATACTTAAAATAGTACAAGTGACTCACAGTAAATACTCAATAAATGAAAACTATTACTTATTTGTTTATTTGTTTATGTGACAGGGTTTCACTATGTATTCCTGGTCTGGAACTCATCATCTACACCAGGCCGACTTCCAATCCACAGAGGCCCACTGCCTCCTAAGTGCTGGGTTTAAAGCGGTGTGCCACCATGCCTGGGTTGAAAACTGTTATTTAAACGCTAATTTTCTGCTTTGGAAGCCATGTGGCCTAGTTTTGTACCTGTATATGAGCGCTTGTCCAACAGGTCTCCAGATGGGAACAGTTTCACTCGGCAAGGACTAGTAGACTTTGGGACAGCGCAGAATGGTGTTGGGACCACATGGCCTGCACACTCTCTTCTCTCATAATGACTGATGATTCTTTTGGTAGTTTTACTGTTTTGTCAATCATATGTGGGACAGATGTTATTATTCCTGGAAACTCCGTTTTTTTCTTCAATATCTTTCCCTAAAATTCTTTGGAAGCTGATGCTTCTCTGGTTTCTTGTCTGGGGTCTGTCACTTCAGACCTCAGATTCAGTGCTGACAGGAACAGAGGCAGATCACCCCTATTTCTGTAAATATGTTTTGAAAGAGATTGTTGTTTTTGAAAATCAATCACTTTTCAGTTTTGTAAAGACAGGATGTATCTGTCTCAATGTGTAGCCAAGCTAGCAAAATCCTAGATGTTGTTTTTGGTTTAAAGATATTTTGATGTAAAAGTTAGGAGAGAGTGTATCTGATGTGTTACTGATGTATCTGTTTTGCCAGAGGTTATCATTAGAGGATGGGAAAGACTTGTTTGTTAGTATGGAAGAACATGTTTGTTTTTGATAAAGATGGCTGGAGCTATTCAAGGCCAGCTACTTGTGTGAAATTCATCTGTGGTCACTTCTTCATGACAACACCCCTTCTCTGTCTTAGGACCTGAACCAGGCTGTGGGGGGCCTTGACACTCTCATTACTGAATATATTGTTTCCATTCTAAGAGACAAAAGGGTCCTTGTGCTGCCAGGAGTTCTAACGTCTGTATGCACCCCAGGACTCTTGGATCCTTGTTTTGGGGGTTTAGGTGCTGAAAGTGACTCTGCATATCTCAATAACTTAACATGAAGTCTTGAATCTGTGGGCACCTTAATCTCGGACTTCCTAGCTGTCACAAGCACATTTGTGTGGTTTAAAGTTATCCAGTTTATAGTATTTTGTCAACAAAATCTTTATTTTGAAGCAGGGTCTTGCTAAATTGCCTGGGCTGGCCTTGAACTCACTTTGTAGCCTATGCAGGCCTTGAATTTACAGTCCTTCTATGTCTGCCTCTCAAGTGCTGAGACCACAGACCTGCACCACCGCCACCTGCACCACCTGACTTTTGTCTTGTGTGAGGACAGGTTTAGGATGATAGTGGTTTACTGGGTGGTATGAATCGGGTGGCTTTAAACCACATAGACACCAGAAGAAACCTTAATGTGAGGTGTGCACCCTCCATGCCACTTGGATGCTGTGATCAGTGTTCCAGCCTGGTGTGGGATGTTGGTGAGTTGGGAGTGACAGGGTGTTGCTTGCGTTGGGGAGGGACAAGCAATGACTTTTTGCTTGATCTTAGTGAAACAAACAGAAAAGCAATGCCTACTTTCTCTACCAATCTAAAAATGCCCCCAAACCATAGTCAGGTAGAGCCTTGTGGTGCAGGTCTGTGGGGGGGGGCCAAGGCAGAGGGACTGTAAATTCAAGGCCTGCCTGGCTACAAAGTGAGTTCAAGGTCAGACCAGGCAACTTAGCAAGACCCTGTTTTAAAATGCAAGAGGATGTAGTTCAGCGATGGATTCAGTCCCTAGAAGTGCCCAAATAATGAGGAGGAAGAGGAGGAGGGGGAGGAGGAGGAAGAAAAGGGGAGAAGTCTGCTAAAATTTGTAAATCTAGTTTTTAAAAGAAATTGACCATCCGTTTCTTTCTTTTTATTTTCTTACTTTAAAAAACTTTTATTTTCTATGCATTGGTGTTTTGCATGATGTTTGCGTGAGTGAGGGTGTTGGGTCCCTGGAAGATTACAGACAGCTAAATCTCCAGCTCCTGAACCTTGACTTTCTTGATTAACTCGTGTCAGAAGATATTGCAGTCTTAATTGATCACTATTTTTCAATTTAAAAGTTATTAATATAGGCTGGAGAGATGGCTCAGCGGTTAAGAGCCCTGGCTGCTCTTCCAGAGGACCTGGGTTCAAGTCTCAGCACCCACATGGCATCTCCCAACTGTCTGTAACTCCAGTGCCAGGGGACCTGACAACTTCACAAGGACACACCAATGAACATAAAAAGAAAGGTATCAGCTTATTAATTCTGTCTGTATGTGCTTATGATGTGTTGGGGAGCAGCTGTCAAGGCATGAGTTGGAGAACATCTCAGTAGTGGTAATTCTTACTTTTCTGTGGCTTCTGGGGGTGGAATCCTGTTCATGAGGCTGTCTAGCAGCCGGCTGCTTCACCTGCTCAGCCATCTCACTACTCCTTACTATTTTTTTAAGAATCTAGAATACGTTTGTTCAGTATTTCTCAAAGAAGCTCCATTCGATATTTGTATTGAGGGAAAAAAAGGTACAAATTTTCATTATCTGTTCTTAAAAAAAAAAAAAAACGTGCAGGAGTACACGAGGAAAGTCACGTAGCGGAAAAGCAGAAGCTGCATGCCTCCAAGTGCTGGGTAACTCACCAGTGAAGTGCACACCATCCAGCACAGACAAGGTCTGTGTTTAATGCACGTACTGAAACTCTCAAATAATTGGTATTCGTCACCCCTTCCAAACTTGCTTCACTGAACCCCGTGACATTAGTGGCAGTCACCTTCTGGCCCATCTTGGGAGTCTTCTTCCTGTTCCTCTCTTTCTGTTTCTAATTGATAATTAAAATCAGCATGTGTTTGTGGTATCCTTGATATTGGGAAGTATGTGCACGTTTCACAATAGGAAACCTAGCTAGAACCCCCACGCAAGCCCCATATTCTAAGTTTGAGTATCACTTCTTGGTGCTGAGGACACTTGCTGTCGACTTTTCAAGAACACAGTAACGCACCTATATTAAGTGTCATCACAGGACATCTTCTCCCCCCTGAAAAGCTTCTTAGAGAGGTCCCTTTCTTCTGTACTTCAAATGACCCATTCCTCTGCTTTCCTGCCTTCATCTTCAGAATTAAGAACTTAAAAGAAGTTTCAGTTCCTTGAAGAGGGTAGGCCCTGGTCCTTCACAAAAGCTCTCAGTGGTTCTTGCCAACCACAGACTGAAACAATTAGGAGAGATGTGTTATTTAAGGTGGCAGAGAGCCAGGCAGAGTGGCACACACCTGCAAACCTAGCACTTGGTAGGACGAGACAAGAGAATTATGAGCTTAGGCTAGCCTGGGCTGCCTAGTGAGATTCCACCTATAACAAGCAAACAAAATGCCAGAAGACAAACCAAGAAAAAAAAGTGGTCGAGGAAGGTACAGTTTGGGGTTTTTTTGATGACCAACCTCTGGAAGTTTTAAGTCTCCATTGTACATACTTGGAGACAATTTTTCAACTGAACAGGCCATGGAGAAAGCAGTGTCCCTCCATGTCCTCTGCTTCAGTTCCTGCATCCAGGTTCCTGCCTGAGTTACTGCCCTGACATCCACTGGTGATGGGCCATGACTTGAAAATGTTAGATAAAACAAATCATCTGCTTCCCAAGCTGCTTTTGGTCATGATGTTGTGTGATCACAGTTATAGAAAGCCATCAGGACAGTAGCCAAAATATGGCATCTTCTGAAGGGCAAGAGAAGAGCTGTGTTGCCCATGCTGAGGCCCAGGTGTACCATTTCACACTCAGGATGTGCAGTGGAGTCAACACTTGTGACATTAGTGTGTGACGCTTGTGTGGACACCCCAATGCATGTTCTAGATCCCTAGTCTGAGTGTGGCAGTATTTAGAAATAAAGCATTGAGAAGGCAGTTTGGTCTTGAGGGTGAAGCCCTAATCCATAGACTTAGTGACATCGGAAGAAGCTAGAATGTATCCCCTTTACTGAACCAGACCATGGCTGCACCCTGACCTTGACCTCGTAGCTTCTAGAACTGTGGGCAACGAATGTTATTTTAGCCACCCAGTGTATGGTGACTAAGATGGGCGGGGAACCAAGAAGGAAGAGAGCCGGACTGGGAGAAGGAAGGTGCTTTTATGTTTGTTTGCTGCTGGGGATCGAGCCCACAGCCTCCCACTCGCTTCTGTGAGGAAAGCTTTATCTCCAGAGGCAGGCATGGTCTGTTGTTAGGGACCAAGACTTAACTCAGAAAGAGGCTATGGGAGGGCCAGTGCAGAGAGAAAGCAGAAAGGCAGGACATTGGACAGGTATTTCCAATCTGAGTGTCTATGTAGGGACAATTCTGAGAAATGCTGGAGACTCATGACAAAATCCCCTTCCTATGGTTCCAGGGCCTACTTATGAAACTCAGACTAGCCTCACACTTATGATCCTCCTGTCTCAGCTTCCTGAGTTCTGGGATTACCAGATATCTTTGTATGCCCCTCCTGAATTGTATTTAATCTGTCCTTTTTAAAACTTTTTTTTTTTAAATTGCGTTTGGTGTATTCTCCTGACAACCCCCCACCTCACCCCCATGAAACCCAGGGCTCTGAAGGTACAAGGCTAACACTTCAGCTACAAAACAGCATTCTACATTTTATTTGAATATTTTACTAAATTAAGCCATAGCCAGGCAATAAGTTTAAAATAGCTTTCAGATTCTAAGTTACTCAGGGTAGTGTAGAATCTTTTAGAAATAAAAACTTACGGGGCTGGAGAGATGATTCAGTGGTTAGAAACGCACACTGCTCTAGCAGGGCACCTGAGTTAAGGTCCTCACACCCATGTTAGTGGCTCACAACCACCTGTAATTCTAACTCCAGGGAATCTGACACCTTCTTCTGATCTCCTGAGGCCCTGCACAGCCATGTACATACCAGATACATGTACATACAATTTTTTTAAAAGAGAGAGAAAAAAATGAAAACATATACTATCGTAAGTATTGCCAACAGGTCCATGTAATATTCCTCCTTAATATTCAGGTTTAAGGTTTATTTTTATTTATTTAAATTTAAAATAATAATTGTTCTTCTGCTTATTATATGTGTCACAGGGCATGTGTGGAGGTCAGAGGACAACACTGTAGAGCTGGTTTTCTCCTATACTTGCATGGCTTGAGGGGGTGGAACTCATTCTCCAGACTGGTGTGGTTTCCCAGCTTTTACCATTGAGCTATCTTGCCATTGCCAGGTTTAAGATTTCAAATATATTCTTTGTGAAGAGTTTCCGTATTAACAAGTTTATCTTGAACTAGGGACTGAGAGGTGCTACTATCATCCCAGAATGCTGGAAACTGAGGCAGATTGAAGAGTTAGTTAGGCCAGCCTCCTCTACATATTAAGATATCATCTTAAAAAGCAAATTTTCAAGACAAAGCCTATAAAATAGTCTCATGTTTTATATGTATATTTTATTTACTTATAAATAAATAAGCCCTGTCCACAAGTCCCACCCATCTGGGTGAGGCTGGTGAGGTGGTTCAGGATGGATATAGAGCCCAATGACCTTAATTCTTAACCCTCCACACTAAGGTGAAAAGAGAGAACCCACCCCCACAAAGCTTCTGCATGCATATTGTGACACCTCAAATAAGCATGGTGACAAGAAATATAATTTTAACAATAAAATAAAAATATAAGGTGGATAGCCTAATGGCAGATTGCTGGCCTACCTAGAGAGCATACACAAAGCCTAGATTTGGTCTCCAGCACTGCAAAGATAAATTAATAAAAATAAGTCAGTTGATTATTTCAGTTGAAGGTGCCATAGTAACTCACCTGGTTAAAATGTGTCCATTAAACTGTGAGCAGGATACACAGAAAGAAACCAAGTAATGTGAACCTGCAAGATCATTGCACACTTTGCTGGTATTCCATGACGTGTGACTCACATACGTACTTTTTTTAAGGCACTCATAAATATGATCCTTTAATTTTATTTTCATTTAGACTTGTTTCAGAAAGGTTTTGAGCTTGTCTTCAGGGTCAGAGGTTGAGGGCAAGCTGCGGCTGAAGAAGAAAGCCCCGGCAACAGAGCAGCACTGGGGCCTGGAGACTCCTTTGTAAAGGATGCTCATGCTGCAGAGCCATCACAGGAGTTCACGATCATTGGTGCAAACCCTGGAGACTCAGCATCCAGAACAGGAACCCGAGCTGAAGGACTTGTGACAGACAATGTGGGCAGAAGAGAACAGTGAGGACCTGGGTGGATGGATTTCTCAAGAAAGTATTAAGCAAGAAGTTCTGACTAAGCTGGCCACCCTGCCTCAGCTGAAGGGATGGGTTCTAGAAACAGAGGCCTGGCAGCGATCAGGAGAGAAGCTGTAAGCAGGAATAGAGAAGGGCAGGGTATGAAAAACCCCAAGTTCCAAGGACATTTTGTGGTCAAGTCCTTGAGTTGATCCAGTTCATCCCAGAGTTACTTCTGCTTGGAGGAGACAAGAAAGAGCTTTGCGGATAGTTGCAAGAGGGCAAGAAAATAATTCACCAATAGCCACCTAAGTGGGCCAAGCCAGACTCAGAAGGAAAGATGGCGTTCAGCCCCCCAGCATATGCTTTCTGCAGGAAACCCAAGCTGAAAGCCATCAATGATGGCCCAGGGTGCATCGAGCCCCTGACATGATCTGCTGAAATCCTGGCTAATACTTTTGTGAGAGAGAAAACTGTGGGAAGCAGTCTTCTGCATGCAGCTATCATGTGAGGTGGAAATGCCACCAGGGTGTAGGGACAGGTAGAGACTTGGGAATTATCACGAACAGATGAGGAACACAATGGGTTCCTTCCTTTGTTCTTGCCCAGCTCTGAGCAGGGCCTTCACTGACTTTTCTTTTCTGTTAATTCATATCTAGTTCAGAGTTAAGGGCTGATGGTGAGGAATGTTCTCTCTTGAATGTCCCCCACTTTATAGGCTTGGGGTAGTAGCCTGCACTCTGTGTGAACCATTCTTCTGAGGGAGCTTTTGCAAAATTTTCCTGACCATCAGGACCTGAAATAGAAAACACCTTTAGTAGCAGACACTTCTTGTCATGCCTTGAAGATACCCACAGAACGTCACTGACACTCTGTCTGCACCTGACTTTCAATTAACGTGCTCAGTGGTGATAGCTTTTGACCTCTGGATTTTATTTTTCCTTGTCACCAGTTTGCTCGTATTTGCTTCTGTCAGGCCCAGATACAAGGTATTTCTTTAAGGATCATTTTTTTGTCTTGTTTTTGTGGATTTTTTTTTTTTTTCCTTTTCAAGACAGAGTTTCTCTGTCCCAGAGCTCACTTTGTAGACCAGATTGGCCTCAGACTCACAGAGAACCACCTCTGCCTCCCTAATTCTGGGATTAAAGGCATGTGCCACCACCCCTAGCTAAGGATCATGTTCCTGTTGGATAATATATACAACTATAAACGCGGGGTCATAGAGATGACTCAGTAGTTAAGAGAGCTTGCTGTTCTTGGAGAAGACCCAGATTTGGTCCCAGCATCCACATATCAGTTCATAACCATAACTCCAGTTCCAGTGGACCAGACGCCATTTTCTGACCTCATGGTACACAGATATGCATGCAGGAAAACATGCATACATATAAAAATATTTAAAACTAAATAGCCATAAATGCTCCAACAGATTCAACTCAGAGCCACATAATGTGTCTAAAAGGCAGTACTTTCTTAGAGACAGCAAGGATTTTTCCCAAGTGAGGGCTCTTCAAAGATGGAAGGGGGGCTCTGTCCCAAAGGCTTCTGCCCACTCTGTTACCCTGAACCTCACTTCGTTTTGTTTTGATTTTTTGACACAGGATTTCTCTTTGTAGCCTTCAGCTCACTCTGTAGACCAGGTTGGCCTTGAACTCATGGAAATCCACCTGCCTCTGCCTCCTGAGTGCTGGGATTAAAGATGGTCTCCACCACCTGGCTTGTCACTTCTATTTGGTTCCCATGGGGGAGGGGGTGAGGAACACCTTTGTCTTTGTTTTTGTCTGATTGTTTCAGTTTTTCAAGACAAAATCCTGGCTGTCCACCTTTGTGGATTCTAAAAGTCTTCCAAGTGTATTACTACAGACCACAAGTTACAATCTTCTCTCCCCTGGGTTTATAAATACCGTGGAAAGAAACCATTTCTCCCTTCACTTTCCCAGTAGGAGGGGCACCTAAAGCAAAGCAATTAGGGGACAATTGACATGTTACAAAGGGTGACAGAGGGCTCTTTGAAATGCCTCCCCAGAAGATTTAAAGATTGCCTTTATTGACTCTCACAGCTGGGAAGAGAGGGTTCAGACTCCGTGTAGTCTGGGAAAAGTGAAGGTTTAAACTTGAGGCCTAGCAACTCCCTTAGCTAGGAAAGGCCTCATGCTTGCCAGCCTTCTCCAGTTTGACCTTTTAGCCATGTAATAGACTCTAAACTGGAGGATTGGGCTAGGCCTGCAGCTCAGTGGAACAGCAATTGTCTAACAAGTATGAAACCTGGAATTTATTCCCAGCATCTTAAAGACAAAATGAAATATAAAGAAATAAGATCAGTACTCTAAAAATGGGATGGGAAATATTATGTTGAAAAGGCTGAATTTCTAGGCAGATGAGATAATTTAGCTTGTAAGGGGGCTGGCCATCAAGCTTAAAGGCCTGAGAAGTGACTCCTCTGACCTCATGCACACTGTGGCATGAGTGTGCACCTCCCAGCCCGGCTGCAAATATATACGTGTAATAAACAAATTTAAAAGCTTCATTTCCAACAAATTTTTGCAGTTTCTAATGAGATCTTTGCAGAAGATTAATGAGGCAGGAGTCATAATAAATTTCAAATACAATCCCCACCCCCCATCTCAAGGAGAACAGCCAGGAAGCTATGGCATTTCTTAAATACTGCAACTTATTGTAGAAGGAAGGTGTGCATATACAGTGCATCTAAAGAGACACGGATGTCATAAATACACATACCTTCTGTAGAGCCTCTACATTTGGGTGTCAGTGTAAGTGTGGACAAAGCGAGATAGTGCAGGGGCAGTCGGGGTAGCCAGGACAGGCAAGAGTGATCATGCATTTCGTGTGCCTTTTTAGTGATGAACCGTCTGCCGTGTAGCGCCAGCCCCTCTGATGTTCTAATCTAGTATTATTCCAAGAAGTCAGGACTACTGTATAACCGAGGGCAGGGTGGAATTAATGTTAACATAGAAATCGTAAGTGGGATAGGAAGCATTTCTTTCTTTCTACTTGATGATGCTGGAGACTGACACGTCCACCACCCCGACCTCCCCCTGGCTAAGCACACTCTCAGCCTGGAGACTAGGAAAAGCTAACTAGAGGTTTAGTAAATCTAGGGACCACCAAGGGAAGTTCTTCCCAAGGCCTTGGCTGGGTTGCTAGACTGGATACCCAGAGGTGGGGGTCTCCCCGCACTGGGGAGCCCCTCCCGCTGAGTACCCGGAGCAGGGGGGCTTGGCACGGCTGACTTCGATGGCCCCAGTGGGAGGGTCACGGCTAAGACACCCGGCCCACCTCATTGTTTCAAGCCATGCTTCCTCTTCTGGCAGAGGCCAGCGACGCGCTGAGCGGGAAGGGGCCGGGACGCGGCTGGAGCCCTCGGGATGTCTACCTCTGCTGCTCCTTCCCCTCTCCAGGAGCTCGCGTTTCCCGGGGTGTGTGAGCATTCTCAATAAAAAGGGAAAAGCACCATCCAAGTGAATTTTCCAGCGCCGAGAGGAAATGCTGTTTCCTGCATCGTACAAAACTGGTGCCAATAAGACTGACACAGGAGTCCATTGTCCAGCTAACAATGTGTGATGGGGAAGGGCGCCTGAGAAAATAGACCTGGGGCCACCATGAGCGTTTGATCCTTCCCTGCAGGGCCTGTGTGTGTGTGTGTGTGTGTGTGTGTGTGTGTGTGTACGCGCGCGCGCGTCTCTGTGTCTGTGTGTCTGTGTGTTGAGTGTTTGGAGTGGGAAATGATATATCTGTGCAGAAGTGTGTGCATCAGCCTGTGTGGGGAATTGTGTGTCTGTGTGGAACAGTACGCATTGGTCTGTGTGTGGGAATGTATGTGGTGTGTGTCTGTGTAAGAGTGTGCACGCGCCTGTGTGTGATGTCTCTATAGGCATATGTGTAGTATCTTGATAGGTGTGTGTGCCCGTGCATATGAACGTAGGTGCATATGTATGACTATGTACGTCAGCTTGATAGCTGTGTGTGCAGGGTGCTCAGGCTGGTCAAGGCACAATGCGTCCCTTTCTGCAGGCTTGTGTGCCTCTGGTGGGCTCTCAGAAGTGGAAACAAACTGGAAAAAAAGAGCAAAGAAAAGCATAGAAATGGAGAGGAGAGGGAGGGAGGGAGGGAGGGAGGGAGGGAGGGAGGGAGGGAGGGAGGGAGGGAGGGAGGGAGGGAGGGAGGGAGGGAGGGAGGGAGGGAGGGAGGGAGGGAGGTAGAACTAGTCAGCAAGTCTGCGTCTACGGCCGCGCGGAACCCGGCAGCCTCGCAGTCCGCAGCACCGTTCCCGCACCCAGCTTGAGCACCAGTGTTCCATGCTCGCCGGGGGGGGGGGGGGGGGGGGGGGGTACCGGGCGCAAGCGGCCCGCAGAGGTGGACCTGGGAGGCTACTGGGCAAGCGCACACCACCATCGGCCCACCTGGGCGCCCGAGGTCAGGGCCTCGGCCGGAGTGTCACCTCCCTACCCTCGGCGCTCACGTATTCGCCGTGTTCGGGACGTGAAGTGCCGACCCAGAGGCTGCTCCGGCCAGGGCATGGGCTGGGCGATAAACAATCACACAGGATACACAACACCCTGGACTGTCACAAGTCCCTCGCAGGAAAAGATAAATAACATCTGAGGAACCGCGGGCGCAGCTTCCCCCAGCAGAACAAAAAACTTTGGAGAAGTAAACAACAGGGCCGGGAAGAGTTCACACACTAGCCCTGGAGCTGAGAGAGGCCACCCCTTCCCCCGGGGGGGCGCTTACTCAGGACTTCTTTTCAACGCAAATGACATACACGCGTGCACACACAAAGACATACACGCGCAAGCATGGTTCAGATTGAGCCAATTAAAATGACTGGCAAAGCAAGGCATAGTGGCACAAACCTGTGCTGCATTTCCAAGGCAGGAAATCGCAGGCCAACCTGGGCTACATATCTGAAGCCCATACTAATATTACTGTCATACTCTGGGTGGGAACCTTGTTTTTTAGGCTCTGCAAGAGCTGTCTGTGCAACAGGCTAGGAGGAGAGGTGTGTTTTTCTGGACTGGAAGACAGAGGATTTCCTGAAAATACTTTTTCCTTAAAGTTGCTCTTGGATTCATAGCCAGCGACATGAAACCCACCTTGATCTCCTGTAAAGGAAATCACAGCTATTCAAACCCGAAAAACACAAAGGCACCATGAATACAATAAAACGTTCAAAATACACACTCAAGGTGTTCACTTGGTGACACTTGTTTTCTCTCTCCTGGAGTTTGATTCCCAAAGCAGATCTCACCTTCAGCCAGCCAGACCTCTCTACACTTCCCTAGCCACTGCACACAGATCTACACCCCTGTCACATCAGCGCCTGCTGGCCTCTCTGTGTCATTTATGTCTGTCTCCTGGCAAATAATTCACCGTGATGGTTTAAATGAAAATGGCCATTATAGACGCATACATTAGAATGATTTGTCTCCAGTTGGTGGGGTTGTGTGGGAACAATTAGGGAGGTGTGGCCTGGTTGGAGGAGGTGTGTCACTGGGGGTGGGCTTTGAGGTTTCCAAAGTCAGGCTATTTCCTAAATTAGCTCACCCACTATGTGTGTGGATGAGCTCTCAGTAACCACTGCAGCACTGTGCGTGCCTGCTGCTGCCAGGCTCCCCATCATGACAGTCACCTCTAATCCTCTGAAACTGTGAGCCTCAAATGAACTCTCTCTTCAAGTTGCCTTGATTGTGGTATCTTAGCACAGCAATAGGAAAGTAACTAAGACACTCATGTAATGTTTTGGGGGTACACAGAGGAGGATAAAGACAGAGTGTTCGAGGTATAAGAGACAGCCAGTTTCTAAATATAACTTATGTCAGCCTAATACCCAGGTGCCATTTGAATCTCAGGGCCTGCATTCAGAGTGACCTGAAGAAACAGTATATCTCCTTTTCTGGATTCTTTCTCATGCCTCTTGTGTGTGCCAAATGGACACATCTGGGCTGGATGTGGGCACAAATAAGTGGATTAGTGATTGTTTGGACAAGAAGATCCATGTGCACTGCCTTTCCCATCCTCTGTACTGGTAATGCATGCTCTTCTAGGCAAGTCCAATGTGGTTCATATATAACATACCTGGAATGAAGTAGGCTCTCAGTGTCCACGTATTCTCTGCAGAGCAGAGATGCTGTGAACTCACTAATCTGATTGGGAAGTAACACAGTTAAGATTGTACACATAACTCATTATGGTACTGCCTGTCACTAGAAGACCATACCAGAATACTGAGTAAATGAGGACATTCTGTCCCTTTGCTTCTTCCAGGGTTGATTATGCAAGGGCAGAGCGGGAAAAAATAATGTAGCCATCCACACAGATTACAATTTGCAGGGAGTCTAGTGCACAGCACCCGAGATGTCGTCAAGAAATTTTTGGCCACACCCTGTGTTGAGTGAAGGCTTTCATTCAGGGTCACTCTGTGATGTCTAGACCAGCTGTGTGTTCATCCTGAGGCCTCAGAAATGAGGGATTAAGATAGAACCCTTCTGTGTCTGTGAGATGACTCCATGCAGGAAGGCACTTCTGTAAAAGCCTAGGAGTGATCAGTCCTTGGAATCCTTATGATGGAAAGGAAGAATTGACTCTGACTCTCTCTCTCTCTCTCTCTCTCTCTCTCTCTCTCTCTCTCTCTCTCACACACACACACACACACACACACACACACACACAATAACAATAAATAAATAAATGTTAAAATGACATGTCTATGGAGAGGATAGACCAGAGGAAGGGAAACTCATTGTCCCATTGTATGAATGGGATTTCAATGTTTGAACTGAATAATATGGGCACTGATGTGTAGATTCTCATGGGACTGGGCGGCAGCAGGAGGGAGGCGGAGCCCAGTCAGTGGTAGAGTGATTGACCAGCACGCAATGGTCCAGGATGGACCCAAGAGTCTGGAAGTTTGCACAGCCACAAAACAAGTGAACAGAGACTTAGGCAAAGCTAATTGGCTCAGATTTAGCACCACCAATGAGTATTGCTTAGTAGAAGTGGTCCCATCAGAGAAACCCCAAATGACAGTAGTTACTGTGCATAGCCACATAGTGACTGAGAACTGTGTTAACCCATATGGGCTCTTAACAGAGGAGGGAGAGAGATCCATGAAGGCTTGTTACAGAAGAACCTGGAAACTCCCTACAAGGGACACTGAGGAAGCAGTCAAGCATCCCTTGGAGGTGTTGTTTTGTTTTGTATATTTGTTTTTGGTTTTCCTTTTTTCAAGACAGAATTTCTCATATAGCCCTGGCTGTCCTGGAACTCACTCTGTAGACCAGGCTGGCCTCAAATTCACAGAGATCCACCTGGTTCTGCTTCCCAAGCACTGGGATTGAAGGTGTGTACCACCACACTCTGCTTGAGAGCCCAGCCTAAGGCCCCTCAACTTCTGTTAACAGTCTACTTTTATTTTGCTGAGTTTTTACTTTGCCTTCTTATATTTTTTAAAAAAACCTAACTAGATCATGAAGATACATTTCTATTATGGTCTTACAGAGAAAAATGAACACCATGGAAGTAAAAATTATTACATGCCAAGATATTTTATAGAGAAAGAACTGGTTGATCTGGAAATAGAAGTAGAGAACTTGCCTAGCATCTTAGGGCCATGGATTCATTCCATTGCCTAAATTGTAAAGACAGATAGTTGTTGTTGATGACTCAATGCTCATGAATATTGACAGGTATGAGGCTGAAGTTAGAACACAGGGCTAACCCCTTTGCCTAGCATGGGAGACACTCCGGGTTTGATCTCTGGTTTCTCTAAAGGAGAAGAAAGGAGTATGGCAGGTTTGGAAAAATCTAAGATGCTAATATTTGTGAAAAGCTTTGTCTGGAAAGCTTATGAATTGCTGTTAAGAATGCAAAAGGAGCCAGGAGGTGGTGAATGACACAGGCCTTTAATCACAGCACTTGGGAGGTAGAGGTAGGTGGATCTCTGTGAGTTCAGCCTGGTGTTCAGAGTGAGTTCCAGGACAGCCAGGGCTATTACACAGAGAAACCCTGTTTTGGGGAGGGGAGTAAAGAGAGGGGGAAGGAGGGAGGGGGGGGAAAAGGAAAAGAAAGCAGTTGTTTTAGAAGACAATGGTTTGTTAGAAATTGAAGCATACACTCCCCAAGTGACCCAGCTATTCCATTTCTCCACACAAGGGGAAGGAAAGCTTATTTTTATACAAAGACCCATGTGCAAATGTTTGTGGTGGCAATGTCCAGAATGCTGAAACTGGAAACAAATAAAATGTCATCTGGTGGATAAATAAACTGTAGTATGTTCACACAGCAGAGGACCACTGCTCAGTAGGAGAAAGAACAAATTGCTGGTGCATGCAACAACACAGGTGAATATCTAATTGCTGGTGCATGCAGCAACATAGGTGGATCTCTAATAAATTATGCTAAATAAAAGAAATTAAACACAAAAGGTACACACCTGTGATTGCATTTGTGTGACCTTTAGAAAAGGCAGAACTATGGGTACAAGTATTGGATTAGTGGCTGCCTGGAGCCAGGGATGTGGAGAGGAAGTGATGGGAAATAGAAGTGTTGAAAACAATGGAAATAGCCTATTCTGCTTGAGGATAACATGACAGTGTAAACCAACAGGGCTGAACTCCCCAAAAGGTGACGTTAGTCTATATAAACTGTACTTCAATAGCAGCGCATAGTGGCTCACCCCTTTAATCCCAGCATTTAGGAAGCAGAGGTAGGTGGATCCCTGTGAATCTGAGGCCAGCGGGTCTACAGAGTGAGTCCTAGGACAACCAGGGCTACACAGTAAGACTCTGTCTCAATATGAAACCAAACAAAATATACTTCAAGAAACCTGACCTAAAAACTAAATTCATCATTATTTTTTTAAAGATTATTATTTTTATTTTATGTGCCTGAGTGTTTTGCCTGCATGTGTGCCTGTGCACCATGTGCATGCAGTGCCCATGAAGGCCAGAAGGAGGAAAGCATTGGGTCTCCTGGAATTAGAGTTACATGGTTGTGAACTGCCATGTTGGGTGCTGGTAACTGAACCTGATTGTCTGCAAGAGAAGCTAGTGATCTTAAGTGTTGAGCCATCTTTCCAGCCCCTCTATCATAATTTCAATAGTCATCTTTTGATAATTTGCATAAAATTGCTCTTCAATAATTTTGAGTGAATGAATGACTGACTGACTGAACCTTGTTGTAATGTTCTTGTACACAGAAAAGATTTGTCACTTGTATTGGTTTAAGGACATGCTGATTGGCCAGTAGCAAGGCAGAAAGTAGAGGCAGGGTGACCAGACTAGGAGAATTCTGGGAAGAGAAAAGGCAGAGATGAGGTTGCCAGCCAGACACAGAGGAAGCAGGATGAGAATGCCTTATGGAGAAAAGGTACCAAGGCACGTGGTGAGTTATGAGTTAACTTAAGTGTAAGTGCTACTTAGTAATATGCTTGAACTACTAGCTGAGCATTTACTGTAATATTAAGCCTCTGCGTCAATGCTTTGGGAAGTGGCTGCTGGGCATTTGGAAGTTATCGGCAGGACAGAAACTTCCGACTATAGATCCTAAGAAGAAGTTCTACTTCTTAGCAAAGTCAAATTTCTCAGAAGTGAAATTGGAAAAGTTTGTGTCCTGGTCTTCCTCTGGTGTCTTGGAGGTGCGAAAGGAAGGCATGGACAGGCCACGAGAAGCAGCCTCCACAAAATAGGAGGTTTTCTCAGGAATTCTTACTCACTCAGGAAACTCCCAGCCGTAGTCCTGAGAGTGGGAAGAACAGGTGCTGTTGGAGGGTTTTCACAGTCAGCCTGTGTGAAATCACCCAGGATTCTACTGCTTGAGGAGCAACCTAGATCCACCGTGACACATATGTGTGCACCCATGTGTAGTGGGGAGCCCAAGCCTCTCTGCTTACGAAAGGAGTATTAATGAGTGAGATCACTATTCAGCAGATAACACCCAAAGAATCAAAGTCCAGGCTGAGTATTCTGTAGGCAGCAGGAAATTCTCAAAGTGAAAACAGTACCCCAAGGAGTCCCGTTTCCTTCCCAGTTCCAACCTGTCAATTATCTTATAAGATTCATTATATAAAACAAGTACTCGTGGGTTATTCCCTTCCAAGTAAAACAGTCCACTACCCCAAATCCCTGGAAGACTGTGGCTAGCTTTTGACAGAAAGATATGCAAATGTGTATTTAGAGAGCAATTACTTCACTTTTATTTCGTCAAGTGACCTCTTCCAGAAGATGCTCCATCTTCCTCTTCCTCTTCTTCCCCTCCCCCCTTTAAAACCACCTCAACCATGTTCAGTAATGTTAACTGCATTCATATCATTGAGCAACCTTTCTGTCCTGTTAAACTGAGGCTGCCCCATCACACACCAGCTCCTCATTCCTCCCTCCCCTCTAGATCCTGGTCATCACATCTAGGAAATAGACTCCTCTAGGTAGCTCACATGGGCAGAATTATACAGGGCCTGTCGCCTTGTTACTTCATTGTTCCCCTTGGCACAACATGTTGCAAGGTCAGTCATAGTGTGTGGATGAATAATACTCTGAGGTATGTGTAACCCCGTCATCTATCTGTCCATCATTGGGCACATGGGCTGCTTGGCTGTTGTGTATAAGGTAGCCCAGTGTATAATCACCCTTTGAACTCCTACTTGGAATTCTTTGGTCAATAGACAAGAAAATAAAATTTTATATTGTAGAATAATTCTACTTTTAAGTATCTGAAGAGTCGCCATGTTGGTTTTCCAAAACGGCTGCAGCTCATTACCTTCTCATGGCCTACAAGGACGCTGCTGATCTTGTCATATCTCCAAGTGTTTGCTATTTTCTATTTCCTTTCTTAGGTTCTTTTTCAAGCAGCCAGCCCATTGGATATGAGGTGGCATTCTGGCTTATTAGCCTGCATATTAACATGTTCTCAGAGTGACTCATACATAAGGGCCCTAAGCGTGACCATTCTGAACAGGTACAATGGGATGGAGCTCTTCTTAACACATGTAAGATTAATAATGATAACATATGAATGCTTACTGTCTTTGGGAAGCTGAATTTAACAGCCCCCAAGGGAGTGCATTCCTTTTCAGATAAAGCCTTCCTGTTTCCATGACTTTGCTCCACTCCTCCCTCTCCCCTTCATTGGAGGGACCCATCTCATTCTATCTGCACCCTGAGGTGAAAGGTTCCCCCCTTTTTCTCAGCCTTTTTCTTTTGTAGTACTATCCACAGCCAACTGTAACTATGCCCTTGACTTTGATAGGACTCCCAGATTGTGTATTTCAACCTAGCTGACACCTAGATATACGGACTCTCCGCCATGTTATAGGTAGCCTACTGCACTTCAATTCAAACTGCTGGTCTTTTTCCCTTCCAAACTTGAATTCTATGTTCCTACCTATGTGTCTGTCAAAGCCAGAGATCTAATGATCAGCCTGTCACATAACCATTACACCACACACCACACCACACACACACACACACACACACACACACACACACACACACACCCCAGCCTTGAGTTAGTCTTGGCTTAAGAAGGCACATTCAGAGAGGCTTCTGACTGCTGGTGCTGGTAAAGGCACACGCACATACAAACCCTGTGTGTGGGATGGTGGGCAGACGATGGGGTGCTTGAGAGGGGAGAGTAGTTTTCAGCCCAGGACATTTGGCAGTGTCTGGATTCTGGGGTGTGTTGTGGAATGTTGCTAGCATGCAGTAGGCAGAAGCCAGAGAATCCTGCCCCAAGTAGTCCTAGACCTTTGCCCTCCCTACCCAGTTCCCCTTGCTGGTGACTGAAGCATGCCTTGACTACCCAGAGTTGTGAACTACAGTCTTGTGCACAGAAGTGTGTAGATGCCTTCAGGGTATCCACTCGTGTGTCTTACTACCACCAAGGCAAATGTGTTAGTGACAAACACAGGAATATAAAAACCTGACTCCTGGCTTCAGGTGTATGGCCATATGCAATGACTAAATGTGTGTATGTCCCCAAATGTCATACCACAAGAATCCCGGGCGTGGCTCCTTTTGGAAGGGTCCTTTAGGAAAGAAATGAGTCCTGAGGGTGGAGCCAGCACAGACTTTAAGAAAACATGAGTGCAATGGACTTCCATGCCCCAAAAGGTACTTTGTGAGGTTGGTCCTCTACTTTCTCAACCTTGTCATCCCGAGACCTTAGATAAGGGTTTTTGGTTCCTTTTCATCATCTTAAAAATGAAGATAAGGATATCAGCTTCTTTTCAAGTTCTTGTTAGCAGCTTATCCAGGTAGATCCAGTGTCCCGGAACAGGCAGACCAAGGGCTGGACCACAAAGTCCAGTTCCTGGCACAAAGCACTTGGTATCTGTTCATTGTTACAAATGTTTGTTGAGTATTTTCTCCAACTATCCTCTAGGAATTGATGAATAAACAGGAATACACAGAAATGTTATTTTATTTACTACATGGGGAGACTGACGTGATGGCTGTTTACATAACCTGCCCTTGTGCTCTGTCAGACCTGCCCTCTGAGGCCTATTTGGGGTGTTTGAGCCAAATCCTGAAAGAGGAGATGAAATCAATAGAAACTGAAAGGGAATGTTCCCTGGGCAGAGAGAAAAACATACCGCCCCCCAGGAAGAACCACAGATCAAACAACCCCCACCCCTACCCCCACCACTCACCAAAGCATCCCAAAGAACAAAGGAGTGGGGGCGGGGCTTGAGGAGGCAGAGGCAGAGGAGGCTGGAATGGAGCGGCTCTTATCTGTGACGTAATGGAAAGGATTCAGGTTGTCCATGACAAGAAGCAGTTATCTCTTTTAGGAAAGATTGTCTGACTCCAGTCCACAGGTAAACTTCTGGAACACAAAGGAAAATGACTAACAACTTCAAGATTGTTATTCCAGATTTCGTTCAAGTAAAGAAGTGATTCTTCCACCTAGATTTGGAATTGTTAACAGATATTTGAACTTCCAGGAATGTGGACGGGCAAGAAGACAGCTGGTTTGTTTTAAAATGGGATTTTACAAATGCTTATTGGATACGTGAAGTGCTCTCTCTTCCCTCTCTTCCTCCCTCCCCCTCCCTCCCTCTCTCCCTCTCCCTCCCTCCCTCTCTCCCTCTCTCTGTCTCTCTCTCTTTCTCCCTCCCTCCCTCTCTCTCTGTCTCTCTCTTTCTCTCTCTCTCCCCCTTTCTTTCCCTCTCTCTCCCTCTCTCCCTCCCTCTCTCTCTTTCTCCCCCCCTCTCTCTCCCTCCCTCTCTCTCTGTTTCTTTCTCTCTCCCTCCCTCTTTCTCTTTCTCCCTCTTTCTCTCTCTCTCCCTCTCTGTCTGTCTCTCTTTCTCTCCCCCTCTCTCTTTCTCTCTCCCTCCCTCTCTCCCTCCTCCCCCCTCTCTCTGTCCCTCCCTCCATTCCTGACAGCGTGTGTGTGTGTGTGTGTGTGTGTGTGTGTGTGTGTGTGTGTGTGTGTGTGTGTGTGTGTGTGTAGCTCTGTGGACCCCAGGGACTGAACTCAGGCTGTCAGGCTCAGTCAAGAAAAGAGCGAGTACCTTCTCACAAGCCCCTTGGAAAGATTTTAACCTGTTTCTTATGTCATAGTAAGTGATAGATATTAGTGGGGTTGTTTTTATTGAGTTAGAGAAGCTGCAAGAAGATGGATAGTTAAGGATTTTTACTTGTTTATGTTAATGTTTTATTCTGACACACTCATGGCCGCACTGCTGCCTGTCCTTGCTTTTCTACCTCCCCTATCCTGATGTCTCTCCCCAACTCTCCACTTTTCCCCATCCTCCTCCCAAGTACCCCACCTTCTATTCGCACATTGGTTTGTTTGAAACATAGAGTCTGGGACTGGAGAGATGGCTCAGCGGTTAAGAATATGTACTATTCTCGAAGAGGACCTGAGTGATAATGAGTGATAATCACTGGGCTTGTGCATGCGTGTGTGTGTGTGTGTGTGTGTGTGTGTGTGTGTGTTAAGCTTCAAACTGTAAAATTCTGTTTGCTTAAGATTCTCGTTTGTAAACGAGAGCTACTATCTTAGAGCTCAAGTTAAGGCATTGGGAATGATTTACTTAAGGGAAAGAGAGCAGAGGGGACATTTATGAAACTTCCCTAAACTTTAAAAAATAACATTTTCTACCAAACAAAATATTTTTTATACTTTTTAATTTCAAATATTCTGTATGCTTATTGCAACTTTGTTATAACAAACTTGCAAATTAAAAAAAAAAAAAAGAAATCTACCAGCAAAATAAGCCAGACCCAAAATCTGTACTTCTCAGTGAAGTTCTACATGCTTGGTGTAGCCATTTCAAGCTGTGGTACTACTCACTGGTTCTATGCTTTCATCATTGAAGATATTTATATGACAATATAAATTGGCATATAATGATTTATGGCATATAATGACATATAATGGCATTTATGATTGACAGCATCCACCGCCAAAACATAGCAACAAACTCATGGCTCAGTTAATGATGGCAGACACGGGAGACAGGAAGGCTGGTTTCTGTGAGTGTGAGGCCACTGTTAGGGTTTTGAGCATATGGCATGGTTCACATATTCCCAGTTATCTGGTGGCAGGTTGCTATGGATGCAGGATGTGGGAAACATGGCAGAAGGCAGCAGCGGGTAGCAGGAGATGCTCAGCCACTGTTTCTATGTAGAAAAGTGCTTTATTGTCTATGATTATGATTAACAGAGGGGTTATGGTTATAGTGGCAGAGAAAGTAAAAAAAAAAAGAAAGAAAGAAAGAAATGGAAGGGAAGAGGAAGAGGAAGAGGAAGAAATGAGGACAAAGGCAGAGGGAGAGGGGCAGAGGAACTGAAACCTCAGAGCCCAGGGGAGGGAGTGGCTTGATGGCTCTTAGGGACTAACAGCCTGGTGTGCATAACCAAGTCCAGGACAGCCAGGGCTTATGGAGAGAAACTGCCTCACACAAACAAACAAAAAAATCTTGGCAAAACTAAATTAGTTTTAGTCTCCTGTAACTCAAGTGTCCATCACCTGTGACCAGTCCTTTCTCATCACCGACATTTACCCTGCCTGTTCTCCTGTCTGCATTATACTGAACCCACATGCACATTTGTTTATGTATTCACATGTATACATAAAAATTATAGGCCTAAACTTGTTCATTGACATATAATTATAAAATTATTTGTAGGGGACTGGAGAGATGACTCAAAGGTTAGGAGCACTGGATGCTCTCCTAGAGGACCTGGGTTCAATTCTCAGCACCTACATGGTAGCTCACAACTCTCTGTAACTCCGGAAATCTGACATCTTCTCACCAATGGACATAAAATAAAGTTAAATAAAATTTTTAAATTATTTGTAGATTATTTTTATATAGATTTTCCTCACCTCACATCAGACTTATGCTCAAATAAACTCATCATAAATTAAAAATGTTATCAGTCAAAAAAGGCATTTAATCCCTGTGTGACAGACACCCTGACTCACCCCAGCCTACCTTAGACATGCTCAGGACACTCTATAAACCTCGAAGAGCAAAGTCATCTAACCTAAGCTGAGTTCATAATACAGTCTTCAACCTGTATGCAAGTAATTTCTCATGTACTATCTTGAAAGTATCTTCACAAAGCCCCAACTAATCATAAACTCTTAAATCAGGGGCTATCTATGCACTCTTACAAGTAGCAATGTCAGCAGTGAAATCCATTTCTGTGTACTCCCAAAATTGTTCAGGTTTAAACAAGACCTTCATAATGACAAGAGCAGCTGACAGGCCATTGTGGATGGAGGAAGTCTCCTGGGCCAACCCTAGATGAAGAGTTACAGACCACTAACAACTGTGGAAAGGAGGTAGGCTTTACTAGGGATGAGCCCTCTAACTGATTATCCAATACCAAGGGGACAGCTCTAAAAATGTATGTGTGTGTGTGAGAGAGAGAGAGAGAGTACAAAACTCTAAATGAACTCAGGAGGTTATACTTACGTAATTATTCATTTATGCTTAACAGTAATCATTTTTTTAAAAAAATATAAGTCATGAATTTGAGGAGTAGAAGTGTTTGGGGAAAATGATGTAAATTCAATATATATGCATAAAATTAAATAATAAATGTGATTAAAAATGGAAAAGGGCATTTTGATTCATTTTATTTACTTATTCATTTACATTTGAGATGGTTTCGCTCTAGCCCAGGTGACAGATAAATCACTAAGCCAGCTTGAACTTGAACTTACAGCAAATGCCTCAGCTTCCCACATGTTGAGGAGATTCTGAACAGATTCCAAAAGAGAAGCCCACCTTCTCCCCTGCCTAATGGTCTGATAGTTCCATTTATGTATACATCAGGATTTCGGTCATTTTCAGCCCGTTACCCTCTCGAGTTCCCTTATCTCTGTTATGAATTCTTTCTTACTGGGGCAGGAGAGGTGACTCAGCACTTGAGAGCGATTGCTGATCTTGCAGAGGACCCACCTAGGTTCAGTTTTTAGCACACACATCAGTTGCCTCACAACTGCCTGTATCTCCAACTCCAAAGTATCCAACCCCCCCCCCCCCCATGTTCTCGGAGGGCATGCACACAAACACACACACACAGGTCAAAAAAAAAAAAAAAAAAAAAAAAAAAAAAAAAAAAAAAAAAAAGGCCCTTCTTTCCTTCTTCCAACAAGTTTTCAAAACATTTTAACTTCTGGTATTCTTTTGTGACAATTTACTCTAATTGGATCTGTTGCACAAATTCTGATTGTAATAAAGGAAACTCAGAGCCAGATTTCAGGGAAAGGCTGAAATATCAAAGTGAGGAAACACCACAGTCAAATCTCACCCACGTATCCTCCAGCTTCCTCAGCCTCGCTCCTAGTGGCTTCTACTGCTTGAATCTGTCTTTCTACTCCTGCCTTAAATACCCTCTTTACCCAGTTGTTTCACATCCAGGTTAAGATTGAAGGCGTGGGCCACTACTATGGTAGTTAGCCTTGAACTCACAGAAACACAGAAAGATCTCCTCTGTCTCTGGAGTTATGGGATTAACTGCCTGGGAGCCTGGAACCCCCTCTGTAAACCAAGCTGGCCTCAAACTCAGATCTGCTGAGATTAAAGGCACAGGTCACCACTCCCAGATAATCCCTGTGCTAGGATTAAAGGTGTGAGTTACCACTCTCTGACCCTCCTGGATACTGTGGGTGGATCTGTTCCCTGATATTCCAGACTGGTTTTATTAAATATATAACATATTACCACATGAATTAATGAGAACATATTATTTGCAGCATGGTGAGAATCCAGATGGGATTCAAGAGGCATAAATGTCTTTGTAGCCCTCTGGAGTGGAGTGAGGGAGTTAGGGTGGACGCAGATTCTAAGGAGGCAAAGTCATAGTCTTGCAATGCATGGATTTGGCACCGAGGTGGAGTGTCTTAGATAGGGTTTCTACTGTGATAAATCACTCTGAACAAAACAGAGTTTTGGGTTTATATTTCCGTATCACAGTCCATCATCAAAGGACGTCAGAGCAGGAACTGATACAGAGGCCATGAAGGAGCACTGCTTACTGCTTGCTTCCCTGCCTTGGTCGGTTTGTTTGTTTATGTACTCCGACCACCTGCCTAAGCACTGCCCTTAGTGGGCTGGTCTTTTCCACATCAATCATTAACTAAAGAAAAGCCCCCCAGGCCAATCTTAGAGAGACATTTTCTCAATGTAGTTCTCTTCTCAGCCAAGTCTAGGTTTGGGTCAAGTTATAAAAACCAAACACCACAAAAAGGGACAGTCACCCTTCAAGTTCAAGGAAAAAAGCCATGGGGTGGGCACCAGCTAAGGAGGGGGCACTGGGAAAGGTGGTGAGGGACTCCAGTTCTGATTTGGAAACTTATAGTAGCATTCTGGGATGGAGCCAGAATAGAGATAGACAGTGAGATGGAAGAGATGAGGGGATGGAGATGTCTAAGATGTTCTTTCCAAAGCATCAAAATGGCATGTCAAGGCAAGCAAGAACATCCAGGGAAAGAGAGAAGAGACCCTGAAGCCGAGCCTGGGGATGACCACGCTTAGATGTGTGATTGCAGAGATCTGGGACAGATCCTAAGAAGTGACCATCAGGAGGGATGGGAGGCCATGGTCAGGACTGGGTGCACGCGTGACCAAATTTAAAGAGAAGATTGAAATAGATGAAAAGATGTTATCCTGATGCACAGTCAGGAGTCCAGGGGCAGATGTGAGATTGAAGCAGTATGAGGGGTAAGATGGGGAAGGCAGGGAGGCTAGCTCTTGTGAAGTGGAGTTCTGAGGTGTGTGGTGGCCAAGAAGGGAATAGGGATCTGCGAGGGATCCATTATCACTGTGTGATGGAGAATGTTTTGTGAGCTGCTGTCTGGAAAGCCATATATATATATATATATATATATATATATATATATATATATATATATATATATATATATATATATATCAGTACTCTGTCACTATGACCAATTTCTAGTTACCAGCCTCATAGAAACTTTGAAATTTAAATACTTGGATCTCAGGAGCCGTTGTAACCTGGCTCCAGCATGTCACTGCAGCTTGGGCAGGCAGTGAACACCCAAATATACAAAGTGGTCCTGGCAAGGAAGGCAAGACTGGACAGAACAAGGTTGGGGGAGGGTTCAGTGAGCCCCTCCACAGGGGTACGAGATGCTTGCATCCTGGGTCAAGGAACTGGACAGGGATTTGGGGATAAGGATAGGTGAAGAAAGACAGCTTGCTACGAAAGAACATATTTCCATGAAGGAAGGGGTAGAGCCCAGAAAACATTTAAAAGCTCACTGGCAAAGAGGGTGAGGAAAGGATTCCAGGCTTCCTCTTTATCGATGCAAACCTTGGGGACTCTGTGTAAGGTCTTCTGAACTTCACTATCCCCCACTCTCCTGCCTCAGAATCTCCCATGTCTTTCCTGAAAACTTTTTGTCACATGGGCACAGTGACGCAAGCACCCTGTGGAGCTGAAGAACTATTTGAACAGGTACAATAGAAGGCAAGGACAGCACGTGGCTCTGGGAGGGGCTGGGGTTAGGTAGAGACTGCTGTGAGGGAGATACGGACAATCTAGGGTGTGGTCTGCTGTGGAGAGCTGTTCAGGGGCTGAGTCGCCCCTGGTGTGGATGACCCACAAATGCTGCTGGAGCTGATGTGGACAAGAAGGTAGGCCACAGCCTTCAATATTGTAAAAGCTGGTCTACAAAGTGAATCTCAAAAAAAAGAAACAAGAAAAAGTAATAAAGTTTCTTTGTTCTGAATAACTCAATGAAGTGGGCAGTGGTTTGGGAAGACACTGCATCACATAGGGGTTTCTGGGAAAGATAAAGGCACTATCCCTTCCTTTATCTTTTTAACATTTTAAATGAATCAGCCTTCCTAAGAGGTGGAGTCTTGGTCATGAGATTAGCAGACCCAGCTGGATCAGCTCTTTTTAAAAATATTCTTTTATTAAACAGCATTAATATGTAATATGCTTCTATGTGTGGTGTGTATGTGCGTGTACATACATGTGTATTTGTACATATGTGTATGTGTGAATGTGCATGTGTGTGAACATATATGGGCATGTCATGGTGTGAGTATGTAAGTCAGAGGACAGTTCCCCTGTCTGTACTGCGTGGGTGTTAGGGACTGAACTCGGGTTGGTAGCTTGGCAGCAAGCCCCTTTGCTTACTGAGCTGTCCCACAGGCCCTGGACTAATTCTTGTGTTAGGAGCCAATGGTGCATAATGCTTTCATCTTCAAACAGAGCAGAACTGTCATGTGTCTGCCCACAGCAGAGAATCCATTCCTTTGACCAGGAGGAAATCACTCTCTCCTAAAGGTTTTATAGAGCCCCGATATCCGTTGGCTTCCAAGGCTACTGTAATAGTATTCTGCCATTATACTCAGAGAGCAGGAGACAGGCATGAAGAGAATCACAGTTCAGAGAAAGTGGGATAAAGGAAGATGCATCACTTGAATGGACTTGAATGGTACACGTGGCTACCTCTGATTGGCTAAGGTTTCTTCGCTGTGGTTGGCTGAGGCTCAGTAATTTCTCATAGAAGCAAATTCCCAAGATAGATTTTCAGTCTACGAATTATCATGGTACATTACTGAGGATCCATCGAGCCAGATTTAGTTTGATTGACCGTGTTTGTAGGGTAGGGATGCTCTTGCAGTTGTGATGGGAGCATTCTGGAATCTTCTGGATGAGGTGGTCTGTGTGTAGTGTGAGCTGTGAAAGAACAGTGGTTTTGTAGGAAGGAAAGAAATCGTCTGTTCGTGACCATATTGACCATGGGCACAAGACAGGCCCAGGGTGTGTGTGTGTGTGTGTGTGTGTGTGTGTGTGTGTGTGTGTATGTGTGTGTGTGAAGGGGGCGGGGGGGGGGGGAAGAGAGCCCATTTGTTCTGAAGGAAGTTGGAGGTGGTGAACAAGAGAGCTTTGCCAACTATAGAGCAGCATCTATACAGGGTCAGGGAGAAAGCAGGAAGGGGGTCCTGGAGGTGGGTCCTACTGAAGATACATGGCAATGTGGCAGTGCAATTTTGGGTTTCCAGAGAAACCTGGTCTTTTTTTTTTTTTTTCCTGACAGTGGTTGGGAGAACAGATTGAAGTTTCATAATCTTGTTTGGTCTGATTCCAGCAGCATCAAGGGGTTGCCAGACTTGATCTCCCAGGAGACTTCACCTGGCTTAACCTCGAGGCAGACCGCAACTCTTGCAAGTATCATGCGACATCCCCAGTCATCAAATCCTTTATTCCTTCCCTAGGACAGTCTGGGTCCCTGTCAGGTTTCTGGCAGCCAGCAGAAGCTTTATGGGTTTCTCTCTGAAACGTGATTTTATATTTTATCATCCTGTTTCTACCTGGAAAACAGATTCCTAACAGGCTTTGCTTCCCTTTGTCTGCCAGGTTATCTGTCAACTCAAAACACTACTTCTAAGGCTAGTCTGTCTTTTTCTTTCCTGTATGTGCAGGTGTGTGAGAAGTGTGAATCTCCATGTGTTGGTGGTGCAGAGGAGGGCATCGTATCTCAATTTGTCACTCTCTGCCTTATTCCCCTGAGACAGGTCTCTCACTGAACCTAGAACCTGGCCTTCTCCAGTCTTCTTTATGTGGGTTTTGGGGATCTGGACTCAGGTCCCCATGTTTGCTTGGCAAGGAGATGACTCACCAAGCCCTCCCCCCAAGCCCCTCCCCGTCCAATGTTGGAGACTGAATGTAGGATCTCACACAGGATGAGCATTTCCTTTGTCTCTGAGCCACACACCCAGACTGTGAGAACATAGCCTTGCCTTTGAACATGCAACTCTCTCTTAACTCTCTCTTAGGAAACACAAGAGTAATCTGCAATGGGGGATGGAAGGATGGGTCAGTGGTTAAGGATGCAAACTTCTCTTCAAGAGGACTGGAGTTGGGTTCCCAGAACCTATATTGGATGATTAGAAACCACCTGTAACACCAGCTCCAGGGGGTCTGGCCTCTTTGGGCTCTCTCTCTGCTTCATCTTTAAATAAAAAAAAAAAAAAATAAACCTGTAACAATAAATTAATAAGTATATAATAAATGTCATAGACCAACTTGATCTCTTATTTGGGAATATTTGTAGTATAATTTGTAGTAATAATTCCAATAATATCCCCACTTTTTTGTTAAAAGTCCTTCAAGAACATACTCCGAGACTTCACTGACCACAGATTTCTGCCAACCCTGTGTTCAGGCCTTCTGGATAGAGACAACACTAAAGAGCCGCCAAGTCCCTTTCAGAGGAAAAACATCACAATTATGCCGAAAGATACACACGGGATTTTAAGAACTGAGCCTTATAACTTGGAATTTTCTATTTTTAGCTTCCAGCATCTGGAAACAAGAGAGATGCTTGGTTTCTATTTTCCAGGGTGGTGGCCTTCAGGGTAGGAGATCCAAACTCACCCGGGGAGAAGCTGGGTGAAGTCTGGGTGGGTGTTGTCAGCCAGCATTAACTTCCGGTTCTGAATCCCCTAAACTGTGTCTCTGATGAAATGTCCCGAGTGCTTTAGAACAAACAAGAGTGAGTCAGTAACATCGGCCCATGTTCATGTCCCCCCATCCCTCATCCTACAAAAAGAGCCAAACTTTTTACACTTCTATTGAACAATGAAAATCAATGAAAATGAACTTAAATAACACGTCGGTCAACGTCCCTCTTGCCTAACCCTAGTAATGATACAAAGAAACTTCCAAGACCTAGAACATGGACTATGTCCCTGTTGGTAAACGGACTCCTTGCTTTGAAATGCAGAGGAATCAGTCACAGCTCTTAGGGAGGAGATGTAGGATGTGATGTAGGTGCCAATCAGAATGTCCTGCTTCTACTTAGGACACCCCCCCCCCCCCCCGCACCTCATGATATTTCAAAGATGCCTGCATAGCACATGTCCTTAGAGAGAAGCAGTCTCGAATGCTCTGGAATTTAAACAAAAGGTCTTATTTCTGGCACATCTTAGAAGTGGCTTGGAACTGAAGGGGACCATGGGAAGGACAGTCAAGGTTCAAGGTCAAAGTTTTCCCCCATTGTCTGGTTAGCTTATAAAGAAAAGAAACTTGTTGGAATTCTGGGGCAGGGAAATCCAGAATCAAGGCTCTGGGGTCTGGAAGGTGTGTCATGCTCTCAGGAACCTCTCTCCCTGTGAAGTCACTAAACTGTAATGGAGACTCCACACTCATGACCTCATCCAACCTTAAAGAACTGGAAGACACACAGGTAGCTACCATCATATGATCCCAACTGTGGGGAGATGAATTCACCCATTGCACCAAATAACCAGGGTTAGTGAGGGATACAGGACACCAACATACAAGAAAATGTGTCTAGACTTTTGTAGGTATCACATTAAGAAATATGGTGTCTAAGAAAATGGGGACCATCAGGAGCTGAGAGCCAGGTAGGACAGCTTGGAGGAAAGATGTGGCTGATACAGAGCTATGTGTGTCCCATGTGTAGGATCTTTAACCACTGTCATCTTCCAAAACATTCATTTGGTGCTGGCTGCAGCTGCTTTACCCTGAGGGTGAATGGAATGCTTTAAGTCATGAGTTGGTGGCCCAGGGAAAAGGGAAATCCTATCCCCTCCCCCTCCTCCCTCAGCTCCTCTTCCCTCCCCCTCCTCCCTCAGCTCCTCTTCCCTCTCCCTCCTCCCTCAGCTCCTCTTCCCTCCCCCTCCTCCCTCAGCTCCTCTTCCCTCCCCCTCCTCCCTCAGCTCCTCTTCCCTCCCCCTCCTCCCTCAGCTCCTCTTCCCTCCCCCTCCTCCCTCAGCTCCTCTTCCCTCTCTCTTCTCCCCTTGGGCCAGGGCTCTAGTGTCTAATATCACATCAAGTTGAAGCTAAAATGAGGCTGGCTGCTCAGCAGATGTAGTGGAGTGCTCCTCTGATCTCTGCATTCGGGAGGTGGAGGCAGAAGGATCATGAGCTCTTACCAGCTTGGGTTACAAACCAAAACCCATTTGAAGAAGAAGAAGAAAGAGAAAAATTGTCTATTATGATTTGAAATTTTATATCTGCTACATTCTAGGATGTAAAGAAAAAAACCAAAAAAAAAAAAAAACCAACTTTTTCTAGAAAGTTCTGATCTGTGGCAATTCAAAGTCTCATAAATGGCCAAGATACTTTGTTGATAGAAGAAAACCAACCTGAAGATCTTCCACGGTATAAAAAGAACAAAGAACATTGTGCCCTTCTTTTAGGCCATAGATCTAACAGGAGGGATGGAATTATGGCCTTTTATGCTTTATGTTTACGTGTCTTTCACAGCCAAGGCCTGAAAGATCTATCTGCTAACAAAAGTCCTAACTGCTCCACATAGATGCTCTTACTGATGAGTAAAAGTATCAAAGGTGTGATGCTCCAGGAGCATCCATGTGATAGCCATGAGCATCCTTGTGATGTCTGTTAGCATCCTTGTGATATGATAGCTATGAGCATCATGAGATGCCCAGGAGCATCATGTGATGACTAGGAGCATTGTGTGATACCCCAGAGCATTGTGTGATACCCTGGAGCATCGTGTGATGACCAGGAACATTGTGTGATACCCCAGAGCATTGTGTGATACCCCGGAGCATTTTGTGATGACCAGGAGCATTGTGTGATACCCCAGAGCATTGTGTGATACCCTGGAGCATTGTGTGATACCCCGGAGCATTGTGTGATACCCTGGAGCATTGTGTGATTCCCAGGAGCACCGTGTGATGCCCAGGAACATTCTTGTGATAGCCATGAGCATCATGTGATGCCCAGGGGCACTACGACAGGAGAATCAGTGCTTTCTTTTACTCACAGCACACATTCCTCCACAAATGACAGAAGATTATGGCACTTGAAACAGAAGTCTTGTTGCTAAACAAAATTCAAATTTTAATTGAAATAACTTATGAAAAATTGATTTCCCGCCAAATAGCAGCCCCTTCTTTGGGTTTTATTTCTAGAGGAGTCAAAAAACACTAATGTTTGCTCTAAGTCAACATGAGGCAGTAGATTTCCTCACAGAGGAAGGCGGGAGAAAGCAAGCAGGTGGACCGGGCTGGGGCTAACTCTCTTTTGGTTGTGAAGCAGAAAGTCCAGTGCTTAATTACTGAAAAG
Organism: Phyllotis vaccarum; assembly: GCA_033318265.1. NCBI lineage: Eukaryota > Metazoa > Chordata > Mammalia > Rodentia > Cricetidae > Phyllotis > Phyllotis vaccarum. The sequence continues at coordinate 139,275,433 of JARWLC010000009.1, read as the reverse complement.
CTTGTGAAAATGTAGGCTCAGCAGAGGAATGGATGTCCTCAGCGGCAGCCACGTGTGAAGCAGCTGCACCAGGCTCTTCATTCACCTGTGGTCTGAGACCATTTCCGTTCAATAAACAAAAGGATGGGCCCCGAGCCTGTGCTCAGGGACTCCGGTCTCTCTGGGAATTCCTGAGCCTGTGCTCAGGGACTCCGGTCTTTCTGGGAATTCCTGTAATTGTCAGCACAGAGTTGTTTTACTCTTTCTTTCCTTTATGGACCCAGGGCACAGATATTTTTAGAACATTTTAATACTTATGTATGCGTGTACACGTGTGGTGTAGACACAGGCATGCCATGCAGTGTCTGTGAAGGTCAGAGAAGCAGACTCTCTGCTTCTGTCCTGTGGATTCCAAGGAGTGAACTTAGTTGTCAGATTTGGCGGCAGGCACATTTGCCACTGAGCCACGCCCCCCCCCATTACAATTTTTTAACAGCTCAATAACACTTAAGGGTTGGCGAGAGACATGTTAGTGGTTAAGAATGTTTGAGACTCAGTTGGGCGGTAGGGGCACATATCTTTAATTCCAGCACTTGAGAGGCAGAGACAGGTGGATTTCTGAGGGTTTGAGGCAAGCCTGGTCTACAGAGCAAGTTTCAGGGCAGCCAGGGTTACACAGAAAAACCCTGTCTCAAAAAACCAAAATAAAGAAAAATAAAACAAAAAATATTAAAGCTATTTCAGAGGACTTGAGTTTCTTCCCAAGCATCCTTGATGGGCAGTTTACAACAACAAAGGTTAACTTTAGCTTTAGGGGATCTGATGCCCCCTCTGGCCTCTAAAGGTACTGCATGTATCTGCACATTTCCCACAAAGAGACACACATAATTTAAAATATTGTAATATAAATTAATAAAGCAACACTTAAAACTTCTAATAGCCAAAGGTCAATGGTAGGCTTCATTTAACATTTTATAAAATGTATTTCTCATTTCCACACTTCCTTGAAATTGATTTCTTTATAGCGCAATACTTGACAACTGGATGCACACCACGATAAATGTTATAAATATATATAAATGTTATAAATATAAAATGACAACTAACACAGTCAAAGAGTGCTGGCAGCACTGGTCATGAGCAGTTGAATGTTAGCACATGTACCATATAATGTACTGGGTTAGAACAGAGAGCATGAGGATCCCAATGGTGGCCCCTTATTAAGTGGATTGCTAATGGCAAACGTATTCCTTTAGAGACCTCTGTGCAAACATGCTCAATGCTTAAACAATTGCTTGTTCTTTAGTGCTCTTCTTCCAAACAGAGAGTTACAAGAAAAGCCCACTTCTAAAGCCTCTTAGGGGTCAATGATTTCTGAGTTGTTTGTAAGAAGGCCTGACTCATATGTATTGAATCCATCATTATATCCCTTTCACATATAAATGTTTTATATAAAAATTTATTTTGAGCAAAGCCAAATGACTTAGTCTCTGGTTGGTTAAAGTATTCCTTAAGTGTGCTTTGAGATGCTTTCATCCATTGTAAGCATTTACTCTCTTTGAAATTTATCTATTTAACGTGTAGGTATAAGAAATTTACAGGAGGCCATGGAGGCCAGAAGAGGGCATTGAATCTGCTGGAACTGGAGTTACAGATGGTTATGAGTCACCACGTGGGGGCTGGGAATTGAGCCAGGGTCCTCTGGAAGAACAGCCAGTGCTCTTAACCACTGAACCACTGAGCCATCTCTCCAGCCCCCCCCCTTTTTTTTGTAACATTAGGAGAACACACAGGACCCTCAGCATTGCATGCATTCTAGGAAAACTCCCAAGGCCAGTCAGATGGAGGGCAGAAATGGTGGTTGGAAGCTCTGTCTTCTTGTCTGTGTTCCCATTTGATTATTCAATGGTACAGCTTAGCGGACCATATCAGCTTGGGTGAGACCCCGCTGTACTTGTTAGCATGCCATTCTTCCCCATGTGTTGAATCTGAGCTCTCCCATGACTGATGGCACTGGATAGAAGCATTTAAGAGTTTTGAAGTGCTTGCTTTGAAATACAGATCCAAGTGCTTAAACAGTATGCTTCACTCTTGGAGTGTTTAGAATTTTATAGTCACTCTCACAGATTATCTGAGACTCCGGGTCAATTTACTGAACCGTAAAGCCTTTCCCCAGGGGGTGTGTTTCAATGTCAAGTATGTTAGCCAAAGTCATGGCTTCTTCAAACTAAAATTGAGGGTTTTCCCACCACTTTGTTGAGTGAGCACAGAACTGCTGTCAAGCTATCAGTTGCAAAAGAAGACATGAGATGTTTATCCCTGGAGAGTCTCCTGCAAAGCCCTTGCAAATTATTAGATGTGCTGAAGGACAATGGATGCTTACTGGAAACTGAGCAGCCCACTTGGAATCATGGTGAGCAGGTAATCTCCCACTCTGCTTCCCTTTTTGTCTGCATCCTGCACCGGGGTTCTGAGCATCACTGTTTCTTAATCCTGTTCAGAAATTTTCTTTTTTGTTTGTTCCACGTCCTCTATCATCTTCACTCAGTTCTTTTGTTTTCTGTGTCTGCTACGTGACTGCTAGGAGCAGACACTGTTGATACTCACAACCTCAGAGAACTGATCTGAGGCAGGATAGGACACATGAGAGAAGACAGGACCCCTCATCCTGATGAGAGCCTCATTAAAGCCACTCACTGAATGAAAAGCAAGAATTTCAGCATAAAACATTTGCTGGGAAGGTTCCTAACACAGAAATAATATTGCTTTCAAATATAGGTATTTTATGTTAAAGTGGTAATAAGCCAGGCTTAAGGCTTGTGTGTCTAGGACTTGGGTGGAGCCTTACGCCTTCTGAAGACACGCCCTGAAAACCTCAGGAAAAAAAAAAAAAACCAACCCAAAAAACAGACTATTTACTATTAAGATGTCTTATCTTCCTGAATGCCTGTGGGCTAGACTTTTAGTTATCTGTTGTAATCCTACAAGGTACCCCCAGAGACCATTTACTGATAAGTTAGTAACTTTAAAATGATACCAAATTTCTGTATACAATGTTCTAAAAAACCCAATGAGCTGTGTATCTACTTCGTTTTAGAGATTTACTGTTTTGATTTATGGGTATGTGTGTCTGTGTGAGCATGCATTGTGTGTGCAGTACCCACAGAAACCAGAAGAGAGCATCAGGTTCCCCTGAGCAGGAGTTACAGGTAGTTGTGAGCTACCTAATGTGAATGCCTGGAGCTGAACCTGGTTCCCCTGGAAGAGTAGCAAGTGCTCCTACCTGCTAAACCAGCCCTCCAGTGTCTAATGAGCTGTGACTGTTCTTATAAGCCCACATTTAACAGTCTTGGGTGAATCTTTTGAGTGATGCTCTTTCTCTTAATCCTGTGCTTAAGCCAATATTTAAAAATCTTCGCTGGAAGGTAGTGTCGCATCCCTTTAGTCCCCACACTTGGGAAGCAAAGGCAGGTAGACCTCTGAGTTTGAGGCCAGCCTGGTCTACAAAGTGAGTTCCAGGACAGCCAGGGCTCTTACACAGAGAAACCCTATGTGTGTGTGTGTGTGGGGGGGGGAGACACTCTTCATTAAGTCCAGTTCTGTTCCATGCACTAACCATTTCTGAAATGACTTTCTGTATCAACACCTCAAATCCCAGTTTGGCCGGAAAGGAGGTCCCTAAAAGTCTAGTGGAATGCCCTAGGCTGCATGGAACTATGTCTTTGTCCCTTCTCTCAGCTGATAGGCCTGGAACGGTTAGTGCTACAGATTATAAAGGTCTCAAAGTGTTTGGGACATAGCTAAGGATATGTTTTATCTAGTAATAGTTCTCCTGTGATGCTCTGTCCACTTCTGGACTCTGAGGCCCTAGTGAAGCATGAAGAATGGAGATGAGGCCTATGTTCTTCCTGTGCAGTGGGCAACAGTCTTTTGCTCATTCTTTCCTGCCCTTCTTGACTCCTCAGAACACCCCACACCGGCTAGGTCCCTATGCCTGCAAGTGTGAGACAGACCTCCAGAGCAACCGTCAAGAGTATCGACGTCCTTTTCCATGGTTGACCTGCTCCTTGCTTTTGCTATGCTACAGTACTCCATCAAAAGCAGCTTATGGGAGAAAGGATTTAATATTTATTTATTTTGGTGTTTCGAGACAGGTTGGCGTGTAACCCTCCTAGTTGTACTAGAGCTGGCTCTGTAGGTCAGGCTGGCCTCAAACTCACAATCATCCTCCTGCCTCTGTTTCCCAAGGGCTGGAATTAAAGGTATTTGTCACTACCATCTGGCTGCCCGGCTCTGTTTTTAATAATTTGAAAAGTGTGTGTGTGTGTGTGTGTGTGTGTGTGTGTGTGTGTGTGTAGGTAGGTAGGTACATGCACACAAGTGCAGCACCCACAGAGGAGTCAGGTGCAGCCTGATGTGGGTGCTAAGATTTTAACTCAGGTCCTCCAGAAGAGCAATATGTGCTCTTCACCACGGAGTCCTTCTCCAGTTCAGAAAGTTTTATTTTAGCTAATAATTTCACATTCAGCATGGCAGGGAAGTTGAGGCATCAAGAGGTTGAAATACCTGGTCACTTCACATCCACAGGCAGAAGACAGAAATAAATTCGTGCTAGTACTGCCCTATGAGGAAATGGAAGGGGAGCCACACCGAAATGATCGGGGTCTGTGGAAGCAACAAACGACCAAGGGAGGACTTCGAGGAGAACTGCATGGAGGAGGTGACGTGACCCTGCCGCCTGAGCTCACTGGGCTACATTTCTCGGTGAGAGGTCATCTCTCTCCCAGCAAGAGGTATCAGGGCAGAGGGGAAAAGGCAGATGACATTAGGGGCCAGACTTTTGTTCTGGCATGAGACAAGAGCTAAAAAATCCAACATTTTGCTCCACCCAGGACACCAGCCCTAGGACTGATAAGCCTCAGGTGTCCTCTGGTATGCTATGCAAATGACTCCTGAGAAAGGGAAAACAGAGCAGAGGTGCCTTCTCCAGGCCCGCCTCCCACGGATATCCAGAAAGAAACCAGGTCCAAACCCTGCCCACTTTTTCTGCTTGACACTTCTTACAACAAGCTTGGTTGTGGGTGACCCCGACCTTTACAAACAGATTCTGTTTTACAAGGACCTCTTCTCTCCCTTCTGCCTCCCCCAGCCATAGTGTGGACCTGGGATGTCAAGTCCCACCCGGTGCATTTGTGAGATGAGAACACCTGACTAGTGCCTGAATTAGTAGATGACCTGGTAGGACCCCAGGAGGAAAGGGGCCTTTGTTTTCTGCATTAAGGCTCATTTTTCCTGTACTCTCTGTACTGCCCTGTGGTATAAGCAACAAAATGCTGAAGGCAAGATGCTACATGAGTTAGCTCAAGGTTATAACAAAGCACTTTAGTTTCATTGGCAAGAAGGTAAAAACCAATATTTGGCCAAACAGAAGGGGCAATCATCTAGAAAGTTCCTTCCCCATTTTAAGAATGGTTCTGAAAACTCCAGAAATATCTCAGCCTTCAAAATTAACTTTTACTTCTAGCAAAGCTCAGACTTGAGTCTCCTGAAAGGTCCGCTGATATAAACAATTTTCCGTCAGAGGCAGATTTGTAAATTCCCAGGAAAAATACTTGAGGTTGTTAAATCTGGGAAATATACAAAAGGAAGGGTCGGCCAAGCAGCTCACCCCAACAATGTCAAAATGAGTCTTGGGAAGAAGTTTCAAATTAAAGTGCTCTAAACATCTGGCTTTCATTTGAAATATAATTAGCAATGCATCTTACTATGTAAGGAATTTTAAAAGCCAAGAGGAAGTACATTTCTCGGTGACCGAGTGTTTAGGATGATGTCATAGGCGGCGTGAAGAGGAATGTCCAAGACTATTGCACTATTGGAAAAACCCCTCCTCCCCCACCTCTGGGGTTCAATTACAAGCAAAGCAAAGAGAGAGAACTAGGTTCTGTGACATGTGATTCAGAACCAGAAGTTTCTGGACCCCAACAGTGCAAGGGGAAAGGCGTTTGATAAGATTCAAGTTCAAACAGCCAAGCCAGTAGGAGACAAATGTTCCCCCTGCTCCATTTCCTCGTTCCTCCCCTTTTCACTAGTGGGTGTTTGTCTTCGAGCTTCCACTCCAAGAGTAATGAAGAAAGGAAACCCCCAAAGAGGCAAGTACTTGCCTTGTGCTGTGAGGCATCCCCACAATTCTCAGATTGCTCCCCCCAGCTGCCTCCTGTTCCTCAGAGACATAATAGCAAACCAGGGACAAACCAGAACACAGTGTGGGAGCAACAATGTGGCTCGGTAAGGCACGGCACCTACCGATTAGGACCTATTATGATGATATTTTTGTGAAGGGCTTTTTCAATAACAGAATAGCAGAAAAGACATTAGCTCAGAAAACTCTAGAAATATCTCTGGCCTACAAAATTTACCTTTAATTCTCTTCATACTCAGACTTGAGTCTTATGAAAGGTCAGTTGATGTGAACTACAATAAGATTATAAATCTTATTATATTCATATACACATATGCCTATGTGTTTATATTTATGGATTAATGTATGTGCATGTACATACACACACACACATAGAGAGACAGATATCTTTTTCTTTGGAAAACTGTAGTGTCAGCTGTGAACCCTACAACTGGCCTGACAAGATATGTCTACAGGTGCGACGGTGGTACAAATGTTATAATCATCTCAACAGGAAGAAATATATACCCTGTAAATCTGGCCAAGAGCCTATAGGTCCCAGAGGTGAAACTAATACTATTATTTGCTAGGTGGACAGAGTGTCAAACTTCCCTCTGAAGCTGAATCTCTATAGCTATAGATCAGTGCAGCTCTCAGAACTCAGCAGAGAAGGTCTGTTGTGTAGTGGATAACAGTTAATACAGAAACTCACAGCTGGACAAAGTGTAGGTAGAACGTTCAGCCATAAATGGTACATCTGTATCACACACCCCACTCAAGGCTCAGGGACCGTCTCAGGAGATGGGGCAGAAAGACTGTAAGAGTTAGAAGTCTCAAAAGATGAAGACAAAACATCTTCTGGATAAGACAGGCCACACCCATCGCTGACCTCTCAGGGGGAAGGATGCTCCTCTCTCTGTCTATCGACTAACGGGAAGCAGTGGCATTCTAGCTGACCAGATGGTGGTACTCTGGAAGGTGCACCCCTCAGGCCAAGGAGAGTTTTCTGGCCAGGCTTTGCCCAGTAGTCTGAAGGTTTGGGGCAGGACCTCAGAGGAGATCTGGCTCATTCTCTGCTGTCAGAGAGCCCTTTGAGCCTACCTCAAAACCCAGTACCCATTACAACTGGGCTATGACCACTGATGACAAGACCCAAGAACAGGAAAGACTCGGTATCCCTCTGAAAAGTGGCCTGAAGGTGGAATTCAGCTCCTATAGGCACATCTACCCAGATAGCACAACTTGAGGAGGCGAGAGATGTGTGCCTTTGTTATCTCACCTACAAAAGTGTCCGGAATACTACAGGTGTGGGTAGTATATGTTAGTGTCCACTGAGGAAGGAGAGGGCGCTTAGGGGAGGGTTCCCACCTACTTTAGGGAGCAGAGCAGTGAGCCGGTCCCCTGAACACTGCACGTGAGCAGAGTCCTGGAGGAGCGTAGGCTTCTGTAAGGTAGAAGGGGCTGCCACACAGGAGAGAAACGAGTCAAGAGGGAGATGAGAACGCGCCCGCTGGGAGGTTCAGGGAGCAGTTCACTTCTGGGGATGAGCAGAGCAGAGTGTCTATATCCTCAGGGCAAGGGATGGGGCTGAGGGGCAGGCAGAGAAAGAATCCTGGAAAACACTGACTACTACATCCTAATTCTTAGAAAAGCAGGCAGAAAGTCCAGTGGCCGCACCTAGAGAAGAGCCAAAGGGAGCCGCGGAGCTTTCCATGAACCTGCTCTTGAGGCACCCAATCCCGGAAGAGCTTCACCATCTCTATGACTCAGTCACCTCTTAAAGCCCCAGCCCCCAACGCCATCAGGACGCAGCAGATTTTAGCAGGAGTCAAGCAGGGAGTGATGTAATCCACTTAGCATTTTGGGAAGGCTTCTGCATGCATAGCCTGGAGAACTGGTGACTAGGGGCCAGCGTGGGGGCTGGGGCACCAGGGCACGGGCCAGGCGGAGGAAAACAGTCTTTGAAATGAAGAACCATCCGTGGGGAGGTGGAGGGAGGATGTCTCTGAAAACAGTGACTGCTCAGCTTTGGGGGCCTGGCTGGAAGGAGATTCTGATCTGTCGCGGCCAGCTTCTTTATTGGTCCAGTAAACCGGACTCTCCCAGCATATCAGGAGCAGGCCTGTCCTGATTGCCAGTGATACCATGAGGTTGGAAAGGCCTTCTTCATTGCTTTGACTCCATTTTCCCCCCTCCTTCTTCCTTTGGGCACACGTAGGGCATCCACTGGTACTCTGAGGTACCATTTTGGCTTACTCTCCTAGAATGGGCAGGGTCTGGCCTGACCTCTCTTGCCTCTGCTCTCTTGCCTCTTCCGTGGTAATTGGTTTCCTAAGTTTTTCTGAGCATGTGCCCTCCTCTACAGCCAGTTTAAGTAGTTCTTAACCAAACCCCTTGCCCCAGGCAGGCAGTCCTGTCCCCTAGCTTTCTCTCTGGCTCCAGTCATCCTGCTCCTTGCTCGACTCTCTGACCATCTATTTTGGGTCCATTCTTCCTGGAGCAGACGGGTCTAGATTAAACATCACACACTGCACGGTGGGGTGGGGGCCCTGGCTTTCCAAAGGCATGCATACTCTGAGTCTTTGGATGAGAGCTAAAGGTGATTTAGGCAGATCTACAGTCAGCAGGATCGTTTAGGTCAATCGGCCTGTAGTGGATCACTTAACTGCAGTGGCCCTCGGCACTTTCTCATCACCTCACCCACACGTGAGACCACAGGAGAACCTCCTCCCCCAGGGAGCAAGTCCTGATTGTGAGAAAATAGCTGGACTCAGAAGAAATGTACACATCTCAGAAGAGTTTATTTCAGCCGACAATCAATGAGCCTGAATAGATCTCGAATTTCCCGGAGGGTTTGTCTATCAAACATAGTTGATTGGTGTTGGAGGGGCAGGCAGGGAGGAGGTTGGCAGTGTCTGGAGTGTCGTGTGGGAGTCTGGCTGCCCAGCACGTCCATCTGTGAAGTTCATACTTTCCCATGAAGAGGCTTCATGTGGATGGGAATTGACGATTCTGCTAAAGAAAAGCATTGCTATGTGAAAGTATACAAAGAACCCAGACGAAGGCGAACAGCCTGGCTCCCAAAATCCAAAAGATCATTCCTTCAGCACTGTTGTTGGGGGTGTGGGTGGGGCAGCTGTCCTGGACAGCACAACAGCCCCAGGGTGAGAGCTTGCAGCTAGACCTGTCTTTTGTCTCACATTGTCTACTTCTGTCAGACTCCGAGAATGTAAAGCCAGGCACAAGACCCACAGGCTTCTATAATTCCAGGATCAAGCAGACAGGTTGCTTAATCTGGGAGGACTGTAAATGAGATAGTATGTGCAGAAACTCAGTAAAATCAGAATCTTTATAGATGTGGACTGGTTGCTGAGCTCTTTCTAATAAGTGCACTTTTTGTATTAACTTGTAAACTCTATTCATTCAACACCACACCAGGATAACGTAGTGGGGGTGTAATCTTGGGTTTATTTGTGTTTCCCTCTCTAGTAACCCCTCACCTCCCAATACACAGGAGGTGGCTGTGACACTTTTGACAGGTCAGAGCAGAGACTCAGTCCCCACAAACTTGGATTTCAGAGCAAACCTCAAATCTCAAGGCAAACTACCCATGAAGACCACACACCGTTTCTTTATTCACCTCCTGCTCATCTTCTTAAATTAAAAAAAAAAATTGTTATTTTTACTTTATGTTTGTGTGTGTGTGTGTGTGTGTGTGTGTGTGTGTGTGTGTGTGTGTGTGCATGCGTGAGTTAATATTCCCCAGTTGCATTTAATTATCTCAGGAGGTCAGGAGAGGGTACTAGATCCTCTGGAAACAGTCACAAATAATTGTAAATCACCTAGTACAGGTGCTGGAAGCCAAACCCAGACCGTGTACAAAGGCAGTAAGCACTAACTGTGAAGAGCCATCTCTTCAGCCCGGTATAACACTTCTTAGTTCTGGGAATGCCAGTTTATAATCCATTCGGGTCTCTTCTATGAGGGTACCGCTGTACTTTAGAGAGCTCTTTGAAGAAATACGGTGAAATTCTAAAGAGAAAGTAGTTTATTTATCTATTAATTGGAGTCTTCCTGAGTTGTACAGCTGGCCTCAAACTCTTAGGCTCAGCTTCCCAAGTGACTATGACTGCAACGTGTGTCACTGACCCTGACTGAAACATATTTTTCTTATATTTTCCCCAATGTCCACCATTTTCAGGATGTTGCTTCCCTGTGTGTTTGTAAGGATTCCTGTGGATACCCAAGGCACACCAACATTGCCAATTAGCCACTGAGGCTGTGACATCACTTCAACATGTGGATTGAAGTCATGCAGCAATGAACATATTTTTAGTCAAGCACTAAATTCCTTTACTCACTCATTTGCCAAACACAGATAATTTTTAAGGTTGCATTCACTGACACTTATTCTAGTATTTTAAAAAGTAACTTATTTAACTTAATAATGTTATAAGTTTAAAAGCTAGTCTAGAAAGCCATTTCTACAACAAGAATATTCTAAATTAACAACAGCAATGACAAAATCCAAAGGCAGTCAGACCTTTAATACTTACATTTATATTTATTTATTACGTATATAACACCCAACACTTAGAAAGCTACCTTGTTACTATTTCTTTGGGTATTCTTCTGCAAAGGGCATACTGTCCAAGAATTGTTGCAAATGGGTCTGTTGAAAGTGAGTCTGTCAAAAGTGAAGCCAAAGATGGCTTCTGTCATCCACAGGTCTCTCCCTTCATGCTAGAGATCTGAGATATACTAGGCAATGGGAGAAGCCCCTTCCCAAGCACCTCAGTGTCTAATGGAAGTGCACTGTTGAGATCCCCTCAACAATAACAGCAAGAACCTCTTTCCCTTGCTGGGGAGATAATGCGAGAAAATCATGGTGACTGAGAAAAATTTATTAAAGGGTTCTAGGGAAAGCATTCATTATTACAAAAGGGTGAATGCAGTTGTGATGTTCCTGCAAGGCTGGGATGATCCCAGGGGTCTGGTCGAGAGACAGACAGAGAGAGAGAGAGACATAAGTGTATCTCAGATCTTAAGCTGGCTTCAAGGCCACACCCTAGCATCGGTACCCAAGGCCAAGGTGGGAGGGTACTGTTCCCCACTATGGGATGCTAAAGGATGATGTGCCCAGGGCTCCTAAAGACCCCATCCTGCACAGGTGCAATGATTTAGTAGGACCTTGTAAAAGATAAAGATGACAGGTCTCTGTTCAAAACATGAGGAATTTAAAGAAGGCGACACTAGCACACTCTCTTCTGAGTGGGAGGCTCTGGACTCTTTGTCCTGGATAGGCAGACAGCTTTCATGGACAGTGGTACACTCTCCTTCTGACCCCATACCTCCTGGACTCCAGACTCACCCCCATAACCCCAGGATACCTCTCTCTTTCTCCCCCTTCCCTTTTCCATGCTTCCTCTCCTCCCCCATACCCCTCTTCCTATCTTTCCATTCCTGATCCAACATTATAACTTGTAAGATCCGGACCTAACAAACCTCTGGACTTGAAACCCAGGCCTATTTCAAGATCAGTTCAAGGCTCCTCATATCTCTTCCAGAAAATCCCATGAACACTAAGTTTTATTCTGTTTGATATCAAAATGGATGTCTACTCCCAAGTCTTCTAGGAGTCCTGCAGGTATGACACAATGGCCATGTGGGATGATCTGGCCATGCCCAGAGGGTCAAGAAAGATCTAGAAAGACAGTGATGTCCCCAAACCCCTGGCTGTGTCTCTGTTCTACGGAATTAGGTGGGTTCCTCATCTTCCCAAATGTCCCAGGGCTCCAGACAAAGTCAACTGCAGCACTGCATGAACCATGGCTGTGAGTCGTCCCGTCCCATCCCTGCCCCCCCCCCCCCCCCCCCCCCCCCCCGCACGTGCTCAACCAGAAGAGGAAATGTTCTGCACATCTCTCGGCCTGCCTTTGTGGAAACCGCTGTGAGATAGTTCTCATCTTGCAGCGTAACTTAATGACTCACAAAAGAATCTATTCATGGACCTTCAGAGAACTCAATGAAATGACTCACACATCTATTTACTAGACTTGATTGGGAATGTTAGGTAAAATCCTTTCCCCCGGGAACAGGAAGTTTTTGATGTTTCTTATCCAGAGGACATGGGGACATGATCACAGCAGGAAGGCAGACTTTCTCAGTAAGGGATGCTAGTAGGGTCACCAGAGAGAATTTTCTGGAAGCAGGATTACTGGTTTCTGTACTGGGCAGCTTTCCCTCGCCAGAACAAGTACTGACAGCTAACTTCTAAGGAGAAAAGATCCATCATGGCTCGTGGTTCTGGGGGCCAGCCCATGCTCAGCCTGCCTGCTCTGTTCTGAGGGCCACCCCATGCTCGGCCTGCCTGCTCTGCATGTCACAGTAGTGATGCATAACACAGCAAAGACCAGCAGCAAAGAGAAGGGGAGAAGTACAAGGTCCCGCAATCCCTCTCCCCTCTTCCTATTCTCTTCTCTTTTGAAACAGAATCTCCTTATATAGTCTAGGCTAGCCTCGAATTTACAGTCCCCCTACCTCAATCTCCCAAACGCTGGAATTACAAGTGTGCGCCATCACACTTACTTACATATCCCCCCCCCCCCGGAAGACACCCCCCAGTGACCTAAAGACCTCCTTCTACACCCCAACATTAAATAGAACTGGAGCCCAATCTTTAACATATGGGTCTTTGGAGAACATTCTAGATTCAAGCTATAACAATTTTTAGAAGGCATATTTGATTATTGTTTTAATGATCAAAAGTAATCAAAGGCAAAGCTGGACAGTATTTCCTTTGTAAATATATTTTTTAGGTTTTTGTTTTAAAGATAGATTTATCTATTTATCTATCTATCTATCTATCTATTTATTTATTTATTATTCATTTTTGAGACAGGGTTTCTTTGTGTAGCCCTAGCTGTCCTGGAACTAGATCTGGAGACCAGGCTGGCCTTGAACTCAGAGATCCACACAAATTTTTTTATTTTATGTGTATCAATGTTTTGCCTGCATGCATGTATGTAAGTACACTACACACACATGACAAGTATGGAGACCAGAAGAGACCACTGATCCCCTAAAGCTGAGTTAAGGGCAGTTGTGAGCTGTCATGTGGATGCTGAGGACTTCTGCAAGAGCAGCAAGTGCTTTTAAATTCTGAGAGCCATCTCTCCAGGATCCTATTTTGACTATTTCAGAGAGACCAAGAGAAGAAGGTGTCACAGGGAACATTAATCAAAGATTTAACCTCTGAGTCTTGGGAAATTGGGCCTGTTACTTTCTTCTTTGGAGACACTAAGGCATAGTGTGTCGATGAGAAGCATAGGGAGGCAGAATTAAATGGGTACCACTATGTGCCTTGCCCCTTTTGAAAGGAGAGGACACCCACCCACCCCCTCACTGGGCACAGCAAAAGGCTCCAAATCCCAGCATACTCTCAACTGCCCATGCTGCTGGCTCCTCCTCTTCCCACTCCCTGAAATCCCAGATCATCCCCCATTCTATTTTTAGAGAAAGAAAGAATCTAAATGTTCTGGCTGGCTTTCACCTTTAGGCCTCCAACATACTGCTCCTCAGTGTCTGGGCATGTCCTCTCCCCGCCCTTGGCCCCCTGTCTCTCAGCCCAAGTCTCCTGCCTCGCTGAGCTCTGCTCCAACAGCGCTTTCTCCAAGAAACATTCCACAGCTCTCTTGTTCAAATGCCTCACTTATGTGACCCCTCAGCACAAAGCTGAAACACAAGAGGAAGTACACATGGAAGGGCCAGACACACATACCACAGAGCAAAGCCAGAAGTCACAAGATGGCTCTCCACTGACTGCGAGGTAGGGGGTTGTGGGGTGTGGGGGTGTGGAGGGGTGGGGGGTGGAGTGGGGGTGGGGGGTGGGGAGGCACTTCTGTGAGTCTATGTTGTCATCATGTCTCTCTTCCTGTGAGGTGCTACCACGTGGAGCTAGCTGCCTGGGGTCTTCAGTCTCGCCACAGAGCCTGGGACTTGGGTCTCAACAGTACACTACTTGACAAAGGCCAAGTGCTCACTTTCTTTCTTGTGCTGACTTGTTTGATGTCAGCTTGACACAGCTTGTCCTTTGGGAAGAGAGAATTGCAATTGAGAAAATGCCCCAGTTAGACTGACCGGTGGTCAAGCTTATGGTGCATTTTTTTCATTAATGATTGATGTGGGAGGGCCTGGCCCACTGCAGGTGGAGCCATCCCCGGGCAGAGGTCCTGGGTTCTATAAGAAAACAGGCTAAGCAATCTGTGGGAACAAGCCGGTAAGCGGCATCCTCCGTGGTCTCTGCCTCAGCTCCTGCCTCCAGGTTCCCACCCGTGTTTGAGTTCCTGTCTTGGTGTCCGTCCATGGACTGTGTGTGACCCAGGATATGTAAGACAAATAAGCTCTTTCCTTTCCAAGCTTCTTTTGGTCTCAGTGTTTTATCACAGCGATAGAAACACTAAGGGGTATTCAGACTGGCACCTTGGTGTCTTCTGTGTCCCAGCTGCTCAGAAGACTGAGACAGGGGAATGAGTTGAGCTCAGAGTTCCAAGCCAGCTTCCACAACTTTGTACCAGCCCATCTCACAAAAAAAAGAGGAAAAATATTTCCTGCCTAAGTCAACAAAAGATATGAAGCTGTGCACTCCAGTTATATTGTGTTGGTTCAAGATGGTAAAATCCTGCAGCCTACAATCATCTTCCTCAAATTGTACACTTATCTGCAAAGGAGGGACTGAATTAGACCTCCTTGGGCTGTAAGAAACCGATGGGCTGACATGGTTGGGAAGATTACAAATCTTCAGGAGTCGTGGCAAACTGTGAGTGTTATATCTGTACATGAGGGATGAGAAAGAGGTTTAAATATTTCCGTCAGTGTCTTTACTCACCATGAGGAAATGAATCTTCACCCTGAAATAGTGGTAGTTAAAGAGCATCCTGGCCAGAGTGGCATCCAGCATCACTGGGAGACATTAGGAGAAATGCAACTTCTCACCTCCCACCTCAGATAGACTGCTGCACGGAGACTGTCCAACAGGCCCCACAAGCTGCCTGGAGAAGCCTGGCAGATGTTTCTGTTTTATACGCACATCTGGGTATAACCACAGATCCGAAATAGAAATACGTTTAATCTGCAAAGGTAAAAACAGAGACAGGAGGGAATGGACAAGTTTAAAGCATATTTTATGAAGAGAAGTTGTAATAAAAAATAATGCAGACAAAGGGTCTAATAGGTTATTTGAATGCGTAAAAAATGGAGACAAGCATCCAGGCATTGGTGGCACACGCCTTTAATCCCAGCACTCGGGACACAGAGGCAGGATCTCTGAGTTTGAGGTTAGCCTGGTCTATGGAGCAAGTTCCAGAACAGCCGGGGCCACACAGAGAAACCCTGTCTTAAAGACAAAAACAAACAAATAACTATGAAAACAAAAAGATGGAAAAACTGGGGACAAAACTAAGGGTCTGGAAGAGAAAGGGCAGAGCACACGCAATAGAAAAGGAAACAATGTTGCAGAGATCAAGAGAAAGTGTATCCAACGGTCTGAACACATGCAACAGACCAGAGTTACCAACTAAACACAAGAAGATCTGGATTGGCTAAAAACAACACAAAGTATTATGTTGGAAGAAGTAAATATACTCAGCGTTTACTGTCTTAATAGTCTCCAAAGCTGATTGGAGGTGCAGTCTCCAACTCCTACTGAGAACCCACCAAAAGAATCATCAGTGGAAGGGAGGTACAAAGGGATCTGTGGTGATTACAAAGAGCTCTGAGTGTGATCTTGGGACTGTGCCAGAATCTTAGTCTACCCAGTGCCGCTGTAACAGAATGCTGCAGACTGGGTGCTGTTAAAAGTACAGTGTATTGACTTTTACTAGAGGCTGGGAAGTCAGAGGTCAAGAGGACAGCACCTAGGAGGTGGAAAAAGCAATGGGGGGGGGGGCAGGAGAGAGCCAAGCCAACCTTTTAATTAACTAATTAATTGTTTTTAGCTTTTCCTCCCTGCCTCCCTCACTTCCTCCTACTCTCCCCCCCTTTCTTTCTTACCTGTATGGGTAGTTTCACCTGCACATGGCATGCATGTGCATGCAGTGCCCTAAAAGTCCAGAAGAGGGCATCAGATCCCTCAGAAATGGAGCTACAAAGGGTTGTGAGCCACCATGGGGTGCTGGGAATCAGACCTGTGTCCTCTCCAAGAGCAGCCAGCGCTCTTAACCACCGAGTCTTCTTTTCAACCCCTAAGAATTAATACTACTACTACTAATAATAATAATAACATTAATAAAAGATTTTTTTTTGAGACAGACTTCAGTGTTTAGCCCAGACTGGCCTCAAACTCCAGTCTTCCTGCTTCAGTCACCCAGGTTCTGGGGTTATAGGAATGACCCACCATACACACACTGAACTCAGCCTATAAAAAGTATTCTCTTTTCAGTGAGTGACCCATGAATTATTTCTCGAAGGCTAAGCAACGATCACTCATTGCTTTCTGTCAGTTCTTAGCTCCAACATTGCAGCCTCAGTGCCAAGTATTAAAAGCCACACTGACATCGCAGGGTTTTCCAGGTCTATGAAGACACAGATGAGTTCACAGTTGGTAGCCAACAAGGTTAGGATGCCTGTGTGTCACCTGTCTTATGCCAAAGGCATTTGGCTCTCTGGAACCGAGAGTATGTGTCAGGCAAAGACAACAAAGCAACTTACAAAAGAGCAAGATAAACAGCAGGCTATGTGAAGGAGATTGCAGGAGCCCCCTCCAGTCCTGGGGGTCTGCAGAAGTCAGCGAAGGAGCTGCGCTAAAGAGGAGAGCTAGTACAGCCCTGCAATCTCAGCACTTAGAGGCCGAGGCAGGAAGATCACAAGCTTGAGGTCAGCCTGGAGTGCTTGGAGACTTTCTCAAAACAAACAAACTAAAAAACATTTAAATGCCTTTGGGAGTTCTCTATTTTAGTTGATAAATGATACTATCTGTATGATGCCTCAACCCAAGTATGAATCGTGGGGTGGTAGGGCCAAGTTAACATGTGCTCCTCAAATATTTATCATGTCCTTTGTGGTGAGACCATTGGACCTTCTCTTTGGGCTATTTCTCAAAAGATGACACGGGCTGGGAAGATGGCTCAGTGGTTAAGAATGCTGGCTTTGACTCCGATTAGTTTCCCAGAACCTACATGGTGGCATACAATCATGGGTAATCCCAGTTCAGGGAGTCCCATGTTCTCTTCTGGCCTCTGTGGTCATCATGCACAAGACATGGCGTGTGTGTGTGTGTGTGTGTGTGTGTGTGTGTGTGTGTGTGTGTGTGCTCGCGCCCGCATGCACACACACATGCACACACACATGCACACACAGACAAATAAAATAAATAAATCTTAAAACATATTTTATAAGAGGACCTGAAAATGACCATCTTTAATATATATAATCATGTACCATCTGTCACTATTAGAATGATGTACACAAAGCCTGTCCACACTGAGGCATCACCTCACCCTAGTCTCCTGCATCTTTACACAGCTGGAATCAGCTGGGATTTCTCAGCAGCTGGTAAAGACAATGGGGTAGTTGGGACCCTTAGGAGAATTTAACTTTAGAGATTAAATCAAAGGGAAAGCTCTAACTTAGGACAGGCCTGGTTCTTAGAAACACAATACGCGAGAATGTGGGCAGCAGTGGTGCTAGACAGGGTATTTAATTTTCATGAGACAGTTTCTATCACCCAAATGAGGCTAACAAGAGCCTTTCATGGAGCTGATGAGAAGATAATACAAAATTGTCTGTGGGACACAGGTCACTTCAGTATGAAACGCTGCCCGCAGGTTTGTATGATAGGGTCTTGGTTGCTAGCTGGGAAATTTGGGGGGAATTGACTAGATCACGAGGACTCTCTTGACTTCACCAACGGGTTAATCTGAGGTTATGAAACATGACTAGTTATTAAATTTTACCAAAAACCAGAGCTCCTCTTATCTTGCTGTGGTCTGGATCATCTACTTGGCAAAGTATGCGTGGAGACATTGAGTGCTCGGTTCACCACTTCTGCAGCATGACTGAGGAAGCAGGAACTTAGGGAGCTGCTCCTTGTTGGAGGAGGTGGGTCTTTTGTGGGGTGCCTTAGGAGGTTTTACCTGGCCCCGGTTCTGACTCTTTTTTCCTATCTGCCATGAGGCCAGTGGCCTCGTTCGTTACATGCTTTCACTGTCATGGTCCTCTGCCTTTCTGTGGGTCTAGATTCATGGATGCTATCTCTGTGATATCATGAGCCAAATCCTTCCATCCCTCCACCCATCCACCAGTCCTTCTGTCTGCCCACTCATCCATCCATCCACCCATCCATCTGTCTGTCCGTCTGTCCACTCATCCATCCACCCTTCTATTCATCCATCCATCCATCCTTCCATCCCCCCTTCCTTGACTTTCTGTTAGGTATTTTGTTACAGAGATAAAAGCTCCGACAGTTTAGTTCTCCATAACCACTAGATCTCTTCACATCCCCTCTTCCTTCTAATGTAAGATATTATAAGTTAAAATTTATTTTGTGTTTCTATAGCTCTACCACGTACATCTGGGGTATAGTGCACTGTTAAATATTCCTGGGAAATCGAGTATCTCTGTCCTACAGTGTGTCTAGATAATCTACTTGGCCCTGCCATACGTAAGTGTTTGCCTCTGTAGCATCTTCGGATGCCCCTGCTCTTCTTCTTAACACTCTTTCAAGCACTTAAGTTACCTTCTCTGTATTCGTGCCTGTAAAATTCTGTCTGTCAGCCTGAAGTTCCTCCCAACTTCTAGTGGCACAGAAGGACGTCTCATGGAAGATCCCACCGTATTCCAACTAAGCGTGCTGGTGTTTATTTATTCACTCAGCAAATATGTCTGAGATTTGGGGGAGGGGATAAAAGGAGCCAAATCCTGAGCAGAGACACATGGCTTTTAGGTCAGAGAGTGTCTAAAGCTCAAAGGTTTCCTCATACCGGAAAGAGATGGACAATGATGCCAGTGTAGGGTGTACTAGAAAAGGGTCTGGGGAAACAGAACAGCCAGTAGTTGCCCCAGAATAAAAGGAAAGAGTCAGACCTGACCTGTGAGGTCCTGTACCACATCACATGACTGCCTTCAGACTTGTGGGTGGTGAGTTCACCGGGAATCCCTGGCTCTACACAAACTGAGCACGGAGCAATTATAGTTTGGTGCAGCCAGACAGCAGAACAAGGATGCAAAGAATTTTCTGTCAGGGACAGAACTGGCCAGGGCTCTGGTTTCCTTCAGGGTCCTGTTATCCTGAAAATGGAGAGGCTAAGGCACCCTATGAGCTGCTACGCCCATGCGGGGGTTGCTGCAGATGGGCATTCTCCAACATTCTGTGTCCACATGGGCATGTGACATCTCTTATCATGAAGATACACCATGAAACATCCAGGGATGAGGGGATCCAGCTCCCCTACAGAGAGAGTGGCTGAAGATAGACAGTGAAAGAAATAGATAAACATGTAAACAGTTGACTGAACACCAAGCAGCTTCTCAAAACAATTCCTTGCCAAGTCTGTTCTGATAGCACCATTTCCATGGTCACTTGGCAACAGGACACAGTAAAGAAAACAGTCAAGGAGCCAGATGCTCCTGAACTCAATTATTTTGGAGGATTTGGACAAGTCACCTACCCTCCCTGGATGTCATTATAATAATCTGTAAACTAGCGGCCAGGAGAGATGTACTATATGGAATGTGAAGGGCTTATTTTAAAAATGGTTGTCAGTGTTCCTAAAGATGAATGGATTTTGTCTTCTCACATTTTTCCCCACATGTGAGCATGTGGATGCATACGTGGGTGCTCGTGGGGGTCAGAGGTCAACAACAGTGTCCTCTTCGATGACTCTCCACTTTATTTTTTTGAGGTAAGTTCTCTCAGTTAACCTAGATCCTAACAATAGGCTGGCCAGTGAGCTCCAGGCATCCATCTGTTTCTGCTCAAGCAGGATCGCAATTAAGAAATAGAAACTGCTCCGCCTGGCTTTCTACGTGAGGGCTAGGGACCCAAACTCAGGTCCTTGTGCTTATCCATCCCACCTCTCCACCTCTCTTGTCTCCTTTTCTTCAGTTCCCTTCCTAACAGGCTTTCTCTGCCTCTCAAGGAACTGAGCAGTAGTGAGGACATTTCACCTGTCCCCACCCTGAGCCTGGAGAAGGCTCCTGTGTACACACGTTTTCCCCACCAGCTGGAAGGGGTTTCTCTCATGCCAAGTTTTATCTCACACGGTCTGCACATTTCTGTTGCAGCCATGTTCTGCCAGACAGGGTCTTATTCTATAGCTCAGGCCTGGACTGAACTCAGCCCCACAACTGTTGGATTATAGGCCTGTATCACTCTGCCTGGCTCATCTCCCTGAGTCTTGTAGAAATAGATTCCCCTAGAGGGGAACCTCACCACTGTGAATTCCTCACCTGAAATCCCATTAGTTAGGACAAACCAACTTGTGCAATGGGAGAGGAGGCTGGAGATCTATACCACACCAAGCCCATTCATCCTTCCCTAAAGCCATGAACACCCTCTTGAGTGAGTAGCCTACATCCCTAGCTGTCCACATCTATATCTCACTGAGTACTTGCTTGGTTCTCATTTCTTCAGTACTATTCTATGCACATGGTTAATGAAAGTACTTTTTCTATTATTCAGCACACCTATGCTCTATTTCACAGCCTTAGAAACCTGTGCCATGGAGGACAAAGGGAATGTTTCCCATGCCCACAGATATAATTACAAGCCAGCACCCAGTGAATGTGTTAGAAAAAAAAAATGGAAGTGGCTAGGGTAGTGGTAGCACATGCCTTTAATCCCAGCACCCAGGAGACAGAGGCAAGCAAAGTTCTGTGAGTTCGAGGATAGCCTGGTCTACAGAGCAAATTCTAGGACAGCCAGGGCTACACAGAGAAACCTTGTCTGAAAAAAAAAAAAACAAATACACACACACACACACACACACACACACACACACACACACACACACACACATTCCTGCATAGTTCCTGATGCTAACTCATGGAGAGGGAGAGAATGAAGGTTGTCCATTCTAATTTCTTATAGAACATTTCTCTGGTGAACATTTTGCTAGTGTGTTTAGCCTAGGCCCCCATGTTACTAAGAAAATTGCAAAAACCACATTCTGTCTGTTTAAAATTGTTCTACTATGTTTATTTATTTATAGTGGTGGAGCACTCGCCAAGGTGGACACGCCTCCGTCAGAGGACAGCTTGTCATAAGGAGTCTGTTTTCTCCTCCCCAGGGATTGAACTCCTGTCTTCAGGAATAAGTCCCTTCACCCTCCAAGCCAGCCCCTGTGTATTCTTTTTCTTACACCTTTATTTACAGTAGATTAGAGGCACTTAAGTGCCATGTTCCCGGTCAAATTCCAACCCTACAAACTCTACCAGCCCATAATAATCACACAGTCACCAAGGTGACTTCCAGTGAGGGGTGAGGGAGGGGATGTCAAAGAGACAGTAATCTTCAGACTTTACTGGAGGTATTAACAGCAAATCAAAACCTCAGCCAGAGGAGATGGATTGCATTGGGTGGAAAATATTAGCTACAGATTAAGAGAAAAAACGACCAATCAAAAAACCAAAACTGAGCTAAGTAAAAGGGGGCAGATGAGTGGAGGAGTTAAGGGAGGGTTTCTTGGGAAGCGCTCTGCTGAGCAACACCGACATCCTCTGCCTGTCCTCACAGGGCTTGACAGAGTGAGCTGGGGTGATGACTTTTTTTTTTTTTTTTTTTTTTAAAATTTGTCAACTTGACAGAAACCTAGAAACATGTGTGAGAGGGAACCTCAGTTGGGAGATTGCTCCATCAGCTGGGCCTGTAGGCAAGTCTGCAGGGGCGTGTTCTTGATCGGTGATTGATGTGGGAGGGTCCAGCCCACTCTGCGCAGGTGGTATGTGGGCTGAGTGGTACAGGAAAGAGGCTGAGCAAGCCATGGGATGCATGCTGGTAAGCAGCCCCCTCCACGGTCTCTGCTTCGGTTCCTGCCTTGGCTTCCCTCAGTGATGGGCTGTAAATGTTAAGCTGAATAAACCCTGTCCTCACCCAAATTGCTTTTGGTCATGGTGTTTATCACAGAGAGCAAGAGAAAGCCAACAGCTGGCCAAGCCATGAACAGTCAAACCCACAGGGAAATGTTTGTGGACAGACACTAGCTTCCTTCTGTGACTTAAGGATTTGAGGATGTTCTAAAGAGGATTCCTGGAAGGGAAGGTCTCACCTTTCTTTCCCAGCTACACTCAGCATGGCCTGTCATCTCCATGGCTTTTCTGAGCTGATGAGAGCCCGTGTAAGAGGTTGTGACTTCAGTGTGGGTTATCTACATCCATTCGTGATGTGCCCATTTGAAGTGAGATTGTCTCTACTTTCTTGAGTGTGTCTGGTCATGCTGATGGTGTCAGCCCCTAGTTAGTAGGCCAGTGAAGTTATAAGTGGTGAAAGGTTCTCTGCTGATGGTGTCAGCCCCTAGTTAGTAGGCCAGTGAGGTTATGAGTGGTGAATGGTTCTCTGCTCAATTTACCTTGGCAAAGAAAAGAATAGGTTCACAACAGGCAATAGCAGTTCAGGGAGACTGGGGGTAGGGCACAACAGAGATCCACTGTGACATGTGTGGAAGGACATGCTCACATCTACCAGGCAGGCACGAAGACAAGGGATGCTTTTGTGATATCGTGGAGTTTTTGAACGAAGTGCAAAGTCTGAGTTGGTGAAAGTAAAACTTCCATGGGTGAACAGGAACGCACATCACAGGCCTCCAGAACAGGTTCCTAGCACCCAGGAGTTCGGTGCCTGCTGGTACCCTCTTCTGGACTCAGAGCAGCTACATACATGCATGTATATACACATGCATGCACACACACAATCTATCCAAATGCAAGCTCTGTATACATTTTCAAAGGACCTGTAGCACAGACAGACAGAGGTGTCAACCCAAAGCCAGAGGTTAGGGCTTCCCACCACCACAACCCAGGCTCTGTGTGCTTAAGGGCTGGAAGCCATGTCTGTCTCAAGAAGCTCAGACTGGTCTTGAACTCGTTGTGGAACAGAGGAAAAACTTGAACTTCTGATCCTCCTGTGAGAGTATTGGTGTGTGCCATCATATCTGCTTTAAGGTGTGCTGAGCTTCATGGTCCACTAAATAAGCATGCTTCCAGCTGAGCCACATTCCAGCCCAAGACTCGTTTTCTTTTTAAACTACAGAACAGCACTGGTTAGCGCCTGAGGAATCTGCCACTCCGGTTCATGCCCCACACAGAGAGCCTGAGTCCGTTCACAACATTTACTGTCTCCCATTCCTTCTCCCTGAAGCCCTCTCAGATGCTCTGGACATAGAGCAAGCCTGGAGAAACAAGGAGAAACATTCCCACGGAGTGTCTCTGGGATAGAAATCTCAGGGAAGACATGGAGAAAGTTAACACTTCCAAGAGACCCACGTCAGACAAGGCACTGTGGCAGCACAACCCAGGAACTAAGAGACATGGATCCATTTCAATAGGGGTTTGATTGAAACACGAAAAAAGTTTCCCAGCCTTCTGCTTGGTTCTAGAAATATTTGGTACATGAAGAGGCATCCCTCACCTATCAAGGGGCATGCAGACAGCCATCGAAGTAGGAAGAGACTGTGGGTAATGGGAAAAGAGCAGTGAGACGATATTAATCACGTCAGAGCGAGGGAGACTCGTGGCAGGCCCACAGCAACCGTGGAGACAGCGACAGGGTTAATGAAAGTCGCTCAGGGCTCAGAGGAAGGTGAGAGAAGGAAGAAGCCACATGAAAGAGCGCCCAGGCAGAGCAGCAGGTGCACGAGGGAGGGGAGGTGGGAACAGCATTAGACCAAATAGGGAGCAGAAGAAAAAAAAAAAGAGTCCTAGGTTGAAGAATCTGTTTCCACGAGGCTAGGTCTGGGAAAAGGTTGAATTGTGTAGCAAGGATTTGCCGTGGGGACAACAGTCACTTCTCTGTCTTTCAGCCTCTGTTTGACACAGCTGACCTTGAAATACACTCTGCTTTTGAATTCTCTTTTCTTTTTTAAAAGTTATTTTTATGTATAAGTTTGGGCATGAACTCGTGTGTGTGTGTGTGTGTGTGTGTGTGTGTGTGTGTGTGTAAGTGTGTGTATGTGCCCATGTATGTTGTGTCCATATGTCTGTATGTGCCATATGTGTATCTGTGTTCACATGTGTTTATGCGTCCATACGTGTATAAGCATCCATGTATGTCTATGTGTCCACATGTGTGTATGTGCCTATGTGTATGTGTGTGCCTGTGTGTGTTCCTATGTGTATGTGTCCACATGTGTGTTCATATGTGTGTATGTGTGTCCATATGTGCATATGTGTCCATATGTGTAAAAGTGACCATTTCTGTCTATATGTGTCCACATGTGTGTTTGTGCCCATGTGTGTGCATGTGCCTGTGTGTGTCCCTGTGGATATGCCATGTCTGTATATGTGTCCACATATGTGTGTATGTGTCTATGTGTGCATGTGTACATGTGTGTATGTGCCCATGAGTGTGCATGTGCCTGTGTGTGTCCCTGTGGATATGCCATGTCTGTATATGTGTCCACATATGTGTGTATGTGTCTATGTGTGCATGTGCACATGTGTGTATGTGCCCATGAGTGTAAAAGTATTTGAGAGGATAGAAAGAAGAGGGTGTGAGATGCCACAGAGCTTTCCACTCTAGGAACAGAATTCAGATCCTCTCAAGTGCTCAGACAGAGGTTTGTCACATAGCCCTGGCTGGTGGGGAACTTCCATCCTCCTGCCTCAGTCTCCCGGGTTCTGGAACCCTAAGCATGAACCAGCATGCCTGACTTACACTCTTCCTCAGTCAAGACCCCACTGTGTCCCCACCTCCTGCTGACTCACCAAACATCTGGAAAGCTTTCTGGCTCTGTTTCACCTCCGGGGCTGAATGCCAGGCACTCCAGGCTGATTTAGCCTTCTCTGTTCTCCTGTACTTTCCCTGTGATTCAGTTCACCCTTAGCTTCACAGGCGCATCCCAGTCACTCCCAGAGCTGGCCTTCAGCTGGGCTCTGCTGAACTCCAAGTTGACCTTCAGTGCCTCAGCAACTCCCTACTGAACACCATGCCCACTTAGGAAGGGTTTTCACTCAGTGATACAGACTAGGAGTGTGTACCCTATGACTTCCCTGGTCACCCTGCAGTTACCATCAGGAGAACGGGGCATCTCAGGCCAATCACACAATGTCCCGGTGTTCAGGGAGCAGCTCAGTTCTATCACACAGCATTCCAACTTTCCAAGCAATCTTGCTCTAGATTGTAAAAAGCTCTGAACTATTTATACTTAAATATTATCTCAGTGGCTGACTCTGTCTGGGACAGGAAATGTGTAAAATCAGCCTAAAACATCTTGGCATGGCAGAAAGCTGAGGATCTGACAAAAAAATCTGTAGGCCACTCCAGAGGAGCTCGGAGCCAAGTCAGAGGTCAGCCTCAGTCTAAAGATGGAAACCCTGGAACAATGAAAACAGTAAGTGCAGAGAAGTAATAAGAAGACCACAGGCATTATTAAACCCCCAAGTCCACAACGACACTTAAAAACCCTCTAGCCAGCTGTTTCAAACAGAAGATCTGAGTTTCCTATGATATATAGAATTGGCAATGGTTAGTTAGCTGATTTCTAATTTTGCTTACAAAGTTTTTTTTTTTTTTAATTAAAACATCTCTAGTAATAATCAACATTTCACTGTACTTGGGGGCTTGACTTAAAAAGAGGAGTATTAATGCTGAAGAGCAACAGGGCAACAGGGATTAGTTAAAGGTGTGACCGGCAAGAAAACGGCAGAGGCACAGCACAGGGCCAGCATGATGTAAAATCCCTGCGGAATGTCTCCAATTTCCATTTAGAGAGCAGCAACCAAGGGTCAGAGAAATGGTTTAGGAAATAATGAAGCAAGATTCAATCTGGGGCTGGAGAGATGGGTCAGTGGTCAAGAGCACTGATGGCTCTTTTAGGAGGCCCAGGTTCAGTTTCCAGCACCCACATGGTGACTGACAACCATCCAGAAGTCTAGTTCCTGAGGATCTGATGCCCTCTTCTGGGACATGTGGTATGCATACCTATGGGCAAAACACCTACACATAAAATAAAAAGAAAGAAGTAAGAGTTCAAGTCTTGCTCCCCATGACTCTAAAAGTTAAGTTGAGGGGCCTGAGAATGTGGTTTCGTGTTCAGTTCTCAGAGCCGTCACCAAAAAAGAATTGAATTCTTAACCTCTACATGTCATCTGTAATAGGACATCAGAGACCCTTCTGGTTAGGAGATAAAGATAGATCCATAAAATAGAAGGAATGCAGTAAGTCGCATTCCTTTCTAAATTGATTATGTGACATTCAAATTGGCTTCACATCTTCCTTTTTGATTGCCTTAAAGCATAACGCCCAGAAAATGTAGAATTACATGTGCGGCTCACACTGTATCTGCTCCAGACTCTTCCTAGTTACGTGTGAACTGCTGTCAAAATTCTGTGCCAAAACCTGTCCTTCAGAAGCAGGGGGACTTGGAGCCCCAGATGTCAAAGCCACTTTAAAAGTACCCCATGAACCCTCCCCACATCCACAGTCCACCCAAGCCAACTTCCTGCTGTTTTTCTACCATCCCACACTACATTCACTCATGTTGGACGTAGCGTTTAATGGCCGCTTCAATTTTTCATATATAGTTTAAAAAAAATAAAAGGTTAGTCTTTAGAGTTAAATATTCAAAGGTGAGAAAGCAGAGGGAGGTAAAGTGTGGCTCTTATGGCTTTCTTCCCCAACTCATCCTTTAGCTCAGTGGTTGCCAACCTTCCTAATGCTGTGACTGTATAAAGCAGTTCCTCATGCTGTGCTGACATAAAACGGTTTCTACTTAATAACTGTAATGTCATTACTGTTACAACTCATAATGTAAACATCTGTGTTTTCTGGTGCTCTTAGGCAACACCTGTGAAAGGGTTGTCCCATCCCTGAAGGGGTCACCACCCACAGGTTGAGAAACAGGGCTCTAGCTGGCAGTTGAAGGTCTGACAGAAAACCTGACAGATGGCAAAAATGGCCCCATTGGGGAAAACGGCACAGTTTCTGTATGTCTCCATTGCATGTGTGGTTACTAATGCAAGAAGTCCACAGTCCTTCTTTATAAGCTCCATGGGCTCATTCCCCAAACCCTTTCCACATATCTGTATACATCTGGCATACAAACATACAGATTTATATAGAAATATTGCTTTTACTTGCAGTAAAAGAACACTACACACTAGCAATGGAGATGTTTAAAATGGGTTTTAGTTACCCTGCGGGAGACAATTGGGTCCCAGCTTTGTTCTTGAGATCCATGTCCTTTTTTGTATAAAAATGTTCAGCTTTACTGTGGAAAAATATAACTGTAGGGGCTGGAGAGATGGCTCGGTGGTTGAGAGCACTGGCTGCTCTTCCAAAGAACCTATGTTCAGTTCCCAGCACCCCACATGGTGGCTCACAACCATCTGGAACTCCAGTCCCAGGGGATCTGATGCCCTTTTCTGGCCACCATAGGCATTGCATGTTGATGCACAGACACATAAAGGGTAAACCGCCTATATACATTAACATAAAATAACTTTTTAAATTAAAAAACTGTAAACACATTTTATTAACTTGTTGGTTGATAATGAATGAAGCATCATGGTCAGCAGGGCATACGTGTAGCACAAGAGAAAGAGTCCCATTGAGAACCCCTGACTGCCTTTGGGATTGACACATACATTTAGAGAAATGACTGGGGAGGCTCTTTATTCGTGATGAGTTTGGAAAACATCTATCTGTGCACAAGCTGGGAGGCAGAAAGGAATGGGGGAATTCAGATAGTCATGGGTTTTGTGCTTTGCTTCCAGGACTCATGGTTTGAATTTGGGTAAGTTACTTAACTTCCCCGAGAGAGCTCTAGTCCCCTAGTGGGCTGAAGTGAGAAGCCCTATGAAGGGCTGCCTGAACATAGGGCCTGATACAGGATCCTAGTCAATGTAGGTCTCACTCAGAGCTCCTCCGCTCTCTTTCATTAACTTGTGCCCAGTGGGAATTGAAGGCATGGCTTCTGTTCTGATGCTTCCTGTGACCACAGACCAGAATCCAGACAAACACAGAAGAGCATTATCCCTGGCTGTGATGGAAGACAGAACTCCCCGATTCAGACAGACAGCAGTGTAAAATGAAGTAAGGACTTTCGATGTGGTCATGTGATGAATGGCCTGTGCAGGTCTGGACAGGATAGGTCTGGGAGGTGGGGTGGGGGCATGCGCAGTCACATCCCAGTCTCCTTTATGGAATTGTTTGAATATCATTGGTAGAAAAGGAGTCTTGAGGTAGAAGGAAGGGTGTGTTGGGGGACAGGGCATGGCTTGAGCTAGAGTATAAGAGGAAGACACATTAATCCAAGCCAGCTGTGAAGGAGTAAACCATGAGTTGGCATCGGATAGAAACTTCTAGAAACTTGATAAAAAGAGGCTTTCAAAAATGCATGTTCCTTTGATGTGGATATTGGTGAGCACATGAGTTAGAATGGATGCAAAGGGCTCAGAGGCTTTCCAAAAGGAACTAGCATTTGAAGCCAACACACTGCCTACCTAGACCTGAGAGTAGATGGCCATGTCCTCCAGATGGCTTCCAAGGCAGAATACAAGAAAGGGTTTGGGATGCCACGCAGTGGTGGCTCACACCTTTAATCCCAGCTCTTGGGAGGGAGTGGTAGGTAGATCTCAGTGAGTTAGAGGCTAGCCTGGTTTACAAAACAAGTTCCAGGACAACCATGATTGTTACACAGAGAAACTCTGTCTCAAAATATCAAAAAGCAGGGACGGGGGAGGCTGGGTATCATCAGAAGTGTAGAGATGGAGCTGGAGAGATGGCTCAGTAATTAGAACACTGTCTATTCGTCCAGAGGACCCTGGTTCAATTCCCAGAGCCCACATCATGGCTCACAGCGGTATCTTGAGTTCCACAGAGATCTGACACCCTCTTCTGGCTTCCTCAGGTACTCCAGGCACATAGTATACATACATACATACATACATACATACATACATACATACATACATACATACATACATACATACATATGTGTGGGCAAAACACTCATACACATAAACTAAAAAGTAAGTAAGCTTTTGGAGAAAGAACAAAGCAGGAAGAAGGGTGAAAGGGTAGATGTAAGGACTGGGAGAAATGGATGAGGGGAAATTGTGGCTGGGATATGCAGTAAATAAACAAATAAATTCAGAGGCGGGTGTCCTACATAGTCCTGGCTGTCCTGGAACTCACTATGTAGACCAGGATGGCTTGGAACCAGGAGATTTGCCTGCCTCTGCCTCCAAAGTGCTGGGATTAAAGGCGTGCGTTACCACTGCCTGCCATTAGATTTTATTCTTTTCTTTTACTTTTTAAAAAAAAATTATTTATTTTATGTATATGAGTGCTCTACCCATGTGTATACCTCTACACCAGACAAGGGCACTAGATCCCATCACATGGTTGTGAACCACCATGTGGTTTGCTGGGAACTGAATTCAAGACCTTCCCCTGGAAGTTAGAGTGACAGGCAGGTGTGCTCTATCTAAAGTGAGTGCTGGGAACTGAACCCAGGTCCTCTGCAAGAGCAGCCAGTGCTCATGACCACTGAGCCATCTCTCTATCCCCTCTAGATTTTTTTTTTGACACTATCCTGCTGTACAGTGTACATGGGGACTTCTTGTTCCTATCTAATAATAACATAGCACCCACTAGCCTACCTCTCCCACCCCTTAGCCTCACTCTTCTCGGCCTCTGACTGTGGCCATTCTACTCTTCTGTGCTATCAATCTCTCCTTGTTTTTGACCATTCATATGAGTGAGATCATTTAGAACTCATTTTTCTGTGCATGACTTATTTAACATAAAGATCTCTAGTCCCATCCATGTTCATGACAGACTTTCCTTTTCTTGGTCAAACTGTATTCCATGGGTCGCAGAATACATTTTTTCCCCTTACCCATCCATTCATTAATGGGCAGTAAGGTTGTTTCTTTTCCTGACTATTGTGGTTGTGATGAATTAAGACTGCCTCTCAGTCAACAGCGAACCTCTCTTGCAGGCAGCTGTGAGGAATGGGCAGTGGGCAGGAAGGGTGTCTATCGCTTCCTTAAGAATGACTCCCACAAACTCCTCCGTGTCTCCTCTCTGCCTCTTCCTCATTGACCAGAGCCTGAGTCTCTAGTGTCTGTGTGGAGCATCCCCTCCCACAAGGATTCAGTCCTGTCGCTGAGATAGGAAAGAAACCAACCCTTAGTGTGTGGGGTGCTGAGATACCATGAGATACCAGGGATCATTTGCCTTGATCTGCCCTCGTCCACGGAGACCAGAGAGGCTTCATTCTACACATGTGCCACTGCACGTATGATCAGATAGGAGAGCTTAGTCACACAACTATGAGGCTTGCAATACTAGAACAAAATATCTAAAGCTATCAGGGATAGTGTCACATGAACACATAAGATAATATGTGTGGAAATACAGTCCACACCAGCACAATTCAATAAACAAAGGATATTCTCCTAACCCTGATGCTGAACATCAGCTAGAAATTAATACATAAAACAACAAAGCTGGGCCTCTTGTGTGCATTGCACAGGAAGACTAACTTTCAATGGTTCACATACCTAAATGTAAGAGCCCAAACTCCAACACTCCTAGAAAAACAAAGCAAAACATAAGAATAAGTCTTCAACCTGGAGCCATAGTTCAGAGGTTAACCCCTGGCTGTTCTTGCAGAGGACCCATGTTCAGTTCCTATCTTGCATACGGCAGCTCACAACTGCCTGTAACTCCAGCTCCAGGGGATCTGATTCCAATTCTGACCTCTGCAGGCATTGCATATACATGGTGCATATGTATAAATGCAGGCAAAATATGCAACACATCAAATAATACGATTTTTTAACTTTTTTTTAAAAATAAGAATAAGTCCTGCCAGTTGGTGGTGGCACACACACCTTTAATTCCAGCACTCTGGAGGCAGAGGCAGCAGATCTCTGTGTGTTCAATGCCAGCCTGGTCTGCAGGACTACACAAAGAAACCCTGCCTCAAAAAGAAAAAGGAGGAGGAGGAGGAGGAGGAGGAGGAAGAAGTTGTCTTTATGGATTTGGGTTAGGCAAATCTTTCTTAGATAAGATGAAGTCAAAAAATAAAACATTTTTGTGATCCATGAGATACTCCCAAGAAAACGAAGATGTTATGTAATGGAAAAAAATAACTGAAATTCATATATTTTCTATCAGATTTGTATATAGAACTAGTTTTAAAAAGTAATAACGGGGCTAGAGAGATGGCTTAGGGGTAAGAGCACTGACTGCTCTTCTAAAGGACTTGGTTCAATTCCCAGCACCTATGTGGCAGCTCGCAACTTTCTGTAACTTCAGTTCCAGGAGATCTGACACCCTCACGCAGGCAAAATACCAATACGCATAAAACTAAAAAAAAAAAAAATTTTTAAAAGTAATAAGTAGTAAAAACAAGAGCAAATAAAATAAATGTGAACAGTCAAATAGTATCAGTAGATATTTCTCTAATAAGCAGCTACAAATATATTCCACAGTATTAGTCAATAGTGAAATTCAAATCAAAACCATAATGGTATTCTATTTGACACCCACTAAGATGACTAAGCTTTTAAAAATTCAGACAGTAGCCAGTGTTGGGAAGATTGTGGAGAGATTTTTATCCCCACTCACCATGACCTTTTGAAAAGGCGTTTTGTAGTTCTTCTAATCATTACATGGAGTTATGGTTCCCATGAGTCTCCGAACAGTGGACAGTCCTCCTGTGGAAGCTCAAGACAGTAGGTTTTAGATTCTTAGGCCCAGGTCTGTAGGTCGCAGGGTAAGCTAAAGACTTACTGACCTCTCCTTTGAAGGTAAAGAAACCAAGGTCTGCAAGGACCGAGGATTCCAAAGAGCCTGGAGTTTATGGTTACCTTTCAGGCACAGCTTGTCCACCTTCTTAGACTGCCCCTCTTTGTGCTGGGGGCTGGCCCAAAGGACCACAGCGATGCTTCTTCCTGTGTGGTCCCAAGACACCAAACATGACCCTGACACTGACTTCATTTATTTTCCCAAATATGGCACACCTTTTTAATTAATTAATTAATGAGGCAGGGTTTCTCCTTGTCGTTCTGATTACCCTGGAGTTTACCATGTAGACCAGGCTACCCTTAACCTCTCAGAGATCCATCTGCCTCTGCCTCCCAAGTGCTGGGATTAAAGGTGTGTGCCACCATACCGAACCTAGAAGGCATATCTTAAGTGTCTTGTTTTACCCACACCTCATTCCCGTGGCTTGCCTTCCATGGCCTCACCTGCCGCACTATCTCTACCCTGCCTCTTTCCCCCTGCCATTATGACAAAGCACAATTTAAAAGTTATCAACGATTCCCTTCTTTCTCCCCTTTCTCTCTCCCTGCACTCAGCTCTTACTCTTTCTTTGGCTTAGGATGAAACCCAGGGGCCCACAGAAGCCAATTAAGCATTTTACCCCTTATCTGCATCCTTGGTCTCTATGGTAATTATTTTCAGATGTCCATTTCAGGCCCAAGGATCTAGTTCTCCAGAAGAGTATTTGCTTGGCTAGTGTGAGGCCCTAGGTTTGATCCCCAGCCCGCAGTCACATCACCATCATCTAGCCACTGAATTCTTATCTTGCAAATTGAAGCTTTTATCTGCTAAGTGGCAGCATTTTGCTCCCCTCCCCACCTCTAACTGGTGTCAATCACACATCTGTCTTCTGTTTCTAGAATACCAACTACTCTATGCCCTTCACAGAAATGGAATCCTAACGCATCTGCATTTTCCAAACTTGCCTGTTGGCTCAGCACGATATTTTCAGGGTTGATCACATCATAGCATGTGTCGGGATGCCCCTCCTCTGAGGGAGAACAAACATCCATCATAGGGAGCATGTGCCCATTTTCCTCATCTGCTTATCCATCAGCAGGCTCTTGGTCACTTCCAGGCTACAGCTCTTCTGAACACGGCTACTATGGACATAATATAGAGACGTCTCTTTGAGACCCGACCCCAAAGAAGAAGGGCCACATCATGTCCTAAGTCTATTTTTAAGTTCTGAGGATTCGCTATACAGGTTTCCATAGTGATGACATCTATTTCATTCACATCACTAGAAATAAGGGTTTTGAATTCTTCACTCACTACCGACATGCAATCATTTTTTGTTGTTAAATAGTAGCCATCCTAATGGTTGTGAAATGGTCTGTTATTGTCTTTCTGGTTTCAAAAAATGACATTTCTTCTTCTGAGAATGTCCACCCTATATATCTATTAGATATCTTAGTGGTTGAAGCTAACCTCTTCATCATTAAATGAATAATTGTTTAGGATCAAAATTTTACATGTTAGGAATTTTATTATTTCTCTTCTGCCCAGCTCTAAAAAAAACAAAAACAAAGCTACCTAGCTCCTCAATTTGAATGCGGCTTCCTTGAGGGTAGGTGACTTAAACTGGTTTTTTTCTGTCAGTGTGTTTAGCCCACATCACCGGAATTACAGGCCTTCAAAATGCCTGCAGGCTGGAAAACTAAATCCACCTCAGGTTCCTCTCAGCTCCATACACCACACTTCTGAGGAACAAGAGAAACGCTTAAAAAAGAAAAAAAGGGGGGGGGGGAGGAAACTATGGTTTTTGGAAATGAGATGTGACCCCCTGGTTGCTTTTTTAACATAGACACACACACACCACTTCAAATCCACAGTTCACACAGCTCTTCATGAGGCTCAGAATGAGCGGATTTCACAGGCATCAACCAGATCCATGAAGATAGTGTTAGTTTCCATCCGGGGCTTTGTTCTGAGGGTGCTGCTTGCTCCTGAAGTGACTTGATGAGCTCTGGGGCTCCATCCTTTCCTGTTGAATGCTTCAGCATCTTCACGGAGAATCCGGAAGGCGGATACCAGCCAGGAAGGATACGCGGCCGGTGTGAAAGTTCTGTGTGATACTGTGAGGGCCTGGCCCAGCAGCCCGTACTCATACACCATCCTTCCATACAGGAGGTGGGATCACTTATGGCTTGGGCCTCCATGTCAGCTCATCACACGTTAGTTGCACGCTGCACAAGATTATGATTCGCTCATGGCCAAGCAGTCAGCATCCTGCTGACAAGAGTGCCAGAACCGCTCTGGCCTACTCACATCTTCCAGAAGACAGATTTTCTTATCATGGTGGGGAAGAGGCCTCCCTTTGGGCACGGGGTGGGGGGGTGAGGGTGGGGGTGGGGGGAGGGGGGATCACAAGATAAAGGCTGCTTCCTCTTCCTCGTTCTCTTTGATTTCATCTCGAGAGAATCTCCAGAGGGAAGTAGATAGGGACAGAGGGGCCATCCTGTTCCTTCCAAGAATTCTCAGGACACAGGATTTCCATCTTAGAAATCACACAGAGCCATGCCACAAGCTTCCACCCTACCGTTTCCACTGGACTCCTGAGTTAGGTGGACCCAGTGGTCAAGTGCACGCCCAACTTGGGAATCTGGAACTTTTGGTTTTGGAGGCGTACTTGATCCTTTAGGTGGGCACAGCTGTCCTCACTGTGACCCCAAACCTCCTGCCAGCGTTCATCCTACAGTGAGCACCAAGTGGCTTGTTTTCTCTTCGTCTCAGAGAGACAGATCGTGACAGGCATTTTCCAAGCCTGGGTTGCAATTTTCCGCGAAGGTTCTGGGTGTTCTTCCTTAGGCACAGCTGCCTGCTGTCAGGGGCTCCCTCCCAGGGGCCGTGTGCTTTCTCCAGCAGTTTTCAAGGGCAGATTCCTGCCTGAAACTTCCCTGTTACTATAGTTGGTTTCTACGTTCATTTCTGTAAACTTGACTCCAACCTAACAGAAAAACATGGGGGTGGTTGTCATTGGCTTGAAAATACACTGAATTAGGGTGAAAATACCAACGTGACGCCTAATCTTTGCCCCTTCATCCACCCACACGTCTGCGTCTCAGTACTGAGATTGTCTGGGATGGTGACGGGGACATTAAGAGTGGAGGGGTCAAGGGCGAAGGATTCAGAATCAGCTGCACTGGTTGTCTCTGCCATCGGTTGTGTGACCTTGGATAAATTCTTTGACCTTCCTGGATATGGAGTCATAACTTCCATAACAACTGTGCAAAGTGAGACTTCACTGATCTCATGCTGGTTTGCATCTTGGATTATTTGGTCCCTGCACTCTGGGCCACAGCAGCTTCCGCACTTCCTGAGTAGATTAAAGGCATTCCCATCAGTCACCCAGTTTTACTATGGTTATTTCTGTCACATGAACTTCTACTCCAGCTTCATGGTTTGTTTTCTCAATTCCTGCAAGTATCTGGTTCAATATTTTTCTAAGTCAGCCTCCTTACGTCCCTATTTGATCATTTCTAACTCTTACTGATATTGGGGGTGTCCTATAGAACTGGACCCATTTGTGAACCTCTTCACACTAAAACACCAGCTCCCCATCAAGAATGCTGTCCCTTTTGCTTACTATTACCCTTAGTATCTATGGCAATGCCTAAGATATCGATACCTGAGATGGGTGTGTTGAATGAGTATATAACAGAATATGCAGTTACAGCAAACCCAGAAATCAGGATATCAGTTACTAGAGGAAGCTTATGGGAAGGATGTTTAGTGCATGCAGATTTTGAAATGGCTAAAGTCGGAGATAGGAAGATGGAATGTCCAGTGTACATACATGGAAGAACATAGTGTCTTTGGGCCTAATAAGTCTTCAGCTTAATTGAAAATAATCATAAAGAGAAAGAGGGGAGGGCCAAGTGTCTGAAGGGCCTGGTTTTCTACCCCTGGAACCTCCCTAAAAGGGTAATATTCTCTTGGTGAGTAGAGAGCAATTGAGGGTGACCAAGTGCTCAGATGAAAGGCAATGGCATGGGCAAACTGGGAACAGGATGGATCCGTAAATCAGACGCCTAACCGGATAATGAAAAATATTGCACAAACTTTTTGAGTGCAATCAGTCTAGTGGCTTAGGGGAAACAATTTTTATACACAAAATGACTTTTTGTAGATGGTTTAGGTCTCCCTCATTTTTCCAGTACTAGAGTTTGAACCTGGGTATTGAACCTGGGTATTAAGCTCAAAACTACTGAACCTCAACCCCACAAAAGGTTCTGGAACAGGGCCTAACTAGGCAATGCAGGCTGGCCTCAAGTCTGTGGTCCCCCTGCTTCTGCTTCCTGAGCACTGGGATTATAGGAGTGTACCATTACACCAAGCAGAACATAATATTTTAAAATTAATTATTGCTTAAAGTTATCGTTGAGATCTATGCATGTGGTTTATAAAAATTTATACATGAACTTCCTGCTTAGAACTGAAAATATTCTACAAGGCACCTTGTCATAAAAACCCCTCAAATCCAAAATCCATTAATACCTCTGGTGCCAAGCATATCAGATATGGGATGTTCATCTGTTTTCATCGGGATTAGTCAGTTCTTCTCATTCATTATTGGTTTTTCTGTTATTCTTCTGCTCTTTAGCAAACATTGATCACCCCCATGTTCATAGGGCTGATCAATGCCAAGTGTGAGCCAGCTCCTCCTCCTCCTCCAAGCTCTCTGTCCAGTGAGGTTAAAGGAGGGAAATTAACAAGCAACGAAGATCGCTGTGTGCAAAACTGTGCTCCGATCAGAAGGAAACAGGGGGGTCAAGCCAAGGAGACCCTATGAGAAGCAGGCTTAATTAATGATGACCAGATGTGGTGAGGGATGCTCCAGGGCAGGAAAAGTGGCTGCCCTACTTTATCCTTTATGCTCCCAACAGTTACCTAGAAGTGGTTAAGCATCCAGCCACAGAATTGACATTGGTAGGTTATTAGAGGGTCTTGCTTTTTAAGTTATTTTCCCTTAAATTTATTTGTCTCCTAATTAAATATCTCTTTCTTCTTCCTCAGGCCTGGTAGCCCTGGACTAACTAAAGGATACCTGTCTGCTTTACTGAAGTTTTGAATTATTTTATGTATATGGGCATTTTCCCTGAGTGTGCACAATATATGTGCCCGGTGGCCAAACAGGCAAGAAAAGGTTCCAGATAGACTGGAACTGAAGTTACAGGTTGTAGTTAGCCACCGTTTAGGTGCTGGGAATTGAACCCAGGTCCCCTGATAGTAGTCAGTACTCTTAACTGCTAAGTCACTTCTCCAGCCCTATCACCCCAGTCTACTCTCCCATAGCATATTTCTGGGTTTTGCCTTATATTCACATGTGATTACAGGTCCAAACAATTTTCCCAAATTAAAAAAAAATATATTATGTGCATTGATATTTTGCCATGGGTATCCTCAGGTCCTCTGGACCTGAAATTACAGATAGCTGTGAGCCACCATGAGGGTGCTGGGTATTGAACACAGGTCCTTGGGAAGAGCAGTCAATGCTCTTAACCACTGAGCCATCTGTGCACCCCCTCTTCCCAACTCAAAATGCAGATAGATATCCACATCAAGGAGTTAGACAAAGGCAGTTAGTGAGCAAACATCAGAGGCTCTGCCCCTCACTTTCTATCGCCCAGTGGGCTCAATTCACCATAGAGGAAGGCTGAGGGGACCCTTTCTGGGCTATCACCCACCTGTGGGACTTACATGCAGATGTGGCCCTGCTCTACCACGGCATTGCTCTGGCTGTTACCTCTGAGACTGGATGTCGTCTGTTCTTTTACCAACACACCAAAGCATCAAAGTTCTCATGACCTTTGTAATCCTGCCGCCTTCCCTGGAATCCCTGTGTAAGAGGGTGTTTCCCACTGACTTGCCCTGTCTAAGCATGCCCTTCCCACGGTGCGCTCCCTCCAATACACCTGCGTGCGGCTGGCACCAGGTGCAGCAGCATTGGCTGTTTGTCCACCACTGCATACCTGTGGGCTGTCGTCAGTTTCCAGAGGTCAAGAACTATGTGTTTATCCATGAATTATTATAAAGTAAATGCATAAATAAGCTATGTGAGAAAGCATGCACAGAAATGGCACCTGTCCCGACCAAGTGATAATATGGGGAATTTATTGCTATTAAAGGAATATTTTACTTTAAACAGTTACTGTATTATTGGAGAAGTGGTGTGTGAATCCCATATAGAAGATTCTAGGTTAATCTTCCTGGCCTCTCATGTCCGTTTAGAGCCTTCCACTATGACTTGTTGCTTCTGTATTTACTCAAAGGGTTTTGTCCTATGAAGCGCCACTATGAAGGTCTGGTGCCTATATTCCTGTGCTCATGCTTCCCTTCCTCTCTGGATTCAGCCAATTTGAACTTGAAGACATTCCCTGGAGCTATTCAGCCTGACAGAAGCCATTTTCAGGAAGGACCTGGGTGAGTGGAGGGTCCCACTGCGCTGCCTTACAAGGTTCAGTGGGGTTCCTGACTGCTGAGCTTTGAGCGGGAAGCTGCTTTCTACATAATGAAATTTATGCAGTAGTGCAAAGAGTGTGGGGGGGAAATTAGCCTGTTTATAGAAAAGAGAAATGGACATGCTAGCACATAAACAAAAGGTTTCTATATTTAAATCTATATAAATATAGGTGTGTGCGCGTGTGTGTGTGTTTGCGTCTGTGTGTGCATATGTGTATGTGTGTGTGTGTGTGTGTATGTGTGCGTGTGTATGTGTCTTTGGAGGTTTTTGGTTTGATTTGGTTCTTTTTAAAACAGTTTCACTTTGTTGATCTGGCTGGCCGGAGGCTCACTTCTGTAGACCAGGCTGACCTCAAACTCGTGGAGATCCACCTGCCTCTGCCTACTGACTGCTGGAATTAAAGGTCTATGCCATCATACCTGGCCCATATGTGTCGCTTCCAAAAGTTATTCATTTTTTGAGATTGTAATTACACCATTTTCCCCTTCCCTTTCCTCCTTCCAAACCCTCCTACACACCCTTCTTTATTCTTTCAGATTGACAGCGGGCTCAGCCTGTCTGGTGTTACTTATGTGTATGTTTTCAGAGCAGGCCACTTGGTATCAGATAACTGATGCTGTGTTCTTTGCTGGGGAAGACTGTTTCTCTTGCTCTCAGCATCCCTCAGCTGCCTGTAGTTCTCGCTGTAGGGCTGAGGCTTGTGGGCTTTCCCATCTACAGTACACGGTCTACTGCTGTGGTCCCTACTCTCACATGTGTCTTAGACAATAACAACCCGGTTAAAATGGTGCCACTAGGAATGAATTGCTTTGTTCTTTACATTTTTTTTCTCAATATGTTGTGACAGAAATAATAAAGAACAAACCCAGTAACAAACCCTTCTGAGGGTTCATCAACATAAAGCAAATGAGAGTTTTTTCTTCTTACCAACCACAATCTACTTTGTTGAAGCAAAGAGAAAAACCTTTGCAGTTCAGAAATGGAAAACACACTAAAATTTAAATGTCAAATTAGCAAGTACAATAAGTCCCACTACTTAGCATATGCCTTCAATTTTTCATTGATCACCTCTAAACTTTAGAACCCAGAAAGCTAAATAGCATGAGGTCATTTTAAAGATAAGACCCAAGGGAAGCATGTGATTGGTTCAAAGACTAGCAGCCAGAGATAGGAGGGGCTGGGAATCAAACACAGCTCTCCTGGGCACTGGAGTTACCCCTCCCCACCCCCACTCCCCATTGCCTCCAATTTTAAAATAAAGATCCACCTGTCCTGCCGAGCAATGAGGTTTCTTTAAACAAATAGTTCTCGGTGTGCATGCACTGAGAAAAGTCTGAATATGTGGCCATCAGACTTGACTGCTAAGCCCTTTCTGGGAGGGCAGACCTCCTAGCTTCAGATATGTTCAGTATTTCTGTTGTGTGGATCTTCTAAACAATGACCATAAACTGTATTGTAATAGCCAATATACGGAGGTTAATGTCATTAATGTGTGTTGGTTTGAGGCAAAGTGTCGACAATTCTGCTGAGGCAGCAGTTATGTCTCCTTTCCGGCTTCACTGCCGTAACCTTTGACCTCTCTCCTGCAACCAGGACTTATAATAATTCATATGTCAGAGGTTTTGTAACAGCCTCAGAAGAAAAGAGACTAAACCCAGGCTTCTAGGTGATAGCCCATCACCTAGACATCACCATCAGACAAGACCCAGGAAGCAGGAACTGAGACAGAGGCCCTGAAGGAATGTGGTTTACTGACTTACTTAGCTTGCTTTCTTATAGCACCCAGGACCACCTGCCCCGGGGCGACACCACCCACAGTGGGATGGCTTCTCCCCCATCAATCATCAATCAAGAAAATTCCCCACAGATTTGCCCACAGGCTGATATGACGGAGGCATTTTTCTTAGCTGAGGTTTTCTCTTCTGGGATGACTCTAGCTTG
The DNA here is from genome assembly GCA_033318265.1 of Phyllotis vaccarum. Classification (NCBI taxonomy): domain Eukaryota; kingdom Metazoa; phylum Chordata; class Mammalia; order Rodentia; family Cricetidae; genus Phyllotis; species Phyllotis vaccarum. The sequence continues at coordinate 139,234,879 of JARWLC010000009.1, read as the reverse complement.
TGACAAGTTGACAAAACATTAATCGCCACAGCTCCTAAGGACAGGCAGCCAAGCAGGTTAATGCCCAAGTGACCACTAAGCCCCAGTCTCTATCCTCACGCCAGCCCAGCTCTGATATCAGTTCATGGAATACTAAGAATGCTAAGCCCAGTACGGAGGATTCCAAACCCTTTGATTCCACTTCCCACGAGAGCTGTGATTTCCCAGGAAGCCACATCCGACAAAGATTAGATCATGTTAAAGAATCCTTTGTTCTTTTCATCAAGGCATTTAAAAAATGGAGATAAGTCAAAACAAAAACAGGAGCCCCATGTGAACAGAGACGTCCCGGGAGAGAGCAGAGTGCTTAGGGGCCAATTCTGCATGGCAGGCCTCCCGCGCACACCCTGAAAAACTGCAGGCCACCCCCCTTATGTCATACCCCATCTAAACCTCACTTCTCTCCTCTCCCCACAGAGCACTGGGACCAACGGACTATATTGTGATTCTACACGGCAGGGCAGACCTCTGTCAAAGCAAGTGACATGCTTTTGTGTTCAGGGTGCCATATGAAGAAACCACCGCAAGCCACAGAAGCACACCAAAGATAGCAGGAGGTAGCGTGAGACAGATGAAATGCCACTGGCCAGACCCGGGGAAAATGGCTTGCTTCCCGATGCTTCTCTAACACCCACCCCCAAGCTTCTCTTGTAAAATAAATAAATAAATAAATAAATAAATAAACAAATAAATAAATAAATTTTGTCTTTTACTGTGACTTCCGACTTATTCCTGGGAACACCTACTTCCTGGAGGAAGTCAGCCGCAAGCTAAAGAGGGGAAGGAGAAATCGATCTTCCTCTGCAGGAAATAGAAAGCTCCCTGCTGTCCCCACAGCTCCTTCCCTTGAACACGTAGCTGGGGAAAGCGGAGTTGAGGTCAGAGTTAATTAGCAGCCTCGGGAGAATTCTCCTGCTCAGGATGCCGAGGTAGAAGGGGCAGCTGGCTCGAGGCACGTAGGGACTGAAGTGTCCTGCTGAGCCGCTGACGACAAATGGCCTGCAGGCTTGAGGTGAAAAGGGGAGTGCTGGCATTTAAGAGAGGAAAGCAGATAACACACGTGCCTGTCTCCTCATCGCCTAAGAGGGTGGAACACACAAATGACCCGGCCTGCCCTGTAGACCAGATACACCCGCATACTGTTAAATACTGTTAGCAGCCTGTTAGAAAAAACCCGAAGACCAAGGAATAACAGTCACTTTTTTTTTCTTTTTTCTTTTTTAAATACAGGCCTTGTTATGTAGCCCCAGGCTGGCCAAACTCTTAGCTTCCCTACCTTGCTGCTGACTCTCAAGTGCTGGGCTTATGGGAGTGTGCAATCATCCCTGGCTTATTTAATCTATTTTGAAGTCACAACAATATCATTAAGGGACCAGTCTATTTTCTTTTTAAATGTATTGATTATATATGTACATATATATGATTATACATGTATATGCATGTATGTATGTATGTATGTAATGTAGCCTCCATGTATTGTCTGTGTATCATGTGCACATCTGATATCAGAGGCCAGAAAAGAGCATCAGATAGGGTCTGGGAACCAAACTCAGGTCCTCGGGAAGAGCAGCGATTGCTTTTGTTTGGTTGGTTGGTTGGGTGGGTTTGGTTTTTCTAGACAGGGTTTCTCTGTGTACCAGCCCTGGCTGTCCTGGAACTCAGTCTGTGGACCAGAATGGTCTTGAACTCACAGAGATTCACCTGCCTCTGCCTCCCAAGGGTTGGGATTTAAGGCATATGCCCCTGTTGCCTGGCTGCAGCTAAGCCCATGGCTATTTTATTTTGCAAGTGAAAGGAAGGTGTGTATGTAGAAAGAAAGACGGAATTGAACCTAAAAATAAGAGTGATTGTGTATGGCTGGAGTGTCAAGGCCTGAGTGGACTCCAGGAAATAGAAAGAAGAGGTAAGTGCTAGAATCAGGGTTAGGGGTAGTAGAGAGAAGGTGAAAAGAAACACTTCACCTTTAGTGGGCATGCCTGGGACCAGGAAATCTTGTCCGGATCCCCTCTGTGGGGATACCAGTTATGAGGTACAGAGAGGGACTGGGATTATAGTTATTACAGGGACTAGAGATGAGATTTCACTGGGGTTCTGCCTGATGCCAAAACCATGCACACAGTCACAACCACTGTTTTATCACCAAGACAGAGAAGGACCATAGAACAACCTGAGAGAGAACAACCCAAGAAAGCTGAGAGCAACATGCAAATGTCAAGTAACCTGAGACTGAACCTGTCAAGGACCCAGACATCTTGAGAGGTCTTGGCTTGTGCCAGGCCATGCATATTCTATGTGATATGGTGGCTTGAGAGACGTACTTTAATATTTTGGCATATTGTCTTTCTGGGTGTGGTACACCATTGTTGCACATGCAACACACCCAGACAACATTGTGTGAGGCTTGTTGCTTACCTGGAAACTCACAGCACCAGGATTGAAATGAACTAGTCAGAAAGGGTTCACCCTGCCCAGGTATCTCCCTGTAATAATAACCAGAGTCCATTCTTATCCCCAAGAACTTTTGCAGGTAACAGAAAAAATACAGATGGCCTTTAAGTACACACTCTGAAATAAGACCAACCTGGTTACTTCCTATTAACTATGAGTTGTAGAAAGCAGTGTATGTGTTCCCAAAAGGCGGTTTGACACAAACTCCTACATTCTTCTCATTAAGAACTAAGAAAAACTCTTAGCCAAAGGGGCAATTAATAAAGTGTCTTTGGGGTCTGGAGAAATGGTACAGTGGTTAAGAGTATGCATTTATCCTTCTGGAATATCTGACATCTATTTCCAGCACCTACACCAGGCAGCTAACAACCACCGGTAACTGCAACACTAGGGGATCCTCTGCCTCTGGCCTTCTCAAGCACCCCTCCCCTGCAGCATGCGCACACACACACACATACACACACACACACACACACACACACACACACACACACACACACACAATTAAAAAGAAAACAAATATTTTTAAAAGAAAAGAGTGTCCTCTTCCCTGTGTGGTCTGCATTCCTCTGCAGCCTGGTCTTCACGCTCTGGACATTCTAAGTATACTGCACTGATCTTGTCATGCATGTCCACCTGGCTTCTGTCACCATGACAGGACATGCTCCAGCTTTAAGTTGGATATTTACAATCCCACTCCTGAGGACTTTTGCCCCCACCCCATCCAAGCTCTGTTTGGAGACCCACCTAGACACCTGTTACAGCTTCTGTCAGGGAGGGTATTTCTGTTTCGAAGGACCTGTAATTCTGAGAACCCAGGGTTCTCACCAGCTGTTGTCAACATCTTCCTATTTCATGTGTTCAGTCAGGAAGTTCCTTTTGACTAGAGGGGTGGCCTCTCCATTTCCAACAAGAGCAGAAATGCTGGGAGTGTGTACATGCACAGCTCTATTATAGATCTTCTGGGCAGAGCAGCTCAGGGCTGGGGCCACATCAGCCTCAGTGTTTGTGAGTTTCCTTAAGACGCGCCCAGAAAAGCTCAGCTAGGGCTAGGTCCTTCTGAGGAAGCCATCCAAGTAGTAATGACATTAGGACTCAGTTTAGGATATTTAACTAAATTATGAGTGGTGTGTGGCCAGGCAGGATGCTGGAGAATTTGTGGTGTTCAGTCCTTAGACACTCCTTAGAGTGTCTCTATGAACAGGTGATCCAGGGTACCTTCATTCACAGGTGAAGAAACAAACATTTAAAAGTTGCCATGGTAACCTTTAACCATATAGTGCAGGGCATCTTCAGCAATCCTAAACTGAAACTTTGACCCCATTAAACAATAACCCTTCCTTTGCCTTCCCTGGGATCCAGTAAACACGACTGTACTCCCTGGGCCCTGTGATCTGATCGTCCCGGGCTTCTCTGAAGCAGCTGATATCAGGTAGCACCTGTCCCCCCACCTCCATTTTATTTCACCCTTATAATAACATCAAGCGTTCTCTGTAAGGCTGAGTAATATTCCCATTGTGTGGACAGCTGGCATTTTCTGTACAGAGCTAGGATTTTAATCTAAGCGTGTGAGTCTACACATCTTGGGCTCTTTCACGTAAGGAAACTACACTTCTGTCAGTGCTGTGAAGGTGCTGTAATATCAGAGTGAAATGAAACATAGGGGCCATTGGGGCTCTCCACATTTGAAACTGAGAGCCAAGGTCAGAGAATCTACAGACTCCTTTTTTCTGCTTTTACATTTCTCAGTGGAGCACACTACTGTCTAGAATCAAATGGCTAGCTGCTTCTCACCCTTCCACCGACCACACCCACCCCATGACAGCTTCCCACCAGCCTCCTACCCCTGGCACACCCTGGCTTTTCCTCTTCTCCAAGTCACGTACTGAGGCCTCCAGGACATCACCCACTGCATCTAAGTAGGTCTGAGACCTCACACTCCCCAGCCTTCCCTGTTGCTCAACTTCCCTTCCTGGTAAGCTGGGTTACTTTCCTATCACTGGGTCTGAGGCTGGGTAACCTGTACTGTCTCAGGCCTGAGGCTGCCAAGGACAGAACCGCCTCCCCACACACAGCCTGCTTCATGACTTCCTCTCCCAGGTCCCATCTACATCTGGGGACCAGGCCCTGGTGACTATGTCACTGTCCCTCAGACTCTCCCTCTAGGCCCTCTGTTCTCTTGATGAATCTGTAGTGTTTCCTCTGCTTGGCTGCCATTCTGTGATGCCAAGTTAGCTCCGTCCCACTCAGAGATTTCTACCACTGCCTATCCCCAGCCTCTGTTCTCACCAGTACCCTCCTAGTACAGTCTGATCCTCACCCACACCCTCCTGGTAGTTTGGTTCTGAGCAGGATTATTTTCTTTCTCCTCCTTGTACCCCTTAATCCATTTCACCTCACCTTCAGCTTCTGGACATTCATGGAGACAACATCAGAGCCTGGACACCCTTCTCCTCCACTGCCTCTCCCGGCTCTACCCTCCCCGCCTCCTTTAGGTCCTTAATCTGAATGCAGAGTGATTGTGACTCCACCCATTGTGTTCTTTGCAATTTTTAGGCTTGTGAATTTTAACACAATCCACCTATTTCTTTATTAATATGTTTGTATCATTTATAAGCTTTTTTCCCTAAGGTGATGGATATGAGAATTATCCAGACTTGATCGTTGTACATTATAGCTACATGTAAAATCATACCATAGCCCATGAATATATACAATTATCACGTGGCAATTAAAAGTCATTTCCAGGGCCTAGAGAGATGGCTCAGTAACTAAGAGGACTCATTGCTCTTGCAGAGGACCTGGTTCACGTCCCAGCACCTATATGGAGTTTCACAACTTTAGTCTCAGAGACTCTAGCGCCCTCCTTTGACCACTGTGGGCACTGCATATCCATAGATGCACATCTAGACAAGTCACTGACTTATAAAATGAGATAAAGTCAATCTAGTATAAAAATTTTAGCAGGGTGGTTATACACACCTTTAATCCCAGCACTCGGGAGGCAGAGACAGGCAGATCTCTGTGAGTTTGAGCCCAGTCTGGTCTACAGAGTGAATTCTAGAGTACCCAGGGCTACACAGATAAACTCTGTCTCTAAAACAAAAACAAAGAAACAAAATCCAAAATCCAAACAAACAAAAAACAACTTTAAAAGTAATTTTTTTTCCTGGGGTGCTGGGGATAGAATCCAAGTGACTCATGTATGCTAGGCAAATGCTCTATCTCTGAGCTATCCCTTAGGCTCTAAACAGGAAATCAGGTAAGAGGGGGCAAGCTAACCTCACAGCTGTTTCTAGCCCAAGCGAGTTAAATAGCAGTAGTATTGAGGAAGAGCAGCATTGGAAGGATTGTGACTGTCTGGATACTGATCAGTCCCTGGGTAGAATACAGTATGTTTTGGGGGAAAAAAAAAAAAAAGCTTTCAGGCTCAGTGGTTATGAGCACTTACTGGTTTTTCAAAAGACTAGAGTTCAGTTCCCCCACATTTCACATCAGGCAGTCAACGAACACCTGGAACTCCAGTTCCAGGGGGATCTGTCACTTCTGTCCTTCATGGACATCTGCACTAACACACAGGCAAGCATACACACACACACACACACACACACACACACACACACACACACACACGCCCTGCACACATGCATGCACGCCCACACACATTCTTGAGCATACTCTCCACCTCTCCAAACAAGCACAATAAATAAGCCTTAAGAGAAAATTCAAACTGTGAGAGAAACATCAGATAGTTTGAGGGATGCTACGTAGGTACACTCGGGGGTGGTGCCTAAACCTGAGGCAGTTTCCTATCCTTGGCAGACCCAAGTCTAAGTAACTCCTAAGTGAACACCTGGAGGGAGCCACTGCACTGACAATACCATTGCCACAAAGCCTTTGCAAGGCATGTTTGTACCTAGAGGGTTCAACTTCAATCATCCTTCACTCAGCAGACATTTGTGCGGTCGCACACATGCAGTGTGTGTGTGTGTGTGTGTGTGTGTGTGTGTGTGTGTGTGTGTGTGTGTGTGTGTGTGTTCTCCTAAGGGATCATGTGGCAGCAAGAATAGAATCCACCCATTTTTAAGGTTCTCAACACCCTTCCTTCTTTCCATCAGAGAAACAAGTCTGACCCTCAGTCATTTGAAGATACAGCTGGCATCAAGCTCCTTGGCTTCTGAACTGAGAAAAGATGGTCAATTTCATGTCAGATAAAAAAAAAAGTGCCAGGTGACTTTGCCACAGTGGCTCAGGCTGTACCTCCCATATGGGAAGGTCTCAGCCCCATACCACCCCCAGTTAACGCTGTGTAGCACTGAAGCTTCAAAATATAGTTAAGAACTTTTTGTGAATGCATTTATTTCCAGCAAGAAGTGAAAGCACCCCATCCTCCCCCCATCCTCCCATCCCACCCCCTAAATAAGAAAAGTATTTGTGACATTTACCCAATGAGAATATCTCATTGATTGTAGCTAAGTGTTTCTACATTCTGTTGAGTAGAATGATTTGGGCTTAACTAGACTAATCACACCTATCATTTAGAGCCTATACTTTGATTCACCTATTTGTGAATCAAACTGTCCTTTTTGGCCTGTGGGGAAGTGTAGTGGAGACTGCAGGGTGATTATATGTCTGTGCCTATATCCACCAAAAAAAAAGAGTCCCCGGTGAGTCTGTTCTGAATCAGGCTCTGACAACTGGGAAGAGGTCTGATCTTAATGTCTGGGCACAAGGACGAGAAGATGGCCATTTACAGTTCTTCAGCTGATGCTCCGCCGTGGGACACCCTCACTGATGGCAACATTCACTGCCATCTCCTTCAATTGAATGTTAAAAAATAGTGGGTGGTTCTGGGATAGCTTTGAAAGTAGTAATAACAACAACAGTGTTGGACCTTGAAAATATGGGGTTTGCTCTGTATGTTGCACACTGGTTCATTCAAGGTCTCTCTGCCACATAGGAGGAAGGATGCCAGCCTTCTGTGTGTGGAGGGGGAAAAGGAGACGGGAACAGCCCCTAGGATTTCTGGGTCCTGCCTTCATTTCCACTGCTGAGATAAAATGGCCCGACAACAAGCAACTTAGGAGACAAAGGATTACTTGGAGCCCACAGTTCCAACTTACACATCTATCATCTAGGGGAAGTGAAGGCAGCAGGAGCTTTAAACATCTGGTCACATCACATTCATAGTCAACAGAGAAGAGGGACATATGCATACATGCTCACTGGCTGGCCCGGTTGGGCTCAGTTCCATTTCTCCTGTCTTCCAGAGATCTGGAGTTCCTACCTACCTAGGAGATGGTGCTGCCCACGGTAGGCTGGGTCTTCCCACTATATTAACATAATCAAGACATTCCCTCCACAGACATGTCCACAATGTAGACAGTCCCTTACTGGGACTCTTCCCTGGCAATTCCAGATTGTGTCAAGTTGACAGAGCTTTCACAGCACATCGGTTTATTTCTAACACTAACACACCATGCCAAGAACTCTCTAGTGCTTAGGGCATGCTGCCTCATCCACCTTTCATCAAGGTCCTGAGCTGGTTACTTGTCTGGGAATGTGGAGCTTGGATTGTGGCCCCCTAATGGCTGTTATCCATGTTACCACACCATGCTTTACTAGTTTACTAGGCACAGTGACCCAAGGTCTTAAGAGCTTCAAAAGTTCTTCGTCTTATATTATGTCAAGTGCTGGATACTAAGTGGCCAGTTTTGTCCCTCTCAACTTTAGATGCACTACTACTGAATTCGTCAGAATCTTTGGTTTAGGTTCTTGTCCCAAGCATGGCTCTCTTTCATTTATCATTTATTTATCCAGATTTTTTAGATTTATTTATTTATGTGTATGGTTTGTCTCTTCTGTTTTGTTTTGCCTGCGAATCATGTATATACAGTACCCAAAGGAGCCAGAAGATGGCATGAGATCCCATGAAACTGGAGTTATATAAGACAGTGAATCACCCATGGGTGCTGGAAATTGAACCTGGTTCCTTTATAAGAGCCGTTTTTCCTGCCCCTTATTCATTCACCTGCCTATTCCTTAGATTCTCTCACTTTGTCTCATGAGCTACAGTTCATTCCTCTATTCAGTGGGTGTTTTGGCTGCTTTCCATTGTTAAATGTGAGGAAGGCTACTTCTCTTGGGCACTTCCTTTTTCCACAGGATGGCAAGTCAGGCGTAAAGAAGTGAAGTGACTCACTAAAACCTTCCAGTCAGGGCAGCCCACCCAGGACTTGAGCCTAAACCCTGAAGGAAGGAAGGAACGTCCCTCCTTATTATGCTGCTAAAAAGTTACTCTGCCCACTCCGTGCCTCCTGGAGAGGAAAATCTTGTAGGTTGAGTTAATTAGCCTTTCAAATAAAATCATGTTTCCTCTTGGATACGGTAACTATTCACTCCCGTTTTAGAAAGTAGCATGAAGCTCAGCCCAGCTTGCTAAACACATGTTCAGACAAGCAATGTGAAATGAACTCATATGTGTATGTGTCACACATAAATATATAGTTTGTGTGCATGTGTCTAGCAATAATATAGAAGTGGTCATGAATCTAGAGGGAGGGGGAGGGTCATGTGAAGAGTCGGATGGGGAGAGGAAGGAGTAGGACTGACATGCAGTACTCATGAATGAAATTCTCAAGAAGTATTATTAGTTTTATTTGTGAGGCCATACACTCCCCCAGTATGGTTTCACATCTAGAAACTGTTTAGGTTTGTGATCAAATTCCCTTTGTGGATAGAGGAACTATGTGTTTATACATTTTCTTGTTAGCCCAGAGTTCAAAAGGAGAGGTTATTAGTTCAAAACTAATAAAATGTGAATCACTAAGCCTGCCAGAATGTTCCTGAAAACAAGATAAGTAAACTCTCTTCAGATTAAAAATAGATCCGACAGAGAAAACATACCAGCAAACCCAAGAATCTCTTAGCATATAAACTGTAAATCACAATTTTAAAAGCAGAAATTGTCTATTTGTGAAGGATTCAGGGGTTTAATGGGAAATAGGAAAGAATGTAGCCTGTGTTGTGTTTAACAGGGCTTCTAAAACAGGCATTTAAATCTTTTTGTTTTACTCTGGGGCACTAAAAATTGTAGACTTTGAATTTCTATGAATTTTGGATGTGGTCTGGGTAGCAGGCTAGCCTCTGCCATGTCACACACCCCACTGGTACCCAGGGACTGCACTGTTTCTGTTTCTGCTCTCCCCTCCTCTATTCCATGTCATTGACCATTCTAGGGGCTTCTTGTTTTTCCAAAAGCTATATTTAAGTTGTTTTTTTAAAATATGCTAATAGTGTGTGCACATTTTGTGTGTGTAAATGCAGGTGATTGTGTGGAGGTCAGAGAATAACTTTCTGGAATAGGTTCTCTCTTTCCATCCTAATGAGATGGGGCACCTGATTATTTCTGCCACCTGCATAACCTAGGATAATTGGGCCTCCAAGTGTGCTCATTCAAGTATATTCTGCCTTTACCTCAAATATCCCAACAGAATTCTGGGATCACAGCCACATCCAGCTTTTTGAGGGTTCTAGGAATTGAATTTAGGTTCTGAGGATTTCACAGAAAGCATCCTGACCCACTGAGCCCTCTTGCCACCTTTCCAAAAGCATCATTTCCTATGTGTGTTTTTAGCTTTCTAAAGATTGAAGAGCAGAGATGTTTGTGCTGTCACCTAAAATATCAAACATAAATACTTTCAAGTGGATGAAACAACCTTACATGCAGTTTAGGGTACCAAACATTGTCAGAATCTTCATCTCATTCACCTCCCATCTTTTGTGTGTGCCTCCCCACTTCTGTACAAAAACACTATGTACATAGTTAAGCTGGGATACATAATCAAGCTGGGATAATCTATATCCATGAGTCAGCATCCCAGATCTTGTATTTTCCTCGAAGCAAACCTGACAAGATACTTCACAGGGGGCATAGATACTACTAGACTTCCAGGTCAGCAATACATAGAAGAGAAGGCTTTAAATAAAGAGTACATTTGTTGAGTGATTTCCCCCAAGGAATCCTGAGGACACAGTGCAAAACTCACACCTCAAAATTATCCTGCTCTAGGTCAAGGAAACTGGGGTCCTTATACATCAGTTCCCAAAAGTCACTGTTTGAGGGCTGAAGAAGGCAAATGGGGAGATAATCCCTCAGCTTTGTGGGTGCTCATGCTTGGGGTGATTGACTGGTACTTTCTTGGGGCACAGCTAAAGCCCTAAATGGCATGGGTGGACTCAGCGTGTATGCTGTTCTTCTGTGTTCATGTAACACTAATTATAACCCAGACACTTCCTGGTTGCCACAGAGTCTTTACACTTCAGGGATTAATTTCTGCCAGTATCTCACAATGAAATCATAACTCACCTAGTTCTTTCATATTGGATGGTTAGGTTGCTACAGACTAAAAGAGGCACCCTGCCAACAGGTCCCTTACTTGTTTGAACCCCAAATCTAAATGCAGGGGACGGTTCTGATATTGGGAAATGGAGTGCTGTGTTCTTAAAGATTTGGGGAGTTAGGTTTTTGTTTTATTTTGTGGGACAAGCTGAGCAGAAACTTGTGTGAGAACCAGGAACCCAGGGAGTGTGTAACATACTTTGTTATTTAGGGTGATGGCTTAATCGCTGGTATGGGATCACGAAACAACCGTGCTTTGTTCTTTGTTTTTTTTTTTTTTTTTTTTTTTTTAATCTCTAAATTCTATCTACCAAAATTTCACATGAGGGCAGTGATATAGGGCATGTAGATTGTAATGATTCCTGGCACATAGTAGCCCCCATGTGGTAAACCCAACATGGCGCCGGCACAGCACAATGCAGATGGAGGGCATGCTGCTGGGCATGGCTACTTAAATCTGTGCCCACCCGCTCTCTTAAAAGGAGCCACCCCGTGAAAGTTCTCTCTCTCCCCTCCCCCCCTTCTCTTTCTCAGCAACTCCCCTGAATACTCATGTGGCATTTGGTAGCGTGTGCATCTACATCTCACGAGCAAAACTAACACGGCCTTTGGTGAAAGGAATTGTCTAGGAATGAAAGTGTTAGGGACTCACTGCCTTTCTGAAGAGCTCCTAAGTCTCCTGCATACGGGGTTATTGGACCCACTCTTTGCACAACAAAGTCAGGCTCTCCAACCAGGAGTCAAGGAGAAACTATGCTTCTGGAATGTCCTTCAGAGCCCATCATCCCCAGCAACAAATTCTGCTCAGTAATTTACTTCAGACAGCCACCTGGACTGCTCCCTGGGCTTCATTCTTTAAGCAGAATTATCCCTGAAGCAGAAAGAAAAATGATCTGTCTGTGGATCAGAGCCTCCCTCCCATGAATCCCTGCCCTTGACTCTGTGTCATGCCCAGAGGATCCCCTTCTAGGAAGAAGTGGCCAGACACGGGCTGACTCCAGTGAACGCACAAAGATCTCTCTCCAGCTCTGTGTGTGTGTGTAATATGTACACATGTATGTGCTGGTGTGCATGTACATATGTGCCTATGGGTGTCCATGCACGTGGAAGCCAGAGACTGGAATCCAGTGGTTTCCTCAGCCACTTCCTTCCCATCTTAGTTTTGGAGACAGAGTCTCTCATAAGCCTGAAATTTACGTGTTGAGCTAGGCTGCTTGCCCTGTGCTTGGATTGTAGGTATGAACTGCTATGTGCAGATCTTATTTATATAAGTTCTGAGGGGACCAGCCAAGTCCTCCAGCTTGTATGGCACTTTACTGATGCATTGTCTAGCCTTCCCTGAAGCCCATTAGTATGAATCAGTCCTTGTTGTCCTGTACCTTCACACCAGCTGTAATAATCGTATCACACTGATGTAAGATCCCGGCACTAGGTGTGGAGGCATGCACGGGCAGTCTCAGCCCTTGGAGTTTTAGCAGGAGGACTGTACATCTGAAGCCAGCCTGGGCTACAAAATGAGAACTTGTCTTAAATTTTTTTTTATTTTATTTTTTTATTTATTTTTTATTTTTTTTTAGTTGTTGGGGGAATTATGTGGGAAAACAGAAGGAGGCAGATGGAGACTTCTATAATTTCTGTTTGGTTTCTCTTTAAACTCAAAACTGATTTTAAAAGGATGTGTGTGTGTTCACATTAAATCGTTGTCCAAATGAAAAGACAAACATTTACAGACCTTCTGCAGAATTCTTGAAACTCCACAAATATATCTGCATACCCTGGGGTCCTCGAAGGGTGTAAGAAAAGTTGTAGTGAGCTTTTCTGGAAATATGTCCAGGCCTCTCTGTTCTAAATATGGAAGCCCAGCTCTAGACACATTCTAGGGACTGCCTCCAGACATATTCTAGGACATTTGCTCCCACCTTCAGACAGGTTCTGGGCTATTCGTCTGTCCCTGCACCCCCCCTCAAACCCCCACATACATACTCTAGACATGTTCTGGGATATTTGCTCCCGTCTCCAGACAGGTTCTGGAACTTTTGCTTTTGGAGAGCAGTCAGAACACACACTCTCTAATTCCAATATTACATAATTCCAGTTTATATCAACCTCGAATTAACTTCCCTGTTCTGCTTTACACTGGCCCAGGGGAGGAACAACAACGTGCCCAAACTTGTAGCTCTCTCTAATTTTTTTTTCTTATTCCCACAACCTTTTCCAACAAATTCATTTAGCTGGCCAATTGTCGATTTGGGGTCCTGGGAAAGAATAAGGGATGAACTCCCCTGTTCCAGCAAACCCATACTCAATTCCTTTCTGCCAGCCAACCGGGCAGCAACATGAGCTAAGGGCCACCACTGTGGCTCCGTTTTATATTTTGGGCTAATCCACTGGACTAACTGTTCCCTTAGAGAAAAATCTTAGAAACCTTATCTCCTTATTCCCTTTGGGCCGTATTTCCTTTCAGGAATGCGAGGCTAGGACTCAATCTGAGAGTGAACTCTTGTAAAGTCTAAATGTTTTATACGCTGTTGCAGTCACATGGATACATACATCTATCTTTGTTTTCTTTCAGTGGGCGGCATTGGCCGTCCTGTGTTAACATCGCTGGCTTGTGTTGATAGAATCCTTTGGATGGTTTCCAGCCGTTTCGTTCATTCCAGTAGAATTCTCAGACTGGAGGAAGAGTTGCTTCCCATTTGAAATAGAAGCTAGGTCTTAGGGACGCGTGCGGGGACACAGAGGAGCAACAGACTTCGGGAGCTGGATTCCCAGTCTCTCTCCCTCCTAGGTAGCAATTCTCTTTCCCCTAAACACTTTATTTAAGACGACCTTCAGAGAAGATAGTAACCTAGAGGCGCGGCTTTGCATCGCCACCTACCGTCATATTTGAGAACTGCACGAACATTTCAAACATGCCCCTAACCACAGAAGGGCCTCCACTCTAGAAAGAGGAAATTATTGGGATAGAAAGAAAGAATAAAATGAACACTCACATATTCTCGGTAGTAAGCCTGGAGCATGAGTCACTAATGGAAACCTATTGACCTATAATTTTAGTTTTTTACATTTTATGTGTATGAGTGTTTGCCTATGTGTGTATATGTACCACATACATCTCTGGTGCCGTGGAGGCCAGAAGCAGGCGTTGTACCACCTGGAACTGGAGTTCCAGATGGTTGACAGCCTGCCACATAAATGCTGGGAGCCCAACCCAGGTCCTCTGCAACAGCAGCGAGTGAGTGGTCTTAACCGCTGAGGACCTTTCTACCCAAATTTCTAATTTTAGTTTCCTTAAAAAAAGAGAGAGAGCTTAGAAAACATTGCAACCACAGTCAGTCAGCAGCCTGAAAGGTCATGATGTCTTCAATATGATCTTATAGATTGTTCTCAAACTGAATTAAGAGCAGTTGTCTGACAGCAGATCTATGTGGAGATGTGTTTGATTTTATCATAAGTCTTCTGGAACGCCATTATAAGGTTAGCCTCATGTATCTTGGAAAACATTGGCACTCTAAAAACAGACAAAACATGCCTCCCCGAGTTTCTCTACTTTTTGGTGACTTTTTTCCCCCATACTTTGCTAATTTCTAGAAAGGGTGGGTGGGTTAGAGTCGGGGGGCTTCCGGGAACTTCTCGGAACAAGAATGATGAGGCTGTTGTCCAGTGGGGTCCCCTGAGAATCATGTTTGGGAACAGGCAGACCCCATGAGGTATATTATCTTTGCCACATTTTTGCTGCTTTGTGGGAAATTTATTTTGAATCTTTAACAAAGCCAACCATGTTTATCTGAAGCGCTGAAAAACTTTAATAGTTTAAAACAAAACTTTTAAAAAATAATTAAACCTACAATGAATACTGAAACATGAAAGTCAGACAGACTGTTACCTTAACAAGAAAGGGCTTCCTAGAGATCAAACAAATGCTGTTTGTTTTATTTGCTAATGGCAAATAACAAGTACTTTCACTTTAAGGGATTCAGATGGTTATTGAAGGGGCCTAGAAGTTTCTATTGCTCAGCTCCCACCAAGACAAAGTTTTCCCACACCTTGTCCTCATAGAACTGAGAAACCTATCCTAAATGCTTAGAAGGTCGCACATGATTGGTGCCACTGGTATGAACACGCCTTATCCAAAATGATGGGGGAAGGGGGACTTCCTGGGCTCTCCCCTCCCACCCACCATGGCTAGTGCTTATTCAGTTCAGCTCTGAGAACTCACTGGTTACACAGGTTGCTGTGTCCTTTGCTGACTGAAATGCTTCCCTCGGCTGCACCCCATCAGATGAACTGGCATCAGTAGGGTCTTTAATAAGCTTGGTTGAGAGCTATAGTACTCCGGACATACTAGCAGGTGGATCTCTGAGAACTGAAGGCCAGTCTGCTCTGCATAGCAAGTTTCAGGCCAGTCTAAATCCTGTGAGTGGATAAATTCCACCAGATCAACTTCTAGACTTGTTTTCTTTGGATACAAACCTAGCTTTGGATCAGCGAAGAGAATGCTCTTGAGTTCTTTTTATTTAAAAAAAATGTATCCCACGTGTCATATATAGGCTTTAATCTGAATTCCAGGGCACTTCATTTAACCCTCAGTACAATTGACATTATCTAGCCTGAGTCTATGAGGCTTATTTCAATGTTGATTTCATAGTTTCTCCTGAGCTCTGGCCTGGGGGCGGGGGGGGGGGGGGGGGCTGGCTAATTCTAAATGAGGGAGACCGACCCACAAGACACCATGTGCTATCTCTGTGGGAAGGCTGTTTGTGACTGGTCACATCCTGATCTGCCAAATTGTGAGTGACTAGACAGCTGCAGCTCCAACCCCACAGCTCCAGCACAGAAATAGAATTTTGGGTTCTTTTAATATCCATGTTATCTAGATAAAGCTATATCTGGGTCGTCCCTGACAGGCTCTGTGACCCACCGCTTTGTTTCTACAAACTAAATATAGAAACATGAAGGACTCATTTATTTTTTTCTCATGTGCATCTAAGCATACAAGGAAATCAGGCTGTGTCTAAAAGAAAAATAAGCCTTCGGAGTTTGCGGTCAGCAGTTCTGAAGTACAGGACTTGCTGGGATCTGAGAGCAAAGGATTGAAGCCCTTATTTATCTCAGCTTCCGTGAGTGGAGTTTTCCATGGTCAGGGAAAGGAGAGCATTTGTTGTACATAGGCTGGATGTACTTCTGGTGTAAAATAACCTTTAGCTTTGTGGAGATCCCCCACTTTAACACTGTGGAAGAAGAAGAAAGTGTAGCCCCTATCCCAGAACCCTCATGCTGAGATAATGGCTGTTGGGGTGTTTTCTGGGAGCTCTGTCTTGCCTGATGTGACTACAGTAATTATTTTAAATGTGTGTGACATTTTGATGGCTGGGCCACATCACCCCAGTACTGGGAAGTGGAGAGAAGAGAATGGCTTTGTATTTGGGGGGGGGGATCTACTCAACTGTGTGGCCATTCTGAGGAGGATGGCATGATTTCTGAGTCACCGTATCTTCATTATAGGACCTGGCTGACCCACACAGACTACTCCTGTAGAAAGTTTATAAAAAAATTGATTTGGGATTCCTTACAGTGAACAAGAGGAAAACCAAATGAGATTAATTCTTCTTTCACATTTATCTGGGGGGGGGGAAGGGGAGTCAAAGCCAGGCCTCATATTGGAATTTTTATTTTCTTGTTCGTATGATTTTTTAAAAAATGAGTGTGTGTGTGTTCACATAGCATATGCAGGGTATACATGCATCTGTGTTCACATGAAGATCAGAGGTTGTCTGTCTAATCTTGGGATAGGGTTTCTTACTGAACCTGGCATCTCTGATTGGCCAGCTTCAGGGATTTCCTCCCTCCCTCGATCCTTTCTGCCCCTCCCTACTCTCCTGTTCCTCCCTCTCCCACTCTCTAGCCTGATGCCCTAATTCATCATAAATATTGGATCGTGGTGAATACAGACTAAACTTGGATTTCCCAGTTACTCTCTTTATCAGTCAGATTGTATCAACAGGTTATAAAACTCTAATTAAGTCCACAGACCACCGGTATGCAGGTCAAGTCCATAGACCCTGTGTATGCAGCAGAAGGAATTCCTGTGTGTCCATAGGTATTTGATGGATGTTGTTTATCTTGTTTGTCATACAGCATTAAAGCTTGAACACTGTTCTATTTTTATTTGTAACCGGGAACTGTGACCTTGGATAAACTATTCATTCTCTAAACTGCTTTTGTCAGAGTGTTTTAATTAAAGCAACAAGAAAAGAAACAAAAACTCTTTGTTACTTGATGGGTGTGTGTTGTTCCCATAAAACTGGAACCCCATGAGCACAGAAAACATGTCTGCAAGCCCTGCACTCCTAGAAGCTAACATGCTAGACACTTTCATCAATAACTATTGGTAAATCTAAATAATAAAGGAATTATTCAGTAGTAAAAGAATGGAATTATTGCTTAATGCCATGAACAAACAAGCTTATTTGTATAAATCTAAACCATCATATATATTAATTTCCCGCAGACAATTGCTCTCAACCTATAGGCTGTGATTCCCTTTGGGATTGAATGACCCTTTCACAGGGTTCACTTAAGACTGTTGGAGAAAACAGGTGTTTACATTATGGTTCATAACAGTAGTAAAATTACAGTTATGAAGGAGTGACAAAAATAATTGTATAGTTGGAGGTCACCACAACATGAGGTACATAGCATTAGATACATAGCATTAGGGAGGTTGAGAACTACTACTCAAGTAGTTAGTTGTGATGTTACTTTTTCAAATGCCAAGTGTAGATTATCCGAATGCAGTGTGCACATGAAATAGAGATGAGAGTGTAGAGTTAAGCACTTTGGAGTTGTTAGTAGAGCTGCTGAGCTTTTAATGCCTTTCCCACAGGCATTGAAACCAAAGAGATGTTTTACACAAGTACATAAACCTGACCCTCTACATCTGGTCACTACTAGAATTAACTATGTTCATGCATTACAATGACTTTGTACTATCAATATAACACATACTCACCATGTCTACTTAAACACATATCTTCAGAATGAATAACAAAGATGTGAGTGTCAGCAAGATAAATAGCAAAAGACTGATGCTTCTGTCACCCCGAAGACCCATACCATTTGTTCAGCTGGTCTCTTTATGACTTTATGAGTCATAGCCACTATTATTAAAAGGTTAACTCCTGGCTTCCTCAAATATATACATATCTGTCATATGAGAAGAATGTAAGTAGCATTACTCTGTGGCAGGGAGACAATACCTCTCCCCGATACTCTAAGATACTATAAACTATCAAAATAAAGGCCCAGTACAAAGAATGGGTAAACATTTCTTGGAGTTGTTGGTCAGTGAGTTCCCATAGACCCCTCCAGACATTACAGACTATTCCAGTGTTCTTGGTTGCTTCCCAGAACTCAATGGTAAGACCTATTGCTGAAGATACCACATACTTGAATCAGAGAACATGGGGAAATGAAGCTGGTACTTACCTGGAACTTCATCCCTACTGGCTAGTTTTAATAGCACTGGAAAGTTCTATGTAGCTACCAGAGCTGAAAAGTGATCATCATTCTTACCAGCTGCAAACCCTGCAAGCTACAATAATGTCTGGCCAGGCAAGGTATGCCCACTTGTGCAGTAATGGCACAGGTGTCATATGAGCAACCAATCACTTTTTTGTTTGGATTTAAGGCCCACTCAAGACAGAATTTAGGTCTGGTACCATTAACAGGACCAAGAACATATAGCTAAGTTGGTCAAGGCCCTAGTGAAGACAATACTGCTTTTGCTATTATCCTAAAGGACATGGTAGTAAATCAAATCCTAAATATTCATCATTCTACTCACAGATGAGTGCATCTCTAAACCCTTATTATAGAAGTCTCTTTTTTGACAAAGGTGAGGATTGTGGTGGTTTGAATGCTAATATCTCCCATAGCCTCATATATTTGACTATTTGGTCCCCACTTAGTAGAACTGTTTGGGAAAGATTAGGAGGTGTGACATTGTTGGAAGAGGTATGTCACTGTGTGTGTGTGTGTGGGGTGGATTTAAGGTTTCAACAGCCTACCCTAGGCTCAGGCTCTCTCTGTCTGCAACTTACAGATCAGATGTGGGCTTTCAGCTACTACTACAGCACCATGCCAGACAGTCTACCCCAACGCTCCCTGCCACGATGATCTGAAATAGCCTTCTGAAATCGTAAGCAAGTGCCCAGTTAATTAATGCCTTCCTTCCTAAGTTGCCTTGGTCAAGTGTGACATCACAGCAACAGAACAGCAACTAAGACACTGACTAATACAGTGACTCCACTACTTTTCAACATCCAGAGAATAAGAGAATTTGGAGTACTTAGCCCTAAGTAAGAAACACACACACACACACACACACACACACACACACACACACACACACACACACACACACATACAAATAAAATGTAATCTAAAAAAGAAAAGCTGGGCATGGTGGCATAGGCCCTTAATCTCAGCACTTGGGAAGCAGAGGCTAGTGGATGGATCTCTGTGAGTTCAAGGCCAGCCTGGTCCTGGTCTACACAGTGAGTTCCAGAACAGCTAGAGCTGTGTTAAGAGATCCTGTCTCAAAATACCAATAATAATAATGATGATGAAGTAAAACTAAAACACTGATGAAGGAAAGTACACACATGTACTTGTCAGAGTGGAAAGGGGATGTAAGTAAATGCAGGAAGGAGTACAGTGAAGAAAACATTATGAGTAATTTATTAATAAATTTCAAATCTGAGGAAAACAGATCCCCCAAAACACACAAACAAAACCAACTTAAGACATTTAAACTCTGAACTTGAAAACATCAGCACCAGCATGGAACCCAGAGAAAACTGCCCGGCCATGCTATTTGCATAGGCTCTGTAGTTTATGAAGAACTGCTTCATATGTTTGCTGAGTACCTTATCACCCTAATTACTAACACAACATTATCAGTGGTTAAAAGATTTCCCACAAAGGAAATACAGGTGGAGGCAGTTTTATAGGCAAGTTTCCCAAGATTCCAGGAACAGATAATTTTAGTTCTAAGCTCTTTCAGAGTTTGTGAAGAGGCAACACCTGCTAAGCCACTTAATGAAAGTGTGGGCCTTCATGTGACAAGGGGGTGATCCAACTCCAATCCTAATTAGTAATTTCAAGGCTTAAAATAGTAGCAACCCTCCCTCCCTCCTTTATGTGTGTGTGTGTTTTGTGAGAGAGAGAGAGAGAGAGAGAGAGAGAGAGAGAGAGAGAGAGAGAGAGAGAGAGAGAGAGAGAGAGAGAGAGATTTTCAAGGCTTCAGGAGTGAAAGATTACTGCAGTATTAGAAAACGTACATTAACAACCTAAAGAGAAAAAAAAAGTATGGTTATTTCAAGACAGCTTTTGTTTTGCATCCTGGAAAAACCCACTAGTTGTTTATAATAAACCAAACAAAAGTGTCTTAGTTAAACACAGACAGGGGGTCTTAGCATACATAATAAAGTGCATCTTTAAAAATACTTCCCATGCACAGAATGCTTCATAAACCAGCTAAAAGAATTTCCTTTAAAAAACAAGGAACAAGATGAGGACATCAATTCTCACCACTCCCAAAGCTTTGTGGCGAAGGACCAGGCATGGCAGAACTCTGAATGCAACAACAAAATAAGGGGGACTGTAAAACTTGGAAACAACAACAAAACCCCCAAATAAACCATCGTTATTTATTGTTCAAAGTGGTCTACATGGAAAACTCAAGGAATCTTCCACAAATGATAAGAAAATCTAGCTAGGGCTGTGATATAGCTCAGCCAGTGATGCATTTGCTGATCAAACATGATGATGGGAATTTGGACCCCCCATGACCTGTATAAATGCTGAGCATGTGTGGTAAGACACACCTGGAGTTGCAGCATTCAGGAGATGAGACAGCGGGATCCCCAGAGCAAGCAGGCTAGTAGAACTAGCCAAATCCAAGAACTCCAGGTTCAAACGAGAGATTGCCTCAGTGAATACAGTGAGAAGAAAGCTCCTGATGGCAGTCTCCAGCCTCCAGAGGTACTGGTGCCTGCATGTACCCATGTGCACACTCACTTGTGTGTAAATATAACCATGTGCCACACACATGGGGGGGGGGGAGGAAGGAGGGAGGGGAAGGGAGAGATCAGCTATGTAGATGATGAATGAACAAAGGTCACCTTCGTTTCTGTATATCAGCCAAAAGAGATGCAAATTTTCATTTTAAGAGGGCACCACTTAAATACAATGTAAGGTGTCTAGGAATGAATATAACAAGAATATTTTGAAATTATCACTACAATTCTACGAAATTTTACTGAAATGCACATAAAGTCACACTAGCAAATGGAAAAGCACATAACATAAACAGAGATGGTCTCTTCTAAAAATGTCAATTTCCCCCAAGCTCTGTAGATTCAACATTTATATGAAAAACCCAAGTCCCTGAGATAGTCCATCAGACATCTAAGAAAGTCAAATCTCACCCCAGTAGGTAGGAGGGGATATTATAAAGTTGCTGCGTTTACTAACACAGCATAAAATTTCACCCAGAGATAGACAAACTGATGAGCTGAATACAAAGGGGCTGAGGCAAAGCTGGAATTACAGCTCAATGGAGAAAACAGCAGCTTTCCCAATAAAAAGCACACCAGAATAATTCATGTGAGAAGTCAAAAGAACTGGACCTCCACATCATCCCCTGAATGCAGCCATGTGTGCACACTGTCACAGTGGGTGCAACACAGACAGGAACTGTGAACCTTTCTGAAGCAAAATACTGGTATGTTTGATTATATCTAACTTCATAACATTTCTTTATCAAAATCCTGTCACTGAGGGGGCTGGAGATACAGCTCAGTGGTTCAGGGCCTGTTTAGCATCCTTGAGACCATGTGTTCAGTCCCTAGAACAAAAGCAAAAACTATCAGTGATTTAAAGGTATGACTAGATAAATCACAAGAGGAAAAAGGTGCCAGCTTATAACGGAAAAGCATACTCTATGACAGTGCAGTCAGAAGTCTCTGTCCCATCAGAAACTATCAAATACACAGCAGCCACTTCGCAGATAACTGACTTGGAGGCTTGATCCAACTTATAAATGCTCTGCCAGGAGCTCAAACATATTACTGACTGGCTCTTAAATTAACCCATGTGGCTTGGTATCTTTCCTCACTACAGCATTCTTATCTTGCTTCCTCTGTGACTGCTTCTCTGCCTTTTCTCTTCTCAGAATTCTCCTAGTCTGGTTGCCCCACCTCTACTTCCTACCTAGCTACTGGCCAATCAGTGTTTTATTAAAACCAACATGAGTGACAAATCTTTACAGTGTACAGGAGCATTATCCTAGAGCATGACAGTAATAATTCTAAAGAACAAAAATGAAATCACAATGATACAATTTTATATTGGACAAATAAACAAAAATATAAAGATTGAGTGAGACGGCACAAATGTGGAGACACAGAACTGAGTCAGCTGAAGTATGAATTTTTTTAAAGTTTAGTTATAATTTTGATATTATTAAAAATAAAAAAAACAACCCTAGAGACCTGATAGAGGATTCTCAATAGAAGTGAAAGGGCTGATAATTGTTTAAAGCATTCAACATCATTGGCCACAGGGCACAGGGAAATGCAGATTTAAACTACTTGAGAGTCCATCTTATCTAAATTAGAACAACTCAAGAAAACAACTGATAGGCAGAGCATGGAGGTGTGTACCTTTAATGCCAGCACTCAGGAGGCAGAGGCAGCCTGTGGGTCTGAGGTCAGTCAGCCTTGTCTCTATGTTAAGTTCCAGGACAGCCAGAGCTACATAGTGAGACTGTATCTGAAACAAACAAATGACAACGACAAACAGTGACAAGGATGTGAGGACACCATAATTTGTAGGTGGCATTTTTCCTGTTGTAGATGCCTGCTCCCAAATAACCAAAACAGAGACTTACTATTACTCATAAATGCTTGGCTGATAGCTCAGGCTTGTGACTAGTTAACTCTTACATTCAAATTAACAAGAAATTAATTACATTCCTTATTTATGTTTTCCCACATGGCTCATGGACTGTTATCTTATTTTCTACATGCCTTGCTTCCTCAGCAGCTGACTCAGCCCTTCTTCTTCCCAGTATCCTCAGCTTGATTATCCCACCTAACTTTATCTTGCTCTACTATAGGCCAATTAGCTTTTTAGCCAATGAGAGTAGTATATATTCACAGTGTACAGAAGAATTATTCCATAGTAATAATTACTGTTGGCAAGTGCAAACTGGTGTAGGCACTATGGAAATGAGTGTGGTGATTCCTCAAAAAAATCTAGAAATAAGGGCTGGAGAGATAGCTTGGTGGTTAAGAACACCTATTTTTATAGAGGTCCCAGGTTCAGTTCCCAGCACTGACATGGTAGCTTACAACCATCTGTAACTCCAGTTCCAGGGGATCCATTTCCTCTTATGGCCTCTATGGGTATCAGGTATGAACATGGAAGGTGAGTAAACTCATAAACATAATATAAATAAATCTAAAGATAAAATAAAAGACCTTTCATCTAGGAATAGAATAACACCCAGCCATACCATTAATATATGGTACCCAAAGTACTCTGTATCTCACACAGACAATTGCTCATTCATGTTTATGCCCGCTCTAGGAAATACAATTGGCCTGCAGTCCATCAGCTGATGGATGGTAAGGAAAACATGGTATATATGCACAATGTTACTTTATCTAGCTGAGAAGAAAAATGAAGTTATGATCTGCATTTGAATGGTATGGAGCTAAAAAGCTGAGTGGGGAAACTGAGGCCCAGAAGACGAACAGCCTCTTAGTGGATCCCAGCTTTCAATTTCCAGATTTGTGTGTTATACTTAAATACTAGCAGAGTCATGGAGGTTAGAAAGGGGTCACTGGAGTGGGGATGCCTAGAAGAGGGGGTGGTAGAACACAGGTAATATGAAAGCAGAGAAGGAATACGGGGGTGGAAAGTTTTGATAGGAATGAAGCCGAAAAGAACACTGGATTGAGGTTAACCAAAACAGAGACTGAAAAAAAACCATATGGAAACCTATGATCTTGTAGGTCAATTAAAAAGTTTAAGCTTAAAGCAAACAAAACAAACCCAGAGAGTTCGGAGATATCAGACTGCTCTTAGAAACTATAGGTCATTAAAAACAGCAAAAACAAAAACAACCAAAAACCCTACTGTCAGTTGTGGGATACCTTTTTGTGCATTGTTCAAAGAGGAGGCTCTAGATGTCCCCAAACAATACATGGCCTTGCCGTTCCTCTTGGTTGTGCACCAGAACTACCCGACAATGAGAGCCTATTGCTGAAGACACCACATACTTTGGTGAGCTTTCATGGTGCTACAAAGAAATGTGTAGGCTGCTCTCCACGTCCCCGATAACTATTTGAGATAGACGCTACTACCACTGTCTCCTTCTAGAGGTGAAGAAACAAAGATATGCTAAACAAGGCCAAGGGCACCACTGAGTTCATAGTTGCATCTGAATACGACACCACACTGCTTCCCAAGTGATGAAATGGTCCTGTCTTCTGCCACCAGGCTACAGTTACGACTTCAGGAGTCATTGGGTTGACAGCTGGATCATTGGGTCGTAGAGAACGTAAAAGAGAAGTGTTACAACCACCTTTGCAAACAATGGGGGTGGGAAGAAAAAAAGGTATGTCTAGCCAAGATCAGAGAGTAAAGAAAGAGGACATGGTGGCATGAAGTAGCTGTGGATTATGCAGGTTCTTGTGGATTAGCGTGGGGATGACACAGCCACATCAAACTGAGCTGTCCTAAGACCAAGCACCTGCCCTGTACTCAGGCTGGGCAAGGCAATCCAGCATGAGGGATATGCTCTCAAGACCTGCCATGCTTTTTTGACCCATGGGAGGCCTGCCCTTTTCTGAGCAAATCTGAGGAGGAAAGGGAAGGGGGGGGGGGGAGTGGAGGGAAGGTGGGGAAGGCAGAAGGAAGGCAGTGGGAGGAGAAAAGGGGGGCTGCAGTTGGGCTGTAAAATTAATTAGAAAACCCCACCAGAAGCCACGGAAGCCTGGGGGTTGGGCAGGGAATACAAATAAGACCAAAGTATAACTGTATATTATGAAAATGATACAATGAAACCTAGTACTCTGTGTGATAACTAAAAAAATTTATTACGAATGAAAGAGAGGAGCTGGAGAGACGGCCACCAGTTAAGTGTGCTGGTTGCTCTTCCAGAGGACTCAGGTTCAATTCCAAGCACCCACATGGCCGCTCACAGCTGCTTGTAGCTCCTCTTCCAGGGGATCTTGTTGGGGATCTCCAGCTTGGGGTCGGGAGTGGGGGTGGGTGGGGGTGGGTGAGGGGTGGTATTCAAAACCCTGCCCTCAGTGTGCTAAACTGCAGCTCCTCCCATTCCAAAGCCAGTCCCTCCCCAGGGACTGGTCCAGATCACTCCTACAGGGTACTTAAGTACCTGACAGAGCCAGATCTGTCACGTGATCTCTTTCCCTGCCTTCCCTAGAGTCACCCAGGAGTTAGTTTGCTCTGTTTATTAAACCTGGACTTATTAATTTTGTTTGATTGGCTTATGGTATTGGCAGAGGATACCCAATAACTAGGGAACTGTCCAAGTCTGCCAATCTAAGAACTTCCCTATTCTTGGAGGCACAATGGAATTTCTGTGGTGATTTTTTTCCCCAAAGAATTCTTTTGTTTAAAGAGGCTACCATTGTACACACTTTTTTCCTTTACTAAAGCCTGCACAAAATTCCCCAAAGGAAAATGCATAAATATTAAGAATCATTAATAATGGAAGTAAAAAGGGTCTGAAGAAGTGTGGTCTGTAACGTTAAAATGGTTGCCATGTGGTTCACGCCGTCATTCATTTCTCCCACCTTAGCTAAAACTGCAGTTTCAAAAAAATTTTTTTAGGGCACCATGACCTCTGACTGTAGTTCCAGATTCAGGAGGATTAATAAGGCACACTCAAGCTCAGATACATAGTGGGCTTGTGGGCAGCATACACCCACTGAAATCCTGCTTCAAAACATAGTCATTTAATGTTTGTTGACTACACACACTGAGTGATATATATTCAGTCCTGATATTTGCTCAGCATCTTAAGAACTACAATAAAACTATAAAGAAAAGGAATTTCCTGACACATAAGATGCTAGAATTTTCCTGGAGGAACAAACATAGAAATAGATATCTTAAATGCAGTATAGTGAATACCTAATAAAGAGTTCATAGGATAAAAGCAATACTGGCATTGTAATGATTAGCCTTAAAATTTATTTCTCTCCCTGTGTGTCTGTGTACATGAGTACAGTGCCTGCCAAGGTCAGAAGAGAGCACGAGAGCACTGAATCCCCAGGGGCTGGTGATATAGGTGGCTGTGAGGCACTGACTGACTGACGTGGACCATGGGAAATTAACCTGGGTCTTAAGAAAATGCAGGAAGTGTACTTAATCACAAAGCCCACCCAGCTCCACAATAGCTAAGTCTTTTAAAATTTTATTTTATTTTATTTTTTTTTTTTTAAGTTTTTTTTCAGGCAGCACTGGCTGTCCTGGAACTCACTCTGTAGACCAGGCTGGACTTGAATCAGAGAACCCCCTGCCTTCGTTTCTGGAGTGCTGGGATTAAAGGTGTGAATCACCACTGCCCCACTCCTTGGTTAATCTTGATTGCCAACTTGAGAGGATTTAGAATCACCTAACAGTAGTTCTGAACTTGTGGATGTCAACTCCATTGGGGGAGTGGCACATGAGATATTTACACAATTCATAACAGAAACAAAAATGCAGTTATGAAGAAGCAGGAAAATACTTTTATGGTTGGGAAGTCACCCCAACATGAAGTACATTAGAGGGTTGCAGCATTAGGAAGGCTGAGAACCATTGACCTAAGAGACATAGTCTGGGCATATCTGTGAGATCATTTCCACAGTTTTAACTTAAAATTATGTACCCTGAATGGAGAAGCCACCATCCAAAGGGCTTCCAGAAATACCAAGGTGAAAGTCAGAGGAACAACAGCATTTATTTCTCTATGCTTCTGCCTGCAGAGCCAAAGTGACCAGACCTGCTTTAGCTAGCTCACCTGCCTTCATGCAGTACTGAATTCTCAAAATGGAAACCAAAAGGGACGAGCAATGGCTCAGTGGTTAGAACAGGTATTGCCCTCAAAGAGGGCTCGTTCAGTTCCCAGCATGACCAGTTCAAGGAGACTCTCAGACTTGTGTTGGCAAATATTGCTAAACCTTGTAAAGAAGTGTGAGGGCACCAGGCTCACACATGATGCACGCACACACACAGTCAAACTAGACACATTTTAAAGAAATTAGTAAGTTTAATGGGAAGATTTAGGCAGATGATCCAAGTGCAGCATGTTATGTAGTTCTAAAAGCTACGCTCGCTATGATGACATTGACTTAAATTGTTTATACACACACACTCTTTACTGAAAAAAGGATTTAGTTCCAGGGAGCCCCCAAGTCTTTGACGTCTTTCCAGTGTGCCGACATTGCCTAAATATTCTTTTTCTGTCTTCCGGGTAGCTAAATCAGACTTGGGACGAAGGTTATGATCCTCCCTCCCAAGTTCGACAACACCCACAGCCACTAGGTCCTGGAGTGCAGTTGCAGCTGTAGCTCAGTGACTAAGCCAGCGTGCTTCTTTCTTTGGGCTCAACACACACCAAGCCTTGGATCTTCGACTTCTAAAACTATAAAAACTTCTTGTTTTCATCAACAGAACTTTATGAGAATTGCGCCCTAGTCCTTTTCGGATGGCCTCTGGGAAGTCTACGCATATGCATACGCCAATTTAAAACCGTCCACGCGAGTCCAGGCCTGGTGCACCCCCTACCTGCGCCCTTGGCCGTCTCTCCCCCGGGATCACAAGCGTGGGAGCCCAGGCACAGAGAGACTCCCTGCTCCCCCCACGCCCTCTTTCCTTCCTGGCCGGACGGACGCACTTCCGGCGGATGTGGGGGGCTCGGTCCCGGAAACGGAAGTGAGCAGTTTGGCCGGCCGACTATAGCGGGCTTTGAGGCTTTCGCAGAGCGGTTTCCAAGATGGTGAGTGAACGAGAACGACCGTGGTCGCGGCGGGTGTCCGTGGCGCGGGCACGATCACGGCGGCGCGGTCCCGGCGGGTTTCTGATTCGAGGATGAGCCTGGTCTGCGCGCTCCCGAGGGGTGTCTGGCGTGGGCATGGCCCGGCTGCGCGCTATCGGGTGGTGCTGGCTCCCGTAGGACCGCTCGCTTCGGTCCCAGGGTCTCCCAGGCCTGCGCGCCCCTTCCCAGGAGTTGGCATGGGCGCACAGGGCACCTCTAAAAGTCGAGCTTTGTGTGGGTGTTGGGGTACCTACCGCTACTCCCTTGTCCCTCGGGGTGACTGGAGCCGACAGCCCCCAAGCCCTGCCCACGACCGCAGGTTTATATATACAGCTCCAGCTTAGGTTTACAAACATCTCCCTGTGCTGTATGTTGGGGCGCAGTAACTGCTGTTGCTCCTGGTTTGTCTATATTGGTCAATGTTTGGTCTCCCTCTCTCCCGGTTCTGGCCTCTCTTTCTTTCCCGCTTTCTGTTTCTCTTTGAGCAGACTCCTGAGTCACCATGGCACAGGCCTGATGCAAGAACTCCTTCCAATACATCTGCCCACGTCCAGAAAGCTTGTGTTGGCAAATGTTACTAACCATTGTAAACGAGTATGAGAAACATTCTGAAACGAGAGTGGTTTTAGGTCTTTGTAGACTTCCCTTTTTTCAAACACTGTACTGCGGCCTTAAGAGGTCCTGATATTTTACAAGACCTTTGAAAGATGGGAACAGCAACACTAGAGTGCATAGAGAATCTTTCCCTTTGTCACTTTTCAGTGAAGCAGCCAGCAGGAGAATGTAGGGTAGCGAAGTCAGTTTGCATTGGGAAAGCCATAATCCTATGGGGCTAGTCCTGGAAGTCTGTGCTTGGCTGACAGTCATGTAGGTGGTGGTCTATGCTATATAGCAGATTTTCTTCCTGATCCACCATGGCTTCCTGTGAGAAGGAATATGAACAGCCAGCGTAGGTTCTTGATTTACAGACTTAGGACCCAGGACTTTTATTTCTCAGATGTTAATGAAGCATAGAAGGGATCTTTAGCAGTTTTCTTGGTGAGGTTGTTTTTAGGGAAATCTTACTATGCAGAATAGGGAAATAGGTGAGGCTCAAGCAAGACTCAAGGCGTGTTGGGGACACACACACACACACACACACACACACACACACACACACACACACGCTGCCAAATAGAATACACAGATGAATTAAGTATGAAGGAGCTGCTTTCTCAGAAACGCTAGTATTAGACGCCAGGTTACCCACAGACTTGCATTTTCTGTACCTGGGCAGATGGGGTGTTGGATGTAGGGTGACTGTATCAGTTCCAAATGGCACTGCTTTTTAACTTTTTATGGCATCTCAATTAGCTGCATTTACTTTTACTTAGAGTAATCAGCCCCCCCTTTCCTTTAATTTCCGTGACCTCATTTTCCTAGGTGTTATGTCTTAATTCCGTGTTTTTTATTTATTATTCATAGATCTGTCCCAGAGGATCAGTGTTCCCCAGTATTCTGTCCTTAGCCTCTTCATTGTGTTAAACACTGCATTAAACCTAAGGGAGGTCTCTTTCAGGCGTAGTGAATCTGGTTGCTCTTGACATAAACTTTCCAAGACTGTTTTAGGGCAGAACTTAGGAGATTTATATATGACTGCTCATCTTTGAATTTTGCCACGACATTACTATGTTAGTCATCTTAGACTAGTTGTAGTTTGTAGATTGATGTCTTTATGAATTTTTTTAAAAAATAAAATGCTTTCCCTGTTGGCACATTCAGAAGTCAGAGCAGGAGTCTTTCTGCCCCAAATATGGTATTACTCGCCGTCCCCTGTACATAAGGCTTTGTGTAGACCCTGCTACTTGAGGGCACAGCCCTCCCTGACCCTGTCTTCCTTAACTGCCATGCTGACTTTGTTTTGTAGAATGCCAGAGGCCTTGGGTCACAGCTGAAGGACAGTATTCCAGTTACAGAACTCTCAGCCAGTGGGCCTTTCGAGAGTCATGATCTTCTCCGGAAAGGGTATGTGGGGAGTTGTGGCTGAGCCTTGCCCTGATGAAATGCTTCTTGTGGGTTCTTTTCAAGTGACTCTTTGAAAGACTATAAATGTATATTGGATTTGGGCTGTAATGAGCTATGTGCTCAGGCGGAGAGGAGGAGGCCTACGTGTTCCCTGCATTGGGATAAACATCTCAGCAGAGTAACAGGGGTGTCCTCCTGGTGCATGGCACCTGTAGGATGATCAGTAGGATTCTGTGAGGTCTTCTGGTGTGGGGACAAGTACTGGGGATTGTACCCAAGACGTCATATAATGGGAGGTACGTGCCCTGCCACTGAGATAGCCCTGATTCACTAGGATCCCCACTGCTCATAACTCAAAAGTCCCATTGATCTCCTTTTGTTACTAACTGCTGGGTGTTGTTAGTTTTGCTCTTTTAGGGGGCCTGCCACGCCTTAAAATCATCTTCTACAACAGCTGGAATAATTAACTTTTTTCTTTGGGAGACACTAGAATATCATTAGGATGTTAAGAATACAGTTAAGATGATTAACATTGGATTGGGCAAGTATGATTGAGTTTGGATCCCCAGCACCCATGTATAAACCAGGTTAGCCATGCCAACTGATGACCTCTTGTTTAGTGAGAGGCCCTGCCTCAGAATATAACTTGGAGAGCAACAGAGGAAACAATGTCAACTTCTGGCCTACATGTGCTCTGCCTGTGTGCCCTGCAAATGAGGTCTCAGTGGTGAGACAGGAAGTAGACACAGGCCCCTGTCCCTGACCCAGAAGCTATCTCTAATTGATGACATTGCAAAGGACAAAGGAATTTTCTTCAGTGAGTAGGAGTATGAATACAAACCACACAGCTGGGCAGGCCCCAGCCCAGCTGCAGCCCACCACAAAACAGAGTTTGTTTGTTTGCTTCTTAATGCCTTGTCTTGGCTTTTTTTTTTTTTTTTTTTTTGTTCTTGTTAGGTTTATAAACCTTATAGGCCTTTTGCTTACATATTATGGTTTCTAGCTTTTATGGAATTTTTGTATGTGCAAATGTTTGTGTCTTTATGTGTGTCATACAGTGGCTTTTTGATTTGTTCCCTTGTTTTTGTCCTATTTATTATTACTTACCTGTTTGTTTTCTAATGAGAAAGGGGGGGCGTGGATCTGGGTGGGCGGGAGGTGAGGAGAGTGAGGCGGGAAAGAAGGGATGATGTGCTACAACTGCGGGTTTGGGCTCCAGCTTTGCTGTCCCCTGGGAGTGTGCCCCGCTGCCCCGTGTCAGTGATCTCATGTATGACTGTGGAGTAAGGGAGGGCCCCCCCCCCACCCCCCCCCCCCCCCGCTGTGTCCCAGCTCTCAGTGGCTGCCACCTGCCATGCTTGCTGGTGCACTTTCCTTTGTGTTTGGACACGGTTCCAGTGGTCTGTCCTTGGCATCACTGCTGCTCAGGCATACTAGGTCAGTACGACTTCATAAATACTTATTTACATCTTAATTTGAATGTTGATTTTCCTGTAGTGGACAGCTTTCTAGCTAGTGCTGGGTCTGGGCATAGATAAAATCCCTTTTGGATTTGTAGTCAAAGACACAGGGCATGGCCTCTTGAATTGGAGGTATAATTTGATTTGTACTATAATTAATGGGCAGAGGGCTAAGAGATGGCTTGGCAGTTAAGAACACTTGTTCTTACAGAGGACAGTTCCAGCACCACACGGAGGCTCATCACCCACCACTCATATCTCCATTTCCAGGGGACTGGGTGCACTCTTTTGGTCTTTGTGGGTACCAGGCATGTACAAGGTGCACATACATACATGCAGGCAAACACAGGCAAAATAAAAATAAATAAATCTTTAAAGAAAATTAATAGGCTGGCCACCAACCAAGTCCTGGTGAATTTTCGCTTCTACATGAAATGTTATTTTTCTTCCCAGTTGGCTAGTAAGACTGCATTCAGAGGGCTGTTTTCATGATCTATTTCTCTGATGGCATTTTGTCCACAGATGGTACCAGTGAACAGCTATTGCAGGGTTTCTTTGAGCCCCAAGACCCTGGCTTAGACGGTACTTAGCATGACAGTGACCTTGGACTGGTTCTAGCTGTGGGTCCCTTAGCCATGCTGTTTAATGAATCTCTAGAAAAGATGCACTACATATGGAAGAGTTTTAGCTACACAGTCCTAGGAAAAGCATCCTATCAAAGTGGTGGTGATAAACATATACTTTGAAACTCGTTTAAAACAATTTAAGATTTTTATTAGAAGATTTACATGAAAACCCATGAAAAACATCAGAATAAAAATGAGACTTAGTGGAAATAATAAGGGGTAAAAATGTAAAAGATATACTACAATTTTTCAGTACCATACTATCAATTCTGTATTACAGACAGAGGACATGAGTTAGCATCCAGTTTTGGAAAACCCCTGCTAGTAATTGAAATCTTGGGTAATATTGTCTATGACAGACACATTTTTGATCTGGTTGTCTTCTTATTCACAGTTGTGTGTATTTTAGCAAAGATTTCTGTTCCTGTACTGATTGGCACAATACTGTTGTATAATCACAGTCTTGGGGGTGATGGGGATCATGCCCAGGCATCATGGTTGCTAGTGCTCACCCACTGAGCCTACCCCACGTTTTGATACTCTACAGTTACTACACATGCACAATTTGAGCTGTGGTAGAGAATAGTGTGCAATCTCCTGTTGAGTACTTTGTTTTTTTTCCCTTTAGGTTTTCTTGTGTGAAAAATGAACTTTTGCCCAGTCACCCTCTTGAATTATCAGAAAAAAATGTGAGTATGTTATTTATGTTTTTTTTTTTTTTTTAATCCTCTGCTAGAAAAATAGAAGTAGGTATGGGCGCTTCTTTTGAGTTCACGTTAGAAGACCTTTGGGGTGACATTTCTGGGTGAGGAAGGCAGATTCCTGGTGCTCACTGGCCGATCTAGCTGAATCTGTGGGATCTGGGGTCAGTGGGAGATCATGTCTCAAAAATAAGATGGGGAACTACTGACAGGGACCTGGTGTCGATCCCTGGCCTCATTGTGCAGGCTTCCATCTGCTGAACACCACCCACTCCCACAGATGGACAGACGGAACTGCTACAGAATTTATTGAGGAGAAATTAGCAAGTACAGTTTAGATGAGCTGTGGGTGCTCAGCCTCAGGGTTGCCTATTGTGCATTTGTAACCAGCAGCTGGGTTTGAGTTCCTCTGCCTTCTCTAGTTCCAGCTCAACCAGGACAAGATGAACTTTTCCACCCTGAGGAACATCCAGGGGCTGTTTGCTCCCCTGAAGTTACAAATGGAATTCAAGGCAGTGCAACAGGTGAGCCTGCCCTCTGCCCTCTGTCCCCCTGTGCTGGTGTTCCTATGATGACCTCTTAGATGTTACTTCCTGTTCCCTGTCAGCTCTGTTCTGCTTCCCTCGTCCTGCTCCATAGAGGAATGGTTGTTAAATAGAGGATGGCTTCATGTTATAGGCATAGTATCTGAAAATGGAGCTGTCTACCTTTGTGTTTCTCTGCCCTCTGTGGGTTACTGTGAATATACAACTGGGTGAACCTATTGCTTGAGGAGATGCTCTGTGTAGATGTCCTTACACTTGTGAGAATTGTCCCCTCCTATGTTCTGGGTTCCATTGCCTCATGCTACTTCAGGGAACGAGTAGCCTATCAACAGCCCTATCTGTAGCAGACACCTGCTCTTTTCTTTCTTGCTTTGGTTCATCAGTGGCAATCACATATATTCAAATCTCCTGTCTTAAAAATTGTATCAACCCCCAATAAATTAGTTTTGTGATAGGGTCTCACTGTGTAATTCTAATTGGCCTGGAACTTGCTTTGTGAACCTTACTGGCCTTGACTGCCCAGAGTTCTGCCTGCCAGTGCCTGTTGTGTGCTGCGGTTCAAGGAATGCACCCCGCACCTCACCCAGATGTCATTTCTCTCTTGTCAGTTTCTATAGATTCAGCTGCTGGAAGCCTTGTTTCCTGTATCTGTTCCTTGGCTTCCTCTTCCTCTGTGCCAGTGTCTTCTGGCTCCCCACTTATGGGGCAGTTTGCTCCCGAACAATGCAGAGGTTTTCTCACCCCATTATTGCCTGACCACTATTGCATCTGACACTCGAAGCTCCTTCCTTTCCCCGGGATTCCTGAAGACCCGGAACCTGTGTCCCTTTGTGTCCCAAACCTCCTTGCAGCTGTGTGGTTTGTGCTCTGGGAACTGAAGTGCGAGCCTTGACAGCACTCTGCTCTTCCCTCACTGTTTGCTGCCAGCCCCTTGTAGTATTTGGTTTCTGGCCTGGACTTTTGGCCCTAACCTCAAGGTTTGGACCCGCAGATCGACAGACCTGCAGTTCCACAGTTCCACAGAGACACACAGATGCTTACATTAATTTTAGGCTGATCGGCCTAAGACCCAGGCATATAACTTGCTAACTCTTTACCCTTAATCTAACCCATGACTCTTATCCTGTTCAGCCATGCAGCTCGGT
Source organism: Phyllotis vaccarum (assembly GCA_033318265.1). Classification (NCBI taxonomy): domain Eukaryota; kingdom Metazoa; phylum Chordata; class Mammalia; order Rodentia; family Cricetidae; genus Phyllotis; species Phyllotis vaccarum. The sequence continues at coordinate 139,200,388 of JARWLC010000009.1, read as the reverse complement.
ACCTTTTCTCAGAGAAGCATAGTTGTCCTCTGCATCTTCTGGCTTGTCGGGCAACTCTGGAGTCTCTGTGGCATTTCTGCTCTGTTCTTCCTGTTCCCAAAGTTTTCTTAGTCTGGTAGCCCTGCCCACACTTCCTGTCTGTCTTTGGCCAATCAGTGCTTTTTCTTAAACTCATAGGCGGGATAATTATTTACAATGGAACATCATAAATCCACTACAGCCCCTCTTTGCTCCTCATCTGCTGTAGGGGTTCTCCCAGTCTGTGAACCGTCCTCGTGGGTGAATAGGCTTCTGCCCAGGGCAGACATGGGAGCATTAGCCTTGGTCGCCTCACTCAGTGCCTCACCCCAGATGTCTGGTCCTTACTAGATCTGCCTGGCTGTTCTGCTGTGCTGATTCTCCTGCTGCTCCTCCCAGCCTTTTGCTTTCTCTCCAGCCAGATCTGAAACAGATCTATCTCACTGTGTATGCTCCTCACTTTGTCCTCCGGGTAAAACCCGACTGCCTGATGGCTTCCTTCCTACTTTGGGTTTTCATTTATTTGTTTCCTGCTACCATGGATTCCCTTCTCTGGCCGAGCTAAACCTGAGTCTTTCTGTAAGTGCATTTAGTGCCATTGATTTTATAGGCTTTTGTGCTGGAAGCTACTTTGAGAACTTCTTTGCAAGAATAAGGCTCTAAAATGGCCTTAAGGAATAGTGGGGGCTGTACTGTCTGATTTAAACACCCAAGAGCAGCATTCTGAAGCACATCTGTTGTTGTTTACAACCGGTTTCTTTAGTCTTATTTTACATATGTGAGTGTTAGCATATATGTCTGTGTACCTTGTGTGACGAGATCACAGAGGCCAGATTCCCAAGAACTGAGCTGCTCTTAGCCTCCGTATAGGTGCTAGGAACCTAGTTTCCCTGGAAGAGCAGCCAGCGCTCTTCACTGCAGAGCCACCTCTCAGGTCCTTGTTGGTGTGGAATGGAAGGGCATGGAGATTTGTGAAACAGTGTTTGCTGCAGAACTATTAGCATCCTGCCTACCTTGAGGGAAGGTAGTATTGCTAGTAAAATGGGTAGCCTGAGTTTTTAATGTCACTTTGTCGAGAAGCTGTACTCACTGTATGATCCTTGTCTCCTGATCCCTTCATAATTGTCCCTGTCTGAGCTGCTCCAGGCCCTTTGCTCTCTTCTCCATTTATAGGTTCCTGTTTCTGTTTCTTACCTCCTTATCTCCTCTCAGTACTTCCTCCCTTTTGGTTCTGAATGACAGCTTGAGACATTTTTCACATTGTAAAGCCCATGTAGCACTCACTGTAGGCTGTTGGCAATGGATAGTAGGGTTTGGCTCTGAGTGGAGAGGGTAGGTCTCCCTGTAATCGCCTCCGCAGATGGTGGTGGGGTTTCAGCCCTGGGATCATTTGTGGCTGGCCACCTGGGCTCCTGGTAAAGTATAAAAGGATCTGCAGCAGGACTGAAAACTGAGTGTGAGTGTGCTGAGCACTGACTGTGGACATGGTTGCTGTGCAGTACACCCTGTCTGGGTCCAGCCTTTCAGATGGTGTCGTGCACAAAGCTGTGTGATTGGGTCAGTGATGGTCAGAAAGGGAATCCAGAGGCTTCTTCCCACACAGTGCTTTCTTGGTTACCAGTCTACACCTGCTTCTAGAGCATGGCAGAGGAGGTCACATTAGCTGAAATGATGCTGATTTAAAAGCCTCCTAAATGAGTGCATTTCTGGTTACCACTGCATTGGAAAATGGTACCTTTTGCCTCTGTTCTAAGCAATGCAGAACAGCATAGAAATGAAATGCCCTGTGCTCAGTATACTTGCGTTCACTTGCCTGGGATCCCTGTGCTGGAGTGGGGTGCGGGTGTTAGACTTTGGGAGTTTGCTTTGCTTTTCATCACGTGTAATGAATCTTTCTCTGTCCCGCCAGCCAGCTACCAAGTAACACGGAGACTTCTTGCTAATTAGAAAGCTCGAACTTAGCTTAGCTTGTTTCTTTTTCTTTGTTTTAAAGATTTATTATGTGTGCAGTGTTCTGTCTGCAGGCCAGAAGAGGGCACCAGATCTCGTCATCTCATTGCAGATGGTTGGGAGCCATCATGTCGGTGCTGGGATTTGAACTCAAGACCTTTGCAACAGCAACCAGTGCTTTTCACTGCTGAACCATCTCTCCAGCCAGCTTAGCTTGTTTCTAACTAGTTCTTATAAGCTAAATTAAGCCATTTCTGTTAATCTACGTGCTACCACATTGCTCGTGGCTTTTACCTCCTCCTGCATGCCTTGCTTCTTCTTTGTCCAGCTGGCAATTCCTCCTTTCTTCTTCCTAGATCCTCTCTGTGTGAAAGTCCCGCTTAGACCTCCTAGACCGCCTGGCTATTGACGTTCATCTCTTTATTACACCAATCACACAATACATCTTCACACAGGGTACAGATGTCTCACAATTATGCAATATGTGCTAAAGTTTTCCCGAACAGAAGCAACACCCCAAAACACAGGCAGACCTGGTGGGTTAGTTAGTGGTGATTTACACATGCAGACATGGCAGGTTATTAAGTTAGTAAATTTACTGTTCCAATGCTAATACACTTAAAAACTTGGTCTGTACCTAAAATGTGAATTGGTTTTTCCCACTGCTAAATTGCACTTTTACTTAGCTTTGTAAAATTTTCAAATAAAGAGTGGAAGAGCATGGGATTATGGCACACAGTCTGCCTTTCCCTTCAGTTTTTCTAAAGCTGCCCTTTTCTCATCACCCCCTTCCCCAGGTTCAGCGTCTTCCATTCCTTCCAAGCTCAAACCTGTCACTGGATATTTTGAGGGGCAACGATGAGACCATTGGTTTTGAGGATATTCTTAATGGTGAGTGACACTCAACACTTATGGAACCCTATTTTTTATACAGGGTGATAGCAGCCAGCAGAGTCCTGTCCCCAGGGAAATCAAGGCTGGTTGAAGTTATTTGTATTTACTCACAGCCCTAAGATAAGATTTAATGGCACCAGTTCAAGGTGGCTTGTTTTGAGATTATGCATTTCAGTCATCTTAACGTTCACTCGCTCCTTGTTCAGAGTGAGGCTGATGTCAGCACTGTCCTCCGTCAGCAGTGTGTGGTGTGCATCTGGGGGACTGGTTTTCAGGTATGGAAGGAGTTGGATAAAAACATCCTTTAAAACTTAGACATCCGGCCCTGTAATCTGTGCTGAGGTGGGAAGTGAGGAAGGAGGAGCCTGCCATCTTTACCAAGTTTTCCTAGGAATGGTGTTGTGGCTGAGGTGGGTGGTTTCTGAGTAAGAGCCGTAGATGCACCATTCTATGCTTCTTCCTGACCCACCTTATGCACAGCCTCTGCCTGGTAACCCAGCAGCGCAGGGCCAGTGGAAAACCAGCAAATACCTGGTGGTGGGCACAGCAGAAGTCCAGTGAGCCACTGTTTCCTGAGAGGCCTTTATGAATGCTGGAGAGCCCAGTGTTCCTAGGCACACTCGGACTACTAAGAGCACAGCTTGGTCCATTGGTCTTAGTTTTAAATAAAAGTAAGTTATGAAGTTGACTCAAAAAACCTTCTGAACTTACATGAAAAAAAGTGAAGGAAGTTTTGAGCATGATTTCAGTCACGTATCAAGGCCCTGAGCAAAAAGGCACCGAGTAAAACAGTGAATATGAAACAGTGAACCTTGGTTTGGCTCTCAGATAGAGGAACTGCATGTTAAGCTAAAGCAATAAAGGATGGACTATGATAAATTTGGGGGTTTTAAGTGATACTGAGTTGGGAAGGACAAGTGTCTCCAGGATAATCAATATAAGTTGTTTCCTCAGTCTAAATTAGAGGAGAGGCTGTTTGAGGCCAGAGAAAGAGTCGGTTCTGGGTCTGATAGCTAAGGCTTATGAGCAGCTGACATCTGGCCTGTTGTGGGTTTCTGGATGATAGAAGAGAGAGACTTGCCAATGGCAGATGTCAGCCCTCTGTCGGTCCCTGAAGTGCACTTCCTGCAATGAATAGGGTCAAGTGATGCTTGTGTAGCTGTTTTGTTCCAGAAGGGACTTGATATCCAGGGCTCCGCGGTCTTAGATCAGCTTCTGTGTCTTCAAGGACTGCTGCAGGCTTGTGAGAGGCTGAGTGGGCCTGTCTCAGCATACAGAGGAACACTTGAAGTGCTGAGGTGTAACATTGCAGTCAGGTCACAGTAGTGTCATGTTCCATGTGTTGAGCACAAAAGCCATTGTCAGTCTGTCCACCAGTGTAGACTCGTGTTCAGTAGTGTGACTTAATGGTGCTTGTTTCAAGACTCCCAGTGTGTGGGAGACTCGTTTTTAGATTGATGGGAGCCAGCAGGACACCGCATAGAGTAAGGTGAGGTTGAAAGCCAACTGGGCCAGACAAAGCAGTACCGGCAGACCACAGAAACATTGGGTGCCTTCCCAGAATGCACTCAAAGCCATTTAGTTATCTTAGGCAGAGCTCTGATGTGACAGGATTTCATGTCTCAGAAGGTCAGGAAATAAGCTTGTGAACATATTGCTTGTGTTCGTTCTCTAAATTTCTGTGAGGTACAAGTTAGCTGTAGAATTCCCCAGGTAAGGGAGCTTGTATCCACCAGGGTGAGACTGCTATAGTGCACTGTGTGTGCGTAGATGGGGCAGCTGAGGACTACCACGGCTACCGGAAGTGGCCCTGGTGTCTCACCTGCCTTCCATTAATTCCTTGAGTCATCTTGTTCATTAATGAGTGACCTGCACACTGACTGCTTCTCTGCAGGGTGGTCTCCTTGGGGCATGTTGGCTAACTCGCTTCTGCACATTTTATGAGAGCACTGGGAAAGCCCTCTCCTCCTTATAGTAAATGAACTTCAGTTCTGGGAAAGACTTCTCCCTTCTCCTAGGAGTTCAGGGCATATTTCCTAACTTGCGGGCTGATGCCTTGCTGCTGGGTGCTTCCTGTGTTGGTGAGAGGGTTGACACATTAAAATGTGGAGCTGAAAGAAAGTTAACTAATGAGCACACACTGGTCAAAGCCCAAAACTCAGTACTCAAGCAGATTCTCTCTGCTCCTGCCAGCCCCCTTTGCTCCATATCTGTTAGTTCCTCATTGAACACACTGTGCTGGGTTGGCTCCTTGGGTTCGGTCAGTGTTGAAAGGGCAGAGACTTGCCCGGGCCCCTGTTCATGGGACTTGTCAAAGGCTTTCGGTGACTTACCACGGTCCAATGCAGCTTTCCAGTCTCTAACACAAGATGGTGGGGTTTAAGGTGTTCTTGTTTTTGGAATTCTAATTTCTATTTGTGTGTCTGTGATGGGGCAGAAGATAGAAAAGATAAAATGTTTTTGCGGAGACTAGAGAATGGCTCATTGGTTAAGAACACTGGCTGCTTTTCCAGAGGACCGGAGTTCATTCCCAGTAACGGCATGGTGGCTCACAACTGTCTCCAGTTCTAGGGGACCCGACACCTTACAGACATACATGTAGGCATAATCCTAGTGCAATAAAGTAAAAATAAATCATTTTTAAAAAACAAAAAAAAAGTTTTTGCAATATAAATTGTTCTTAGTCCGGTGAGAAGCCATCAGAACTTTGAAAAAAAATCTTTCTTTTTTATAAAAAGGTTTATTTATAGCCATGCAGTGGTGGCACACTCTCAGCACGAGAGAGGCAGAGATGGGGGAATCTCTGAGTTCGAGGCCAGCCTGGTCTACAGAACTAATTCCTGGACAGCCAGGGTTACAGAGAAACCCTATCTCAAAAAAGAAAAAAAAAATTTTTTTATGTGCATTGGTGTTTTGCCTGCATAAATATCTGTGTAAGGTGGATGCCTGATCCGCTGCAACTGAAGTTGCAACAATTCTGAGCCTCCATGTGGGTGCTGGGAATTGAACCTGGGTCCTCTGGAAGGGCAGCTGGTACTCTTAACCACTGATCCATCTCTTTAGTTCCTTGTTCTTTTCTTTTTAAGCCACTTATATTGCCATAGGATTGATATGCTCTTGGATGTATCCATTTTTAAGTGGACAGTTGAGTCCTTTACAGATGTGTGTTGCTGGATCCTGCTAATCAAGATGCAGAGTTGTCTTTCTGCCCACCCAAGTCCCCTTGGTCTTTACACTCAGTCCTCTGCTCCAGCCTTGGACAGCCTGCTTATTGTCACGTTGGGTTGGTTTTGACTGTTGCAGATTCTCATATGATGACCCCTGAACTTACCATCTGTGTCTGAGGAGTCATTTACAGTGTCTTATTTTTGTTTCTTTTCAGATCCGTCAGAGAGTGAAATGATGGGCGAGCCACACTTGATGGTGGAACATAAGCTGGGCTTGTTGTAATCCAGTGCTGTGGGGAACCACAGAAGTGCGTTTTATAGTTACCTCTCCTACAGTCTGATTACACAACATTAAAGCACTCACAAGATCCCTTGGTCTTTTGGGAATGTTTGGGTCTTTCATTCTTGGGTCGGGAGTTGATTGAAAGCCTAGAGGTGATTACTGAGCTCTGAGGTTGGCAGTAAAGCCTAGGTTCCTGGGTTCTGAAAGCATGTATCTCCTAAATGTTACAAACTCCATGGCTTCCAGTTAAGCCTGCTTTTCCTGCTTCCTGTAAACTTAATTTTAGATAACCATCACTGTGAGTTTTTGTTTTTAAGATTTTGTTTTGTTTTGAGGCAGAGTCTTTCTCTTGCCTAGCTTAGGCTAGCCTGGAACTCATTTTGTAGACCAGGCTGGCCTCAATTTCACAGAGTTTCCTCCTGTCTCTGCTTCCTGAGTGCTGGGATTAAAGGTCTGAGTCAACACACCTAGCTTGTTACTAGTATTTGTTATTAGTATTTGAGCCTACGGAGTTCCCAGGTGCCTCCTTTATGATCACATTTGTGATCGGGTTTGGAGGGCAGAGCCCCAGCCCTGCTCTGTAGGATGGCATTTGCATCTTAGACTTATAGCTAAGTATTCCTTCATATTGATAAGCTTAAATTCGGAGATTTAGTTGTTTTTTTTTGTTGTTTTTTTTTTTAAGTGTGAGAAAGTAGATAGAGCAACTGGGGCATGTAGATTAAACTACTGTGTTTCATAGGCTTTGTATTTTAAATTACCAAGCAATCTTCTATTAAAGAAAAGTGTCACTTGTTTTTAAATTACATATCAAGATACAGAAATACTTTTAAGTTATTAGAACATTTCCTTTTTTGTATCCTTGAATAATTCCATACTACTTTATTTAAATACATTTTCAACATGACGGTTCTTAGCAATGAGCTAGCTGTTCATGGACCTGGTCTATAAAAGCTAGTGATGTTGTACACCTTAATTACAGCACTCATTTAGTGATCCATCAGCCCTGTGGTCCAGAGAGATTTATTCTAGGACCTCTAGTAGATGTCTGCAACTGGATATTACCTAATTAACCCCCCCCCAACACACACACACACACACACACACACACACACACACACACACACACACACACACGCACGCACGCACGCACGCACGCACGCAGGCCTGTGGTAATTTACAAATTAAAAGGCTGAGAGCATCAGTTGTTCCTGAGGGATTTCTATGAAAACTCATTTTGTCCCTCTCCCTCGGGATTGAGGTTCAGGGAGGGAGGACACTCCAAGCTCTTCTCACAGAAGTAGTATTTGATTAAAATTCCTAACACCAGGAATAAAGGAGCATGCACAATAGAGATGCAGCAGGAGTTGGGTTCTAACACATGGAACTGGGGTTTGGCCATGCACACACACTCACCCCTGCCTCCCTTTGACCATGCGCACATGCTCACCCCTGCTTCTAAACAGCTGCTGCCTTTTCATTAATTTCTGTGTGCTGGGTGTCCCTCCCCCTTGCATTGAAGGTCAGGCCAACCATCTTCAAGGAAACAGTGTTTCTAGACAACACAGTTGCACACAGGAACTCTGAAGCCTGCACAGGCCTGTGAGGCCCAAGCCAAACTCCTGGCGTGGAGGTGGGTAGGGTGTGGGCATGAAATTTCACCACTAGCTCAGGAGTTATTGGCATTTAATTGGCTGACAGAGATAAATGTGTCCCCTGCTAGGACCACTACCCTCCAGGGCAGGCCCCACTCTCAAATGATGCTGGAAAACACAAACTGAACTCCAAGGGGTTAAAAGCACACAAGAAAGCCTAATTTAGTTGGGTAGGGAGGTAAGTGTGGAGATAGTAGGTCTGGGCAGGAATTTGGGGGTGTATATACTGTATGAAGTTCTCAATATCTTAAATTTATTACTATATGTGTGTACCACAGCATCTATGTGGAAGTCAGAGGACAGCTCATAGAAGTTGGTTCCCTCCTACCTTTGGGTCCCTGGGACCGAACTTCAGGTCCCTCAGTGAGTGGCCTTGGTGACAAGCACCTTTATCTGAGGAGCTGTCTTGCCAGCCCTGGGTTAGTTTCTAAAGTAGATTGCAAGATCCCATCGGGGACCTTCTGAATTGAAATCCAGAGCATAAAACAAGGGGAAGCTCCCTCCTTCCCCTGTTCCCTCCGTTCTATTCTTGCGTTTCTCAGTTCTGATATACAGGCATTTCTTCAGAGAAACACTGGACCCAAGGCAACCAATCCTTGTTACCAAGCTCATCATTTAGTGATCCATCAGCCACTGGTCCAGGGAGACTTATTCTAGGACCTCTAGTGGATGTCTGCAGCTGGTTATTATCTACCCACTCCCACACACCTATGCCTGTGATAATTTACAGATTAAAAGGTCAACAGCTGTTACAGTAACAACTGATAAGCTAAAGCAATTGCTGTAATATCTTAGAATAAAATCTTGTGACTGGGTCTCAAGGTATGACATTTTTGGACTTTGACCACAGGTAACAAGCCATTAAGCTAAAACGCTGCAGAGAGATGGGTGAAAAGTCATGGGTGGTTGTACTTTATGATTTGGTTGTTGGATAGTCATCCTGGAAACAAATGTTCCTCTGCCATGACAAAGACATTTAGGAGATGTGTGAGACAACCAACCTTTTTCTATACTGCTGAGCCAAAGGAACATTTTCTTCCTTTGATTTCTGGATTCTATAAAGACAAGTCCTGCCTTAATATTATTTCTTTAATAATCAGATTGTACTGTGGATATTAGATGACATCCTTCTTTAAAAGTTAACTTTGTAAAAAAAAAAATTAAGTTTTTTTTTTTTTTTTTTTTTAGTTTTATTATGTATATGGTGTTCTTGCCTGCATGTATGCTGCAGGCCAGGAGAGGATACCAGATCTCATTACAGATGCTTGTGAGCTATCATGTGGTTGCTGGGAATTGAACTCAGGACCTCTGGAAGAGCAGCTAGTGCTCTTAATCTCTGAGCCATCTCTCCAGCCCAACTTTGTAAAATTTCAAAGATTTATGTTGATCTTATATGTTTGAGTGCCTGTATATACGTATATGCACCATGTGTGTACAGTACCTAAGGAGGCCAAAAGAGGGTGCTAGATTCCCCTGCACAAAGTTACAAATGGTTGTGACCATAGAATTGTGAACATAAGAACCTCTTAACTGCTGAGCCAACTCTTCAGCCTGTTTTTTTTGACACAGAGTTTCTCTGTATAGCTCTAGCTATCCTATAACTTGCTCTGTAGATCAGGCTGGCCTTGAACTCAGAGTTCCAGCAGCCTTTGCCACTGCTAGGATTAAGTGGCCACCTCCATCCTGCTCCTTGTAAAATCTGTATTATTTATCTTCTACCTTTTAAGATGGTAGGTTTGATCACGACATCTGATACAGTGCCTCAGTGTACTTTGTTCCTATTCAGTCCTTCACATCCTTGTCTTGCTGCCTCCTCTCCCTGCCTACCTTCAACTAGTTCATTTTTTTTCACAGGTAAATCTGAATCTATAAATGGGAGAAAAAATATGTGTTTACTCCATTACCTTGTTGGTTTCTCAGTTCCATCAATACTGCCTGCCCCAGCCCTTCTGTTTTCAGTGGGAACCTCATTTCCAAAGACTTGATTATTATGTACACAGTGTTCTGCCTGCACACTCTAGAAAGGGGCATCAGGTTTCATTACCGATGGTTTTGAGCTGCCATGTGGGTGTTGGGAATTGAATTCAGGACCTCTGGAAGAGCAGCCAGAGCTCTTAACCTCTGAGCCACTTCTCCAGTCCTGGGAACTTCATTTCTGAGTATATTTCCCCATCCTATCAACTTGTGTATCTCTCTAACCTCCTCACCTCATGGCCTCTTCAGACAGACGTGTTGGAGGTAGGCTACATGAGTAGATCTGTTTTTGACCTTGGGCTAAGCAGTCGAATCCCTTAAAACACTACACTCAAAGTAGCTTTCTGCTCATCCAAGAAGCTATCCATTGACCCTTAGCTATAATGAGATCATCCTAGGAGGGGTTGAAATGCTGGCTGCTGACTGGGTTCAATTCCCAACACCTACATGCAGCTCAGAACTGTAACTTCAATTCTGGGGATCTGACACCCTCACACAGACATACATGCGGGCAAAACACCTATGCACATAAGATAGATGTAAATAAATTTTAAGAAATAAATATGATTATGATTTAAAAGAAAAAAGGATCGTTCAGTCTGGTCTGGGGAATGGTCACTGTGGATTGTGCAGGTGAGGATTAGTAAATTAGTGTGGGTGCATTTTTGTCCATTTGCTGTGCTGGGATCAAATACAGGGCCTTGCACCTGGTGGGCAAGTGTCTTGTCACTGAGCACACCCCCATCCCCGCTGATGGTTTTCATAGGCTCCTCACACTGTTCCGTTGTGTGGTTCTTGCTCTTGGATGTGAGTGTGTACACCCTGGCAGTGATGACAATCTTAGTGTTCATCTTGGTGTCCAGTTGTTGGCATTGTAGGATGACCACAGTCCATCCAGATGTCCCTGAGACCTCCCTTCCTCCTCTGTCACGTGTTGTTACACTTAACTTTGAAATATGGTGAAGAGACAGGAGAGAAGGAGAAGTGATGTTTTGGGTTTTTGTTTTAGTTGGTTCTGTTTGCTTGCTTTGTTTTCTTTTGTGGGGGTGCGATGCAGGGGGAAGGGGAGGTGAATCGAATTGGGGTACATGATGTTAACTACTAAAGACTCAATAAAGAAGTGTGTTTTTGTTTTTAAAGCAAAATATGGTAAAGGGGTTGGAGAGACAGCTCAGTAAAAGTGCTTGCCTTGCAAACAGGAAGCCCTGGGTTCATTCCCTCATAAAAAGCCAGTTTGGCAGTGTGACTTGGAATTCCAACTCTGGGGAGGTGGAGACTCACTGGCCAGCCAGCCCAGGCTCCTGGGAGAGCCCCAGACCAGAGACCGTTCTCAACAAAACAGAGTGGGCAGTGACTAGGGAACAACAGCAGCAGTTAATTTGTGGTCTCCACAGGCACCAACACATACATGCACCTGCGCGCACACACAGAGAAAGAAATGGTAGGTACCGAATAACCCAGGGAAATGAGTTCAGTCAACTTGAAAAGTGTACAGACCAATATGTTTCAATATGTTCACACATTTAGCTCAGTAACCTTAGGGAGTGGTTACTTTATAACTTCAGACAGTTCTTACAAATAAAAGTAAGGAAACTGGAGTTAGCAAATTTAGTTCTGCAACATTTACTGACTGTGCAATGAGCAAAGACTACCTTGAGAACAAGTATAATCTTGGGCTGGAGAGATGGTTCAGTGGTTAAGAGCACTGGCTTCTTTTGCAGAAGTCCTGGGTTCACTTCTAGAATCCACATGATGGCTTAGTAGCATCTGTGACTCCAATTCCAGGGGGCACAGAGCCCTCTTCTAGACTCTGTGGGCACTGCAGGCATACGATGCACAGACACATGCAGCCAAACATTCATACACATAAAAATAAATTTGGAAAAAAAATTCCAGAGGAAAATGCTAGATGGAATTCTTGTTTATATGAAGGGCTGTGGAAGTCCTGCAGAGATTGACGGATGGGTGGTAAATGTCAAGAACCTGCGCTGCATAGAGAAAACTGTGTTATTCAGCTGACACATGGCAGTTTTAATGAAACAAGAGGAAGGACAAATTGAACAGTGTAAAAAGGAGATGTGTTGGGGGACGGGGTGGATCTAAGTATGGGTGTAATGTGTTGTGACATGGGATGGGACAGGATCAGGTGGTCACATGCTTGCCTGATTATTTTCCTATGAGCAACAGCTGCTGAAGGATTCTAGCTGGACAAGATCTGTGTTTTAGAAGCATCCTTTTCAGCACAGTGTGGAGCCTGAGCAAAAGGAAGGAGAGAAGAATCAGAGGCGGGAAGCCCAGCCAGGCTTTGTGGATCACCATGGCAGGCTTTTACGAGCCAGAGAGTGAAGGAACGCTGCAGGGCATGACTGACTTTATACACAGTGAGCTGTCTGCTCAGTTTTAAAATCTAATACAGTTTTATTTATAATCTGAATTTGTACTCTCTCCCCCATTACATATAAAAACATTAGCAAGCTTGTCACTGAATAAGATATTAGGAAAAGTGAAAAATACTTTTTTAAAAAGTGCTTCTTTTCAAGGATTTTTTTTTTTTTTTTTTTTGCATCCATCAATAGGGCCTTGATAGGATCTTACAGCAGCAGTCAAGTATAGGTAGAAATTATAAATGCCTGGAACATTATTATCATATCAGTGATTATTCAGCAAAAAATTATTCATTATATGTTCCAAATCCCTGAGCAGTCAGAAGCCTGTTGTGCAGACAGACTGAGGTTGACACCCTTGTTCCAGATGAGAGGGTATTGTTTCAAGTGTTATTGCGGTTTCCCAAGCCCTCTCCACTCACCACTTAGTTTCTCTGGTCCATGGAGATGTGAGGAGGGTGCTAGGACCTAGTCTTTGCTGTATTGATGAATGTCATGTGATGAGTGGCCTCAGAAACAGCAGAGCCAGGTGCAGCCTCACAGCTCTCTCAATTTAGGAAAAAGGATCTGGGTCATAGATTACTAATGAAATACTGATTGTGGGGTGTATGTTCTTTGGAAGTCATGCGTGTGACCTGTGCATTACTGTTGATTGTCTGATGTGTGCTCGCTGGGTTCTTCTGGGACAAACAGCGTGTAGCTTCCTTCTTCCCAGCCAATGCACTTGACACCCCTACAAAGGCAAACAAGCATTTGGATGGAGTTAAAAAATACCTAAGTAACCAAGATTCTGTTGTTTCCACCCATATGTGGCTTTTAAGAAACTATATAAGCTCTGTGTAACATGTATATCCTGGCATTTTGAACTCACTGACTCACTAAAGTTTAGTTCTCTAAAATTAATAAAATAATTAAATAAAATAATAAGTAAGATTTTTCTCTCTCATACACCCCCAAGATACTCTTAAGAGTCCCCATAAAGTGACTTCCATACATCTGTGACCTAAGGCCACTTCCCACTAGTTCTCAATGACCAATGACACTGTCTCATTCTAAGTCTCAAATTATTGACAGGTGCATTCATGACCAACTATTCTCTGGAAAAACATCCTTTAAGACAAATGTCAAGAATCTGTGTTGTTTGCATGTAGAGTAAGAAGATTCATTTAACCCATATGCCCTTTGATAAAATGATGGAATACCTACCATAGACTGATGGCTGGGATGATGAGGAGGCCAGCAGACAGCAGAAAAATAAAACCAGGGTACCAAGCAACAGTGGCTGAATAAATACCGTTGTAAGCTGAGGTCGCCGTGGTGCCACCCAGAGTTTCTAAAAAAGCTATGCAGGCAAACAATGCACCTGAGGGTGGATGACAAAAGACAGAGGCTGACTGACCAAATAGTCAAAAGTGAACCAAAAGGACTTGTTTGTTGAAAACAGCCATAGAGCTGGTCAGTGGTGGTGCACGCCTTTATTCCCAGCATTTGGGAGGCAGAGGAAGGCAGATTTCTGTGAGTTCAAGGCTAGCCTGGTCTACAGGACTACACACAGAGAAACTTTGTCTTGAACCACCACCCCACTGCCCCAAGAAAAAAGAAAAGCAAGCAGCCATGGGGCATGACATGTGATCCTTGAGTGATGAAGAGGCTGGGGATGCAATTCAGATGACACACTGCTTGTCTAGCACGCAAAATGCTTGGGGTTCAGTCCTTAGCAAAGCATAGACCATGTGTGGTGGCGCGCACACTCAGAAGGAGAAGGCAGGAGAATCAGAAAGTCAAGGTCACTTTGAGCTTGAGAGCTCAAACAACAGCAAAAAACCCTGAGAAGTAACCAACCCATTTTGCACATAAAGGATCTGAGGCAAGGTGCTCCCTGTGGACTTGATGGGAGAGATGTTGAAAAACCCAAAGAGCTGAGCTCCAATGTCTGCAGAGGAAAGCTAACAAAGGTACCATGTGCTGACTCACTGGGAAACTGCAGTGTCTCCTCCTACAGCCTTAAGTCCAGCCACCCGTGAGACAGAAATCTGGCTATGGCTAGAAAATACTGTATGGGCATTTACGTGTCTCCTTCAGACTGTCAGCTCTGTCAATTCCATGAGCACATCTGTTCTGCTTGCTCTGGTGTCCTCAGGGCCCAGTTGTCCTGGTGCATGGCAGCTATTTAACAAGCATTTGTCAAATGAAGGTTTAACTGAGGACTCTATACCCATCAATTAGGCAGTAGCATGGATTTCCTTCATGATTTTTAGTGGTACAAGGGGTCAGCTTAACTGGCTTTCCTACTTGCTTAGTTACAATATTTGCTTTGCATTTCTCACTATACCCAGAAATAGAGACTGTACACTGATGGTTCTGGTACCAAGGGATCCATCTGTTCTCTAAGATAAATAGGTTGGGCTGGGGCCATCTGTGCCACACAGTATGCTGTTATGAAATAGCTTTAGCTTGTTGCTTGACTTCCTTGGGCCATCCAAATGTTTAGTAGTTGTAGAGATAAGCTGGATTAAACACACCTGAATGAGCGTATTTTCTAGATTTAAAAAAAATATCCAGAGACTAAAATCTCAGGCTTGTCTCATTGTGTGTCACTTTTCACATTCACCATGAATTTGTGAGTGGTGCCAAAGCCAGGCAGCAAGTCTAGGTCATGAGATTGTCAAAATCATGGGGTTTTCAGAAACATTACCAAATGCTATCTTCTCTCCCAGCCAGTAAGTGACTCAAGCACGTGCTCTCCCACTGAGAGCTATGTCCCAGCCTCAGAACTGTCAGACTTCAGCTAGCAGAGGCGAATGGCACCTGGTGGCGTCTGTGGTGTGTCCCTTCTCCCTTAAGTATTCTAAAGGGCATCATATTTTCTTTCTTTAAAAAAAATTTTTTTACTTATTATGTACACAGTGTTCTGCCTACATGCCTGAAGAGGGCGCCAGGTCTCATTACAGATGGCTGTGAGCCACCATGTGGTTGTTGAAAATTGTACTCAGGACCTCTGGAAGAGTAGCTAGTGCTCTTAACCTCTGAGACATCGCTCCAGCCCCCTCATCAGATTTTCATGAAGTAACCATTAAAGAATGGGAATATATTGAGCTATGAAATTCTGCCACTTTCTAAAGTTCTTCTGAGTTCAGAGGTAGAAATAAGATTATTATTATTTTTGATTTATTTTATGTGCATGATCATTTGGCCTGCAGGCTATATATGTGTACCATGTGCAAGCTTGGTGCTCATAGAATCCAGAAGAGGGTATTGGATTCCTGGCACTGGAATTACAGATGGTTGTGAGTCACCATGTGGATGCTGAGCATAGAACTCAGGTCCTCTGCAAAAGCATCCAGTGTTCTTACGCATTCAGCCATCTCTAGCCCCTTGTCTACATTATTTTACTTCTGTAGCTATTCTGTTGGTGCCCCATCAAAGAAAGCACTGCTGAAGCCATTGTCAAAGGTCTGTTTCTCCATGGCACCCTCTCAGAGGTTTCTGTTCTTAAGTGCTCTCTGGATAACCATATGACACAGTCTATGAATGGCTTTGAGAAGATACAACTTCAGGTCACAAGTGGCCAGGAACCAATAATAATATTTTAAAATGGATTAAAGTATGCAGTTTTCCTCGACATCGACAGACACAAAGCCAAGTGCACTATTATGAGTGATTCATAAATAGTCATGTCAAGACATCTGCATCATCTAAAATACAAGACAGGGAAGTTCCTAAGTCTGATCACATCTACAGGATACTGAGGGAGGCCAGCACCAATGGGTAGTATTTCTCTGCTTGCACCTCCAAAGCTTTAGTCTGGGCTCTTATGTGTATCTGGGGACTTCCTTGCTCACCACCCGGGCTAGGTTATGGTGTATGTTTTCTGCCTCTCTGTCTGGGCCTCCTGTCTGGCTGCCTCCACACAGCCCACTCCTCAGCACACAGCCCACTCCTCAGCGTTACCTCCCATGGAATTCCCTTGGCTCTGGGTTTTCAACTTGGCCTCAAATTCAGGTCCAGAAGAAAGCCTTTCTGGGGTCCAGGGTAAGAATATAACTGAAGGCTGAGGTCACTACCATCATCTAAGTATGGATGGCCCTCTGTGGCTTCCAGCTTCACAACTGAAAGTTCAGCTGACCACCCACCAAAGCTAGTTAAACACCAAACAAACACAGTTTTGTTTCGTCATTAACACAATAAAATGACTATTTACAAAATTTATATTCTCTTAGGAATTATGGGTCATCTAAAGACGGTGAAAGCCAAGGACTTTGTGTAAACTGTATGAAAATACTATCCAGCTTAAAACTTTTAATTATTTTCATAAATTTGTTTGGTTAGTGAGCAAATAATGAGTTTGAAAATTTCACACACATGCCACTGTAACTTGTTCAGAATGTTGGTGTCTGTGAGGAGCTCTGGAACCTTCCCACACAGACATAAAGGCACATTTAGATGTTATGAATACAGCTACCAAATGGCTAGGGATAAGTGTGATGTATCTCTGTACTGTGGAAGGCCAGATGGAAACAGAATTCTCAGGCTTTTTAAGAGTTCCATCTAGAAAGTGGACAACAGTGAGAGAGCCATCCCCACCCCATTGGGCTTCCCCTTGCTGTCTTCCTCAGAAGGATCATTCATACCTGGGTGTAGACACCCAGGTGCTGTACAACTCCAAGGTGAGGACAGACTGACCTATAAAGTCACCCACTGAACACCCCCTCCCCTTTGGTAGAGAGGGAGTACACGGGGCTGGGCGTGACCCATGGGAGAGGGCCATCAGGCACTCCGTGGACATGAACCAGAGTGGCCCAGCCAGAAAGCAGCTGCAAGGGACAAGAGGACTGTAGGTTCCCAGTGTGGAGAGCCCTTGACGCCAAGGTCTCCTGTCTTCTGGTCAAGACAAGGCCAGAGAACTCCTGTAAACCAGGGCCCCTAAGCAAGGCCCCCTCCTTAGAATGGAGAACCTGGCAGAAAGGGGCATGTAGGTGGTTTGGAAGCTGCCAGCATCGATTGTACAGACTGAAGTCAATACATTTGTTCAAGTCTACAGAGTACACTCACCTTGTTCGGTTGAGTGGACCACCTTTGACATCATGGACCTCAGGACAGAGAGCGGCATGATGGTCAAGAAGAATGGTACCCTGACTGTGAGATGAACATAAGACCAAATAAACAGTCAAATCAGGGTGAGTCAGGATGCTCTCTTGTCTAAACATCCTTTCCTAGGAGCAGCCTGACCCATTGTGGCTGAAGATCCAGCTACCCAGAGTTTTGCTTAGTAAATCAACAGACTCCTCTCTGGCTATTTGAAGCTTGCTTTATTCTAGAGTTCCAGTTTCGGTCCTACAAGTATTTTAAATAGTTAAAAGTATTTGTGAAGGTGTATTTGGTCTGCCTGTTTGGTTCAGATGAGTCCCATTTGTCTATGTTCCTAATGACGTAATAATTTACTTACCAAGTTTTGGCTGTTGGTTAGCTTTTACCTATTTAAAAAAAATTATTATTTTCATTTTTGTTAGCATGTGTATGCATGTGTGTGTGTGCCTCCTGTATGTGTGTATGCCCATGGGGGCCAGAAGCAAGCACCTGATCTCCTAAACCTGGAGTTAAGGTGACTGTGAGCTAGGGAACTGAACTTTGCTTCTCTGTAAGGGCAGTACCTGCTCTTAAGCACTGAGTCATCTCTCCCACTCCTTTGATATGTTTTTGTTTTTCAGACTTCTTGGGGTTCTTATTCCTGTACTGTAAGGATTCCTTTATAGATAAAATGGCTCTTTATTGTCCTGTTGGTTCATATTTTGACTGGAGACTTCATTAACACAATTGCCTCTATTTTAAAATTATGATATTGTGAAATGATATACATATGATAAATGGATGTTTAATGTATATTTTATATAAATACATTTATATGTATATATTGGATACAGAGTCTTACTGTGCAGTCCTTGGTAACCTGGAACTCTTTTTTTTTAGACCAGGCTGGCCTCGAACTTAGAGAGATTCCCCTGCCTCTGCCTCCCAAATGCTGGGATCAGAGCCGTGTGACACCACTGCCAGCTTTAAATCATGCTTGATAGAATCAATTTTAGTCATACCATAAAATAATGGCATTCGCTTTTGCAAATACTGTATTTACAGTTTCCCGAGTATTTGCATATGCTGAGTTAATGTGGTTCTCACAAAACAGGGATATGGCTCCTACCGTCTAAAGGACCCTTTGGAAAATGCTTTCCAGTTCTCCAAGACTCATTATAAAACCTTTTGAACAAGGCTTCCCTGTGCTCATCACACCATGAGAGAACAAAGGGTTCAGAGGGACGAACTCGCCAGAGTCACCCAGTGATACAGGAGGAACCGAGCCTAATTCTTCAAACTGTTCCTCCAGCAAGTGGCAGTGACTTAACACCTCCGTGGTAGAAACAGCTGACCTGGACCAAAATTCCACATGAATAGTGCATGCAACACAGCATCCTAAGGAACACTTACTTATTTCAGTAAAAGCTACACTCAAGAACGGAATTGCATCAAGAATGTCCCTTAATCAAGTTTTGGCAAACAGGCAAACTTGGAAAATTGTAATGATTCCATGTATTCATCATATTTTAGTAATAAATCTAGTGTCAATAAATTATTGACTTCTGACAAGCTAGCTGTTTACTTTAAATTGAAATAGAACGGGCTCATAGAGAGCTTTGCATTATGAAATGTAGTCCCCTCCTCCCACTTTATACAAAAATTGAACACATTTGTCACTTACCTAAAAACATCATCAGCGTGGTCCTGGTGAAAGCAGCCAAGATCATTCCCACCATAGTGGTAAGAATGCCAATAAGGGCGATATGAATATCCTCCAAACAATAAGAAAAAAGCCATATACCTAGAAAACTACTCAAAAAAGAGACACTACCCAAAGCTGCACCGTAGCCTATATAAACCTCATTCCAGCAGAGTGGAGGGCCCAGCTCATAAAGTGTAAAAACTGGGGAAATGCCAATTATCACAAAAAAGTAAATGACGATGGTAAAAATCAGCAGACAGAGCAAAGACCGTCGCTTACTGGAGCCATTTTTAAAAAGCATGTAGGTACGGTAAAATAGGTCCTTAAGGCCGTCCCTGAAGGACAGAGTGACAACCTGAGATGAAGACTCCTTTATGGGATCACTGAGGAAAAATGAAATATAGATCAGGTTGACAATAAGAACTACCGCGATGATGAAATAGGACCACACAAAACCCAGTTCTTGGATAAAATAGCCGGAGGACAGGCCGGTTAGCCCAGTCACGACTCCGAGCATAAAATCTAAGATGGCTATCCGAATGATTTTCTGCTTGTATTCTTTACACTGATCCACAACGTAGGCGAAGCAAGCACCCCAAAACGTGGTGTAGTTCCCAAAGAGAGCGCCGATGAAGGTGGATGCGATCAGAAACTGGAGAGGAAGGTGGAAGGAGGAGAGCACACACAGCCAGACGTTGGTCCCCAGGGAGCCAAGAGATGACAGGACCATGGGCAGCTTCCGTCCGTGGTTGTCGCTGCTTGATAGAAGCATGAAGGTAGACAGCAGACCAGGAA
This sequence comes from Phyllotis vaccarum, assembly GCA_033318265.1. Classification (NCBI taxonomy): domain Eukaryota; kingdom Metazoa; phylum Chordata; class Mammalia; order Rodentia; family Cricetidae; genus Phyllotis; species Phyllotis vaccarum. Next base: position 139,180,496 of record JARWLC010000009.1, on the reverse strand, counting down.
CTAACCCACTTATGTCCACCTGCAGGTTGAAGAGAGACGCCTTTCTCTGAACTTCCTGTGGGGACAAAGAAGACAAGAAGGTTACAGATACAATGACCTTAAAAAAGATTGTGGTGCATACTTCCTCGATATTGTCGCTGGGGGTGAGTGGGAGGCCTCGGGTATGTGGGGAGACAGTACCGATGAAGTTTGCATGCAGCTCATAAAGCATATGTCAGAAGCTTACATACCCACACTTAGTCACAATACCTACACACCACTCATGGTGGGGGCTCAATGCTATCAGAAGAAAAATGCATGCATTATTGTGACTGTTTATATAAAGGACGTGTGCGCATCACGGACTCTGGTGCTAGCAATAGAATGGCATTTTTCCTCCCTGACCTCGTGAGCCATTCTCACTGAGAGATCACATGATTCCTGTTCTATAGCCTGGGTGATGACCTTGCTGTGATGAGTCTTCCTGCCTAGTCTGCGGGAGGGAAGCAAACATTCACATCCACTTGCTTGGTAGACTCTATCTGAGCAGAGTTCTGCTCCCCTTTCAAACTTTTTATCCACAGACAGCTTAGTGAGAACACATTCATTGATCTACTAAAGATGGAATGAAGTACACCCTGGGAAGGAGTCTTGCATTGTGCAAGACAGTTGCAGTCTGTGATAGATAGATAAGAGGGCATGTGTACACAAGGGCACACACTTGGGGAGCTGTGACAGCCATCACAGCAACCATTTGATGGGCTATTTAAAAGTATCTGTGAGGCTGGAGATATGGTTCAGTGATTAGAACCATCGGCTCTTGCAGAGGACCCACGTTTGGGTCCCTTCACCCCTACGGTGACTCATAACTGTCTGTAACTCCAATTCTACAGGAGCTAACGTCTTCTCCTTGCCTCCACAGGCACCAGGCATGTATATGGCACACATGTCTTTTAAAGACACACTCTGTTTGCCGTGTCTTATTATTGTCCAATTCATGCCCAGGGCATGTGGCATCTTTACAATAGGACATACCATGTGTTAAGAGCAAAGGACCCACGTTGTCAGATATTAGTCTGATAAGCAATGAGCCATAAAAAAATTAAATGTAGCTTGGAGGTGGTGGTGCATTTAATGCCAACACTTGGGATGCAAAAGCAGGCAGATCTGTGAGTTCGAGGCCAGCCTGGTCTACAAAATGAGTTCCAGGACAGCCAGGGCTACACAGTGAAACCCTGCCTCAAAAAAACCAAAAAAAACCAGAAAGAAAGAGAGAAAAGTTTTTCCCATCACAATATAACCACAGGCAGCAAAATCTTTGCCTTTTCATGCTCAATGTCTCTAACCTGAGAGAACTGGGCACAGGCAGGCTCTTGGGGGGTGGCGAAGCAAACAAACACTTGGCTGAAGAAGATAAGGCCTCCACCACTTGTCGGCCATAGATAATATCAAATTATTGTGTCTGTTGTACCTTCTTCTGACAAGAGGGAATAAAAACTTACTTTGCAGGCTGTTGGGAAGGTGACATTTGAAAGATATATGAGTTGCCTGGCACAAGCCTTGGCCATATTCAGTGCTCAGTCAAGCCTGCTCAGTGTGCATCTTTGTGTACTCAGGCAGCCATGGCATAAATAAATAGAGTAAATAAATAGAGTCCTCTTGTAACCAATTCTCAAACAGGTTCTCCCAGTCTGTCTCCTTGCTTCTATTATTTCTCATGAGGTTTTTCATAGCTACACCCTCTTCCGCAGTCTGTGGTAAGCAGCTGTTCTGTTTTTATTTTTTAAGCAAGATTTTAAACAAGAAACTCAAAGCACAGTCCCATCTGGAGTCATAGTAGGGACATAAGAAACAAGCCATGGGGCTGGAGAGATGGTCCAATGGTTAGAGCACTGGCTGCTTTTCCAGAGGACCCAGGGTCAGCTCCCAGCACCCACAGTGGCTCACAACCATCTGTAACTCCAGTCTCAGAGGATCTGAACCCCCCTTCCAGTCTCTGAGGGCACTGCACATATATGGAACAGACATATACACAGGCAAAACATCCATACACTAAAATAAAGACATCTTTTTAAGAAATTGCAGAGCAGACTCGTGTGACCAATTTACTGTTTGAGAGGTAATCAAGTAACAAGGAAATGGTGTAGCGAGTGGTTAGAAAATCCCTTCTTCCTCAAAAGTCAACAAGCATGGCTAGAACCTCCCACTTTTTTTTACTTCTTAGCCAAAAGCACCCACCACTGTATAAAGGACCCCATGGAGAGTATAGAGGTGACCTTTCTAGTCACAAGGCTCTGAGAACTTAGAACTTTGAAAAAGTAGGTTAAAAAAAAAAAAAAAAAAAAAAGTTTTGCTTAGAGACAAGGTTTCTCTAGGTAGCCCAGGCTGGCCATTAGCTGCAATCCTCTAGTCTCAGCGATACTACTTTAAAATACCAAATATAGGTAAGAGAATACACTTTATTCTTTAATTAATCTTTAATTTGTTGGGACAAGGTATCCTTACGTAGCCTGAATTAAACTTATAACCCTCCTGCTTCTCTCTCCCAAGTGCTGGGATTACAGACGTTCACTACAATAAGGCGTATTATGACTTACTTTGTGGTGACAAAGATTGAACCCAAGGCTTTGTGCACGCCAAATAAACTTTCATTAAGTGACATCCTCAGCCCTCGGATTTTTGAGACAGGCGTCTCACTCTTTCCCAGGTTGGCTTTGAACTCATGATCTTCCTGCCTCTGTCCCCTAGACGCTAGAATTACAGGCAATGTGCTACCATTCCAAGTTTAGTTAATTCTTTTTTCCACATCCTGAAACATAAAACAGTATCTTACATGCCAGCACACAGGCACCTGTGGGTATATTTGTCACTGGGATGTGGCACAATCAGCTTGGAGGAGGGAGCCTCAACTAAGGAATTGCCTCCATCAGACTGGTCTGTGATCAGGTCCCCGGGGTATTTTTCCTGGCTGTTTACTGGTGGAGTAGGGCCCAGCCCACTGTGGCAGGACCATCCCAGGGTGGCCGGTCTTGGTTGTGTAAGGAGGGCAGTTGAACAAGCCAGGGAGAGCACAGCAGTGAGCCACAGGCCTCTATGGCCTCTGCTTCAGTTCCTGCCTCCAGGTGTCTGCCTCAGTTTCCCTCGGGGGATGAGCTCTAACCAGGAAGCCAGATAAACCCTCTCCTCTTCCAAGTCACTTTAGGTCATGTTTTATTTGTTTGTTTTCTGAGACAGGGTTTCTCTGTGTAGCCCTGGCTGCCCTGGAACTCTGTGTGGACCAAGCTGGCCTTGAACTCACTGAGATCTGCCTGCCCTGTGCCTCTGGAGGACTGATTAAAGGCGTGTGCCACCACTGCTGGCCTTGGTCAGCGTTTTATTACAACAGAGAAACAGTCTTGGAAGAGCAGGACAAACATGGCCAAGCTCAGGGCTCTTTGTCATAATGCTCAATGTCCTTTTTTCACACAATGGACAGTTGGGGCCCCGGGGGATGAGAAAGAAATGTAGCTTCTAGTCCTTTCTCAGGGGTGACTCTTTTAGGGTGACCAGGACACAAACCCCTCCCCATCCCAACTTGGAAATCTAGGGGCCAAGCTCACACAACAGAGCTGGCTGTGAGAGATGGAGGCTCTGAGCCGGAGACCAGGCTCTCAGATTCAGAGGGAGGAGGGTGTTCTCTGAGAAGCCACACCAGGGTAGCATCCCTAGAGCATCCAGAGGGAAGTGATTTAGGCAAGAGTGATGCTGTAGCCCCCCTTCTGTAGGGTCCTGTCCCAGCTGTGGGCACCAGGGTGGGGCACGGTGCGTGGGTGGTTCTAGTTCCCCACTCCCAGGAAGAGAATCAAAGATCTTGGGGTGCCAACTTTGGGGGACAAAACCTGGAGTAAGGACAGTCTCTAATATTCATCCATTTGAAAACAAGACAAAAAGGAAGAGGAGAAACAATCAAATTGAAATATAACTAAAATCTAAATGAGAGCACACTGCTCTAGGTAGTATGGGGGGGGGTTGCTTAGTAACCAGGTCTGGAGGGGCTGACACTGTACTTTTCCCCTAGGCTTCTCCCACTGTAACAAGGGTCTTGCTCCTGTCACCTGGGGAGGGGTGAAGAAAATTCCTGACTCAAACACAGAAATTATTGGTCCCTGGGATCTTCTCACTCCTGAGAGAGATGGACTGTTAAATGTTTTAAGAGCTGAGGAATCCAACTTGGACATCATAGTCATGTGACCTTGTACTTGGTTTCTTCCATCATCCGTCCATCCTTTCTTCCCTTTTACCATTGTTATTGCTGTTACCATGAAACAGGGTAGTCCAGGCTGGCCTTGAACTCACAACCCTCTTTCCCCAGCCTCCTGAGTACAGGCCTGAGCAGACTCTGGAGAGCGGTAAACCACTTCATATGGTCTTTACCCTTCTCTTTATGACTGTGCAGGCCCTATGGGTGGTCAGAAAGGATCTCTGTTCTGAGACAATTCTCCCACAGCATGAAGAAGTAAGGACAGGACTGGCCAAGCAGCTGGACCTTGCTCTATCCAGCTTTGACCTGATACCTTAGGACAGCTGGGGTGGCTTCAGGCCTTCCCTTGGGGGCCCTCTGCCATATCCCCACCTCAGACTCATTTGTCTGCACAGATAGACCCTCAGATCAGAGAAGACAGCTCAGGTCCCTCCACCAAAATATCCCTAACAGGGTAGTTGTGAGCTCGTAAATAAGCTGTAAGAAATATCTGATGTCATCTCCTACACTCTAGACCTAGGCATTGCAGACTTTTGACAAAACTGCCCCAGGCCCCAACAGAGTGATGACATAGCTCTGTCAGAAACATGGAACTTAGGGAAGCCCCATAATGTCTACATAAACATTTTTAGGATACTGAGAGCCAAATGAGCACTCCCCAGTCCAGATGTGGGCACATGGCAGCCACTTATCTCATGTCACTGCCTCCTGACCTCAACAAACACTGCCCCACCCCCTGGGTGACAAAGGCCCCGGTCCAATTTCTCAGAGACCAACAAAGAGTGAGATTTCCTAAGGAGAAAAGAGCTGGTCCCACACAGGGAGGGATTTTAGAAAGAGGCCAACTAAAGGTATTAGGAGGAACCATTAACTGAAATGGGAACTGAGAGAAGGCCCTTGATTTGAGCTTTGGGGGGGGGGGGTGTTACACCCTGGAGAGCCTCTGGTTTCCATTCCTTGTTTACTACAGAATGGGAGGTTTTAATTTCTTACCTCCTGGAATGCAAAGATCGGGTTGCTTTGGTTTGGCTCGCATTTAGAGACATTGCTACCAGAAACAAAGGTGTAGTTGCCCGTTTCTTCCCATATTCTCCGGTACACATATTGTGCAGTCAGTGGCATGGTCAGGGTCATAGCAAAGGCGTTTAGGAGAACGGCAGGCTCGATGAACGAAGTCTTCATGTTGGCTCAGGTGGGCAGAGGGAGTCTGGATTTTAGAAGGAAGGAGAAGGACGAGAACTCATCAGTTGATTCCTTATTCCTTAGGCTAAATTGTCAGAAATGGGGAAGTTGGAACAACGTGTCATAAACATGAGTAAGCAGAGAGAGTTCCAGATTTCCGAGTGCCCTTACCGGGAGAGGGTCCCTCATTCCTCTCCAAGGAGAGGACTAAGTTCTCTTAGGATACATTTTCCCTGGCTTGGCCTTGTCAATGCTTACAGTGCTGTGCCGAATAGCACCGACTGGTTCCACAAGGTAAACAATGAAGTTCTTCGGGGACCCAGAGGTTACGTAACTGTTATTATTTGGCTGCGGGTTAAAGGCCTTGTAAAATGGAGCTCCGATCGGAAGGGGAGTTTCGGGTTTCGTTTTTAAAACTCACCCCCACGGCTACAGTCTTCCTGCCTTCCTAGGCGCAGGTAGGACCGTTTTCAGGACTGTGCTCTCAGTTACCCGTGCGGGGCGGGGCGCAGCGCCCCCGGCTTTCCAGCCCGACTCCCTAGCTAGGGACAGACAGAGGAGAGACAGCGAGATGGAACTGGACGCCCTTGGAACAGGACACTGGAGCCCTGTTTGAAGGCAAAGCGAGATAAGCGCACCTTCTGGTCTCTAGTGGCCCCGGACTCAGTCCCGGCTGCTCCCCATGCCGCCGCAGTCTCCGTCTTTGGGACCGGGTAATGACTCGGCAGGCGAGCATCATCTTCCGAGCGGGAAGACTGTAATCTTCGGCCGGAGCTGTCGCCCTTCCCTTGCTGGCTTGCGATTGGATCCCGTGGCCGGAATCCCCACAGCGATTGGTGGAGCACAATGCCACTCCTTTGCACCCGCCCCCGGAGGCCCTGTTGACTCCTCCCCCACCCCAAGAGTAGGGCAGGTTGCTTGGGCCGATTGCTCCCCGCAGGTTCTGCGAGTGATTCTGGAGAGGGACTGGGTTTCACTGATGCGCCGCCGCCAAGCAGCGGGCGGATCGCCTTGGCAGCTGGATCGAGAGTTCGAGAACAGCTGGGACCACATAGCATGACTCCTTCCAAAGCAGAAAAAAATTAAATGCAATGTATGTGTATATATGTATATATGTTTAAATATAAAATAAAACAGCAAAAAGTGGTTGCAGACGTCACACTCTAGGGCTGCTAGGTTTGCAGTCCACAGTAGCATACAGATGGAGGCCAAAACGATGCAAGACAGGGACGAGACAAGATGGGAAGGAGCTCCTAGAGATGTTCACTCTGGGAAATTTTAAAGAAATATTTACTACATTTTTATGTAAAATCTTATGTCTATGGGCACCCCATGAAGAGGTCAGAAGACGGTGCTGGATTCCCCTGGAACTGGAGTTACAGGCAGATGCGATCCACCTTGTGGCTGCTGGGAACCGAACCCAGGTCCTGTGGAAGAGCAGCCAGTGCTCTTAATCAGTGAGCTATTCCTCCAGTCACCCCTCTCCCACTGAAAGGGATTTAAAAATCTCTCTAAATGTCCATTCTCCCGCCGTGGAGTGGATATAGTGAGTCTCACAATGAACACACAGCAACCCAGGAGACAGCAGCTAATGGCCTTCAATACAGACAGCTGGAATATATCTGGAACCCATAGGGTATTACTTCCCGAGGAAGAGAAGCAACAGATGAGAACCAAAAGTTCTGTGGTTTGGAGACCTGTCCAAAAAAAGGAAGGCCTTAGGCTGGAGTGGTTATGACAGGAAACAACCCTAAGATTGGGTATCTCAATCTTTTTTTCTTTTTCTGGCTGTCCTGGAACTAGCTCTGTAGACTAGGCCTGCCTCTGGCCTCCCAAGAGTTGGGCTTAAAGGCCTTGTGTCACCACCACCAGGCTAAACATCTTAATCTTATCTAGAAGTTAAGGTCAGATGTGGACGAAAGCCGTAATTGATAAAGGAGTAGCAATTAGGAATAGGAGTCATTTTTATAGTCTAGGAAAGACTTGAGTACTGGGCATTGAATCTGGGTCCTCTGCAACATCGGTACATGCTCTTAACCACTGAGCCATCTCTCCAGCTCTAGACATAGTTTAAGATGGCAGCACAGTGGATTAAATGGTGGATCTGGGACACCTTCAGTGTGGCAAGGGCTGCTGAGAAGAGCTGACTAAGTGGTAAAAGTTCTATACTGGAGAGATGTTGATCTGATGGCCCCAGAAAAACACAGGGAACATTGAGGAAGTGAATCGTGTAATAGAACTTCTGACAGCTTCACAGCCCTGTACAATCTTCATACGTCTCAACTAACTTCTATTTGCTGTCAACTCAGTCTGTTTTCTACATCGTTTGGTTGATTTATAACCTCTGGTTAATGATCTTAACTACAAGGTGACATATTCAATTCTGAGGCTTGTCTTTTCAAATAAAAAATGAAGGCAGCCAAGACCATGCTCTGAGATCTACTATCCTGGGACAGTAACTGTCTGTCAAGCAGCATTTCCCCTTGATCCTAGGAAACTTCGCTTTGACCAGAGACACAGGATGATGGAACTGGTACAAAGGGGAGGGGCTTGGTGGAGCTGGTACCAGCTCTGAAAGGTTTACCCCAGAGAGGAGACAAACCACTTCTGACATGCCATTGGACCATAACAGGTCACAGGGCCACACATGGAAAAGTGCAATCCAGTAGGGGGAGAAATTAAGTGACTGGCTCTGATGTCATCTATGTTCCAGGCTTTACTTTGCATGGAAATCAGTAGGCAAGAAAAGGTACTTAAAAGGCCTGCATCTTATGGAGCCAAACTAACACCCATTCTCTATGGTGTTCTGCTACCGCCCCGTTTTCTCCATGAAGAAGAAAGCCATCAGATGGCCACAGAGAGTACAATGTCCATGATTATATAAGTCTCTCCCTTTTCTCCCAAATACTATTAAGTACTTGAGGACATATGATAAAGGAGCCTTCATGGGCTATTGATTGGACTCCATTGCTGTCCGGTACACAGTGTTAAACCCAAAGTCAGAATGCCATAGTTAAACAACCAAGGGATTTTCTTATATAAGAAAAGATGAAAATAATTGAAAAGTAACAATGATAAATAAAAATCACTGAGAGCCGTCAGCCCACAACTGTTGCTGCTCCGTGAAGGCTCAGGCTTCCTTCCTTCAGAGTCAGAAAATGAAAATAAGGGCCAGGTATCCAAGAAGTAATGCTACCTGGTTATCGAGTGTGTGCCCCTGGTGTATTTTCTAAAATGTGGATCAGGCCAAGTGTGGTCAACCAGGAGGCTCACAAGTTCAAGGCCAGCCTTGGCTTCAGTTTTGTCTCAAAACAATTAAAAAAAAAAAAAAGGTGGATCAAGGGGTGTAATCTTCAGGGCAGGACCTTAAGGATGACAATTCTACCTTTTTAGTTCACTGACCTAGGAATTTTAACACAAATGACTTGTCATCAAGTAGTGACATTTATTGTCAGTGACCATATTTGTATTTCTCCTTTCCAGCATACTGGGTCTTACTATGATGATGGTAATTACACCAGATTCATGAGAACAGACTAAAGGGACAAGACAACCTGTGGGTGAAGGTGTTAAAGGTCACAGCCTTAGGAAGGTTGAGATCCACTGCTTTAAAGGGGGGCAGCAAACAAATCAGGGAAGCTTTTGTTTCAAAAAGAATGTGGCTTTTCATTTCTGATCGAATCGACAAACGTGTGCTGAGAACATCCCAGTTACACCACGCCTCACATAGACACAGAACTGAGAAGAGTGTAATATGGCTCTCTCCTGAGCTAAAATTGTAGACAGGAGATGTAACAGGAGCATATGATTCTGTCAATGATTTGCCAAAAGAGATCCGTGTCTATCTAGTTAGGAAATTTGTAACTTCTCTTTGTAGTCTGCCACTGCTTAGGAACTGATAAACAGACTCTGTTTAGATTCCAGGATCAGACCTCATCTTTTTTTGCTGCTCTGGGGAGCCCTTCCCAGTGTTCTCAGAGAGCTTGCTTCTTACATCAAGTCACCCCCCCCCCACACACACACTCACAGTCTTACCTGTGACTCAGCAATCTAAAACATGCTGACCACATCCCACTGCTCAGAACCACCTTTTTCTACCCATCCCCAGCACCCAGAGCTTCCTTCACTAGACTGAGCATTTTTTATCCAAAAGGATTGGGACAAGAAATGTTTCTGACTTCAGGGGTCTCAAGATATATTTATAAACACTATTTACATAGAGTTCATTGGCTAAACACTCCTAATGTGAAAATCTAAAATGTGAAATATTAGAATCTTGGGCATGCTGATGCTCAATTTTGGATTTCAAAATTTCAGATTAGGGATGCTCAACAGATGTAGTCTTTATAATCTGTTAGCCTCCTATTCTCTGAGTCAATCAGGATCTCACCTGTTTAGTTAGCAGAGGCAGCCAGAGACTTGGGCATTAGCCTTGTCTTTTTGATCGCCATGTGTAGGGTGAATATTTTATACTCTGCACATGGCTTTCTCTATGCCTGTTTTCTGTGTGGCTCTAAGACACATGGGTACCTTGGCTTTGGGGCATTTAGTGAGTAAGGTGGGGAATTTCCCCGCTGTCCATTGGAAAGTGACATTTGAAGGCTGATAGAGAAGGGGCGGACAACTACACGAAGGACCAGAGCACTCCCTGGGCAATCAGAAATCATGACTTCCCACCAATAAGGATATTAGTTATTACTTCTCCAGGACCCACACGGCCCTAAGGAACCTTCACATCAGAAAGGCACAATCACCACCCTGAAGTGGAAATGCAAGTGTTGGTGGTTCTGCAGGGTGGCCAATCTCTCATGTGGGGCCTGCAGGGGAATGGTAGGAAGCAGCAGAATGAGGAGGCTGTGCACACAGGCCACTGGAGCACCTTGTGGCTGGCTCTTAAGAGAAGTTCTGATCAACCGAAAGAGAAATGAGGCTGGTATTTAGGAACCAGAGGCGTCCCACTTTGAGGGTGTTGATTCTTGAGAACTGCATGACTGAGAGTATAAACGTCCAGTTCGCTGTTCCCACTTCCCCAGAGCAAGGGAGGCCAGACCTCGGTAAGCAGCAAGACTGTGGCTTTTGGACCTAGTAAGCCCAGCCCATGGGCGGGGACGCGGTTTACCTCTCAAAGATGGAGGCCCTCAGAGAATGAATGAATGGATGGCCTCCCAGGCAGGAGAGAAGCTCTGATTAGTTTACATGTATACATTACTGCCCACCACAAAAGGGTAAATGAACAGGAGATCCCAGGAGAGGCTCTGCCTCATGGTGGATTTTCCATACTGTTTGGGTTTGAAGATAAGTCTTTCTTCATCAGTTACATGTTGTACTGTTTTGGATGACTTACTCTCCAAGAGAGTATTTTGTCTCTGAAGGCCCTGAGCTAATCTTCAATGGGTTTATGTGAGGGAGGGGGTTTAAGGTTAGCAGAACGAGCTAAAGTAGTGTGTGTGTGTGTGTGTGTGTGTGTGTGTGTGTGTGTGTGTGTGATTAGACAACCCACTTCTGTCTCCAGCTCCATGTCTCAGGTTGCCACTGGAACCCATCACTTGCAGTTCCTCATCTGGAAACCTATTCTTTAATCCATCTCCCATGCAGTAATACAGCATGGTCCTTCTGAAACCTTCCGTGCTGTGTTACTGAATTCAGAGCTAAATTCCATCTCCTTTACTATGGTCCCAAAGATTCCCAAATAATTAGGCCACTCTGCATTTTGCACACTGAGCCAGTGAAACTTCCTTCCACATCAGGACCACAGCCCTCCTTCCCTTCTGTCTGAATTCACTTTTGTCGCCATAACACATTACTGAGACGGAGTAATTGCTGAGGAATATTCCTTTGTACTGTATGAATATGTGTCATTGTGATTGGTTTAGTAGAGGAGCTGACTGGTCAGTAGGTGAACAGAATAAAGTTAGGTAGGAGATCCAGATTAAGAGAATGTTGGAAGAAGAGAGGAATTTGGAGTCGCCAGCCAGACCCAGAGGGAGCAGAAGATGAACGTATCATGCTAATAAAGGTACTGCACTGTGGCAGAGCATAAATAAGGAATATGGGTTAAAATGTAAGAGCTATTGGCTGAACATTTATAATTAATATTAAGACTCCGTGTCAGTTATTTGGGAACTGGTGGGAGGGTGGGAAAGAAGCATCTGCCTACAAATAATTTCTAAAGTTGCAGCTTTATACAGCTTGTGGTCTGGGTCTGGGAATTCTAAGCCTGTGTTTGACATCTGGTGAGGACCTATTGCTGTGTTATACATGGTAGGGACATGATGATGTGTGTTAACTTGGATCTCCCTCTTGTAAAGTCACTAATTGTTACCCTGGCGGCTTCCACCTCTTTATGTCACAAAATCCTAATTGTCTCTTAAGAGTCACATCCTAGTTTTGCTTTCTGTTGCTGTGACAAACACCATGACCAGCTTGGGGAGGAGAGAGTTTGTTTCTCTTACAGTTTACACCTGGCTTCTTATACAACCCAGGACCACCTACCTGCCCAGAGATGGCACCGTCCACAGTGAGTTGGGCCTTTCCACATCAATCATCAATCAAGAAAATGCCCCATAGGCTTACTTGCCTACAGGCCAGCTTGATTGGAGGCATTTTTTCAATTGAGGTTCCCTCTTCCCAGGTGATCCTAGCTCCTGAAATGAAGCAACTAAGTAACTGGTACAGATGCCATCTCCACTTACATTCATTACACATGCCTCTGGAGATGTTTCCAGCAGATAAACTTCCAGATGATACAGTCAAACCTAACATGCATTTTAGGTGTTAGCCTTAATGTCCTTAGAAAAACTGGCTCTGACTATTTATGTATTTGCTGTTTTCCTTTAGTGCATCAGATTCTATGTGTTTGGTTTATGGGCTTCCCTCTTTCCCTGTCTTGGCCACTGTAGTTGACGGAGGATGCACACTCCAAGAACACAGCGCCACGGCTGCGGGAGCATACTGTCCGCACCTAGAATAGTGGCTGGCCACAGCAAATCTCCATCAAATGAATGAAGTGAAGTAGCTTTGTTTCATTTCCACATTTCCACAGTTAGACACTAAATATACTCCCAGGGACCATCTGATACGGTAATTTTTCTCATCTCTTGATTTTTCTGTGATGCTGGGTTTCTGACAGCATTTCCTGCTTTATTGAAATAAGAATGGACAAGAATTGTATTTTGTATATGGTATTCATAATGAGAGAAAATATTCAGCCATAAACCAGTCTAAAATGTGAAGCCCTAAACTAATTGCGGTTCTAACTGAAATTTAATTCTCCCCCAGGAAAGATGAAAACTATTCAGCCTTATTGATAAACACACAATTATAACAACTAATAAACATGTCATGTTTTGAAATGGGCAAATATTTTATTTTTTAAGATAAGGTTCCTTTGGCTAGGTTGCGAGGAAATGAATATATTTCTGTAGATCACTAGTAAAACTCCCAGTTTAGCGGCTGAAGAGGTGGCTCAGCAGTGAAGAGCACTGGCTTTCCTTCCAGAAACCCGGGTTTGGTTCCCAGCACCCACAGAAGGGAGGCTTACAACTGTCTGTGGTTGAAGTTCCAAGGGGCCTGACATTCTCTTCTGGCCACATGGTACATGGCCAACACTCAAAGACATATGCATACAGCTGAAATATACTACATAAACATTACATTTAAAAACTCTCAAACTAGAAAACAGTTTTTAGAAAAACAACGTAACAAGCTTCATTGAGATTGTTATACCCTGTCTACCTAGCAAGTCCTGCTGAGGAAATGATATGAATTTATAGACTCAATAAGCTAATTGGATTAATGTTATATGTCATGAAGTTGATTACTTTGAAAACACCTAAATGGAAGCAAGTATGTAATTAGAAATATATATATATATATATATATATATAATAGGGGTAGAATAGTATATACATTACAGTTTTGTGTTTAGAAAGGCCATTTTATTTTCATAAAGTTTTCAATTACAAGGGGAAAATCTATGCTATGATATTAAGTGGAGGAAAAACAGCCAACTAAAAGCATACACCATATCCCCACTTTGCTAAGTACATGTGAGTGTATAGAAAGGTCCATAAAGTTGGGGCTAGAGAGATGGCTCAGCAGTTAAGAACACTCACTGCTCTTGCAGAGGACCTGGATTTGGTTTTTCATATCCATAAGGAGGCTCACAACCATTGTAACTCACTTCCAGTAGATCCAATGCCTTCTTCTGGCTCCAAAGGAACCAGGCAAAAATGTGCATAATATATATATATATATATATATACATATATACATATATATACATACATACATACATACACATACTTGCAAGCTCTCTCTCTCTCACACACACACAAAATAAGATAAAAAAGAAATCTTAAAAAATACAATAGCCCATAGAGTAACGTAAAAATGTCAATAGCAATGATCTCTGAGTAAAATGCATATTTTTTTTATTTTCCTATTAAATACCATAGACAATGTAAAGTTCTATGGCTTGTATGTTTACAAGTAGTCACAAAAAGTTTAGTGAAACAGGGGACTGGAGAGATGGATCAGTGATTAAGAGCACTTAATGTCCTTGAAGAGGCCCCAGATTGATTCAGAGCACCCAGGAGATCCATGCCCTCTCCTGGACTCTGCAGGCATCAGACATGCTTGTGGTGCACAGACATCTGTGCAGGCAAAACACCCATACTCATAAAATAAAAATAAGAGTTTAACAAAGACGAAATGAACATAAATAATAAGCAGCTATATACAGTGCTTTCACAGTCATTAAAAGACTTTACAAACAAAACAAAACAAAAAAAGCCAAACCTGAACCAAGGTGGGAAGCCCCAGATACAGCTTTAGGGTTGAGTCAGTAACTTCCTAACTCAGTGTCAGGAGAGAGCCTGAGGTAAGCCAGGATGACCAGTAACTGAGACTCCCTTATCTAGAAAACCCTATTAAGAGACTGGAAAATACACCAGACGGAGGAATTAGAGGGAGCCTGTGGGCCGTTGGATCAATGTGTTTAAGGCCAGGCACACTAAAGTCTATGGCAGTGATTCTCAGCCATCCTAATCTGCCACCCTGCATTCCTCATGTTGTGGGGACCCCACCCATAATTATTTTTGTTGCTACTTTATGTCTGTAAGTTTGCTACTGTTATGATCTGCAAATGTTAAGGACCTGTGTTTTCTGATGGTTTTAGGCGACCCCTGTGAAAGGGTCATTGGACTTCAAAGGGGTCGTGATCTATAGGCTGAGAATTCCCATTTGAATCCAACTACTAGCTTTTGCCTGTCAGAGAAGACTCAGATTCCCATCGGGCATGTCAGTCAGCCTCCTGTGACGTCAGACAGTCAGCTGTAGGGTCACTTTAGGCCTGTACTAGGTTTTGTTAAAAGTTGAGGGTGGGTTTGGGGTGGTGGCTCTGGCCTTTAATCCCAGCCTGTAGGAGGCAGAGGCTGTCTGATCTCTGTGAGTTCCAGGCCAACGTGGTCTACCTAAGTGAGTTCCAAGGTCCAAGGAGATTCTGAAGAGGAGTTAGATTCAAAATCCTCTTTCTTTCTACCCTCACACAATTAATTCCACCAGCAGGGGCATCCCTGGTCATTGTACTTCCCAAAGTTAAGGAAATAGGGCAGCCATGTCACCCTAGCTCTCACGACATCCCCGGTCCTGTGTGCATTCAAATAGCCCATTCAAAGTTTATCAGATGCCTTCTTCCTTTCTATGTGGTAAGAGATAGCTTCTTAAAATCAATCCTGTCTGCTTGTAAAATGCCCAGAAGGCAGCCCCACCCACTTCCAGCTGCTAGGATGCAGTCGAAACCCCGGAGTTCTGGCTGAGGCTCTCTATTGTTCTTCACCTGTAGCCCAGGAGCAGGCGCTGGAAGATGAGGCTCCTGGATGGCAGCACTTTCAAGTTCCTTGTGGCCTTACATGGGGCGGTGGCCTGTCCCTGGCCTGCACGCTGTGCCTCAGAATGACTCTCTTCTGTTACCTGTGTGATGACAACCTGAAGCTCCTATCTTGGCATGTGCACGTCGCCAAGCAGCTGCAGGGCACTACCATCTCACAGCCCTCCCAGGAGCTCCAGGCTACACCTCCTCGCATCCTCAGACAGGATCCCAGCAACCTGACTTTAATACAAGGGTCTCCTACTGCATGGCCTCCTTGTCTGGAGGAGTTCCTGCTGCTTGCTCCCTGGTTCCATTTGGATTGACTTTAACATACAGATAGACCTAGAGCTTTTGCAAGGCAGAACCCAGCGATAAAGATGAGCAGCTGACATATCCCCAAGGACTGTGTCTATCCTCATAGGTGGCCATTATTATCCCATTCTGCAACACAAAGGAGCATCTCAAATACTAGCTATATTATTTATGTTCAGTCTTGCAGTGCCAGCAGCTTGACCACGGTGTCTATGTCATCCACAAGGCCGGCTTTCGGGAGGGCCTTAAAGGAATATGTCACCACCGCTTTGTGTTCTGCGATGTGGACCTCGTTCTCATGGATGAACGCAATGCTTATAGGTGCTTCTTCCAGCCTCGAGGGACAGGTTTGGATTCAGCCTGCCTTATCCACATTATTTTGGAAGCAATCTTTGTAGTTGGAATTTTCTTTGGGCCACCAACCAGCTCCCAAGTAAAGACACTGAGACTTATTGTTAATTATGAATTCTCAGCCTTGGCTTGGGTTTGTCCCACTTGCTCTTTTAACTTATTTTAACCTGCTTCTATTCATCTACATTTTGCCTCGGGGCTTCTGACCTTTCTTTTCTTCTGTGCGTCCTGTTTTCCTGTTCCCCTGTCTCTCCTTTCCTTTCTCCCTTTAGCCTCAATTCCCCCTCCCACTTCCTCTCCTTGCCCGAAAGTTCTCTCTTCTTCCTGTTCAGCTTTTATTAGACCAATCAGGTGCCTTAGGCAGGCAAGATAAAACAGCAACATATCTTTGCATAATTAAACAAATGCAGCACATCTTTGCATAGTTAAACAAATATTCCGCAACACATCTCTGCACTCAGCAAACAGCAATTTCTCTTCATCAGCAGATTCCCAGATGACTATTGGGGCTGGGAGGAGAAGATGGTGATTTTAACAGATTATAGAGGCATCTTCATATCTTGCCCAAGTACTGTGATGGGGAGGTGTTTGACACAAAATCAACCACAGAAATGAGCCCTATCCTGGGAGGTGTGATAGCCTTGTACATAAAGCTCTAATGGTGTACTTTGATGCTTCAATCCACTTATCTAGTAGGCGTCGGATAAACAAAAGTACTTACTGTATTCAAAAATCACAGTGGACATTGGGATACCTAGCAAACAAAAACTGACTCTGCTGTTATGCTTCTTGCTGACCTGGTGAGCCCCCCATCCCGTTACCATGCAGACCCCTTTTCAAGGCCTTCATGAACAGAATGCTTTGCACACAGCTTGGCTCAGGACTGGATGTTTGACAGTATAAAAACTGTCAGCCTTTGGAGTTTCTTGAGCAAGCCCACATTATTGCCTATGAAGAATGTTGAAGCTATTAAATTGAGAAATGGTTAAGAATTCCATTTTGATGGGTGATGTCATGTCTCTGCTTGACAAGGTGGAGAAGGCTGCTGAATTCTGGTTGGTAGGATTGAAAAAAAAATCTTTGTTTTAACAAAACCACCAAATTTCAAGCAGTCTCACATTCTGTCCTTTCATTGGTATGTAACTATAATCTGTGCTTGCGTGTGTGTGGTGTGTGTGTGTGATGTATGTGTGTGTGTATGTGTGTGTGGTGCGTGTGTGTATGTGTGTGTGTGGTATGTGTGTGTAGTGTGTGGTGTGTGTGTGTGGTGTGTGTGTAGTGTGTGGTGTGTGTAGTGTGTGGTGTGTGTGTAGTGTGTGGTGTGTGTGTGTGGTATGTGTGTGTAGTGTGTGGTGTGTGTGTGTGGTGTGTGTGTGTAGTGTGTGGTGTGTGTAGTGTGTGGTGTGTGTGTGTGGTGTGTGTGTAGTGTGTGGTGTGTGGTGTGTGTGTAGTGTGTGGTGTGTGTAGTGTGTGGTGTGTGTGTAGTGTGTGATGTGTGTGAGTGTGTGTGCTATGTGTGTATGGTGTTTGTATGTGTGTGAGTGTGTTGTATGTGAGTGTGCGTGGTGTGTGATGTGTGTGTGTGTGTGTGTGTAGTGTGTGTAGTGTGTGTGTGTTCCCTTAGCAGAGGATTTAAACACTTGGACCTGGAGTAGAGGGAAACTGTAATCATGACGTATTTTGTGAGAAAAGAAGAAGTTATTTTCTCAAAAGGAAGAACATGTTTTTAAAGTTGTTCTTTAGGATTTTTAAGACAGGGTTTCTCTGTGTGCTCTGGCTGTCCTGGAACTCATTCTGTAGACCAGGCTGGTCTTGAACTTACAGAGATCCACCTGTCTTTACTTCCCAAGTGCTGGGATTAAAGGTGTGAGCCACCACCACCCACAGGTTTATAGTGTTCTAAAGAACAAATTGAGTTTTAAGCATGTTATAGTTTGACTTTGATCCATATTGGAACAGCTGCTTAGTGCTAAGTCATAATAATTTATTTTTCTGTCCACAATATATCAACTTGAATTTCCTTTGTAGGTAATTATGGTATTTTAAATTTGAGTAGAGAACTATTCCTTAGGGGGAAAATGAACATAAGCTTTATTGGCCACAAGTTTTATTAGAAGCAAAATCTGCCTTCTGGTCCTTGATGAGGGCAAGACATCCTGGTGAGAAGCAGCAGACCTCTGGGCCATGAACTAGGGACATAGGATCTGCCTATGAGACAGAATTCCCACCACCCCTCACTTCAGCAGGTGGAAGGACCCTCAGCTTCCTGGAACTGACTCCTAGGGCCCTAGGCTGCGGGGTTGAAGTCACATAGTTACAGTTACCTCCCTTCAGTAGCTCCCTGGCTGAAGAAAGCCCCTGTTCTGTCAGTTCCCTTCGGACTAGGCCACACACTCTGACCCTCTGTGCCTCTCCAGCCCCGATTTTCCCCTTCTCATCCCTTCACCCTGTTCCCTAAAATTTGCCTGTGACTGTGTCCTCCTGAGAACTGTGTGCCAAAGCATCCTGTTTTTCCTCGGGTTTAGCAGGTGTCCCCAGTCCTCAGGCTATCCCCCCCCCCCCCAGACTGTCACTCACACACTCACCTGTGAGTTTCCTGGGATGAATAGCCAGAGGCTCGCAGACCCTTAGACCTGGAGGGATTTGTAGTCTGGGCTGTGGGTCTGATATTCAGCTGCTGAGTCCCAGAGCTCTGCCCTGTGCTTGTGGTAGCCAAGACGTGTGAGGACTGTGACGATGGTCCTTGATCCTATCTTCTTTCTTTGTTTGTTTGGATTAGAAACTGTTTTAAAGCAGCGACTATGCTAAGTATAAGTTTCTGTCAGTTCCAAGTAACTTAATGTCATTAAAATGGAGACGGACTGCCATGAAAGGGAATTGGGGTGTGCAGACGGCCATCTTTCTGTCTCTAGATGCAGACTTTTCTTTTAAAAGAAAGGAGATAGACCCATTGAGTAACCACCTTATTTGCTTCCAGAACCAAATTCTGCCTTTGTCACTTGTTTGTCCTCGTTACTTCTCCTTCATGTCAAGTGTGGGCTCATCTTAGAGGCAGGGGAATGGCTTTTATTTCATTCCCTCCTCACGTGCTGACCTCCTAGAGATCTCAGGTCCTGCTCTGATCCCAGGCTCAAGGCATCATGAAGACATCGTGGGCCTGGCTGAAAGATGCTATGATCAGCATCCTCACTGAGTGTTCAGTCACCCCGGAATTATGACCGTGTCATATCCTGTGACTTCTGTCTGTCATTTTGTTGATGACCTATGTAGAGAGGCCTTTGGGGAAGATCAGAGGCACAGGAGGGCAAAAGCAATGCTGAGTCAGCTTTGAGCAAGGGAAGGGATTAGGTGGGGCTGGGGACACAGGGGACAGCATGGGGGTTGGGTGAGGTTGAAGAACACCTGAGACTGTATCTGACATTGGCATTCAGAACAGACAATTATATTTTTGCCTTTGAGATATAATAATATAATGTGAATAAATAAACTTATCTTTGTAAAAAAAACTAATAAAAATACTCAAAAAATCATTTATCTGCATTAAGCATATACAGGTTTCTTTTCCTCCTTCTCCTTCCTCCCCTCCCTCCCTCCTCCCTCCCTCCCTCCCTCCCTCCTCGTTCCCTTCCACTCCCTCCCCATCCACCTCCTTTATTGTTATTCCTGAACTAGCACAGTGTGTCTACAAGGCACACAGTCTGTGTGTTGTGTCTGGTATTTTAAGACAACAAGGAATAGTTGAAGGTGTGCGGGAGGAACTGTCGGCTCAGCTGTAGATACCACCATTTCAGAAAAGGGGCTAGAACATCCTGGGTTTCAAGGAAATTCACAATATACCCAGGCTGAACTCTGTTGGCAACCTTTCTTTCCTGTTTATTTTTTAAATATTTACTTCTTTGACTATTATGTTGCTGCACTTAACCCCCTGGCCAATGTCCCTCTCTCATCCAGACATGTAGTAAAAAAGTTTCTAGGTCCAGCCTATCTCCAAGATCTGGACCTAACTCCTAAATAATCACACAGAGGCTTATATTAATTATAAGCTGGTTGGCCTATGGCTCAGGCTCATTACACTTGCTAACTCTTACTCTTAAACTAACTTATAATTCTTATCTGTGTTTAGCCATGTTGGTTGGTACCTTTGCTCAGTGAGGCATCTCATCCTGCTTCCTCTGAGTCTCACTGTCCTCTCTTGCTCTCCCCCACTTCCCAGAATTCTCCTCATCTGATTGCCCCGCCTCTACTTCCTGTCTAGTTACTTGACCAATCAGCATTTTATTCAACCAATATTTATAGTGTCAAATATTTACAGTGTACAAAAGCATAGTTCCACAGCATAAACACACTCTACATCCACTTGCTGCTTTTCCTCAGATGCATTCTCTCCACAGAGTTATTAATTTGGACTCACTGCTGCTGCTCTTTAAAAAATTATTTATTTACTATGTCTTGTGGGGACACTTGCCACGGCACATACTTGGCACTCAGAGGACAACTTTCAGGAGTTGGTTCTCTCCTTCCATCATGTGGGTCTCAAGGGATAGAACTCAGGTCACTGGGCCTGGTAGCAATACCATTTACCCTCTGAGCCACCTCACCAGCCCTTGTTTCTTCTTTTTATTTCCAAAAGATGTATAAATGGACTTCCAGTTTCATCTTGGCTAAAGAAAAAATTCAACACACTTGTTAATGATGGCAAGGCAGGTTTTATTCACGGGGGTCATGGTCATGACAATGAGTGTGAGGACCACAAGATGGAACGTGGAAGGGAGAATGAGTTCAGTCCTGTCTTCCAAGTGATGGGAACGTAGTCCCCATATTCACATATTAATGTTACATGGGGGCTGGTGCCTCTGGGAGATAGTTAGGGTTAGACGAGGGTCTAACAGCTGCATGGGAAAGACGCCTAGGCTAGCATGTGTGCTCTATATCATCATGTGATGTCTTCAGCCTTGTTAAGATACAACCAGAAGGATACAGCAGATTCCAGCACCACTTTCTTGAGCTTCACTTCCCTGTGTGTGTGTATATGTGTGTCTTTGTATGTGTGTCTTTGTATGTGTATGTATGTGTGTATATGTATGTGTGAATGTGTGTGTATATGTGTGTGTCTTTGTATGTGTGTGTATGTGTCTTTGAATGTGTGTGAATGTGTGTGTTATGTGTGTGTGTATGTGAGTCTTTGTATGTGTGTGTATGTATGTGTGTGTATGTGTATCTTTGTATGTGTGTATATGTATGTGTGAATGTGTATGTGTGTATCTTTGTATGTGTGTGTATGTGTGTGTGAGTGTGTGTGTATGCGTGTGTATGTGTGTGTCTTTGTATGTGTGTGTATTTGTGTGTGAATGTGTGTGTATGTGTGTGTCTTTGTATGTGTGAATATGTGTGTATGTATGTGTGTATATGTATGTGTGTGTATACCTGTGTGTGTATGTATGTATATGTGTATATGTATGTTTGTGTGTATATGTGCATGTGTGTATATATGTGTGTGCATGTATGTGTATATATGTGTGTGTCATTATATGTGTATGTATGTGTGTATGTGTGTGAATATGTGTATGTGTGTGTATGTGTGTATATATGTGTATGTGTATGTATGTGTGTATATGTGTGTATCTTTGTGTGTGTATGTGTATGTATGTGTGTATATATATGTGTGTGTGTGTATATGTGTGTGTGTACATGTGTTCTCCTAATCTCAGCTATGTAGATATAGTAGAAGACAAAGATATCATCTATTCATCCTTCATGTCTGTCCCTCTCCACTCTGCTGTGGTGGACAAGCCTGATTCTTCAGCTTTAAGACAATGCCCGGCTGCTCTCGCACCTTTAGACCCGCTATTACCTTTTTGACTTGTATCATGGTATTCATTCTTTGCACTGTGGCCGGGAGGACAGCTCTCCTCAAATGTAAAGCAGGAAGTTTCTGTCCGTCTTCTCCACTGAGAGGAAACTTTAGGGGTGATGGCAGAAAGCAATGGTGTTGAGCATGTTGAAAATGGTGGTTTTGAAAAAAAGAATCTAGAGCCACAGGACCTGTTATTCTATTTGGATATGGAATTAAAAAAGAATTCTAGAAAGTTAACATGGTAGGGGGTTGGGAGGCTATTTGCATATCTCCCCCAAACTTACATAGGGCATTTATAACGGATGGGGTTTCTTTTCCTTCTGTTTGAGACACATGGCAGGCAGGGAGGTGTTATGAGAAGGATGGAAGGAAGTCTTGTAGCTGTGTCATTGCACTGGGGTGGCTTTCCCAATGGGAAGAAGGCCAAGGTGAAAGCAGCCTGGCCTGATGGAGCCTTTCCCCTTTGACATCTGCTGGCTCCTTCTCAATATGTCCTCATGACCTTTCCCCGGACGTTTCTCCCTCCCCTATCAGATGTGATAACCCTAGTTAACATTTTAAGTATCCCGTGGAGGACCTGCCCTCCAAATAGGCACAGCAAGGGTTAAAGCTTCAACTAATGAATCTTTGTCAAATAATCTATACATGATGGAGCTGGAGAGATGGCTCTGTGGTTAAGAGCATCAGCTGCTTTTACAAAAGACCTGGGTGTAATTCCCAGCACTCACATGGTAGCTCAGTCATTTCCTGTTCCAGGAGATCCACTGCCCTCTTCTGGCTTTCTATGCAAGTAGTAGACAGACAGAACACTCACATGAATAAATCTTTAAAAAGAGTTTTTTAAAAAGTCTAGCCATGAGGCAATATGTTAGGACATCTAGTATCATCCTGGGAATCTTATATCACAAAATCTGAGGTTTATTCCATCTTTATAAAAACACTCCCATTAAAATTTCCCTGAAAGCCAAAATGCCTGGCAAACAGTTACTTATATGATGGAAAAGTGGGTTGAATAACTTGTATCAGAAAAGGGGGAGGGGGGATGAGAAGTTGAGGATCTTGATAAATATCAAAAATTCCCAAGAACTATTATCTGTGGTAATAAAAGGAAGAAAAGATAATGTCATTGCCCAGGGATTGGCATATATATGATAAGGAGTCCAGTGTGCCCTAATCCACATCCACACTGGTTTCTTGGGGATCTGCTCCCCAAAGGTGTTAACTCACTGAGCAATGGTTATAAGAATAAGAACTGAACATGCCAGTAGGCAGGGCCTCTTGATCAAGAGGGGGACACTCTTTTCTATAACTTCTCTTTCAAGCCCAGCTGCTTATTAAAGTGAATGTGGGCGTGGTTAATGCTTCTAGCAAAGCCAGTGTGCATGGGGAAACGGCACCTGGAACCAGTGCAGGTATTTATTGTAGGTTATTGCCAAGGGTTACTCAGGGTTCAGCCACTAATATGGTCCTCCCTTTTCTTCCTGTGATATGCCTCATGACTCAAGGAGGTTAATGAGGCAGATAGGTTATTTGAATGCCAACCTCTGCGTAACTCTTGCAATTCCAGAAAGGCACCTCATCTGTTCCTCATCTTTAACCTTCACCAGTTTAAACAAGATTTTATTTTGAGCTTTGTGCCTGTGTGGTGGTGGGGAGGGCGTGTGCACATGAGTGTAGGTGCTTATGAAGAGGACATTGGATCCTTTGGAGCTGGAGTTCCAGGTAGTTATGAGCTGCCCAGTAAGGGTGCTGGGACTTAACTTGGTTCCCAGGAGAGCAGTGTGCACTTCTAACTGCTGAGCCATCTTTCCACTCCCCATCACAAGTTGGTTCTATTTTTCTTCTCCAATACCGCATCCGGTTTCTGGGGGGTTCGAGTCTTGTCCAGGCTAGGGGCGTCGAGGTTAAATAATCTGCACTCAGGATTTGTTAGGTTCCATCATTCAGGAGCACAATGAGAGACCCGAGCTTTATTCAGTACATCTTATGTCTTAGACCTGTTTCTCCCCCTGCCATGCTTCTTTCCTGCCATGCATCTCGCCCAGCTTTTTTCCCTCTAGCTTGCTGCCATGTTGGTTTCCTTCTGCTCCCACTCACACTGACTCTACTCTCTCTACTCCATGCTTGTCTCCAGTTTCTCCCCCTCGTGTCCCAGGCCCACCCCCCCACCCCCCCCCACCCCCCACCCCCCATCCCCCCACCCCCCCCCCCACCCTCGCTCTCTGCTTCCTTCTTAACTCTCTCACACCCTGCCCCCTCGTCCGGGCACACCCAAGGTCTTGGAAGATCCCAAAAGACTAGCACTCAGCAGGTGGCAGCGTCTATAAGGAGACTTGTAGAGCAGGAAAGCATGTTTTTCTTAATCCCCCTACTTAACATAAGGTTTTAGTCCTTTGGGGAGGAGGAGGAGCCATAAGGGCCAGAATGGCACTATTCGGGAGTCAACACTCCAAGCTTTAAAAAAATTGTGTGTGTGTGTGTGTGTGTGTGTGTGTGTGTGTGTGTGTGTGTGTGTGTGTGTTTGTGCAAGAGAGAACACATGGATGCATGTGAAATGCATGTGGATGCCAGAAAACAATCTCAGATGTTCTCAGCAACCCTTGACCACCTCCTTTGAGGTAAGCTCTCTCATTGATCTGGTGCTCACTATTAGGTTAGGCTGCCAAGCCAGTTAGTCCCAGGGACCCATCTGTCTCCACCTTCTCAGTGCTGGGATTGCAGGTGAATGCCACCACTGTTTTATGTGCATGTTTTGGGAATCAAACGCAGGGCCTCATGCTTCCAAGGGAAGTGCTTTACTCTCTGAATCATCCTTCTAGCCCTTTCTCAAGCTTTTGGATATATGTTTTCACTCTTAAATAGTCAAAATTCAGAATTTGAGCCCCCACGCACTTCTGAAACAAACAAACCAGCCCACAACTTGTTGATTGATCCCCATGGAGTTAAGCTTGTCACCCTATTGGAGGTCTGATATTTACCAACAAACTGCACAGCCTGGAAATCTGG
Source organism: Phyllotis vaccarum (assembly GCA_033318265.1). Classification (NCBI taxonomy): domain Eukaryota; kingdom Metazoa; phylum Chordata; class Mammalia; order Rodentia; family Cricetidae; genus Phyllotis; species Phyllotis vaccarum. Next base: position 139,155,701 of record JARWLC010000009.1, on the reverse strand, counting down.
AAGGAGGCACTGACAGTCAGGGCCCTGTTCATTCCCACTGCACACATTGATTCCAATGGAGTAGCTTGTGACACGTGACATTTCATTCTAAAATATAACATAGGATCTACAAAACACTGCTAATGGAGAATTCTGTTCTGCATTAACCACACTATAAAAAAATGCACTTATTTTACACTAAGAAAAATTTGCCTTGGCAGAGAAAATGTGACAGTTATTTCTAATTCAGCTGGGGCATGGTGGCACACACCACTTTTTTTTCTTTTTTTCTTTTTTCTTTTTTTTTCTTTTTTTTTTAGACAGGGTTTCCTTGTGTAATAGAGCTTGGAACTAGCTTTGAAGACCAGGCTGGCCTCGAACTCACAGAGATCCGCGTGCTTCTGCCTCCTGAGTGAGTCCTAGGATTAAAGGCACGGCACAGCCAGGACTACATTTGTCTTCACCTTGTTACAGTTTTCTTTTTGCTCATATATTCAGACCTTCATCCCTAACCCAGTCATTAGTGGACTAAGCCTCTCATTTTGGTTATTTAGCAATGGTTAGGAGCTGTAATCCTTGCTGAGGGTGTGTGCAGAGATGTCTGCCCAGATACTCTGTACTAAGAGACCCATAGAGAGTGCTTTCTGTTTATAGACTCGGTAAGTCACATGACTGTAGAATACAGAATGTTTGCAACCATCTTAAGACACAAGGAGAGTTCTTAGCTTGCTGAGGACAGGAGACGAGGGGAAAAAATGAGAAGAATTCAGCTTCCATGATGAACTGGGCCACCTCAGGACATGCTTTTCTCTGGTGTTTCTCTTATTTCCTAAAACATGTCTGACACAATGGTGAACAGCTGGTACTTGATAAGCTCTCTAGAAGATTATGGCGGTTGTTTCTGATGGTTTGTTCCCACCATCTTTTTCTTAGAGTCCACTTTGCCATTAATGCATTATATTATGCAAGAGACATTGCTGTGGAAAACAATGTCTGGGGTAGAGGTGCTTCCTTCTGAGATGATTCACTTCTGTCAGGCACTGTGGGCTCTGCTGGGCAAGGACAGCTTCAAACTGATACCTGGTTTGATGTTCCAGAAGGCAGCCTGCCCTGCAACTCTCCTCCAGCCAATGAGTGTGGCTGAGGCCAGCCCATGTGGGGCAGCTTTTCTGCTTCTTCACTTAAAACCCAAAGTTTTTACTTTATGTGTATCATTTGCCTGCCTGCATGTCTGTGCACCATACACATGCAATGCCTGCAGAGGCCAGGAGATGAAGCTGGATCCCTGCATCTGGAATTAAAGGTGGTTGTAAGCCATCATCTGGGTGCTGGGAACTGAACTGAGGTAGGTCCTCTGCAAGAGCAACCATTGCTCTTAACCGCTGAGCCACATCCCCTCTGCTTTTAAACTTTAACCTTCCTGTGGGATTGAACCCAGTACCTCATGTATGGTAGGCAGGTATTTCACCAGTGAGCTATATCCTCCAGTCTCCAAGGTAATGCTTTTACATCGTGTCCATCCATGCCTTGTTCTCATGGAGAAGAAGAGATGGTGTGAGACAGGGCACTCCTTCCTGCTCAGTTTCTGATACAGAGGTTACTACCACTTCCAAGGAGCTGTGAACCTTATCCCATTCCACCTGCTGTAAGATGCTTACTGGCTGCTGGTAATGGGCGATGGAAGTGAGGACACAAGCACAGGTCACCCATTCCTTCCTAACCACCAACTTTGTTCTTGGGTCTCCCCCAACCCTACTCTGTGGGAGGTAGATGTGTGGTTTGTTCTCCCCCTCTGCACTTGACTGTTTCTGCAAGTAAGTCTATTTAGTAACTAACTGACAGGCAGCCTAATCTCTATGGATGGAAACTCTGACTCCTTATGTTTGCTATACAGTGAGGCTCTGTTCCCAGTGATGTCCATCGAATGTGATGAATGTAAGGGACACAAAGAACATTGGAATGAGGGGAAAAGGAAGATATGTATCTTTGTGTTGGGATGGAGTTACAGGTACTGAAGTTTCCAGATTCCCTGCCTCCTGCAATAAATTGTACAGAGACACGTGGAGAATTGTAGCAGAAGAGACAGTTAACCAAGGGGAGACACAGAGGAGTCTGGAGGTATGTCATGCCTCTGAGCAGACAGTAAAGGAGAACAGATGAGGTCCTCAATGACCTTTTGTGGGTCACTAGGAGAGTAACCAGTCTCCTGAGCCCATAGAACACAGGCGCTTCCAGGCATCTCTCTTAGTTGTTGAATGGCGGTTCCCTAGGATTTGAAACATTCCCTCCAGGAGAGGCCAGCTCAGGAGGCTCCAGAAGTGGAAACTCGAAAGATTCTAGAAGAGCCCTCCTTGGGCTGAGAGAGTAGAAACCTGTTTGGTGAGGAGACCTTGCTGAACTGTAGAGAACGGAGATTCTCCTGGGGTAAAGCTGCAAAGTGAGCGGAGCTCCAGAGCTGTGGATTTCACAATCCCCTAGTCTTCCGCATGCCTTTCTCTGGAATTTCTTTTTGGGTTGTCCCAGCGCTGGGGGAAGGATTCTGTTTGCTTTCAGATTAGGACAAACTCACAAAGGGCAGCTTACCACTTGCCTTCTGAAGCAGCTTGTGCAATACAGCCTTGTGCAATGTGGTCCCGTGGCCTTTCCTCACAGTGCGGAATCAGTCTGTGGGTAAGAATGCCAAGTCTGCACCCTGTAAACAGACCACAGAATGCCAGCTACACCCCGCCTGGCAGTTTTTATTCTAGGACCTAGGGTCACTTTCCCTATTTACCAAAGATGGTCACCACCAGCAAATCAAAGCACGATCTCATCGAAGTCCAACTTGGTGAACCCAGTGAGCTGACTATGGTTTTTAGGAGACAAGCATAAATGAAGGGTTATTTACAGAAGAGTGGTAATCCTCCAAACAGCTGCCCCAGTTAGTCTTCAACCTTTTGTGTAATCTAACATCTCCCATCTCCTGTGAATCACTTGCTAATGAGGGTGTCCTGTCCCCTACATTTCTCCACCCCTAGTGAATGCCAGTATCTCTTTGGCCATCGTCATAGACCTGATTAGCATTGTATTATTATTCTGCTGTTGCCATGACTACCAGGGGGCAAAGTCCACGATGGCAACTTGATATGGAAAATGAAATACAGCAGGCCTTTTATTAAGATTGTACTTATGGTCATTGCAGTGTGATGACCACAAAGTGGCATCATCCCGTTAAGGTGATTTTGGAGTTACCCTGGAGAACCGATGTTCTGAGTCCAGCTTGGTTGCCTCTGTGTGAGAGAAGTCAGCTCCTCTAAGACTCTGCTTTCAGCCTTAAAAAAAAGGCTTTGTTGGAACCATCTATAGGATTCATTCAGAATGCTGTCTTATGGAGGTAATTTTCATAGCATTTTGAAGACTTGATTTGAGATGATTTCTTCCGCACTGTCTTTCCTCACACTCCCTTCCAACTCACTGCTCTCATGCCATCCCAAGCCTTGCGGAGTGTGGAGCCTGTGACTGAGGAGCCTCTACAGGGTCCATCCCGCTACTGCTCACGGCCACTCAGGCCTATCCAGAAATCAATGTCCCACGTGAAGGGAAGTGTTTCATCCAAAACAGAGGGTGACACACTGGCACAAGTTGCTACAGCTGACTGAGCACTCCACAGGCTGTGTACTGTATTCCTGTTGGACTCTGGAAGTCTGAGGCCGGAGTGTCAGCTGGGCAGGCCTCCCTCCCTGGTAAGCCTTGTCCCTTCATCCTCTCCTGGCTCTTCCTCACTTAATCTCTCCCCAGCCTCCTGCTGGCTCTCCTTCCTCACACAGGGCTAGTGCTGTCAGGTTGGAAGGGAGCCCATCCTTGCTGCTTCTGTAGATCTAAATCGCCTCCCTCAGGACAATCATGTTCTCATATCCTTAGGACCTGAGGAATTAATGAGGCCCAGTTTAGTGTGCACTGGGATGCAAAGCCATAAAACCCCCGCCTCAGGCCAGGGTGGCTTTGAAGGGTCAGCCATAGCCAGGGCTATGTTCTCTGTTCTTCTGTCTGCCTTTCCCCTCCCTCAGGTATGCATGCCCAGTGGTACCTTCCGGTAATTTCCTGAAGCCCAGGGTCCACCTCAAGAATTAACTAACTCAAGCTTGCAGGTCCAAGCTCCACACACCTCTTCCATTTGTTTTCTTTTCTCCAGGGGCGTCCAGAAAAACTCTGGAAGCACATCGAGCTAGGCAGGGGTTCATAGCCAGTAATCCCTCACTCAGCAGGCTGAGGCAGGAGGATGGCGAGTTTCAGGCTTTGGCTGTACACCAAGACCCCGTCTCAGAAAAATGAAACAAAACAAAAGCCCTAGGGACCGGAGTGGAGGGTGACAGGAGAGAAGGGTTGGGCAAAATAGCTGCTTCTCTCTTCACTCTCACGGGCTAGTTCTTAGTCGTTAGCCCCTCCCCCGTACCCCCTCCCACCCCCCATCTTACTGAAACAGAAACAGGAGTTTCAGGCCCTGTACCTGCTTCTCTTGTTCTTGGGCCAAATTGAACCCCCTTTCCAAGTTCTCAGAACTTAACTTGCACGTTTCTCTTTGCATATCAGAATTCACGGCCTCATCCCCCATCCCAGAAGTGAAAATCGTGGATTGTGAATTCAAAACTAGAAAATCTCTTCCTCTGAGGTCCCCACAGAGCAGATACAGGAGTGGGCGGAGTCTGGAGTCCTGACTGTGGCTGTATTTGTTACAGGAGGATGTGGCCCTAGGGAGGCGCTGTACCCTCGAAGATATCCGAGGAAGGTGGCTTTAAAGGCTTCCAAAGTGAAATCTTGATCCCGTGACCAAAGATGACCCCAGCCCTGGAAGGAGAAGCTATGTGGGGTGGGGCTGGAGCGCCTTCCCGGACCCCCTCGCCCATCCTGAAGTGGGTAATGGGTTGGGAAGTGATTTTAAACCTCAGGCTTTTAGCCCATTAGAAACAGCTCTGGAGTATGCATAAAGAACATAATTGTCATAATCATGCAGAAAAAGAGTCACCTCTTGCCCAGTTGTTGTTTCTACTAGCAATGGGCTATTGTTCCCAGGTCCTATAGCCTCAACAAACGTGTATTTAATGTCTGTCCCGTTTCCTCTACAAGTCCCATATACGCCCTATAGGGAAAAAATCCTGTTGAGCCAAACACATGAGATAAGGAGGACAGGAAGGCCTCAAGAATTTGGAAGAAAACTTCCTGAAAATCAGACAGGAGGAAAGAAAGTCTGGAGCTTAACTGTGGAATCTGTCTCCAGCGTTCTGACGGCCCCTAGCAGAGCGTATGTCATCCTGGGAATGTCGTCTACTATAAGCGTTAAAGGAGGGCTAGGTCATGGCAGGAGGTTTTATAGAAGGCCATAAGAGTCTTGGGCCTGGTGTCAAGGTTCTGGAGCATAGGAAGTTTCTAGAAGTTCTTTGTATGTGTGTGTGTATGTGTGTGTGTGGGTGCAGAGTAGAGCTAGTGTCCGAAGTCAATTTGAAACCTAGCTAGCAAACGGAGACCATAACCTCACCTACACACACACACACACACACACACACACACACACACACACACACACACACATACACACACACACACACACACACACACACACACACACACACACACACACACGAGCACACACGCGGTTTCAGATCACCAGAATCTGGAGCTTCAGAGCATTGTGAATTGATGAACATGGATGCTGGGAGTAACCTCAGGACCTCTGTAAGAGCAGCAAGTACACTAAACCACTGAGCCATCCTTCAGCCATCTAATTGTGAGATTTAAAATAAGGGTAATACACTGATGTCAGGATGGGAAAACTGTCCAATGATGAATTTAAGTGATCAATGTCTTAACTTACCAATTTCCTTTTTTTCCCCTAATTTTTATTTTCTGTGAATTGGGGTTTTGCCTGCATGCATGTCTGTGTGAGGGTGTTGGATCCCCTGGAACTGGAGTCATAGACAGTTGTGAGCCATCACGTGGGTTCTGGGAACTGGAGCGCTCTCAGCTGCTGAGCAGTCTCTCCAGCCCTGGCCTTGGGATCTTTAAGAGCTGCCCTTGAATATGGAACGCTGACCTTGTCAGCTCGCTAGATCTGGATCTGTACTGTGTATTACTTGGCTAACTATGCAAACTGCCCAGTCTCCATGAATTCTAGATCCCTTAAGAGAATTTTGTCTCAAGTCTTTTCCATCTCCTGCCTGAAAAACAAAGGCACAGGGTTAGCAATTTATCGTTTGTATGATGTCCTTTCCATCTGAAATAACAGTGTTCAGTTGTGCTGACTGCATACCACACTGCTTACCTTTTTTTTTTCTTCTTCAAGATAAGGTCCCACGCAGGCCACTGGTCTTGAACTCAGATTATAGTTGTGGAGGGCCATGAATTCATGACCTTTCTACCTTCCCAGTGCTGAGATTATAGGTGTGGGGCCCTTACAGCTTGCTTGCTCACCACTTCTATTAATCAGTTCCTAGCACTGAGAGGCCATCACTACCATCTCCAGAGCATTTTTTTTTTTTAATGAAAACCTGTACCCACTAAACAACTATTTCCCATCCCCTCTGCTACCTGTCCTAACACCCACCATTCTAGTCCTTTAGGTCCCATATTCATTTGCAATGATTTGTCTTTTGTCAAAGCTTTATTTCAAACAGAATGATGTTCTTATAGCTCATCCATTTGCAACTTCCTTTCCAAGGATGTGTCATATTCCACTGCATACACAAACCATATGCAGTAACCCATCAGTAGATGTTTGGGGTGCTTTTGCCTCTTGGCTATGATGAACATGAGTAAGGAAGTCTCTCTTTAAGACTTTGCTTTCAGATCTGTGCAGTGTATGTCCAGAATGGGAGTTCCTGGACCACATGGTACTTTAATCCACAACATTTGGAGGAACGGCACACATCTGCCCATGAACACTGTATTATATCCCTGCCAACAATGTGCAAGGGTCTGAGATTTCTACACATCAATACTTACTTCCTACTGTTTTTAAAATAGGAGAAATTGACTAGGTTTTTTTTTTTTTTTTTTTTTTAACATTTCTGAACTGAAGGTCTGAGCCTCAGGACATTATGGAATGTTTATAAGATTCAGACTCTCAACCCTACCTCAGACCAAGTGGGACCAAATAGGCTGAGGCCTTTGACAGCATGGGGGCGTGGGATTCTTGTAATCATGGGAAGGTCTCCTGCATGTACTGGATGTAGGACTGGGAGCATACTAGCAGTGGGAGGATAATGGAGAGAGAGAGAGAGAGAGAGAGAGAGAGAGAGAGAGAGAGAGAGAGAGAGAGAGAGAGAGAGAGAGAGAACAAAACCACAGCAACCGGTCAAGGAATATCCCATATCTGTCATTTTAGGCCTGAAGTCCTTCCTAGTCATAGACCTGTAAAAATTCAAGACAAGATCTGGAAATGAGACATTTTTAACTAAGGAAATGCTCTTCAAAACTTAGAATTTCACCAGCGACCCTCTAGCATGTCCTATTATCAGCTTCCTACAGACCTTTTGAGAGCCACCCTCAGGCATTATTCCGGAAGCAATCCTTCCCAGGGCCACTTCCCTGGCTATGCCGCCCTCCACGAAGGGTGAGTCATATCTTTTGTCCTGTGCCTGGAATTTGGGGATGTTTATGAAAAGTTGTAAATAGTAGTCATAATTCTTCTCTTCACAGATTTTTTTTATTTGAGAAATGAGGACCTCATCACGTACAAACGTCACATCACTTCCAGCCCCATTGTGGCCTGGGAATAGTCTTTTGACACTTCATCAGAAGAGTGTGTCATAACCACCCTCCGGAGAACATGGTTTTTGATTGCCACCAACAGTGTGGAAACGTCTACATGGCTCATCAGTGTCTTCCCATCCTAGATTCATGGCAGAGGCTCCCACAGTTAGGGATAAGCACACAAATCTACTTAATATGAACTTCCTGCAATCAGAGAATTCATAAGGGAATAAAGAACCAATGGAGAGTTGACCCACGTGTTTTCAATGCTAGGGATTTTACTGTTTTGTTTTGTTGTTTGAGACAGGGTCTCACTGAGTAGCCCTGGCTGGCCCAGAGCTCTCTGTGGTAGACCAGGCTGGCCTCAAACTCATGGAGATCCTCCTGTGTCTGCCTCCCAAGTGCTATGATTAAAGGCATGCCTAGTCTCTTTTCTTTTTATTAAAGACAATAAGACAGATTTTTAAAATGATAACTTACACTTTGAAATTATAATAAAATTACATTATTTTTCCATCTCTTTCCTCTCTCCAACCCCCGTGCTCTCTCTCAAATTTATGATATTTTTTCTCTAATTGTTGTTACATATATATATACATATACACATACATTCCTAAATACATAAACACAAAAATACAGCCTACTCAGTCCTTATCATATTACTTTTATATCCATGGTCTCAGAGATGATCATTTGGTAGTAGATAACCAACTGGGGATTCTGCCCTGGGGATGATAATTTCCCCAGGTGCCCCCAGTTCATTGCCAGGGTAGAGGCCCCTCAAGTTTCCTTTTCCATGTTAGCATGTCCATCGGTGTCATCATTGTTCAGGTCTTATTTAAGCAGCCATGTTGATAAGACTTTGTGGGTGTAGCTTGTGTGACATGCAGAAAAGAAATTGTGTCACCCCAGTCCCAGCTGATACACCCACAACACAGTTCCTGCACCCAAGACTCAGGGATCAGTGCAGAAGAACGGAGGGAAGGTTATAAGAGCGGTAGGAACAGGACATTGGATGTGAGATGGTGTCTCCCAGAAATGTCAGATTTCATGCAGGGGGGCTGTGCCAACTGGACTAGGTGCCTCTGCAATGGAATCTTGTAGCCAGAGAAAGGAGGTGTGCTCAACTCCTTTCTGGTTTGGTTAGGTGAAGAAGGTGGTTGTCCTGGGAATATGTGATTGGATAACAAAGCACCATCTCATATTAATAAGGTGGGACATCAAAGCCTGTTTATTCAGACTCTCCTCTGTGACCCTGTGACTCCAGGAACTCCTGTTCTTCTTAGCACGCATAGATCAGAAGACCTTCCCTGTCTGTTAGTTGGTTGTTGCTCAGGATTGAACCCGGGGCCTCATGGATCTTAAGACCATACTAAGACAAATGAGCTGCACTCACCTGCTATTTCCCAGGTTTAATCCCCTGCCTGAAGGGAAGTAACATTGACATTTCTGCTTCATCTTCTTACACCCTAGGGTGCCATGTCTTGGAGTGGCACATCATGAGCCCATCATTATCAACTATTACTTCTGAGAAAGAATCTGAATGTTAGAAGCAAATGCTGGTGGAAAGGAAAATATTTCAATATGAGCTTCTTGGGTCTCTAGAACATCTGTTCACTCGAAGTCCCAAAACAAGTAGTAATAACTGATGTGGGCCTCACGGGAACATTTGCCAGAGGACAATCACATCTTATTTTCAAAGTAAATGGCTCTGGTGGTGGGCATTATACACATGATACTTCTGAACTTGCTTTGGTTTTTAAGATGGGATCTCATTATGCAGCCCAGGCTGGCCTGGAATTCAATATACTCCTGCCATGTGTAAGGCCATAAGTTCAGGCCCAGGACCACAGGCAAACTCCAAACCAGAAGTCTGCATATAAAAATGAAAATATAAACATTGGTCACTTTGTAAAAACTGAGGCAGGCAAACTGGTTATTGGGTATTGCATGGGGGGGTGGGGGATGGGGGGATGGGTGGGTATGTGGGGGTGAGGGGATGGGTGGGTGCATGGGGGTGGGGGGATGGGTGGGTACGTGGGGGTGGTGGCACTTTTACCATTTAGCACAATGGGGAGAAAAGCGTGTCCCCAGAGCTTCCATTCATTAGTGAAGACCTTCCCAGGCAGCCTGAACTCCAGGGGAGCAACATCACAGCCTTTCATGGGTCCCTCTTACCTGGAACACTATTAAGAGGATAATTCTGGCTTCCTGATCTGCTGACAAAAAATAGTTGTATGACCAACACTTGGCAGTGTGTTCTCTGGCTCCATCTCTCCCAGTGGGACCCTGATGAATGTGCACCTCACGGAAATGACTGAATTGTGAGAAGCAAACCTGTGCTCAGCTCACTTCTGAGGAAGTGAAGGGCAGAGGAAATGAAGGAAGCTGCCCATGCCACTCACTCCATCAGCAACTTGTTGGGCTCTGCTGGGAATTGCACATACTCTCATTTCGCTAGCTCAAGGTGGATTCTCCTTGCTCATGGGATCAAAGAGCCAAGACCGGCTTGGAGTGAATGACTGAGACTGTCACATGCCACTGTGTTTTCTCAGTATGGAGAAACCCACCGCCTAGACATCAGCCTTCCAGAGTGCCCCCAGGGAAGATATTAGAATGTTGCCTTCTTGACACCAGCTTCCTTTCCCTCCCAGTTGTCCTGGCTCCGTCTGTTTCATTTTACCAAAAGCTTTAGTTATAATCTATCAGGAATAGCAGCTCCTTTGGGCCTATTAGTTGCATACAGAGTTGGTGAGCTAAAGGTCGAAGTCAAGGCCTCTTTGTGGAGGCTGCTTTAAACCACACACTGTGAGGCTGAGACATCTGGCATGTTGAGACGTTTCTCTGAGTAACAGCTCTGCTGGTCCTGAAACCCACTTTGGAGACTGGCCTCTGCCTCGCAAGTGCTGGGATTAAAGGTGTGTTTCGACCAGTGCCTGGCTACAGGACTACTTTTTGAGAAAGATTTATTTGTTTTTATTTTATGTATCTGAGAGTTTTGCCTGCATGTATGCGTACCACTTGCATGCACGATGCCTTCAGAAGCCAGAAGAGTGCCTTGTGTCTTCTGGAACTGGAGTTATAGATGCTTGTGATCTACCATGTAAGTGCTGGAAATCGAACCCAGGTCCTTTGCAAAAGCAGCCAGTGCTCTTAACCACTGAGCAATTCTACCAGCTCTTACCAGTCCACTCTTTGCTACTAAATATTCATTAAGAATCACGGGTCTGGCAAGATGGCTCAGCAGTTAAGAGCACTGACTGCTCTTCCAGAGGACTCAGGTTCAATTCCCAGGACCCACATGACAACTCACAACTATCTTTAACTCCAGTTCCAGGGGATGTGACACACACGGCAAAATACTAGTGCACATAAAGTAAGAATTTATTATATATACATATGTATGTATATATACAGAGAATCACAGGGCTATGAGCGTAACAACCTTAATGGTTGGCATACATGAGCTTAAGGCTCATGTATGCCAACCCTGGGGCTTTGTAACATCAGAGCTGAGTGTCAAGTTCATAAGTCATGAGTCCCTGTCTTCTTTGTCACATCCCTATTCATCAGTAGCCACCAGCTCAGTGCTGTGCCTCCTTCACACACACTTGCAGGCAGCAATCCATTCACGAATTGGGTAACTCCAGACCTTAGGAAGCTTAGGGGTCCAACCAAGGGACTCGGGCAGGGCAGGGCACCTTGTCAAAGACAGCACTTGACTTGTTACAGAGGTGACCTCATTTGTCACTTGTCACGTTGTCAGAAGTTGGCTGTTGACGGACAGGGTGAGCATGCTGCTTACACCGAAGTGGACTTTTGCTGGCTTACCTAAGGACCCAGGGTCCTCTTGCTCAGTACCTCCTGGCTGTTTGCTTTTTCAATACCTACCATTGTTCTTGGAAAAATCTTCATTGTCGGTCTTCAGTTGAGGTCACAGAGTTAAAGAGGCCTTTTTTGGGGGAGGGAGGTGATCACACATTTCTGTGCTCTGTTCCAATTTCCTTTCTTCGGTGACATTTACGGGATGTCCCAGTCATTAGGGTTGGACGTAAGTGAATTCTCTTTTTCTCAGCACAGTCTAAATTTGCATTTTATTGCCTCTTTAACTTGTCCACATCCTGTGACTTGCTTTTGCCCAAGAAATGTGGGCAGAAGGTGACTTGAGAGTCTATACCTAATTCAGTTCCCATCCTACCGATATCAAGGAAGTGACTGTCCGTCAGCTGAAGTCTGTGGACGGCCACACTTCCCCACCTGATCCTCGCTGGAAATAAACCTCATTGTGTAAAGCCTCTCTCACCCCCCCTCCCCATCTCCCTCCCTGACTGCCCCCCATCTGTGTGTGTGTGTGTGTGTGTGCCAGTGTCCTAACACATACTGCTCCAATCTGTTCTGATCCTCTATCATTCAGCTAAAAAGAATTGCCAGGGAATGACCTCTTGATAAAATTTTCGCTTGCTACCAAGGGATTAGCCAGGGTTTGAGGAGGGCTGACTGCTCAGCCAAGAACAGACAATAACAGACAATAATTCTTGTGCAGTATAAGGTCTTCAAAAATATTTATTTACTGCAAAATAAACTTTATGCAATCCTAGCTACTTTGGAGGCTAAAAAGAAGGAAGAGGCTAGCCTGGGCTACATGGTGAGCTTGTATCTCAAAGAAAAACAGGACAATTTGGCATAGCATTACTGTTTCTTTTAGCTCTTTGTTGTTTTTTTTTCAGGACAGGGTTTCCTCTGTGTAACAGCCCTGGCTGTACTAGAACTCACTCTGTAGACCAGGTTGGCCTCAAAGTCAGAGATCCTCCTAAATTTGCCTTCTGAGTGCTGAGATTAAGCGCTTGCACAACCACCTGCCTTACTTCAGCACTTCTTACAAGAACAGATACTTATGGAGTAAAAGTATAGGCAGTGGAGTCTGCTAGTCTTAAAAGGAGCCCAGATTCAAGCAAGATGAACTGATTTGTGTGTGTTAGGGATGTGGAATAACTGGATACTATATGGTCTTAGATGAGGGGGGCATGGAGTAGAGGGCTCTGTATCCTGGGTGTGGAGTAGAGGGCTCTGTGGAGTAGAGGTCTGTATCCTGGGTGTGGAGTAGAGGGCTCTGTATCAGCCTGTATAGGTGTCCTTTCTTTCCTCCCATTTACAGCTCATCTTTTTCTGGCATTCATTGCTAGTGACATTATTAGTGTCTGATAATTAAAAATCTTGTCATGTTTGGGCATTCTTTGCCTCAACTTTCCCCATCCTCACTGCTGCTTTAAATATTGTTCTAGATTGCGTAGAGCGATGCAATCCTCTAGCTCTGGGCACTTGGGATACTGAGTGAGATGGATCTCTCTGAGTTCAAGGCTAGCCTGGCCTACTTAACAAGTTCAGGTCAACCAGAGCTACACAGTGTGACCTTGTCAAATACAACCAATGAAAAACCAAAACCACCAACACAAACTGACTTAAAAAAAACTCCACAAATGCCAAACTATTAGGTTATTTTCAAAGAAACTACATGGGCAAGATTGAAAGTTGCTGGTGGCTGCTTAAGAGTCAGGGTCCTGAAGAAGGCAGCAGAAGCTGCTTGTCTTCAAGCCCCATCCTGGCCCTTGGCACTTGCTTGCTGTCCTGGGTGGCTTACTGAGCTTTGTGGGTCTCAGATTCTCGCTGTGATATGATGTCTCCACACGTGTTATTGTGAGCAGTGAGGGAACACCCGCAGAGCACAGGTGCCAGGAAGTACTGTATCCTATATGGTTCAGGAAGGAGGCAGTGCACAGCTCAGGGTACAGTCATTGTGGCCTTAGGCACAGTAATGACCTCTCTGAGCTGTTCTCTTTTTTCCCTCATCTTTCAAATGCTGACAGTGATGCTGAGCTCACAGGGCTGTTTTGAGGTTAAAGTTAAACAGAACTCACAAGGTTTTTAGCACATAGTGTGTCAGGTCATATGGAATGCTTGATTCAGACCACTTGAGTGATATTATTTTAATATCCTTAGCATTTAAGAAAACAGCCTGTGTGCTCCTCTCCTGGTGGCCCTTCCCAGTAGTCTGAAAGATGAAATTCCTGGTGTTATCCACTTTCTTTGATAGGTAGTGCCTTTGATCCTGGGATATGGTGTGTATGCTGGCCATCAACAGTGACATGCAGGAATTATTTTATTTATATATTTATTTTTAATGATAATGCCATTTCTCAGAAATTCTCCAGAAAGCAAACATATTTAGGGAGGAAATAAAAACTCTCATGAGTTCTCATGAACACTTGTTAGCCATCTCTCAGGTGATGGGCACCTTTATACCCTTCCTGGCCAGAACTGCTGTCTCCCATATTGAAACTCAGAATTGTCTGTGTTAACTCTGCATGCTCTATTTGGTCTGAGGCATACTTGGTAGGAACACTTGGAAGTATTCTCCTTGTATGCTATGTCTTAGGGCTGTGGAGATAGTTTTGTCGATCTCAAATTCACCAAAGCCATCAGACCTTCCCTGGGACCTACACAGGTGTTCCACATGTCACCTTTTCACACTGGAAGGCAGAATCTCCATGTATACCTTATGCCAACATGGTCAGTTTCTGACCACATGTTTCCTGAAGAGCCATGAAGTTTAATTGCTCAAATTACATGACATATCTCTTTCCTCCTCTCTCTCTGTTTCAGACAACCCTATTTCCCTTCAAGCATGTCTTCAAGAGAGCCTATCCTTGTGTTGGGGGATTTCATTCCCTCATGAATAAACTCTTTGGAAGACTGCTTACTTGAGTAGGCAAAGTGGGCCTGGTTCAGTAACAGAGGATTCCATTCTGTGTGGATAAAAGCACATCCTTGTAAAGTCCAATTCTACTAAAGAGCCCTGATGGGTGAGTTTAGGGGCCCCTCCTCCCAAACACATAGTTCAGTTACCATGCTTCCCTTTTGGTGTCTGAGGAGGCTCCCTACTTTCTCCTGTGTTCCTAGTGAGCCTTGTTAAATTAATGAGCTAGAATCTCACTTCAGATACTTTCTCTTATTAACTTTCTACCCACTGATCACATTTACTCCTGCTTTTTATTTATATCCCACTTATCTGAGCCATATTGGGGCCTGAGCCCCATCTCTTGCCCCACCATTGCATAGTGACCTAGAATAAAGCTAGCCTCTCTAAGGAGACAGATGATAAATGAGGCCGTGTTTCTTCCAGACAGAAGAAAATCCGTTTGTATGGGGACACGGTATGAAGGGGAGTGGGGTTGGGGGCTCTCTCATGAAGGAGCCTGTACCCGGGGACGGGGACGGGGACGGATGGAGCTAGGTCAGTGTGGAAAGTAACTTTGAAAGAAAGCTGAAGCCAGCGCATTTGGAGATGCAATCAAGTATTTAGGAAATACAGAGTTTTTCAACCTGAAGAACTTTCGCTTCTTTGTACAGGGGTTGCGCTTCAGCAGGCCACCACCAGGAGGTGCTGTGTTTCACTAAAATCAGCCCATTCTAGCTACTTCCCAGAGGGGAAGGGAGAGATTTAAGAATGGTTTATTCCGAGGGTCCCAGCCCTGTAGTGCTCTACATCTTAATCGGTGGCTGAAACCCAGCCGTCTTCTTCGAGGAGAGTGGCACCCTGCCCTGCTGTCCAGCTGCCTCCGGGCTTTATTTCTGCCCCATGTCTCTCCAGGCTCTCTCTTCAAAGTTACTCATACCCTTCCTGTACTGATAACATCGGGAGTTGGGGGTGGGTGGAAAGCTCCATTTCTGCAGCCTTTTAATGACTAATTGAGCTCCACAGTATGCAGAGAAAGAGAGAGAGGCCATTTGTGTTTTTCTCAGGAAACTTGAACCTCTAGGTGGGGAAGGACTGGTTTCCTGGAAGAATGCTTCTGATGCTTCTCGATCAACCATCCTCCTAAAAAACAAAACAAAATTTTATCTATGTACTTCCTGTTTCCTCAGTTTAAAGTATTCCTTCCCTTGGCCAGTCTCGTAAAAGAAGTTCAAAGGCTCAGCCTTCTCCCAGCTTTGGGCTCAGCCATTTTCTTTGAACACTTTACGTTTTTCCTTGGTTGGACCTCGAAATGTTCTCTTTAGCCTTCTAGGGCCATCACAGGATCATAATTCTGAAATCCTTCTCAACTAATTTCTGCTACTTCTCTGGTGTGGATCCCATTTCACCGTGTTATTCCAGTGTTTTCAGAGGAGAAGCATGCCCTGTCATTAGGAGGCAGAGGTACAGAGTGGTTGCTGTTGCTTAACGTAACTATTTAATTTGTTAAAGTTTTCAAAAATACATGTCCATAATACCATATAAAATTATGCGTTTATTTTTCTGTCTGGTCCTACTTGTAGATATTCTTTCCTGAGAGTCATAGACACTAATGGTGTGTAACTCTGCTCTTGGATGTCAGTGCTACATCCAAAAAAAAAAAAAAAAAAAAAGCTCTAATAGGAGTCAAATCTGCAACACCTGAAGGAAGCAGCCATCATGAAGACATGATATAGTTTCCTGTGAAATCGTGAAGGAAGGAGACAGGAGAAAAGTGAGCCACAGGCGTGTAGGCAAATGACCACTTCTCAGGGCCTCCCCATCCAGCGGGAGATGAAGGAACAAAGCCAAATGAGATGAATTAGGAACCCAAAGGCGCTGACAAGGTGTCCAGGGCTCTGAAAGCTTAGGTGGTGTAACGTACAGAAGATGATATAGGGAAGGGACACAGGGTGGCCAGAGATGTGAGGTCAGGCTGGGTGGAGAGTTGGATGATGTTGAAAGGAAATGAATGGTCTGACTTCGTATGAGGCATGGCTGATCAGAAACACCTTAAATCCAAACAGACTTCAGGGAAAAAATTGTCAGTGAGGAACATGACCTTTTCTTTTTTCTTTTAAGAGGCTGACATGAAAGAGGAGTCAACCACATAGAGTTCATTTTGATTTTTAGATTTATTTTTTATTTTATGTGTTTGAGTGCTTGGCCTTCATGAATGCATGGGTACCGCCTGTGTGGTGTCTTTGGAGGCCCAAAGAGGACACTGAATCCCTGAAACTAGAGTTACAGATGTTTATGAGCTGCCGTGAGGGAGCTGGAGCCAGAATCCAGGTCCTCTGCAAGAGCAGCCAGTGGTTTTAACTGTTGAGCCATCTCCCCAGCCCCAAGTCTGTTTAGAGCAATGTGAATGTATGAGACTGCTAAGTCAGCACAGGAAGTTCCCAAGTCACCACCAATTGGATCCCGGATCCCGGTTTCTTTTGTATCCTCATGGGATTTTGAAGCCTGGGTTTCCAACAAAGTCACTGCTGGAAGTGAGAGAACAGTTGATGTAACGTGCCCACTTGCTGGAATGAAACTTTGTTACCATCCCTACCGGGTAATCAATGTGTTTAAAAAAAAAAAAAAATCCGGTTCCTTTGACCAAATGTCCCCTTTGTCTGTTATGATACACATGCTATTTCTCCCCCTCTCCAGGTCCCTTAGATGCCTGTAGTTCCTTGTGTAACCTCATCCACCTTGTCAGGTCATCTGAGGCTCGTCAGTCATTCTGGTGAGGATTCACGGGTGTCGGCACAGTCTCACAGCAAACTCCCTGATCCTGTGGCTCTTACAGCCTTTCCATACCCCCTTTTGTAGTGAACCCTGAGTCTTAGGGTGGGAGATGTATAGGAGCCTGATTTTACGGGTGCCTGCCTGTCCTTGGGGTAGTGACACTATGCATGCTCAAGAAGGCCTCTGTCTGTCACCTTCACCCACCAGGAGCAGCCCAAGGATCCCACTCAGCCAACAAAGGTAAACAGAGAGTGGATTCTGATCTTCCCCTCAAGTCACAAGAGCCCAGCGTGGACAGACCAGCTCTCAACCACCAGAGACAGCATTTTAACTGGCAGGCAGCTGGTCTTGGACTAAGAATCCAGGGCGAAAGTGGAGCAGAGGGCAGGACTAATCTAAATTTGTGTAACCAAAACTAGCAGTCTGCCACTCACCTCTAGAACCTGCCCAGAAAGGTGGCTGAGGGGCTGGGAGAGTCATATCCATCCCCCACTCCCAGGAAGTGGTTATAACAGCTTCAATTCCGTTGCATTTCTTGTATAGCTTTTACTTTTATTTATGTGTTTCCATTCTTATTAGTTGTTTTCTTTGAGTTGCTTTGCCTTTCTCTTCACCCGCTCTACAATAACTTCATGATGGTTTCTCAATGTCTCAGGTTCTTTCCCTCCCTCTCTCTAGGCCCCCTCCATTTTGCTACTTAGTTATTAAATTATTAATACCCTTAGCTCTAAAAAAGAATCAACTACATTTCCCAGTTAGTACCCCAGTGCTACCTTCTGAACCTTACTAAGGATTCAAGAGAAGTGGACCAGCGCTTTCTGCGAGTCGGAGAACTGCTGTCAAATGCCCGCGTGTTATTGTAGTTGGCGTTCCTGCTGAGTAGCAGTGGGGACATTACTCAAGTAATTCATCATGAAGGCTCACATAAAATTAAACAGACAAGGGGCTGGAGAGGTGGCTTGGAGTCTAGAAACACCTGTGTTTGGCGGTTCACAAGTGCCTGTAACTCCAGCTCCAGGGTATCTGATGCCCCCTTCTGGACTGTGTAGGCATCTGCACTCAGGTGCACATACCTACACACACACATACACACACACACACACACACACACACACACACACACACACACACACGAAAATTAGAACAATAATAAAATATCTTTTAAAAATGGAGACTGAATGGACAGTACAGAAAACCAGAGAGCTGGTTCTTAGAAAAAATAGGCAAAATCAACAAAATGCTTATCCAAATTAACCAAAAGAAAGAGAGAGAAGACTAACATTGATAAAATTGGAGCTGAAAAGGGAGAGATTACCAAAGGTTCTAATAAAGTCTGAGAATCATTAGGGGATACTTTGAACACCTATATTATAAAGGTGGATAATTTGGGAGGAATACATAAATTACTGAACACGTATGACTCATCGAAGCTAAGACCAACAAGTTACACAGACTCATAGCAAGCAGCCAGGCAGAACATCACTAAGTCTCCTCACAGAGAGGGCTCTTTCGGTTCTGCTGTTGTTTTCTGATACAGGGTTTCTCCGTGTGGCCCTGGCTGCTCCCAAACTTCCTCTGTAGACCAGGCTAGCCTTGAACTCAGAGGTCTACCTGCCTCCCGAGTGCTGGGGTTAAAGTCTTAACAGATGCAAAATTGACATAATTCTTGTATTCTGTCTGTCATAAGGCAGCAGCAGAAGAAAGAACAGCCAGAGAAACTAGACAATACAGACAGCCATCAAGACATACACTATTAGGAAGGGTATCAGGAGGGGATTAAAAATTCCTGGATCTGAATGATACTGAAAACATAAAATCTACCAGAATCTCTGGGTGTGATAGAAGTACTTCTAAGAGGAAGTTTACAGTGAGAAATGTCTACTGGACATTGGACCAAGCTGGGCACTCATGACACACACCTTTAATCCTAACACTTATTTTGAAAAACTAATAATAGTAATGATAATGATCTTATATTATATTATAATAATATAATATGTGGCTCAGATGGTTAAGAGCACTGGCTACTCTTTCAGGTCTCCTGACTTCAATTCCCAAGAACCACATGGTGGTCCACAACCATCTATAATGGTATCTGAGGCCCTTTTCTGGTATGCAGACATACATGTAGACAGAACAATCATATGGCTAAATAAATAAATCTTAAAAATAAAGACCAAACTCAACCAGGTGGTGGTGACACACACCTTTAATCTCAGCACTTGGGAGGCAGAGGCAGGAGGACCTTTGTGTTCAAGGCCAGCCCGATCTACAGAGTGAGTTCTAGGACAGCCAAGGTTACACAGGGAAATTCCGTTTCAAAGAAACAAAAAGAAATAAACACCAAACTCAAATAAGTAACTTAATGATGTTTCTCGGGGCCCTAGAAAAATCAGTCTGAGCTAAACCTGGGATCAGAACATTGAAAGAAATCGCAACACTAGAGAGGATTGTATGAACACAACTATACAGAGGCTCAATGAATCGCAAGATTGATTGGTTCTTTGAAAAGATTAAGTGACAGGCCCTTGCCCAAAATGACCAAAACAAAGAGAAAGAAGATTCAAATTAATCAAATTACTGATTAAAGAAAGGCATTATAGCATATGCAACGGAAACTCAGAAGATCATATTTTGAAAACCTATATTCTCATAAATCAGAAAAATTTAAAGAAATGGGTAAATTTCTGAACACATGCAACCTACTAAGATTAAATAAGGACAATATTAACAACTTAAGCAGATCTATTAAAGAATGGTATGAAAAGGATAATAAATAGTCTCCCAACTAGAAACGCTACCAATGCCCAGATGGACCCAGCTGAATTTTACCAGACATTTTTTTGTTTCCTGTTCTTGACCTGAGACAGAGAGATAATTTCTTTTATACAAGGTGGTCAGAGGTGAGAAAAGAATTAGGTTCAGAACGTCACAGCATTGCTGAGAGCCAACAGGACTGCTTTGTTCTCAAGAAAGGCAGGAGGTGTCCTGGAGAGGGGGACATGAAGCTCCAGATCCACGGAGACTTCTTCCCGACAGTAGCACACACTCCTACATCTCGCACCAGCATCCTGGCTTCCAGCATCCCTTACATCTCTCCTCCTGTCTTGTGGGTGCACAGGCTGATTTGCACTGGCCTCCTCCTCCTCCTCTGTGCCTCGGCCTCTGTGTTTCCTTCTTCCTCCACTTCACTTTTATGGAGTTTCAGATGGAGTTCTGCCAGACTTTCAGTGTAGATTAACGCCAATGCCCTCAAGCTGTTCTATAAAACAAGTAAAAGGAACACCGCTAGACTCAATTGGCAAAGCCATTATTACTTCGCCACCGTCCCAGATACAGACACATAAAAGAAAACCACAGCCCGATGTATCTGATGAACATAGATGCAAAAATTCTCAATAAAAACTCAATAAAACATCGAAAGGATCATTTACTATGATCAAGTCGGCTTAATTCCTGGGAGGCGAGGATGGTTCAATACACACAAATCAGTAACTATAACGCATCACACAAACAGACCCTCCCGTGACCATATTGATAGACGGAAAAGAGGCTTTGACAAAGCTCAAGATAACTGCATCATAGAAACTCCAAAGACATAGGAATAGAGAGAGCATACCTCAATAAAATAAGAACCACATAGAAGAAAATTATAGCCAGTGTTATACAAAATGGGGAGATATTCAAATCTTTTTGCTAAAATCAGGAATGAGACAAGAGAATGTAGTGATGATGAATGAATATATTAAGGAACAGAATATATTTGGATGAAAACATGTTCATTAAATCCTTTAACTATACACAATAAATATAGGCCAATAAAAATTATTGTGCCTGTGTAATAAAACACAATGTAACCCTTAACATGGTAAGTGCATTGTGCGGTTAGTTTTAGCCACCAACTTAATGCAATGTAGAATGGCCTGAGAAGGGAGTCTCAAATGCAGGAATGCCTTGGTCTATGGGCGACTGTCTTGATTGTTAATTGGTGCAGAAAGACCCAGCCCATTGTGGGCAGCGCTATTCTCTAGGCAGGGGAACTATAAAGGATAGGAGAAAGCCAGATGCCCTGGACTGTGGAAGTGATAAGACTGTCTGCTTGGGTTCCTGCTTCAACTTTTCAAGGATGAACTAGAACCTAATACTGCAAGACAATAAAGTATGATCACAGAAAGGAATGAGGGCAGGCGCTGTTTGGGGATACTCGGTGAAAATGAGCACATAACAGCTTATATGATAACTATTGATTTTAACTGTCTAGAAATTCATATTTAAATGCTGACTTAAATATTTGAATTGTACATTTTTCTCTGTAAATATGCATGAACATTCATACCACTATAAGAATATTCGGTTCCAGACACCTTGAGAGTCCAACGTGAGCCTTTTAGTGTTGATGGTGACCTCCTTGGGGATGCTGACCTTCTCCCTGGTCTCTCATTTCTTTAAAGCCTGGTTTAAGGTGGAGGAGGAAGGAAGACAAGGTAGTTGTGAGGTCAGTAATGACAATCACCTGGAAATCCACAAGGACAGCCAGCAGAAACCAGAGCACCGGCTGGGAGTATGCATGACTCAGCAGCAAGTCCCAGCTTCTCTGGTCTCCCCGCTTTATGCTTGGATTGGCAGGGCCAGCATTTTCCGATCTATCCTCCAATAGACTTATTGGATATTGAATGCTGTTGCGTACCTGCTTCTACCGAAGGCATTAAATAAAAGTTAGGCTCTGGGCCATGTCAACATGCTGCTGTCTGTCAGGAAGAAAGTAAGTAAACATAAACTCCACGAGCAATGATGGCAGGGACAGCAACATTTTTAGATCCTTGGGGAGAGGATGTTTAAAAAAAAAACCCACTGATGAATAAGTTCCGTGGTTCTAGAGCAATTCAGGATCAGAGCTGAAGATAGATGTTTCAGTGAATATATTCCAGTGACTCACTGCATTCCAGAGAACCTGGGGCTGGCAGGTTGAGGAGGCTCAGAGGGGAGGAAATAGATCAGAGCAAAACAATGCGACGTAAAGGGCTTACTTATTCATAAATGCTACTTTTTGGAAGATGAATGGAAATAATTTTACTACGGAAGTGAAGTCTGCCAATTTGCTACAAACAGTTGCTTATTCCTGCATTACAAAGAAGTAGGGCTGAATGGGACTATGTCAAGGATGCTTCTGGGAAGCCAAGAATAGATGAACAAAAACAGCAGCCCAGAGAGCAAGGAGAGAGGCGGGGTTGTCGGTATGCCCTTCAGCAGCTGCCAGACTTGAGTGAGGACTCAATTCTGGTTATCAATTACCCTCTACTTGGTGCCCTTATTAGGAAAGTACATGAACCAGAGATGGGAATTGTAAAAGATGCAAATGATAAGATTACTAGTAATTTTAAGTTTATTTTTTTAAGTTGTGTATGAGGGTTTGCCTGAGTATATGCCTGTGCACCACATCTGTGCAATGCCTGTGGAGGCCAGAAGAAGGCATTAGATCCCTTACACCTAGAGTTACAGCAGCCATGTGGGTGCTGGGAATTGAACCTGGTCCTTGGTTCCAGCAGCCAGTGCTCTTAACTGCTGAGCCATAGCCTTATTGCCGACCAGTACTTTTTCTTTATAGATTTGATGACTGTGATAAAAGGAATTATACATGCCATATATAATCTGTGGATAGAATGGCAGTTTTAACTGGGAAATGCTCTGCTTTGAAAAATAAAATGCTAAGTGTCCCCCTCCCTTAAATCACCAACAAGAAACATGTTCTTTGTGGAATGATTTCATAGTCTGAAAAGTGAATACTTATTCCAAACACGAATGATTTTTATATTTTACCTTTAAAGAGGCCATCAAATATTTATTTTGTTTTGCTAAGAGAGATGAGTATAGTAGCCAAGGATCCATTAAGGTGTAACACAATGAGCTGGAGAGATGGCTCAGCAAGAACTATCTGGGGATATGCCTACAGTATGTGTATGTGTTGGGGTAGTGGTGGGGGGGGCAGAAGGGCATGCTGACACCTTGAAGACAGTCACAGCAGGAAGGCTGACATCATAAAGTGACACCACGGGGAACAAGGAATCATCACCACATTGACATTCCTGGAGTCTTTCATGCCTCTCTCTTGTCAGGGGAGGGCCAGAGCTGTCAGAGTTAACCTGGGAGGTTGCCTCTCCTCTTAGGTCCCCAGAGTCGGGATATCTGCAACTTGCCTCTGCCATTGAGGGTTTGCTTTTGGAACATGCTGGATTTTTCTTAAATTTTTAAGAAAATTATTAATTAATTTTGTGAACACCAGCGAGGGTCATCTGGAAAGAAGAAACCTCTATTGAGAAAAATACTTCCGTGAGAATGGCCAGTAGGCAAGCTTGAGGCTACATTTTCCAGGATAGCGATTGATTCGAGAGGGCCAAAGCTACTTTGAGTGATGGCGTCTCTGAGTAGGTGGTCCAGAGTTATATTAAAAAGACACAAGCCATGGAGAGTGAGCCAGTAAGCAGCATTCCTCTGTGGCCTCTGTCTTAGTTCCTGTCTCTAGGTTCCTGCCTTGAGTTCCTGCCCTGACTTTCCTTTATGACGGACTGCAAATGAAAAGAAACCCTTTCTTTCCCGAGTTGTTTTTGCTCATGATGTTTTATTGGAGTAAGACTTGGAGCCTGGCACCAGCAGGCATTAACTGGGTGCAGATCCAAGGTGAGGGCAGCATGCCCATGGTGCCTGTACTGGGACAAGGTAAATAGGTTGCACATTATAAGACTGGGGACCTGAGCTGGCCTCAGAGGGGGTAACGTGTCTTTCTATTACAGAGATTAAAATAAGTAAAAAATGTGAGCATCTGACTGCACAAGATATAATTCTAATTATATATAGAATGGGTTTAAAGAGATGTTTAAAATAATTGGTGTATAATTGTACATATTATGGGCATAGTGTGTCATTTAATAGCTGTATTCGTGTGGAATGATTATATGAAGATAATGGCATTCCCACATTATGTTTTTTGTATCATGATATTGTATACCAATAGCCTCCTAATTCAAACCATTCAGTCAAGAGAAAGGCAACTCCAGACTGCAGGAAAGTAAATAAAACTTAAAAGGCTTAGGAAGTTCCTGAAACTTGCAACATTACAAGACCCCAGCTTAAGATTAAATATGTAGTAGCAAAAGTTGGTAGGAGGAGACTCCAAGCCTGAATTCTGGAAGCTCCTGGGATGTAGCTATTGTGAGCAGCCACACAAAGTGGCATGGGATTTCTGGTTACAGAGGTGCCTTTGACACTCGTAAGGAACCCCTTATTCATACTCTTTTAAGTGACCCCAATGACGTGTAGATCTAGTAAGTTAGACTCCGGTGGGATCATTCTCTGATCTAGCATCAGTGTCCTTTTTAGGGTGTGATTATCTTCCCAGGAAGAGCCACACAGTGTCAGGGGCCATGTGAGGGAACCAAAAGGCAGCACTGGAACTCATGGAACATGGCTAGGTAGTTGGCAAAGCCATACCTGAAGCTGTTACTGAGCATAGCTTTGATTGTTGCCTCCCTGGTCACCACATCCCTCACAATCTATAGATTGTATGAAAATGCACAGGGGGTTTCTAGCCTCTCACTGGACAGTGTTACTAGTACTTAAAATAACAGTGATTGACTTTTTCCAAGCATCACCCTTGGAGCAGATTAATGATTCAACTATCACCCTTAGAAAGAATTTAGATGTATAAATTGTTAGTAAGGTTAAATTAAGAAGTTTTTGTTGGGGTTAGAGAGATGATTCAATGGTTAAGAGCACTGGCTGCTTTTCCAGAGGATAAGGGTTAAATTCTCAGCATCTACATGACGGCTAACAACTGCCTGTAACTCCAAAATCTAAGACCCTCACATAGACATACATGTAGGCAAAACATCAATGTACACAAAACAAAAATACACTATTTTAAAAAATGTTTTCATTAATGGCTTTGATGTAGAAAGTCTTGGGGAGCAATTTAAAATTTACAAAGGCACACTTGCAATAGCTGAGTGAGGAGCTCATCCAAGTCAGGAAACAGGAACAATGGCAGCCTGGCTACTGCTGGCTAAAGTATGTATGTTGCTAGGATGGGTTGGTGATAAAGGTATAATTCTTTGTATTCATTTCTACCTTCTGACTCCTGATTTTTTTTAAAAACTGTTTATGAGTGGATATACATCCTGAGTACTAAAATAGAGCCAACTGGCTGTTTTTCATATATATGAAAGTTTAGATTTGTGATTCTTTTAAGATTTTGTATAAGATTACCTTTTAAGATAATGAAGTAGTTGATTCTTTCCTTGTAACCGCAAAATGCAGCCTGCCAGCAAAAGAACTGGTTGAGAAAAATACTCTATTTGCTCATACTCTACTACACTCTATTAATTTATAACAAGCTGCTTGGACATGAATATATGTGGGTTCTTGGAGATAATTTGTTTTTCACCTATAATACATGAAATGTTTAACCATATAAGAGATATGAATAGAGGTAAGAAAACAAAGAGATGAGAGAGAGAACCTAAAGGTGTGTGAATGCACACATGTATGTGTGTATGTGTGTGTACATATGCAAGTGCATGTGTGGGTGCATGTGTGTATGTGTGTGTACATGTGTATGTGTGTACGTGTGTATGTGTGTATGTGTGTATGTGTGTACGTGTGTATGTGTGTGCATGTTTGTGTGTACATGTATGTGTATATATGTGTGTGTGTATGTGCACATGCGCACTTGTGTATTTTTCACTGGCCCCAGAGTATTAAGTTTTTTCCTCAGATAGAAAAGTCAGGGAGCTTGAGAGGTGGCTCAGAGGTTAAGTGCACTGGCTGCTCTTCCAGGGGTTCTGAGTTCAATTCCCACACTCACATGATGGCTCACAACTATCTGTAATGAGATCTGCTGCCCTTTTCTGGCCTTCAGTAACACATGCAGGTAGAACACTGTATACATAATAAATCAATGTGGGAGATTATGTTGTTCCATTGTAAATAATTGTCTGACCCACTGGTTTAATAAAAGCCGCTGATTGGCCAAAGGCAGACAGGAAGTATGGGCGGGGATAACAGACTAGAAGACTCTAAGAACAGGCAGAACAGAGCAGAATGCTAGAGAGAAGCCAGAAGAAGCAGAGGACAACTATGCAGCTCTAAGAAAAGGTACCGAGCCTCATGGCTGAACAGGATAAGAGTCATGGGTTAGATTAAGGGTAAAGAGTTAGCAAGTTATATGCCTGGGCCTTAGGCTGATCAGCCTAAAAATATTGCAAGCATCTGTGTGTCTCTGTGGGTCTGTGGGTCTGCGGGCCTAAACCTTGAGGCTAGGCCCAAAAGTCCGGGCCAGAAACCTCCTACTACAAATAAATCTTTAAAAAATTTTCTAAAAAAAAAAAAAAATAAGAAAAGTCAACTGAGTGATTAGTCTGACAATTCTGTAGCTTCCCTCAATTCCTGAGCTGCTGAAGACTGGTTTTCACAACAGCAACACAGCCTAGGAACATAAAAACAAATTCTGTTTTCTGTTTTAGAGTATTCAGTTACTGATGACAGCCACAGGGTCTGCTGTGCTACTGCCTGTCAAAAGTTCTTTCTACACAACTGTGCACCATACTGTTAACTGCCCTTTCTCTCCATCCCTGCCCTTCCCCAATGCCTGCTTCTATATTTTAGCTTCCATGTGTATGTGAGAACATAGAGCGTCTGTCTTTCTGTGTCTGACGTCACTTAAGAAATGCATTTGGGTGATGTTTTTCTATGGCTAGTTCCTGGATATGAGTATCCTGGATAAGAATGCAGACTTGATTGCAGGGTCATGGGTAGAACTCAGACATATGCTTTTTAAAAGAATGACCCCAGATGCTTCTTATTACATAGAGATTCCTCCTGCAAATGGATGTCTGAGATCTCAAGATAGCAAGGTGTACTGGTTTGCTTTTCCGTTGCTGTGACAAAGCACTGACCAAAAGCAACTTGGGAAGGAAAGGGTTTACTGTGACTTCCAGGTCACAATCCATCAGTAAGTGAAGTCATAGCAAGAACTCCAGGCAGGAGCTCAAATAAACTATGGAGGAATGTTGCTTGCTAGCTTACTCTCTGACCTAGGCTCGGGCTCAGGCTCAGGCTCAGCTATCTTTCTAAAGCATCCTTTATTCTGCTGCTAGGGATGGTACCACCCACAGTGGGCTGGGCTCTCTCACTTTAGTTATAGACATAGCCTCAGGCCAATCTGATTGGGCAATTCCTCTTGGTTGAGGTTCCCTCTTTTCACTTGACTGTAGGTTGTATCAATTTGACAGCTAGCATAGAGGATAAAGCCAAATTTTGGTCAGCTTGCTAGTATTTCTCAAATTATGCTGTGGTTTTATTCCATCAAACCTTAGAGAAAAATTGTTTGAGGGTAGCAGCGAGTTTCATACGTTTTAATTTTTCTTTTTTGTCTCTGGTGCAGTGTGACTTCTGAGTGATCTCAGTGAGCATGTGAATGCCTTCTGCCTCTCTTCCCTCTCTGACACTCGGATATAGGAAATCCATCAGCAGGTCTGCTTCAGCCTTCTTGTTATGTAGCTTATAATCATACACTTTGTGGCATAAAACAACTCCCCTTCATTGTCTTATGTTTCCACAGCTGTGGAGTTCAGGCATGGCTTAGCTGGACCTGTTCCACAGGCTGTAATGGCCATCAGCCAGGCCGGCTCTTAGATGGAACTTGGTGCTTTTCCAGGGTTCGTGGTTGTTGCCAGAATTCACTTCCTTCTGGTTACACAGCTGGGACTCATGGTTCTTATTTGCAGTGGACTGTATGTAGGTCTATAGGCTTCATTGGCAGCCTGTAACATGTCGGGGACACACACACACACACACACACACACACACACACACACACACACACACCCTGGGTAGTCATTGCCTTCCTGTAAGGAAGCTGAAGAAAGACAGTGATGTCCCATTCTCTGTACATAGTAGCTGCTGCGGCTCACACTGCCTTAGGACAGCTGCTGTCCCACCCTAGTTTCTCTTACATCAAGGATGTGGATAAGGGGTTTCTCTTTGGTCCTCTCTCCTTGGTAGTTCTATCTTCGCCCGCGTGTGTCTGTGTCTCTACTGCCTCTTCTTAGAGTCATCGGGTTAGGGCCTGCCCTCTGTGATGGCCTCCTTTACCATAATAAGTCTCCCAAGGCCCTGTCTCCAAAGGTAGTCAGTCATATTCTGAAGTTCTCAGAGCTCAATATACAGGTTTTAGGTACACAATTCAGCCAGAGAAAGAAGCGAGGCTGGTAGTCCCACTGAGGAAGTGCAAACTGCTGGCTTGAGTTCCCAGGAGATCAGATCCACATTCCAAAGGACCTGACATCTCATCAGATGGGGGAGGGCAGCACCGTGTCCAGGTGGGAGGAACAGTGCCCAGCAAGCATGGATGCTTTTGACTTCCCCTCACAGTGCACTGAATAGGGAGGTTGGGAAGCAGAAGGCCCTGGTCTGTGTCTCACAGCATGGGTACAGAGGAGGTGGCCACCCAGAGGATGTCAGGCCATTGTCTGTGATCCTGCTGACATTTCCCTCACGGCCTGTGGTCCTCAGACTCTGTGACTAATGATAACTTAGAGGATGCATTTAGTTTGGCTCACAGTTCTTGTCTCTGTTGATTTCTGGGTCACTGGTGAGACAGAACACCACAGTGACAGGAGCATGGGGCAGAGGCAGCTCACTTCACGGTGGACAGGCAACAGACAGGAAGGTGAGACTGCATGCTACCTATTCCCTCTAGCCAGGCCCTCCTCTTAAAAACATGGTAATCTAGGGGCTAGAGTGATGGTCCAGTGGTTAAGAGCATTTGTTGCTTCTGTAGAAGATCCAGGATCAGTTCCTACAACCAAACTGTGGCTCATAACCATCCAAATTCCAGTTCCAGAAGACTTGATGCCTTCTGGTCTCCTTAAACATCATACATGCATGTGGTACAGATACATATATGCAAGCAAAACACTCATGAGAGCAATATAAAAAAATTAAATATGGCTGCTTAAACAAGACCTACATATTACAGCACCAGTTAATATGCCAGCATGAATGGGGAAAACTTCATACGCCCCACCTTTGGGTGAAGAGCTATGAGTAATCAGTAGCTACCGAGAGAGGGAGAATCAGTCTTCTCCAGGGATTAGCCCCCTGATAGGTTAGCCAGTCCCAAGAAGTCAGCTTAAAACACACACACACACACACACACAGACACACACACACACACACACACACACACACACACACAAATATATATATATACACACACACACATATACACACACATACACACAAACATACACACACACACACACACACACACATATATATATCAGAGAGGTCATAAAGTTGATAGGCAGTGGGGGAGGGGGACATGGGAGAAGTTGCAGGGAGATCAAAATGATGTAAATACAGTACTCATGTATGAAATACTTTTAAAGAAGTGAAGTTAAATATAATCCACAACCTTCAAAACACCACATAGCTAGCAATCAAACATTTTAACACACAAGCTTGTGAGGGACAGTTTCATAGTCAACCTATAAAATTGTCACATGAGAGCTGTTGCTGACTGATTTGCCCTTTCAGAGTTTTAGACTCAGCAAATGAGAACAAGCTTGTGAATAATGTGCATCCTTTTTGTTAGGAAAGCGAATGCCTTCCTGAAAACGCCCAGAAGATCATAGCCCAGCTTCCTTGCATGCCAGGTAGAGATTTTGGTATATCCACAGACAATGACTTGTTTTAGCACAAGGAACAAAGAAATTTCCTTGGGAGACATAGAATTCATCACAGGATCTAATTCCCTCCAAGAGTTCATTGTAGAAATTGCCTTACGTGGTTGAGGTTGGTCTCACTATGTGGCCCAGGCTTCAAACTTGAAATCCTTGGGTTTCAGTTTCCAGAACCCCAGGGTTTCAGGACTGCCTCCCCACCCCCATTTCGTAGCAACACCTTTAAAACTGGTATCTGAAACTCCAGTTGCTGTGCACAAAATAAGTTTAAACTGGGGCATCCTTGGGTCTTTTCCTGTCTTATGTCTACTGCTCTTATTCTGACCAGTGTGTTAGGAGATGACTAGGAAGCAAGCAGTAACATTTTATTATTATTATTATTATTATTATTATTATTATTATTATTATTATTATTTTGAAAACAGTGATATTATTAGCGTGCTACCTTGGATAGCCAAATTGTATTCCGTAATTGTTATGCCCCACTCCAAAGTGTTAAATCAATTACCGTAATTTCTCTTTAAGCATACAGAGGTCAGGGAGAGTCTTTTTATTTTAAAGACCAAGAAATGACAAACTGGTGGCTACCACGCAAGGGAAGGAGCCATTTTGTGCTGTCTAGACCCATTGCAGTGTATAACCTTTGTTCACTCTTGCAATACACATCAGACCCTGCTAGGTCATCACACTGTGACAGTTATTGTCAATTAGGAAATGAGATAATTATCTAAAAGTTATCTCTGTTGTCCAGTCTGTTGGGCTACTTTAGGGTCAGGTTTTAAAAAGAAAGCTTTGATAAAACAGGAGCCTAGGGACTTGGTGATAAAATCAAGAGGAAAAAGCAGTCACCATTTGCAGCTTAATTAGGGAGACACAAATGGAAGGACTGAGATGCCATCTCCCACTGAACACTACTGATCACCACAGAGGAAGCCCCATTGGAAATGCAGATGTGGCTAATTAGCTACAGTAGATGGGCTGGGACTAGGGTCTGTTCAGGGCTAGACAAAGAACCGCAGAGATAATGTACGGCTGTAAAGCACAGGCACGCATCACGGTATGCCTGTCTATCATGGTGTTTCATAGTATGTGCCCACTGCAGTTTACATCCTACTTGCAACTGCTGGGGACCAAGAGTATGCTTGGACTGATTCAGCAAAAGAAAAAAAAAAATCACTGTTATTCTGATCCTCAGTAGCAACTGAGCTCTGCAAACAAGCAGAGTCGATTACAAAGCGCTGGGCAGATGGTCCCAGCTGTTGTCTGCTGACCCTGGAATAAAATGATGAGCTTAGGGTGTGTAGTCCAGAGACCTAAACAAGTACAGAGATGAACACAGGGGTCTCTGGTTCTTGTCTTCCCCTTTTGCTTCTGCCACCACTGTGTGGCTTTAAGATGTTTCATTTGTGGTCCAGTTACTCTTAGGAGGGATCTGCACCCAGTGGGCTGTGGGGGAGGGATGCTCGCTCCCTCCAGGACCCCAGATTAGGCACAAACCACACCCAAACACTTATTTTCACAGAGAGATACTTTATCAAGCAGGGAAGAAAAACAGCAAATAATCTTGCAGGTGTAATTTTTAAGAGAAAAACGGGAGATCTATGTTAGAATGGGTGAGGATGTAGTGGCATGTTTGGATTATGGATGTTAATTAGGGCAGCCAAAGGAGCCTATTGATTGCGGGACTTCAATGATCATTGTAGTAAGAAGTTTCTGACCCATCCATTCCAGTCTAGCCCGAAGTTTGGACCCACATACAGCCCTGCTGCCACTTAGCTCCAAATAATGACTCAGACACTTATATTATTTACATGTGGTTAAGCACAGGCTTAACCTTGCTCCTGCATCTAACCCATTTCTATGAATCTGTCTTGCCACATGGCTTACCTGTACTTTAACAACTTTTACATGTGGATTTATGGGCGGCCAAGTCGAGTCTCTCTGACTCTGCCTCCCTTCCCCTGTATCTACGCTTGGATTTCCTGCCTGCTTCTAAGATGCTTTGCCATAGGCCAAAACAATTCCTTTATTATCCAATGATAATCACAGTGTACAGAAAGACATCTACATCAGTTCACCTGGACCTTGGTGAAGAGACTTAGGGATGAGTCAGACATAAGATAGTGTACAAATAAAAGAATAGACCTCTGTGGCAAGCTTTAGGGGTGTAATCTATCATTTACAAGGGAGAGGGAAGGAGGAAGGCAGAGCCTGATAGCATCATGTTTCCATTATGCAACCTGCCAGGGTCCTTCACTCTTCACTGGTGGTGCAGAAATATCATGGATTAGGGGCTGGGGAAGTTTGAAACTAGCATGTGAAGTTTCATGACTTGTTTTGCTTCCTGCCTGTTTCTTGTTTTTGAGACAGTGTCTTACTGTGCAGCCCTGATGGATCTAGAACTTGTCATATAGACTAAGGTAACCTCTGCCTTCCAAATACTGTGCCGCCCCCCTTGCTGGCTCCATGGCTCTTTTAAAAATGATTTTTTTTTAAATTCTCTAAAGATTCCTGGTTTGATATTAGTTTGGTTATTTTGTTTTTTTCAGGACAGGGTTTCTCTGTGTAGCCTGGCTGTCCAGGAACTCGATTTGTAGATCAGGTTGGCCTTGAACTCACAGAGACCCACCTGCTCTGCCTCCCTGTACATTACTCCCACCTAGCACAATACTAGTTTTTACTCTAAACAAAATAAACAACAGCCACCAAACCAAACAACAACAAAAGACAGGGTTCACCAGACTTGAAGCTATGACTACTATCCAGGTTTTGAATATTCCATCACTCCATGAAGCATCCTTTTGCTGCACAGAGCTTGTGAGATTGCACATGGCTACTCTTAACTGAACTGTGACCTCCTAGGGCCAAGGACAAAAGAACCCAACACCCTGTCGTTCATGAAAGCCAGTGTTTCATAACCATGTTGATGGACATGAGTTAGTCCGTTAGCTTATGACTTTGCCGAGAGTCAAATGCACCATCTCTGAGTTTTTCCAAAAGCATCCCTTAAAGACTGTCCACGGTATGACGACCCGGGGATTCAGAGACCCACAGGAATGGTCTGAAAGGATAAAAAGCCGTGAGGAGGTGTCAAGAGCGGACCCTACCAAGGTATGTCCTTAAGAGAACGTGGCAGAGTTAGTGCAAGAGGTTTATTGGAGGAGGGGGAGGGAGAGCGTTACAGACTGAGAGAGTGGGGGGCATGAGGGAGGCAAACAGATGGACAGAGAGAAGCCAGAGGAGACTCTGAGGGACCGTACTTTGAAGGGTGCGCACATCGCGTAGCTGGCAGTGGAAAGGCACCTGGAGGCAGATGATTCTGGAACTGCCTTAGTGGCTGAGGTAGGTTGACAGGAACTAGCACGGCTTGCCATTCATTAGAGCAGATGTGCATCACGTAAAAAGAACGCTCACCAAGCCCCAACAAGCTAGGCTTGCACCCCAACATGCCGATTAAAGAGCCTTGGCAGAGGACAGGATATTTATTCAGTGCGCCCACGTTGGGGAAGAGCTGAACTCTTGGAGATAACTTCAGCCTTTGCCTATGGTTAACACCATCACCCTCTCTTCCCGGCTCTAGGAAGCCTGCAGGGATCAGCCCACCACAGATTTAGGACCTCTGAACTGAGGCCAGGCTTGAGGCGTCATCACAGACACACTCCCCAGGCTGGCTGTGCTCTGTTCTCTCACTGAGGCCAACTTGGGCTGTAAGGCTGGAGTCTGGGAGCTCTCCCTACCTTAATGGCTTCATTTTTGTTTGTGAGTGAAATCCCAGGGGAGGATGGGGCTGAGAACAGGTTTGACCACCCCTAGGACTGAGTCTGGGTCACCCGATGCTGTTCTGTACCGGAGCGAGCTGGCTGAGGTGAAGGCCTGTTCTTCTGTGTATATGTCCCCCCCCCGCCCCCTCCCCCATTAAGGTCTGACATGCAGACAGCTTCTAAATATCTCTGTGCTGGAAGACATGTGATATTAGTTAGCAATGAAAGCATGTCAGGTGGAGGGAGGCCGCATACAAAGATGAGTTTCTTTTTTTTTTCTTTTTTCTTTTTGGCGGGGGCGGGGGGGGGTGTCTGGGGACAAGGTACCCACGTTGGCACTTGCTGACTAGTTCTTTGCAGCCTATCAGTGCTGTCCTGTGGGCCGGTTGCCCTCTGCTGGGCAGACTAGATATTAACTTTATTTCCAAATCTGAAGAAGAAAACCATGCTGAGGATTTCAAAAATCAGCTTGGGCATGGTGGTGTACCCCTCTAGTCTCTGCACTTGGAAAGCTGAGGCAGGTGGATCTCTGAAAGCTGGAGGCCAGCCTGGTTTACATAGTGAATCCCAGGACCTCCAGGGCTACATAGTAAGACTTGTTTAGAAGGGAAGAAAGGAAGAAGGAAAGTAAGAAAGGGAGGGAAGGAGGGGGGAGAGAGAGAGAGAGAGAGAGAGAGAGAGAGAGAGAGAGAGAGAGAGAGAGAGAGAGAGAGAGAGAGAGAGAGAGAGAGAGAGAGAGAGAGAGAGAGAGAGAGAGAGAGAGAGAGAGAGAGGAGAGAGAATTCAAAATCCCACTTGAGACCATGATTTGCTCATAGATTTTCTTTTCTTCAGGAATGCTGAAGTCTGGGAAATATTTCTGTAATGATTGAATTGATGAATAATTTAGCAATTTAATAACAATGTTTTCATTGCTGCCTCTGTGGCAGTCTGTCTTTTGGAAAGTAATGACATTAAAACCCTAGGGGGAAAATGCCATCAAAATTAGTATTTTGTTCTCTTATCCCATTGTGTGTGTGTGTTGTATACATGTGATAGTCATAGTCATAATGGTGATTTATAAATAGAAGGTGAAATTTGAGCTTCCACTGTGCATATTTAGAAGCATTAGTCACACAACTCAAGCCTCTGTCTATATCTCTCTAAACGCCAAGCACAGTGGCATGTACCTATGTATGTCTGTCTTCTTTCTTTTAAGGGAATGAGGGAATCTCAACTGAGGGATTGTCTTCAACAAATTGGCCTGAAGATATATCTGTGGGGCATTGTTTTGATTGCTGCTGATGGGGGAGGGCTCAGCCCACTGTGAATGGTGCTGTCATCCTTGGGCTGGTGGTCCTGGGTTCTCTAAGAAAGTGAGCTGAGCAAGCCATGGTGAGTAAGCCAGTGAGCAACGTCTCTCCATGGCCTCTGCTTCTATTCCTGCATCTAGATTCATGCCTAGGCTCCCCTCAGTGATGGGCTGTGAGGCAAGTAAATCCTTGCCCTCCTAAGTTGCTTTTGGTCATGGTGTTCATTGCAACCTCAGAAAGCAAACTAGACAGCAATATACTACAACTCCCAGACTCAGTGAGCTGCCTGCCATTCTGCATTTCTTCCCTTTCTATGTCCTGTATGGTGTCTGGGCCCTCCAACAACTTCCCATGTTAAGAGACAAGAGGATGACCATTTCAACAAAATTATGTATAATGCTCATGTCCAAAACTGTTCTGAAAATAGAGCCAAATCTCAGCAATTAGGTGGCCCACTCAAACATCACCCAGGGCAGCCCTACAATCAATTGATTGACAACCCGCCAATATTTACCGTCCTTCTTCCATGTGCTGAGTACCAGGACAGATGCTAGCCAACTAGGATTAAGTAACTTAGCTAAATAGAGTGAAGGAATATGTAAGCAAAGTCACATTGTGGTATAAGTCCTACAGACATACTGCTGTGGGCTTTCATAGCAAATTCTACCCGAGGGGCATCAGGGAAAGGCCTACCAAAGGACACAAGGCATCCCGTCTATGCTAACACACCTTCAGTATGGGAATGCTAATCACACAATGTTTTCCTTGTCTTTAAAAAGTGTGTGTGTGTGTGTGTGTGTGTGTGTGTGTGTGTGTGTGTGTGTGTGTGTGTGTGCAGGTGCATATAAATAAAGTGCTTGAAGAAGCCAGAGATATTAGATTCCCTGGAGCTGAAGCTACAGGAAGCTGTGAGACACCTGAAGTGGATGCTAAGGGCCAAATGGAAATCCTCCGGAAGAGTAGCAAGTGTTCCTCATGAGTAAACCACCCCTCTCTAATTCCTAGTCCTTTTGGGTTTTTTTTGAAAGATGTAAAATAATTATTTTTATTTGTATGTGCTAATGTTTACCCGCATGTATATGCATCACATGTGTGCAGTACCCTTGTGGACCAGAAGATGGCATCAGAGTCCCTGCAGCCACAGTTATAGATGGCTATGAGCCACTGTGTAGGTGCTGGAGACCAAACCTAGGTCCTCTGTGAGAAAGCAGATACTCTTGACTGCTGAACCCTGTCTCTACTTCCTAGTTTTTATTATTATTCATTATTGTTTTGAATGTCAAGATCAAATGTAGAGCCTTAAACATGCTGAACAATCACTTTGCCACTGAACTACACCCTCAGCTACTTGGTTATACCGAGCAGGGGATTTTGAGATCAACCAGAGACTGGAAATATTTTTTGTTTTTTAAAGAAACTACATTAATTTGGAGAATAAAGAGAGAAATGTAGATGATTAGAAGGCTCTGGCAAATTTAAATTCACTAGAGGAACTGGACTAAAGAGAAGCTTAATTTCGGTTTAGACACAACATAATTGCAATGGTGAAATCATTATGCTAATTTAATTAAAAACAAACATGTTAACTAAAATGGTACCTATTCACATAAGCTTAATGAGCTTTCAACTTGAGCATTTCTTTTCCAAACTGGAAATACAATTAGAGCTCTCATCTACATTACATTGAATGTTTAACCTGCCACCCCCCCCCCCCCCCCCCGATTATGGAATTACATATCTTAAAAAATAAAAAAAAAAACAGAAAATGAAATTGATTAGCTGTAAAATCTTAAGAGGGGGAAGGATTGTTTAAATTAAAAAAATACAACAATAACAGAAAAATTGGGCAACTTTAATTTATAAAATGAAGGTCTCATTATGCAAGATTTAAGAAACCATAGAAATTTAAAGGCAAAGTATAGTCTGGGAACTAGTTATGACAACAGTCTAATTTACTTACAAAATTTTATTATCTATCTATCTATCTATCTATCTATCTATCTATCTATCTATCTACCTACCTACCTACCTACCTACCTACCTACCTACCTATCTATCTATCTATCTACCTACCTACCTACCTACCTACCTATCTATCTATCTACCTACCTACCTACCTATCTATATGGTATTGGAGACAAAGTCTCTCTGTGTATCTCTGGCTGTCTTAGAACTTGCTTTGGCCTCGTACTCACAGAGACAAATCCTTCTGCCTCTGCCTCCCAAGGGCTGGGATTAAAGGTGTGCACCACCATCTCCTGGCTAACCTGGCTATGAAATCTTTTAAAGGGACTGGAAAAATATTTACTTATTTATTATGTGCATGGATATCTTAACAATATCTTTCTGCTCTATATGTATGCAGCACCCATGGAGGCCAGAAGAGGGCACCAGGCCCCCTAGAACTAGGGTTACAGGTGGTTGTGAGTCATTATATAGGTCTGGGAACTGAACCCTCGTTCTCTGTAAGAACAACCAGTCCTCTTCACTGCTAATAATGCCATAAAGTTTCTGGCAGTGTTATTGATCTCAAGAGAAATATTTCTCATATATGTGTGTGTGTTTGTGTTTTAAAATGTATGTGTATTTTTGTGTTCTTGTTGTGTGCATGTATCTAGAAACTATAATATAAAATAAAAAGTAGGGAATCATGGACATTAGGAAAACTAGGGTGAATATATCAGGTTTCCTCCAAAGACCTTTGTGCACTACACATTTATTATAGTATATACATACACTTTCTGTCAGGATTTCCCATAATATGAATTTTATTTTACCATAAGTGTATAAAACAAGATACAAAAGGACAGACTCCTAGATGGGTGGTACTTTACTTACAGCCTTAAATTAATGTTATATTCTCAAGGGATTCATGCATTTAAAATTCAAATGGCATTAAAAAAAAAAAAAACAAAAGACCTGTTGTCATTTTTTTTTTTCCTGGTGCTTTGGCTGTGGCAAACATAATTCTCCGGGAGGATTTGCTGTCTGTCTAGGGACAAAATTTTATGACTTTTGCATTATTTTCCACCAGAAACCAAAGGCAATGCATGCACAAATGTGAGGGGATCAACCATTCAGGGGAATGCTGAGCCTGTGCATCTTTGAGGCAGAGTCCTGTTGAAGAGCTCCTGCAGACTGTTAATCATGAGTGGTACTCTGAATTACAAATGAATATCAGGAATATAAGGCATTCTTAAGTTAGTGTAGGTCCATGTTCAGGGTAAATCCCAGGTAGGGCTTAACAACAGTATCCTGCTATGGAGTCCACACAGGAGGGAGGAGGTGTGGACAGAAATTAAAAGTTGCACTCAGCACCCAAAGAACCCTGGCAGGAGAGGGAAAGGGCCACAGGGTAGCTGCCGGGACCAGACCCCTACACAACCTGACCTTGCTGGAAACACTGCCCTAGGGATCGGGTGGTGGTTCAGGAGGTTCTGTTGTTGATCAGGCATATCTCCAAACAAACAGGCCAGAATGAGAGGCCCACAAAGACCATGGGCTACTTGATCCGGGATTCTTGAAGCAGGGGAGTGTCTCTGAAAATGTACACGTTGTCTTTTATGTTCTTTCAATCCCTGATTGAAAAACAAACAAACATACAAACAAACCCCTAGGATTGGAGAAATGGCTAAGTGGGTAAAATAAGGCTGGAGTTTGGATTCCCCGGACCTGTGTGTGAAGCCTGGAGGGAAGCTAAGAGAGCTTAGAAGCTAATCTAACAGCTCCATTTCAAAGTCAGTTTAGATCCAGGAGCAGATAGATGATCAGCTGACACTGGACCCCTGCTGTCAGCCTGCTAAACTGTCCCCTCAAATGCTGCTCCACTAGCTACACCCCACTAAACGTTTAGAGTACAGAATTACCAACAGTAAAGTTTGCCTAATGATGTGCAGATATGGTAGGGTTATGTGCCTGATAAGCCTTAAAACAAATGGGTGATAGATCGTGGAGATGAATCCACACACAATTTTTGTAGAGAAAAAGATAAACATGAATGGCGTAAGGAAAGCTGGTCTAGGTGTGTACGAGATTGTATCCTCCTGATTACACAGCTAAGAAGGACTGATGGAAGGGATATGTATTAAGTTTATTTCTGCTCAGTCAGCAAGTCTGATATCCTGGGTGAGCACCCAACTTGGCAAAGTTGTAAAAGAAACTTCCTTGCCTTCCCTAATGTGAGTTTCCAGTACCCTTATTATAAGATGGAGCGTTTCTTTCTCACAGCAATATGCAGAAATCTGTAATTCCTGTTCCCCCTGGGGAGGGGGGTGGGAGATGGGAGGCAGAGCCAAGAGAATCCCCGGACCCAGCGGGCCAGCTAAACTGGACCTCACAGCAGTGGGCAAGGAGGAAGCTTTAACAAGGAAGAAGGCCGACTGACATTTGAAGCTGTCCTCTGACTTCCAGGCAAGAGTGGCTGGGGAACTGGGCTAACCTGGAAATCAGGGACTGGCCCTTTTAAGAGAGCCTGCTCCTTGCTTCCAGGGTTGTGCCTCATCCCCCAAAGGTTGCTGAAAAGTCTATAGACTTCTAACAGCCCAAAGGACGGGCAGGACCAGTGAAGAAGAAAGATGGAAAAGGAAGGGGTCCTGGGAACCCTATTAAAGTCCAACGCAGGGTCCTTTGGTGGATTCCCACCTCTGTGGCCCCTCAAATCCCCCAAAGTCCAACCCAGGGCCCCGTGGTGGACTTCCACTTCTGTGGCCCCTCCCATTTCTGGGGCCCCTCAAATCCCCTTGATGGAAGCTGTTTGTCTCTCTCTCAGACTGATGTTTCTTCAATGCTATCTCCAAATGTCATTTTTTGATCCACCACTCGTTACCTGTAATGCCTATACATGCACTGTGTGGCTTGTGACAGACCTCACTGGCCTTCACACACACAGATGAACCTGCACACACCCTACACATACACCCTACAAAACACCGTACACACAACTTGTAACTCACATACATATGTAAACAAACACACTTTAAAGCCATCGTTCAGTGTATACCTCAGCATCATCAAGAGTATTTGCAGCTTCATGTACTCTTCCCCTTTTCCTTCTGTTGAAACTTTTTATCTTAGAGCTAGACTCTCTGTACTCACGTGAAACATTAACATTCAGGTCTTCATGCCCTACTCCTATAATCATGATCCTGTTTCTGTTAACTAGACATTGGACTAGTCTAGACACTCCACCCAGGGCAGCATTTCTCAGTGTAGCCCTGGCTGTCCAGGAACTCACTGTAGAGAATGCTGGCCTCAGCCTCAAAGATCAACCTGCCTCTGTCCTATGAGTTGAGATTAAAGGTGTGTGCCAGCATGCCTGGCTTCAGGTTTTCATTTCTGATGACTGGACTATGTCTCATGATGTCAGGTCCCCAAGTTTCCATCCATGTTGCCACGTGTGTCTTAATATCTTCTTGAAAGCCGAATATTATGTTGTGTGAATACAGCACATTTTCTTTACATATTTAGCCATAACTGCTGGGCTGCCCACATTCCTATGGGATACCTCCATCCCCCAGCACAGCCTTGATGCTCTGCACCCTATCTTCTTGGGCTCTCTCTCCTCTTTCAAGCTCTGATGGGTGTGTCTTGTGAACTGGGCTCAATATGGCTGTCTCACACGACCACGATGTTGTCTGTTTTTCTAAAACCCTGGAGTTTCCGGGGACTTAAAGACCCAAAGACAATTTCAATCAACAGAGAACAGGAACCAGAGAAAAATCAAAACTCATGCTGGTAACTTTGAAATAACCATTCATTCCAGTAAAAACCTTTTATGAGCTTCTTAGGTATCCTCATGGCATTGTATGAATGTAAGCCTTTACCTTCAGCTATGCCCTGGATATTACATGTTTTCTTTTCCTGTTTGTCTTAGTCACCTGTTCTATTACTGTGAAGAGACATCATGATGTTGCATGAATGAAGGAAACTCAGGGCCAGATCTCAGGCAAAGGCGGAGATATCAGAGAGGAAACACCACAGTCAGATCTCACCCAGCTGTCTTCCAGCTTCCTCAGCCTCGCTCCTCGTGGCTTCTACCACCTGCTCTGTCTTTCTATGCCTGCCTTAAATAAATACCCTCTTCACTCAGCTGTTTCACATTCAGGTTAAGATTAAAGGCCTAGCACCACCACTGCCTGCCTGGGAGCCTGGAACTCCCTCTGTAAACTAAGCTGGCCTCAAACACAGATTTTCTGGGATTAAGGGTGTAGGTCACCACTCCCTGATATTCCCTGTGCTGGGATTAAAGGTGTGAGTTACATTCTCTGATCCCCCTAGACTGACTGTGGGTAGATCCCTCTGATATCTCAGACTGGATTTTTATTAAATTTGAAACAGATCCCCACATCATGATATTTCGGTGTAATTATGCTCTTGTACATTATAGATATTTGTCACTCCTATTGGTTTAATAGAATGCTGATTGGTCAGAAGGCAGACAGGAAGTATGGGTGGGACTACCAGAATAGAAAACTCTGGGAAGAAGAGGAGGAGAGACAGATGCCAGCAGAAGCAGAGGAAAGAAGAGAATGCTGCTCCAAGAAAAGGCACCAAACCATGTGGCTAAACAAGATAAGAGTCATGAGTTAGTTTAAGAGTAAGAGTTAGCAAGTAATATTCCTGAACCATAGATCAAACATCTTGTAGTTAATAAAATGTTTTATGTGATAATTTGGGATTTCTGGTCCCAGACCTCAGGGCTCAGGGCTAGGCTGGGTCAGAAACTTCTTCCTATAAATGGTGCCCAATGTGGGTCAGACACACTTGCACAAAGCCTAAGGAAGCTTAAAAAGGGTTCTGATCACAGAAAAAGAGACAAAAATAGCTTCCTACTTGTATCTCTCAAGTGGACCTTGGTACAGAGTGGTGTGCAGGCTTGAGATACACAATGTCAGGCTTGCAGCATGCAGCTTAAGCTGCAACACAGTGTGTTCCCGAAGTCTTACAAGAGTCTTGGTACAAGCACAAGTTGCATACAATAGATTTAAGATGCTCATACAAACAAAAAGGGAACACAGAGTCAAGCATAATTTCCTGGTAGCAGCACTTTCTCTGGTGGTCTCTGTTTGCTGGTGGCAAGCAAAGGTGTGGCTTCTTTAAGAGAGGAAGCCGTGCTGTCAAACACTTAAATAAAGTTTATGAGCAGTAGGTGGCAGTGCTCTACTTGATGGCAGTGTGGACCCTAAAATTCCCCATAGTTGGGGTGGTAAATGTGGTTCCCACCAGTAACTCTGCCATGAAGCTAAGCTCTCCTACATCAAGGAGCTGGGTGGAGTTGGGTGGAGTCAGCCATCATAGCCAAGCCTTTAATCCTAGCCATGCCTTACTAGATTAAAGGTGTGATCAGAAACAAAAAAGGAATAGAGATATACAATATAGATTCAGATAAAAAGAAAAACAAACAAAAACTCCTAAATGGTTTACAGTATATTTAAAAATGTATGTGGCTTGAGAGAGAAAAGAGAAAAGAAAAATGGATAAAGTCATTCAAAAAAAGGATATATATATAAATATGCCATGTAAAGATGGAAAATACACAGAGATTTTTAATACTACATGTTATGTTGTCTTTGAATTGTCTGACTGCTGAGGAAGGAGCAAGATCTGCTGAGAGACATTTGTTACAATATAGTAGTGTCTTGGTCCCGGGCAGCCAGAGGCCCAGACTCACAAACCTGTAGCCCCAGACCCCTTAGCTGCTCGCTGCTGTTCAGGCCCCAGAAATGATTCAGACGCTTATATTAACTTCATGCTGTTTGGCCTAT
The DNA here is from genome assembly GCA_033318265.1 of Phyllotis vaccarum. Classification (NCBI taxonomy): domain Eukaryota; kingdom Metazoa; phylum Chordata; class Mammalia; order Rodentia; family Cricetidae; genus Phyllotis; species Phyllotis vaccarum. The sequence goes on along the minus strand of JARWLC010000009.1, from coordinate 139,112,936 downwards.
GGCTCAGGCACATTGCTAGCTTGCTCTTATATCTTAAATCAACCCATTTCTATTCATCTTTCTTGCCACATTGCCAGTGGCTTACCTGTGTTCCTTACATGTTGCTCCTTTGGGCTTCTGGCTCTGTCTGCCTCTGACTCTGCCCTGCTCCTCCTACCTATTCTGATTCCTCCTCCTACTTTTTCTATGGTGCCTGTCATGGGCCAAAACAGCTCCTTTATTTAAAGATTACTATTCACAGCATACAGAAAGACATTCCCACATGAGACATTTGATTATAAAAGCTGCTAGATTAATCCAACCTATATACTTTCCAAGTGCCTTGACTTCAAAATTGAAGTTACTTTAGAGAAGTTTTTGTTTATTATTTACACAGAAAATGAGAGGCTGTGGATTCGTTCTTTAAAGAAAATAAGGTTTGATCAAGGAAGATCCCTGAAAAAATCTCCAATGGGAATGGATGGCCCAGATGATCCAACATTTCAGAGCACCTGTCCAAGTTTTCTCTGAGCTCTGCATCCGGAACAGCTTCAAGGAGACTGGCTGAGATGACGCAGCTTCACAGAATACTCCAGTCAGAATTTGACTGTGATCCTGAATTTTCTCAGGATCCCCATAATGTTACCATAGCCCCCAGTCAGCAGGAAGTAGTATAAAGAACTATACCCACATCCTAAATGGAGGTTTGTCTTTGCTTAGAGTGTTGGTTACAAGTTGGTATAGATAGTAGTCTGGAAAAAAGCTATACAAAGGAGATTAGATTTGGGATTTTTGTTTTAAAAAGAAAAAAAGGGGGCGTAGTGGATTTATGATGTTACATTGTAAATAATTGTCCCTCCTATAAGTTTAATAAAAAGCACTAATTGGTCAAAGGCAGATAGGAAGTGTGGGCAGGGCTACCAGACTAAGAAAACTCTGGGAACAGGAAGAACAGAGCAGAAATGCCACAGAGACTCCAGAGTTGCCAGACAAGCCAGAAGATGCAGAGGATAACTATACTGCTCTGAGAAAAGGTACCGAGCCCCATGGCTGAACAGGATAAGAATCATGGGTTAGTTTAAGGGTAAAGATTATAATATGCCCGGTCCTTAGGCTGATCAGCCTAAAATTAATGTAAGTATAGTGTGTCTCTGAGGGTCTGTGGGTCTGAAGGTTTACACCTGAGGCTAGGCCCGAAAGTCCAGGCTAGAAACCTCTTACTATGGGGGGGGGGGGGGCAGAATGCTGTGGGATACATAACATGGCAACTCCTATAAAAGAAAGTTTACACTTTCAGAGGATGAGTCTATTACCATCATGGTGAGCTGCATGGCAGAAGGCAGTCGGGCATTGTGGTGGGACGTGGTAGCAAGCAAACATGGTGCTGGAGAAGCTGAGAATTCAACAGTGTCACATCGGCCAGACTTGAGCTTATAAGAGCCCAAAGCCCACCTCCACCAAACCCACACCTCCTAAAAGTGCCACTTGCTATGGGCCAAGCATTTACATAGGAGAGTCTATGGGGGCCATTACTATTGAAACCTCCAAACCATCTCACTGTTTTAACTTCATGGCACCTGCTTCCTAGGATCACCTTCTAAAATAAACCATCTGTATTCAAGTCCCGTGAAGCTCTGCTTCAGGAGTTGTAGGTGACTTCCATTTGAGAGATCTGCTGATTTTATTTCCTCTTTCCCTAGGAAAGAACATTTGATTCTGCCTTACAATTCCCCATTACAGCATTAAAATAAATTAAAATGCAAATTAAATTAAAATGTACAAGTATTAAAATGCTGCTTGTTTTGGATAGCTATTGGGCACAATAGGTGACCAATAGCTTGGGAATTCTGAGAAGATACCCAGGCAGGATCAAGCTCAGAGTGAACCAGTCAATCAAACAAATAACAAAACCAACTCAACAGGGCTCTGACTCTTGTGTCTGGACTGTATATGTACTACCCTTTCTGAGTTACCATTTGTGACTATTGATCTGCATTGTCTACTCAACAATTTAGAATCACATAAGGAAATGCAGCGAGATACACCCTGGAAGTGTCTATGAGGATGTACCTCAAATGTGTGAATAGCATCATGCTATGGGCTAGGGACCTTGAGAGGACCAAAGAGAAAGCCAGCAAAATGTTGGCATCCCCTGTTTCCTGGCAGATCCCAAGAAGTCACAGCTGTATGCTGCCAGCTGTTTATGCTCCCAGAGCTCAGTGCCTTGCCCTGTGCTGCCATGGAGACCGATAGGTACAGGTTGGAATAGAGGTGTTGGTCTCTGTTGTGGGACTTGCTAGGAGGGCATTCTGTTGGCTCACAGTTGGTGAGATTGACAGGATGCCATCAGGGCAAGAGGAGGGGCCTCATTCACTTTTCCTGAGAAGCCTGAGGAAAAATGTGATAAGAAGCTGGTACATGTCATCTGGAGTGTGGGATGTGTTCCTGACCCTGGAGATGGTCCCCCTCACAAGGCTCAATGAAGAGACGTTAACCAGAGCCTCTCTCGTTTGATGGACACCATGAGGAGACATAGTAGAAGAAGGCTGGGTTGACCTGTCCAGTGTGCTTCCCTGGAAGAAACGGCCTGAGGAGAAAGCTGTAGAGTCAGGAGCCACTTCCGAGGCGCCAGGCTTTACAGAACACCCTAATAGGAAGGAGGGAGCGAAGGAGGCTGTCCTATTTCTGCTTAGGTCAGGTTGCGAGTTTGTGAGCAAGGGGAGGGGAGAGTGAAGGCTTAAATAAAATGAGATTAAAGTTTGATTTAGATTGGACTGGACTTTGTAATAACAGCAAGTCAAACTGCTTGTTAACACCCGAAGGTGACAGGAAAAGCGATAAAATGTGCCCTAGATTCTTCCAGAAGAGAAGGGAGGCCACATAGAATAATTTAAAAAGACAGCCGTGTGAAAAGTGCTCTTTCATGATTTCCCTTCACTGCACAGTCCAGTTAGTACAAAAATTCAGCTGGTATGAAATGCCGCTCGGCACAGCAGTGCTGGGATGGGGGAGGGATCCCACTTTCCCACATTCCTGACTCCAACAGAGTAAGCAAGCGAACAAGCAAGCAAGCATGCCAACCTCCCATCACTCGGCCCCAACTTTGTGAACTAAGGCCCCTGAGCTTCACGCTCCCCAGCTGCTCCGCTTTCAGGCAACCTGGAAGGGCTACTGTGAAGTCATGTTTACTGCTAAGGAAGGCTGTCAACTTCGAAGCAGAAACAACCTTGCTTTCAGACAAGAGCCTTCTGCTTTTCCCAACAACCCTTCCAGGGACAAGTGGGAAGTGGTCTACGCCTTTTACCCCAACACTCAGGCAGAGGCAGGAGGATGGCTTGTGAGTTCCAAGCCAGCTAGGGCTACACAGCTGGACAATGTCTCAAATGAAAAGAATCCCCCTAACCCCCAACACAATCACACAAAACCACCTTGGTCTCCTCTTCATCCCTTTCAAATCCGCCCCGTGGATCTCACGTCTTCCTCTTGCATACGATTAGAAGAGATCTCTTCTTCCAAGTGGATCCCACTCGTGGAGAGTCTGGGCCCTAGGTCGAAGACCTCAGGCTATCTCTCTTTTCCCTGGGATCCGAGGCTGGATGCGCTGGCCCGTTGAGGCCCCGTGAGCTGCAGTCTCTCGGCCGGCCGGCAGAGGGTGCTCAGTTCCCCGCCGCGGGGCTCCGGCCGAGAGGAGGCGCAGGGGCTCGTGAGCATCTCCGGGCGGCCGGGAGGGGGTGCGCGCCCTGGGCCGCTGCAGCCCCGCTGCTGTCACCGCGGACCGCACCTCGCTGGCCGGTGGGCGGGAGCGGCGTCTTTGTCCGGGGAGCATCCTCAGCCCCGGCTATCCCTGAGATCGGAGCCGGGCGGCCTGGGCGGTGCCCAGTGCACGGGTGGAGGGCTGGTGGCGGCCACGGCCCCAGGTACCCCGGTGCCCCAACCTCGCCACCTGCGCCACCTCTGCCCGCGTTCTGTCAAGTTGCAGGAGACCCGGGTGGGCTGGGAGTCCGGACGCGTGGGCGTGTTGCAAACTCCAGCTGCGAAGGAGCTGCGTGCGGAGACAGCCCGACCCGGGATGCTCCCTGAGGCTGCCCTGGCCTCTCTGCACATCCTTCTTGGCTCCTCCAGACCCAGGTGAGCGACTCCTGTCCGCGCGTCCCGATCCGACTGGAGACAGGTGCAGAGCGGGGCGGAGGCGGTTCCTTTTGCTGGCTTCTCGGGCATCAGAGCGCCCGCTCCCCGCTGCCCACATCCTCTGCTCCGCAGGAGAGAGGCTGCTGCCCACTCGCACCTTCCGGGGATGCCAGGTTGAGCACCGTAATTCAGAGGCGACAGCGGGTTAGCCGAAGCGAGCTCCCTCCCCCCCCCCCTCCACCCCCAGCTCGGGATAATTCGGTCCGTGTCTTCGCCTTAATTTAGCACCAATGTGTTATTTCCTTGGAGCTCTAGAATGGTAAGGCTTGTTGAATCCATTTTTTTTTTTTCCAACCCCCTTCATTCTGAGGCTATGCAGGGAAGGAACTACAGGCTTGCAAGTGATGTTACTATCGTTCTATTTTAAATACAAACACCCAGAGAAGTGCGCTTGGCGGCCTGCCAGAGGCGCCTGCACTCTTTGTTATGTAAGTGCTTAACAAAAATATTTCCTGGATGGTAAAGTTAAGAGCGGTTACCAGAGAATGTAAGAGCGCAGGAAGTCAGAGCCATAATTTCTGTCTTAGCTCAAAACTTTCCTTCAGGATAAGCATGCGATGGCTTCGATATCACTTAAGGGCGACACCAGGTCCTCTGAAACACCCTTAAGATAGAATTTCAAGGGTTAAAACACGAACAGGTTTTTATGAATGTTATACAAATCAGTGGGACATCTCTGACTAACGATGCAGATACCCCCCCTCCCCATACAGCCCTTGTGGCTTTTAAACTATTAGGTAATTTTATTTTGCTGTCACGTGGAACTGGCTAATTGTGAGTGAACAGTTATTAAAGATCTCACACATACAGTTATTTTTCAGGTAAAAAGATAAAAATGGAAAGCATAAAATACGCGAGTTTAGGTATTTCCATGTTTTCTGCCTCCTTAACGCTGTTCTCACTGGCTCAGGGTGACGGTATTTGTTATGTTTATAGCTTTCTGGTGATTGGCATATGGAGGCAGGGGTGAGACCGTTGACGGGCATAGCTTCTTTTAGTCTCCTTGCAGCCTAAGGTGTGGCTCCGTGGGTTCAAGGTACCTTAGCCGTGTGGGTGGAATACACGGAGAGAAACTTGTGTTGGGTCAGAGAGAAACCAATGGATTTTAACTTCTGTCTATTTTCATCTAAGTACTTTTCTTGCTTGTTTTTCCTGCAAAGAAAAGCTGTTGTGTACAGGGAGGATACCCATGGAAGGCTTAGTGGGGTACAATGCATTGTGCAGAGGGAGCCTTGAAAGTTCAGTAGTCCTGTGGGGGCGTTCCTTTTTGTTTGCAAGATAAAAGAAAAATAAGCAAGTTTCACTAAGAATTGCTTTTCCCACTGAATTGACGGTTTCTTATACTATATCAGAGTGCGAACTAGTCAATCAAGTGCAAAAAGCATTTCTGGCATTTCTAAGGACAGAGGGAAAGCTGGCATCTTGTATAAATAAATCCACATTTCCACACCTTGGGGCGGGCTCACCGAGGCTTCATGGGAGCTTATGTAAGACCTACTACGGTGCTTTTCAGTACTCAGTTAAACTCTCTGCTTTGGCTATTACATAACTGGCATGGAACTAGGCTGTCAGAGCTGAAATTGCAGGGGAGGATGTATAAAAAAATATCTACCGCGCGCGCACACACACAGACACAGAGGTTTTTATAATGAATTACTGCTTTCAAATGAGAAGGAACAGCGGGGGGGGGGGTTTGTGGATAGAGATAAGAACAGTGTTGGGAGAGCTGCTGCAATAGATAACTGTTCTGCTTAGCGATTTCTGGAGATCCAAATGCTGGCTAAAAACTACCATAGCCCTTTACACCTGCTGGCAGAGGTTCAGAGGCTGGGAGCTGGTGAATCTTGGGCTTCTGGTTCCTCACCTGGACCTACTTTGGGGGGCCCTGGGAGGAGCACTGGCCATATATTTATGTGGTATCACTTAGGTTTGTATATGTGGTTTGCGATTGTTTTTAAAGTTAATTTTATTTTATTTGCATTGGTGTGAAGGTGTCAGGTTCTCTGGAACTGAGTTACAGACAGGTGCAAACTGCCATTAGGTTCTGGGAATTGAACCTGGGTCCTCCGGAGGACACCCAATGCTCTTAACCACGGAGCCATCTCTCCAGCCCCAATTAGTTAATTTAATTTCATGTATATTGATGTGAAGATGTCAGATCCCATGGAGCTGGAGTTACAGACAGGTAGGGGCTGCCATGTGAGCACTGAGAATTTAACACAGGTCCTGTGGAAGGGCAGCCAGTTATCTTAACTGCTGATTCATCTCTCCAGCCCCTTGGATTTTTTTAAAAATAGAAGTGATTCTCTTGATACCCTCTTAGCCCCCAGTTATAGAAACCCAAGTTTCTGTGACCCTTAAAACTGTTCTGTTTGCTAAGTTATGCTTAAACGTTACCTTATAAAATAGTCTTTTAAAAATATTTATTTTATGGGTGTGAATGTTTGCCTTCATGTATGTCTATATACCATTTGTGAATGCAGTACCCTTTGGGGACAAAAGAGGGCATCAGATCCCCATGGAACTGGAGTAAAAAATGGTTGTGAGCTATTATATGAGTGCTGGGAATCAGTGCTTTTAGCTGTCAAGCTACCTTCCCAGTCTCCCAGAAACCACGAGGAGCTCTTGACACCACACAGGTTCCTGGAGACCAGATTCATGTCTTGTAGTCTCTCAGAACTTCTCAGATCTGAGCATGATCTGGAAAAAAATGTAGCAGTGGCAAAGGTATATGCAGAAAGAAGGCTGTAGCTTGCCCCATCTCAGAGGCAGGCTGCCATAGAAGGAGGAGGCAAAAAAACAACCACAGAAAGATACTCATTAAAAATATTAATGGGAACAGAGAGCACCGGCTTTGTTGGGGATCTTCCTGTACAAACTCCTTAGCATCTTTCTTAAGTAGAAATTTTGAATAGTGTACAAAAACTCCCAGGCTTGGGAAATTACCCACAAGAAACAAAGCAGGTTAGGAATGACAGATGACTCACCAGATTGTCTGACTGGGACTTTTATCAGTAAAAGCCTTTAAACAATGCCTGAGAGGGGTCTTTTGCAAAGAGCTGAGTAGGGTCTCCTTTTGCTGAACCAATTTTTACTTTTTATTGGAACTTGAATATCTTCAGATCTTCTCATCTTGACCTTCCCACCAGCATGTGCCTTATGTACTCATCTATTATTATTCATCATCAGTTACCTGTCATCCATCATCCACAATTCACCATCTATCATCATCACCCATCATCAGTCACCTGTCATCCACTGTCCACAACTCATCATCTATCCATTGTCCATCACCCATCCATTCACAAAGACACTGTTCTTTACCAAACCCACCAGACTCTCCTCCTCAACCATGGCTTGTTTTCTGGCTTGGAAGATCTGAACCTTCAGCACTTAAGCGATGTTACAAGACTCCTTCTAAAAACAATCCCTACCCCACCAATAGACATCAATGGTGGTCTTTATGATGCGGTGGATTTTATGATGTGTACATTATATAATATTAAATTTATTCCTTGGAAAATCATTTCAATCACCGAGTGTGCTAGCTTTTTGTTGCTATAACAAAATACCAGAATCTGGATACTTAAGGAGTGTCCAACCCATGGCTTGTAGTCAGCTGCATACAAACAAGTATAGCTATGAATATGGCTCAAGCCTGTCAACTTGCTCAAAACACTGAGATTTTTTTTTTTATTAAAGTAACTTGATTGTGTTGTCCTGAAACAAACTTACAGGTGACATTGTGTCTCAAAGTCAAAAGATTGGACACTCCTGAAACAAGAGAAATTAATTAATTTCTATAACTTCTATTTCTTGTGTGTGTGTAACAATAACAAAGAAGTTGTGAGTTTGAGGAGTGGGAGAGGCTTGAGGCACAGGAAGGGTTGGAGGGGAGAGGGTACAGTAGAAATGATGTAAGTGCTGTACTCATGTATGAAATTCTCAAAAAAAAAAAAAACCCGGAAAAAATAGAAAAAACCAAAACTTTTAAATTCACCTATTTATATAAAAACTTTTAAAGATAAACTTATTAAGATACACACACAGATGGAAATGCCTATACATAAATATAATGTGAGCCACTGTGCATAATGCTATCTGTTTGCCTTGAAAAGTAAAACCAAAAGGAACTGCTGAGAGTATAGTTTATTTGTTCATATCTAATATATATATATGTATGGCCTTTTCCCATGACACACATGTAGCAGATAACTCTGTGGTGTCAGTTGGGTTCCAAGGCTAGAACTCAGGTCATAAGCTTGGTGGCTTTTCTACCTGCTGGGCAATCTCACAACCCCCAAATCCTGTATTTTGTTTAATTTTATTTTTTATGTTTTGTTTTTTCAAGACAGGGGTTCTCTGTGTAACCCTGGCTCTCTTGGAACTTTATCTGTAGACCAAGCTGGCCTGGAACTCAGAGGTCTGTCTGCCTCTGATTCAGAATCCTGTATTTTATATTAAGAAAGCTGCATTTCAGGTACTCGGTAGCTGTGTCTATTGGTGACTTTTATAGTAGACTTCAGGCTTCTAGAAACACACCACTGTGCGTGAAACTCTAATGTGATCTTTAGCTGCACTTATTAACCTTAAGACATTTATTCACATTGGTTCTCAAAAAACGCACAACCCATTGTTGCGGTGAGACATTTATAATTGAGGGCAGGTGGGGTGTCCTTGTCCTCATTACTACAGAATCTAATGGAGGAAACAGTCAGTCCTGTAGGTCAGGCTGAAGTGGACAAGAAGGACTTTGATAAGTGATACTTAGGAAGATGAGGGGCTGAGTACTTCAGGGGGAGGCAGGAGGAAAGGCAGGGGTTCATGCAGTATGGCTGCTGGCATGTCCTCAGGAGTCCGGTTTACTTGGAGCACGCATGGGGCTTGCCAAGGGAGTGCTGGGGCTGAGCTATGGGAAGTCACCTGCAAGGGAGCTGGGATGCTCCTTCTATTAGCAAGCTGTGGGAACCCATGCAGTAGGCTTTGTTTTCTTGCTTCAACATGCAGACAAGCTATTGTCATTTCTTATTTCCATTGAGACGGGGTATTGAAATCCCACAGTTATTATGAAGATTTCGGGAACTACTGGTGATCCCTCTTGGGGCTCCTGAGTAGAGACCATACACTAATTTCATATCAGTTCTTCAATATGCCTGTACTCCCGGGGCACCCAGAGAAGAGGAGTATACATCCTTGGAGCATGTACTGGCTGGTTTTGTGTGTCAGCTAGAGCCATCAGAGAGACAGGAGCCCCAGTTAAGGAAATATCTTTATGAGATCCAGCTGTAAGGTACTTTTTCAATTAGTGATCAATGGGGGAGGGCCCAGTCCATGGTGGGTGGTACCATGGCCTGGTGGTCCTAGATTCTCTTAATAAAGCAGGTTGAGCAAGGCTTAAGGAGCAATCCAGTAAGCAACACCCCTCAATGGTCTCTGCATCAGCTCCTGCCTCCAGGTTCCTGTCCTGACTTCCTTCAGAGATGTACAGTGATGTGGAAGTGTAAGCTCACAGTATATATTTGCAAAACAAACCTAATTAAGACAGAGCATTAGAGCTTATAGTTGGCACCTGAGAATTCCTTAAGTGTTTTGTTTTGTGTGTAGACACCTGGTTTTGGTTGTTTATCAATGTGCAAAGTTTATTTCTTTTCTTTTCTTTTCTTTTCTTTTCTTTTTTTAATATGAGGCCTAGGGTATTATGCCGGATTTCATGTTCTGTTGCTGGTTATGGTCTGTAGACCCCACTCTGGCCACAATAGTAATTCTCAGTGCCTCAGGATTTCTTTGTATAAGATTGATCAGTTGCTTCTTAGGCAGCCTGTGGTGGTCCTATACAGAATGCCCTTATTTAGCCTGGCATATATAATCTTCACAGACCAGCCACCTTAACTTCATCCATACTTTTACATGTTTTCACATGTGAGCTTATTTATAAATATGTGTGCCAGAGATCAACCTGGGGAGTTATTCTGCAGGAGCTGTCCATCTTCATTTTGAGACAGAGTCTCTTACCGGGACTCAGCACATGCCAGTTAAGCTAGGCTGGCTGGCCAGTGAGCCTCAGTTTCCCTAGTGTAGGGAATCACAACTACACCCAGCTCTTTAAGTGGGTCATAGGGATTGAACTTAGGTTGTATTGCTCTGTGTAGCAAGCCCTTTATCAACCGAGCTGTGTTCTGAGCCTCTGTTTCTTTATTAGCAAGCAATCACTTTTGGTATTCTCTTTGTCACCGTCTGTGTGATTCCAAATGATCAGAGAGGCTTTGTTTCCAAAGGCTTTAGATGGTCATCAGTAACAACAACACTTGCTTTTCTCCAGTTATTAGGGCTCCCCCGCTGTTCTCATCGACACCCTAACTTCCAGCATTGCGGTGGTCAGTGTAGATCACAAAGGCTCTGTTTTGAGGTGAAGCCACTATGGGACACTGCAGAGGTAGTGCCTCTGAATGCCACGTGGACATTGCCTCTCCTTTACTGACCTTCTGATGCTCTTTGAGAATTCTGATTGGATGTGAAGGAAGTAATAGTTTTCCTTAGCTTGCCAAGTTAAACCCTTTCATTGCTCTTTAGGGTTTCAGTGGCAATGTTGGCGTTGTATCTAGATCTCACATTTCAGCCTCATAGAATCAGCTTAGAAAATAGGGAGAGAAAGCAGGTGACTGGTACTCAAGAGATCAGTGGGTTTATTGCCAAGATGGTACTCTTGCAAACAAAGTGAAAATAACCCAGATAAAACTAAAGGACCAGTCTACTACTGCTGCTGACTTAGTGGGTCTCCTGGTGGGAAGGAAATGCTTTCAACCCTTTTCTGCTCCCACTCAGAAGGAAACACAATTTTGAAGATGTAACTTTTGGTACCTAGAAACTCACATGGCTGTTCTTCCGTTGGCTTTGCATTCCAACAGTGCTGCGCGTATTATGAATTATGTCGGGAGTGGCGTGGTGGGGGTTCTTAAGATAGACAGGCTACTTCGCATATTATCAGACAGGTGTGAATTCTTTTCATTCCATCGGGGCTTGGCTGTGGACCTGCTTAATTTCCTCGTGCGTGCGGTGTGTGTGGTTTCCACGTGGGCCCTTGCTCCCTGTTGCCACTCTCTCAGACATTCTTAGCCTACCTATTCTTCCCCTTTTCTGCTTCCCCAAGCCTTTCTGGCCACAGCTCTTCTTTGAGAGAGACCCTCGCATTGCAAGGAAGAAGCTGGGAAGGCATCGCCACTTACTGTGGGTGGAGAGAAAGAACTGAAAAACTGCACAGAAACGTCCAGATTTGGAGAGACTTCATTTGCTAACTTTTTGGCACCACTGGTGATGTGTAGAACATCCAGATCAATGACACTGAGCAGAAACTGTTAGACTTTGAGCAATAAATAGTTTTGAATATTTAGCTATTTATAACATCCCTCCAATCTTGCCTTTTTTTTTCAGAAATATTTTGAGATTTCTATTTCACAGGTGAAATTGGTTAGATAGTAAATGTCGTGTCATTGAACCCAAGGATAGCAAACATTTGTGACATCTATCTCACTAGGATTTTGGAAGAAATCTTGTGTTTTTTTCCCACTACCTAACAGAGAATCTTCTTGTTGTACAATTGTGAAAAAGAAAGCAATTTATTTGCTGCTTTTTTTTTTTTTGTAAATAGCTTTTTAAAGGATGTAATTAGTATTTTCAACGTCAGAGTTCATAGTTCCATTGATTCTTAATTTCTCCTGAAGTAAAATAAACACAGATGTGGATAAATTAGGTAGCAGTTAAGAAGCCACAAAATGGATACAATCATTATGTATCAGAGGTATCTTCCCCCAACAAAATGTCAACTTTTTCAAATATTTCATTTCTGTAGGGTTTTTCTACGATCGTTTTTCAGATCATTATCAAGAGATGAAGACAGAGGGAAAACGCACATTTAATCCACAGAGGATTAATCGAAAAATAAGATTAAGTACCTCCTAGGTCTTAGACTTAGCCCACGGGAGCTCACGGGATGGCACCCATGGGGAGAGTTTGTGTAATTAATGTATAGGACTCAGCACAGACTCCATTTCCACAGGAAGCATCATCACAACGTTATGGCTTGCGATGGCTGACTCTTTCTCCTGCATTTTCTTTTATACTTTTCTTCCTCAGGTTTCTACAGCTCGATTGTCTGCTAGACCAGATCTTCACCAGTGACCCCGAAGCTTGTTTGGACGATCAAGGTGAGTTCACACACATTCCTCTTTGATTAATTATTCTGTTTGAGTTACCTGTGTGTCCCTCCCACTTCCCGGCATAGCTGCCACTGTTTTTATTTATTTATGTATTTTTTATTTATTTATTTTGTAAATGAAATCATTAATTAAATAAGCCACTGAAAATGAGTTCTTACACAAAAGCTTATTTCATGATGCCATTTAAAAACATTCAGATGGCAATTGAAACTCAAGTTCAAATTTCATGTTTTGTTAATGATTTTAAAGATATAACAGACACCTCTTTCTTAGTGGTAATTAATCTCCCACTGCAACAAAAGGTTATCTGGTTATTGTAGTCACAGAAATCAGTTGACAGAAGTGGGGCAAGGAGCTGCAGCAGCGTGTGGGGCTTGGTAAACTTACCCAGAGAGACACTGGCCTGGTGACTCATACCTATAGAACCAGCACTTAGAAGCAGAGGCAGGAGGATTACTGCCAGTTGGAGGCCAGCCTGGGATATACAGTAAGTTTATGCTGAGTCGAATTACCTCTGTCTCAAAAACAGAAACCAATGAATGAAAAAAAAAAAAAACCCCAAACCTACAAGAACAAAGCCAAATGGATAGCAGGGTCTGTTCTCTTTAAACAAAAGCCTATTTAATCAAGATCAGAAGCTATAGTGAGCAGCCATGGCCACTGGGAGCTTCAGGCATCTGAGAAAAGCTTTTCGGGAGGGGGTTGGGTAACCCATATGGCATTATGTGCAAATTAGACAAAAACATTTGTTCCATATGACATATTATTCCCATCCAATTGGAAATTTGTTGAACTAAACTGATTGGTGGAAAAGACACTTTATTACCATATGCTAGAAAATTATAATGTAAATAGTCAAATTACCTATCAGGAATGGATTCAAATTTTAAGAAAGATACAACTTAAAGAAATAATTGAGAAGTCTATGTGAGTAGCCAGTGTCGCCTTTTCCCATGGTGCAGTCTGAAGGCCCTGCAGGGCAGGCGTGCTTTGCTGGGACCTCATTTATGGTACACGGGGGAAGGGAGCTGTTCATTATGTTCTGGTCATAGAAAATGGAGGAGAGAAATAAGAGTTTAAGGCATGGCATTTATTGGGAATTTAGGTGGTTTAAAAGGAATTTAACAGACGAGTAGAAGCGTCTCTAGGTTTGGGGTAGTTTGATATTTCTGGGGGTAAGATCAGGGAAGAAAATGGAAACTATTTTAAATGAACTTTCAGACTAATTCCTGTAGTTTTGTGCTTGGTTGTCTACTTGACACCCCTAAGAAGGATGGAACCTCACTTGAGGAATTGCCCCAATCGGCTTAGCCTGTGAGCCTATCTGTGGGGCATTTTCTTGATTGCTGATTGATGTAGGAGGGTCTAGTCCACTGTGGGTAGCACCATCCCTAGGCAGTTCCTGCCCTGAGTTCCTGTCCTGCCTTCCCTTGATGATCGGCTCTAAGTATGAGCTGAAATAGACCCTTGCCCCTGAGCTGGTTTTGGTGAGTGTTTCATCACAGCAACAGAAAACAAACCAGGAAAGAGTTATAAGTATAATCTCATAATCCCCTCCCACTTTTGTCAAGTGAGATTGTGGCACAGATAGACTGCCCGCTTTGTGGTACTTTAATTTTCAAAGACCTTTATCTTTAGGACAAAGGAATTGATTTCAGGACATCGAGTGTGTTTATAATGACCAGCCCTTCCTTACTTTCAAGTGTTCATAATTAATCTTCTGATGAAACGGAAAGCTATTATCTCAGTGCTGATATATGCTTGGTAGATACAGGGAAAGGGGCACAGTACTTTGGGCCAGATAGAGAGGTACAAGATAGGAGCATATGATTAGTGATTAAAAAGTTGAGAGAGACTGGGGAGATGATTCAGTGAGCCATATAGGCATGAGGACCTGACGTAGCATCTCTAGCACCGACATAAAACTAGGTGCGTGTCTATAATGCAGCATTGGGAGCTGGTGGAGACAGGAGGATCTGTAGGTAAGCCTCACTGGCCAGCCAGTCTAGCTGAACTGGCAAGCTCCGGGTTCAGCAAGGGACCTTGTCTCAAAGAGTAATGTGGAGAGTCATAGAGGACACACAATTGATTTCTGGCCTCCATGTGCATATACTCATATGTGTACACACCTGCATACACCTTGTACACATGTGTGCACACACAAGTTGTTGAAACAGAAAATGTCAGACCACACATACAAAGTACATGGCCTCAGATGTATACCGTCACTTCCTTGGGGACCAGAAAGTCCAGGGCCCTCCAGGATGTGGGATTCTAAAGCAGTTTTCTCAGTGCACAGTGCTCAGCACATCTGGACATCTTGCCTTGAGAGTAACCCTGAAGAGTCCTGGGTAATGGCCACCATTCCTGTGAATGCCCATGTCATTCCCCTGTTTTTCTCATGACCCATGCTCTCCCGCTCTTTGCATGTGCAGGACTTGGTAACTGTTAGTACAGAAGGAGGAAGGTAATGAGGAGAATCACCGTGGTGTTTGTATCTGTGATATCCTTGCCCTCTCAACACACAAACAACCAACATTTTGAAGAAAAGATAAATCATGTCATTTTTGATGAGTGAGAAAGGAAGGGAGATGGAGAGGGAGGAACAGAGAGAGAGAGAGGAAGAGAGAGAGAGTGAGAGAGAACAGAAGGAAACCAGAACCATGGAGACTGGTAGGTACCTCCTCTGGAATTTGCCTCTCAGCCTACCCTGCATTATTGTGCTTGGCTTTTCCTTTGTCGTCACAACCGTGGAGAGTAGAGAATGCGGACATTTTGGAGCTGATGCTTGGCACCTGTGATATTGAAGTAATACTTTTGTGTTTCATTTTTCCTCACCGTCCAGCAGGGAAGATGATCATTTGCCTGTAGAAAACACCGAGGAAAATGTTTGTAGTTTAATGAATTTAATGAAGCAGAATGATAGATCTGATGATGGTCCTGCTGTATATTATCACTATGCAGTCCCAGTAATGGTACCGGTTATTTTTAAGAGGATTGTCCTGTGACCTTTGGTATGTACTTAGTCAGAAGGACCTTATGCCATTCAAGTGGTTAGAACCTCTATGATAATGTGAAAGAATCATGGGTAACTTATGGAAGAATTATTTATTAAAAGAGTTCTACTGGGGAGCAACTTTCATATACAGAGTAAGACAAAACTCAATTGAAGAATCTCTGGAAGGCTGTAGACCAATCCAAGCTTCTCAGGCTGCAGGACAGAGAAGGGAGTTGTATATTCAGCATCTTAACCTGGCCTTCTAGCCACACCCAATACTGATGGCCAGAGACTATAGATGTTCACCAGATCTCCACTGGCCAAAAGGCCTCGCCGTAAGGCCAAGGTGAAATAATACCTACTCTCCACTACACTACAGGAAGGGAAGCTGCTTTGCCCAGTGCTGTGCTGGGCCTCGAACACACCCATAAGCAGGCAATGTGTCTTGAGTGTGAGGGGAGCTGGGACTGCAGCCAGAGTCCACCCACTTGACTAAATCCACGGACCTTGGACAGACTCCTCTCTGCTAGGTTTGTCTTAGGGTTTCTGTGGCTTTGATACAACACCATGACCAAAAGCAACTCAGGAAAAAAGGATTTATTCCCCTTATATTTAACACCTCCTAGGCTATCACCGAAGGACGTCAGGACAAGAACTCAAACAGAGTAGGAACCTGGAGGCAGGAGTTAATGCACAGGGCATGGAGGGATGCTGCTTACTGGCTCTCTCAGCCTGCTTTCTTTAGAACCCAGGACCACTTGCCCAGAGGTAATACCAGTCACTTTGGGCCAGGTCCTCTACTGTCAATTACTAAATAAGAACATGCCCTAACCGGTTGCCTGCAGCCCAAATCTTCCTTAACTGAGCTTCTCTCCTCACAGATGCCTCTAGCGCTTGTCAAGTTGACAAGCTGGTCATATGTACTTCAGGCTAGTCTAGCTTGTCCCAAGTGGAGCAGATAATTCTGTCATTAGAGGGTAATAGATGAATGAGGTCAGGGGCAGCCTGGAAATAAGCGAGACAGGAGGTACCAGTCAACTAGCCTGCTTTCCAGTGTGCTCAGAGATGGTCAAACATTGTGTGTGATTCGTTTTGTGTTTTGATTTTCCACTCTGATTCTGAAAACTCAGGTGCCCAATGTGACAGACATAGCCTCATATCTGGATCACGAGAAGAAAAAAATTAGTGTGTCTAAGTCTCATTTTCTGCTTTAAAACAACCCTCAGGAGGTCAGTGAGATGCTTCATGCATCAAGCCCAATGGTGACGAGTTGCTTGGAATCTACGTAGGAGGAGAGAACCAATTTCCACATCCTGTCTTCTGACTTTGACATGCACAAATATAATTAAAATAAATAAAATAAAATAAGTTAGATGTACCATGTTTTTGGAAAGTGTTTGTTTAGGGAGGGTAAGGGCAATTGTTTTCTAATATATTTATTTCTTAGGTTGGAAATGCAGAAGACAACACTAAAATACACTGGAATATTGAAATCCATAGTGGCAGAGCCTGGAATATTAGGAAATGGTTGTGGAGGTGGGGAAAGATTTACAGTCAGTGTCTCATAGGCAATTCTGTTAAAATGATACCAATCACAGAAGCCTCTTTGCTGTCCCCTTGTTAGAGGAGGCTCTGGAGCGCTGCCTTCCAGGACCACTGTCCGTGTACTATGATACAGTCTGTTTAGTGAAGGATTAATTTTTTGGTCCATTTGATGTGAGGCCAGATTTTATTAACTAGGTCACCAGGGCAAACACAGAGGGGCGGGGTCCTGCTGGCATTGTGCTATCTCTGGTAATTAAGTATCCAGATAGGTAGACAAAATGGATTCACTTCAGTAACAGGTAGTAAGCACCTGTGTGGTATCTGAGCGGGTTGTCCATTATGGAAGAGTTACAGTTGGAGCCTTAGAAAAGTGTCCCCCATCCCCACCCCCTCCTATGATGCTCATGCTGCCAAAAGGGTTCACCCTGTCTGAAGTGACCCCAGAAATTGCAGAGGAAATAAAAACAGATGAACTGATTTTCAAATGTTTTGTGAGATTAGCTACTTCTGCTCACAGACTTTGAGCACAATGTAGATTTTTTTTTTTTTTTTCTCTTTTCTCACCATGAGTCTGAATTGACATTGGCCACTTGGCAGTGGTTTCCTGGAGCAGAAACTTTGAGATTACACCCAAGGAGATCAGTGCATGAATCCCTTCAGGCCAGAAGAGGACATCAGATCCCATTACAGATGGTTGTGAGCTATCATGTGGTTGCTGGGAATTGAACTCATGACCTCTGGAAGAGCAGCCAGTGCTCTTAACCACTAAGCTATCTCTCCAGTCCCCTTGTTTATTTTTCTATGTGAACATCATGGTATCTTATCCACTCACTGACATTTCATCAGCAAGCTATGTGTAAGAAAGTATAAGAATTTAGTGACACCCTGGGTTGTAGGCTTTTATTTAAATTAAAAAAATTAAATCTTATTTGTTTTTATTTATTTATATTATAATGTTTCTATTTTATTTATTTAAAAGTACGGTTTGTCAGAAACAAATTAGAGTTTTAAATAGAGTCTCATGTGCAACTCCTCAGGCTACTACAAATGTGTCATTCTCCCACCTCCACCTCTTGCTCGCTGGGGTTATAAGTGCATGCCTGCTGATCATTAGGATAAAAAGATAGAACATTGAAAGAATCTTGCAGTAGATATTTTTATTGACTTTTTTGTGGTGCTGTTTCCTGGCTTCCCACCTCATCCGTCCCTTTGTTACTGATGGGTGTGTAACTTTGGCCAAAATGGTCTAGAACTCCACGATTCTTCTCTGTGTTGCAGTGGGTCTTTGTCAATATCAAGAGACATTATCAAAATCAAAACAGCTAAAAAAAAAAAAAAAAAAAAACCCACCCATGATTGTGCTGGTTACTTTTCTCACTGCAGTGACTGAACGAAGAAGCTTCAGAGAGAAAGAAGGGCTGTGTCGGTTCCGTTTGAGGGGATATAGTCTACCGTTATGGAAAAGCACAGGGTAGATGTGTGAGGCAGCTGTGTCCACAGTCAGGAACCTGTGAGAGATGGGTTCTGCCTCTTTCAATGTCTTCTTTTTAGATTTATTTGCTTGCCTGCATGCATTTGTCTGTATACCAGGTGCATGTAGTGGTTACAGAGGCCAGAGGGGAGCGTTGGATTCCCCTGGAACATCTGGTTGTGAGCAGCCATGTGGGTGCTGGGAACTAAATGTAGGTCCTCCAGGGGAGCAGCTGGTGCTCTTAACCTCCAACTGTGTCTCCAACACCCATTTTCTTCTTTTTATTCAGACCAGGATCCTAGCCTACGGAATGGAGCCAACGCATTATGGGTGGGTCTTCCCAATGAACCAAATCTAGAAACTCCCTCATGCATGTGTCCAGAGGTTTATCTCCTGGGAAATTATAGATCCTAGAATTGAACCCCAGTGTTAATTACCACAGTGACTGTGAACAAAAGTAGCTGAAGAGCAGCTGGCAGGAGGGAGGCCCGAGGCAGGAGCTAGGAGCCGGAAGTTGAGTTATGAGTTTTCTCTGTTGACTTGTTTTATTTTGGATTCCGCTGTATGGTTTCTCTCCTTGTAACAACTTTGTCATTATTTATTAACCTGTAAGTTAAATTGTTTTGATTACTGCATAGCGCGTTTCTGAGAACTTTAAGCAGACTGTTACATAACCCACAATTCATATGCTCTTGTGGGAATACACAAACCCACCGTTGCCAGGTTCCTGGAAACAGTAGTTTTCCAGATCCTCCTCTGTTTCTTCACAGTTACACAGTTGCTTCTGCCAAGGTTTCTGGGAGTCATCTCTAAGACTCAAAGCAAGCCTTAGGGTAGTAAAAGCAAGGCACCTGCTCTCCAAACGGGGACGGGGAAAGCGCTGGAGTCGACTCTGGCATCAGCTTCTTTGGAAAAGCTGATCGTGCAGAAACTCAGCAGATGATCCTGCAAGCCCACTCGGGCTACAGCCACAGAGGAATAGTCTATGAAGGAAACAGCTGTGCCAAAAAGCAGACTCGACACAAACCTCTAATAGGAGAAGCAAGCCTAACAGAGTCCTCAGAGGAAATGCAGGCTCAGCTGGCTGATGGCAGGACCCGCGCCCAGCCAACCACCTGCAGACAACCCTGTGTGCTCTGCATTGGGGCCCATTAGCTGTCCTGATGGAGAGAGGTACTCCCACACGCATCTCAGCCTTTCTCCATGGCCCGGGAAGAGCCCTCTGCTGTAGCCAGACTTTTTGATGAGTGCACCATGGTGCCTTTTCCAGTTTGCTTATCAGCTTGTGTCCAGAGCTGTTTTTGTCCTTCCTCCCTGCCTCAGACTTTTCTTTGCCAGCTTGCAGCTCTAGTCCTTTGAAATCCTTTCTAATGCAAGTCTTCCCCTTTTCTCTGCTCTGGTTTGTTTTGGGGCTTGGGGGTGGGGGGCTTACAGGGACAGACTTAGTACCTAGAGAGGTGGGGTGTAAACAGTGAGGGGCGGGGAGAGAGGAAAGAATGCCAGGAGAAACTGTTCTGTGGAAACTTCAGGTGTGGAGCTGGTCTGTTAGCTAAGTGGCTAAGCACTTGCCTAAAGAATTACCCAGGGACAAACACACCTTTTGATGCCTTTCTGGAGCAGATAGTGGGGATCGGAGAGCCATCTGCCTATTGCATGGATGCCGGTCTGGGGTCTGCACACAACCCTCTGCGCTAGGTGGTGGTGCTGACACAGAGCAGGAGGCTGAAAGAGGTTTTTAGCATGCCTGTTGTAAGGCCCAGTTTTAACTGTCAAGTTGAGATAACACAGAACCACCTAGGGACTCTCAACCAGGGACTGCCTAGATCAAGTTGGCCTTGTGGGCTTGTGGGCATGCCTGTGTTAACCAAGTGGAAAGACCCACCCTGTGTGTGTAGTGAGACTTCCTGGACTGGGATCCTTAAGTGTGCAAGCTGGGGAGGATGGAAGGGGAGTGAGCATATTAATCTCTGATCTTGACTATGGTTGTGGTCGACACCAGTTCTTTCCAGTTGCTGCTGCCTTGGCTTCCCCACAATAATGGAACTGTGACCTAAAAGAAGCGGTTTCTCCCCGGAGTTGCCTTTTGTTGAATCCTTTATCACAGGAACAGTAATGAAGCTGGGGCATCTGTAAACGTCACATGGAGAGACAGATGAGACAGCACTCGGTGAAGGGAGACCCCATAGACGTCTGCACTGCCACGGGGCTCAATCCAGTGTTTGGATGAAGGTAGAATCAAGTCAGACTTTGTTTTTCCAAGGCCTAAGGACAGTATAGAAGGCATGGCTGCCTCTTGCTGAGTTCTGCAAGTGTCAAGCTCACAAGTGGATTGAGAAGGCCCCACTGGGTCAGGAGTTCTTTTGGTCTCACAAGGGACACTGTCCTCAGGTTCAGCTCAGAACTTTACAATATTGTTTGCCAACTGCTTTTGATCAACTCTGTTTACAACAGCAATATTAAATGCATAAATTGCCCAGAGATTGTTCTTAACATTAAAATGTGAAACATGGGAGGCAGAAGGGACTTAGAAAAAGGAAGCTTGATTTTGCTACAGAGAACTTTTGGTGCAGTATCCCTTGGTGTCTGTACTCCATTTCAGAGACACGACTTTAGACAGTCGATTCATTTTATAGCAAAAACTCAGATCCAGTAAAATTAAAAAACCCCATGCCGAGTGTTAAATTGCCATCATATAATCCATCCGTGTCTCGATGATTTGTTTTTTGTTTCCAAGATCATTGTATAGAGAACATTTGGCTGCCTCTCTACCCAGGATTCGTATTTTTAGATGACAATGACCTTGTTTTGTGTATATCCACAGCTGAGTGTATCTCCCTGTTTCCAAAGAGGAGGGAATATCATTACTAAGTAGGATGATCATTTATTTGCAAGCTAAAATGTGTTCTGAAGAGGTGGAAGTCTCTTCTTGCCTGAAGCTTGTTTGTTCCCCAAGAGCCATGAGGTGCCCTGGAGAGCTGTTTCTCTGCTGTTTTCTTTTTCCTTCTGTGTACTAGCACTAAGATTTTTTCTTTGGTTGGGATAGGCAGTAGAGAAAGGTGAGAAAAACATACCTAAAATAGACCTACGTAGCATGAGAAACTTGTTAGTTATCTGAGTAATCTCAGTGCAGGGCTCTCTGAAAGATCCTAAATTACGTTTGTAAATGCCGTTTGTGTGAGCATCTTTACTTGGCCATTGAACTTATAGAGATCTTCCTGCCTCTGCCTCCCAAGGGCTGGGATTAAAATGCTGGAAAAAAAGATGTTCCCAGGCAGGACAGTGTTGAGGAAAAGCAAAATTAAAGGATAGGGAAACTGATTCCTTTAAGAGGAGTGTTTTTAAGAAACACGGGTTCCTATTTTATATGTATATTTTTTTTTTTGCCTTTGTGTGTCTGTGTACCATGTACATGCAGTGCCCGAGGAAGTCAGAAGAGGGTGGCAGATCCCTAGGAAATAGAGTTATAGATGGTTGTGAGCTGCCATGTGGTTGCTAGGAATCAAACTCGGGTCCTTTGGAAGATCAGCCAGTTCCCTTAACCCCGGAGCCAGCTCTCTAACTCCATACATTGAGTATCTATAAAATCTTTATGAGTTGCCTTCTGTAGATTGCTCCATTGCAAAGTGGGCCCAATACACATTCACACATACCACATCTCATTTGAGTGATGGATGCTGACTGTGTACCAGACACCCAGATTGTTCAGGAAATCTGTAGCAGTAATGAGGCCCAGACGAAGCCACTTGGGTGGAATGAACACTCAGCCTGACATGTCTTGAAGTCTATAGCTGGCTGTGCTGGGCATCTCAAGGATGTGAACCTCTGCTGAGCAGACAGCCTCTCTTAAGCCCAGGCAATGTAGGTGACCAGCACAAGGGCTGTTGGCCTCCCCTTCCAGTATGGGCAGCATGAGGCTGATGTTTCCAGCTGTGTGCATCTGCTGTTTGCTTTGGAGCTCTCCTGATCCCCTGGGGAAATCTCTTTGAGAAACTTGTTTACCAAATACTAAATTACACTTTTATTACACCCTGTTGCTGTGGTTTTTAGATATGTCTTGTATGTGTTTAATCTCTGTTGTGAAATATTATGATGGCAAAAACTTAATCTGTTGTGGAGCTATGAGAGGTGATGAGGATTCAACTTGGTCTTTATATGGAATCTTCACGATTGAATTTTGGGGACTTTATAAGAAGCGGGAGAGGGAGATGGGGGTTCCTGGTTTCTTACGAGGGGAAGTCCTCTGTTGTCTAGAAGCTAGAAGATCATTACCAGTCCCTCAGCCTCAGGAACTATTAGTTTAATAAACTCTTCTTTATAAGATTACCCAGCCTCAGCCATTTTATTATAGTAACATAAAATAGGCTAATGCATGAGTTAAACTGAAAATCGCCTAAGTAAGGACCCTGTTCCCCAAAGCACCACCTAGTATATCTCTCTTTGCCAGGATTTTAAAGTTGCATTTATAGCCTGACTGTTGGTTAGTGTTAAGTTGAATTAGAGAAATGGAATTTAAAACATATCTGTCTCTAAACCTCTAACATATCCCACTAATAAAAGGTACTTACTAAGAAAGAGAACCCTGTCATGGACTAGGTACCCTACTTCATCTTATATGCTTCAACTCGCCTAGTTCTCAACTGTGAACTCGCCAAATAGAGTCCAATATGTTGGTGGGAGGAGCTGAAATTCATGCAAATAACATGTCCAGAGAGGAGGCAGAACTGAAACTGGGCTTATCATTTTGGCTTGCTTGCTTGCTTATTTATTTATTTCTTTGTTTGTTTGTTTGTTTATTTATGGCAGGGTTTCTTTGTGTAACAACTCAGGTTGACCTGAAACTTGTTTTGTAGGCCAGGTTGGCCTTGAACTCACAAAGATCCACCTGCCCAGGAGTTCTGGGATTAAAGGCATGAAATCTGGAGTGCCTCCTCCCTCCCCGCCAGCCAATTAGACACTGACCCTGTAGGGTGATGCTGATGTTTCTCTAGGGATCAAATGCCTAGCTTGCTTGAGGACTCTGGCGTGATTGTGCTCAGCAAGCTTAACTTTAATTCACAGTAGCAAATTAATACAATTTCCAAGGACCATTGTGGGTGTAGAATTTTGTAGAGGCACTGCTAGGGAATGGGCATGAGCTGAGAAACACTGGGAAGACCATAGCTCCGGGAGACAAGTAGATCTTAAATGCAGGATGCTGATGGTCTGAGTTATTTGTCTTTCTTTAAAATCTTAGAGTTTAAAGTCATATAGTCCATAAAAGAGAAATATCACAAGGTAGTGTGATGGGGTTGTTCAACACCGGGCCTGCTAGATTTGAAGAATAAAGTAAACAATTCTTGGACTGGAAAAAAAAAAACACTCAATACTCTTGGGGAACTTTGGGAAAGTAAAAAAGGTAATCAGAAAACCCCACAAATGTGTGGATACCTAATGTCTTGCTTTCCTGCCGTTGGGAATTTGTTCTTCCAGCGAAGGTTGGGGAAAAAGCCTCTGCACACACACATGTCTTCAGGCTTATTTCCAAGAGTGGAAAGTCTTGAGGCTTTTAAAAGCCCAGGGACTGGATACATCCCTTGGGTGAATTCCCTAGTCACTAAAAGCGATGCTTTTGAAGAAAATCCCAAATAGGAAAAACCCTATTGGGACAATAATAACTGAAAACAGCAATCACAATTTTATATACAAAATGACTTTAGTTCAACATGTATAAAAAAGAAAAAAAACCTATCATCGATAATTCCCAGTAGGGTGAAAGTTGCTAAATATTTTTTTTATTTCTCAAGTGTGCTAAAATTTTATTATTTGTCTTATAATTTTAAACAACATATTTTTAAGTATTTATCATTACTCTGCTAAGAGACAAGAGCAAGAACATAATATAGAAAATGAAATGTATGCCAGTTATTCATGCCCCTTCCTTCTCTCTTCTCCCCGGAGCATGCTCCAACTGTGCAGGAGGGCTGTGAGCAGCCTGCCTCATCCGTATCCAAAGAAGTCACCTGAAGCTCATGGAGTTCAAGATCTCCTGTTTTCTTCTTTCTCTTGTACTCCCTGTGCCTCCTCAGCAATGGCTTCTTGAGCTCTTGGAGTACATTGCCCCACCCTCACATATGCATGTATGTATGTATCTATGTTTGTACACATGTCATTCCTGAGTACAATGCCCAGTCCCCTTTCTGAGTCAGACCTTAGAGGCCATCCACAACCTTCCCATCGGTGATGATTTGTTGCTAGTTTGAGGGACATATCTGGTCCACAGGAAGACAAGTGAGTTTGACATAGATCACAATCTGACTCAGCGACTCCTGCACCAGGCCAGTATGTAGGCCTCACACTGTCTATGGGTTTGTGACCACCATTTAATCATCTAATGTAGTCTGGGGCTGGAGAAGTTTGCGAGGGTTGAAGGTGTTAGCAGGGAGTGTGTACCATAAGCTCAGTATATCTGTCTTCTTCCAGTTGCCTGGGAAAGGCATTCCAGAGAGGAAAAAGAGGTCATTTAAGCAAAAGAATAATGTTTTATAGGTGCCACAAGTCGTATTAGGTTCTGTTTAGACAGATCTCATTGAATGTAGAGTGAATTGTCAGCCCTTGGTGTCCCTAGCCTTTACCCCCAATGCCTTCCCTGGGACTCAGATACCCTGGGTTAAGCAATGGTGGCACACGCCTTTCATCCCAGCACTCAGGAGGCAGAGGCAGGCAGATCTCTGTAAGTTAGAGGCCAGCCTGGTCTACAGAGTGAGTTCCAGGACAACCAAGGCTACATAGAGAAACCCTGTCTCAAAAAACCTAAAAAGGGAGATGGAGAGGAAGAGGGGGTGAGGACAGGGAAGAGGGAATCACTGATACCATAGTCCAGATTCCCTTCTACCACTATTTTGTTTATTTGGGGCACTCTGAAAGAGAATTTCTAACCTTGCATAGCTCTCTTACCACATTTACCAAAGTATGGTGTCCTCCTTCGAAAGACAAAGCAACTGTGCATTCACAACACAGCAATAGTTAACCACATACTGACTAAAGCAAGTGTATTTATTATAAGTGGAGAGATGAGGGAGGTGGAACTGTACTATATTCTGTTTTCTGCGCAAGTTAAAGTTGACCTGATTGCATGCTGATTTAAAATGTAAGCTTGTGAGCTGCCAGGCAGGGATATGCCCACTCCTTGCCAATGTTTCATGGCACAGGTGGTGCCTGTGGCTGTTGACTTCTCCAGCTCTGGGCTCATCAGGTTGGCTCTGCAGGATCAACTGTTGTAACCGACTAGATAGATCTCCACTGCTGTCCTCACTCAACATAGGTCTTGCTGGGAATCTGGGTGATTTAGTAGAACTGACAGGTTGAGGGGATGGATATGGGGAGCATCTCATAGGTGAAGGTTATTCAGATTACTGGGGCCCGGCTTCCTTTTTTTTCTGCTTAGGGTTTCCCTTGCAGGCCTTGGAGGTCTTTCCCAGTGTCTTCAGCTGAATCAGATTAGCCTGCTCAGTGAGAAGGGTGATTGATTAGCTCGTAGACTATCAGTCCCCACTTGGTCCTTCATAATGGCTGGTGTTCTTGCTATTGCCTGTGGCCGGTCAGCAACAACTCCACATTAGAGTTTGGATCATCTTACTTCAAGTAATGGATACTTCTGTATGGTACCATTAAAATTCCTCTTGCTTTTTTTTTTTTTTTTTTTTTTTTTTTTGCTGGGGAAGGACAGCCACTTGGCTCTTCTATTTCAGATGATACAGGCATGCCTTGATTGATGACCTACTTAGGGTCACTGTTGCTGTGATGAGGCACCATGAACAAAGCAGCTTAGGGAGGAAAGGGTTTATTTAGCTTATGTTTTCACATCATAGTCCATCCTGAAGGAAGGCCGGATCCTGGAGGCAGGAGCTGATCCATGGAGGGGAGCTGCTTACTGGCTTGCTTTCTTATAGGATCCACGACCACCAGCTCAGGGGTGGTCCCACTCACAGTGGGCTGGGCCCTCCCACATCAATCACTAACTATGAAAATGCCTAACAGTTGGACCTTATGGAGACATTTTTTTTTTTTCTCAGTTGGGGTCCCTCCTTTCAGACAATCCTAGCTTATATCAAGCTGACATAAAACAAGCCAGGACAGTTTGTGATGAGATTCCATCCAATAAACCCAGCATATATTGAAAATACCATGGGGTAAAAATGTACCAAGTCCACCTAATCCAGTGAGCACCTGGCTCCATAGCATAGGGGACTGTGGTCATTATTTTCTCTGCTGATCATGGCCTGGCTGGCAGCTGCCAGTCACTGCTGCCACCCAGCAGCTCAAAAGCATTTAATGTTGTCTATTTGTATCTTGGAAAAGATCAAAATTTAGAATTTAAATTTTGTTGCTACTGAATGCTCTATATCACTGTGAAATCAGGACAGTCTAGGTAGGGGATTTCCACAATATAGCAGAGTAAGGTCTCTGTGTTCTTTTGGGTCATATAGCAATTTTTTTTTTTTTTTGAGACAGGGTTTTTCTGTGTAGCCCTGGCTGTACTGGAACTTACTTTGTAGATCAGGCTGGCTTCAAACTCACAGAGATCTGCCTGCCTTTGCCTTTTGAATGCTGGGATTAAAGCCATGTGCCACTGCTGCTAGGCTGGTCATTCCCATATGAATCCACCCTTGGTGCGTTTAAAATCTAGAAGGTCTGATGAAATGAATGGTCTGTGAAGACACTGAATTCCCTTTGTGTTGTTCTTTGAGTTACGTAAAAAGCACCAGTTACTAGCTTAGCAGAGGCCATGGGTACTGAACAAGACACAGGAAAGGTGTGCCTTTCTCTTTAAAAGAGTGTCTAAAAATAGAACCCTCTTTCTTGCAGTGCTGTGCATAAGAGGACAGGAATCGGTGGGAACAGAATAGTCTAGAAGTTCAGTAAAATCTTTTGAGCCAAAATAAATCTTGAGTGCTCTGGGCACTAGATGAATTCAGTGTTGGTTTGAGGTGATGGAATATTTATGATGAATTCATAGTGAGATGATTCAACTGTGCTTTTAGAAAGAGGTAGTTAGAGGTAAATAACTAATAATAATTTATTGCTGTCTACAGTGGGATTCCAAAAGGCTAGTATGTCAGGACACCATATCCTATAAGCCTCTGGGAAATCAGGACACAGGCAAGAAAGAGTTTTGTAGGTGGCTGGTCCTGAACTCAATTTCCTAGAATGAGGTTCACATGACCTTAGTGCTTCTGTTACTTTCAAAGAATCAAGGGACATTGATGCTTCATATTATTTAAAGAGGTTCTTAGTAAGCTATGGAACAAACCCCAATTTTAAAAAGTCCTTCGGGGCTGTAAGATCGCCTGGTGGTGAAGAGCACACACTTCTCTTTTGGAGTACCCTGACTTTTGTTCCGAGTACCAACATTAGGCAGCTCACAACTGCCTGTAACTTCAGCTTTGGGGGAGGGGAAGTTTGACACCCTCTTCTGGCACGTGTGGGCACCTGCACTCATGTGCACAGACCCACATGAAGATGCATGCACATTCCATACACACAAATAATAAAGACAAATATCTTAAAAGGCCTTTCTACTTTGTTTTAGCCATCCTATTAATTTCAGACAATACCATGATTGGTGACGCATAAGTTAAAATGACAAGTTTACCATAAGTTAAAATGACAGTGACTTATGACTTACCACCCACCCCCCCACCTCCCCACAAATTAACATGGTCTCCATCAAGGGAAGAATAAAAGGGTAAGCATCAGGGGCCATTTGATTGTGTAGTTGCAAGGTTTTGCCAGGTGGTGGCGCTGCCTCTCGACAGAGCACTGTTAGCCTCTGGGCTGCAAGCGTTCCACAGAGTTAGGCTTAAGGATATGCTATTTTGAAAGTGCACATGGAGAGAATGGAGTCTGCCACGTCCTTCCTAGTGCTTGGTCTTTCTTCAGTTTCTTGGGACAGGACTTGGCTAATGTGTCATCTTCAAATGGCAAGCATGAAAGATACGGAAAATGTGAAATCATCATATGGACTTGGCAATCTACCATGCGGCTGCCACATGCTCCCACCCGTGGCTTCAGGATGCCTCTGTTAGGAGCTTGGTGAAAAGCAGAGTTACGCTGTGCAGATTGAGGACCCGTGTCCACTATGGGCTGAGCTACAAAGGGTTCCCTCTGGTGACATTCCTGGGGGCACTGGTGACAAGGCAGTGACAGGCTGGGGCTTGTTCAGCAGCCCTAGGGCTTGGTAATTGCTTTTTGTCTTGATAAATGAGCCAAACTCCTTCTCGACAACAAAACTAGATGGAAACTAGCCTTGTTTTGTTCTGTTCCAAAGCTCTGGAACGCCCTGCTTCTTAGAGGGTTTCACCCTCTTCTAAACAAAATCGTATGGCATGCTTGTAAGGTTTTCTTTGGTTCTGAAAGGCCAAGTGAGTGCTGTGAGGAGGAGCATTTCAGTGTGCTTCATTTTTCATGAGCGGAGTCCGTTAGTTCGGTCCCCAGGTAGACCTCTAGATGCCAATTAGCCAGGAGATGCTCACGTCGGTATTAGAGCTCATGTGTGCACTGAAGTTCCTGTCCCTTTTGACTCGGCTGCTGTGGGGAGTGCTGTTAGCTGCATGGTTTTACTGTTTTGACCATTTTTACACTGAAATGTTAGTTTAAGCATAGCTTACCACAGTTTGCCTTTTTCTTCTAATGAAAATCGGATGTTTGGAGTCTCATATCTGAACGCAAACATCTGGAGCATGCAGGGTAGTACTTGCTAGCAGTAAAGGGCTGAAGATGCTGTCTGGACCTCTTGGCATGGGGTTTTTATGCCTTTCCTTGCTGATCCTGATAACACCTGCCCCTCTGAAGTGCTGAAAATCAGAGAGGAAATGTTCTGTATGAAAAATTTTAAATTGTTTATTTTTTTTGAGACAGGTTTTTTTTTTTTTTTTTTTTAAATTTGTTTTGCTGTCTAGGAACTCACTGTAGTAGACCAGACTGGCCTTGAACTCACAGAATTCTACCTGTCTATGCCTCCCAAGTGCTGGGATTAAAGACGTGCAACACCACTGCCCAGAGTTTTGATTTTTAAGCTAGGTTTCCAAAATTATCTCATAATGACCTGTTATCAACACTCTTGATGTAATTATCTGATCACATCAAAGATAGTTTAATTTATGCTTTTATTCCTATAAGCATATATGAGGAAGTATATAGTTATATTTGCCCATTAGAACATTTTAAAGACAGTGTTTATGGTTTCCTTACTGTCACAGTGTTAACCCGAGCTTTACTTTGGCTGTGACCCTGTGATGTGATGACTGAGTACCCCTTCATCCTGTCTGCCACGCTGACGTGGCTGCATCTTCTCCTAACACTTACTTAATCATTTATATGAGGCTGATTGAAATTGGAAGTGAATTGAATAATTCAGGGGAAGTTTTTAAGGACAGCAGTGGGATCATGAATAAATAAAAAAAAATGCAACATCATGCATTGGCTACCTGCAGCAAATGTTTAAGTTTCATAAATAATTTCTAAATCTCAGCTAAGCCCTGAAACAACAAGAAAGTTTGAAGTTGTAGCCACCCAACTTTGGAGGTGGTTGGTCGTTGGAGAAGGTAGAGTGAAGGTGAGGGCATATCAGGGTGTGACCTTGGCCAGCTTTTTATCAGAGGTTGTTATTATTAACTGAGCAAATGCACTGTATCTGTTATTCCACGGGATGTGCTCTGGGGAACCTACCAAAGTCACTTTGCTTTTCCCCTTTCCCCATCTGTTTGGTTTAAACTAGTCCTTGAATTTAAGAAAATCCTAAGACATTTCTACTACCCAATAAAACTTAGAGGGCATCGTGGAGGGGGCCAGGTATGTAAGAGCCACAAGATGAAGAGAGGGAGTTAGGATGTGGACATGGGAACCCTGAACTCACAGAATTTGGGCAGGCACAGGGTCCTCAGCAGGTGGGTCCTCCTAACAGCAATGAACAGGTTCTGATCAAGAAGGAGGCGTTCTGTCCAGTCATGTGTCCAGTGATGAGCCCAGCAGGCTCTGATGGCTCATTCCAAACTCAGCACACAGAGGGCCCTTATGAGACCGAGTGAGACATGGGGTGTGGGGATTTACAGGGAGAAGGGGGAGCTGGGGACGTTGGGGAAGTGGGAGAGGTAGGGAGGAGGGGGCCTAAAATATATAGTATATATATGAAACTGTGGAGGGACAGCATTTACTGTGTGTGGATGGGTGGGGTGGGGCTCCTATGTATTTGACTGAAAATTCTTCTTCTATTTTATAATTCATAGGTTTGGTATTTCCATAGTGTTCCTGAGTTTCTAAATATTCTGTTCATGGGTTTCAACATTTATAGCTTTCTTTGATCCCATGGTCCAGCTCCTCTACCATACCTTCAAGCCATGGTCCTCTGTAATGAAATCCATTCCATGGGTGAAACTTGCCATTGAAGAGTTGTTCTATTTTGTTTTCTTCTGTCTTGGTTAATATTTCTTGCCCTCAGGTTGAGATTATTAGATACTAATGAATGCTCATGTAATATCTTTTATGCTTTAGGAACCTTTTATATTTGTTGAGAACTTTATGACTACTGTATGGACATCACTTCCCCCCCCCCTCCTCCTTCCAACTTCTCCTGTATCTCCCCTCCCCCACTCCTTTTCAACTTTATGATCTCTCTCTCTCTCTCTCTCTCTCTCTCTCTCTCTCTCTCTCTCTCTCTCTCTCTGTGGTGTGTGTGCGTGTGCGCACGCGCGTGCACGCGAGTGCATATGTATCTTCATCTAGGGATGGAGGGCATTTCGAGCTTTCTCCCATCCATGTTGACATGTCAACTGATGGTGTCATTTTTCAGGTTCCATTTAGACAACAACCTTGCTGAGATTTCGGGGCAGCAGACATCTGCCTAGAAGACACTTGAACACGGCAGGCATCCTGCTGCTCTGGTCAGACAGTCTTTTTAACTCTTTTTCCATGGTGTTCCCTGAGCTGAGGTGATGAGATTGTGTTGTATCATTTGGGGCTGAGCAACCTAAGGTTGTTTCTCTGCATTTTGACCTGGAATCCAGTCTCCTCCCCGAGGACCAGCTCTAATAGTATCTGAAGAAGCTGTGTGAGCTGCCAAGGGAAAAAAGCAATCAATAGTCCTACCCAGCTGTAAAGCCTATGAATTACAGTAAGATATTCCCGAGGTGCAGTAATGGTACTTTTATCCTGGAGGCAACCAACAGCTGTCTAATTGGTCTTAAGACCTGCTCAAAAGGGAGGAATTTGTGCCTGATACCATCGTAAATCTAGCTAAGTACCCATGTCTGGTGAGGTCATAGACCCTAGAGAACAATCTGCTGCTGTCGTTTTCCTAAACCAGCATAATGTCTAACTGCATTCTACAGACTTTTCCTTAGACCCACAGATAAGTGCAGCTCTTGCCCCCGTCCATCAAGCTTATTTGAGCAGTGGATGGAGACTATTACAGAAAGCTACAATTGATAAAAACGCATAGGCCAACCGATCAGGGGTTATTGTTTATTGTTTAAGACTTTCGTACATGTATCTAACTTGTTTCATTCTAATCCCGACTTTAAGTGCTCCGTTTTAAGCCCACTGAGTCTACCTAGTGCTTCCAATACGTGGGTATTGGACTATTCGCTGGAACACACGCAGCCTCCTAGAGACCGTTTCCCTGTAGAAAACTGATTTTCCTTTCTGTAGCCATCAGCCCCTGGGTTCTGAGGATCAAATTCAAGACCCGCGCTTGTGTACCAATTACTAAGTTAATCACCAGTCTAGACTGGTTATTTATTGTGGAGATATGTTTCAAATTTAATAAAAACAGTCTGAGATATCAGAGGACAGATCCACCTCCTCTAGTCTTTGCTTGCTTTTTGTTTGTTTTATTTTGTATTTGTCTAGACGGAGTTTTCTATGTAACAGTCCTGGCTGTCCTGGAACTTACTTTGAAGACCAGACTGGCTTTGAACTCACAGAGATTCTCTTGCCTCTGCTTCTCAAGTGCTGGGACTAACAGTGTGAGCCACCACTGCCTGCCTGGGATCTTGGAACTCCCTCTGTAAACTAAGATGACCTCAAACTCAGATTTGATTGGATTAAGGACGCAGATCACCACTCCCTGACATTCCCAGTGCTGGGATTAAAGGTGTGAGTTACCACTCTCTGATCCTCCTAGACTGACTGTGGGTAGATCCCTCTGATATCTCAGACTGGTTTTATTATATTTAAAACATATCCCCACAATTTATTATTTAGAATTATTTCAATCTGGATTACTTTGGAAGGGGAAACATCCTGAAAAGTAAATGTGTACCATTGGCTTGTTAGGAGTTTGGCTTCTTCCTTGGGAGAAAATCGTTAGGCTAAATCATATAACTGGTTAGCTGGGATTGCTCTAGAGTGTCCACAAATATTTCAATACTTTGGAATTAAATAAAACTACATATTAAATAAAAATTGGGTTTTTTCATGCATCAAGATTAAGAATATACTAGTAAGAAATTATTCTTGGGAAAGGATTCGTAGTGACATCAGCAATTTTATTATGCTTCTCATAATGTTGCAGAACATTTTTACTCATGACTTGTTTTGCTTACTAAGATATGTCATTGATTTTTTTTAAATTGGTGAGCATTAGGTGTGTGTTGCAATGGCAGACATAAACATGTTCCCATGGCCGCCTGTTCTGGGATGCCAGTATTTAAGAGCATCAGCTTAGCCATGTTCTAGCCCTTAAACTTACTCCTGCTAAGTTTAAAATGGTTTCTGCTTTCCATTCTCTTGGCAGTTTTTTTCTGAATTGTTAAGTATAGGAATTGAAATCCTTGTTAATTTCCAGCTGGAGATGAGATACTCTCTGGTGAGCTGGGGATACCCAGACATTCTGAGAATGATTATCTGGAGACACCAGATGGCTTTCATATTTATCACTCTGTGTCTGTGTTCTCCCACAGTGCACGTCCTGATGCATAGAGACCATAAGACCTCCCAGGATGGCCTTTAGATATTAGATATGCCTTAGACGTGGCATCGTCTATGACTGTGGCTGTGTGCACCTGTGACCATTCTCAATCCACTCTCCTACGGATAGCGGTGATGCTTCCTGGCTTCTTTCTTTGTTATCCTCCGGAGGAAGAGCATGTAGTTTCATAAAGCTTCAAAGGGTATTTAGAGAAGTATTTACACGAAGTGTGCTTTTGGATCTTTATCTTTGGCCTAATTGGCTCATTTCTTCACCTATCTCTGGTGATGGAGATGGGCTCCCTTGGATCTAGGATCTTCTCCTGAGGAGTCGAATGAGAGGTCAACTGCATGCTGAGATGGAATTCAGGTTCTGTTATCAGGAAGGAACTTGCACTGGGTAGATGATGATGTTCTGTGTCCTTGTACTTAGCACATGGCTAGCTGCCAGTAATAGTTCGCTAAGCTGATTAGCTTTTACCTAGTGGTCTGACTTCTTATCTTCATTTTAGAGTATATTTATTCAATTTCGAATGTGTGTATGTGTGTGTGAGTGTGTATGTGTACACGTGTACATGTGAGTGCAAGTGTCTGCAGAGACAGAGACATTGGATCCCCCAGAGCTCAAGTTCCAGGCAGTTGGGAGCCATCTGACATGGGTACTGGGAATTACACTTAGATCTCTGGAAAAGGGCAAGAAACGGATCCATTTCATTGTCCCCTCAGGTTCTATAATAGCTTTTTCATAAGGTAAACATTTGCATAGCGCTCATTTTTGTCCTATTTCCAAATGTAATGAAGGCATTTATTCAAATAGCATATTGGTACCATATAACTGATGAGATTATTAAAAAACAATTTGCAATTAAAAAAATTAGAGTTGTATGTGTAGAAAGCTTTCCCAGTCTTTCTGAGTCTAAGGATCTTTCTCAGTGAGGAAGAGAAAAAAGATTCCATAATTTATAACTTGCGAGGCAGCAGGAGTCTGAGGATGCCACGTGGTCATGACAGCATATGGGCAGAATCATACAGTCTCACATTACTTGCTGACACTTGCTCGGTTTAAAGAAGTAACTGTGCTGTGCAATTATTTTAAGTCCCTCCAACTAGTGTACTGATGCCCTTGGGTTGGCAAAAACCTGCAAGAGGGTGCTGGGATGCTTTCTCAATAACTCATGGCAGTTGGGTATGTGTACACTTTACCTTTATGTCATAAACTGTCATCAAGTTCTTCTGTTCCTGGTGGCATTGTTATTTTGCTTAAAACAAGTGTAGCAGCTGGATGACAGATTCTCTGGCTTTGCCTCTACCCCGCTACCTATCTTGTAGGAGGCACAGGTCTGGGAGATGCAGGCTTCTTTATTTTACCGTGCAAATACATTCCTTTGCAGTTAAGGCTACCAACCTGTGAACAGCAGAGCAAGGTCTCAGCTGGGCTGTTTCCTCTCATTGCAGAGCAAGGCTTGACCAATTGAGTATTGAAGTGCAAAGAAATTTAATTGACCTATGTGAAAATGTAGCTTAATTGGGTGGCCTTCAATCCAGTATTTCAAAATACCAAGCAGTTGAGGTTTTGGACATTAAAAAAATAGTGTATTAGTGTGCTGCCTGGTGGTAAGAAAACTAAGATGAGGTTGGTCTTTTCTCTAATCACTCATGGAAGCAGGAGATGTGCTAACAATAACATTCCTGCAGAAAGTACTAAGATATGATTTATGCCGTTAAATATACTGCCTAGACCTACCCCTGTAATCAGATGGTGACTAGCCTGTCATCCTAGAGCCTTCATCCAGTAACTGATGGAAGCAGATGCAGACATCAGCAGCAGAGCACCAGACTCTGGGAGTCTAGTTGAAGAGAGGGAGGAGGGATTATATAAGCAAGGGGGGGGGGCAGGGCTCAAGATCACAGTGGGGAGATCTCCAGAGACAACTGAACCATGCTCATGGGAACTCATCAACTTTGGACGGATAGCTGTGGAACCTGCATGGGACTGGACTAGGTCCTCTGCATACGGGAGGCAGTTGTGTAGCCTGGTTTGTTGAAGGGGCCCCTGGCGATGGGATCAAGATCTATCCCTGGTTAATGGGCTGGGATTTGGGGGAGCCCATTACCTATGGAGGGATGCCTTGCACAGCATGGGGGAGGGGCTTGGACCTGCCTCAACGGAATGTACCCAGGCTTTGTTAACTCCCCATGGGAGGCCTTACCTTTTCAGCAGAAGTAAGGGGCGTGGCTTGTGGGTGAGGAGGGATGAGATGAGGATCTGTGGTTGGTATGTAAAAGATACTGCTCAGAGATACGATCTATTATAAATTACCACCGGCTATAATTTAGATGTGGTTTCTCTCAAAGGACAAGAGTTAAAGGCTTGATCCTCAATATGACTGTGCAGGGAGGTGGTGAAACCTTCAAAGAACTGAATGAAAGGTACTTGGGTCAGTGGGCTTGCCCCTCTCGGGAGCTGTGGAAGGTATTTACCATGGAACTCCAGTTGCTTTTGAGGTTAGAGAGCCAGTGGTGCCCACAGGAAATTCCCTGCACACCGTCTGACTTCTCGGCTTGATTTGCCATGTGATCCTCC
The DNA here is from genome assembly GCA_033318265.1 of Phyllotis vaccarum. Classification (NCBI taxonomy): domain Eukaryota; kingdom Metazoa; phylum Chordata; class Mammalia; order Rodentia; family Cricetidae; genus Phyllotis; species Phyllotis vaccarum. Next base: position 139,077,015 of record JARWLC010000009.1, on the reverse strand, counting down.
CCTATTCTGATGACACCTGCCATCAGAGCATTGAATAACTGTAGTGACTGGGACCCTCTCAGAGCTGGCACCGTGTGTTTGGGCTTCCAGCCTTCCAGATTGTGGACTAAGTCTTCAATCGCAGGTATTCTGTGTATTGACAGAAAACACACAGATACACTACCCCACTGCTTTAAGAAGCTTTATTTATTTTTATTTTATGTGTACAAGTAGTTTACCTACATGCAATGTCTACAGAAGACAAAGAGGATGTCAGATCTCCTGGGACTGGAGTTACAGACTTGCAAATGGTTGTGAACTTCTGGGTAGGTGCTGGGAACGGAACCTGGTTTCTCTTCAAGAATAGCCAGTGCTCTTAACCTCTGAGTCATATCTCCAGCCCCACCCTACTTCCACATTAAAAAAAACTCATGTTCATGATTCATTGTTAATCTGTACTAGGAAATTCACATTGTAGAACCAAAAAGTGATGTCAGAATGTCAAAAGTAGAGATGGTCTGGGGGGTCCCATTGCCACTTTTTACAGTGTGTGCTTCCTTGGTTGAGACCTTTCTGGCTTATTATCTCCTGTCTAACTGATACATGATTTTGATGTTAAGGACTTGACCTGGGGGCTCTCTGTGTGTCTAAAAATATTATGGAAATATTATTGTTTATATATTATTATTTATATTTATATATATTTTATTATTATTTATTAACATTTTATTATTTTATTCATCTTTGTGCCTTTGACAGAGATGAATTTCTCTTGGACAGGGTATATGGTTCTGTAATCCTTAGGAAAGTTCCTAGTATTCTGTCCAGAGAACCACCCCCAGAGAGGTCACCGGAGTCCAGGGAATCTGAACTGCAAATGCAAACTTTATTGAGTGCATAATATAAGCCAGAAAGGGAACTAACGCACTTGGTAACATAAGACCAGGAGGTGTTCCCCAGCTGAGAATACATGTATCTTTTATAGGCAAAAAGCGTGAACTGGGGTAAAAATGAAAAAAGAGGAAAAAACAGTTAACTTGGTCAGGATTAGGTTTCTGTTGACAGGCCCCAGGGCAGGGTTAGAACGTTCTGCAGTTGGGCTAAGGCTCTGGCCCAGATGTCCTTTTGGATAACATCTTTTGCAAGTTTCTCAGAACTGAAGGGGGATTTAGCCTGAGCTTTTCTTACCTGTTTGCTAACATGGCTGATGACTCTAAAAGACGGAGGAAGGTTTGGTTCCTCACTCAGGGCTTCTCATCAAGCCCAGTCCCTTGTTGGCCAAGCAAAGGAAGCAAGTTAACAAGAGAGAGAGATCACCATGAGAGGGAAAAAGAATTTCCTTTTAGTATCAAATGCCCAACTGACATTGGGATTATCGATGTGCTGGAGCCTGACGGCCATGACCGAACCTGGTCCTTTGCAAAGTTCTAACAGCTCAGCCATTTATTTCTCCAGCCTAGCTTTAATTTTCTTTCTATTTCATGAGATGATGGTGGTGACAGTCTCGTGGTTCATTTGGACTTACCTTTCCAGCGTCTTCACATGCAGGTCTGTGTGAGGCAGGCTTCAGAAAAAGGACACCACCTGCAGGTGGCCCTCTATCAGGAAAAATAAACTTGAAGCCACCTAGGAGTTTGCCGAGATGGCTAGATTAAGACCGTGTTTACCCTGGAGTCCGTAACTCTCCTTCCGTATCACTATGAATTTTGAGCCCGAATGCTCAATAGAAACAAGGCAGCATTCTCACTGATGCAGAGTTGGATTTGAAAGACATCCTTTCCAGGTTAGCAATAGGCTGGCAAGCACTCACTCATGACCTCTGACCTCAGTGAGAACAACCACAATGAATTTTGTAAAGCTGCCTGCTTATTAAATAATAATACCTCTGCAGTAGGGCTTCACACTTGAGGTGTGCTCTCAGCACAAGTACAAGGACCCTGCATGGGTGCGCCTGCTTTCAAAGGCTCCCGCACCCTCCCTCCACCATGTTTCCATTGCAGACCTGGATCAAACAGAGCAGGGCTTGGTGCTACATGCTGGGATTTGCATCTCAAAAGAAAGGACAAATTTTGTTTTGTATTTTTCTTTTCCTCTTGGTTTGATATTCAGAAAGACGTGGAACAATGCCAACTTCACTTTGTGGCTCTAAATTAGTAATAAGGCCTTCATCTTGAGAGTTCAAGCCAGTAGCATTCAGAGAATATTCACTGCCCTGAAGCTCCCCAGGAATGAATGAGTGTGTTTGTGTGTGTGTGTGTTTGTGTGTGTGTGTGTGTGTGTGTGTGTGTGTGAGAAGACAGGCCTATCTACTGTGGTGCTGGTGGGGGGGGTAGGGTGTAGGGTATCCAGGGACATTTCCTTAGGGTTTGCTCACACCTGCCATACCAACAACTTTCTATGCACTATTGCAATTTTGTATTGGATTGCAGAGCTAGAGCAGTCTCCACTGCGTAGTTTGTTTCTACTTCTGATGATTACAGAATGGCATGAGTTTCAGGAGCTGGGGTGGGGCTATCAAGAGGACATGATGAACATGATGCAATATTTAGACAAGAGAACTCTCCAACATTAGGATTTGAGTGCTGTGTGCGTCATTCTTGCCACAGCCAGGCACAGCCCATGCCATGATTTACTGACAGTGTGTCTCTGAATGATGTCTTTATTGGACGTATTAATTACTTTTCTGTTGCTGTGATAAAAACGCTGTGGCCAAGGCAACTTATAGAAGGAAGGGTTTATTTGGGCTTATGGTTCTGGAGGGTTAGGAGTCCATCATCGTGCTGTGGAGGGAAGCATGGCAGTAGACAGGTGTGGAGGCTGGAGTACTTGAGGGCTCAGATCTTAAACTGTTAGCACAGAGGAGACACAGCCAACTGGGAATGGCATGGAATGTGACTTTGAAACTTTAAAGCCTGTCTGTCCCCAGTGACACATTTCCCCCAACAAGGCCACACCTCCTAAACCTACCCAGACAGCACCACCAACTGGGGACCAGATAGTCAAACATCTGAACCTATGGAAGACATTTCCCATTCAAACAACCACATCGGGCTCAGCCTCATCCTAAATGCATCATCTAGATATGAAAACATTGCACCATCAGACTGTAGGTCGGCCCCTTCTCTTCCTGATATAAGGTCTTGAGCAAGAGGGTCCATCTTTGTGTTTTATTTGCCCAGTAGAATATGGGGATGCTAACTGCTCCATTCTCATAGGTGTTTATGAGAAATGAATGTTAAAAAGGTAAACCAGTCACAATAGCCCCTTTTGTTAATGAGGAGTCACAAAATGTTAAATATTATTAGCTATATATTTTAATAATAGTGAAATACTCAAGTTAAAAAGTCACACTTATGCCACCTAACATTAGATTATGTTATGATAGTGGGAGATGTAGCTGGCTGATATGGCCAGTGAGGCCCATGCTCTGTAAAGTGGATGATTGTTCCTATATTACCCTGGCTTCCAGGCATCTCAATTCATTTAGCCAGTGATGATGTTAGAATGGCCAAGGTCATGGGGTTACAGGGCTTTGCTCCCACGGTTTCTGTCCACAGGGGCATCCTATAACTCCTCTTCTCCCTCCAAGCTTTTTACATAATTGAAAAAGCTGCAAAGTTTCCCAGAATCCTCTGCTTTTTTTTGTCCCCAGACACTGGTAGCTTTTCTCTCTGCATGGGCCATACCTTCTTATAGAAGGAACCATGGGAGAAGAGATCTACCCAGGGGCACATGGAAAACATTTTCTGGAACTGATTAGTGGGGGTAGACACCTGATGCCTCGAACCTGCATGCAGCCAGTGTGTTTCTGGAATTTCACCTGCACGTGGAAAGTCCATAGTCATTATTCTCATTACGATTCAGGGCTGTTAAAGAAATCATGGGAACCCTGTGACTTTCTATGTGGAAGGGACCTGGAAGGCAGGTAAGCCAACCATATTTTACACCATGTGTTACTCTTCCCTGTAAAAGAATTGACATGCAGATATAAAGGTGTGTGAAGCTGGGAATCATTTTAAAAAATTACATGATGATACACTGTATAGAGAAAGTTCTGAATGAGGGAACACGAAGACAATAGGGAATGTGTTCTTCAGAAATCAGCACACATACAACCAATAAATGAGGAAACCTGAATGCCTCTCTTCCTTTCCCCAGCCCCTGCTGGTCTTTGTAAACATCTATGAGGTAAATGACATTGTCCAGACTTGAGTAGGGCCTTATTGTCTTGCCCATGAGTCTCATGTATGGACTGTAACAGGCAGACAGTGATCAAGCATGGGGAAAACTCACTGGGGTCTAAAGGAGTTTCCAGGGAGTGGGGTGTCCCAGTTAGCTTCTCTGTTGCTGTGAGAAACATCATGTCCTAAAAGCGATTTAGGGAGGAAAGTATATTTTCCCCCATACATTCACATGTCATTGCCCATCACTGAAGGAATTAAAGGCAGGAACAGAAGCAGAGCCATGAAGGGGTGTTTGTTCTCCATGGCTTGCTCAGCCTGTTTCCTTATATAGTTCGGGTACTACCTATCTAGGGGTGGCACCACCCACAGTGGGCCTGACCTTCCCGTACCAATTAATAATAATAATAAATAATCCACAGACTTGCCTATAGGCCAGTCTGATACAGTCATTTTCTTTATTGAGAGTTCTTTCCAGAAGACTCTGGTGTGTGTCAAGTTGAAAAACTTTCAGTGCAGAGGGCTTACTCCCATCCAGGGAATCTCAAAGAAGGCTTTGTCTATCACATTGGACTTTAGTCTGTGGAAATCAGGTATGGGAAATGGGGTGATGAGGACTGTAAGCAGCCAGGAGAGTGCACTGTGCACCCAGAAAAAGACTGGGGTCCATAGGGGTCCTGGAGGAGTGTGGAATAACCTCAGGGAGCTAAGGGGGATCTCCAATGTCAGGTTTGGAAGTCTGGACTCTTTGTCAGGCCATCCGGAGCTTTAGACTGTTCTGGATGTGGCAGTCAAGTATCCTAAGGAGACATAAAAGCCATTTTGAGATGCTATCTAGTGAGCCCCATTATGTGTTCACGACAGAGGAAAACCCAACAGGAGCAGGAGGGATCGTAGTTCTGAAACAGAGCCTTCAGGAGGGCTTTAAGAACTTTTTTAAAAATTTCAAAGTATTGTTATGTACACAACCAAATGGCTCTGAGCTTTCATACTCATCCTGTGGTATAAAGACGGTGATCTTACCAGGGTAGCACCCCTCACCCCACTACAGATTGTGTCTGCAGCATATGCATGCAGTGTCAGCGGAGGCCAGAAGAGGGCATCATGTCCCCTTGGACTGGAATTATAGACCTTGGTGAACGACCATGCAGGTGCTGTGAATCAACCTGTGTCTTCTGGGAAAGCAGCCAGTGCTGGTAACAGCTATTGGGTGGCTAGTCTGACCTTATTGGGCCTGTCTTGAAGTGTCCATGTCTAAGTGGTATTAGTGGTTCCCGGTGCGTATTTCACCAGCCTTGCTCTGCAGGATTGATATGAAACTCCCCTGAATTTTTTCAGAGAAACCAGGAAATAACCCACAACGCGCAGGCTTTCAAAGATGCTGTGCTTGACTGGATCCCTGGAGTTTTCCCAGAGCATCAGAGACAAGATGCCTGAGTTTTTAAGAGCCATCGAAGGGGTACTTAAAGCCACAGCTTCTACATAGTCTGTGGAATTTTATTATGACCAATTAGAGCAATACTGTTCACCGTGAGTGAAACTTGGAAGGTATAGCAGGAGGCTGAGGTTGTACACTTGCCACACAGAATTGCTTCCTATCCCTTCGGTGGGATGGGTCTGCAATGGATTTTTCCCTCTGTATAACTGATAGAGACAGGCTGAGGTGAAAAAGCAAAACCTGGGAACCATTTGTATCCTAAATTGTAGTGAAGAGAATGTGTACTTTGCTTAAGACCAGTCTTTGCATCTGTGAATATGGAAGTGCAGAGCATTGGGGATATGGGTGGCATAATGCTTTGGAAACTTTAATGTATAATTAATATGTAAAAATATTTTCAAAAGTGGTGAGGGGGCTTTTCACACTTTATGAGTGTGGGTGTTTTGCCTGTATGTATCTGTACCATGTGTGTGCAGTGCCAATGGGGGCCAGAAGAGGGCGCTGTGCCCCCTTGTGCTGGAGTTACATACCATTGGTTGTGAGCCATCATGTGAGCACTGGAATTGAACCAGGGTCCTCTTGGCAAGCATGCAGTACTCTTAATCTCTGACCCATCTCTCTAGCCTTATCACGTGATACTTGAATATAGATATACATTATGTTCAATCAGGGTAGACATGCCTATATCTTTAGAGATTTATCATTTCTTTATGAAAATTCACATTTCTTCTGGTTCTAAAATACTACATAACATAGTATTGTAATCTATGCAGCTTAACTTTAAAATGAAAGACTTAGTTAGACAGGTGAGCTTAATGACTTGATTAGTTTACGGTTAGGATCAAAGCTGGAGGCCATACTCCTTATGCAATGTAAGATAAAACAGAAAAGGCGGGGGTGGATCAAGTAGTCTTACGGAGTATTTCAGATCCTCAAGCACACCTGTCAGGTTTGGTACTCTGGAGGGATCTGCAGGGCTGAGATCGAAGACACCAGAGGCCAAGGTGTGTTCAGGAGGGAGGAATCCCTGCTCCTGTGGATGTGGTACTAACTCCAGTAATGATTTTCTGCCTCCTGGATCTGACCACAGGGGACTGGCTTACATCAGTTTCCTGAGCCCTGGGGATAGCAGCTTGCTCCGAGGACTCAGCAAAATAAGCCTTTTATTGTCTATTCTGTGTGATAACAAGCCATGCATCTGTTGGGATTTTAGGATATAGGAAGGTATTTTTAAATACTTACATAATACAAAAAAGAGACAGATATTTTAAATTTGGAGCCAAATGGTTCTCAATGTTAATTCATCTAGTTAAGAGAATTATATTCATTCTTTTATATTAAATAATACTCATAAATTATGTATGTCCCACAGTGGGAAAATTACTTTATAACTGTGTGAAAACTTGCATCCTTAAGATTTGGTTCACTTCCAAAGGGTCTGTGACTGTGAGAGCTACATTCTTGAGGAATCAAGTCGGAAGTCTTATGCTGTTTGTTTTTCTGTCCCTGTGGTTGCCATAGACAGGCAGGAAACCTCTGTTCTCCATAGCAGTCATGGGCACAGATGCAAGCGTTAAATACAGGATCTCTCCATTTCCTTTGGCTCTCTTCTCAGCTATGGGGTAGCCCAATCATAACAGTGAAGGTAGAGTCAACCTAGGCCCTGATCAGTGTGTGACTGGATTAAGAGTGCCTATGCACAACGGAATAGTATTCAGACACAGAGCACATAGCTGTAATCAGAAAGTGTTCTGTTCAGCGAAACAGACCAGACACAGGCATGTTACCTTCCACTCGTGGAAATTGAAAACAAATTGATCTTGATGTAGACTAGTGATTTCTAGAGGCCACCGGAAGGTTGGATAATGGGGCACACACATAGATAGGGGTGAGCTCTGATGCTCTGCAGCAGTGACTGACTGCAGTCACGATAACCTATCGGTATGTTTTACGAGTCAAGAAGCAAGAAGCTTGACGTGTTAAGTACTAGGTAGTAGCATGGGGTGTGTGGGTGTGTTTGTTTTGAGTTTGCTCGGCCTGACAACATAGGTGGATAGTTACTGCAAGGTAATAAAAAGCTGGAAAATGTTAGATATAAATAACCCAGTTTCTTGATTTGATGGTGACATTTCATATACTTGTCAGGCAGTAGCTGATGGTTCCTCCAAGAGACACGTGGGCATGGAACACTCCTGTTGAAGGAGGTCTGGTGGATGGAGTTATAGGGGGTCATTTTTCTCTGTTCTCAATTAATTTTAGTCTATTTGAGATCTAGGACGAAAAGATGTGGAGAGAGCAAGGTAAAAGAAACTGTGATTAATGTTTTATCAGCATTGTGTCTGTGCAGCACTTGATTGATTTCCAGGGTCATTTACTGGTTATAAGTGGGCAGGGGAAGGCTAAAGTGGGCAGGGGAAGGCTAAGGTGGGCAGGGGAAGGCTGGGTAGATAGGAGAGGTCTGGGGTGGGTGGGGAAGGCTAAGGTGGGCAGGGGAGGGCTGGGGTGGGCAGGGGAGGGTTGGGGTGGGCAGGGGAGGGTTGGGGTGGGCAGGGGGAGGCTGGGTAGATAGGGGAGGTCTGGGGTGGGTGGGGAAGGCTAAGGTGGGCAGGGGAGGGCTGGGGTGGGCAGGGGAGGGTTGGGGTGGGCAGGGGGAGGCTGGGTAGATAGGGGAGGTTTGGGGTGGGTGGGGAAGGCTAAGGTGGGCAGGGAAGGTTGGGGTGGGCAGGGGGAGGCTGGGTAGATAGGAGAGGTCTGGGGTGGGTGGGAAAGGCTATGGCCTTTACTGGCGGTCACACCCAGTGTTTGGTGGACTCCAGTGGACAGTGATGAATTGCAGCAGAATAGAGGGGTATTTTGTTGGGAGGCTTTGATAGGACAGGACAATCTGTCATCTGCTACTCCCACTACACAATGAAAATGGGGGTTTCCCATTGGAGAATTACTAAGAATTTCCATATTTCCTTTTCAGAATGCTTCCATTTTGGTTAACTACCCACCCTAAAGACCTACTATTTCTGAGACAATTAAAATTAACAGTTAAAAAGTAACTGGGAGTTATAAGGGCTTTCTTTTCTAGATAACACTGCTTTTAAGTCCGTGAGTTACTAAGCGAAAGTTCTATACTAGGTGTGGGAGGCCTCCTCATGAATTGCTAAGGGAGGATCTGGGAGTTACTCTGTAGAGCACTTTCTAGTCTAGTTCCTGGGTGTGGGGTGAGTGAGAAGCTCCATTTGGGTTGGGATGAGAGTCTTCAGCTCTTAGGGACCAAGGGATTTTTGTGGCAGGTGTCCACTTTTGAGATATCTTTCCCACCTTCTCTTGGCGACTCTCAGTTGTGTTATTTGTTCCCAGCTCAGAGTGGAGCACTTCCTTTGGCTGATGCGCTGCATCAGTTTTCAGTCACCTTGATGGGATCCCCACACTGGCTGCTTAAGAAGGGCAGAGGCTCATAGCCACAGATGCTCAAAATCCAAATGGCTTTGCACACTCCCTGTGTGTATTGCCTGATGGTCCATGGTAATAGTGAGAGGCTTCTCAGGGGCAAACAGCAGATTAACAGAGATAATAACAAGTAATAATAAATAATTAATAACTAATAAAGAGAGAAATGACTAGGGCGATGCTCTGTATTGTAACTGCTTTCTTGGCAGAACCACTTGAGACATACGAGATTGATTTTCCAGGAGCATGTGGCAGAGACCTAAGGACTTTATACCAGGGCCCACCCCTTAAAGGCTCTACATGGCTTCTCAGTGTCGACCCTCTATGAATACATTCACTCTAACCTTTGTGGGGGATATGGCTGAACCCCAAAAGTAGAGCGGTGCTGTCGGTGGGATTTCCATTTGGTCCCAGGGTGGTAAATGCAGTGCTTAACCACTCATGATTGCTTGCTTGAGTATCAGGAAATGTTGACATGGATGCTTTCTGCTTTTGGGGAGGGTGTGCTAAGAAATCTGAGGCTTCCTAAGAAATCCAGTTCTAGGGAACTTGCAGATCTCTCTTTATACAGAATACCAGGAATGTACCATTCAATGCAGACACATTTTGATTTCCTTTCTGGGTCCATGCTTAATTCCTTTTCCTTGGAAAGATCCAAATGTGACAGCGTATCCACCTCTTACTGTATATAGATATATATGCCTGCTCCGTCTGGCCAAGGACAAAGTTGCCATCAATCAAATGTCCTGAAGTCACGTGAGCACAGAAGAAGGCAGAGCGTGGGGAGCTGCTGCGGCCATGTGTAGGGTGATCAGCTGAGGGGGCTCTCCCTCTCCCCTGCCCCCCATCTGTGGTCAGTGTTGATCCTGGTTGGTCAGGAGGGTTGTAGGCATCTGGCTGGGTAGTTTGGATGTGTGAGATCCTTTCATGAGGGAACTATCTTTGTATATCTAGAGATAATTTCTGCACACTGGCAGCTGGAAAGGCATGAGAATCACATTAACATGGGTGTGTGTCTGTCGAGGAGCAGACGAGTTCTGTGGTAGATGACAGTTTCCCTTTAAGAAAGGACATGCTCACTGCCTCCTGTTCTGGGAGATAAACCAACTTCAAATCTGTCTTGTCAGGAGAGATGCATCCTGTTATTAAGACTGATTCGGTTATCATTGGAATCATAAAGGAATAATTCACTTCTCTCAGCCTTAGCTTTTCTGAGGCTAAGAGGACATTTGCCTCGTGCTCACAGGCTGGTTTGGATCATATGAGGTCATTCTATATTAGTCCTATTTTGTGTTTTGCCAGATGAGAGTGTTTTGTGATGTAACATCATTGCTATAGAAGAGGCTGTTAGTGGTTGTCTGAGCTACGCAGGCCCCCCAAGAGGAGATCCCTCGCTATGTATGATGATTGAAAAGTGAACTCCTAGCTGAATTCTTGTGTTTCCTAATTTATGGAAGACTAACATTTTCCTTTAACACGTGAGAATGAGCTTGGTACTAACACTCGTATTGTGAGCATATGCTGAGTTTAAATATTTTAAGCTAACATTTGATCATTTTTTTTTTTTGTGCAAAAGTGCTGACCACAAACTCCCTTTTAAGCAGTCAGAACATTTACTGAACACTGAATACTGTGTTTGAAAATCCCAGTTCCCCTGAGTGAGCCTGCATTTCACTGGTTCTTCCTACACTGAGGATGCTGGTGAGAAATGTCCCCTCTCCCTTGTTGTTAAGGGTCCAGGTGTGGGTATGTGAGGTGACTATGGATCCTGATTGTATTGTTTTGTCCTTGAGTGAATTAACTCCCTATTGAAATCCCTCTGCCCTCAGACCCACCCTAGGCCTTAGTAGTTATGATAAGCACTAAATAGAAAAATATTTGAAATGCACTTTAAATAACACCTTGCCCTTTGTGTACATGTTGTATCTGTTAGCTTCTCCTGTGGTGGTGGCTATTACAAAGACGTGTTCATCCTGTTTAAGGACAATGGTAATTCTGGTACTGAAGAGATGTTTATCTAGTTCCCCGTTCTGGAGGCCCAGGAACATGGCACCATGTCCTTAGCTCTGTTGCAGGCCCCTTGACTGTGTCCCATGGTGGATGATGTCATGACGAAACAGAATGATGAAGCTGGAGGGTGGGAGTGGCCAGTCTTTCTCTCTTTATAACAGCCCTCTTTCAGGAAGTAGCTGGTATTTCATAGAGCCCGTAAGTTCCTGCAGAGAGCCATGGCCCAATGACCTATCACCCCTCACTAGGCCCCATCTATTAGGATTTTACCACTTGAACATCATAGCAAGGAAGACCAACACACAAAACCAACACATGCTACTATAGCAAGGGACAAGAAGGCTGGTATGACTGAAGATTTAAATAAACACCTTGTACAGTATGTCGCTGTCTTGGATACTCTATACGAATGCTCTAAAGATATCATGGACTCATTTATCAGGCTGCTGTATGGTCCCATTTGAATCAGCAGCTCTTTGGTCTGGATGTTTACCTCCATCCCTCTGATCTTCTTCCTTCTTCTTCCCATCCTCAGAGCTGGGATTCACAGCCTCCAAGAATTCCGCCTTCATAACATCAGGCAAACTGGTGGTCAGCTCCCTGTCTGATACGTTTCTGAAAGACAGAAACTTAGAAATAGTGCAAGTGCACGGTAGTTAATTCTCTCTTAACTTTGTTATGAAGAGAAGATGGTGTTGATACCAAATGAGTAATAAAAAAAATCAATTAAAATCATTTAGGGAAATTAGACTGCCGACAAGTTTGTAATGGCTTTTCCGGTAGTGAAATGAGATTGACGTGGCTTAACAATTGAGTGGACAGAAATTTGCTGAGTTTATTGAAGTCTATTTCCATTAAGATGGCAGTTGCGGGTGGCAGCTGGAACCAGGGTGTTTAGTTATGGGGCCTGGGAGAGTGAAGGAAAAAGATAATCAGATGAGATGGCTCACGCTTAATTTTAATTAGGTAAATTCTCCTTCATGGTTTATTTGCATAAACCCCATCATGGTTAGTGTGGCAGCTGAGAGGCATTTTATTGTCTAGCTCTCTGGTTTCTTTCTTTAGATTAAAAAAAAAAAAGAAAACCTAAAGAACACAACCCCCCTCCTGGAATTATGCGACAGTTGCACAGAGCTGCACATTCGGCATCAGCCTCCTGCATGAGAGTTTGAAGTCATGTTTTCCATTTGAAAATTTTCTCAGAATCTCTACAAATCTTTTGTGCAAAGACACCAGCACTCAGGCTGGAGAGAAGGCCTGGCAGTTAAGAGCTCTGGCTGCTACTGGAGAGGACCCAACGTGGGTCACAACTCCAGCTGCAGTTTAGGGGAGCTGATACCCTCTTCTGGCCTCCTTGGGTACTGCAAGCATGTGGGGCACATACATAATCTGCTGGCAAAACACCTGTATGCATGAAATGAAAACAAAGCCACTAAGAACCATATAGTATAACTTTCTAGACACACTGTAGGTTGATGTAAGGAACTTCACCATAATTCTTTAGTTGTTGAAATAGCAGTCATGTGCTTCTAATATATTATTTCTGCAGACCGTGAAAGCCTTTTTGTTTCTTTGGGATTCAGGGCATTTTGACAGTGTGCATGTGAATGGGATTTTAATCTAGGGCAGTATGTTCCTGCCCTAGGCAGTGGTACACTTTTAACTAAGCTTTAGCTGGGCTAGGGGCATCCAATTGGATGCTGTTGTGTCCACATTGATAGTATTATCTTCTATTTAATTGTCCACTGTGTATATAATTTTATTTTTGGTCAAAGTAGACAGAACCACAGTTTATAAACTAACATTTTTTAAAAGTATTTATTTTTAATTTTTTTATTGAAGTTTTTTTTTTGTATACTCACCACTGTTAGCCCTCCCTCCCCTCTTCCCCGTCCTCCCCCAGCTTCCCCCGACTCCATCCCCCCATCCATTCCTCAGAGAGGGTAAGGACTACCAGGGCGAGTCAATGCTTTCTGCCATATCCCATTGAGGCAGAACTAAGCCCCTCCTCCCAGTATCAAGGCTGAGCTAGGTGTTCCTCTGTAGGGAATGGGCTCCAGGTAGCCAGCTCATGCACTAGGAATAAATTCTGGTCTCACTGGCTGAGGCCACATAAACTGCCCATGCCCTTCAACTGTCACCCACATTTAGAGGGCCTAGTTGATCCCATGCAGGTTCCCCAGCTGTCAGTCCAGAGTTAGTCAGCTCCCAATAGCTTGGGTCAGCTGTCTCTGTGGGTCTCCCCATCATGATCTTGACCCCTCTGCTCATATAATCCCTCTTCCCTTTCTACAGCTCAACTGGGAGCTTGACCTAGTGCTTAGCTGTGGATCTCTGCATCTGCCTCCAGTTTCTGGATGAAGGTTCTCTAATGACAATTGGGGTGGTCATCAATTTGATTACAGGAGAAGGGTCAGTTTAGGCACCATCTACACTGTTGCTTGGAGTCTTAGCTGGGGTCATCTTTGTGAATTCTTGGGTATTTCCCTCACACCCTAAAAAATAATTTAATTTTATGTGTGTATATGGTGGTTGTGAGTAGCCATGTGGGTGCTGCATCCGAACCTGCCTCCTCTGCAAGAGCAGCCAGTGCTATTAACTCTAGGCCATTCCTCCAGTCCCTAGTTTGTTGATTCTGATGCAGCCTATGAAATGAAGTCTTGGAAATTAGCTAAGCAGAAGAAACACATAAAGACCAGTTCTCACCTTCCACTGTGTGGGTTCCAGGGATCGAACTCAGGTTGGCAGACTTGGCTGCAAGCTCCTTTATTTAACTTGCTGAGCTGTCTCCTTATTGCTCACTGAGGTTGGCTCACATGCCTCTGAGGGCTAGTGAGTCTGAAACTTGAACGGTAGGTGACTTGGCATTTAAGCTCAATAAGGTTTCTGTTGCTGTCTTGGTACAGAGTTCTTCCAAATGGGGAAGCCTCAGGGCCTGGCCTCGCAGCGTGGGAGTGGACATTTGAGCCAATGCCTGTTGGTTAAAGGTGACCGATGTAAATCACACTTTCAGACATACCTCCACAGCTATGTCTTGTGTACTGTAGCTTGGCCTAGCTGACACATGAAGCAAACCTTCACAGCACATGTTTCTGGTACTGTGTGACTGGGTTAAGATGTCACTACTGAAACCCTGCAGATGTGTGTCTGCCTGCCTTCTGCACAGAGTCCAGCCTTATTGCTTTCTGTTGAAGATGTCCTAATTTCCACAGGTTCACAAAGGAGAAATAAAGGTCCAGGGACATGAATCACTAAGGCCACAGGTTTGCCCACTCCAGGATCTTTCTGGTTTCCATTCCTGGTGCTGCTTCTCAAGGGAGACCAGGTCCCAGAATTCACAACCAATTTTGAACAGGCAGAAGTGTATGTGGAACTTTCCTGTAGAGATAATTTCATAATTTTTCCATGTCATGTTCAGTTGATTGCTAGCCATTTGAAAGTTATGAAATTACAGTTTATTAATCTAGAAAATAATGTAGCAACTCCACCACTGGATACATACCTAATGGAAGGAGCCATCCTGTCAAGGGAACATCCACACTTCTGTACACACCACAGCCCATTTGCAATAATCAGCTCCTTTTGCTGAGTTCTCCTTTGCTGATGTTCAGAGTGGCTGGTGTGGCTGGAGAAGGGTGGAGACACTGTCTCCAGAACTGACAGCTACATGCGCCTGCCATCATCCTCTGCCTCTCTCTTGGGATCTGTCCTGTCTTCCAGTGTGGGTGGCAGGTGTGTGTATAGGTGTGTATGAGGAGTATGGGGGTATGATAAACCAGCTTTATTTCTTCTCATAATTCCAAATTGCTCCATTTGATACTTTGGCGACCAGAAGGCCAGGAATCGACTTTGTTATCATCTCTGTTCTGGGTTATCCATACTCAGGGGATTATTACGGAGTGCCTTACCCCTGGGTGAGCTCCTGTGCCCCAGGGAAGAATGCAGGAGAGGAGGTTGGAGGAGCTGGCTTGCTCATACTCAGGAGGGCGTGTGACATTTCCCATGTACTGAGGAAACGTGAACAATTTTCTGTGTGTAATGGGCCTTCTGCTCTGTAAGGGGAGATGTTGGGACGAAGGAGTAAGTGCTAACTTCAGGCTAGATGTTCTGAAACAGACAAGGTGAAGGGCAAAGAGCAATGAGGATTGTAAGGAAGAGACTTTCCAGGGGAATTGTGGCAACAGTCTTGGGGCAGCTGACAACTCTGCCCCAAAGGAAGGAAACATTTCAGCCTACCAGAAGGACTCTCTGGATCTCTGGCAGCCACTCTTGGTGCCTGGCTGAGATGCCCAGCTTTTCTGGGTGGTACATAGGGACTTTGTGTGTTCTGAGAACACAGCCTACGGTGAGCCTGCTGGGTGGCCCCTGGGACTAGTGGGCAGAGGGTGGCTCCCGTGGCCCATGGTCCAGGACATGGATCAGTTGCCCTTGAGGGCTGATGTCTGTGACTTGGATAACACGGGAAGAAAGGAGAAGGAGACCCCCACATCTTGAGATCCTTAGCCATATTTCTCCTTTAGAAGAAGAACTAATCTAGGAGATCTCTATCCTCTGGCCACACCTTTCATTTACTCCATAATCTCTCGTGTACCGGAGAGAGAGCGAGCGCACATGCTTCTGTAATCTAGCCCCTCATGTGTGTGTGGAAATTAGAGCAAATGCGAATTTCTGTTTTCTCAAGAATTTGCTGGAATGAGGGTAGTGCTGTCGTCCTGATTATTGTGGTCGGCTGTGATGCTTGCCTCCTTTAAAATCAGCTGTGCCTACTGCAAAGTAGGTTAGATATTTTTAAAGACAGGAGTGTAGGATACAGAATAGAATTAATTTGATATTAAAAATAACTTTGCCTCAAGTCTCATTCTTACTAACGTATGTGGTCTACAACTATGAGATTTTCCAAATAGCCCGTGGAGTCTTTAGTTCAAGAAGTAGAAAGGAAATTATTACCGGGGAAGTGAAGGCCCAGAGAATCCACCTTGCTTTGAGATCACTGGGGCTTTTCCATTTAAGATACTGTCAGAATTAACTTTGGTTGTCAACTTGATGAAGCTGGGAAGAGGGAACCAGAACTGAGAAATTACCTCCATCAGATTGGCCCGTGGGCAGGTCTATGGGCATTCTCTTGAATGATGATTGATGGAAGAAGACCCGCCCACTGTGGGCGGTACTATGCCTATGGCCCCCGGACTGTCTAAGCAAGGCAGCTGGGTAAACCAGGCGAGCAAACCTTAGTAAGCTGAGCCCTCTGTGGTTTCTGTGAGATGAAATAGACCCTGTCCTCTCCAAGCTGACTTTGGTCATGGTGTTCATCCCAACAACAGAAGCAGACACAGGGGAGATCATCTGGTCTCCTGTAAAATGTAAAGCCCTGAGTGAACATGATCTAATGCTGTGCTCTTCACATGTGCTCCCTGCACCATTCAGTGGCTTAGGTGTGTAGTAACAAGAGCCTGAGCTGTATTTCCTTACTTTCCTGTTCCTAGACCCCTAGGAATAAACTAAGGAATAGGGACATCCCTGTCACCGCCTCCTCCCCTCATAAAGCAGGTCTGTCTTTGTCTCTATTTCATCTTCCTCCTGAGCTTTGGAATGTCCCATGTACCCTTCCCTGTCCTTAATCCAGAGTCCCGTTCCCCCCTCCACCGTGGGTCTGGGAGTCTGGGTTGCTTGTGCATTCCTTATATTAAAACATTTTTTCTTATCTGTCACATGTTAATTTTTAATGTTTTAACAGGCAATCTTCTTGTAGACACTGAAGTTCTTTTTATTATTATTATTATTATTTTTACTGTAGGAGCAAGATAGTTGACAATGTGGCATTTTAAACCACAGAAATGAAAGGGTACAAATAAGGCTCTTTTTAAAAAGGGACTTTTTCTGTTTTACTTTGTGTAAATATATTTCTAGGGCTGAGTTTCCTTGTAAATTGCTAATCGTTTCTATATCTAGACTGACCCAAAGCTGGGGTAAACACAGAAGCATCATTAAAGCATCCTCCAAATGATACAAAACTGAGCATTTTTTAGACATGTAAACGTTTTCTTATTTTATTTATTTCTATCTCATGATGCATTTTTAAATATGGTAACTTAAAAATCATTTTAAAATTTGAATTCTACTTTTTAAAAAGCAAGACAAAAAGACATAAGAAAAAAAGGACATAAGACAAATGAAAAATGTCATATATATATTAACAGCAGCTGAGGGGGACGTGACCTGAGGATTCTTCAAGAGGTAGATTGGAGACTGGTGGTGGTGGCTCAGGCCTTTAATCCCAGCACTCAGAAGGCAGAGGCATGGGGATCTCTGTGAGTTTGAGGCCAGCCTGGTCTACAGTGAGTTCCAAGACAGTCAGGGATACACAGAAACATCCTGGCTTGCCTCCCCCCCCTGCCAAAGGTAGACGGGGAAAGTAAAAAGTAATGAACATATACCATGGAGTACTCGTGACAGCAGCGGAGGGGAAGTGAGCCAAAGGCTCACCCAGAGGCAGATGGGTAGGTAAAGGTGCTATGTGTGCTTTGTGGCGTATTATTAGCTCTAAAGGAGGGCAGAGTGCTGACACACTGTCGTGTGGCTCAGCTTCAAAGCATGCTGGTCAAAGAAAGCTACATATTGTATGGTTCCATTTGTATGACATTCCAAACAAGATAAATTGAAAAGACATCTGATTAGTGTCCCTGGGGGACAGGGAGAATGGGAGGCACTGCTTAATGGATGTGGGCTTCATTTTGTGCTGAGAACTGTTTGCCCTTAGGTGGAGGCGGTGGTTCACCCTGCGGCTACACTAATGTCACTAAATTCTTTCAAATGGTCAATTGTGTGTGGATTTTACCTCAATAAGTAAATCCCAGATTATGTTCAGAAGGACTGGAAAGGTACAAACAGGATTATGGGACCAAGGTCCCAGAGAAGTGTGGTTTGGAGTAGCACTTTCCTCCTTGTGGTGTGTGCCTGCTGAAGCTGAATTGAGCTCCTGGAAGATTCACGAGTATCTGAGGATAAAAATGAAGCTCAAAACCAGTCACAGATCAAGGGTCTTTGTAAACATGAAATGCTTTCATTTGGGTCCTTCCAGGATTATGTTATAATCTAAGAATGTGAGTGAATTGGAAACAAGTCAACTTTTGTATTTGGAATGAAGTGTACAAATCATTCACATGTATGTGTATACACATACATGCACATATATATGCATACACATACATATGTGCACATATATACACACATATCCAAATGCACACATAAATATACATACACATAGGTACACCTATATATACATATGTAAACACACATACATACACTTATACACACATATACATATATAATACATATGTAGTAGAATAATCTTTTTGTACACTGTGAAAATATGTCACTATGATTGGTTCAATAAAAAGATGAATGGCCAATAGCTAGGCAGGATTTCCTGGCAGAGCGGACTCTGGGAAGAAGAGAAAGGGATGTCTGGAATGCAAAGCAAAGAGCATGGGCATATAAAGTAAAGATAATTGAGCCACGTAAAAGAACGGAGGTATGCATTAATTTAAGTTTAAGAGGTAGTTAGAAACAAGCTTACGCTCTTGGCTGAGCTTTCAAAATTACTAACAAGTCTCTATGTCTTTATTGGGGAGCTGTCTGTCTGTCATTGGGCACCATTTGTAGACAAATTTTTCTTTGGGCCATCAGCTCACAAGAAACTTATTAACTATGAAAGCTTGACCCTAGCTTAGGCTTATCTTTAACTAGTTCTTATAACTTAAATGAACCCACCTCTATTCATCTATGTGTTGTCACGTGGCTCGTGGCTTTTACCTCTCCTCCTGCATATCTGTTCCCTCTACATAGCGGGGGATTCCAACTTTCTTTTTCCCAGAGTTCTCTCTGTGCAGAAGACCTGCCTATAACCCCTGCCTAGCTATTGGCTGTTTATCTTTCTATTAAACCAAATCACAGTGACACTTCTCCACACAGTGTAAAGAAATATTCCACAACACACAAATGCACATGCCCACATACAAACACATTTACACATATACATGCATACATACCTA
Source organism: Phyllotis vaccarum (assembly GCA_033318265.1). Classification (NCBI taxonomy): domain Eukaryota; kingdom Metazoa; phylum Chordata; class Mammalia; order Rodentia; family Cricetidae; genus Phyllotis; species Phyllotis vaccarum. The sequence continues at coordinate 139,057,915 of JARWLC010000009.1, read as the reverse complement.
CAAACTTGCATGAACACACACAGAGCTGGAGAGGGGAGGGAAAGGGGAGGGGAACCACACAGGAGCAGGCAGTTTACAGTCTGTAGTATTTCCCAAGCTGCACATGAAGCACTTCCCGCCTCTGTTGCTCGAGTCTCCACACCACGTCCCAGTCTTGTATGTAATGAAATTTACTTCTGCGTTATTAGTTCTGCTTCTGCTGTTCATTCTTCCCTGGTGCAGAGAAGCAATGTAACATTGTTTATTTATGCCACAAAAATTTATTACCTATCTCTCTGACAGGGAGATTAAAACTCGTGATTACTCGGTCTCTCTTGTCTGAATATTAGAGCCTGAGATTTGTCCTGGCAACTGTCCCATCAGGCTCTGTAACAGCTTGTCAGTGAGGCCAGCTTAGTACACCACTGTTCACTAGCAATAACATGTCATTAAAGATTGTGTTCTTGCCTTTTTCGTGTTGTGAGAGATGGCTTTCATCTTGATGGCAGTCTGTCCATCCTGTGCACTGTCCTGATGGCAGTCTGTCCGTCCCACTGTGCACTGTCCTGATGGCAGTCTGTCCATCCCACTGTGCACTGTCCTGATGGCCGCCTGTCCATCCCACTGTGCACTGTCCTGATGGCAGTCTGTCATCCCATAGTGCACTGAGAACCCACCTACAAATGTGTTTAAAGGGTGTACATGGCTATACTGTAACTCCTGAAGACTCGTGCTGATATAGTTTTATGCTCATCTATAGGTGTCTACTGTAGGACCTTCTCTTGTTTAAGGCTTCTATCGCTGTGAAAAGACATCATGACCATGGCAGCTCTTCTAAGGAAAACATTCTTTTAGTGTGTTTAATTCTTTATTATATTTTGTATCAGCATGTTAAACAGGTAGTATTTCCTCAAGTACTGATTTAGAAATGTTAAGAAGCACCAGTAAGATTTACAGAGTAATAACATTCAGTAACCTGTTGAAATGCAATTTTAATCCTTTTTATGACCTAAGTAGAATAATAATTTAATGGATTAAGATAAATATAAACAAAGCCTGCATATCTTTAACTACAAAAAAAATGGCTTGCACAGTTACATACGGGCTTAATCAGCTATACATTTTCACAATGAAAGTACTTACATTTATGTCATCAGAACCATCCAAAATACCTGTGCTGACCTCAGGTTTATTAACTTTGTAAAAAAATTCAGATATAGCCAGATAAAGGCAGGTAACGAAAGGCTCAAATTACAAAGCTAAAATCGAAGATCTCTTTCATTACATGCCTAGCTATCATGATATTACTGTAGACAAGTTATAATGTATGGTTTCCAGATAAAATATCAAAATTTCAGAAATTACAAATTGTGTCAAGATCCATTGTTGGCTTCGCCAAAAGCTTTTATATTCTGTTTCAACTCTTCGTTCATATAAGTAAGTCTTTAACTCTAGCAAACTTTCTTGGCTCCTTTTTAATCAGGAAGACAGTATCTCTAACTTGAACTTGACCCTGTCTTCAATTGACATTGTCTTGTGAGTTATTTCAGTAATGAATTTGATGACAAGATCTTCCAGAATATCCACTGACTCAGTGTAAGGATTCTGGTCATCCTCAAACCCATCCATCATAATTACATTTTTCTCCTCAAAGATGGGTGGGGTCTTCCTCCCCATCAGCCATCCTTGCTGCCCACCAGCCATTGATAAGGAAAACATAAGTCCTCATTCCTTCCCAAATATATCATTTCATAATCTAGATGAAGGCATCAATTTGCATTTGATATGTCTAAGTAAATGATACCAGAACTTCTGGTTAAGGGCAGGCTGGAGTGACACGTATTCAGTGCATTCATAGAGCCCGTAGGGAAGGCTACCTACCAGTGGTGAGTGTAGATGAACATTGAAAAGAAAGTCCCAGGATATGTTCCTGTCTTTCCTTTTCTAGAGCAGAAAATGTTCTTCTGATTTTAAGGGCTGTTAGTAACCCTCATGTGCTTTACTGAATGAGGCTGCATAGTACCAGATTGTCTGCACACAAAGATAATGATGTATTTTTTTTTTCTTTCCAATAGACAACCCTCCAGAAACCCCAAGGTAGCATTAAAGGCCAAGTCTGTATCTTTCCAAACCCTTCTTTTTCTTGGATTAGTCTAAATGGAATCATCAAATTCATTCTATAGCTTTACTCTTCTGGTTTTGAGGATGATGCTTACACTCCTACACGTTTTTAAAAAAGAACTAACCTCATTTCTTTGGTTTTTTTTTTCTCTTCTTCCCAGGTCACCAATGAGATCACTTGATCCCGCCTACATTTCCCTCCTACTCAGACAATCATACACAGACACACAACACGACCATGAAGCACTACGGTTAATTTACTAGTTATTCAATTGTATTTTATTTTTTAATTAAATTTTTAAAGAGTTCTGTATTTATATTGTTTACATCCCCAACTCCACCCATGTCCCCTCAAACATGACCTCTTTTCTAATTACACACACACACACACACACACACACACACACACACACACACACACACACACCCCTTACTGAGCCTATTTAGTGTTGCACATCTTTAGAGCTGTATAACCCTATCTCAGCAGCCACCAATTGCTGGAATCTCTTCATCTAAGGTGAAATTTTGATTTTCCCAACTGTACTGATGTGTTGATAGATGACATCATTGTGTGGGTCTTCTCTAGGCCACCATATTGTTGAGATTTAATGAGAACAGCTAGGTCATATCTAGAAGTTACCCAGAAGGTGTCCTGGTCCTCTGGCTCTCACAATCTTTATTCCTCCTTCTTCCATGATATTTCCTGAGCCTTAGGAGAGGGTTGCCCTGTAGATGTATCAATTGGTCTTAGGTATTCTACAGTCTGCATTTTGATTAGTTGTGAATTTTGGTAATAGTCTCCTGCAAAAAGAAATATCTTTGATAAGTGGCAAGAGCCCCACTTACCCATGGGTATAAGGATAAATATTTAGAATGCAGATAGAAATTACAATTGTTTAGTAAGGAGCAGAAGTGGGTTTTCCAGCCACAGGCAGTTGGCTGGGTTTTTAGTTCCAGGCCTTAAGTCCAGTTAGGCATTTGTTGGTTACTCCCAAGATGTACGTGCCACAATTGCACCCTTAGGAAGATCTTGCTATGGCAATCATTCTTATGGTTTATTGGTTTTATAGCTGGACAGGACTACTGATTGCTTTTATCCCTTGGCAGTTTGTTTATGATTTTTTTAAACATGTTTTTCTGAATCTTAATTTTCTATTAAAACAGAATTCACAGAAATATACCAATTTAACCACTATAACTCTAATACAGTCTTTAGTAGCAGCATAGTATTCTATGGTATAAACCATGCAATATTAAAATAAAACAAATTAATAAAAATTCAGCTGTTACCCTGCTGACAGATGTTCATTTTGTTGCTGTCTTGCCAGGAGGATTGAACAAATTTGTATGTTTTTTTCTAATAATTTTATTGTAAAGAAAGCCTTAGCATATTTGAAATCTTATAAAGTATAATTTCAGCTGTGGATGTCACTGGATTGTTTCTAAGATTTTTATTACACTGTCCTTAGCAATTTGTGAGCAGGTTCATTTCCTGGTGACTTTTAGTGACTTTTGCTAGTCTGTACTGAAAAAGCTGGTTTTGACCAGCTTTTCATACACCATAGCCTTTGTATGTGAGCTTTTATTGAAATTACATACTTAGATATTTTTGTATCTTTTTCTACTGGGTGGTTTTATTTGCCAATTTCTAAGAATGCTGTATATATTATTACGTGTAGCAGAATTCAACACACATATGTGTGAGAACACTATAATGAAACTCATTCTTTTAAAAAAATCTTTACTTTAAAAATCAATAAAAAGACAAAGTTTTATAATAAAATATTTCTCTAAATTGTTTTTATAAACCAGATTTGGCTCTTTACAGAGAACTGATAAATTTTTATGTAGCCAAATGTACATCTTTTGATTTTTACTTCTGTTCTGGAGTGAAATCTCCATCTGTTCCTAGGTTGAAGAGACACCCTCTTTAGGTTTTCCTTTTTAGAGCCTACTGCTTTGTTTGACATCTGGCTTTTACTTTGTATCATTTGATTTATGTGTGATATATAAAATTGTTCCAAATAGACAATGGGAAGAAGCTAGAGCTGGATCAGTGGTTAAGAGCACTGGTTGCTTTTGGAGAGGACACAGCTTCAGTTCACAGCATCTCATAACCGTCCGTGATTCCAGGTCCAGGGACTCTGATGCCCTCTTCTGGCCTCCACAGGTACTGCACACATGTGGTACACTTTACATTAAATAGATAAATTCTTTAAAAACAAAACTTAAATTCAAAGTGTTGGAGAGGGATTTGATATTTTCCATATTAAACAATAAGCCACCCTCACACCAAAGAGCACTGGAAAATAATCAATAAGATAGACATATGCAGTGGGCCCTTTGAATCCGCGAGATCTGTATTCATAGACTCAGTCATTGCTGGATTGAAAACAGTCACATGTATAGTGTAGATGTACAGATGTTTTATTTATGCATTACATGGTGCAGTATAAGAACTAATTACATGGTTTTTGCATTGTGCTAAGCATTCTCAGTGACAGAGGGACACTGTAATAGCTCAAGAGAATGCACACTGTGATGTGTGAGGGATTTGGGAATCCACAGACAGGGGTGTCTATGAACCAGTCTCCCACAAGACAGAAGAGAGACTCTAGACTTAGATTCAATATAGATAAACTGATAATATGTGATAAGCTAACATTTAAATTCTATTGATAAAAGAGCAAAAAAAAAAAAATCAGGTTCTGAAAACTCCAGGGAGGGGTTATTCTCTGTGGACTTCTCACTTTCACCAGCCACAGATGGAGATGCTTGCCACCTAATGGCGAGTTCCTGGGAGTATGCACAATCTTTGTTCAGGAAAGTCGCATCTTGGATGTGTCTGAGGAGGTGTGTATGTCAGGGACTGTGACAGTGGAAATCACATCAGGTCCCAGCATCACACTGTGCATGCTGACAAGTCGGAGTCAAACACCGAATATGGACGATTTTTAATCTGAAATCACTGCAGGTGTTATAGGCAGCGGAGACTTTTGTCCTCTGGGAATAGAGAAAGAAGTGACTTTCTGTGAGTTTTATGTACTCAAAACATTGCCAGTACTCTGCACATGGGCACATATTCGTTCTTTGGGAATTTTGTATAATGTGTTTCAAGCATATCTGCCCCTCCCAAGTCCCCACAGACCTATTCCCTCCCTTCGCACTTGACTTGTATCCTTTTCAACTTTGAACCTATTAAGTCCCATTTACGCTGCCCAGTGTTCCTGGATGTGTGGTCTAGTGGCACACAGTCATGAATGACTTACCAGGGGATACACTCTTCCCCCTCTCAGAAGCTAAAAGTTTCCAGTGGTTCCATGGCTAAGGGTGGATTGTCCTGCCCACCTCCCTGTCCTTGCTGAGAATCAGTGTGCCTTTGGCTCTTTCAGGGCCTGTACTTGTTGTCACAATGCCTGGGGGTTCGCAGGTACGCCTTCCCTGATGTGCCCAGAAGATACCATTTCCTTGTAGCACCACCTACTACCTCTGCCCACTCTTCTGCAATGATCCTCGAGCCTTGGGAGAAGTTATGATGGAGATGTCCTATTTAGGGCAGAGCATTCTGCAGGCTCCTATTCTCTGCACCTTGGCCAGTTCTGGGTCTCTGCAGTCATCACCATCTACCGCAAGTGGAAGCTTCTCTGAGGAGGGTAGAGAGACACACTAATGTATAGTATATACATTATACTTATATAATGTATACATTATACTTATATAATGTATAAGTCATTAAGAGTTGGTCTCGTATTATATCTACTTAGAAGGATAATAATGGTAACATTCCCTGGGATTAAGTCTCACTCTACAAGGTGAAACCCACATCTGGCATTACTACTGGGCCTGTGAACAGGCAGAATTTTCTAACTGGATGAAGCTGGGCTATATTAGGAAGGGTTATAAAAGGATTCTTTTGCTGATTTATATGATCACACTTGACCCATGTCAAGGTGTGGTCAGCACAGAGTTCTGAGTAGGAAGGGGCTATGGTGGGAATAGTGTTGAAGTGCAGCTGAAGCATGGGGGAAGATGCACTTCTAAGAACGTGAGTACAGTATGACCGCACATGCACAATAGTCTGGTGAGACAGGGTTGCCAGGAGTTTGCTAGTGACCAGGATTGCAGTAGGGATCAGAGGTGGGCTTTTGGATGAGTCTGTTTCTGTGAGTTCTTCACAAGGGGGCTTGGCCTGTGCTGTATTAATGGTTCATAGAACAGCATATTTGCTGAGCTGGATCAAGTACCCAAGTCAATTGACACATCATATGCAAAACCACAGAAGTCAGTTGCTTGGCACTGGTTTTATATGTCAGAAACTGACGTTCCAGAGAGCAACACCTCCAGTGTTGTACTTATCGGCAAAGCTGTCACTCATGTTCTGGTCTGTGTGGGTTCAAAGAGGATACCCTTCCTACCCTAAGTACATCCCCTAATTGCCTATTAGGTTCATGTGACTGGTGTCTGCTTACCTGCTTGCTTTAATGCCAGCTTGACATTAAATAAACTTTATGTTTTCCCACAAAGTGGCCTGCACTGTGTGTAATTCACCTCAGGCATAATTGAAGTGACTTTAAAAAATGAAAAATAAAGTCCACCTAGAGGCGGATTCATAAGCATCCAGTGATGGCCTTTGTGTAGCCGTAGCTTGGTGTTGTGAAAAAGCTTTTTTATCTCATTGCCTGTTTATGCCACCACAGCCAGAGCCGCCAGATGGGAATGTGGTGGCCCACTTAGAGCCTTTTTAATTGCTTGCTATAAATAGCTTAATGATGTTCCATAAAAAGACCCCACTATCACCAAGCAGCGCTGTGTGACCCACATATGTGATATTTTCCTGGGTGTCATGTCTGGGAAAATTGATGGCCACATATGAGAGGTTCTCACTGCTAAAATGAAAGCCTTATTTTTAAAGTCAAATACTTCTCCTCACTTTAGGTCTCATAGGCTGCTTTCCTCAGCATTCCTATATGCTTGGAAGAACTCCAGCTCACACTTGTCCTGACCTCAGGGAGAAGTGTTGCCTGGGCCAGTACCAAGGTCTCACGGAACCACTGCAGGCCTCGGTGGCATGTTCCCCTCTTCTCACTGTTGCCAGAACCTGGCCGCCTTGCTCTGCTCTAGACACTGATGAGTTTTCTCATTCAGTCACTGGGTTTGCTCTGCAAGCTTCTTACCAGCCTTCAGCATTCCTCAACAGGAAGGCAGCCATTTTCCCTTTTTTTGGTCATTGTCATACAGTGTGAGCCCATCTACCTCATTGTGCCCCATTGGCCAGGGCTCCTACTCGGTGCCTCTCCTCCTGCAATAATAATCCAAGGTTCAGACTTGCTCGCAGCCTCGCTACCACTTGGCCCCAAATAATCACATAAAGGTTTATATTAATTTCATGCTGGTTGACCTATGACTCAGCTAGCTCTTGCTCTTAAACTAACCCATGATTCTTATCCTGTTCAGCTATGCAGCTCAGTACCTTTTCTCAGAGCAGCATGGTTATCCTCTGCATCTGCTGGTGTCTCTTTGTGCTGGTGTTTCTCCAGGTGTCTCTGCCCTGCTCTTCCTGTTCCCAGAGTTTTCTTAGTCGGGTAGCCCCACCCACACTTCCTTTCTGCCTTCTGGCCAATCAGTGTTTTATTAAACCAGTAGAAGGGGCAAATACTTACAGTGTACCAGAACATATTCCCACAGCATCCACCTCCACTTCGGGTTGTTTTCCTTCATTTCCTTAAATCTGACAGGTTCCCACCAAAGTCTTTTTTCAAAGAGAATGCAAGCCAGGAAGGGAGAGCAGTCTGCCTTTAATATCTGCCACTCATTGGTCACTAGGGTTGGCTGGGCAGGTGTCCCTTCTTACCTTGCTGCTCTGCTTGCTTACCCCTTAAAGCTACATTGTTGCTTCAGAAAGACTACCTTCTCTTCTCAGCAGTGGAGGACTGATGATTGGTTGGTCTGCTAAAACCTCCAAAGACGCCTCCAGGGAGCCACAGGATTGCAGACTTGAAAGGCAGGGGATTGTATTGTAAGGGGGGTGCTGGAATAAGGACTATATAGGAGGGTGTAACTGGAGAGAAAGCCCCAACAAGCTCTTGGGAGATTAAATGGGGAGAGGGAATGAGCAAGGAATTATGGGGAGCATGGGAGGCATAGCTGAGATGGTGGGAAGAATGTGTGATGGGAACAGAGGGAATACATTTTCTTAGAGAGTGATGGCTTTCACGGTCTGGGGCTTTGCATCTGTCTTGCACGTTCTGTGCTGAAGGAGGGACTCCATTGCAGAGGTGCTGAATGGCTTCTGGGTCGACTCAGTACCTTGAAGCATGGGTGCTAATGACTTAGGTGGACAACCCAGCATTCTTTCCCTCTATGAAGAGGTGTCTTTCTTTCTCCAGACAGTTACTGCGAGTGACAATCACTGTTCAGCAGATATCCTTGTTTCTTTTATACAGTGATTTTTCTCTACAAAGCTTCTCCTAACCCAGTAGAAGGCATGTCCCTCATTCTGGTAGATGAAGGACATAGTAACTCGAAGCCACAGAATTTCAATTGAGTTGATACTCTTTCATGGAGCCCATGTCTTTTCTTCCAGAGATAAAGATATGGATGGATCCTGCAAAAATTACATGAAGAACCAATCCTGACTGCTATGGAATGAGAAGATGCATTTTCTATGTTTTGGGGTATGCCCGAGCTAGAAGACACAAAGTGTACCCCAAGGGTCTGAGGAGGCTTCAGCCAGGTATTAGTATAGCCTACTCATAAAAACTAGGACATAGTTCATCATGTCTGATGACACTAGGGACAGGGACCATTGTGCTGCTTTTCTCTAATGATAATAAAGTAAGGGAATATTGCACAGGGCTGGTTAGATGAATCTATATTTTATCCATTGCTCCTGCTTAATTTGCACAGTGGTTTAGAGTCCCCAGTTTTAGCTTATCTGTGCCCTCAGGTGCTCCTCTGCTAAGGGTCCATCCAGCTAGATGACTCCTCAGCAGTTTGCAGTTGGTGTTAGGCACTTGCTTCTCATGAGGACATCACAGGCTAGATCTACCTCCACTACGGTAAAATAAGTCTGTAAATACTGTAGGCTTCTTGGTGGCCTTTTAGGTACAATTTCAACTAATTAGACAGTGAGGGGGAGACTGTCACAAGATGGATATTAGAGTATCCTAAAGATACTCCAGAAACTTAGTCAATGAAGCGAGGGGTGTGTGCGTGTGTGTGTGTGTGTGTGTGTGTGTGTGTGTGTGTGTGTGTGTGTGTGTGTTATTCTTCCTTAGTGTAAATATATCTCCCAAGGATTTGAATGTCTGGTTCTTCAGCCCACACAATGCTGAAGTAGCAGTTAAAAGGTGTGGGGATTCTCTGGAGGTGCCACATTGGCAAGAGTGAGACAGGGATGGGACCAGCCATCTTGGGTACTTCTGAAACCAAGTTAATGTGATAGGCGACTGAATCTTCTGGGAGTATGGTCAGCACAATTTCCTCTGCTCTCACTAAACAAACAAACAAAGCCCCCTCGTGCTGTAGTCATTAAAAATACCCAATCAACCAGTCAACCAACCAACCAAACACACAAAGATCTCAATGGAGAGATCAAGCCAGCCAGTCTAGCTGGATCTGCAGGCTCCAGGTTCTGTAAGAGACAGTACCTTAAAATACGAGTAGAGGATTGAAGCAGGCACTTTGTGTGACCTCTGGCCTCCACATGCATGCACACAAACACCCCCCCACACACACACACATGCACACACACACACACAAGACACACAAATGGGTAAATGGTTTAACTCAGTGGCCGATGGACACGCAGCACAGGACGAGACAGTGGTGGTGGGGATGTGTAAGAACTGGAACCTGTGCAGCTGCTGGAGATGGAAGATGCTGCAGCCATTTTGGAAAGCTGCTTGTCAGTTTTCAAAGCGTTAAGATTAAGGTTGCACGTGAGTGGGCACTTCCGCTTCTGGTTCCTCTTCACCCTGTCATTTCCCAGGAACCCAGACAGACTGTAAGAGAGCCAGCTCTTCTCTTTCCTCCCCCTCCAACCCTCTTTTCTCTCTCCTTGCTGCCTCTTACATGTAAACGTTTTAACTCAAAGCTCAGCCCTCTAACAAAAACAGCGTCTGCAGATACATTAGCAATATACAAGCTTGTATAGTGAAAGATAAAATACCCCTTTGGTGTCAGATGCCCTGGACCTTTCTTTCCCGTATCAGTAACTGTGAAGTTCTCATGGTGCTGCTGGCACGGCGCTGTCCTCCACACTCAGTGTTTCTCTGTCTTCCTTGTTTTGCAGCTTGTATGGCTTCAGTTCTTGAGGATCACCTCTAGGAGAGGCATGTGGTCCTGACTGCAGGCCCCATCCTGCTGGCTTAGCATCCTAAGATCTTACCTTGACTGCAGCCACAGCCGCTAAGCCTGGCATACCCCATGTGAAGCAAGGCCTGTGACTGCAGTTTTGATGTAGACTTACAGTTGCTGCCCACTTTTATTTCTGTTGCCACGATAGATGTCATGAGCAAAAGCAGCTGGGGAAGAGAGGAGGTAGGCTTGGTTTACGGGTTGTGATCCATCATCAAGAGAAGCCATGCAGGATACAGGCACAGGCTTGAAACAGTAGGTTCGTAGAAACGTGCTGACTGCCTTATTTCTCATGGCTCGATGGCGCTACCTTTCTTATACAGCCCAGACTCGATAGGTTGGGCCTTTCCACATCAATCATTAAACAAGAATGTGACCCAGATACATACCCACATGTCTATTTGATGGAGGCAATTCTTTGGTCGACATTCCCTCTTCCCAGGTGACTTGAGTTTGTGTCACGTTCACAAAAATGAACCAGCACAGTTGGCAGGGACTGAACAAGCCTATTGGGATTTTTTTTACATTGCTTGGAATCTCAGACAAACTTAGTCTCTGAGTTATCATCACTTATAGTAAACATTATTAGTGTGCCTATAACATTTAGGTCTTTGCTTAGAAGAACCCAGATTTTCTAGGCCCTATACCTGGTGGCCACTGCTAGCCTTTCTTGGGTGTGCACTTCTGAGCAGATCATTACAACCCTGGGATCAACCTTACTTCATCTTGGCAGAGGCCCACATTCGCATCTGTCTGATAATCCTATATGTTCTTCTTGCTTTAATGTAGTTCTCATTTTGGAAACACAGTTTGTATGTCATTGTTCCCTCCAGTTGATGAGCAGCCTGGGAATCATTGTCACCTTGTGTCATGTGTATAACACGTTCTATTTTAGAAACACAATGGGAAGTGCCTTTTGTTGTAGCCTGCATTCCCACGAGGCTCAGAAGGCTTGGTTCTGATTACTCACTTGAACTGTACTGGGATCTTCTGAGTTACTTTCTATGTCTCATAATTTACGGGGTTCTTTTTAATAAAGTTAATCTTACATAATATTTCTATGCACAGGAAAATGGAGGCATGGCTCTTCAGCAACTTCTTCAGAGTCATGACCTAAGTGGGCCTAGGACCTGGACTCTCATGACTTTGCAGTGGGCTTTATGGTTTCTCTTTCTGTCACCTTCTTTTATGTGTAGTGGATGCTCCCTGTGTGAGCATGGTCCCCAAGGACCCACCTGTAGCTCTTTCTGCACCATGGTCTACTGTTCAGAGAGGGGGATCTAAGGGCTCACTGTATTAGACATGTATCTCCAGAGAAACAGGGCCAATAGAACCTTTATTAGTGGCTGTATATTTCTGTTCAGCACCTGGGCCAAGCACCTGGCAAGCCTGAAATCATTAGAGCAGGCTCGGGACCCACGGGAGACTTAACGCTGTGCTCAAGTGTGACAGGGAGCTGGAGGCGGCGCGTCTGCTTCCTCTAGGGACTCACGTCTTTTTCTCTTGAGGACCTCAACTAATTGGATACAGCTCCCACACATGATGAGATGCACTCTACTTTACTCAGGCTTATTAATTTAAATGTTGACTTGTGTAGCAATACCTGGATTTGGCTACGCTGGCCATGCAGCCTTACCATGCAGACATGTAGCATATATGCTCAGTTTTGCTAACTCTAGTCATTGTTCAAAGAAGGGATCTTTACAAAACAATTCTTTCTTTTTAAAAGTACCAAGGAAACTTATTTATTGTGGATTTTTAAAAGTTTTTTTTAAAAAAAATTTTATTTAATGTGTATGATTATTTTGCCTGCATGCATGTGTATGTGCATCATGCCTGATACCTGTGGAGGCCAGGAGAGGGCATCAGATCCCTTGGAACAGGAGTTACAGATGGTTCTGAGCCATCGTGTAGGTGCTGGGAACAGAACCAGGCTCCTCTGCAGGATCAACAAGTGCTCTTAACCACTGAGCCATCTCTCCACTGCCTACAGGGAGACTTCTAATGTCTAATAAAAAGGCATGTTCATATACTTCTGTGATACTTCTTACATTTGTTAATGAAATAATAGTGAAATAGCATGATAATGAAATCTAGTTTCCTATCATTGTAACACACGACCTGACCTCCTCTTTAATAAGGAACAAATGAAGCTTCTCAATCCTCAGGAAACTGAGTAGCCCTTCAGAGGCATGCTGCTTACTCAGAAGTTCTTTGACTCGGAAATGCCCAGGTTTTAATCCTTTAGGTAATTCTGCAGCAGGGCTTTGCGTAATACTTAGTTTCAGAGCCCATCATATTCCCTGGTAAAATCCTTCAACTCTGCAGCTGTTCAATGCCTAGCATCACAAGCCTGGGCCTGTGACTCATGGAAATAACCACCATCCCAGAATAGTTCACAAGTTTTCCAATTACGTCATGTTTTTGTCATAGGAGGGATAGTCTTCCTGGGAAGAATTTTATAGAATCTGAATTGATTAAGAATAGGAGTAAATTACCTTTGGCCCAAATATGCCCTATGTGAGACTGCCCTGAGTGCTGGTATCATGCAAGCTGAGCAACATCAGCTCTTACATGAGTCCTATACTTCATTAACTGGGACGCAGAAGCACCCCCAGGCATGCCAGGTTCTCTAGTTGACCACACAACAGTAATGTAGATTACTTTAGTTATATTTGCCTAATCCAGTCATAGGCAAGAATTAATGTTGGAGACAATGGTGGGAGCATGGCTGCTCACCATGGGAGCATGAAACACAAAGTTTAACTCCCCCAGGTAGCCCACCAAGCATGAGTGCTGTGCTAGCATCCTGTGTACAGCCTTCTCCTGTTCAAAATGTGAAGCTATAAAGTAACAGTATAATGGACCTGGAGAGATGGTCCAGTGGTTAGAGCACTGGATGCTTTTTACAGAGGACTTGGGTTCAGCTCCCAGCACCCACATGGTGGCTCACAACCATCTGCAAACTCCAGTTCCAGGGGATCTGATACCCTCTTCTGACTTCTGTGGTGCACATACATACAGGCAAAATATCCATTTAAATAAGTCTAGAGTCACAGTGCAATGGTGAATAATTGGGCTTACTAGATACGTTCCACCCAACCTTTACCCCGCAGTCTTGCTGATAAAAAGACTAAGAGCAGTTCTGTTCCCCCCCCACCCCCCCGATTTACCTCAGTAGATGAATTGTCACTGTCTGTAATTGCCATTGCCCTCATCATCATTTTGCAAAAGCCTCGACTGTGGTTTTGAACAAAAGCACTGTTCTACGTGTCAGCTTCCAGGCATTAGGAATTGGGAAGAGTGGTCAGAACCCACTGGGATGCCTCCCTGATTTGTGGCTGGAGCGGTGGCTTTGCAGTTAATTATACTTATGGCTCTTCTGGAGGACCCAAGCTTAGTTCCCGGTTCCCAAGTCAGGGGGTTCAGAGCTGCCTTCAACTCCAGCCCCGGGGACCTGACACCCTCTTCTGTTCTCCACAGGCACCTGTACACACATGGTCACTCGCAGACACATGTCATTCTCCTCGATTGTCACACACATGCTCCTGGCACCTACTGACGTCATCACAGGCCAAACAGTAGTTGAGCACATGTTCCAGTACCCTGAGTCTGTGTATTACCCTGGTCTGTGGGCTAGTTTTTCAAGCATTTTGTTTCCCATATGCCAGTCCACCCCACCCCACACCAGTAACCCTCCCCCACTCCCACCCCTCCCCCACCACTCCATCCCACCACACCCCACCACCCCACCTCACCCTACCCCACCCCACAGCAATCATTCTTTTTAAAGAACCATTGTAAGTCAGGTCTTTCTCCATGAACTAGCACCTGGAAATTAATTTTGATGTGTATATGTTCTCATGGTTTGAGTGAACCAAAATATATTTTATACTGCAAGGCTGGGGAAAGTGCTAAGGGTGGCCCCCATAGCATGCGCTTATACATTTAAACATTAGAAACCTAAAATAAAAAAATAAAATTTATAAACCCAGTGCTTTGTATGTTCTCCCTTACTCTGACAACTATGTTGTTGCAAACAGAAAAATGTGGGATCTGTATGAAATAGTGGCTTACTTGCTTCCTTTGAGATAGGCTCTCACTCTGCAGCCCAGGCTGCGCTCAAACTTGAAATCCTGCTGCCTAAGCCTCCCAAGTGCTGAGATTTTCGGTGTGCACCACACACACCTGGTTGTAAATTTACACAGCCTAAGTTCATAAAGAACAAGGACGGAATTATTACTTTCTACTCTTAAATTCAGAACAACAAACCAGTTGATTTAAGTAAAGAATTTTTAAAACCTTAGGATTTTATCTTACTGGTTCAGAACTTGGAGTGTATGAAGAAAATTTTATTGCCCATTTTTAGTGCTTTTGACAGTAAGGCCATCTTCATGGAATAAGTTCCTTCATGTTTATTCCCAAATATTTCTGTCCCAGTCTATTTGTGTGCATATTTTTATATATTATATTCATGTGTGTGCATATACTCATGTGTGTCCATACATATGGACATACATACATACATACATATGGACACACATGAGTATAATATAATAATCTCACACATATTTATATATTCATCTGTGTACATATTCACATATATTCATGTGATATATTGTAAATATGTATATACACACATATAATATGCTCATGTATATACTTTTATATTTTATACTGGCGTGTATATATACATATATTTTACAATATAATATATTCATGTGTATTTTCATGTACTATTTATGTGTGTCTATACATGTATATACACATATTATTTTATATCAATATATCATTTATGTTTATTATATATTCTTGTGTATATCCACATATATATGGCAAAAGAACGTTTAAGGAGGATTTACAAGTATTTATGGAAAGAACATGTTTTATAGTTTTGTTTATTTCTAATCTAAAAGTGGAAAACTGCACGAAGCAGCTTAATTTTCCATTTTTTAAATTAATTAGAATCCTATGTTCAACATTATCATGTTTAATATGAGAGCTAAGCAAAAAAACCTTTAGGAAAAACATTCTAATTACTTCTTTTATGTAAAATACATAGATATCATTTTGACCTATTGGTGAATTCTGTCTGACTAATTTTCTCCACCGCCCCGTTAACTTTCAGATTTCACATTTAAATGGCATCTGGAGAGATGGCTTGGCTGTTGATGTTTTGATTATGAGTCTTAGCTTTTAAAGGCTGAATTACTTCTCCAGCCTGTGGCTTAGCTATGCGCTTTCAGTTCCTACAACCACCTCAGGCAGCTAACATCTGTAATTCCAGGTCTAGCGGATTCATCCCCTCTTCTGACCTCTGCACTCAAGTGCACAGCCAAATGTAGTCTAAATATAAAAAAGATAAAAATATAGAAATTAAATGGACTGCTTTTTTGAAGTTTTTTCATTTTAACATTTTTTAAAACTTTTCATAATTTTTATTTACCAAATAATCTTAACTTGTTCCACTTTTGAAACATATAATGGATTAAAAATAATTGTGTCCAAAGTACATAAAATACATGGTTTCATTAAAAGTATAAATATAAATATTTATATTATTTTTATAGGCAGACATGAGACTAAAATTGCTAAGATTAAATTTTAGAATAAAATTATTATTATTATTATTTTGGAAAAAAACAAACTGCAAAAAACCACCTTTTGTCCAGTGTGCCAACACCTGTCTGTGGTCAGACTCTGGATACAGTGCTGTGTGGTGAGCACCAGTGCACACTTGGTTCTGAGGTTGCCTCCCAAGGGGGACTTACAATCAGGGATGGAGAGGAGAGTCCAGAATGGGGGGGGGGTGTCTTCGTGGCGCCATTGTAGGTCATCTTAAAATTCCATAGGGCATCTCAGCTGCCCAGCCTGCATCTCATGGTCAAATGCCTCAAACGGGATGCTGCCCCAGGAACCAGACGCCCCTTCCTGAAGCAAGAACTGTCTGCAAAATCACAAGTCTCCATTATCCTTCCAGTGTGGAGTGAAACTGAGTGGTGTGTGTGTGTGTATCCTGGTGGACAACATGTGTGCATGAGGTGGGGGTCTTGATTCCTTGGACAGCATCCACTACACAGAGCAGGCCTCCCCACCCTGCATGGCCTTCTTGGCAGTCAGGATATTCTGGCTTTTGGACTCTAAGTCATCTTTCCTCTTGGTAATGCTGTATTGGTGTGTGGATGCCCAGATGCCTGGGATGTAGGGACTTAAAGATGACAAAGGCCTGGTGCTAACACTGGGGTATCCAGGGTCTGGCCATATTGGAAGGTGATGGCATACAGGAACCTGAGAGAGGACTGGCCTTTACTCAAAAGGAGCTGAGATGTGGCTGTTTGGATTAGTAACTCTCCTTGGTATTCTCTTTGAGATTGTCCACAGACACTGTGGTTGGAAACTCTCGTGATGTGAGGTGCTTAGAGTCAGTGAGATGACTCTCCCCAGCCAGGCCAGACTGCAAAGCTTTAAATGTAAAGAAAAGGACCATCTTTATGGTGCAGGGGAGGGGGTGTGGTACGTGCGGAGGTTGGAGGAGAGCTTGTGGGAGTTGATTTTTATCCTTCCACTATGTGGGTGCTGGGATTCAAATTCAGGTCATCAGGCTTGCCAGCCAGAGGCCTAACCACTGAACTATCTCGCCGGCTCTTCATATTTTTAAAATAAAATCTATTTGAATGTAGCTCCAATTTTAAATTTAAATTATCATTAAGTATCTTTATATTTTTATCTCTCTCTCTCTCTCTGTCTGTGTATCTGTGTGTCTCTGAGTGAGTATCTTGCTCCCTGTGCCACACGTGCACATCTGCCCTGACGGTCTATGTCATCGAGGCCCCAAAGCAGTGGAGACCATGGAATGAGATATCAGGACTGAACCCCTCACTCCTTTTTCCTTTTTAATTAGATTATTTCAGGTATTTTGATATAGTAACATAAGAGTGTGCTTTTTGGGGGCTTTACCAGTCTTAGTGACTACAGACTTAGAGTTAAAAGCTCTCTTGGCCTATGCTGAGGGCAGGTGACAGGCAGCCGAATGGTGTTCATCATGCCTATTATGATGTTCAAGGGCACATGACGCAAAGGGAGGTAAGGGCAGCTTCAGTCCTAAATCTCCAGTGTGTTAGCCAGACATTGCTCACAGGTCAGTATTACACAGCTAGATTCGGAACCCAGACTAAAGAATGGTACCAGGAAGTACAGATGGCTGTTAGATTTGGCATTTTCAAAATGCAATGGGGCACTTTAATTACTTCAACCATTTGAAAACACCTGGTTTTTAAATATGTTTTAAAACATAAATGTATCATATAAACTTAATTATTAGTCACATTTCTTCCTATGTGTTGGAGAATTAAAGCCATATGTACAGTTTGGACCTACTGAGGCACACCTAAAATGGCTTTTTAATGGAGAAAAAGAATTCAAAATTTTGATATGGAACTCTGGCCTATGTACTGTGTGTCAGGGTACCTAGAATACAGCCAAAGGAACTATTCATTTTTATTTTGAAGAGTAAGCCCATTCTCTTGAGCTGAAAAAGAAATTATATTAAAGAACTGAAATTAATTAGTTGAGACAAATATTAAACCCATTAGGATTTTAGCAATAAGAGCCACAGAAAAAAATTGAATGGGCTATAATGTGCATATGTGGAAACAGACATCCTATTTATTGCTGCTAATGCTAATAACAACAGCAGCCTGTTTTCACAGTGCTTTTTATTATACACATGCACACATACACATGCACAGACACACACACATGCATGCATACATGCACATAAACAAGCACACATGTACATACACAAAACAAGTACACATAAATACACACACACACACACATACACACACACCCCCGTTGGTTCTCACATAAATGCATGAGAAAGCACAGGTGAAGAAATGAAGTTTTGAGCCAGTGAGCTAGCTCAACCATGACCTGAGCTTGATCCCTGGAACCCAAGACGGAAGAAAAGAAGACTTCTGAAAATTGTCTTCTAACCTCACAATGTACCGTGGTTTGCATGTCCCTGTGCAGATGTACACACAAATGCACCTACACGCAATAAACTTAATTTTAAGAAGACAGGAGAAAGTGTCTCCAAGCATTGAAACCATTTGTCCAATGGCAAAGAGCCTCGTGTAACTAAAATGACAAGGACTGTCACGTGCGCATCCTATTTGGTGCATTATTTCAATAAGCCTGATGTTTCCTTGTTGATGAGGTAGAGGATGAAATGTGTGTGTTTTATACAGTTTTGCTAGATAAGCAAGTCCTGGCAAGACAGATTACATCTTAACAGGCAAGAGAGACAACTGACATGTTTTATCATTTTAATGTTGCTGAGTGCCCGCAAAGTTCTTCTGGTACCTATGGGATGGAGGCTGGCAGCATTAAAACTATATCTACACAGTGATTATTAAGTAGAAAGAAATATTTGCTCAGGTCAAACCAAGTTTGAATAGTGCTTAGCATCTAAGGTTTACACAAAGCTACCCCTGGAGGGTGAGAATGGCAGCCAGATCCATACTTACATTGGGTTACAGTGCCAGCATCCAGGACCACAGCAGTTGCGGAGGCAGTACCGGAAGGCTGCTTTGATGAGTGACCTTCCTGTTCTTCTAGGACACTTGGCCACAGGAAATAGCCAGCATTATTAATCTACAAAGTAATTGGTTTCTGAGGAGTCTTTCTATATGAATTTAGCAGGTGGCCGTGTGAGGAGTCAGCTAAAATTGCGTCTGTTCAGCACAGACAGCAGTTGGCTCAGAATAAGTGGTGTGTGCTTGGGGCTTAGTGTTTCAGTGCTCTCAGGCTTAAAGCTCCCAATGGTAAAAAATTCTAAAAGTAAAACCATTTAGATTACGTGAACCTCTGGTCAAGTTACAATAGAACCTAAATGCTAACTTAGGAGTCTTTTAAGTTAGCGCTTATGTGCATTCCTTATGTGCCCGGCAATAGATGGCCAGTGGAAAATAAACTCCATAGCATCTTCCGAGGTTTGTTGTCTCATATGTATTAGGCCTTTATCCTCTTCTGTTTCAAATTTTGTAATATATATGTTAAATATATATTAAAATTTGTAATATATGTATATAATGTATATGTAATATGTACTACATATATATTGCAAAATTTTAGGAAGATATTTTCTCTTTTTACCCTGTGGGTCCTTTGTGTATATAAACTGGCTTCCAGTTTAGTATTTTTATGGGATTCTGAGGGTCTATTTGCTTCTCATGCTGTCTCGGGCCCTCTTTCCTTCTGTTTGTTTGGTCTGATTCTGATGTGTTAGTTTTTAAAAAATCATTTATATTATTATATTATAATCCCTTAGAAGACTGTCTTTTGATGGAATACAGGAATGGGGTAGATCTGGATGGAGGGGAGGGGAAGATACTCAGGATATATTATGTGGGAAAAACAAATCTAATTTCAGTAAAAGAGGAGAAAAGCTCCTTGTGAACTGCTCTGAAATCTGAGAGCGGCAGAGACTTTCAGTCTTCCGAGGCTTGTGTCTTAGAGGAGAAAAAAGTACGCCGAAAAGATAGTACTTTAGAAATAATTTTAAAGATTTATTTCATGACGTTTTCAATGATACAGAAAATAGTTTTCCTTGCGTGCATATTTTATTTAAGAGGATCGTGGATTCATTTGATTTTGCTTAAGATTTGTAAGGAAAATATAGGGGCTGGAGGGATCGCTCAGTGGTTAGAGCGCTGGCTGTTCTGCAGAGGACCTGGGTTTGATTCCCAACTAACATGGCAGCTCACAACCACCTGTAACTTCAGCTCTAGGGATCTGCTGTCCCCTTCTGACCTCTGTGAGCACTGAATACATGTGATATACATACATGCAGGTAGACATTCATACATACAAATACGAATCTTCAAATAAAAAAATAAATCTTTAAATAAGAAGAAATAAATATAGGCTATAGCCACAAGCCTCCATCTTAATCGGTTCTATTTCTTATCTCCAAGGGAAAAAACCACATTTTTTCAAATAGAGATGTTTTCTTGTGTTTCAAATCATATATGTATGTGTATATGCATATACTTATGAATCACATATGTCATATCATCAAAGAGATGAGTATTCTTGTTCTTATTTTATAAGTTTGCTTTGTAAGACTATTTTTGGCAATAAAGTGAATGCATTTAGCTTATTTTTAAAATGATATGAACTTGATGTGAACATGAGATTTTATTTTTCTTGTCTATAACTGATAAACATCGAGATTATCTTTAAAATTTCACTTTAGCCAAAGAAATGTAACAATATTTCTAATGGATAACTTTATGTCACACCAGAAGTATCCCCAGGCCATTATTTTAAATTATCACCCATTAATGGGGCTTAAATCAATTTAATAAGTTTCAACCAATATAAAAATAAAATTACAAACTGTGTGTTGTAAATGGTAATGAAATTGATTGCTGGTTGTAAGAGTATTTTGTTAACCATCTTTTCCCACTAGGGGTGTGATTATTCAGGATGTGATATTTAGGGTTTGTCCACTTGACCCAAACCTGGACACACCCAGAAAGAGGGAATCTCAACAGATGAATTGCCTCAGCCAGGCTGTTCTGTGAGCGAGGCTGTAGGGGTATTCCCTTGATTTCTAACTGGTGTAAGAGGAGCCAAGCCACTGTGGGTGGCATTATCCGTAGGCAGGTGGGCCTGAGTTGTATAAGAGAGGTATCTGAACAAGGCAAGGAAGCAAGCCAGTAACCAGTGTTCCTCCTTGGCTACTGCTTCCTCAAGTTCCTGCCTTGACTTCCTCAAAGATGGACTGTAGCATGTAAGTTGAAATAAACCCTTCCCTGCCCACGCTGCTTTTGGGCATGGTGCTTATTACAGCAACAGAAAGCCAACTAGAACACAAATGATAATGTGTTAATGTGAAATGTAATTCTTGCTGACTGTCAGGGGGAAGGTCAAAACCCTCCACTCTGGAGTCTGTAGGGAAGGTCGCCTGTGGTTCACAGGATACCCGATTCTTCAGCCTTATTGCTGGCTGCCAAATTGATCTCATAAACGACAGTGTCTAAGTTGCAAGGCTGCTGTATTTCACTGCATGGTGGCGTTGGGTTTCTGCGACAGGTTTCAGATTGCAATTTTCATTTGCTTTTCCTGGTGAGCAAGGAGGCTGAGAACAGGCCAGTTCTAAGTGTTGGGACTGAACGTGGAGACTCAGCAGTGTTGGATGTACACCGGACAAATAACCAGTCAGAGAGCAGAACTGCCAAGAAGGTGAGAACGGTCCGCTATGGTGGTATCTGCTGTGAAGGACATGAGCCCTAGGAAGGTTGCTCTCATGGCTACTATGGGATAGATTGTGCCTGGGGCAGATGTGAATGTCCTCCTAGCCTTTGGTTTGGAGTAAGTGTAAGGACTGTACCAGGTGAACCACATCTACGCAGTGGACACACAGGACTGTTTCGTAGCTTCAGAGGATGGCTCTCTGTCCAAGAGTTCTTGCAGTCTGTAGCTCCTTGTCTTCTTATTTTCCACCTAGGATGTGTGTGTGGACATAGAGAGTGAGCAGAGCTGGCCAGTGTTGGCGACATGATAGTCTAGATGGTTTAGAGAAGATAGGGCTCATTAATGAAGGGATAAGGAAGATAATTTCATCCATGTCTTGTAGACATACAGTTTCAGGGATGATAGAAAAGTCTATGCATTCTTAAAGAGATGGTAGAAATATCATTGGTAATTAGTCTGGATTTATAAAAATGTCTTGATTTTAGTTTTCCCAGCACCAAGTGAGGTTTTAAGAAGCAGTTTGGGCTAAACACATCTTGTGTGATGTTAGCAATTTCTGTGTTAAGGGAATAAAATCGTATACTGGTTAAAACTTTTAAAACAATCATGACGTCTAATTTGGTTCTATGTAACTCAATGTATAATTCATTGATTTATTCCTAAATGCATGGCTGACCATCAAGGAGGTTGTGACATTCTGAATTTTACTCATCTGTCTCTCTTCATGCCCAGCATAGTGTTTTTATTCACAGTAAATCCTAGCAAACATTTGTTCAGGGACTAGACAAGCAAATGATAAAACATACAGCCCATTTTCTTCCAGAGTGGAACATCTTAAACTTGGACAAATATGGTTACTCTGGGGCCATTTTTACATTAATTCCTTAAGTCCACTAGCAAGAGAAAACTTTTACTGCACAAGAGTCTTGTACGTGTCACATCCTGACAGTTTCACAGCTCACACAAGTGCCACATAGCTAATTCATGATGTAGAGGGCCGCCTCGGTGCATTTATAGATCAGGTAGGCAGCAGGATGGGTGATAGATTGCCAAGCTGTATGTACAAAGAAAGTATGCATAACTCACAAGAAACCCCAAGAGGGGAGCATAGGTTCGAGCATCTGGAGCCTTGGTCTCTCTCAGGGAATTGTGAGGGCTGAGTGATAATCCTTCAGTCATAAAAATGAGTAAAGGCAATTCCATATAGGCATTTGATCAAGCCCAGGGAACTGCAGTGCTGGGGAAATTCTAAGACAGTTAGTACTCCCATGCTGTACCCAGAGGACCTCTTAATTGGATTCTCAGGTTGTTTGAGTATTGTGAGCCTGAGTAATCTGGACTCTGAGTCGCTCTTTCCCAGCCCTGGTGGGCAGGGTCATCAAGACATCGCATCTATTTTAAAGTTCATTCTAAAAATGAATCTAGATCTGTCTCGTCTCCCTCCTCAATCCCTCAGGCTCCACTGGTAAGTAGGGCGATCCTCCCCTCCCCCACCCCAGTCCCGTTAGTCTGCTTTCTCATTGGGTGTTTCTGGACTCAACCTCAGGACCACCACCACTCTCAAGCCCTTCATCGTTAACTCTGTAAGAAGACTCTTTTCAAGAGGCTGGTGGCAACTTGATCCACATAAGTCTCCTCAATACTTACTGTTATCATTATTATTGTTGCTCTTATCAGATTTTTAGAGAGGGGTTCTCTGTGTAGCCCTGGCTGTCCTGGAAGTAGATCTATAAACCAGGCTGGCCACAAACTCCGAGATCTGCCTGTTTCTGCCTGTGAGTGCTGGGGTTAAAGGGATGCGCCACCATGCCTGACTGCTCTTCTCAATTTCTATTCTGTCCTTTGGATCTTAAATGTCTCCCAAAGAGCCATCTATTAGAGGCTTGTGTGGCTGGAGGTGGCAGAATCTTGAGGAGGTGGAGCTTGGCTTCCCTTGGTCCCTCTTCTAGTCACTGAGAAGTGACCCCTAAGGAGTTAGTGTTGTGCTCAGTCATAAAGTGATTGGTTATTCTCTACCACATACTGCTACTGTGATGTGCTGTGATATAGTGCCTTGTAGCACTGGAGAAAGTTGTGTCATGCGTTCATCTGATCATAGGCTGTAAACTCCAACTGTGAGATATGATAACCAATTTCTGTGGTGTAAAGGTTATTAATCTGTCTTGTTCTTTCTCTCTTAAAAAGATTTTATTATTATTACTACTACTACTACTATTTGTGTGTGTGTGTGTGTGTGTGTGTTGTGTGTGTATTTATATACACCACAAGAGTGCAGTCCCCATGGAGACCAGAAGAGGGTGATATAGAGATCAGATCTATGAAGCTGGAGTTAACAGGTCGTTGTCTTTCAGGTGATGAGCTTAGCCTCTAAGGGCTGAGCCTTTTTTCCAGCCCAGTTATAAGTCAATGAAAGCCACATCATGTGGTGTTGTGGAAACTGAATTCAAGTCCATTGTAAGAGCAGCAAGCACTCTTAACCACTGAGCCACCACCCCAGGCCTCTTATTTCTTTCTTGAGATGGTAATACTCATTGAATGCTTTCCGTATGTCAGATACTATTCCAAGTGCTCAGTTCACATTACCTTAACAGTCTTTTACCACAGGCAAGGTATAATTGATCCCAATTTCTGCTGTAAGGAGATTGAAACTCAGCAACATCATGATTTTCTTCAGATTTTATAAATTTGGCTTCTTTTGTCCTTTCTGTGACAGTCAAAGATTGTGGAAGTGCCTGGTACGGGATGAGCAACATAGGATCTCTTTCCTCTTGGAGTGTAAGGAATCAGAATCGTGCTGAGGCAGACACAGGCAGCTGTGGAGGCTCATTGTCCATTCTGCAGGGTCAGGGACAACATCTTCAGGGAGGTAGGATGACAACCATCCTAACCTTGATGTGTCAAGATGTGACATTATGTTTGGAGAAAGGCATTTGGAGCAAAGGCAGAGGGATACAAGGTGACAAGAACTCTGACATTACTAAATTGGTCTGAGTGGGGACATGGCAAACGCATATACAGTGAATAGTGGGTCTGACCTTTGAATTTGTAGCCACAGCTATGGAAGAATTTTATGTTCAGGGCAGATACAGACAGAAGTGTGATTCTGTAGATTCTGATGTGTTCGGTGTATGGGGGTGCGGGGAGAATAAGAATAAAGGGGACCAAGGATGCAACTATTGATTAACCAAGAAGATGCAAATGGAGACATAAATCAGTGGACTGACAGGTTATAAGCAAGAATGGGAAGTTAGAGGAAGCAGGGCGTTTTGGTAACAAGAGAATATTCTATGTGTGCTGGTGAGTAAATGAGAAAATTTCATGTTCAGGGGCCGGGCTGTTTAGAACCACAACCAAGCTGGAGAGAGTACTTGGGTCTAGGGAGGGCGGTGGGGCCAGGTACAGAGACAAGGCAAGGAGGTGGCCTTGAGGGCAGTGGAGGGGTCTGATATGATGCCAGTTGTCAACCTCTGGCTGTCATTCCTCATTGGAAAGGGTAAAAAAAGTCATACATAATGGCCACGATTCAGTGTTTGTAATAATCTTGCTAATGGCTCAGTGGCTTTGAGGAAATTGCATCTGTTTCTGCACATTTTAATATGTGAAAAAACCATTTTCTTAGTTCTTTACAACTTACCCCCAAGCTTTTAAGTTTTCAACTTTATGGTAACTGGTTCAATCACCTGCTTTTTAAAAATGTTTATTTTCCTTTTATGGGCACGGGTGTTTTACCTAGATGCATGCATGTATACCACGGGCATGCCATACTCACAGAGGCCAGTTGAGAGTGTTGGAGCCTGTGGAGCTGCCATGTGGGTACCGAGAACCCAAACCCACTGGTCTCTAGGTACAGCAAGTGCTTTTAACTACCAAGATGTCTCTCTGGCCTCCTTTCTGTGGCTCTTACTAAGCAGTTACTTGATTGAATGAAATTGATAACAGATGTTCTTAAACTGCCAACAGCTTCACATGTACACAGTCACTGTCATCATCGTGATTTTGCTGTGTTCTCAGGGAGATGAAAGTCTGTAATCAAAACTCAATAAGTTTTAAAAGTTTTTTTTCCTTACTGGAGTGTGGAGGGGGCATTTTGAGAGAGAATAAGTGTTTTTCAATTGAGATTTTGTGAAATAAGCATTTGATTGATCATTTTAAAAAGGCACTTTTAAGAAATGATAGTAAATTAATTTAATATTTTGGTTGATGCAGACTTTATTTGCAAGATAGTCTTTATTAAGTGCAAAATTCAGACCTATTCATTTCAAAAGACATTATTTTTTTTCCCCTGCCTAATTTGGCTCGGTTGGTAAGAGCACTGGCCACTCTTGCAGAAGACCTGGGTTTAGTTCCCAGCACTAACATGGCAGCTCAGGACTACTTGTAACTTCAGTTCTATAGAATTAGATGCCCTCTTCTGGCCTCTGAAGGCACTGCACACATGCAGTGCACATACACACATAGGCAAATGATCATACATATAAAATAAAAATGAATAAATCTAAAAAAATACCAATGAACAAAAACTCCCTCCTCTCAGCAACACACATTTCCCAGCTGAAACACCTTTGATGTGTCTTTCCCAGACTGCTCCAGGCCTCTTCCAGAGGTACTTTAGTGTTATGGAAATGGAAAAGTAACTTACATAAAGGACTGCAACGTTGCTGCTTGAAGCTGACCGCCTCAGAAGAAAGAGCTACATGCCTTCCCCATTACATCCCTACTGCCACTTGTGAAATTCCTTTAATCCTCTTTAGAACCCTTGACATCCACCAGTGTGTGTCAGAAACATAGACAGTCAAATGAGAAAGGTAAGCCATCTCAGCTACCCACCGATGTAAACTCTCCCTATGGCTTAAAGATCTCTGTACATCAGAGGCTTATTCTTGTTCTACAAACAATTAAGACAAGAATGACACAGATGGAGCTCTGCACCTCATTTTGCAAATACAGCTCTATTCGGGGAGAAGAGCTCACTCAATAAGGAAGAAATTCAAGGGTGTGGACTAAGATCCTTGCTGAAGCAGAGGGAAAGAAGATTTAAACATTGTTTTCAGCGACAGAATGGGGAGGAGCGGCATTTGTATATTTGTTTTTTCTTTAAAGTATAGATATTGCATATCTGGCCCTTTGTACTTTTACTCTTTTGAGAATTTTATGTGTAGGAACTGGATTTCTATCATTTCCACTCTTCCCTCCCCTTTTTATTTCTTCCTGCATGCCCCACTCACTCTCAAATCCATGGCCACTTCTTCATTATTATTGTATATATGTATGTATGCATATTGCATATAAATTATATATAATATATATTTAAAAACCATACTGAATGCATTTAGTCTTTTACATATATGACCCAGACCCAGGAAGACAAACACCACATGCTCTCTCCTACTTGTGGCTCCTGATTACGAAGCTGTAGACTTACGTATATAACTCAAAGCAACTGCAGAAGCTAGGAAAGGGGAACAGGCCTCTGAGAGAAGGATCTAGAAGGAATTATAGATGGGGGGTGGAGGTTGAGTGGGAAGATGAGGCAGAGTTTAATGGGGGGGCAGTGATGCCCAGGGACAGGAGGAAGGAGAGACGAATAACACTAAGGGTGTTTGGAAAAGCCATAGGGAAACACATTATCTTTGCTTAACCAAAGTGTGTGTGTGCATGCATGTGCTGGAGTCACATCACACAGGGTGTTAATGCTCCCTGCATGAGTCAGAGTCAACAGGACTCTAGTGCCCACGCATAGGAACAGCTTTTGGTTAGGGATGGCTAAGAGAGTCCCCTGAACCATATAGGCTGTTGCCACTGCTCACAGCTGCTCCCAGGACTTGTGTAAACACCTTACAGAACTCTTATCTGCATGGCAAGCTTACCTTTCTTATACCAGAACTTCATGAAGAGTGTGATCTCTCTCACTTACTGAAAATGATGGTAATATGGTAGTTTATGGCATGCTTGAAAATACATATGGATGTGTGTTATGGGCAGGCACTTCCCATAGCCTGTTATTCCTTGTGATGACATCCTTTTCTAAGACCACAGTGTGCCTCTGGGCCCTAGTGGCCCTGACAAGCTCCACTCACTCCCCCATCCCTGTGGTGACTGACATGTGGACCCTCTCTTGTCTACTCATGTCTTTGCCCAAATGCTGTCAATGCCCCATAGGCTCTGACAGCCAAGGTTACCGGAGGACAGTGTGCCTCCTGGCTGTGGCTCTACTCTTCCCCAGATGATTTTTAGACCACAGAAAACAGCCTCCTGGTTAGGTTGACAAGTCCCTCCTTCCTCTGCTTGCCAAAGATATCTATAGACCGTGGGCCTTGGCATTGCTGGGAGCTCCGGTGAAGATGTTAGGACCGCTGTCCAACTTCAAGTGTTTTTATGAAGGAACCGAAAGGTGAAAGAAACCTTCGTGCAGGAACATCGTTTAAGGAGGTGGCAGTGACCAATCAGAGCTGAGGACTTCAACCAAATCCTTTGTGGGTAGTGTGGTTTGAGATGAGTGGTTCCTGTGGTCAGGATGCCATCAAACTACGCTCATAGATTCATCTGGATCGTAATTAGGATTCTCACTATTTTGATGCAAGACTCATTTCTATTAATGTGGGTTCTCACTGCCCCAAGATTCCTAAGAACTCTACCAAGTACAGAGATATGAGGTGTGTGTGTGTGTTGGATGGGTTATTAAATAGTCATAAGACATTAATGTACTTCTTTGCATCAAAACATACTTAAAATTACTTTAGATCTTAACCTAATCCCAAGAAGTCTTGTATTGATCTTAGATAATTCATGACTCTCAACATTGTTTGAGTAATATTTTTTAACATACAAATTGAAAGTACTAATTTAGTGACTTTAAATTTGGAGCAACGTTGTTTTTGCTTTAAAACAAATTTTAAAAGGAAGCAATTTTCTAAATACCAAAGAGCTTTTGTATATAATCAATAATTAAAAGGCGAAGCATTGAATTTGTGACTATTGAAAATACTCTTGTTGCAGTAAAGATGTCCTTCTTGTTAAACTTGACAGTCATTTCCCCAGGGAACGTTTCACTTGTACTTTCCTTGCTATTTAATACCTTCTGAAGGTAAAATGCCTATACCGTTGAAGAAGGTTTTCTCTAATGACATCGTTAAGGTGTGTCTTAGGCGGACATGCTTTCCCTTCCCCTCTCCCCTCCCACCCCTAGTGATCTAGGTGATGTGTCTTCCCAGATACTTGGAGGCCTTTCTTAACACAGTGTGTGTTCCTTCTCTGCATTCTTTTTCTTTTTCTTTTTTTTACACAGAAATATGCAAGCCATCATTGCCCTTTGCTTCTCTCACTCACTGATCCCATGTAAGAGCTAAAGCAGTGATATCCAGGTTTTGACCATAGCATGCATTTTTAAAGAAGTGGATGTACCGTGATTTATATAGTTTTCTATGGATGGCTGCCTGCCTTGCTTCTAATATTAACTTTGCTTTTGATACTATGAAATCTCATAAGTGTGCATAAAACCATAGAGGTGAGATTATTGGGTTGGGGAAAATATGTGCATAATTGTGATAGACCTGGAGGGTTTATAGTTTTGATTTTTCTTTTCCTTAGGAATTCTGAGATAAATTCTCCATGACTAGCATAAACAGTAGATTTTGGGAGCTCTGCTCAGCACCCCTGGCCCACAGACATGTGCTGAGATCTTACTGGGTAATCAGAGATAGCACTAGAGTTACATCCCTTATCATTCTCACCAAGACACACTTAAAACTTACAGTGTTTTTTCCCCATGGGTTTATGAGTGAAACTAAACACCAAGTAAATCACTTAGTTAGAGTAAACTCAGCTATGACAGTTGTACAGCAAGGTAATGCGAGCACACCCCCCCCCCAACATGGCTAAAACAATCAACTTGATATATGTATAATTTACTGCAATCAGAAAACTTAGAAAAGAAAGAGCATTGTGTAGATGCTTGAATCTGCCTACATGAATCACAAATTATGCATATTAGAAGAGACTGTCTAAAGGAGCTGAGGATTGTGTAGCTTTATTCAGATATTCTTGCAAAAGCAAAACCATGGCAACCTAAAACAGATGCATTGTTTCCAGGGAGTGCGGGCTTGGGGAGGGATATCTCCTAAGGAGCAGGCAAAAATTTTGGCACATGGTGGAACCATTTTATGACTACATTTTGATGTGGTTTCATGACTGCATTTGTCAAAACTTGCCAAACCGTATGTGAAGTATTTTTTTTATTGTATATAAATTATACCTTAATACAAATGAGGGGGGGAGGAAGAGAAAAGTAAGGTTATCTTTCATCTCTTTCCTACGCTTGGAGATGTGTCTCCTAGTCTGACATTCTTGTCTGAAGCAAGGACAGCATGACCTGAGTGGTGCTTGCCAATGGGCCTCCTGCCCAGTGACCACCAAGTCAATTGGATTTCTTAGCAGTCATCAGTAGCCCTGATGGCCCAGGGAACTGGCACTGTGAGGCTCTGTCTGGCCTGCCTTATGGAAAATACAGATGCCAAAATCAGGAATCCAGGGCTTAGTCTGGCCAACTAATGTGTCACCCCAAGGCTTCAGTGTGAACAAATCTAGCTGTATTCTACTGGGAAGGATGGGGTGCCAGAAGGCTGCTTTCCAATACTGAGGTCTTGCTTGCATTCCCTGAAGGTTCTTTCTTGTTCACACAGGGATCCGTAGGCAATGAGTCGATCTTGGCTATGATAGATGGCATGGATGGTCAAATACTATGGACCTATATATGGGAGGAGTAGAGCATCCACAGATAACGACAGCCAGAGTCATGAGCAGTGAAGATGTTGAAGAAAAGTCAGTTCCTTGGATCTGGGCTAGAGAACAGATGTAAAAGACAGAGGAGGTCACAAGGAAATGTCAGAATCCTCTAGTCACTGGAGAGAGGGAAGCCAAGGCCAGTACCACTGAAGGCCCATGGAGATGGCGCTTATAAAAACAGCTACATAAAGTTGTTTTTCATGTGTATGATGCACACACACATATACTCGCTCACAGACAGACACAACACATCAATCACCTCCCCCCACACACCCAGGAGTGTGCTGTAGACCTATAATCCTAAGGGCATAGGGGGTGAAATTAGGAAGATTGAGAGTTCAAGGCCGTCCTTGGCTACATAGCAAGTGTGGGTGTTGTGGGTCCCTGTCTCCTCCAAACCCTCCCCAAACCAAAAACAACTGAAAATAGAAACCAAAGAAAGCCAACAAGACAGACATACCATGGACAAATTTGAGTTTATGATATGGTGAGGGAGCAATTTGGTGTGGCTACTGTGGAAAACGGTGTGCGGCTCCTCAGACAATTATACTAGAGCATTAAAACCCTATTATCACCCTGTTATCCAGAAATTCTACTTCCGGGTGCATATCCAAGCAGTTTAAATGTAAGGATTCACAGGCTTGTCTGTACCCTGGCTATAGCTACATTATTCATGGTATGTAATTTGTCCATTGGCAAATGAATTTGTATATAAAACATGTTATATACACAAGCCAAGTATTTTCTGTCTTTAAAAAGAGAAACAGGGCCAGACAATGGTGGCTCACGCCTTTAATTTCCGCATTTGGGAGACAGAGGCAGACTGATCTCTGTGGGTTTGAGGCCAGCCTGGTCTACAGAGTGAGTTCCAGGACAGCCAGGGCTACACAAAGAAACCTTGAAGAGGGAGGGTGAGGGAGGGAGGAGAGAGAGAGAGAGAGCAGAGGAAGGAGAGAAGAGAGATTGAGACATGTTGTAGCATGGGTAAACTTTGAAGGGGTTATAGTGAGTGACATAAGTCAGTCATAGAAAGGAAACCAAAGAGCCTGAATGGTGGCTGCCAGAGCAGGAGAGAGACAGGACACTCCCCCATCAAGCATGTGAGTCTATCACTTTTCAGCTCACCCTCATTCAAGTTCTTAGAATATCAACAGGATTCAGCTGGACTCTTTTCCGTCTGTATCCCTAATGGCTCCTGGCTCAGTTCCCACTAGACTCCTTGTCCCCTTCTGAAATCTCATGAGCTCTGCCTCCACTGTTTGCATTTCTCTTGGCCTCCTGGTCTCCAGACTTCCGCCAGAACCGCATATTAAGCTGAGCTCACAATATTGAAGGGTTTTTCTAGCCCAACATACTCAATTCTTTAACATTCCATATACCTAAGGACACACGGCCAGGTTTATTACAGCGATAATCCACTTCTTTTTCTTTTAATGTTTATTTTATATGTATGTGCCTGAGTGTATATATGTACCTGGTGTGCATGCAGGAGCCACAGAGGTCACAAACTGGCATCAATCCCCCGAAATGGGAGTTCCTGGTGGTTGAAAGCCATGATGCTGATGCTGGGCACCAAACAGGATCTTCCACAGGATCTCACCATGAGCCTTCAACCTCTGAGCCCAGGCCCCAGTTTTTGTACTGTTTATTTTACTCCTTATTTTGACAAAATGCCTGACAACATAAACAGCAGAGGGGGAAGGAGCCATGGTGGCTTCTAGGTCAATGGCACAGGCATGGTGGTAGGGATGAGAGGTGGTTAGTCAGTCAGGAAGCAGAAGGTAGATAGGAAGTGGGGTTGGGATATGGGACCTCAAGGTCCACGCACAGCAATCTGCATCCTTTGGCCTGCCTCTACCTTCTGAACATCCCACATCCTTGACTTGCTAAGCAGCACTGCAGTTGGGAACCGAGAGTTCAAGCAGGTGAACCTGTGGGGCATCCATATTCAAAGCACGGCCCTCAGGCTTTTATGTCCCACTTGTTTCATGTATAACGTGATATTCATCACCTTGCATGAGGTAGATTTATGTTTATAAAGTGCACCATGAACATTCACTCTACACTGGGTTTTTAAACAAATTGAAAATATCTTCATATCATTTCTGTTTTGCTCTCAGGCCAGTCATAAAAACTCTATTTTTATATATATTTTTTCATTTGTTGTTTTTTTCAAGATTTTGGAGAAAGGGCTGTGGACTTTGGGAGTGATGGTGTAGTCAGAAATAGTGTAACAAACTTAGATTAGCAAGTGGACAACTTCAGTTTACTTTGGAGTGGCTGAGAATGTCCTACATTCAGCAAAGATTCCAAAATGATGATGCATGTCTGCCTCTTACAGTTAACGTTGATACCAGTGGCCTGTTACAATATGGTTTCTGGCTCTGGGCTGCCAGAGGTCCAAACCCACAGACCTGCAGCCCTAGACTGCTTAGCCGCCCACCGCTGCTTTTCCTCCTCAAAAATGACTCAGATGCTTATATTAACTTCATGCTGTTTGGCCTATGGCTCAGGCACATTGCTAGCTAGCTCCTTCATCTTAACTCAACTCATTCTCATTAACCTGTCTGCCATGTGGCCCGTGACTCACCTGTGTTCCTTACATGTTTCTTCTTGGGCAGCTGGATCGATCTGATCTGACTTCGCCCTTCTTCTACCTATGCTCTTATTTCCCCTTCTACTTTTTCTGTGGTGCCTGTTATGGGCCAAAACAGCTCCTTTATTTAAAGATTGATATTCACAGCATACAGAAAGACATTCCCACATCAGTGGCCTAAGGGGATTGTGTTTTAGTATTTAGGGACATACGTGGACATGCTCAACTATTGGGTTATAGTGCTATGGTTTTGATTTCTCTTTTAGAGATCTTAAATTGTATTTTATGCGAATGAGCATTTGCCTGCATGTATGTATGTGCATCATGTGTTCCATGCTCTGAGAGGCCAGAAGAGTACCCCAAACCCTTTGGAAAAGGAGTTACAGATGGTTTTGAGCTGCCTGTGGGTGCTGGGAACTGAACCTGGTCCTCTGGAAGAGCAGTCAATGCTCTTAGCTGCTGAGCCATCTCTCCAGCCCCCATGTTTTGGCTTTTAGAAAGGAAAAAAATTAAAAAAGAACCATCCCACCCCAATCCATTTTGCATCTGGCTATAGACACATGTCATTTACCGTCATATTCCTTTCAAAATAGATCACAGATTATCTCTCCCAATTCTCTACATCTCTGGTTTGGCTGATGACCAATTACAGTACTCTATATAAAACAAACATGCTGTGGTCCTTAGTAAGAAATAGGTGTCATAGTTTGACTATTATAGGCTCATGCACCGGTGGGTACTGCTCATGGTCTTCTGGGAAATGATTGCATCCTGAGAGCTGTGTTCTAGCCCATGGGTTAAACCCTTGATGGGTTTCTTCTATGATCGTGCAGTTGAGAGGTGGTGAAAAGCAGGCGTAGGGACTTCTTGGAAGAAGCAGGTAACAAGGTTGGATGTTTGTAGAAGACTATGCCCTGCCCTGCCCTGCCCTGCCCTGCCCTGCCCTGCCCTGTCCTGTATTTCTCTCTGCTCCTCACCTGCCACAAGCTGAGCAGCTTCTGACGTGACCGCAGTCCAAGGACTGTAACTGAAATGACCCAAATAAATCTTTCCTTCCTCAGGTTGCCCACATTGGATATATTTGGCATAGAACAGCAAGTGACTAACACAGAATGGACTGAGTGATATCAAGGCTCAGATATGGATACTGCCTGCTGTGTGCTTCATACTTATACTTCATATCCAAAATTCCTTTATGTTTTACAATACTCTTAGCAACAGAGGGAATTATGATCTTGCATTTTTAAAAGCGTATCTTAAGTTTACCCGGCTTTAGTTCATAGCCCCTGGTCAAGTTACTTCAACTCTGTGGTAGGTAATTTTCTGTGTCGACTTGACTTGGCTCCTGTGTCTAGTTATTTGGCCAGTGATAATTCTAGGTGTTTATTTGTGAACATGGCTAGATAGAGCTAACATTTACTTTGGTGGATTTTGAGTAGAGCAGAGAGTCTCCCTAAGGTGGGTGAGTTTCATACAGTCAGCTGAAGGTTAGAAGACAGGGGCCTTCTTGCCCAGGAAAAAGGATTTTGGCCAACAGTCAGGTAGCCTTTGGAGAATTGTAACATCACCTTTCCTCAGTCAAAAGGGAACTGCAGACTTCAGAATTGCCAGCCTATATATCACGTGAATCAATTCCTTAAAGTAAACCCACCCCTTCTTTCCTCCCCTCCCTCCCCTTCCTCCCTCCCCCTTCCTCCCTCCCTCCTCTCTCCCTTTTCTGTCCCTCCCTCCCTTTCTTCCTCCCTCCTTCTCTCTTTCCCTTCACAATATGTTCATTCTGTTTCTCTAGTAAACCCTGACAAATGTGCTATCCAGCTTTAGTTTGATTTCTTAATTTATAGAGGAATATTGGAAAAGACAATGTCTATGTTTTCCTCTAACAGTTTGAGAAGTTATTTGTGTCTAAATGTTTTGCTACTTGGAAGGTGACAAGGATGTTTCAGGAACAGTAAGTTGAGAAGACATGTGGGAAGGGAAGCAAGACTTGATGAGGGGTAGAGATGATGAACGTAGCTGGGGCTGTGCAAGCCTGGTGGTACCTATGTGGAGTTGTCCAACTGTCATCTGATGAGGCTTGGCTACAGGATGATGGGGCCCCACAAAATTCTAATAAAAGTTGTGTGTAAGAACTCACCTGCTCTCAGAACAAGGCCCAGCACATATTCCAGGTGGGAAGGCCAGCTTCCAGTAATCAAGCCTAAATGTAAACTCAGTAGCAAACATCTCTACTTGAGTGGAATGCCATCCCCTCTGTCCTGGAGTCCTGCCCATGCTTATCTCGTCATTCTTTAAGGTTCCACTGTGATCTCTGAGGGGTTTTGGCCACTCATTGAAACATGGAATAGTCAGATAAAACCAGGCCCCAAATTTGCTTTACATTAACTCATGTAGAACAGGCAGTTCATGTAGGAGTTTGAACAGGAGACACTTGCTATTAATAGTCCTTAAAACAACTTTGATAATAGTATCAGGATTCTGGAGCTGTGCCACCCAGTGGAAGTCACTGGCCCCATGAAGTACAAATCCATCCTAAAATTAACTAACATTGAATATGATAGAAACCTGAATTCTCAGTTTTCTTTTAAGTGTTCAATAATCATAGTTTGTCTTTTGAGAAGCACGTAACTGGGACATGATGGTTGAATCTAGCACTTGCTTAAAATTTCACAGATTCACAAGTTGTGTTGTAATGGACATTATTACCTTGGCTTAGTTACAGATTATTGGTCCTTATAAGAAAGTTGACTAACTGATCCAGATTGCAGCACATAAGAAATGGAACCGGGGTTCAAAGCCAGGTCCAGTGGACTCTTTTTGAGTCCTGGGCAATCCTTAGTATTTGGGCTCATCAGTGGATAGGTGTAGTTCACCAATGTGCAAAAATTCTCTCTCTTCTCTGTGGGACAAGGAGAAAACTGGGTAAAAATGAGAAGATAGACTCAGTGAGTGTTGAGAGCAACCAGTGGGCACAGAGAAGCATGGCCACATGCCAGCCTGTAGCTTGTTCCATCTCCAGTGCATAGAGCTGTAGTTTGGCCGTGGGAAGCATCGATCCTTCAAAGGGATGATTGAAGGCAAGGGAAGAGGAGAAAGACTCCAGAGTGCTGAGGGAATGACAGGCAGGAAAAGGGCAGAGAAATAATCAAAAGACACAACTTCAAGACCTTTTTGGCCTTGTTAACCTTCAACGGATCGATCTGCAGTGGCAGCCTGAGGTGCATATCTGCTTGGTGGGGGCTCCATCTTCCTGTCGCTGCTTGGTGGGGCTCCATCTTCCTGTCGCTGCGTGGTGGGGGGCTTCATCTTCCTGTCGCTGCTTGGGGGGGGCTCCATCTTCCTGTCGCTGCTTGGGGGGCCTCCATCTTCCTGTCGCTACTTGGGGGGGCTCCATCTTCCTGTCGCTGCTTGGTGGGGGCTCCATCTTCCTGTCCTGCTTGGTGGGGGCTCCATCTTCCTGTCGCT
The DNA here is from genome assembly GCA_033318265.1 of Phyllotis vaccarum. Taxonomy (NCBI): domain Eukaryota; kingdom Metazoa; phylum Chordata; class Mammalia; order Rodentia; family Cricetidae; genus Phyllotis; species Phyllotis vaccarum. Next base: position 139,021,356 of record JARWLC010000009.1, on the reverse strand, counting down.
GCTGGGGGGGGCTCCATCTTCCTGTCGCTGCTTGGTGGGGGCTCCATCTTCCTGTCCTGCTTGGTGGGGGCTCCATCTTCCTGTCGCTGCTGGGGGGGGGCTCCATCTTCCTGTCGCTGCTTGGGGGGGCTCCATCTTCCTGTCGCTGCTTGGGGGGGGCTCCATCTTCCTGTCGCTGCTTGGGGGGGCTCCATCTTCCTGTCGCTGCTTGGGGGGGGCTCCATCTTCCTGTCGCTGCTTGGGGGGGCTCCATCTTCCTGTCGCTGCTTGGGGGGGCTCCATCTTCCTGTCGCTGCTTGGGGGGGGCTCCATCTTCCTGTCGCTGCTTGGGGGGGCTCCATCTTCCTGTCGCTGCTTGGGGGGGCTCCATCTTCCTGTCGCTGCTTGGGGGGGGCTCCATCTTCCTGTCGCTGCTTGGGGGGGCTCCACCTTCCTGTCACTGCTTGGGGGGCTCCATCTTCCTGTCGCTGCTTGGGGGGGCTCCATCTTCCTGTCGCTGCTTGGGGGGGCTCCACCTTCCTGTCACTGCTTGGGGGGCTCCATCTTCCTGTCACTGATGATCTTTGCTTGTAGACAATGTTAGCTTTTGGTTGCTGGAATCCAAATATTTGTATTTCTGTATAAAATGGTTCTACCTATAAACATATTTAAAATAACATGATATTTCTCTCATAAAAAGCAAGTGTCGGGGCTGGAGAGATGGCTCTGAGTTCAACAGCCCTGACTGCTTTTCCAAAAGACCTAGGTTGGTTCACAGAACCCACACGGCAGCTTACAGCGGTCGATAACTCCAGTTCCAGAGGAGCTGACACCCTCTTCTGGCCTCCACAGGCACCTGCATACATATGATGCACTATATACATGCAGGCAAACACTCATACGCGTGATATAAAATACATCTAAAAGAAAACAGACATTCCTTCATAGAGCAATGTGAGTGTATTTCATGATATAGAATACCATACCTAAAAAATGACTAAAATGATAAATTCCATGATACTTATGCTTTACCAACAAAACTAACATACTGCAGAACATATATCACTGGGTCACGTTGGTTCATAAGCTGTGCATTTGTGACGCTGGGCTATGGGTAACTGATCCTGCTGGACTCTCTGCATGGCTGTGTGGTAGAATCTATAGACCATAACAGTGAACTCAGAGCATACTGTGGAGGATCCCAGACACCAGAACATGTTAGAATGAACAGGTGGTTTCCATGTTTGGCCAACAGCGAGAAATGTGTATGTGTGTGCATGTGCATGTGTGTGCGTGCATGCGTGCGTGTGTGTGTGTGTGTGTGTGTGTGTGCGTGTATAAATGTTTTAGCCAAATATGACCAAAGTTTATACTAAGTATACACAGCTAATACTCAGATCTCCACACCCTCCTCCAGGGTCTAGCCTGAACTAACAAAGGAAATTCATATATCCAGACCTCATCACAAGAATAGCAACAATATGAAAGACCAAGTCATTCTTTCCAAAACCTTCCAGTTCTGTAGAAATGTTTGCCAATGAAGACTAGCTAGATGAACTCTGGGACACAGAAGTGAAAAACGCAATCATACACCTCATCAAAGAAGTCAAGGAGTTTAAAGAAGACACAAAGTAACAGCTTCAGTGAAGCCAAGGAGAAAGGAGGTAAGGAGAACCAACTCCCAAGTGATGCCCAGGAACTATGAACAGTTATTTCAAATCATGTTTTGACCCCTCCATGTTAAAAGTCTGTGAATTACCAAATATTCAGAGATGCGCCTTTGAGGAGGCAAAACTCCCAGGCATTCCTCAGAGGGAGCAGTTTTCATTAGAGTGGAACATATTTATGTGTACTAAAAATTAGACCCGGTTCTGAATAATTCAAGGGGAAGGTAAAGTGCCTTTCCCAGCTGAATGTAATGCTTTTTAAAGTGAGGTGAGCTCTTGTCTAAAATATTAGCTTAATATGAGAGCAAGCCCGTTTGGGGCACCGGCTTCCGCTCACTCACTCAGCTCTCTCCTCAGCAGGCAATGGTTTGTAACCAGCTCTGTGCCTCTGATTCAGTCTCTAATGAGCAGATGCTAATGATTTCTCACCAGCTCTTCCCCCGGCTAAGGTGTACAGAAGAAGACTTTGTAGACTCTTGGCAATTTAACATGCTCTAGTGGGCATGTTGGAAAATGTTGGGAGTGTTTTGAGGGGTCAGATTCTATGTGGGGTGGGATCTTGGGGTGAGGATCTGGGGGGACTAGGCAGCTTCAGAAACTCAGCTTACTAACATGGAATTGTTGGAATGAAATCTAACTCTGTGAAAACGAAGCCAAGTTAGTGGTGTCTCTATAGGGAGTTTCTGTTTTGTTTTGGTTTTTTAAAAGGGATCCACATGCACTAGTGGTTCTAATTCATAAACAAGAGGTTGGAGGAATGGATAGATGGTTAAGAGCACTGGCTGCTCTTCCAGAGGTTCTTCTCATTTGTAATGCCAGCATGGCTACTCATAACCACCTGTAACTCAGGCACTGGATATACATGGTGCACATACATGCAGGCAACACACTCATACAAACAAAACCTCACCAACTTCCTGAACCAAGAAAAGAATCCCTCAGTATATTTCCTAGTCTTCATGCTGCTGGGACAAGATATCCAACAAGAAAAACTGGAGAGAGAGGTTTATTTTGGCAAGGCATATTTGAGCATGTGCCCACCCTCTCTGTTGTCGGCTCTTCCACTGTGAGTTGGCTGCCTGTGAGCAGAGGGGAACGGAATCGTCCTTTGCCTATGAAGCATTATCAACCATGTTGGGGGCATCACAGATTCTACAATCCATCTGCCACTGTCAGTCAGGTTCAAGGCCGGAGGAATTCAGGTAGAAGACATGTCAGACTAGTAAGTGCTGGGCAATTCACAGACACTTTCTTATGTGAGAACATGGTTGGGAAGCAGTGTAGCATGGATAACTCAGACCGTGGTTAAAGAGGGGAGGATTCTCCAGTAGATAATGAGTTTGGCTTTTATCTGTCAGCGCAGAGCCAAGTGACAAGGTCACACCAGATGAGTATAGCTGACGTCAGGAAGAAAAGCAATTTGAAACAGGAGGGCCAGGTCAAGTTTTAGGGGGTAGAGTTGGCGAATGTGTTTGTTTTTCTTTCTCCTGACTTTGGAGTGAGTTGTATGCTGCTCTTGGAGATGCAGAGGAGAATGGCAGAAACATCACAGGGTTCATGTGAGTGAGGTTTGCCTTCACCCTCCAGCAAAGCTGAATAAGCGTCTCACCCACTGAGAATGTATTCCTTCATTTTATTAGAGCCAGAAATGAAAGTGTGATTTCTTCATTTTCTAGAGCTTACTGGTGATTCTGGACTTTTCTATGCTCTGGGCTGGTAGGAGCTCTCTTTCTAAAAATGTTTAAGGTGTTTTCATTACTATTTGTTAGCTGTGTATGTGGAGAGTGTGTGAGTGCACGTAGCCACAGAAATCAGGGGAAGGCATTAGTGGCTGCGATCCACGGACACAGGTGCTGCACACCAAACCAAGGTCCCCAAGAAGAGCAGGAAATGCTCTTAACCTCCGAGCATTTCTCAAGACTCTACATCCTCACTATGTTTTTTACATCTTCCCTACTCCTAGGTACCAAGGACATCTTTTTGAACCTGGGTCTCATCCTCACAGACCCTCCTGAGATGTCACAAGGTCTCTGGGTTATTTACCACACTGCCTGTCTTCTGCACTTGGGAACTGGTGCATTCTGGGATCACAGTCTGGGTCTGGCTGAAGTTTGTTGCTTTCATTGCCACATCCTGCTGGCACAGGAGCCCAGCCAGCATGGGGTCTGCCTGCCTCAGACACCAGCCCAATCTCTCACAGACTTAAGACATGTACTTATGAGGAATCTTCCGACCCTCTTTGTGGTTCTGTTGTGCCAGAAACCACCCCTCCCCCCTTTCAGGTTTAAGAACCTGGAAACAAAATCTAGGAAGGAAAGTATATTCCTGGCAACTCTAGAGTCACTAAGTACTACTGTGACAAAGGACACAGAGTCAGCTTGGGGTTACAAACAGAAAAGGCAATGGAAGGCATCGAATCAACATTCCAACAAAGAACTTTCCATGGTGGCGCCTTCATGTTACTGTTAGTTTTCAGAGCCAAAAGGGAGCAGAGGTTTGGATCTTGCAGAAGAGGTTGGGGGTGTGAGGGATGGAAAGCCAGGACCTGCCTGGTGGCACCAGCATTCACCAGCTGGTGGTGGGGAAGTGTGGGCTGACGGAAGGCGATGCTTTCTGATGGCTGCCCACAGACCAGAAGCAGTGAGAACAAGAAGCAACACACACTGGTAACAGACTGCATACTTGTCATGTTTCTAGGGAAGTGCTAATGAATACAGCTTTAATAACTGTGTTTCCAGTAGTTCACAGACGCCTGCAGTAGCCGGTATTCTGCCTGGTCACTTCGTTGTCTTTAAATGCCTGCCATACCCTTTCCAGGCCTGGAGGAAGTGTAGTCCTGGATACTCTTATTTATAAAATGCACTGTGCCCAAACCATTCATGATACAAGGGGGCTTGCTGTCTTCATCATTTAAAGAAACAGAAAGTGTAATTTAATTGTCTGTGTGTATATACATGCCATATGCATGCAGAAGCATGTGGAGTCCAGAAGAGGGCGCCAGCTCCCCTTGCTCTGGTGTCACAGGTGGTCGTGAGGACCCTGATGTGAAGGCTGAAATGGAACTCAGGAAGAGCAGGAAGTACTCTTCACTGCTGAGCTGTGTCCATCACTTTAAAAAGAACAGTTCAGAGTCATTTAAGTGCCCATGGTTGTACGGTCATTGCCACCACCCAGCTCCAGGATTGTTTATAGCCATTGAAAACCATAGCCCTTAAACAACCAATCACTTTTGCCCTTCAGCAGTTTCTGGCTGAACTCGGCTGCTGGGTGTGTGTGTGTGTGTGTGTGTGTGTGTGTGTGTGTGTGTGAGGATTATTTTAATTATTTTAATCTTCATTCACTCATAGCATATATCAGAAATTCTGTCCTTTTAAAGTATTCCATTAAATGTAAACACAGCATTTTGCTTTTCTATTCACCCATAGGAGTTTGGGTTGATTCTATGTTTTAACTATTGTGATAAATACTGCTGTAAATGGAGGTGTATAGATATTTCTGTGAGATTCTGATTTCTATTCATTTCAGTAAATACTTAAGATGGGATTGTTGAAATCCATTATAAATCCATTTTTAATATTTGTGAGGGTACCATGTTTTCCACAGAAGAGACATCATTTTGTAATTTTACAATCACCAACAGTGCCTTTAAAGCTAAGGCCTGTGCCCCAGAGAACAGCCAGATCTGTGAATGAAGTAAAGTGAAGAGTGATGGGGATAAAGCACATACAGAAATATTTATAAACAACAAGGACAGGCAAATACAGCTCTGAGTAAGGCACAGGTATAGTGACAGCCCAGGATGGAAAAGGACAAACTCTGGCAGGCATCTCCCCTCAGCACCACGTAGCTCTTACCCCTCATTAGCCAGGATATGAGGACCTTGCAACTAAGCTGTTTCCTAATACAATGAAGCAGAGCTGTGAGCCTGGTGTATCATATTCACAGGAGCACTGTGGGTACTGGGAGATAGCCAAGCCCAGAATCTGCTTTCCAGGAACATGCACCATGGTGATAATGCTGAGAAGGAACAATATCATTTCAATGCCTTTTCAAAATGCAACTATTTCTGTGTCCTGGCAGATGGCCCATAGTAACACTGTTTTTCTTTGCTGACTATAACCAATTCTTTTAAAGATAAAATTCTGCCTAAAGAACACGTTCATTCCCCACTCTCACACACACATCCACAATACATTTAGTATCCAGCAGAACAGAGGCAAAATGCTCATCCTACATAGTGATATACAATTCTAGAGAGGAGAGAACAGTGTGGCATCAGAGAGGGCAGGTGGACATGGGGTTGGTTCTAGAAAGGGGTAGAGAATGGGCCAGGTGTGGATGGAAGGTGCTCCAGGTGTGGATGGAAGGTGCTCCTGTGTGGATGGAAGGTGTTCTTATGTGGATGGAGGGTGCTCCAGGTGTGGATGGAAGGTGCTCCTGTGTGGATGGAAGGTGTTCCTATGTGGATGGAAGGTGTTCCAGGTGTGGATGGAAGGTGCTCCAGGTGTGGATGGAAGGTGCTCCTGTGTGGATGGAAGGTGCTCCTGTGTGGATGGAAGGTGTTCCAGGTGTGGATGGAAGGTGCTCCAGGTGTGGATGGAAGGTGCTCCTGTGTGGATGGAAGGTGCTCCTGTGTGGATGGAAGGTGCTCCAGGTGTGCATGGAAGGTGCTCCTGTGTGGATAGAAGGTGTTCCTATGTGGATGGAAGGTGCTCCAAGCTTCTGCAAAAGAGAAACACAACCTTGGTTTGTTGGGCACTGGATGCTGCTGTAAGCAAGCAAAAGGAAAGAGTGGTCAAACATCCTCACTTCTGTGGGCCTTCCTTATCCTGTGACTCAATCTGCCACACAGAAATGAGTATATATTAGCCTTAGAAAATTTTATATAAAATTTGATCATATTCCCATCCCTAGGTTCTTCCAAATCACCTCCTCTTCCTCCACCTGACTCTGTATCTCCTATTATTTTATTTTAAAGAACATTAAATATAATTTGTACTGCCCATATACTCTCGCATGTGTGGCTATCCACTGGAGTGTGGTCACCTTACCAGGACCCATACCCTTAAAGAAAACTCGCTCTCCCTTTATCGGCTGCTATCAATTGCCATCAAGATATGGAACTTTGTCTCTACCTTCTTTCTCATGCTGGGGTTTCTGCCTGGTTGAGCTTGCACACGGCTTGTGCCCATGTTCACAGTCGCTGTGACTCCACATGCACAACTGGCCTGTTTTGCCCTGAAAACACTTTTGTTGGAGTCCTTCATTGCCTCAGACTTGTACAGTCTTTTACTCTCCTCTTCCATGGCGATCTCCAAGCCTTGGGAGGAAGGGGTGTGTTCATTTCATTACAAAAATTTTATTTATTTACTTATGTATGCATTTATGTATGGGTACATATGTACCTAACTATGTATGGGCAGCATGTGCATCCAGGAGCCTGAGAAGGCTAGAAGAGGGTGTCAGATCCACCAGAACTAGAGTTACAGGAGGCCGTGAGTTGCATTATGGGTGTTGGTAGTCGAATCCAGGTCTTCTACCAGAGAAGTAATCACTTTTAACTTCTGAGCCCGTATGTATCCATTTCTTAACACTGTGCTGCCATTTATGTCTACCCCACTTGGCGATGGGCATGCTCTCCCCTGGTCTTCACAACAAAGCTGTAAGCCTGTCTTCACTTATATTAAAATGTAGACTAGAAATGAGGACGTGTATCATAAAGCCTCTTTGCTACTGCCTTACATTGCAAGGTTGCTATGAAGGCATTCGAAGACATCTCTGGAGGCATCCCATGCATCCCTTCCACCCACTGCTGGGATACCTTACAGTTTGCTTCATCAGTGTCAAAGATGTAGTTCTCCAACACCCTGATTCCATTTGGTTAAAGTTGCTCAGAATTTCTCCAGAATCCCTTTGCTGTGCTGGGAGCCAGGAGCAAATGGTATTTTCCTTTACCTGTCTAGCTGCTGGGAGCTCGGGGCCTGCTCTCCTTCCTCCTTCTGCTGGTTCGTTTTGAGAATCCAGGATACTGTCACTGCAGCAAGGGTATCTAATCTATGGCACTCCAGGTCTTCCTCAAATCCCCGAAACCTCAAATTTCAGATTAACTGGAAAGTTCATGCTTATCACGAGTCTCTGTCTTTTGTCTCCTACGTAAAGAATCCAGATCTTTGCACTTTGAAGTTTGCATTATTCTAAAAGAAAGCAGGGTTTTAAACTTCTTTTATTATAATAATAAAGATGTACAATAAGTGGTCCCTCCCCCTCTCCAGCCTCTGACCTAGGATTGTCTTGCTCTTTACAAATGTGCTGTTTGGGTGTCTTGTTTTGATTTTGGCTCACAGGTCCACACTGGACGTCTGCAGTTTCCTTCTTCCCTTCCTTCCCTCCTTTGCTTCTTTTTATTTATTTTTTGTTCTTTTATTATTACTATTTTAAAATAAATGGCCCCAGGGCTGGGGAACTGGGGGAGAGGGGAGGTGATGCTGCAGACCTCCAACCCCTCCCTAGCCACCCTTCCCCCTTATATATTTATAATCTATGTACAAGTTCTGGAGGTGGGGGGAATCCAGGCTCCTCTGGCCTTCCAAGATGCCCTTCTTGAGTATGTAGCCCTGTCCATTCCCAAGGCTTTGGCATCCAGTGCAGGACATCTGGTGGGAGGCCTGCTGGTAGAGGTTGATGCTCTGAGTTCGGGACACTATGCTGTAGGTGGAAGGTGCCCCCTCCAACCAGAAAACCCTGGTTAGGTCAGCAGTAGCCACCAGCGTTGTATGAGGCTTCACCATGGTTGCAGATCACCTCATTACTGGGCTGTGCTGATTCATCCCTCTTCTCCTGCATCCTTATTTAATTATTTAGTTTTAATATTTTGTCCCATAGGCTAACAAATGTCGCAGGAAACAGGCATTGCTCGCAGCAGTCGACAGCTGTCTCCCTTTCCTGTGCCTGCCCCTCCTTCCTACTTGACTCAACTCCTCATTCTCCTGGTCTCCCATTTTCTTTCCAGTTATTATTCCTCTCGGCATTTTTCCTTTGGGTTGCATCTTGGAGTTAATAATTTACCTTCATCTCCCTTAGGCTTCTGGCTCTTCTGATAGGAGAAAGATGGTAAGCTTTTGATACACGATAGAAGAAATTCACCTTCTTTTAAAATAAAAAATTTGAAGGAGCCCCATTTATAGTGAGTGATCCCATGCAAGCATCTGCTGCACAGCAATGCTACTTTAGGCCTGATGAGATCAAAAAGATTGATTTTTGCTTTTTAGATTGAGCACAAGGCCCGAGGATTATAGCCTGTGGCCCTGTAGATAAGGGAGGGCAGGAGGCAACCTCCACCCTACATCTCCTGGGTCCCTGGTGCTGAGGAACCAGTGTGTATGGTGCAGGCTTCTGTGGTCTTTAATGAGTCCACATGGGGGGCAGAGCAGGAATCTCGGTTGCACCAGGCTAGCTCTCTACCTCTCTACGATTATCCCTGCAGGAGCCAGCTGCCCTCCCCTCCTGCTCACCTGTGTTGAAGATTCCCCTGTGGTTGCCCTATTTCATCCATTTCACTCTTTATAAAGAGGACCTTTGAGGTACCTGCAGCTTTGAGAGGGAGGGAACAGGTTTGCTGTGAAGCCACCGAAAGCACGCGTGGGAAGAGCAGAAGAAGGGCATACACTACGGAGAATTTTCATCGCTGGGGCTGGCACAGGAGACACAATAAAGGAGATATCTAAGTCTCAGATTGGCTTCAGCTGCCTCATGGGGTAGCTGAGGCAGAAGCAACTGGGATGAGTTAATAGGCCCAGCAATCATCACACACACAGGAAAGTAATTGCCCTGCAAACAGACATCTGAATTAATTCTATTCTTCAAAGAATACTGCCCACTCCTTCGAGAGCTAGATCAAAACCTCTCTTGATTTAGCCTCCAGAGAGCCGAGGCGAAGTGCCTGGATGTGAACATTCCTCTTTTTCCATCAATCAAAAATGGTTTATTTTTATCTAGATTTGAAATCCATGTCTCCTCTTAATAAACCCCAGCACAGAACACCATTATCTGAGCTGTTTCGCTCTTACCGTGTATTTCATAAACAGAATATTAATCCTTAGTGTGCTGGCTTTGCTCACCTGCCTTACAGAGGAGGAGCCAGGAATTTACCGCCCCCTCCAGCAATTCTCAGGGGCTGGAACAGTGTTCTTGCTAGTTTGAAGCTGTCAATCTCTCCAACTATATGGAAATATAAATACATCTGCCTTCACTGGAACAGATAACAGTCAGTTCCTCTGGCAGAACAGGCAGGGCTTGCAAAGCTAAAGGAATCCTTGAATAATTCCTAGGCCTCATTTCAGGCCTTATTTTCCCACAAATCCTTTTCCTAGAAGGCAGTATTTGGCTGTTCTGGTGGTTTCTCTTTCTCAGCAACCACCACCATGGAAAAACAAATGTAGCTGAGGGAAGTGGGTGTCTGGGGTGAGGGCGAGATGAAGCCTGAACCCAGACCTTGGATGGTTCACGCTTTGGTATGTGTGGTAGGTGGCAGGCTTGAACGTTACACTATCGAGGTTCTTATACATTCACTAACTGCAAGAAGCAAATGCCCCCCAACCCCAAGTTGGAATTCCTGTCTCCTCCTCATGAGGCACTCAAGAGTTTTCGTTTAGTGACTTATTTTATTACACCTAGCCTTGTGTTTGTCATGGTAACCATTAGCTATTATGCATTACGTCCTTTTCCCTCAGGAGTTTTCACTTTATGTGAGGATTAGACTTATTCCTTATCTCTGGATTCATGGTATTGTACTCTGTGTGTGTCTGTGTGTGTGTGTGTATGTATGTGGGACAGGGTCTCATTGTATAGCCCTGGACTCATCACGTAGACCAGACTGGCCTTAAATTCACAGATATCTATCTGCCTCTGCTTCCCTAGTGCTGGGATTAGAAGTGTGTGGTACCTCCCCAGCTGGTGGGTTTATCGTCATAAATCCTTTGATGTTTAATAAATTAGGTTCATTTCAGAGCCCCATGTCACCTGGCTTTTTAAAGCTTTCTTGGCCTAGGTCTGAGGTGTGTGTATGTGTGTGTAGGGGTGACCGACATATTGATACGGGCTGTGAGGAGTCTGCCCCTATCTTTCTGGCACACGGACAGCTGAGGAACTTGAAATAATCTCATGTTGGCTCGGGCCTGTAGTTTCTTCATTTATAGAATGAGATGGTTGAGATTTTCACTGTCTTAATTCCTTTTCCATGTTTCTCATGTTTGCTGACCTTGTGGTGATTACACACACTCTCGGCAAGGCCTTCCTCTGGGTAAGAGTAAAGTGGATTAGGAAACATTCAGTGACACTCCCTATAAATGTGTCCACACATTTATACTGGGTGCCTGCAGTGGGCTTGACTTCTGTTGTGGTCACAGGGCTTCCATTCCTTTGATGAGAAATACCAGTGCAAGACGGTGAGTTCCTCGTAAAGGTTGTGAGAAACACATCAGAGGGCTGAAATTGGCGGATACAGGAAAGCCTATGTAGACAGGACGAATTTCTGTTGAGACCTAAACATGATAGAGTCCTACCCTGTGGAGAGTCACACACAAAGTGTGCAGATTCATGACAGCACCAGTGCCCCTGTACCGAGGCCCTGAGCATCAAAGTGGCATAAGAGGCCACTGTAACTCTAACAGTGGCTGGAGGTTAGCCACAGAGCTCATGGCAAGGAGCGGGGAAATGTTCAGATGTGATTTATTTGACAAGGGACAAATTGATCCCCAGATTGAGGGAAAGAGGCATTTTGTTTTTATTATTTATAAAATTTACTTAGAAGTTTTGAACTGATACACAATTGTATATGTGCATACACAGAGTGATAATTTAATCCACATATACCATGTGTAATGATCAAATCTAAGTCCAGATGTATTACATCACATCTGCTTACCATTCCTTTGTGCCTGGGACCTTTAAGTCCCTTCTGCTAGTTCTTAATATGATATAACATAGGTTTTTGAGCACTACATACCACTTTACTGTGCAATATAACCCTGTAACTTACTCCTCCCTCTGTGTTCTCGTATCTACTCTTTGTCCTTCATGTATCCTCCCCAGCTTTCATGTGTGAGTGGATCTTCGGAGAAGACAGAGCCCAAACTGTCAGACCCGGTCAGAGACCCATGAGTGAAGTCTCTGGGTGTTGATAGTGGTGGGCCCAAAGAGGAAAGTAAATGGACTGGTGATGGAAATTGGCTAAAACCATTTGCCAAGGAATGCACATAATATACTTTATTATGAGCCAACCTGGAGTCTGCTTGAGGGCCTAGCAACAGCTGCAGTCCATTGTTCCTGATTGCTTGGAATCTGCCTAGCAGCAGATTTCTGATCATTGGAAATCCACCTAGCAACAGATGTTGTCAGATTCCTTGATCATGCCCAGGCAATGAGGCACAGCCATGTAATATCACCAGAGCATGGCACAGACTGGGTGCTGGGAGGAAGGTATATAAGGCTCTCCCCCATTGTTGAATAAAGGAGTTAGTCCTTTTCAGTGACTCTCAGGATCTGTGTCATTGATTCTACATTCTCTTCCCCACCCCCCAAGGGAACTGTTAGGACCCAGAAACGCGTTGAACTTGGGAGGTCAACTCCATAGCTCTTGTTAATGAGTTGTACTGAGTTAAAGTAGGAGATTAGAGAGTTTCTAGATTCCTGGTTTTTATGTCCATAATATGATTGATAGCCCAAGTGGAGTGTTGAGAGCTGGCAGTGAGAAGTGAGCACTAGGTGAGTGTATTCCCTACATCTCTACCACCCAGGAGCAAGTTCTTAACTCTCTAATATCTAATCATGGTAAAAATTTAAATTCTGAGAATAGCCCATCTTCCATGTCTTCTGTTAAAAATAAAATCTAAAACTAATCTGGCTTCAGAGATAGTGAAAAGAAGAAATACAAGCTTCCTAATGTTGTATAGAACTCTAAGTACTTCACTAGAGGTTAAGTCAAAATGAAACAAAATGGCATTTTTTAAAACTAGGAACTTTAAAAGCAGGTGCTTCTGGACACTGCTGTCAGCCTAGAATGGCTATAGCTCACACACAGTTTGTGCTGAGTCCTCAGATTCTCTAGTGACTTCCAGAGTCACTCAACTTCCTTCTGCCTTGCTTCCATCACCAGTAAGGGTGCAGTAATGCTATTCACTGGTACCGTTGAACAGAGAAAATACAAAAAAGTAATGACAACACACTACACACATTCTAGTGCTGAAAATGCATTGCTGTTGTTTATTAGCACACTTGACTCACAGAGACACACCTTAAAGAAAACTGACCCTTCCTCTCCCAGCAGCCCATCTTCACTCTCTGCATTGGATTTGTCTGGCTTGTTCTTGTGCATGCTTCCATAACTACTGTGTGTTCATGTGTCAACAACTCCTCTGTGTCATGCTTTTGCATTTTAATGCTTGGGACTGTCCTGGGTTCAGGGAGAGGGGGAAATGGGGAAGAAGAGACACTTGCTTTCCTGGAATCTCTACAGGACTGAAGGGAAGAAAGCCATAAAACAGGCAATAGAGCTGAGCATCACGGGTAGTGAGAGGTCTGTTCAGAACAGAGTGATTATATGTCCTGTTTACATGTGTCATTGTGGCAGTCTATCTAAGTTTGAGTATCACACAAAAGGCCATGTATGTTTTTAGTAGCTTTATTCATACTATTAAAAAAGAGATCAACTCAGTAACTTTCTCCTGGGGAATGATAAACACTTAGGATGTGACACAGGAATCCCTAATGAAATGCACCTTCTGAAATATTGGACATAGACAGTAAGCCTTGGGTGTACTTCATGAGATGCAAGAATCATGACACAGATATTACATAGAAGACTCTGGAAAATACAAATTTGTAGCCATGGAGACCAGATCACCTATTGCTAGGGTCTGGGGCTGGTGGAAGTTTGGGACTCTTGGAACTGATTGACAGTCAAGGTAGTGCATGAAAGATGTTGGTCAAAATTTGAAGACCTTTATAGTAAAAGATAGTTAAGTCTATAGAACATAAATTATGGCATAATAGAAGGGGGAAATCCTATTAAGAAAAATTCCAATCTGAATGACAAATGATTTGGTCATTCTAGTTAAAGAGAGAATGGAAAGGAAGTGGGGTAACAGAGGGGCATGATAAGAATCAGCACTTCTTTTATGAGGCAGTATGTGTTTATCAACATATAGTTACATACAGGGTACCTGCTGTGTGCCAGGCTCCCATGGAAACAGAGCAAACCCCAACAGCTTAGTACACAGGTGTGCAGATTTGTACAGCATTTCAAAGAGGTACCTACTTGACAGTATTCTTGGAAAAAACTATTCAAAAATTCTAAACAGCCTAAAGGAAAGTTGGTAAGTAAATATTACTATTAAAAGTGGTGAAGGGCTGGGTGTGATAATGATTCCTTTAATCCCAGCACTTGGGAGACAGAGACAGATATCTCTGTAATTTAAAGGTCATCCTTGCCTACAGAGAAAGTTCCAGGCTAGCCAGGGCTACAGAGTGAAACCCTCTGATGAAGTGTTTTTTCCATATGTGTTTTGGGAATAAATCTACAGCACACAAGCTGGAAAATTGACTTATATAGCTCATCCCATGAGTGTAAGACACTTGAGGAAGCCAAGTATCAATGAACTAAGTATCAGGTTGGTTTAATTGGATAAGAGCCCACTTATCCCCCCATTTCTTTATTATTTATTGGGATAGAATGTGACAGCTCTCTACTTACAAAAGAAAAGAATAAAGCCAGCCCCAGGAGCTGTGGTCTACATGCTACTTGGGCTGGCGTTGAGTTCAGCACCACGGACAGCTACCGACGCTCTGCTCTGAGCCAGCACTTGTATAACCTAACATTAAAGCACACATTACAGAGGAATTGAACTTGTAAAGCTCATTTAACTTGCAGAGGATCATGTTTTAGGTTAATTGTTGAGAGTAAATACAGGAAGATTAAGCATTTCTAATTTAAAAGCAAGTCTCTAAAATCCAAAGCATTAAAAAAAATTAGTATTTTATTTTACATTTTGTGTGTGTGTGTGTGTGTGTGTGTGTGTGTGTGTGTGTGTGTGTGTAAGTGCATGCATGTCTATTAGATATGGGGAAATGTAGTAGTGGGGTTTCTCGGTCCCAGGCGGCCAGAGGTCCGAGACCCACACATCTGCCACGCCAGACCCCTTAGCTGCCCGCTGCTCAGGCCCCCAGAAATGACTCAAACGCTTATATTAACTTCATGCTGTTTGGCCTATGGCTTAGGCACATTGCTAGCTAGCTCTTACATCTTAATCACCCCATTTCTATTAACCCATGGTTCACCTGTGTTCCTTCATGTTGCTCGTTTGACGGCTTGCTTGATCTGCCCCTGACTCATCCCTTCCTTTCTTACCTATACTCTGATTCCTCCTCTACTTCTTCTATGGTGCCTGTCATGGCCCAAAACAGCTCCTTTATTTAAAGATTGAGATTCACAGCATACAGAAAGGCATTCCCACATCACTTCCCCCTTTCTGTCTAATCAAAAAGGAAGGTTTCAATTTTAACATAGCAAAATTACATATAACAAAATAGCTACCAAGCAAGAATTACAGTTACAATATCTAGTCTTATCTTTATGAATCTAAAGTTTCATATCCAATATACCTTTCAAATGACTAAGAAAAACTGTACCTATAACTACTAATCTTCAACTATATCAAAGACCACAGAAGGATATATTTACCGAAGTAAACCAGAAGTACAAGCAACTTCCAAAATCTAGAAATGACAGAGATGACACCTATCTGCCTGGACAGTCACCCAAAGTTCCTTTATAAAGTTGGGGCATCCATCTTCAGCCTACAGGCCCAGAGTCTCTTTGCATTTCAGTGAAGCAGGAAATCTGCTCTGCCCATTCTGGCACAGTTCATCAGTTGCTTCTACTCGAGTCCTGAAGAATGTCTGACAGTTTTCTCTGCAAAGCAGGAACCTGAATGACCATCCCGGCTTGTTCTGCCAAAGTTCAGAGGTCACTTTCCTATGGAACCTGTATGTCCAGTTTAAACAGAATACTGTCAAGCAGTCAATATAAGAACAGGTTCTTCTCCAGTGGCTTACCATTGCCACAAAGAAAGTAGACTCCATATGGAGTTTCTTTGATGCCCATTTTTCTCTTGAAGAAGATTGATGCTGCCAAGAGCAGACCTGTCTCACTGTCCAGAAAAGTCTAAGTTCTTAAAACATTTTAAATGCCATATTCTGTAGGTCTTTGAAGTATTTGAAGATTACTTACCTAACTGAAATATATTTTTGTATACCTAAAAATCCTAACTAACCTAACTATAAGTTTGATTATCAAAGGTGACTATTAACCTTCATTTCTTAATTATACATTACAATTTTAAATCAGTTACATGAACATCATACCTTAAACAAGAATAGAAAAATACATACAGCATAACAAAATTGACCTTAAATTTGAATCAATAAACCCAAATCCACACCAATGTAAAACATTTCAAGATTAACAGCTGATTTTCTGATCTAAGCAAATTCAATAATCTAATTTCTTTAAAAATCATTTATATACCATATCCCCTTTTTCTTCTTAGAAAGAGATTAACTATGATCATTAACCATTTATAATGAAAACAAACATCTAGAAACAATATTTTTGGGAATTTGGGCGTTGTTTTCCATTACTACTTCCTGCTGATTAAGGGGCGTTGAAAATCTCCTGGTTGTTGAGACCGGATCAGTCTGCAGCTCTGAAGCTGATATAGTCATCTCTTCCCATCAGGTTTTTTCAGGGGGTCTTGGTTGATGAAACCATATTTGCTTGGAAGCAATCCACAGGTTCTCATCTTCTGTGGAAACAAAAGCAGAACTCTTCCAAAGCAATAATTCCATAGACACAAATTTCAAAATAAAAATACCTTTAAAATATATATTCTTGTTTAACTTAGTAGCCTTTGTATTTGCAATCCATTGTCTTTCTGCAGTTAGCTCATTAACAGTTAAAAAATTAAAACACAATAACAACCAAAATCCAGATTTTGTGTCTATTTTCCATCTTTATGTGGCTTATATATTTTTATTGCTCTATTTCTCTTTTTAAAGACTTTCTGTATCCTCTTTCTTTTCTCTCTGAAGCCTATGTACCTTTTACACATATTGTAACCCATTTACAGGTTTTTCTTTTCATCTGAATCTGTTTTATTGTAAAGCTAACCATAAGAGCTTTTAAAATACACTGTCTTAAAGAGCTGCATCGGTTTTTGATGAGGAAGCAGAATTAGTAAGTTATCTTAAAGGGACCGCATCTCTGGTCGTGGCCAGCAAACAGAGCCCACCCAAGAAAATGCTGCTACTAAGAAACCGTTTTTGTTTCCTTTTTGTTCAGAATAAACAGAAATCTAAAATCAATCACATGCTATGAGTCTTCTGTGAGATTTCAGGAACCTGCCTGATTGCAGCTTACAATGCCTGCCGCCAGTCCGCTGGTGCCATTTTGAATGTGACCCGGACGCCACACTTTCTTTGTACAATGACCCGCTTCGTATACACAATTTGGAAGCTGTCTTTGCTCAGTTTCTGCTAAAACCCTTTTTAAACTTTCTCAGGCATTCAGTGGATATTCGGCCCACGTTGGGAAGCCATCTGTAGTAGAGCGGTTTCTTTGGTCCTGGGCAGCCAGACCCACAGACCTGCCGCCCGAGACCCCTTAGCAACCTGCCGCTCAGGCCCCCAGAAATGACTCAAATGCTTATATTAACTTCATGCTGTTTGGCCTATGGCTCAGACACATTGCTAGCTAGCTCTTACTTCTTAAATCACCCCATTTCTATTAATCTGTCTGCCACGTGGCCCGTGGCTCACCTGTGTTCCTTCATGTTGCTCCTTTAGCAGCTAGCTTGATCTGCCCCTGACTCCACCCTTCCTTTCTTACCTATTCTGATTCCTCCTCTACTTCTTCTATGGTGCCTGTCATGGCCCAAAACAGCTCCTTTATTTAAAGATTGAGATTCACAGCATACAGAAAGGCATTCCCACATCAGGGAAGTTAGAGGAGCACCTCTGTGAGTTTTTTTTTAGCTTTCCACCATGTGGGTTCTTGGAATTAAACTCAAGTCTTTGGACAACCAGCACTTTTACACATTGAAACATCCTGTTGGCCCACAGACCTCAAATATTTTGAGTGCTGATATGATACTACAAGCAGAACACATCACTTCCTGGCCTTGTGATAGGTTACAATGAAAATGCATATGCACTAAAGACATTGTGTGATCTTACCTTTAAGTCATACATAAAAGGTGCATCCTAAATATAAATAAATCTCATATTTAGACTTGGGTCACATCCCTGAAGCATCTCATTATGTATCTACATAAAGGCTACTTTAACATATAAGCACTATAAAATAGGGACCATGAATCTGAATAAGTGCAATAGTTATATCCTAAGATTTCTGAAGCAGAAGAACAGTGGGTTTAAAACCATGTGTAAGTACACAAAAATTGCCATTGAACTCAATTGAATATTGAAGATACCATATATTTTCTCAGGAAATTTGTCTACTAAAACTTAGGACTTTTGACTCTGCCTTGTTCCCATACTGAAGCTCTTCTGAAAGGGAATATGTTGCTGTGATTCTAAGCTAGATGGCATGTTCAGAGGTACAGTGTTTGAATAGGCTGACAAAAACTCACACAGCCATTTATAGAAGACTTGGTAGTTCAGAGAGACTGTAAGCAAAAAGTCATTTTTCTTTTAGTGATATGAAAATCCCTTCAACCAACTCTACTCATAAATCAAACAAAACAACCATGACAGATATCCATGGGAATCGGAATATAGTTTTCTTTAAATTTTAGAAATACCGTTTTTCTTGTTTTATGTGGATAGATATTTACCTGTGTGTCTATGCACCATATGCCTACAATACCATGGAGGCCAGAAGAGGGCATCAGATTTCCCTAGAATGGGACGTAGAGATAATATGAGCTGCCACTTGGGTGCTGGGGTTGAACCTGGGTTCTCTGCAAGAGCGTCAAGTGCTCAATCACTGAGCCATCTCGCATTAGTCTTCATTAGGATAAAATCTTTTTAATGCTTTCCCTTGACTTAGCCAGGGAGGAGGCAGCCAGTTCTTCATGTAGAAGAGCAACTTTAACATATCAATCAATCATTATTCGACTGAAAAAACATAGCCCTTGCTAATCCGGGATTAGTAAATGTTTACTGTTATGGACTTAAATTCAGTGGGGTCACTTTATCTGATGTAGCTATGCTGAAAATAGTTATCCCAGAAGCCACTGGGGGACAGAAGTTCATGAACCACTAATGTAGTAATCTTGTAGTCTCCTAAAATGAGAAAGACACACAATTTAATACAAAGCACATTTAACTGCTGCAAAATTAAATGTACAATGGCCAGCCCTCCCACCTCTGGGGTCCCTCATCTGTGGGCTCAAACAACCACAGATGGAAAATATGTAAAAAGTGCATCTGTGCTGAGCACACACCAACTCTTCTTGATACGGTTCCCAAACAACATAAAATGCTAAGTATTTGCTTTGTGTTCATGATTGTACGTGGCCTGAAGGCATTTGAATGTATAAAGGATGGTGTGGATACATTCTGGGTCAGCACTACATTTTGCATGAATGCTCAGCTTTGGGTATGTGTGAAAGTTGGTAGATGGAAAAGTCAAGAACGTGACTGTGAGAAGGATGCCATAATACCACAAGAAAACCCACAGAACCAGCTAAAGTGGGCTCGCAGAGACTAAGCCAAGAACCAGAGAACCTGCATGGAACTCACCTAGGCTCTCTGCATATATGTTACTGTTGTGCAATGTGGTCTTCTTTTGAGATTCCTAACAGTGAGAGCAGGGGCCATGTCTGACTCTGATGCCTGCCTTGTGGACCCTTTCTCCTAATGAATTTACTCATCCAGCCTGTGGGAATATGTTTCAAATTTAATAAAAACCAGTCTGAGATATCAGAGGGATCTACCCACTGTCAGTCTAGGAGGATCAGGCAATGGTAACTCACACCTTTAATCCCAGCACAGGGAGTATCCAGGAGTGGTGACCTATGCTCTTAATCCCATCAAATCTGAGTTTGAGGTCATTTTAGTTTACAAAGGGAGTTCCAGGCTCCCAGGCAGGAAGTGGTGACACACACTGCTAGCCCCAGCACTTGGGAAGCAGAGACAAGAGAATCTCTGTGAGTTCAAAGCCAGCCTGGTCTTCGAGGCAAGTTCCAGGATAGCCAGGACTGTTACACAGAAAGCTTTCTGGAAAAAACAAAACAAACAAACAAAGACTGGAGGAGGTGTATCTGTCCTCTGATATCTCAGATTGTTTTTATTAAATTTGAAACATATCCCCACACCAGCCTTAACAGAAGAGGAGGTGCCTAGTCTCACTGAAGCTTCATAGACCTTGACTGGCTGATACCCACGAGAGGCCCACTGGATCTGAAGAGAAACAATGGAGGGGTGGGAGAAGGGTAGAGGGCAAGAGGGGGGAGGGGAGACACTGGGAGGAGAGGAGGGAAGGAAACTTTGGTTGGGGGGGGAAAAAGAACATGATCATGATAAAAAGTGTAGTTGGGCTGGTCCAAAGGGAGAGATGAGTAGACTCAGGGCTTGAGAAGCAAGTCAACTCCTACTTAGCAGCTTCTGGGGAGAAGAGAGGGGAAATTTTGAGGAGGCTTAGTGGGAGAAGTGGCCTTGAGCTAAATTTTGATGCTGTTGGTAGTAAGGATTATTTAATGGAGCAGGTGTGTTTTAAGTAGAATTGTACACGTATTTAAGCCTAACCTACAGAAGGATCATCAAAGCCCAGTTGTCAAGCTGCCAGCCTCTGACTCCAGCCTGCCATTCAGTGAGGTAACTCAGGATGATGATGAGGATGACATGATGTCTACTGAGTTTCTCATGGTGTGAGAGCAACTTTAGAGACACACTGTCAGAACAAACAACTCACAAAAAGCTGCAATCCAAGATGGATAAAGAGATTATGTGTGAGTATCCAGATGCCATCAGTCGATTTCAAGATTCAAAAGTAGATATGCCTCCAACCAAAGAAGCTCCTAGATAAGGTGCCCAATGGTTTACAGAGCTTGAGAACTAGAGACAGCTGAGCCTGCACGGTGGTTAGAGATGGGCACAGGTAGAAGAACCCAATGCTCCTATTGCACCTATATCCTCTGGCCAACAATGGATACTTATGTTATAGTGGTCCTATTAAATATCAATAACATTAAAAATCTCCGATGTTGGACTAGAGATATGAGTCAGCTGTTGAGAGCCCTGGCTGCTCTTGCAAAGGACTCAGGTTCAAGTCTCAGCATTGGCGTGTCTGTTCAAAATCATCTATGACTCCAGTTCCAAGAGATAAGATACCCCCTTCTGGCCTCTGGGGGTACTGCATGCACATGGCACATAGACATATCTGTAGGCAAAACGGCCATGCATATCAAATAAAAGAAATATGTTTCAAAAACAAAACAAACACGACAGAGCTTTAGCAAGACACTTGTTACAGACATTTGTCACTTTCTATAAGTCCCGTTGTCCCTTGTGGTATCTGATGTTCTTATTTTGTTTGTTTATCTGATTCAGACATAGAGAGCTCTTGGCTTCATGTCTGTGCTTCTGTCTCCAGAGAGTTCAAGGTAGTGCCCTTCTGTGGATAGCCAGGCTTTTGAACTCACTGGAACACTCGTATCCCAGCCTGGAGGGTCCAGCTTCTTTTTAAATGGCTCTCATGTCAATCTGTCTATAGGTTGTTAGTATTTCTGCCTGGAGGACAAATATATCTTCAGATGGAATACATTCTCAAAATGGAAACAAGAAAGAAATGGCAATTGTGGCATAATCTCTCAGCTAGGGCTTTTGAGGCCCAGGTGCTACTGGCATGCTGAGGACAGACAGGGAGAGGGTGCAGGAGTAAGAAACGCAGGGACAATGAGGGAGGTGTGAGAAGAGCCCAAGATCAGTGTGGCAGCAAACGATAGAGGATGTGTACACAACAGTCTGAATTCCCAGGGCATAAGAGTGGACACCATTGTGCTAGGATGTCCTGGGGTAAAGAGAGAAAGGAGCATATAAGAAACAAAACTGACTAAGGGCCCGATTATATGAAGAGCCTGACTTAGTTGGGAAAACATATGTACAGATGGAAAAGAAGTGAATAAGAAAGAAAGATGTATTTCAGAGTTTGCAAGGATGCTGGGGCCACTTGTTAGAAAGGAGAGGCCAAGATGGAAGAGAGATGTTACAGTAAGAGCAGGCCTGCTGGGCTCACGGTTCTCATGGGTACCGGGGTCCACCCTCACTGATGAGGATGCAGTTTAGTATCCCCAGGATGCTTGGATTTACAGGCGGTACCTTTCCCCTACATGTACAGACCTATGATAAAGTGAGCCTTACATATTTGGTTCAGCAAGAGGTTAGCAAACAACTAACAGTAAAGCAGAGCTGTCGTAACAATGTGTGTGATGAAAATCATCTGTCTGGGCTCTTACTTTTCTTCCCAACTTGGCTGGTGTTGTGCTTGGCCTTCTGATGATGGTTTCACAAGTTGTGGTGGCTTTGATGATGGGATGGGAGTGGTGGAGAAGAAGGTGATGTGGCAGCAGGTGACTGGACACACACTTCGTTCTTCGTGGCATGTAGTCCAACAACATAGACACCTGCTAAGAGACTGAGGGTAGGTAGTGTGTAGACTGAAGACAGGAAAGATCCAGAACCTCACATGACAGAGCTGGGACAGGACAGGATGTTGTTGCATGACAAAAACCTGTACCCTATTTGAAACCAAGGATGGTTTCTCAGATTATAATATTATAATATTCCCAGATTATAGCTAACCTCTGGAAAATAAAGCCTCAGCAAAAAGAGATTGCTTTTTTGTTGTTGTTGTTTTATAATGCTCCCCTTTGCACACACCTTTAAGATGACATACATGTAAGGCCCTCATATCCTGTTTCTAAAATGTATTCTTGGGATGGTTCAGCTTGGACATATTTGGACAGCAGCAGCCACTATTTGAAATGGCCTCGAGACAGGCAAATGACATATCAGTACAGAAGCAGGGATTACATCTATGTGACGCTGTGTGTGTCTCTTTTTTGTGTGTGGTTTTGTTACTTGTTTTTTGTTTTGATTTTTGAAACAGGTTTTCTCTATGTAACAGCTCTGCCATTCTGGAACTCACTGTAGACCAGGCTGGCCTCGAACTCACAGAGATCTGCCTGCTCTGCCTCCCAAGCGCTGGGATTAACAGCATGTGCCACCACCACCTCCTGGCTTTTGCATGTATCTCTTACTTATAATTATTGCCATATTCACTCTAAAGTGACCGTGTTTTTATTTCTTTGCAGGTCTCATGAACTAACTGATTTTCACCGAGCAACCATGGAGCACAATGAGTTGATTTGCTGTGCGTCAAGACAATGGTTGGTTCCGAACCTTGTCTGAAGAGGTTTGAAGTAGTGTCATCATCATCAGAGGGCAGGCAACGTGTCCCACAGCTTGGAGGGGGACTGCATGGCCAGCAGCCCTCACTGAAGAGGTGACCATGAATGTCCCACTGACCTCAAAGAAATCCTGTTTCAGTCAGTTGCGAGAGCACCAAGAGAAGGCCAAAAATAATAACGAGAGAGTTCTAAACATGGGAGATACAAATGCTAATCCAATCACATTGGAGGTCAACTCCTCGCACAATGAACCTGGGACACATGGCATGAATGATGAGATTGGAAATGCGAATTTCAGCAGGCCACATTCCCACAGTCACTCCCAGAAGGAGCCCCCTCAACTTCAGGGCTTCGGGAAAGGGTCTCAGGCCAGCTCCACCAGCCAGAGAATAGTTGTTCATGGCCAACTGAGTGAAGAATACACAGTGAAAAGAGGTATTCTGCAGACCCCCCAGAGTGTCCAGGGACCAAGTCTACCCAGTTGGAAGAATGCAGTGGGTCAAGCCAGTTCAGAGGTTTTGGCTAAAAGGGAGGCTGAAATTCCCCGGCATGTTCCCAAGGACAAATTGGCAAAGACCCTTGACAATGAAGAGCTGAAAAGAACCCGCAGCTCAGCAGCTGGAGCTGGCAGCCTTGCTCGGGAAAATCTGCAGCTAGTGCAACTGGACACTTCAGAGCCACAGGGCCATGTGCCTGGGCGTGGAGAGGGCCCACTGGGGACATTAGCTGCTCACTCTCCAGGGACATTTTTTTCTCTAGGTGACGGTACCCCAGAGGGAAAGTGTGTGCATCCTCCTAAACCATCTACCTCAGAAGCCAGGGGGTCCATCCCATCAGACACCATGATGGAGGAGACACATGGCCTGGACGTTTACATCGAGTGTATTGCTCACCCAGAACTGACTCCCAGTTCATCTTCAGCACTGAAGGAAATTCGCAGCCTCAGTCACCCAGAAGTGTATGTAGGTCAAGAAACAGGGAAGCCCAAAGTGGAGCTTAAATATATCCAACCCCGGAATGAGCAAGGACTAAAGTTAGCCCAGGCGCAGGGTCTGGAATGTCATGAGGAAAAAAATATGTCACCTGTGGAGAGGAAGGAGCTACAGGAAAAGGCATGCCAAGAAGCCACGGCTCAACTGAACAGCAGCCACCACCAATCTGGAGTGGGAGAAGGCAGCAGCCTGGAAGAAAGAATGCAAATCAGTGCTGGTGCAGAGGGGTCCCAGCCAGCCACCTCTGCACACAGCTCTGCTCTTGGAGAGGGAGGTACTGGACTCACTGACAAAATGTTACCAGGCGTAGGTAGGACAGCGAAGCAAACAGCATCCAGCGACTTTGCACCCAGCGATGGCCCTGTAGCTTCCGTTCTCCATGATCCAGATGAGAGCATGTCCTCCGCGGTCAGCAGAGAGGAGAGGAGGCAGCAGAGTGGGAATGTGGGCAATGCCAAGGCGCTGGCCTCAGGTTCTCTAGGAGGGAGCAGAGCTGAGGCCTCTGAACTCTTGGGCCCCCACAATGGCAACTCAGAAGCCAGAAGAAGCAGAGAGGCAGTAACCTCTGTAGCTGAAAACAGGAACCTTCTAGAAAACGCAGCCCAAACGGAAGTCACTCCAGCTGGAGGAGATTCGGTTTTCAGTGCAGCGGCTCCCCTCCACCCAGGGCCACTTGTGAACTTGAGTCAGCACCCCACTCTTCCAGGTAGCAGTTTTCAGTTCACTGTGGACACGGAGACACCCTCGGCGGCCTCGCCCCCTGCTGATGGTGGGCAGGTGTTAAACACAGCCCTAAAAGTGCCTGACAAGAACACCTGCCCCAGTGGGATTCCCAAGCCCCTTACACATCCCAAGGACACACCTTCCTCGCAGGAAGCAACGGAGAAACTGGGGATGGAGAAAGGGGAAGAAAGGACAGAAACAAAGCCGGTCCTTATGCCGAAGCCTAAACATGTGAGGCCCAAGATCATCACTTACATCCGTAGGAACCCCCAGGCACTGGGTCAGGGGGATGCCTCACTGGTCCCGGTGGGGCTTCCGTATGCTCCTCCTGCATGTGGCATGCCTCTTCCGCAAGAGGAGAAGACAGTGAACCGTGACCTTCAGCCATCTGCCAACATGTACGAGAAATTCAAGCCTGACCTGCAGAAGCCAAGGGTCTTCCCCTCTGGACTGATGGTATCTGGGATCAAGCCCCCAGGGCATCATTTCAGTCAGATGAGTGAAAAGTTTCTGCAGGAGGTAAGAGGGTGACATTGTAAAATGATCTATACACTTGTGTTTTTAAAACTGTCATGTCCGTGTCCCCACCCCCAAACAAAATGTTCTCTGTAAGAGAACTCGATGCACAGGGATAAATTTGTACCAAAGTGGATAATTGTGTCTGGAAGTGACTGTCTAGAACACAGTGTGATAGCCAGGTGAGGTAGATCCAATATCTAAGGAGGTTCATTTGAGTTTTATGAACATAAGATGTGGAGTCACTTAAGTCAGTTTCCATGGTTAAATGTGTGAGTAGTAACCTATGAGCCAGGCCCAAGCTAGAAAGAAGCTAAAGCAAAGAGTGTTCAAACTGAGCAGACTGATCCTTTGGTGGCGAGTATTTCACTTTGGAAACAAACCTTATGATGAGCCTGTGAACCTAGGAGATACATGCCTGTGAACCTAGCGTTCATGAGACCAAGAGAGGAAAACTGAGTCCCCGTCCAGCCCAGACAACTGAGTGCAACCCTGAATCAGAAAACACAATAGGAAATTTTACATTAATATATGCAAAAACAATAGCCTGGCAGACAGTGCTAGGCGCTTTGTAGTAAGAACCGTAGCTGTAGTTACCATTTTGTTGCAGGTTTACTGTGCGTGAAGCCCAACTTGGGCTGGTATAAGAAAGCAAGCTCAGCAAACCATGAGCAAGCCAGTGAGCAGCATTCTTCCATCATTGGCTCCTACTTTGCAGGTTCCTGCATTGAGCCCCTCCCCCAACCTCCCTGTATAAAGGACCGTGACCTTGAAGTGTGGGATGATTAAGCCCTTTCCTCTACAAGTTGGTTTTGGTTGTTTCATCAGAGCAACAGAGAATTGAACTGGTACCTATAGTTGTTCTTTGTGCTGCAAATCAAGGCATCATCTCCACAGCCGAGCAGTGTTTGTCAAGGTCAAATGAAGGCTGGGATGGTGAGCACAACACCAAATAGCTTTAGGGCTGGACATTGTTTGTGCTTCCTTCTATCTGAGCCTATAGTCAGCTCCACTACTTAAAAACTAGCTAGAGTTCTGAATTCAGGAATTCAGGTTTGCATCAATTCAGACATAAGCTGTTGTATAGCATCTGATCTTGTAGATGGAGTGTTAGTGACACCAGGAAAATACAGCTGTGTGTAGCTGTTTACTCCTCTGTAATACCTAATAAATTCGTTTTGCTCATCAAGCAAGATGAGCTTTCAGAAGTCATTTAAATTATTTTTGTGTGTGTTTTACCCGCATGTGTGTCTGTGCACCATGTGCATGTTGTACCCAGAAGGCCAGAAGAGGGCGACATATCGCTTGCAACTGTAGTTAGGGATAGCCTTGAGCTGCTGTGTGGGTACTGGGAACCCAGCCCAGAGCCAATCTTCCTAACCACTGAGCCAACTCCTCAGCCCTTTGCAGGAGTCATTTTGGGAGCTCTCAGTGCTGTACCAATTTGAGTGCAGATACTAATTTTATCTTCCCAGAAAACAAAATCATGTGTAATGAGCCCAAGGAAAATGGGGCAGAGCAGGAGAGTCTGTGGCAGGAGGAATCTGTTTGCGTATGTCCTTTGATCCTCACAGAGTTTTCTCTAAAAATACCCCAATTGGAGAAGGAGGTCAGTGGAGCATTTATGTTGATCGCTTGCTGTGTTTGTAACTACAGAACCTGCTCTGCTCTGTCATAAAGATGAAAGAAAAGTAGGATTCCCTGGTTTAATTAAAAATGCATAAACTAGACATGAAAAGCAAATTTTTTACCTTGTAAAAGAATTTATGGTTGTGTTATTTTTCTTTTTTCTTTCTTGTCACTATGACAAAGTATCTGACAGCTGCATCCTAAGGATGCTGAGGGTAGAGTCTCTCTTCACTGTGTGGAGGCAGCCACGTGAGGAGTGGCTGGCTGTGGTCAGCTGCATCCTAAGAGTGCTGGAGAGGGAGTCTCAGTCCATCGTGCAGAGGCAGCCACATGAGGAGTAGCTGGCTGTGGTCAGCTGCATCCTAAGGATGCTGGGGGTAGAGTCTCTGTCCACCGTATGGAGGCAGCCATGTGAGGAGCAGCTGGCTGTGGTAGTGGGAGTATATGGCTGCTGTGGATATGATGTGGACCAGGAAGCAGAGGAAACAGATTAGGTGGCTGCAGTATACAAGGTTCATCTGGAGATGTGTATTAGTGTCATATAGATCCTACCTCTTAGCTTTCAACAGGGGTGCCACCACCTTGGAATCAAGCACTCATTACAAGAAGAGGCTGTAGAGGGCATTTTAGATGTTTGCCACCAGAGAGAGATTACCCAGCAAGACGACAGGCATTCACACTGAAATCATTGTCGCTGTAGTAGAAGGACAGAGTAGTGGGCTCTGGAATGTCTATTTCCAAAGAATCAGATCAGCATGTTACAAAACTCAAATCCTTACTTTTGGAAATTGGAAATGATGAGTGGTACCCAAACATTTTAAAAATAAGGATCTAGAGAAGAAGAGTCAGAGATGGATAGTAAGATAATAGATGATAACGATTCTCTCCAAACGCAGATGGTAAATGTTCTCCAGGAACAGAATCACCCCAGCCTGAGTTCAGTCTGATAGTCATGCATATTTCACAGTGTGATTATAATGAAACTTTAAGTGCCTAATCTTTTGTTTCAGTGATGTCAGTATCCATTTCAGTATTAAAAGAGGGATCAAAATAGGGCTTATGCCTTCAAAAGCTGGGATCAAAGCTTTTATAGTCCCAATGAAAAGATATTGTGAAATATTCATAATTTCTGAACATACAGCAGCTTGATATACAGAATAAATTATGGTTTAGAGTGGAATTAATTAATATAGGTATCTACTCAGGCCATGATCCAGCACTGGTTTTTTAAATTATAACTTAAATAAGCAATGCTGTTCCTTTTTGCTTGTTTTAATATAAAGAAACAATGAACTGGAAATCAGGTCAGGGATAGAGTTCCATTCCCAGCACTCAAATCCCAAATTCTGTGAGAACAGACATTCTGAGTTCAAGATATATATTTATCATTATGTATCATATTCTATATTATATATGTACACATATATGACTACTACACATTATATTCGGAACTGTGAAGTTCAGGAAAAATTAATAGCATTGTTACGTTATTAAGCAGAAGAAATTGTGGAGGGAGACACAATTCCTTCACTAGACAAATATTTATGTGTACACATTGCTGATACATGCTCTGAGCTGATCAACCCACAGGACTCTTGCCGAGATCTGTTATCTCAGAGGAACCTACCCAGATATTCCTAAGAACATTCAGTTGAGTGTATGTTTGTATGTGAGTGCGCACGTGCGCACGTGTGTACGTGTGTGTGTGTGTGTGTGTGTGTATGTGTGTGTGTGTGTGTGTGTGTGTGTGTAGCACGTGCGTGGAGGTCAGAAGACAAATTGCAGGAGTCTAGTCTCTCCTTTCATTATGTGACTCCCTGGTTTTGAACTCAGGTTCTCAGGCTTAGCAGCAAGCATCTTTACTGACTAAGCCGTCTCACTGTGCCCAAAGATTGTTTTAATTATGTAAATATACAGTGCAGGCCTACAATTTTTTCTATTAATTTCTCTATTTTTTTTTTGCAGGTAAACATGTATCTCTTACTAACAATTATTTTTAAATGTTCTGTTGATTAAATATAACACATTAGTTAATTTACTTATAAGATTAGTGAGTATAAAAATGATGTATTTTCTCTATAGGTGTAATGAAGAGTTCCTTCAGTTGTACTGCCATCATAATGAGGGCACTGGGCTGAGAGACACCACCCGATCTCTGACCAAGAGCTAATGGCATGATGGTGCTTGTCCTCTGCAGATCTGCTGCCCCATTTAGACTTATGTACTCTAATCTCTCATCATAGGTCACAGACCACCCTGGAAAAGAAGAATTCTGTTCTTCTCCCTACACCCATTATGAAGTCCCTCCCACTTTCTATCGCTCGGCCATGCTCCTTAAGCCCCAGTTGGGATTGGGTGCAATGTCCCGCCTCCCATCTACCAAGAGCAGGATTCTGATCACAAGTCAGAGATCTTCAGCGAGTGCCATCCACCCGCCTGGACCAATAACATCAGCTGCCAGCTTCTATGGTTCTGACCCTTCAGGTAATTAAGTCTAACAATTACTTTCTTTTCTCATTGTACCTTTAAATATTAACACTAAAATATTGTGGCTGCCTACTTATTAATGCCTCTAATACTTAAAGAAAAGCCTTTCCCTACTGCTCCACCTGTAGACACAGATGTTCTTGAGAACCTGCTGCAGCTGTCACCCTCCATGTGCCTCCACCACGGTGGACCCTATTATCACTTCCTCACTTCTTCCAATTTTTCTTTTCTTTAAAACTCCTGTAGATTTAGAAGATTGGTTCTGAAGGCTGGTTTTCATTGTTGGAAAAGAGTCTCAGTGAGGGATTGTCTAGATCAGTTTAGCTGGTGGATTGTCTATGTGAGATTGTCTTTATTATGCTAACTGATCCACTGTGGGCAGCACCATTCCCTGGGTTCAGGGTCCAGAACTGTATGACTGATGACTGCCAATTTTATTCTGTTTATTTATAGTCCATGAAATAATATTAGCATTTGCATTTTTGTGTATAGCAACCTTCATATTGTCCTTAGGATAAATCATTTGAAATTAATCATTGTGTTAAAGTATAAATATTTTAAAAATATTAATCTTTTTTAATTTTGTGTGTATGGCTGACCCTCTCTCTCTCTCTCTCTCTCTCTCTCTCTCTCTCTCTCTCTCTCTCTTGAGAGTGTGTGTGTGTGTGTGTGTGTGTGTGTGTGTGTTTGTGTACCATCTGCATAAAGTGCCCACTGAGGCCTGAAGAGGGCATCTGATTCACCTGGAATTGGAGTTAGCAGAATATTGTAAGTTGTCATGTGGATGTTGAGAATCAAATCCTTGTTCTCTAGAAGACCAACAACTTCTCTTAATCTCTCTGCCATCTCTTCAGCCTGTTTGAACTCTTTTAAAATGCCAACTAATTTTCTAGGAAATATACAGCAATTATTTTGCCCTAGAGTTTCTTGAAAGCCCCATACATATCCTAGCATCCATTGGGGCTTTACCATTTATTTGAGCCAAGTCTTAAATGTAGCTCAGACTGTCCTAGAACCCACTCTGTACACGGAGATGGACTCACTCACTTACTCCTGTATCTGCCTCCTGAGTGCTGGGAATACAGATGCCAGTCACCATGCACAGTGAACACTGTGATTATTGTTGGGGAGAAACTTTTCATCTCTTTCCTATTTATTACTTTGTGACTTGTCATGCAAAAAGTTATTGATGGCCTTAATTTTTTTTTATAAGCTACTGTCTTGGTAGTTCCCATGGAATGGCACCATGGAATTACCTGTGCTTGAAGCAGGTACAGTTCACTGTGATTCAGTCAGTAGTCAACGGCTTCTAGGGGGCTATCAGCACCTGCTCCTGGTGTGGAAACAAGCAGTTTACACACAAAAACATTCTGCTCGCTGGGTGCTTAGACTTATTAAAAAAAAAAAAAGTAAGTTACGTGGTGGGTTGCAGTAAATAAGCAGTATGGAAGAAAATGAAATGTTGGTGAAGGAGGAAGAGGAGGGTTTGGACAAGAGGAAGGAAATTGTCACTTTGAAAAGACTGATCAGAAAGGCCTTAACAGGAGTCTCTTAAGCCAGTCTCTAGGGAAGCTGAGGGAGGGACCCCATGGATGTCTGCAGTATTGCCTTCCAGGCAGGGGGAGGAGCCAGTGTAAGGCCCCACCCCAAGGGATCAAGACGGAAAGGGTGATAGAGAGGAGAGTGGCAGGGGAATGGGATGAGACAGGGGAATTGAGGTCGTATAAAGCCTTGTGATGTGAGTCAGCTCATGAGGGATTTGACTCACTATGGGAGACAGCCCTCGGAGGGCTTGGAGCCCCATGGCATGGTCCAGTTCTTGTTGAAGCAAGAAATCCTTGACTGTGTGGTGGAGCACCTACCATCAAATAACTAACTCATATTACAGGGCTCATTTCTGGGGTCTGTGCTGAGTGGTTACAGACTCACAAGGTCTCTCCACTTGAGCTGCGGGGACATGAAACAAATTCAAGTTGTTGTGTGTTTTTCCCCCCTCGTCTGCCTAGTAACTCATCTCAAAATTTCGTTACCTCAGTCTTGAGAGGTTTTTCACTTTATTTTCACAGATTGATAGCTGCTGAAAGCACTGATTATCAACCTTCTTGATGCGGCAACCCTTTAATACAGCTGCTCTTGCTGTGGTGACCCCCAACCTTAACATTTTTGTGGCTATTTCATAACTGTAATTTTGCTACTGTTATGAACCATAATGAAAATGTCTGATGTGCAAGAGATCTTATATGCAACCCCTGAGAAAGGGTCATTTGGCCCCCATAGGAGTTGCTACCCACAGGTTGAGAAATGCTGATCTAAAGGATTTACTGGACTCCAATGCAGATTCTTGGACATCCTGTCCTCAAGACTCTCTTCCCTCCGCCTCATACAGCCTAGATGTCTTGAGCATCCAAAGGACTCCCCTTCCGCTTCTCTGTTTGTAATTCTCCTTCACATGCTGCAGCCTGGAAACTGCCTCTGGGTAGACACCAGAGAAATGGCAGCCGGAGCGTACTTCACTCATGTTCTTTTCTCTCTAGGGTCACAACCATACAAGAGCTCTTGTGCAGTTTCTGAGAACACCAGTTGCCTGTGTTTACACACATTTTGACTGATACTGTTTCCTAGCTATTCATGGTGGTGTCCTTGCTGTCCAAGCTTCTTGGGTAGGATGTCCCTTACATAATCACAGAAGCTGTTAGCCTTTAATGGTGCTCACATATCTAACGAACAGAAAGTTCCCCTTCTGTGTTTACATTTTTAGTTCCAGATGATTTACTCATTGCTTATTTGCCATCGCTGTTTGAAGACTGTGGCATATGTCTGTACATGGTTCTGGTTTTGTGTGTGTTTAACCAACTACTGTGGACTCTATAGACGTGGATTCTCTGTCATGCCTCCTGGGCATTTTCATGCCTGTTTTACAAGGTGTCACCTAAAGCTCTGAACAGCATCACATTGATAGAGTGTTGGAGACAGGGACAGTGTGGATGCTTTCCTTTGTGACCCAGCATTTACACACTTTCAATGTCAAGGGAGCTCTTACATTCTAAAATCTAAGAAGTGGTTTGATGTGAATTATAATGCATTAACTGCAGCTTTGTTCTATGCTCAGGTAGGAAGCCTCTTCAGTTTCTCATAGTGCTGTAAACTCTGAGTTGGTCAGAGGAGGTCCCCAGTGTTTCTGTCCCTCTGCTGGTTTTGCAAGCATCTAAACATCTAAGTATACTGCAATGGCCAAGAAGAAGTGGACACATGGTCCATGCCATCCCACAATGCAGCTCCCTTAAGAATTTCTGTCTTACAGTTAATGCTGTTTCCTAAGACTTTCAGATCTCGATGTGACTACGTGACTTATCAATGGACCCAAGGGCTTCCTTATTCTTAAATCATTTCTGATTGTTTTTCTGACTCCACAGTGATGCTGAAAACCAAGCTATGGCTGACATCAGGCCCAAGTGTGAAACTCAAGACAATGAAGTGCTTGGAGCACAAAGGGGTTTCCCATCTTTTTATGTAGACATGACGTCTGTTCAGGGGAAGCCATGATTGTCTACAGAGCATTTCACTATTACAGCTCCACTTCAAGAACATGAGAAGACCCTGATTTCCACACCAACTTTTAAAAGCCCTGAATGTTTTATGTTCTTGCTTCAAAAACAAATCTTTTAATGCCTCCTGCCACCCCCAATGCAGAACCCATTGACCTACCAAGTGTACCGTGTGGTGAAATGTAATTTGCCTCCATGGTAATGTGTTTGAAATGCATTCCCTCCTTTGCCCCTGGAAGCATAGTGCTTTTATATGAGGCAATACAAGAAAGAAGTGCAATGTTTTCTGATAGGAGCAGTTGAAGCGTTGAAAGTTGAAGGATAGATGATAAAATTTCTCTCTATAAATAGCTAAAGAAATTCAATCAGCTAAGTCAGAACACTTTCTCTCAAGATGTAGATGATTGTGCTATGGATTCTGATTATCAAAATAAGATTTATTTTGGAGTTTGACATACTCTGAAGACTTTCTTGCAGAGGTGTTTTAAAATGCTAGGGTAAATCTCACCAAGTTTAAAAAAAACCAGAAATTATTAACATATTTTGGAAAGCAAATAAATGGAATTAGAATATTTGAAACCAGCCCTGTCCAGCTGAATATGCACTGGAAATTTAGCAAGATACAGGCCTGTGCTCCATATCTCCATATAAAAATTCTAAAATAAAGTTGAGCAGTGTGGTGTATGCCTTTAATCTCAGAACCTGAGAAGCAGAGGAAAGTAGATCTCTGAATTTGAGGCCAGCCTGGTCTCTTGGTTTCTACACAAAGAAATCCTGTCTGGGGAAAAAAAATAATAATTCTAAAATGAAAATGCTATTTTTCTCTCCCAAGACTTGACTGAAGCAAATGATTATTTTTTTTTTGTTTTTAATTTTTTGGTTAGCATAATCGAGCTAGACTCAATAATGCATTTAGTAGCTCTGCCTGGGTTTCTCATCCTCTTCAGATCTGAGCCTAAGCCAGATGCTAGAAAGCATGAGGTTTCAGTGCCCGGGAGTATGTGGGGAAGCTCCGGGCACTGGGTCTGTGCTGAAAAGTGCATATGTTCAGACAGCATTATCAAAGGAAGGGATTGAGTGGGACCCTCAGTCCTGATGGGGCCCCTACAGGAGGAACAGGAAGTAGGCCTGAATGACCTCATGGAGTAATGCTGTGACGGGGAGGCCCACAGAGGAGGCACGTGACAAAGATGTAGGATTCTGAGCTTCTCAGAACTCAGAGCATTTCTGCAGGTGGAAGTGGGGTGTGGGTGCTGGATGTCACTGGAAATAAAACCAGATGGGTAAGTGGGGACCAGGTGGTGAAGAGATTTCAGGGCTAGGCTAACTTTAAAGGATTTTGTTTTGTTTTATTGTTTGTTGGTGAGGAATTAAAAGCCTTTAGGTTTCAAATAGGAAATTGACACTATCATCTGTTTTGAATATAGGTCATGGTAGGGAGGTCTATTAGGCATCAGTTCTCACAGAATACTTCATGAGAGTTCTCTTATAAGAGCATAAGATGCTAATGATTCTATAGTTTTTCATATTTCCAGATTTTTATACTGTCACACCTCATTTTCAAATAACTTTTGTTTTTGTTTTATGCATATGAGTGTTTCTGTCTGCGTGTGTGTCTGTGCATTACATGCAGGCAGTGCTCTGAGAGGCCCGCAGAGGGCGTCAGATCTCCTGGAGTTACAGACAGTTGTGAGCTGCTGTGTGGGTGCTGGGAACTGAACCCTGGTCCTTTGCAGGAACAGTCAGTGCTCTTAGCAGCTGGACCATCTCTCCATCTGCACAACCTGGAGGCCTTGTTTCTGTGAGCACTGTAGCTTTGAGATGAGGATCCATATAGAGAAATCAGGAAGGCAGAGGAAAAGGGAGTCTGTCCTTGGGGCTCATGCTGATCTTTCTCAGGCCCCTTTCATTTCGGTATCAGATCTGCCCTTCTCAGAGCCTCAGCCTCATTGCCTCTGAAATGAGAAGAACAATAGGACCTAAAGCATCCGGTTGCTGATTAAGCTCAGTAATAACACCTGATGCTCAGAAAACCTCCAAGTGCTCAGGGCCAGCTTTTCCCAGGCACTCTCCTGTAAGCCTGTTGGGTCCCCTTATTCTCAGTTCAATACACAGCCCACCTTGGCCTCCATCACCCAGGCACTCTGTTCCCTCTCTGACTTGAGATTTTTATTCTTACTATGGCCTTCAGAATGCAGTTCCCACAACACCCTCCAAGACTGACTTGGCCCATAATTTAGGATTTGTCATCCATGCCTCTGTACCCAAGACACATACAATTTTGACCATATCATGGGTATAATGGACCCTCCACAACCACACACTTTCTTTTTTAAAAAAAAAATATTTAATTTTTTTTTCATATCCACCACTATCCCCCACTCCATCTCCCCATCCGTTCCTCAGAGGGGGCCAGGGCTCCCAGGATGATTCAGTGCAGTCTCGCATATCCCCTTGAGGTAGGACCAAGCCCCTACCCCCAGAATCAAGGCTGAGCAAGGTGTTCCTCTGTAGGGAATGGGCTCCGAGAAGCCAGTTCACGTGCCGGAAATAGTTTCTGGTCCCACTGGCAAAGAGGCCCCACAAACTGCCCACACCATTCGATGGTTGTCCACATTCCGAGGGCCTAGTTCAGTCCCATGCAGGTTCCCAGCTGTCAGTTCAGAATCAGTGAGCTCCAAATAGCTCAGGTCAGCTGTTTCTGTGGGCCTCCTCCTCACGGTCCTGATCCCTTTGCTCATATACTCTCTTCTCCATCTCTTCAGCTAGACTGGGAGCTTGGCCCAGTGCTTAGCTGTGGATCTCTGCTTCTGCCTTCATCAGATTCTATAATGACAATTAAGGTGGTCATCAGTTTGATTGTAGGGGAAGGCCAATTTAGGCACCCCCTCCACTATTTCTTGGAGTCTTAGCTGGAGTCATTTTGTGAGTTCTTGGGTGTTTCCCTAGCACCAGGTTTCTCTCTAACCCCAAAATGGCTCCTTCTATCAAGATATCTATTTTATTGTTCTTTCTCTCTGCCCCTTCCCCAACTCAAACAACACATTTCCTCGTATTCTCTTCCTGACTCCCTCCCACACACAATTTATTCAGGAGATCTTTTCTATTTCCTTTTCCCAGGGGGATCCATGGATGTCTCTCTTAGGTTTTTCCTTGTTACTTAGCTGCTCAACCAGATAGTTTCAATACCTCGTCCTCTGTGTTTCTTTTACTGATTCTCTGGAAGTCTACTAGTATCTTACTCCGCTTTTATATAACTACTAACATTCAGCCCACTGCAACTGCCCATGAGATCAGAGGGATTTTAAAATAGGCAACTCGAGGAATCTGCCAAGGGTGGGCCATCTGCACCTATCCCCTCACCCCAGGCTCAGCATTCACTGAAGAAAGGGGGCAGAAAGGATGTAAGAGCAGATGGTGAGGGGGGCTGTAAATGCTGTTTTCTGTACACACTATGATCTGTATGAGCTCACAAACTATGCACAAGATCAAGCCACCCAACAGTCTGGCTAGCACAGAGGGAAGGATTATGTCAGCTTTCCACGATACTCAGCCACTGATGGCTGCTGGTGTGGAGGTGCCTCTTTTTGGAGGGGGTCTATAATTGTTGGCAGGTTACCTATGTCCCAGTGGATGATCTCACACCCATACCTATATGGACAGCATTAATTGAACTCAATGCATTATTAACAATAAATTTTAAAAGGACAAGCATTTTGGTAGGTCTTGGCATAGTCAGGAGGGAGGTAATAGAGTGGGGATATAGTCAAAATACATAGTGTACATGCATGAAATTTTCAAAGAATGAGTTAGAAATATGTTTTTCAAAAACTAGGAGAGAACTCAGTATCTTTTGAATTAATAAATGAGTTAATTATGGCTGCACTTGGCGCTTTTCTGCCAACATCAGGAAGTGATAAGAATCCGAGTGTTTTGAAGTGGGGTGGGGCCAGTTGAAGGCTAGGCAGTAAACACAAAGCTTTCTACAGTTCAGCCAAATTCACTTAAATCTGCTGTGGTGAAAACAACAGATCCAGGCAGGATGTGCAGAGGCTGGTGGCTGCTCCCTGGACTGCAGTGGGCTGGGTGGCCACTGAGGTGACCAGCCCTGCACCTGTTTTTCTGAGACCTATTGTGGGCCAGGTGCTAGTCTGTATTCAGGATACACAGTTAAATGCACTGTTTAGGACTTTGTAAAGTACAAAAAATTAAATCAATGATTGTCATAGATACAATACATTCTTGCTAGTGATCATTGAGAATGCACATGGAGGTTTATCCATGAGATGGCCAGAGAGGGGCATATCCAGAGAGGGCCTCAAGAGAGACGCTACAGACAAGGTGAGTTTTGAAGGATACGCATGAGTTTGCTAGGCTGGGGAAGGGTAAAGGTGGAAAGAGAGGCCATTGCTTAGCGTGATCCAGATCCATTATGGAGTGCCTGTAACTCTTGAGTCTTGTTCCCTGGTCGCAAGACTCCCAAAGAGGCCACCAGAGATGCAAACTCTCTGAAATGCAAAAGCAAGGTTTATTGAAAAGAAATACAGCCATGACAGGGACCACATTGAGTGCACTGGAGGAGATGCCTGCCCCTCTGCAAGCTGAGTTTTTAAAGGCAAAACCCACAAAGTTATACATCACATGGATACAGTTCTGATTACTTCCTTTTTAAGAGACTTTGAAGAATTCCTCTGTTATCTTAGCTGTTGGTCAAACCTTTTTTTTTTGTTTTTTGAATAGACTATCTCCTGTTCTGGGACATTCTGTGGTTAATCAGCTATCAGATGGCCCTAGGCTATCTCCTGTATTGGGACATTCTGACTTTGTACTTTGTAGTTCTGAAAATTCGAAACTCAGGCCTATTTCAAGGTGGGGTTAGGGGCTTGCTTAAAACGGAGGCACTTCCCTGGTTCTTCATTTTCCCCTTCTCATTTGCCTAATGGAGCCCGATCATTGGTTTTAGATAATTGGCTCTAGCTCTAAGCGTCCCTCTCTATGTCTCTTTTGGTTATAGGCATATAGCCTTGAGTGATGGTCAGGAAGAAAGAGTATCCAGGGCCCTGTGAGGGGACAAGATCAAGGTAGTGAACCAGGGTGACTTGGAGTACCGATTTCCAAACCAGCTCTGGCTGGCTTCGTGTTCTCTCTTTCTTCCAGCTAGCCCTTCGTGTACCTTGGCCACCAATTCCTTATAACTCCTGAGTGATCTACACAGGAACAGCACTCCTCACCCAGTGCAGCACATAGCCCCTGTCTCCTATGCCAGAGGGTTTCCTTTTAATTCAGCATTTCAACCTGTTATGGGCCAGGAACAGGGGTGACGTTTCTCTTCCATAACTGCTTCAAGCCGACAGTGGGACATTGTTGTCAGGACCCAAAAAGGCTGAAATAGTAGTAAAGGGCTGGATGATAGGGCATCTGTCAGAGGCATGTAGTTATCTGACCCAGTTGTGGAGACAGGAAACAACCCATGTTGGTTGGACTTGTCCACTTGAGCTTTCAACAAGTCCAGAGCTCGTATCCCTTTGGAGCAAGTTGTGTATGTCAGTCAAGCAGGAATTTGTTGAGACATGTTAAAACTAAGAACAAAAGTTAGAATTAATGTATATATTTGTAAATTTTAGGTCCAGTCTTAGTAATTGAGAAGGGCAGGAGTCCCCAAACCAGTAGAGAAAAATACCATCCTTAAGAACAGGAAGCTGGGAGAAACTTAGGCTTTGCTTATCTGGAATCCTTTTGACCTCTGTGAAGTGGCATACCTACAGAAATTAGGTCTCCACAAAGTTGAAGGCAGAAGTATCAGAACAGCATCAATCTTTGACTGCCATGCCAGTGGTCCAGTCTGCTTTCTTTCCCTGGCCAGTAAATAATTTGGCCATAAAGTTACAGCACCCTCCCATCATGGCCTTGGGTTTGTTAGGGTAAAATTCCCTGAGTCCCTCAGTATCATTCTTGGCCTCCTTGTTGACAATAAGCCAGGTCTGATTCCAGGGTGTGTGCAGGTTGTTTAGGTGAATTATGCCACTGGGGAATTGAAAGCAGTGGGTGTGGTCAGGATAAGAACATAGGGTTCTTTCTCCCTCATTTGTCTACGAATCAAGACCCAGTCTCTTGGTTTGAACCTATGGGGTTGAGTAGAGGCAGCCTCATAAATGGCGTAAAGTTTTGGCCATATGTCTTGGTGGGTGAGTTGGAGCCTTCAAATAGCGTTGTCCAAGGAGGCAACCAGCTCAGTCTGCAAGCTTGGTATCATAGGTGTGTGTGTGTGGGGGTTCCCATACATGATTTCAAAGGGGGTAAGTCCCATCTGATAGGGTGAATTATGCACCCTAAATAAGACAAAAGGGTCAAGAGTCACCCAGTCTGTGCCAGACTCCAAGGCTAATTTAACCAAGGTCTCTTTTAGAATTCTATTCATCCTTTCTACCTGTCCTGAGTTCTGGGTCTATAAACACAATGAAGCTTTCAATCGGTTCCCAGTGCAGTGGCTCCTCCCTGGCTTACCTGAGAGATGAAGGCAGGGCTGTTGTCCGACTCTATTGTGGCTGGAAAACTGTATCTAGGCAGGATCTCCTCTATCAGTTTCTTTGCCACCAAGGTCACGGTCTCATGCTTGGTCGGGAATGCCTTAATCCACCCAGAGAAGGTGTTTATAAACACTAACAGGTATTTATATCCCAATTTTACTGACTTGATTTCAGTAAAATCCACTTCCCAGTACACACCTGATTGAGTCCCCTTTTGTCTGGCCCCAGGATTGGAAGGGGTTGGCAAGGCGCTAGTCATCTGGGAGGCATGGCGTTTGGATACTGTTTCTTCAATAGCTTGGTTACTATTTTGTATTTTTATGCTGGCCTGTCTTAGTAGATTTTGCATCCTTGAGATGCCCAGATGGGATGATCAGTGAATCTTTCTGAGCATCGCCAGTACTGTTTGTCTTGGCAGGACAAACCGTCCATCTGCTGTTCTCCACCATCTTCTATTATGTGAGCCATTGACAGGGTTCTGATCCAGGCTAAGTCTGCAGGAGTGTATTGGGGGGTCTGTAGCCAACTTCTAGCTCCAGGATCTACCAAGACTGATGATATGCTCAGAGTGGATGCTATCCTCCTCTGGCTGTCTGGTCTGCCATGTTATTGCCTGTCTGAACTGGCCTGGTCTCTTTTTGGAGCCCCAGGCAATGGATAATAAGCCACTTTGGTGGGTTCCCATATAGCCTGCAGGAGCACTGAAATCTCCTGTCTATTTTTGACTGTCTTCCCCTCTGCTGTCAGCAAACCTCTTTCCCTGTGGATGGCCCCATGGATATGTGCAGCGATGAAGGCATATCTGCTATCTGTATAGATTCTTAGTTCCTTCTCCTTCCCCAGTCTCAAAGCCTTGGTTGGGGTGAACAATTCTGCTTTGTGGGTGGAGGTCCCTGCTGGTAGGGACCTCCTAATGACACCCGAAGTGTTGGTTACTGCTGCCCCTGTGTATCTCTGTCCCTTATACATAGAATTGCTGCCACCCATAAACGAGATTTCTTCCACATCTGTCAACAGTGAGTTTAGCAGGTCCAGGTGAATGCAATATGCTTGAGCCAATGCCACCATACAGCCATGAAGTGGTACCTCTAGGCCAGGGTCTGGCAGCAGCATGGCTGGGTTAAGGGCCGTGGGCACCTGGAGTGTTACTCTGGTGGGGTTGAGAAGTAGGGCTTAATAATGAGCCATTCTGGCATCGCTCAGCCAGCGGTCAGATGATTGATTAAGGACTGCCTCCATGTGAGGTGGCAATGGTTAAGTTTTGACCCACAGTTAGTTTATCAATGTCCTTGACCAGCATTGCCACTGAAGCTATGATACAGAGGCCCAGAGGGTTGGGCATCCTGAGACCACGGGATCCTATTTCTTGGATAGATATATCACAGGTCTCTTCCAGGACCCTATGGTCTGAGTGAGTGCTCTTTCTGCTAATCCATTATTCTCATCTATAAACAGGTAAAAGGGTTTGTTTATATCAGGCAGCCCAAGGGCTGGGGCCTCTAAGAGTCTCTGCTTAGGGCATCGAAGTCCTCTGTCTTTCTTTTGGCCATGTGAAGTCGGATGTGTTTTTGGTAGCCTCATAAAAAGGCTTAGCCAGTTCAGTAAACCTCGGGATCCATAGGCGGCAGAAGCCTGCTGTGCCTGGAATTCCCTCACCACCTGCTTAACAGTCCTAGGAGCAGGTATTTTTTAACACTGTCTCCTTGTGAGCATCCGAGAGCCATCTCTGGCTTCATTCAATAACATACACCAGGTACATTACCTGTGACCTACAGATCTGGGCTTTCTAGCAGAGGCTCGACAACCCGAATCTCCCAGGGCCTGTAGCAAGTTCTCAGTTCCTTTCTGTCAGGCAGCTGCAACCAACAGGTCATCCACTTATTGCAACAAGCTCATATCAGGGTTTTAGGTTCTATACTTACTCAGATCCTCGTGGAGGGCCTCATCAAAGATGGTGGGTTAGTTCTTGAA
The DNA here is from genome assembly GCA_033318265.1 of Phyllotis vaccarum. NCBI lineage: Eukaryota > Metazoa > Chordata > Mammalia > Rodentia > Cricetidae > Phyllotis > Phyllotis vaccarum. The sequence continues at coordinate 138,979,835 of JARWLC010000009.1, read as the reverse complement.
CCCTTGAGGTAGTCTAGTCTAAGTCAATTGGCTGCTGATTCTGATATCTGGATCATGCCACTCGAAGGCAAACTATTGCAGGCCCTTGGGGAGCAGGATCAGGCTGAAGAAGGCAACAGAACTGAATGCCATTTCCAGACTGGAGGCAATGAACTCAGTAGGGTATTGGCTCGGTAGGTTGTATGTCTACCACTCTTTTATTTATCTCTCAGGTCTTGCACTGGTCAGTAGTCATTAGTGTGGGGCTTTTTGACCGGTAACAGGGGAGTGTTCCAGGCAGACTGAATAGGCTTCAGTACCCCAAGGGTTAATAACCTCCAGATGTGGGGGGTTATTTCCTTCTTTGCTTCTTGAGACATGGGGTACTGTCAGACTTTGACTGAGTCCGTGTCCACATATATTGGGGGTCTGTGCTTTGCTAGTCCCACACCCCTAGTCTCAGCCCATGCTGGGGGAAACTTTTGTAACCATTTCTCGGTTTCTGGCTCAGGGGCCACTGGCTTCTGATGGAGTCTGTATTCCTCAGTCAGGCTAGCCATTATCAACACCTGTACTGGCTTCCCATTTTGATGTAACAACTGTGTCCCTTTGTCCAAGAAATGGTTCTGGGCTTTCATTTCTGACAAAAGATCCCAGCCTAATAGTGGGCGGAGGCACTCTGGAATAACTAGGAATTAATGGGTTACCCATCCCATTCCCAAGTCCACCATTCTTCAGGTGGCCTGCGAATAAGATTTGATGCCTGTGGCCTCTTGTACCTAGGTTTTCCTGGTGGACATGAGTCCATCTGGTGTCAGGATGGAATTCTCCACTCCTGTGTCCACCATGAATCTTACTGGTCTCCCCTCCACTCTCAGTGTTACCCTAGGCTCAGAGGAGGGGTCACCAGTCTACCCTAGTCACTATCTTCCTCCAAGGTTGCAGAGAGCATGTGGGTAGCTGGGGGTATCCTTCCCTTTTTCTTGGGACAGTCTCTTGCCCAGTGCCCTCCTTCCTTGTAGTATGCACATTGGTTCTTCCTTACCTTAGGCTTAGAGGTCACTGGTTGCCATGTGGTGTGGTCTGATCGGTCTGACTCCCGCCGCCAGGAGGATCTCTTTCAATTCCTCTCTATGTTGAGCCTGCTGTTTATCAAATATCCTGGCTAAACTTTTTGCTTGCCTCTTTCCTCTTTTTTTCTTCTTGCTGCATCCTCTCCCTCACCTTTCTTTTTTCTGTTCATCTGTCTCTTATGATAAACCATTTCCACCGCTGACACTAGTTCCATAAGAGTTTTCTCGCCTAATCTTCCCAATGACTGTAACTTCCTCTTAGTATCCAGGGCCACGTGATTACTATAGGCAGACATCACCATCTGAGCCGACTCCTCAGTCTCAAGATCATATGATGTGTACTGCCGGAAGGCTTCCAGCAGGCGCTCCAAATAGGCAGCTGGACTCTCATTTATCTCCTTTCTGACATCATAAGCCTTGGCCATATTGGTCGGCTTTTGGGCAGCTGCTTTGAAACCCACCAATAGAGCCTAGTGATAGACCTGGAGCCTCTTCTTACCTCGTGCCATGTTATAGTCCCATTCAGGTAGGGAATTAGACACTGATGATTGCAGGATCAGTCATGTGAGCGCCTATAGGGCCTGGAACCAACTTCTGGGCAGCCTCCAGGATCCTATTCTGCTCTTCTGTGGTGAACAAAATGCTCAAGAGCTGGCCACAATCGTCCCAAGTGGGCTGATGGGTAAAAAGAACAGTTTCTAATAGGTTAATTAAATCTTGGGGTTTTTTTTCTTAAGAAAATTGGGCATTCTGCAAACACAAATTGTACAGATCACTGGTTGCAAATGGCCAGTAATGGAAGGGTTGATTCCTGTCCTTATCCACTGGTCTGGCAGACCACCGTGGTGTCTGACTGTGGGAGGCTCCACTGTGGCTCCGGGTTGCCTGGGCTGGCCCCTGTAAAGACAGTTTTGGTTGGGGCTGCAGGTTGGGTGGCTGAGGGGAAGTGTAGGGCAGAGGGAATAGTTCCAACTCCTCTGTTCCCTTTTGGATGACCTGAGACTTTGAGTCTCCCTTCAGCCTCATGGAGAGCATCTTTGAGGATGAAGATGTTAATGGGGGGCATTAGGTTTGAGATCAGGACCTATGGGCAGGTGAGGCAGGAATGGTTTGACTCAGGGGAGGGGTCCGGTCCCTCTATCCTATTAATGAGCCCCCTCCAAGTAACTATGTAGATGATTTGATATGGATGGCCCATTCGTAGTCTAAACATGACTTCCTTGACTCTGAGGGTCATTCTGAAGTCAAAGGTCCTTTCCTGTGGCCAGCTGATGTCAAAAGTGGGCCATTCTGAGGAACAAAATATTATCTGTTTATTTTTCTTGACATGTGCACTGTTGTTGTGAGCCACCTCCTTTACATCCTTCCAATGAGCTAAGGTCACGTATAGAAGGGAAGAGGGAGTATTCTTCATAGTCCAGCCTGGTACATGGACAAACAAGAGATGAACAGAAATGTATCAAATCACACTTACTAACAAAATGGAAAAATAAGGGCCTGTAACAGAATACTGAAGTTCAGAGGTCTTGGGAATCAGAGGTCTGGAGAAGGAGCGCTAATAACACCAAAAACCATACAGATGGGACAAGGTTGGCCCTGTAGGGTCTCCTTGTCAGACCTGAGACTCTTGCCCAGACGAGGAGTAAGGACATCTTCCTCCAAGTTCACTTTAGAGGTGTGTCTGCCAAAGTGATCCTTTCAGATAGCTTTTAGATATAGATATTGCTGGCAACATTTCAGATAGTAAAAGGGAACAGAGATGAGACAGCAAACAGTTAGGGTAAACTTACCCAGTTGGTTGGTGTAAACCTTCATGGTTTGGGGTGAGGGGGCACTCTGGGGATCCCGGACAAGCCCCCAAATGTTGTGCCCTGGTTGTGAGACCCTGAGGAAACCACCAGAGATGCGAACTCTATGAAATGCAAAAGCAAGGCTTGTTGAAAAGAAATACAAGCCTCAGTAGGGATCCCATTGAGCAGTGACTGCAGGAGGTACCTGCCCCTTTGCAAGCTGAGCTTTCAAAGGCAAAACTCACAAAGTTACACCATAGATACAATTCTGATTAGCTTGTTTTTAAGGACTTTCCAGAATTCCTCTGTTATCTTAGCCAGCTGTTTGTCAAATGTTTTCTTGATTTTAATTTTTTAATTTTTATAGGCTATCTCCTGTGCTGGGACATTCTGTGGTTAATCAGTTGCTATCAGATAGCCCTAGGCTAGCTCCTGTGTTGGGACATTCTGACTTCTTTGTACTCAGTAGTTCTGAGAATTTGAAATGTAGGCCTGTTTCAAGCTGAGGCTAGGGGCTTCCTTAAAATGGAGGTGATTCCCTGGTTCTCTCTTTATTGAGGAGCCCTAGGGGATCTGTGAAAGCATTGTGGGTAATAGTGGAGAGTTTCGGAAGTAGGAAGTGACGAGCACAGAAGTGAACAGCACGGTTTCATAGGAGGCAGGGTGAGTGAAAATACCATGAGGCTGTTGAGATTGGAAATTAGGCAGCAGTTGGTGACCTAGTTTTCCATGAACACTTCTAGTCAGACCCGGGGGTGGAAGTCACATATTACTGGGTGAAGCGTGAATGAAAGTGAAGAAGTAAAAGCAGTTAGAACAGATGAGTTTTTAAGCACTAGCAAATGCAGAAAAGAGTCAGGCTGCTAGCTGGAGCAGGGGGTGGAGCTAGGCTGCATTTCAGAGTGTGGCAGAAGATGCTTATTGTTAATGGTCTGTAATAGGAAAGAGAGGGAGATCCTGGGAGAGAAGTGGAGAGAAATATCCCCTAGAGAGTGGGGAATGATGGGATCACAGCCATGTACGGGAGGATGCCTCTTGGGATATAAGACAAAGGCAATGGCTCTTCAAATGCAGATGAGAGGGGAACAGAGTAAAAAGAAGAGAAACAGACAAGGTGTTTATTAGTCCCTGGGTTAAGAGAGCAACGCATTGACACTATCTCGTTCTACTCTCCCTTGTTGTCTATAGCTGACAAGGAACGTGGCCTAATTGCAGTTTCTGTGGCATTCTCTTAAAATTTCTCCATTGCAGGAGATTGAACCCAAGGCCTTACACATGCTGGGCAAGGACTCTACTGAGCTCTGCCTCCATCTTTTTTCTTGGGCAACTTTAAAAATTGTATTGATTCATTCATTGTTATGTGTATGTGGATAAAGCTGCATGAGCATATATGTACCATGTATATGCTGGAGGTGAAGGAATGCATTGAGACCTGGAACTGGAGTTACAGATGATTGTGAACCACCATGTGGGTTCTGGGAATCAAATCTAGATCCTCTGCAGCCCCTGAGATTTAATTTGGAAGCTGCAAATGAAGCATTCCAGTCTATTCTGATGTTTGGCTTGTGATACACCTCTCTGTTAAGCCATTTCCAATATCAGCGAAGCAGACATTGACTATGGCTATGTGCTCACTGTCCACTGGACAAACAGAGCTGTCCCAAGCATAGTAAGTATTTTTGCTGCTTCCTTGAGGAAGCACTGACTGAAGGTTTAATCAGTATTTTCTGGGCACTTGCTAGATGTCAGGGTAACTAAGGCACTGAAGAAAGAGTAGTGGAAAATTATAAGAAGGTCCCTAGGCAACAGTGAGACACTGGGATTGGAGGCAGTGGCAGGGATATCTACAGGTCCCAGGCCATAGACTTGAACTTGGCTCTGAGCTAGACTCTGGGAAGATTGTCCATTACGGTGTGGTATAAAGAGCTGTGGATCTGAGGTGTGGTATGAAGACATGCCACATGTGGAAGAGAGGGTGGTCCAGGCCCAGGAGATGGTCCACATGAAGGCTATTGTGGCTTCAATGTCAAGCAGTAGGGAATCAAGAGAAAGAAGGCTGAAGTAGACCATAGAGACCCAAGCTGTGGTAAGGGCTCTGCCTTTGACCTCAAGAGAAGGTTGTATCCTGAAACAGTTTGAAGTAAGGGAAGACAGGGTCGTACTTCCTTTTTAGAAGGCAAAATTGTACCAAAGTTGAGAGAACAAGAATGGGATAGGATTGGCAAGAAGGGATGGGAGGATGTTGAGGATCCTAGCAAGGGCAGCCCAGCAAAGACACAGCTGGAGAGGAGAGAGCATTACAAGGTGTTAGCTAAGGTTTTTCAGAGACCTGGAACCAATAAGAGATTAAAGATTTGTTAGGAAGTAGTGATACCTGAGATTACAGAGCCTGAGCATCATTACTATGACAGCTGCCTGCAAGGTATAGACCCAGGAAAGCTGTTGGCACAGCAAGGCCTGGGGAAGAGCCATACCTCAGCTTCATCACTTGGGCAGAGGGAATTAAGTCTCTCTACACCTCTTGATCCTGCTCAGAGCTCAACAGACTACAACCCACTCACCCTGGGAAAGCTCTACCCACTTTGCCAAATCAGTTGGTAATATCTTCTGGAAACACACACATGAATAATTTTTAACCTCATATCCAAATATCCAGCTAAGACTATATATATAATTAGCCTCTTAACTTCATGGGCCAAGTCACTTTAAATAGCCTGAAAGGGGAACAGTAAGGAAGAAGAGCCCATAATGTTTAATGCCAGCCCCAGTTCACCTGTGTGACAAAACCCATATGGTCAGTCAATCTATCTGAACTGTTATTACCTTGTAAAGAGGATGGATGGCTTGGAAACTTGCAGATACTTATTCTCGGCCTTGAGTTACTGTGGAATCTCAAGATGTCTGCTCTGTTTCTCAGTATATATGAGGCCTTGCACAATGTCTCTTTTTTAGACTTTCATACACTCAAAAGAGATACACCATAGTTTGGAGCTTAGCATGACCTCTGAAGTGTGTGTTAGAGGTTTATCCTCATGGTCACAATACATAGACACAGTAGAACCTTGGAAAGAAGGTGCCAGGGGGAATGACCTTAGGTTACAGGGTGTGTATCCTTGATGGGGTTTGTGGGTCTTGGTCTCTTGCTCCTCATGTTCTTTTGTTGCAAGGGCAGGTGCTTCCCTGTGGCTATTATTTTGCATCCCCACCAGAGGCTCCAAAACATTGGTCTGTCCCATCATAACCTAGCAAGAAGCCTGTTTTCTTTATGAGGCAGTGTCTGTTAATTTGACGCAACCTAGGGTTCCAACTGAGGACTTCTCAGTTTGGTCTACGGGCATATCTGTTAGGAGTTGTCTTGATTGTTAGTTGATAGAGGAGGTTAGCCTACTGTGGGTGGAGCTATCCCTAGGCAGGTAGGTCTGTGCTGCAAAAGAAAGGTAGCTGAGCATAGATTTGTGAGCAGACCAGCCAACCAGCAGCATCCTTTATGGTTCCTGCTGAACCTCTTTGGCTGTGAAGTGAGTTCCCTGATTAAGGGTAATGCTATATGGAAAAAGGAAGTTGCTCTGGCCTCAATATTCCTTGCTTGAGTTAACTCTTGCATTCCTCCAGTGATCGCCTGTAACCTGTAAGTAGAAATAAATCCTTTGCTCCCTAAATTGTTTTGGAGTGCTTTAGCAATGGTCATAGAAAGCAAACAGAACAGTTGATTTCTCAGATGATTGTTATAGTATTGAGAAGCTGACTAACAGGGGCTGCACAGTGTCCTTTATTCCTCCAAGCACAAGTTCAGAAGGTGAAGCATATGGAGGAGTCTGGACAGACTGTGTTAGTGAGTGAGTGAGTCATGCAGTATTTGCTGAGTGCCAGCTGTGTCCTGGGCTTTCTAGTCTCAGGACATTTTCCTGTTTCCTTAATGCCTCATTCTAAGAATTTCGATTCTGTGGTCTCTGTCTTCAGGGCTTCTCACCTCTCTCATTCCAGGGATCCCTTGTCCTGCTTTTGGTTTACATGTTTCTTTTGTCATACACAGTAATTAATTTCCAGAGGGAGAGAGAACAGAGAAAGCCACAGGTGGAGTTTTGCGTCTCTGAAGATGATTTATTTCTCATCCATGATATTAAAAATAATTTTCTAGTCCGAAAATAATTTTCTTTCAAAATGGAACAATTTCTGTTGTTTGTCCAGAGAAATTAGCATGGAAATCTGATAAAAGAAAATTTGTAGGTGACCTTAATATTTTTCTTGGTGCATTTTATAATTCTTTCTTCTCATTGATGTTTTGGGGATTCCTAGTTGTGTGTGTGTGTGTGTGTGTGTGTGTGTGTGTGTGTGTGTGTGTGTGTGTACAGTGTGGGCCATTGTCATTTATTTGCATGATTTTTTTTCTGCTAAATCTTCTTTCGATATGTTAGACTAGATACTCTTGCTTAGTTTTCTACCATCTGCTGAATTTTTATTTTCCATTTATAATTCCTAAGAGTGCTTTCTTGGCTACTCCCAGCTTCTTTTCTTTGCGTGCTCTTCTTTATGTTATTGTGACGGCATCCTCTTACATTAATGATGTGACTTTAAAGGATGTTAGCATTCTTCTTCTTGTCTTCTGGGTGAGCTTTCCTCTTTATGATTTTGTTTTGCTTTATGCTGGGAAAATTTTTCCCAGTTCTCAGTGATCATGTACTCATGGTTGCACTGAATGAACTTGAGGTCATTCATACTAATTCTCTGGGCATCTGTTTTGCCTCTAGCTGGGGTTTGGCCGGGGTGGAGGTGGTGGTCAGTACCTGGAAACTGGGCATCCTGTGCCGGAAGGGGCTTTTTCCTCCTCTGTGCACTGTTTTGCCCGCCTGCCCGTGGGCCTGTGTCTCTGCTCAGCTGGCTACCCAGGCTGAAGGTCAGTAGCTGCTTCCTCTACAGCAGCCTGCTGTCTCATCTCTGCAGTACCATTTCTCACCCTGCTCCCAGGCCGTCAGGAACCTCTACCTGTGTTCTGTGTACGTGCCCTGTAAGTATCTGTTTCTTTTCTCTTTCTTGTCTGAGGTTTAAGTTTAGAAAGTGTTTAATGGAAAACACTGGGTGATTTGATTATTGGCCTTGAGTTTCAGTGTTGCCACTTGAAATGTAGCAGCTCTTATTTGAGAACGTCTTTCTTGGAGAGCCTTTTTAAAATGCATGTTCTACCTGTTTCATCTGGCTGTGGTCTCCATTTCTGCTTACATGAAGTAAGTTTTGGTGGGCACAGCGCTTGAGTCCGTGATTATAAAGGCTTTAATAAAAATTGTGCTTTTCAATCTAATCTGCGGGAAAAGCCTTTCACTATTCTCCTGACATGATGTTGGAGTATTTTCCTTAGAAAATGCAGCAGATGTGTTCATTCCTCTTGCGACCCCAACTGCCAAAGCCACTCATCAGGAGCAGATGACTCAGCAGAATCTGTTCATAAAAGTTCTGTGCCTTTGGATTTGCTCTGAGTTGCTGTAGCCAACTCTGAAAATCACTAATGTGAATGAGATCTGATCAAGATTCTTCAGCTGTGTTTATAACACAATGCAACATGCTGGCCATATCTAGCATCCAGTGAGCCTTGGCTAGCACAAGGTCACATCCAGCCTGTCTTTCAGGATAGTTATTGTTTGTACGCAGCACAGCCTGCTGTGTACCTAATTAACACTGCACCCTTTTGTTGGCCATGCTGCATGTTTATGTGCAGAGCTCCTGTGTGGATGCTGGAAGTTAAACCCACGTCCTCTGGAAAAAAAAACAAGAAGTGCTCTTAACCTCTCAGCCATCTTTTTAATCCTCTTCATAAAGATTTCTTTTGCACATTATTCTCTGGCTATGTACATTTATGTGATGTAGTTAACAAAAGTGGTGTGCCCGTGCATGTGTATATGTGTACCTGTGTGTGTATGTGTGTATGTTCATGCATGTGTGAGCACATATTGCCTCTGTTTAGGCATTGTGGATTTCTTCTTCTTCTGAACCATCTGCTTTTCTGATGATCACCTGAATGGGGTGCTTTTCTTGTAGGAGAGCTTTGCATAAGGCTGCTCTGACCAATTTCCTGAAGTTCCTGTGAACTGTCCTGTTTATACTGTGTGGGATTGGGGTGGGACACATGTGTGTACAGATATAGAGAGTCCAGAATGTGCAAAGCTTTTAAATTTATAATGAAGGTTAGTTTTTCCTCATTCTGTGTAACCAAGACTAGTCAAGCACCAAGACCTGTAACCTGCTGACTCTGCTACCTCAGGCTAGCTCTCCATCCTGTCTCTACTCTGACCTCAGGCTAGCTCTCCACCTGTCCCTGCTCTGGTGTCAGGACTTCTGTCTGCTTGCTGCTGCTCATTTCATTTCCCTCTGCCCTTTCCCATGCAGCCCATTGTCAGAACCCACTTCCCTCCTTCATACAGTTTATGCTGTTCTCAGTGGAACAGCAATTCTAATGCCATGGAGGCCTCGTCCAGCAGGGCTCCGTGACACAGACTGAGCTGCTCTTCTCTCCCAGCCTGACTAGAACCCTCTTCCTCCTCCCTTCCCCCGCCCCCTTCCACGGACCCCCCTATTGCCTGGCATGCCTAGAGAGGGCTAGGCATCCCCTCCTGCCGCCCTAGCTCTGGGTCCACTCTGCCCATTCTGTCATCACTGTGCACTTGTGTCTGGGGGCTTGGCAAGACAGGGACACATTCGGCCTTACTTTTCCCTCTGATGCTTCTCCTTTTCATTTTGCTGGAACGTCACCTCCGACTCTTCACGCTAGTAAGTATGGGTGGCTATGGTGCCTGCTGGTGCCACTAACACATGCTCTGGTCATCATCCTTGGGGCTGAGAAGGGACGACCTGCTCGGCTAGCTGCCCTCTTCCCTGTATCTCTGTTGCTGTGTGAATCTTCCTGTCTGCTGGCCTCTAACCTGAACTTCTCACTCTTTCTCAAGAGCTCTATTGAGCTATGATTCACACCCCACACATGTCACTTATATAAAAACCCATACATAACTGGAGGATATTTTATCACTCTGAAGAGAAGTGTTGACCTGCTGTCACTTCAGATTTTCCTTAAGCACCAGGCACTAACATCCAATAATCTACTGTCTGTCTCTGTAGATATTCTCTCGTGTGACAGAATCATGCAGTGAGTGGCCTTTGGTCTGTGGCTTCTTCCACTGGCTCCAGAGCATCAAAGTTTGATTGATTTATAATGCATATCAGTGTTTCCTTTGTCTTCTTATCTTGAGAAGACCAAGTGGCTTAGAAATTAATTTTTTTCTAGTTCTGAAAGTCATAAATCCCAGATTAGTTACAGTAGGTCTTGTTTCTGCTGAGACCTCTCTTGGTTTATAGGTGAGGGTCCTCTCTCTGGCACTCATGTGGCTTCTCCGTTTATGGGTGAGGGTCCCTTCTCTGGCACTCATGTGGCCTCTCCATTTATGGGTGAGGGTCCTCTCTCTGGGCACTCATGTGGCTTCTCCGTTTATGGGTGAGGGTCCCCTCTCTGGCACTCATGTGCCCCTTCTCTGTGGACATACACAAGGGTAAAGGTGCCACTAATGTCCCTTCTGTGGTCATTGAGTCAAAGCACCACCCTCATAACTGTATGTGGCCTTATTTATTTCTTTAAGTCTGTGCCTTCAAGAACAGCCACATTGGGACATAAGGCTATAACATATGATTATGGGGGCAACAGAACCCAGCCTGTAAAGATCCTTCTCAACTGATGAGTTGATCTTTCTTTTTCTCTCTAGACCATACTTTATTTATAAATGCCAGTTAATGGAGATTTGGATCATTTCTGGGTTTTTTTTTTTTTTTGTCTGTTATTGACTATGGGATCATTTACTTCTCACCGTGTGTGGGTTTTATACATATTTTTCTCTTGGGTATTGTGTTAGTCAAGGTTCTTTAGAGGAATGACCCAATAGGATGATGCAATTTTGACGTGCCTCAGTAGTCACAATCTCGCACCAGATACTTGAACTTGGAGGGTTCCTGAAGAACTGCTGGTCTTCCATCGACATCAGAAGCCTGGAAATGCTGTTTCTGAGATCTGTAGAGGCCTCAGCAACAGCCACAGGGTAAATCAACTCAGTGGACAAGGAAAAGCAAATAATCTTCCTGCCTTGGTCCTTCTATATCTGCATTGTTACCAGAAGGTTGGCTACCTACCTAACAGTGCTGACTTTTGATGACCTCTGCAGAGCTGTGTGTGAGACCTGGGATTTAGGGATCTTAAAGAAAGAGTGGATATAGTCTAATGCTATACACAACGTTACTTCAGTTCCATGTGGTCTTGGACACAAACGTAGCAAAGAAAGAAATGATTCAAGGAAGGCTGTTTGAGTTCAGAAAAATAAGACCCCCAAACCATGTAATTAAAAGTCAGTAAAGCATCTGCTAAATATTAATGGAGCATCCCTTCCCCAGAACTTTCTTAGGACAGACCAATTCAAACACAATGCCTGACATGTGTATCTGAGAAAGCACAAAAGCAAAGTGGAAGGCTATATCCAGACTCGGGGTACACTGACCAGATTACGTTCTATAGCTAGATTCTGACATCTGACAAGAATAAACACCGTACAGATTGAATGTAAATGTTTGTCCCAGGAAGCAGGAAATCACATCAAAGAACAATCCAGGGAACAAAATGCACCTGAGGTAAAAGGCCCTCTGCTGTTTTTCCTGGAGTCTCTCAGTCAGTTCTCCAAGGCACTGTTCACCATGCATCATCTTTTTGACCATGTTCCATAAACAGTAGTGCCACTGTTACAAGTAGTCACATCTTGCCTCGTAGGCTGGTCTGATGGATGGTAGGATGCACAGCTTAGTGAGACAGTCATTTCCACTTCTTCTCCAGCAGCCCGCATAACACCCCCTGGGACTGTGAACGCTAACTGACAGGGAGTGTCTTCAAACTGTAGCCCAGTGTCCACTCCGTCTGAGGCAACTGAAGGCATGGAGCCGTGTCAGCAGTTGAGGACATCTCCTTTGTGTTCAGCTTGTCTTGATGCAAATCTTTTTAAAGAGAGAAATTATCCCCATCCCACCTGACCCCTAACACACACGCCGGAGCCAGTGGCTCTACAGGCATGGTGTAACTTAGAAGATGCTCTACTTGAGGCAGAGGCATGATGGGAAACACCCAGGGTTGACTGTTCTGTAATGACACAGGGGTCACACATGGCTCCCTCCATGCTTTGGGCTCCTGGTTCTGTCTCTTCACCTTCATTCCCTTTCCTGAAGATGCTTGAACTCAGGAGCATTCTCAGCCTGATGCTGTCAATACCTCCTTTCATTTAAAATTCTCTCTTACTGCTCCAGTCTAAGCCAGCAGAGTTTCTGTTGGCGTATTTCTCTTACAAAATTTTGATTTTTCAGAAACTCTATTTGATTGACTCTGTTAGATAAAAGCCACTCCTGAAAATTCACTTCAAAATGAACCTTTCTTGGATTGGAGGGATGGCTCAGGTGAGTAAGCAAGAAGCTCTGAGTTCAAATCCCCAGTTCCACATAAATTCTGGGAAAGGCTTCATGTGCTGCACCCAGTGTTACGGGGTAGGCAGACCCTAGGAGCACACTGGCCAGCCAGCCTAGTCAGCATGCCAAGTCAGTCAGTAAGAGGCTCTGCCTCGGAAAAGGTGAAGATTAATAGAGGAAGACAAGATCAGTCCTCCTCTGGCCTTCAGGGGCTTGTGCATGGGCACATGCAGTGCATCACACACACCACACCACACACACCACACACACTCACCACACCACACACACATACACCACACACACACACACACACACACACACACACACACACACACCACACACATACACCACACACACTCACCACACCACACACACACACCACACACACTCACCACACCACACACACACACACCACACACACACACACACCACACACATACACCACACACACTCACCACACCACACACACACACCACACATACACACATACACCACACACACTCACCACACCACACACACACACACACCACACACACTCACCACACCACACACACTCACCACACCACACATACACCACACACATACACACATACCACACCAAACACACAAACATACACCACACACACCACACCACACACACACACCACACACACACACCACACATACACACATAACACACCAAACACACAAACCATATACATACACACATAACACACCAAACACACACACACCACACATCACACACCACACACACAAACACACACACTACACATACACCACATACCACATAATACACATATCACACACACCCTACACACACCACACACATACCACACACAACACATACAACACACACACCCATACACACCACACACACACCCTACACATACCACACACATCACACACCACACACACACCATACATACACATACCACACACACACACACAAACCACACACACACACCCTACACACACCACACCCACACACCACACACACCACACACATACCACACACACCACACACACCACACATACCACACAAACACATACCACATACACCACACACAAACCACACACACCACACCACACATACCATATACCCACACACATACCACATACACCACACACAAGCCACACACACCACACACATCACTCACACATACCTCCTCACACACATACAATAAACACAAATAGATCTGTATACTGAGCTTCTGCCAAAGCCCCTGTCAGACAGAAACCTTGAGTTTCCAGCAGATTAATTGCCTAACAGTTATTTATTTCACATTGCTTTGCCCCTTCGGAAGTCTCATTGGAGGGCTATGCAGGCTCATTGTTGCCTTCATCAGATCATGTTTCTCTGACAGTGGCCTGAATATGTTCTTAATCAAAGCCTCTCCTTAACTTGGTTCTTATTTCCCATGTGGAAAGGCTGGGCCTTTTCAAACCCTGCAAATTCTAAGCCGTGCCTACCTAACAGCCAGTTTCTATTGAAATGTTTGTCTTAGGTCTCTGCTTACACAATACCAGAAGAATAAGAGTGAGCTCTGATACACCCTATGTCCCACCTGGAGATTCTTAGAAAGTTCTACATTCATTCAACACACTCTCCAAGTTCTATATTCCATCAGTAACACTTGTTACTTATTAGCATGGGTTCACTTATCCATCCATTTAGTTTTAGCCATTATTGACAATTTTCTTTTGAATGCAGTTAGCTTCTTCAGGAAATCTCTTCAAAGCCCCTAAGCCTCAACTTCTGTTAACCTAAAGTTGCTTATAGATCCTATCTGACCCATTCATAGCTGTCCCCATAGAGTGAGCCTTGTTATGATGCCCACATCTCCAAGCTGCTGAATAGCATACTGTGCCAAATACTGCTAGCTTAAAACTATAACACGCATTTACTTTCTGATTGTTTCTGTGGATCGGGAATTGGGAACATCTTGATGGGATGATTCTAACTTGGCATTCCTCATGAGGTATGGTCCAGTTTGATTAGTGCTACAATCATTTGATCAAGAATGGAGGATCCAGTTCTGAGATTAGGGGTTGCTGGCCTCTGTCAAATAACTTCTCACTTCTCGATGCAGGAGTGCTGTTTAAATCTCCCCATGGCAAGCCTAAGCCTGGTTTCTCCTTGTGGTGGCAATCAAAGAGCAAAGGGATGAATCTTCAATGTCTCTCGTGATCTTCATTCAGAAGTCACATACTGCCACCTTCAAGCTATTGCATCACTCACAGGGGGATCCTCATTCACTGGTGGGCTTTGCTAGAGAGCCATTCTGGAAATTGGTTGTGATACACCTTGATCCCCCTTAAAGAGATGCTCTTTGCAATTTCAATAAGTGTGGCATCAATGACAGGAAATATCAAGCTTGTAGCTGTGCGATGGTGTTCATTATATATTGGCCAACATACTCTTTCTCTCCTAGCATAATAAGGGATAGATAGCTAGAGGGGTTTGAATGAGTAACGTCCCTCACAGGCTTGGGTGTCTGAACACTTGGTCTCTAGTTGGTGAGTCTCTATTAGGTGCTGCAGCATTGGTATAGGAAGGGGTAAGCTTTGAGGGCTCATAGCCCTCCTTCCAATTCTTTCTCTTTATTTCTTGCTTGTGGTTGAGGATGTGAGCTCTCAGCCGCCTGCTCCAGCCAGCCACCATGCCTGCTTAGTGCCATGCCTCACCACCACGATGGACTCAGATCCCTCTGGAACCAGAAACTGCCCACTCTGTAAGTTGCCTTGGCCATGGCGCTTTATCACAGCAACAGAAAAGGAAACCAAATGATGGCTATACCTCCACTCTTTCCCAGGAAGAAATGAGGTGCTGGCAGTTTGAATTCAGTCCTTCTGAGGCCAGGTCTACAAGTCACCGAGCACTATGTCGTTTACTCTGCCTTTCCTGTGTTCCTGTTGTTTTGGGAAGAGACACTCAACCCTGAAGGTTTTATTTATAGAGAATTGTCTCAGTGAGAAGAAAGCTTGGTAAAAACAGTGGCTGTGCTCACATGGTGTCAGGCAAGGTGCTGAGAGGCTGAACTTGCTCCTCGTTGATGTGAGCAGAACAAAATATCTGTGAAAAAAGAAAAAAATGCTCATAAAAGTAACAGGAAGGAAAAGTGAAATAGAAGAATAATTTGGCCCAAATCACATAAATGTGCTGATAGAAAGATCCAAATACAAAATTATAAGGAAAAATAGACCTTTAATAAAACCCCGAGTCATTGTTGATGACCGTGCATTAAAACATCTACTTGTGGTATGTGTGTGACACACACTTTTAATCCCAGCACTCAGGAGGCAGAGCAGGCAGAGCTGTGATTCCAAGGCCAGCCTGGTCTACACAGTGAGTTCAGGACAGCCAGGACTGCACAGGGATAACCTGTCTCAGAAACAAAACAAAAGTTGAAATCGACTGATATGTCCAATTGTATGTTCAGTTACAGTTTGGACACGTTCCCTATGACACTGATTTTGTTTGTACACAAAATGCCCTTGTGTCAATTAGCTAATTTGGTCTGTGTTTCCTGCATGTGCCTGTGTGTGACAGTGAGGGGTTCTCTCCTCCTGCCTGCTGAGGTAGCTCCCCCTCCATTCTGCTGTGCTGATGTCCAGCAACACTCCTGGCCATTAGCCTGCTTCTGGCCATCTTGACACAGGAGTACTGGAGTTAGGGATGGGCACCATGTCTGGAATGTGATGTGGGTTCCAGGGATGGAGCTGAGGGCACAAGGCTTACACAGCTGTTGCTCTTGTACACTGAGTCATCTCTCTGGCCTTGAGCATAATTGTCTTACATTAGCATCTCCACTTTTATTATAATTATTACTGCATATTAATTATAGATATTAGGGACTTCGTGGTGACATTTTCATTCATGTACACATCATGCTTTGATTATATTCACTCCAACTGTATTTTCTGGTCCTCTTTCCTAACCCACTGCCACAGGTCACTTTAATCCTTTCTGGTTTTTTTTTTTTTCTTTTGGTATTTCCGGGTTTCTGCTTTTGATTTTGAGGCAGGGTCTCTTTGGGTAGCTGAGGATGACCCCGATCTACCTCTGAGTGTTGAGATTCAAGTTCATGGGGTGAGGGACTCAACCCCAGCATGGCAGGTACCCCACTAGCTACACTACAGCTCCTTCTGTCTTGTTCTATCTCATACTAACATTTGAATTCCAGACTCTGGGACACATGTCAGTTGGACAATGATTGATGGGACTTTATTGATACAGTACTGAGTCACAGATAAGTGACCTTCTTCTACTTGGCTGAGGTTTTTTCTTAGTATCGCAGAGTCCTAATTTAAAGGAGAATCTACCTAAAAAGGAAAAAAGCCCAAACAAATAAAACTCACTTCACTTAAATGGGAAGATTTGATTTTTCAAAGAATTTATTTTTCAAAGGAGAAATAATATGACTTTGAAATAGCAGCATGTCTCACAGCCTTCAGCAGACAGCAAAATCTCTTTTGTTGTTCAAGCAGGATTTTCCTCTTTTGCTTTCTGGCAAAAACTTGTCAGAAAATTGAGCTTTGATTAAAATGAATGAGTTCAGTTTGGTTCCCTTGCATGAGGCATGCACATTTGATCCCAGGGTTTTAAAAATTTGAATTTATTTTAATTAGCCTCCCCATTATGTTTGTATTAATTTAGAAGGGACTTTGATGTGTAATAGAAAACGTTCATTCCACATCTCTACTTAAATGTTTTTGTAGAAGGCACCAGGACAGGTCAAATTCTCAAGCCAGCATAGACCCTTTAAAGATTTTCCTTATCTTGAATGGAATTAGCAAGGATCATATTGAGTGAGGGAATCCAGACTCAGAAAGACAAACAGCAAATGAGCTCTCTCATCAGAGGCTCCAACCTCCAAATCTTTAGACATAAGTTCAGTCCTCACCCTTCATCAAGCAAATTTATCTTTGTGACATACAGAGACCGTTACAGAAAACCACAATCAGTCAAAATGGGGAGTTGTAGAACCCAGTCCCAATGGATACATGTACGAGCATCCCTAAACCTAAGGCTCAGGGACATCTCTGGAGGCTAGGTAGAAAGACTATAAGAACCAGAGAGTCTGGGGCTTTGTTGTGGGACTGTGTCTCTTAGTAGTGTGAGGAGATGCACCCATAAAGTCCCGCTGACATGACAGCCCAAATGAGGGCTGGGCAAAGACAACAGCAGATGTGCTAACGTGGACAAGTGAAAGCCTATGAGCCCTGACCCTACACAAAGAACCGCAGGCCACCGAGGGATGCTTAACAGCAGGAGAGATGGTTCTTTCCAGGAAGGAGCGAATCAATTAGTTATCCAACACCCAACAGTCAGCCCTGTAAACATATGTTCAAGTAACATTATAGACTGAGCAGGTTATTTTTAGGAAAATATGTGTACACACAACTATATAGGCAGATGTACCAATAATTATCACATTAATGAATTTGAAAGAAAGTAAGTAAGGGCAAATGAGAGGGTTTGGAAGGGTAAAAAGAAAGAGATAAATGATATTACAATGTCAAAAATGAAGCAAAAACATTTTACTTCTTTTGTGTGCATGAGTGCCTTGCCTGCATATATGTCTGTGCACTGTGCACAGTGATATCAAAGGCCAGAAGAAAGCATCAGATCCCCTGAAAATGGAGTTACAGATGGTTATGAGCTGCCATGTGGGTGCTAGGAACCTAATGTGGGCCCTCTGCAAAAGGAGCAAGCCTCTTAATAGCTGATCCATCTCATTAAACACACATTTAATCCCAGCACTGGGGGAGGGCGCCAAGTTAGGAAGAGCTCTGAGTTTGAGGCCAGCCTGATCCACATACCAAGTTCCAGGCTAGTCAGGGCTTATATAGTAAAACTGATACATATCGGGTGCTAATCATTCTATCTTAAGTTTATTGCTTATTTAGAAATAAAATTATGATTCTAGTTATTCAATATTTTATTTTAAAACTTATTTTTATTAGTAAGCAACAATTATGCATGATATTGGGTTTCATTATGACATTTTCGCATATGCATGCAATTTATACAATATGTCCCTATGCATTCCTAGACTTCTGGCTTAATATAATAGCTTTATTGAGATGTAATTCACATCTGATAAAAGCAATTCCTCGGTTGAGTTTCCTTCTTCCCAGGTTTGTATGTTGACAACAAAACTACCTAGGATATCTGTATAAAATGAGAGAAAGCATTTAACATTTGATTTTTCTCTTGCTGGCTTACTTCAATTAATATACCTCAGTTACATCCATTTTCCAGAAAACAATACAATTTTATTGTTCTTTATGGTTGACAACATTCCATTGTGTGTGTGTATACATTTTCCTTAAACATTCTTCTGTTGTTGGATTTCTGGGATTATTCCATAGTACTATTGTGAATGATGCAGCTGTGAACACTGATGGGCAGGTCTCTTAGAGAAACACCAAGGAATGGCAGTGTAGCTGAAAGTTCTGTTTGTCGCTTGTTATTATTATAATCACTCATTTTTATTTCCAATACACTTTTAATATATTTGTTTTATAAATGGTTGTGACACGCAGCAGCTCCACTTTCCACTGTGGAAGCTCAGGCAGTCACGGAATAAAAATGCTTTGAAGTAGGTTAATCACCAAAGGTATATATCTAGAGTATGGATATTTTTAAAGGCTTTTTAGAGACTATAGCTTACTTCTATGCATTCATGGCAAATAGCTGCAGAAATACTGAATTTATTATCAGGAAAAGATTTCACATTTCTTTTTCATCAAAGACTTTGTGTGTGTGTGTGTGTGTGCACGCACGCGCGTGTGCACATGTGTGTTTTACTGAAAATTAATTTTTCATACAGTGGATTCTGATCACAATTTTCCCTCCCTCAACTCCTCCCAGATCCTCTCCATTTTCTTACCCATACAAATCCACACCCATTTATTTCTCTTTCAATTTAGAAAACAAACAAGCAAACAAACAAAAAAATCCCCCAAAGCCAGAATTTTAAAACAGCACAAGATACACACACACAGAATCAGAAACCAAAATATACAAGTAAAGATCAGTAAGACAAAAAAAAAAATGTCCAGACAAAATAAGATGAGACAAAAGGCTACAAAAAATGCCCTTGAGTTCCTTTTGTCCTGGCCATTTGTTGTCATCTGCGGCTGGGCACGGGGCTCACCTTTAAATGTGGTTTATACACCTGGTGAGACTCCATTGTAAGTGGTTGTCAGTTGAAGG
Organism: Phyllotis vaccarum; assembly: GCA_033318265.1. NCBI lineage: Eukaryota > Metazoa > Chordata > Mammalia > Rodentia > Cricetidae > Phyllotis > Phyllotis vaccarum. The sequence goes on along the minus strand of JARWLC010000009.1, from coordinate 138,960,297 downwards.
TAGACTCTTAGTTGGGGTGGAAGTTTGTGTCCACTTCCCCTCCCGGCCCGGGATCCCATCTGATTTAGGTCCATGCAAGCCCTATGCTGCCACAGTCTCTGTGAGTTCATATGTGTTTCAGTTCTTTGTTATGTCTGAAAGATATGTCCTAGGTGTCCTCTACTGCCTCGGCTTTGCACCATCTTCCTCTTCTACACAGCTTCTGAAGCCTGAGGGGTGGAGATCGATGAAGACGTCTCCTCTTTTGAGAACTGTTCATTAGCATTTATGGATTAAGTTGTTTCTGTGTCCAATACTTTGAGTTCTTTGTATATTCTGCATTCTAGATATTAATCTTTTCTGGGATGTAGCTAGCAAAGATGTTCCCATCCTGTAGGCTATCTCTTTGCTTGATTAATTGTTTGCCGCGCAGAACCTTTTCAATGTCATGAAGTCACGTTTGTTGATTATTGGCGTTATTTCCTGAACAATTAGAGCCCTGTGGAGAAGGTCTGTTTCTGTCTGTATTGTCAAGCACTCACGCACTGACGCTATCTTCCTCTAGTGGTTTCAAGTTTCAGGTCTCATATTGAGATCTTTGATGTGGGACACACCAATGGGCAATCCTTCAGGAGTCCATTGTGAATACGGGTCCTTCATCCACGCAGCCATTCCCAATATTTACTTCACTTTTTGGAACTTGTCTCTGAATATTCTCCTGAAGATTCTTTGCCATCACAACTGCTCCTAAAGAGATGAATGAGATGTCTAGATGCTGGCCTTTTGGGCTGGAAGATGAAGATAGATTCCCCACTTCACCACTGTTTCCTGGTCGCTCTGTGGGCTGCCGATGGCTGCACTCAGCTGGGCCTGCACCAGTGGCTTCTGCACCCTTGTGCTGCTGGGCAACCTCAACATGCAGGACACACACTCACCTGAGGGACAGGGCTTTGAGCTCACTTTCAAGTCCGTAGATGATGTCAGCTTGTCTCTCATTGAGTACTGGGAGTTCCGCAATGACATCACCACCTTTTCCTCAGTGGATGACTTTGGAGGCAACATCCATGTAGAAACCATCAGTGCCTTCACTGTCAGTGGCTGCCAGCTCTGACATCAGTGACCATCTTCAAGAACTGGAAAGTGAGTGTGGGATTAAATTTGATGACGAGAAAACAGCCACTGACCATTATAGTTACGATGCTTCAGACCTTGACCAGCATATGTTCATCGTGGCTGACACCAAGAACCTGCAGAAGGTGCCAACCATCCATTGGAAGTTACCTCTGTCCTGATTCTCTTCCATGGAGTTGAAATGGTGGCAGACCCTGACAATCTCTAACATCCCAACAGTCCCTTCAACCTCTTATTCCTTTCCAGATAAGCCCTTCACCAAGTACTACCATGCAGTGGGGAAGAACATGCTTCTGATCACAGGGCTTGGAGCCAAGAACAATGCCCAGGTCATCTTCAGTGGCTCCCTGGGTTCTTCAGTGAGGCCACACCCGGTGCCCAGAGGTACTCTCAGTCAGACAACTGTGAGCTAGCTGTGGGCCCTCTACTGCTGGGCGTTCAAGAAGGGTGTCCTCTGAGTGGGGCCTGTGTCCCATCATCAGGTGGGCGAGACAGCCACACCCAGTGCCTACACTGCCACTGACCTGGTGGAAGACAGCATTGTGATTGAGCAGCTCTTCAATGGCAAATGGGACTCTTTGATGGTGACAACATTCAGCTGGAGTTTCTGCACATTGACCCCTTTGTGAGGACCTTCTTGCATTGGAAAGGTGGCGAGTACAGGGTCCAGTTCAAGCTCCGTGATGTGTATGGTGTATTTCATTTAAAGTGGATTATTACGACCAGTGAGACTATACACACCTATAGTTCTCTCCCCAGGTGCCAGTGAGGCTACTCCAGCACCACAGTGTGAGTGCTTCATCTGCTCGGCCTGTCTCTACCACACCAGTCTCCTCCCCATGATGGCCCAGCTCTTCATCTGTAGTGTCCTCTTACACATGAAGGACAAGTCTGATTGAGCCAGAACCCGGGGCTCCATACAGTAGAGAGGTGGCAAGAGGATTTCACTTGAAAAGATTGGTTGGGTTTTTGTTGTTGTTGATTTTGTAAAGGCCTTGGAAAAATGTCACAGCTTTACCTCAGTGGGTGATGGCTATGGCGTGGAAGACTGGGAACGTTTTTTTCTTTTTTTTCTGTAGGTTTTCCCACTTTGAACCACTCCGTGGCAGTTTTTATAATGTACAGTTTAGTCAGAAGTTTCTCTGTCCTGACCATCCATTCCCATGGCCATTTAGTCCCAAATAATCAAACATATATATTAATTATATACTGTTTGGCCTATGGCTCAAGCTTATGCTCCTATCTTAAGCTAGTCCATTATTCTTATCCGTGTTTAGCCATGTGGTTTGCTACCTTTTCCCACTGTAGCCTTCTCATCCTGCCTCCTCTGCATTTGGCTGGCATCTATGCTTCTCTCTTCTGCTTCCCAGAATTCCCATACTCTGATTGCCCTGCCTCTACTTTCTATTTGGCTCCCGGCAAATCAGCATTTAATTAAACCAATATATGCAATGAAAAATATTTACAGTGTACTAGAGCATAGTTCTACAACATACTCTACCCCCATCTCTAAAATGAAGAGAATCACTACACATCTATTTATTCCTGATTGGGCACCAACGCAAAGATTACCCCCAAAGCCCAATTTGGTGAGCTAATGAGTTTTTGGACTTATAAATAGAGCAAGGGAGGAATTACTTACAGAAGTACAAAGGATGCAGAGCAGATGCATCACCATGAAGTCCAACCCAAGTCCCCTTGCTTAGCCTTCTGCTTCCTGGATTATGTTAGCATTTCCTGAGATCACTTGCAGCTCTGGGTTGGGACAAATGGAATGGCTAGAATTCCAAGTGAGAACCTCATGACCGTCCCTTCCTTTATGGCTACCAAGCCAAGATAATCCCCACTTCAAGATGGAATGTAGTGAACACACTATGGCTGGAGGGAAAGGGCCTAATGACAGCTGTCTGGTTTGAACCAGGCTCCCACCGTGCTGCATACTACACAACTATGTTTCAAAGTTTCTTCTTTGTAGCCTAGCCTTCTCTTTGCCTGGTTTCAGGCTGTAGCCCAATGACACTTACTCTGAGATCTCTAAGAGTATACTTCACAGAGAGTAGTGCCTAGTCTGATGCACCGGGGCTTTTTTGAACTGGTGTCCACGGCAGTTCCTGTCAAGTGCTAATTACCAAGTTCCCCTGCGTCTCCTCCTGCCAGTGTAATGCCAGGCCTCTTTTATCCAGCATCACTTTTTTGTTGTTGTTCCTTAAAACATCCATTCCTGAAAGTGAAAGTGACATTCAGGTGCAGAGATGCTGGCTTCATAAAGTGACACTCTCTGTCTGCTCCCCAGTTGGTACACACCTTTGAAGTTTGGACTAACAGAAAATCCAGTAATGGGAAAACAAGGGAAATCCTAACACTGCCTTGGGCACCTACCAGACTATATTGTAGATGTTGACCATGAGTTAAAGCATCATTCTTTAAAAGGTGATACTTTTGTTCTTGGGGTTGGATAAGGGCTTGGGTTTGCCCTGTCAGTCATTGGGGACTACAGTCTGGCTAACCCTACCCCAAAGCAAGAGCATTATCAGTATGGGTGATTCTTAGAAAACATTTGATAAGGCTAATCATGAGTGGTTAAAGCCCATTGTGTGTTGACTTTTAAGGTGTATCTTGTTCTCACAAATTTAAGATAACTTACAACAATTGCTACTTTGTTTTCATTCAACATCCTGAGCCCTTTAGTCTTTCCTGGGGCTTGGGCTTGTCTGTCCTTTGACTAGTGAGCCTGTGAACACTCTCCAGGCAGTGGCTGCTTTGGCTGTCCCCCCTGAGACCTCTGAAGCCCCTGCCCTGGTAAGGGGCGGGGCCTTCCTATTAAAGTTTGGTTTGTTAGTGTGCAGAATGGGAGCCCATGAAACTAGTCTACTCGTGAAAGATGACACACTCTGACATTCTCCATCTTGCAATCCACTGAGAATTCTTCTCTTTGATTCATTTTTATCAGATCTCAAGAAAGCTTCCAATTCAAATGCTGCAAAGCCCAGCCTACCAAAATCTGGGCTCCGTCCTCCTGGTTACTCACGTCTTCCAGCAGCCAAGCTGGCGGCCTTCGGCTTTGTGAGGAGCTCCAGTGTCTCTGCTGTACCCAGCACCCAATCCCTGGACAGTGTGCAGTCAGAGCAGAGCCGACCAGCTACCCGTGAGTGGGGCAAAGGGTGGGTGGAGGAGATTGTGTCCTGCTGGGGGCTGATAGCAGGGCAGAGGATGCCTAAGGACCTGTGTACCATTTCATTTGGCTAGTTAAGAACTTGAATCTACTTCTTTAAACTTTCATTGTGTTACTGTGTTTTGATCATCCACAAAGGAAAAATAACCTATTCGACACTATCTTTTTTCTCAATTATGAGGAATTAATACCCTTGCAATGGGCCCAGGCTTAGTTCCGAAAATCCACACTAGGCAGCTTACAATCACCTATCATTCCAGATCTAGGCAATCTGATGCCTTCTTCTGGCCTCTGCGGGCAATGCACACATGTGGTATGCACACACAACATACACACCAGAAATAAAGTAAATAAATCTTAAAAGAATCTTCCTGAGACTATTGTTGAGGCCATTCATGAGCGGGTATCAGAGTTTCCAACCAGACACATCTTGATCTGGAAAGATGAGATAAACTCTCAAAGTGACTGAGTTTTATTTCCTAAGATGAGCATATATTCCTTTTATTATTGACTAGAATCTGGCTTCTGGGGAGAGTTTGAAGTAGAAAATCACGTCTCTTTGGAAGGTTAATCAATGAAAATGAGAGCTAATATGAAAGATTTTGCAATGTTAACTCAGCGTTGGGCTCAGGAATACTATAAAATGCATCTACACACATAGCTCATTTGATTATCTGTATCTGACATGCATTTAAAATAAGATCAGAGTTGACAAGAAGTGTTATTAATAACTCTTGCAGAAACAGACATCAGCCTGTCTCATGTTCCACTGGCAAAGACGGAGTCATTTTTTATTCACGAAAAAGGAGCCGCCAGTGACCTGAGAGTTCAGGTTCCTAAGAAGCTATTTCTCCTCTTGAGGTTAAACCTTATTGATGTCCTGCTTCCATCCCTCGGATCTGGGCACTGATCAGCTCCACCTGAGATGGAGTAGAGTATACACTTGTGCTTTCTTGTTTGACTGTTTTTAAAGAAAGTTGCCTGTTTACAGTTATTAATATAAACTGCAAACGGGAGCCTTTATGTATAGTTTTATTATAAGGACAGCTGTGTTTTTCTTGGCTGTCCCATTTTACAAAGATTAGCTTTTTATCTTTTTCCTCCTTCTACAAAATTTCAGCACCCCCCCTCCATTTAGGTAACTCTGTTGAACCCTAGGGGTCCTCTTCCTCTTGGAGACAGAAGAGAGAGGATGATGGTTGGCCTCTGCTGTGATGGATGGCTGTGTGGCCTCTGACACAGGGGTAAGGGAAGTTCAGGAAGCCTGGGTATAGAGCTCCCCCTGAGCTGCTGGAAGGGCAGACCTGGAATCCTGTGGAATCCTTCTAGACTAGGGCCATGCTACCACGTTCCATTTTTTGTGGGATTTACTGCATATTAGATGTTTTCAAGAAAGACAACATTCTGTTTTAGTGTAAGATATATGAGAACAAAAGCAAAAAATCTAGAGTAAAAGAAAACAGATTAAAAACATGATTGGCAAATTTTTGAAAGCCGTTAAAATTAGAAACAGGCTGTGGGGTTAGTGTGTGGCTTATTTTCCATTGATGTGTGTTTTAGATTTTCCACAAAAGTGGTTAGAATCCCACCATCTCCATGGCTAGCTTTTATTTCTCTTTTTCTTTTTCCTTCTTCATAAAATAACAGCTTTATTGAGATATAATTCACATGTCATGTAATTCACTTTTTTAAAGCATACAATTCAATGTTATTTTGTATATTTATAGAGTTCTGCAAACGTTACTGTAATCAATTTGACATTTCCATTATCGCTCCCCTAAAGAAACCTGATATTCATTAATGCTCTCCCCTGTTTCTATCCAGCCTTCAGCTCTAGGCAAACTTTCTCTTTTTGTAAACTGAAAAACCTTTTTCCATACAATATATTCTGATTATAGTCTTCTGTACCTCAACTCTTCCTAAACCCTCTCCATTCACTGAAACCCACCCTTGTTCTCTCTTCAGGAAGCAAGCAAAATAAAAAAAAAAAAAAACCAAAATAATAAAAAGGAAAAGCAGGGTCAACACATACCACCATACACACATAACCCTCAAGTCCCACAAAATCAAAAGTTATAATAAACAAGCAAAAGACCAATAAGACAAAACTGACCAAAGTAATATGAGACCAAAAAAAAAAAAAATGAGTTCACTTGTCATACCTTTAATGTTTACCAGAAAGACCTTAGTCACCTTTTGTAGATGGACGTTTTTCTCTGTCCTGCCCCAAGTTCTGCAGCTGCTTATAAAATAATTGACTCAGAGGCTTAATGTTCATTACGACCTGTTCGGTCTGTGGATCAGGCTGTCACTAGCTGTCATATCTTAAATTGACCCATTTCCATTCATCTAAGTGTAGCCACGTGGCTTATGATACAGTCACAGCTTATTTCTTGGCAGCTAGATGTCTCTCAGACTCTGTCCTTTTCCTGTATCCTTGCTTGGATTTTCTGCCTTCCTCTTTCATGCCTTTCCATAGGCCAAAGAAGCTTTATTTATTAATCAATGGGAGCAACGCATATTCACACTGCACAGACCATCCCACATCAACCTTTGCACTTTTTTTTATAGTTGTGTTGAGTTATGTTGTAACAAATGGCAAAGCCTCAAGTTTTTCTAGTTTCATTGCTGTTGCTATGATGAAATCCCATGAACAAAAGCAACCTGGGGTTGGGTCGGGGGAGGAGGGAGATGATTTGTTACATAAGACAGGTCAAAGCCCATGATGCAGAGAAGCCAGTGCAAGAATCCAAAGCAGGAATCTGGGGGCAGGAACTGAAGGCAGAGAGTGCCGGAACGCTACTCCCTGTCTTGCCTCCTACGGCTTGTTCAGCTGCTTTCTTATGCAGTCCAGGACGGTATCTCAGGGTTGGGAGTGCCCAGGGGACTCGGCTCTTCTACATCAATCACCAACTAAGAAAATGATCTACAACTATGCCCACAGGACAATCTGATGGGAGCAATTTCTCAACTGAGACGTCTTCTTCCCAAATGACTGAGGCTTGTGTTTAGTAGACAAAAACTAACCAGCTGAAACATACAACGTCAGGTGCTGGGGTGGTTGCAGGCACGATCTCTTAGCACATGAACATACATGACACAGAGTGGTTAGCTGTCCACATCACACTGTCTATGGGTGCGTTAGAGCCTGGTTGCCCTGTGTCAATGAAACTTTGTTCTGTTTGCTTTTAAGAGAAACTGCAGCATGGTGGCAGAGCATGTGTACTGTAAAGACAGTGAGATTGCATACCACCTCTGCATTTACTAGATCTATGACTTCATGCAAATTATTATACTTGTGTGTCTTCATAGTAAAACAGTGTTCACAATAATTGAACTAGGCTTAAAACTTTCAGTAGAGCTAATCAAATCACTGACTGGAAGTAAGAAATACAGTGTTTAGAACAAGGCTTTTCACACAAACATTTTTTTCTTAGGCCATTTACATCTGTGGGCTGTATGCAATAAAGTTCAATGTTGAGGGTTCAAAAGCCCAGATGGGAAAATGGCCATGCTGGATTAACAGTGTCCAACAGGGAGCAAGGAAAGAGGTCTTCACAGTTTCTGATCATGGTTATGAAAATATTGAAGTCAGAGAGATGACTCTCATTCCAGTTCAAATATTTTATAATCACCTCCTACACATAATGATCAATAACGCTCTTTTCTTTTTTTAAACAGAGTTTCTCTATGTAACTCCTGGAACTCACTCTGTAGACCAGGCTGGCCTCAAACGTATGGAGATTTTCCTACCTCTGCCTCTTGAGTGCTGGGATTAAAGGTGTGTGCCACCACTGCCTGGCAGGTCTTTTATATTTTATGGCGTGTGAGAAATATATTCAATTAGGTTCCCTTTTAAAGAAATCTGTTTATGAAAGGTGACCTTAGTCTAAGCTAGCGGCATTTAAACCCTCTGCTCAAAATAGAATTGCAATTTGGAGCTGACTTTATTTCTGTTTGATTTTACGGTGTGTGAAGGGCTTCATACAGCGTCACATTTGCTGGGGTCTAACTTCAGTGCTCTGCTGTTTACCTGGCTGGGGTCTAACTTCAGTGCTCTGCTGTTTACCTGAGTCTCTCCGTTCGCTTTGGGTGTGGAAAGAAATAAAGAGCACAGAATCCAAAATGTACTTTAATTTTCTGTAAAAAATATAGAAGTCAAACATATGTCACTGATAGACTTGAGTATCGGCTTCCTTAGACTCTGTTATTATATAATTTGAAGTATGTTTCCTAAGGGGAAGTCATGGAGTCATTTTCCTTGAGACTTGCTAGTAATTTTCTCAGTGGTTCCAATGCATTCTTTTTCTTCTTCTTTCTCCTTATGTATTTACAAAGAGCGTTGCTCTGCATATGGCTTAGCATCGCTTATATGAGAAACTGGTTTCTGTACTATCGAAGTAACCGTTATCCTCCTGACTTAGACAGTCTAGGGAAATCTATCGGAAATCACACCATCTGTCAAAGCATGTTCAACTTCATAAATGTCATTTTTCATCATTCAAGATACTTCTTAAGGAAAGATACCTTGAGCTGTGCAGTTTAGGAAGAGAAAAGCGCCACACTTACCTGCATGACATCACTGTGACAAGAGGGATGCTAATTTGGAGTCATTTCACATCAGTGGATTTAGATGTTGCTGTGGGTTGATTAAGTTTCCATTAGAAATCTTATATTTAAAGCTTGGTCACCAGCCCCTGGCATTATTGGGAGGTGGCACCCAGTGGGAGGAAGTTAGAGCATTGGGCATGTGCTCTTAGAAGGGCTATTTTGACTGTAACCTTCGCTTCCTATTTCCTTAGCATCCTGAGGTACATATCTAACCTTTACTGCATAATCCTACCTGTATAGATTTGAACCCCTGAAATCACGAGCACAGATTCACTGCTTTTTATGGGGCCTGAAGTCTCAACTCAGGCCCTTGAACTCAAACAACAAGCGTTTTACCCATTTTCTCAGCTTGATTCTCAGATCCTTTATTGGTGAAGTGAGACACTGGGCCTTCATACAACTCAGCATCCCCTCTCAATGCTTCTAAGACACAAAAGAAGTTAAATAAAGTATAGAGTCACACGGGAAAAGGAAATCTCCATTGAGAATATACCTTCACAAGACTGGCCTGATTGATGTACAAGAACCCAGTCTACGATGGATGGTTTCTCCCCTGGGCAAAATGGTCTTGGGTTGTATAAAAAAGCTGAGCAAGCCATGGAGAACCAGCCAGTGAACAGCGTTCTCCCGTGCTTCCTGTCTCTCTTCCTGTTTGAGTTCCTGCCTCGACTTTCTTCAGTGGTTGACTAGGATCAGAACATGTAAATCAGATTTAGTCATGGTTGTACCACAGCCACAGAAAGCAAATTAGGATGTGGGGGTATGTGTTTATTCATCTCCTGATCATGGAGACGGAACAGAGCTTCTCAACCCAAACAGACAGACACTCTGGGGTTGTCTGGCCTTTCCTGTGTTGATGGATGATATGCGTGTAGAGCAAGGCGATTCAACACCTGTAAAGACATAGGACCACAGAGGGAAACAAGAAAACTAATAAAAAGAAATTAGAAATATTTACCATGCATTATTTTACCCTTCATATGTATAGTAAGCTCAGGTCTGTGGTAGTTTTGATATAAATGCCTAGTTCATCCCCCCAAGGCCTAATGAGAACACCTCCCCCCCCCCCACACACACACACACTCCCGTAGACTAGCTAAGATGTTGGAACATCACTTTTTAGGTAGGGATCATCTCATCTTTGTTCTATCTATGCACTAATATAGATTTTTCTAATTTAATGACATGGGATTATTAAAGAGGGCAATCCTCTTGTCTCTATTTCCTTTCTGCAGGAGAGCATTTCCTTTCCAGGCACGTTGCTTTTGCTGGCCTGATTGCTTTTTTTCTTCCCTGCCTATGGATTTTCCATTCAAAGGATGAGAGATACCATCGTCTCCTCATGTGTTTCTCAATGCACATTGCAAGGTTCCAGTGTGTCAATTTGTCTAGCAGCAGGGCAGACGCTGTAACCACAGCATTTGTGTGTCTCTGTCACTGGCCCCTGAGGAGACTTCGGGTGATTATATGCTGCCTTGGTCTCACCAAGGATTCTTGTTCCTCTGACTCCAAGTACATTTTAATGGGGGAGCACCTACATCTTAGAGCCCTGGAGGAGTATGGCCTGGCTCTTCCCATCATCAGCTTTTGCTCTTCTTGGTGTCCAGTGTCAGCTACTGACCAGGGCAGAGGGTATGTGGAGGCCTTCAGGCGCATTCCCACATGGTACATATATATTCACACACTTACCACAGGCTAGCCCAAAGTCAGGTGAAGTCTCCGTCTCCTAACCCCCTTAAACCTTGTCCAAAAGTGGTCATCCCTCTGTATCTACATACAGGCATTGTATCTGAAAATCCAATCTACTTACATCAAAAATCCTCGGGGAAAATGTGTTTGCATCAAACATGTACTGCTTTTTAAAAAATCATCATCTTCCTTTTTTTATTCTTCTGCTATACATTTCAACCACAGTGTCTACTCCCTCCTCTCCTCCCAGTTCCTGCCTCCCTTCCCTTCTCCCCAGCTCTACTCTTCCTCTGTTTTCCTTCAGAAAAGAGCAGGCCTTCCAGGGTAGCAGCTGAATACAGCATAGAAGTTACAGTGAGATGAGGCACCAGTCCTTATGGTATCATGTCACCTTAAAACTGCTTTCCCAATACTTTTATATGGCAATAATATGTAAATAATCTGGAGGTGATGTGTAGATCTGAAAGGTTGGGCATTCTACACAAGTGCCGTGCCAGTGTGCAGACACTGATGCCACTGTGTCCTGGAACAGATCTCCAGTAGAAAAGCAGCTACCACATGACCATTGTAACAGAAAGCTGAGACTCAGGTCCCCTTTCTGGCACTATGTTTTAGAATCTGTGTGTGTCAGGGAGTTGACAGGCCAGACAGCTGCAGTCATGAACTGCCAACACCCTTTGCTTCTGGCCCCTTGGGTTAGAAGATGAAAAATGGTAACACATCCTGGGTGTTGTCAGTCATGAGGCATGTTTCTAAGGGAGGTGATGATGTGGGAGGTATCTGCTGTCAATAGCAAGGCAAATGAGTCTCGATAGACCCTGTTACAATGGATTCCATGGAGGAAATGGCCAATTAGGCAGGTGGTCAGAGGCGGCCACCATTGCATGCAGGTGCTTGGGCAGTAGTTTGTGTCTAGCAGTGCCCTAAAAGTGTGTGAGAAATAGGAAAAGATATGTTTTCCCGCTGGTATCTGCTTACTTCTCTAGGGACCTTACCCTGTCCTTGGAGAGTCCTTTACAAACCTCTTGGACACCCTTCACAGCCTGGCTAGTGTCCTTTGTGTGCCCTTAGCCACATGGTTCTTCTGGAAGCTTCCACTTGCTATCACAGATGGTTACAGTGTGAGTGCTTATAACTTAGGTACCATCCAGATAACCACAGTCAGAGAAGCAGACTGTAGAAGGACCAGTGAGTGGGCTTGTCACTGTCTCCACTGAGTTAGGGGTGGGCCTGATGCTGAGGTGACACTCAAATGATGCACACCAAGGTGAGAGGCCCTAGATGTGCCTTGGGATTTATTGTAGGAAAATCTATTTGGGTCATGATAGCTTGAGGTGCAGGATGAAGCTTGCTTAATCCCTATACCATAAATTTGTTATATTTCTTGACTGAGTGTCTAGAGAAAGCTGATTTCAGCTGCTCCAGACTTTCATGGGCCTGTCCATGAGTTGAGATTCCCTGTGTGCAACCAATTCCTGGAGAGCAGGAGGTGGGGGGTGTTTGTGTGACAAGCATGGAAATTCACTGAACCTGGGTGCAAAGGAGCTAATTGATGTGAAGTCAAGAAATTACCTACCTGAAGGAGCAGAGGGGCCACTACCCAGAGTTCACACAGGCAAGAGTTTGTTGACGTGCCCTCCTCCAGGTCACATGTCATGCTGTAAGGGACACCTGGTAGAATACTCAGGATGGTATTGTCACAGTGGTGATATATTGCATGAACTCTAGTTAGCATATAATGAAAACCTGAAGCCAGATGTTGGAGAAAAGCTGGAATATCAGAGAGAGAAGACAGACCATAGTCAATTCTTACCCAACCAACTTCTCAGGCAGAACAGGGTAAGTGCTGTCTTCCAGGGTCCTCGGCCTGACTGATCACTTCTGCAGATGAATGAATTCTGCCTCTCCCACCTTATATATCTTCCCCTTTCAGCTGTTTAACTTCTGGGTTTAACTCTGCATCATAATCCTAGAGTTAGGATTAAAGGTTGAGATACTACTGCTTGGCTGTTAGGCCTTGAACTCACAAACACACAGAAAGATCATCTCTGTCTCCTGAGTGATGGGATCAAAGGCATGAGTCACCCCTTGGTCATCCTGAGTGATGAGATTAAAGGTGTGGTCACCACTCTCTTACCTTCATTGCATGACTGTGGGTAATTGTGTTCACTGATATTTCAGGCTGACTTTATTAAGCATACAATCTATTACAACAGTGGTAAGACTCAAGAGAGACAGCAAGGCAGACAGAACAGTGGCTTAGGCGATCTGACATCCAGGTCCTCCTGTCCTGTTCCCCTCCATAATCTGTGTGAATAGTCAGTGTACCCCTATAAAAGGAGTGGATGCTGGATTCCTGGGGTGGGGGCTTTGAAGAGCCAAAATCTCTGGTTCTGTGACTCTTCCTAGGATAGAGGTCCTTGGAAGGTTCTAGATTTATCTTCTTTCATATTTCTGTTCATAAACTGTGAAGAAAGACTTTAAAATTTCCTGTCTGCTTAAAACATACCTGGAGGATGTGGCCATTGCATTCTCCATGCAAATAATATGTTCAATAGAATGAGTAGTGACAAATAGGAACATTTCATTTTTCCATTGAAGAAACATCACATGACTCCATTTCTGCTATTGACAAACCACAGCTGCAGTGGCAGCCCTTTACCACTACACAGGGCCAAAAACATTCCTGACACCTAGTGATGTGGAAGTTATTGTAAAGCACAAAACATTACCCTTCTCAAGTTGTATAAAAATATGGTGCAGGCCAGAAGTTTGCTCATAGGAATAAACAGCTGTGGTGTCGGAGAGATGGCTCAGTGGTTAAGGACACTGGCTGCTCTTCCCAAGGACTCAAGATCAGTTCCCAGCACCAACATGGTGGCTCACAATCACCTGTAACTTTAGATCCAGGGGATCTGATAACCTCTTCTGGCCTATGAAACTCTGTACACATGTAATAGACATGCAGGCAAAACACCCACACACATACAACTTTAAAATTTTTAAATTTTCAAGTTTAAAATAACTTGAAAACCAACCATCTTCCTAGCTTATGTATTAACACTATTTTAGTGTGTTCTCTTTATTAAAATTGTTTTGTGTGAGAACAGAATGCTACATTACACCAACAGCAGCCCCCAGTGTCTCATGTTTACTTTGTATTTTTATTGCATTGTTTTAAATGGAATTGGATTTAATATCATGTTGTTTTGTTCATCACAGTCCCCGGAGAAATAACCTATATGTGCATCACACACACACACACACACACACACACACACACACACACACACACACACACACACACACACACCTGTAGAGCATTCTCTAATATTTGGTTTATAAGGTTGTTTTGAACTGTATAACAATAAATGGCTTCTAGTTACAGATATAATTTTGCAGTTTAAAATCAAGTATGAAAAAGTGTCTGGATATATTTTTTTAAATTTATTTTTACTTATGTGTATGAGTATTTGTCTATGCATATGATGTGCATGCAGTACCTGCAGAGGCCAGAAGAGGAAACCAGATCCCCCAGGAACTGGAATTACAGATGGTTGTGAACCGCCGTATGGGTGCTGGAAACTGGATGCTCCAGTTCCATTAATTCTCTCCAGTGTTTAGACACGTGATTGATGCGATGTTTTGAAAACTATTGTATGTGGTTTAGAAACTCAAATGTTAAGAGTTTGTTTGCAGCTCTGAGGACTGAACCTCAAGCTGAACCTCTTTCTCATGTTGTGCAGCAGCAAAAACTTCAAGACCAATGTAAGTATAAATTAAAAACTAAAACCATTAAACACAGGAGGCAAATATAGGAGTCAGCATAACAATGTGATCTTAACACAAAGAAAATTCACTCCTACGAACATCAAAATCATAAATAACAACATTAAAAGAACAATGGCAATTTCTTTTCAATTTTTTTTCAGCTCAAACAAAATTTTAAAACTGCGGAGGTGGGGACCAGAAAACTTAGAAGTAGGCTAATAAAACAGGACCTGTCTGTAAACTTTATAGACAATGGTCTGTTCTTCATGTCCTGGTTACTTTTCTGTTTGAGGGACCCTGACAGAAGCACTTAAGGAAGAATGGGTTTATTTGGGGTTTCAGTTCATAGATACAAATGTACAAGGCAGAGAAGTCCTGGCAGCAGGAGCCTGAGGTGGAAGGTCTCTGAATCCACAGTCAGGAAGCCCAGAGAGATGAACACCGGTGTTCAGCTTTCTATTCATTTCAGAACTCTAGACTACAGAATGAAGCCACCCACAGAGGGTGAGACTTTCTACCACAATTAAATAACTCCTCATAGGCATGCCCAGAGGTGTATCTCAAGGTGATTCTAAATCTTACCAAGTTGATTATACTAATTGTCACACTAATCTATAAGTTGGAATCTCCAGATAAACAAATACTATATATATATAATATGAGATTTATCTAAAGGTGTTGCTGGACAGTTGTAGGGTGAGAAATTTCACCATTTTCTGTCAGCAAGCTGATGGTCTGAAGACCCGAGAACTGGAGAAGCAGTAATAAAGATGGGGGTACAGTTCTGAAGGTCCAAGAACCAGGGTCACTGACATCAGAAGCTAAGCTATTGAAATCATCAATCAGGTGAAGACTAACTCAACCTCCATCTCTTCCCTAGACCCTCAGAGAACTGGATGATGCTTGTCCACACAGGGAGGAAAATTTCTCCAGGCCCTCAGAGGACTGAATCATGTCCATTCACAGGGGAGAGGCAGTTTCTCCAACTAGAGATCCTAATACTCATTTCTTCTAAAAATGCCTTTCCACAGATATCTTGGCATGTTCTAGCCCAGTCGAGTTCATAAAATTAATCATCTCTCTCAAGTAAAGACCTCTTACAAATCAATAAAAACACATACAAAAGCCAGGAATGTAGTCTGCTTGCAATCCAAAAAATGGGGAGGCAGAGACAGGCAGTCTAGTCTACTCATTGAGCTCCAAAATATGGGAGACCCTGCCTCCAAAAGCAATGTGGCTTTCTACTAAGTAATAACACCTGGGGTTCATCATTGTTCCACACATACATGTGTGCCCACCAATCAACTAAAGAAAAACACAGCCAGTAGACCAAAGTGGGCAGAGGAGATAAATGGACATTTGAAACAAAAGTGAAGGCCATCCTAACACACTTAGAATATTTTTACCACTATCAACTGATATGATAAAACATATTTACTTTTGTTACTAAATTAAAAGGAACTGAAGAGGATGGCCATCATGGAATGTTGACCACAGCATGGGAAGCCATGCTGTCTTGTACACACAGGTCAGATTCACAAACGGGTGCAGTAAGATTCATCAGTAATACTTAAAAAGAAAGTTTCCATACCAAAAATAGGCCTTTTCCAAGAGTAAGTTTTCTTGAAAAAGAAAGAAGCATATAAAAAATTACTGTCAAGCTCTTGAACATGGTCTATCGCTGCATATTTTTCATAACTGTTTTTGATTGTTTAAATAAAATGACAGGCGTGGTAGTTCACATCTTTACTCCCAGCACAGAGTTTGAGAACAGCTTGGACTATGTAAGTGAGTACAGCATGTCAATGTATTTGTGGGAGACTTTTAAAAGTGTTCGCTTGTATGTTTGAAGCATAGAAACTGAAGAGAGAAATTGAAAAATGAAAACGTGTCACCTCTTTCTAAAAAAGCAAAGAATCATAAGAGGAGAATACCAAAGAAATGCTAATTACCCACAGTTCCCAGGGGCCCAAGAAGGGATTCAGTCTCCTGTGAAGTGAAGCTGCCTTTGACCCTGGGGGCCTGTGGTGCATCCTGGTCTCCCTATCTTTGAATCTGAATTATTCTGGCAGCAGAGATCAAAGTAGGCAGAAATAATCTCAACAGCACTCAAACAGAAATTAAAAGATTAAAAAGTAAAATCATTGTTAGAGCAAGAGCACATGTGTTCAGAAGCGCTTTCTACAAAAGCCACAGACAGCATACAGGCAAGATGTCAGAGTACTGACTTCTTTCAATATTTTTTTCTGACAAGCATAAAAAAAAAAATGAACTAGTGATTTTCATCAAGGGGACAGTGGTAAAATTTAATACAAGTCTAAAGGCTTGTCACCTTTACCTGAGCATTTTTCTCTGAGGTATTTATTCTGTGCCTATAACTCACAACCACGCGCCGTTAGCAGTTTTTCAGAGATATTCACTGCAGGCTAGTAGAATTCCCCAGATGACCCAGAGGACTCATTAAATTACGATTAAGAAAAAAATAGTGAAGCTCATTACATGTGGATGTAAAGCACGGATTCAAAAGCAAGTTCCACTGTATTGTTCGGACTTTGTTATTACTTGTGTGGAAGCAGATGCCAAGGAAGTGGGTCTGTATTGCGCATGTGCCTAGTTTCCCTGCGGGTCCACGTTAGGGTGGCTTTGGGGATGGAACTGTGAGAAGAGAACAAAAGACAGTTTCATTTTGTAACCCTTTTTAAAGTTGAAGTGAATATTACATTTTCAAAATTAGTCCAAAAGCAAATCCGTATTTTTTCCATTTTTGAATCATGAGGGATGTTAAAGCCGTTATGAAAATTAGTCTGTCAGGTGGCAGGAACACTCTTCCCCATGATCCTTGCTTCCTGGGTTCACTCCAATTATAGCCTTGAATTAAAGGGGTTTCCAATAGCCACATTCTAAATTTTACTATCTTTCTACATTTCTTGAGGATGTTATTTGAGGGATAATAAAGTGCTCCATAATGCTTCTTTGTAAGCAATTGCAATGCAGGTGTTTTATGTGACATCCATAAGAAACAACTGACTTATCGCTTAGGAAACTAACAGGATAGATCTGATAGGCATCATCAGACATGAATTTCTGGAAATGTCTTTGATGCCTCTCATGTTTAAGAAAGAAAAGAAAGAAAGAAAGGAAGAAAGAAAGAAAGAAAGAAAGAAAGAAAGAAAGAAAGAAAGAAAGAAAGAAAGAAAGAAAGGAAGGAAGGAAGAAAGAGAGAGAGAGAAAGAAACCAAAGATGTGGAGCTCTAACCAGTTTTAGTTCTCCAGATGCTTGAGTGTCGAGATCAAGATGAGTAAGGAAGGCAAAAGTCCAGCGGTTGTGGTTTTAGAGGTTGGAGATAAAGGTCGCCAGATAAAGCATTTGAGGACCAGAGTTCAGATCCCCAGAACCATGGAAAAGCCAACTGAGCACCATAGACCTACTGTAATTTCAGTAGGAGAGGTGAAGCTGGTACCCTGGGCCATGATGGTCATCTAACCAGAATGGCAAACCCTGGACTCAATGAGAATTCATGCCTTTATATGTAATGGATCAAGCAGGGAAAGGCATCCAACTTCTACTGGGGCCTCTACACCCATGAGCTTATGTTCACACACATGCTTGTATGCCCACACATGTGTGAACAAGCATACACACACACACACACACACACACACACACATACACGTACACACGAGCAACAACTATAAAAGACTCTACTATCTAAAGAGTTGTATATACAGCCAACCCTCTGTGTCCATGAATTCTACAACCACAGATTCAGCCATCCACATACCAAAGATACTTGAGAAGACAGTGTGTGTCCTGAACATGAACAGACTCTGCTTCTCATCATCATCCCAGAGATAATACCCTAAAACAAGTATTGAGACAGCATTCATCCCCCTTAGGCATATATGTCACTTGGGAACATTTTCATACATGGAAAGAATTCTCAGGCTCTGTGTGGAAGACTTGGGCAAGCATAGGTCTGGAATCTCCAGAGGTCTTAGAGTCAGTCTCTGTGGATACCAAGGATCAGCTACTGCTCAGCTCTATGCAAGTGATAGCATTTACATGCATGCAAAAAATTAAAAGTTAGTAATGAAGGTAAGTTCTGTACAAGTATATTTTAGTCAAATGCTGGGTGTGGAAGAAGCGCAGAGCTTAGGACACGAGTTCAAGTCTCGATTCTGCAACCCACTTACTTACTTGTTCTGTCTCTTATTTCCCAAACCTCACACCCCACTGTGTTTTGAGAATAAAGGCATGCATGTCAGTGAGCCTCTTTGCAGGCTACAAGACATGAAATGCAACACAAATAGGGTGTTGTTAAATCTGTAGATCCTAAGCAGTCATGACTGATGTCAGAGGCAGCCCCTGCACCGAGCCCACCCCTCTCTCTGAGCGAGAGCTGGGAAGAGCAGCTGAAACACTGACACGCTATGTAAGGGCACTACAGCCCTTGAGTATCAGAGAAGAGAGGCTGAGCTGATGGAGATCGTGGGAGTTCCCACTGGGGATTCGACATTAATAAGGGAATTTGTCTATATCAGCCTAATACCTATGGCCTTCCCAGCAGCCAAATGCATAGCTTTGGATGCTGAGAAGAAGATAATAAGCTATTAATGATGTACATCAGGCCCTCTGCCTGCAGGACTCTGGGAGGAGCTGGTTTTCCTGCCTTCAGTGGTATCTGTTGAAGCAGAGTTGCCTAGAATTGGCTACATGAATTACCACCCACGTTAGTTCTTTGCCCTCTAAAGAAGGGGATGACTGGCTTGGAAACAGGGCCACAAACAAAAGCATTTGGGCTATCTCTCAGAACCTGGCGTATAAGTTGGAATTTCCACCCATCCGATGGTCAGAAATGGAGAAAAGAGACAAAAACGTCACTTCCCTGAAACAAGCTCACTCCTTCTTGCCTTCCTCCTTTTAAATTCTGTAAAGGGCTTTATCATGTAGAATGGATTTTTTTTTTAAATCCATTTTTTTAAATAGCTTGGTGGTTAAGAGCATTTGATGCTCTACCAGAGGACCTGAGTTCAATTCCCAGAATCCACATGATTGCTCACAACCACTTCTAACTGCAGGTCTAAGGGACCCAATGCCCCTTTATGGACTCAAAGGAAAACTGCATTTACTTGTTCACAGACACACACACACACACACACACACACACACACATAATTAATGTAAGTCTTTTTAAAAGCATTTTAAAAATAGAAGGTGTCATGCAGTCACAGAGTACCTGGGCAGCATGCAGAAGACCATGTGTGGTTCTAGCACATTGAGTGCATTAGTTACTTAAAATATCATAGTAACTTTATAAAGAAAAGAAAAATTAGATTATGTAGAAAATACCTAAATGTTAACATCTGGTTCCTGGTACATGGTTCCATGTCTGCTGAGCATCACACCGACATATATCCCATGTAAATGTTTTGCCTAAATGATGGGGCATCCGATTCAGCCTCTTGAGTAGCTTCAACTTCTTGAGTAGTTTGCAATTCAAGTCGAACACATGGGGTTTCGGAGACATGTGACAGCTATCAACAGAAGCAAGCCTAACGTTAATGTGCCTCCCAAACCAGAGTGGAAGTGATGACTCTCAATGTTTCCATTGGCCCTACTGTGGTGAGTCACACCCTTGTCAAGCACTCCATTGCCAAAGTACACCGAGTCTTCCAGGACATCAGAGGCACAGAGTACACCTGCTGCTGGATTCACACCGCAACTAATAACTTCGTATGTGGAGTCTTGAACTGACTCGGCAGATGAAAGCTAATAAACACTGATTGATGTCGAGTTTTCAAGAGCACAGAGGGCTTCTCTGCTAACCCTTAGAAAACAGAGAGATTATACATTGTATTTCCTGTTAAGTCCAACTGAATGTGATTTTTTTTTATTTTATTTTTTTCTTTTTGAGATAGCTCTCACTATGCAGCCCTGGCTGACCTGGAATGTTCTATGTAGCCTGGGTTGGCCTTCTAGGTTGATTTCCAGAGTTCTGCCTGCCTCTGCTCTTGCTTCATAAGTGTTGGTTCTGCTTTTCGTTTGAAAGTGGCCCCTGAAAGTCTAGGATCAGTAAGAAGCATTCCAAATTGAAAGGAGTCAACTGTGTGTTAGTCTGTTTTCTAGTAAATCATGGACTGGGCAAGTTGTAGCGAGGACCGGAGGGGTCCACAGCTCTGGTCCAAGGCAAGAGGCTACCTTTGCTGAAGGCCTTCTTGCTGGCTGAGTCTTGAAACAAGCAAGAGGGTCACGTAGCCGAAGAAGCAAAAGTAACCATGTAGACTAACCAAACTGGTGGTGATAGACCCACCCACAAGATAACCAGGTAGCCCGGAACCCACAAATCACAGGAGAGGGTTCCTCTGTTAATGAGGACAGATATTTGGCCATCTTTTAAAGGCCCTACCTAATCCCGCCTCTTACTGTGTCACTGGGAACTAAGTTTCGAGTTGAGTTTCGGTGAGGGGTCAAGAATAGCAGAAAACCCTCGGAGAAAGGAGATTCTCCTTAAAGAGACTTGAGTCTTCATTGAATAACCCCTGTTACTGATTCTAAGGACACTGCTGATAAATCAGTTAATTTTATTCTTTCAATATTATTTTTAATTGACTCAGAATGATTACATGTTTGTGGTGGGTACAGTACTGTATGACTGCATGATAATGCACAACATATTCTTGACAAAGGGTCTGTTCTTCACACGAAGACATATGTCCTCTCCTAGGAACCCATAGGGATGCCTACCTGCCCGACACTGGTCTATATCTCGGTTCCTTGCCCCTGGGAATCCTGGAAACTTCCGTCTCACCTAACAGTTCACATTGGTAGTCACATCTCATGCCTTTGCCTCCTCTGACTGCTTCTTCCCATGCTGCTCTGTGACTAGTGTCCCCAGCTTCCTCTTTTTCCCTATATTCTGTCTATGCTGCTTGTCTCTTGCCTGCTCTCCCCCTCTCTCTTTCTCTCTCTCTCTTTCTCTTTCTCTCTCTCTCTCTCTCTCTCTCTCTCTCTCTCTCTCTCTCTCTCTTTCTCTCTCTCTCTCTCTCTGTGTAAAACACTCAAATCATGCAGTAGACTTGGATCCTGTCCCAGAAACACCACACCGTATGTCCATTGCTGTGGTAAACACCATGACTAAAACCTAATTAGGGGAGAAAGGGTTCCTATCATTTTATGAGTTATAGTCCATTACTTAGAGAACCCAAGACAGGAACCTGGAGCCAGAAACCATAGAGGAATTGCTGCTACAGGCCTGCTTCTTCTGGCTTGCTTACACAGCCCAGGCCACCTGCCTAGGAATGGCACCGCCCATAGTGGGCTGGGTCCTCCTACATCAATTAGTAGCCAAGAAAATGTAGCAGAGACATGCCCACAGTTCCTCAGTTGAAGTTCCCTGGTCCCACATGCATCAGCTTGGTAACAGAACCTATCTATGATATAATTTTGGATCAGAACTGCAGGCCCTGATTGACGTCATGGTTTGTCATTTACAATTCCCTGCAACCTGTTCGGGGTTTGAGCTCTGTGGTCTGTCTGCCTGTGACTCATTCTGATGAGAACAGTTTATAAACAGCTGCTGAGAGCTGGGAGATCCCCTTCCCCCCACTTCATGCTTTGCTGGGATTTTTCTTTTTCTATAATAGGATTCTTTGAGAGTTTTGGCACAAGGTTTGTTTTGATACCCAGCCAGCGGAGGCCAGATCTGTTCCCGGAGATGGTGGGGGAAGATTAGTGAGGCCTTTCCTCCCGGTCCAGATCGGTCCCTCATTCTAGCAGGCAGCACTTGTGATTCCCATCTGGAAGCTGCATTGCTCCGATCATGTGTCCTACTTCTCAGTTCGTCTTGCTGCTTAACCACAGTACAGAGTCTGACCTTTGCTTTTCTTCCCGACATGCCTGGCTCCCACTGGCTCCCGTGTTCCATCCAGAACCTCTCCAGATATGGGGAACAGCAAGAAAGACCCTATTTTTAGACCTGACATTGTGAGTCTGTGGGATTATCAGAACTGGCTGGCTCTCTTTCCCTATGGTAGCATGTGTTTGGTCAAAGTTGGAACACTTTGGGTGTTTCCCTATATTGTTTGGATCTGGAGACATTTGTAGGAACTACACATGGCTTCTGCACAGAGTGGGGCCCTTCTCTTATGCAAGGGCTCTCATTCTTTGTGGCTCTGGTTTATGTCCCAGGATTGCCACTGGGTGCTCAGACTGCAGAGTCGGTGGATCCTTTGAGGATTCCGTTCAGCCTTTGTGCCTCCCCTGACCCAAGAGAGACGAGCACAAGGCCAAGAGGGATTTAGAGAGTTGAGCTTCATGGAGTTGTTAGAAGTTTCAGGGCTGTCCACAGTGCTTGCATTCAACAGGCGGGAGCAGGCGGGCTGTAGCGAGGGGTCAGAGGCAAAGAGGGGCCCTAGAGGGAGGGATGACTGCTTTTGAACTTAAATGCTCAGTGGTGTCGTCCACTCCCAGAATGTGACCATCACTGAGTGACTCACACTGTGCAAGGTGACAAAGTGCCCTGGGACCCTCATCTTGGTGGTTTTCATCTGTCAAAAGGATGATTGGTTTATTCAAAAGCCATACAAAGTCTGGAAGAAATCTAGGCCAAAAAAAAAAAAAAAATCCTATGTTCTCTCATTCTACACACAATGTAGGCTGGCTCTGGTCTCAGGGGGAAATGTTGACACAGACAGTGTGTGTGTAAGCCTCCGCTGTCAGCAGAGGGTTTTCATTACCCAAGCTTTAGTTTTTCCATGTGTAAAATGGGAGCAAAAATCTCATCTTATCTGATTTAAGACAAGTGTTTATTTAATACATTCTACACACCACAGAGTGTGTGAAGGGATAAAATCAGACCTGGTAGCACTGTGATAAACCATAACCAAAAGCATTTTGCGGAGGAAAGGGTTCATTTGGTTTATAAGTCTCAGTCACTCATGGATCGTCATTGAGGGAAGTCGGGTCAGGGACTCAAGCAGGAACAGAGGCAGGAACCACGGAGGAGTCTTGCTCATTAGCTTACTCCCCGTGGCTCGCTCAGGGTCTGCTTTCTTATAGAAGTCAGTACCACCTACCCAGGGGTGGGACCATCATGGTGATATGGATCCTCTTACATCAATCATTAATTAAGGAAGTGCTTAACCCAGTCTGATGAAGGCAGGTTCCTCAAATGAGGGTCTCTCTTTTCAGGTGATTATCAGCTTGTGTTAAGCTGACGAAGCTAATCAGTACTTATCCGATGACCTGTACTTTTCAGGAGTTTCAGCCTGGTGGGGGTGTCAGTATTAAATCCATTGTTTATAGGATGGGTCAGTTGGAGATCTGTGGGTCCAGAGCGAGTAAGTGCACTGGAAAACTGTCCTGGGTTATCAGAGGAGCTAACAGAAGAAAATGAACCATAAAGGAACAGTTAGAGGTCGCCAGTAGGATGAGCAGCAATGTGAAATCAAGAAGGCATCGCATGTTGGGCAACAAGATGGTAGCTAGACTCAAGGGACACATTGCCATAGAAGGCGGGTGGGCTCCAGAAATGAGTTGGGTGGATGCAGAGCAAGACAGTGAACCAAGAGCCAGCAAGGCACAAGTCAGATTTTTGAAAGACCATACCATGTAATATATATACACACAAATATGTATCTAAAATGTTAGTCTGAAAGAAAAATGCAAATGGTAAGGCAAAGAAAAAAAATTTGTAAGTGACCTAAACGTAGAGCCTGGTAGAACATTTCTTTGGGTTTTCCTAAGTGTAACGAGCACAATTTTGTGAAACGATAGACACTCTGCACTTTCTGTGGCTTATAAATATTTAACTCCAAGATTACTAGGGATTGCTGTGGAACTACTTTTCCTTGGAAGTCTGTTTTTGTTTTGTTTTTTTTATCCTGAGACAGTAGGTTTGGGAAGGACTGGCTATCATTTAGCTGTCTTATTTGGGAGAACTGTTATTCTGTATTTCTGTCGTTAGGCCAGGGCTTGGGTTTCATGGGAATAATTCTCTAGTTTTCTTTTATAACTGGAGTTACAAAGCAGTCAACTGGGGCTCTGCATGACAGGTTTCCCCGAGAGAGCCTGATGAACCTTCCTCCCCTTGGAGTCAGCGCCCAGTCAATCTACCGGGCCTTCCACATGGCATTATTGGTTATTGTATTAGCTGGTGGGGCTAAGGTGTGGAGCTTGGCTAATGTGGGGCTGTCTGTGGCTCATAGACGACACAGAAACATCTAGTACCACTCAAATCCAGCTTGGAGAAGCAGTTGGTTTAACTGGGGTTACTTATGGAAGCTTGGAATGGGGCCTTGGACCACAGAAGCTGGGTCAGTTTATAGGTTGTTGCATCAGTGAAGAAGGGCCCTGGCCTTGGCCATTGTTAATGGTATGCATCAGGAAAGCGTCTGAGCTACCTAAGCTACTCTTCTAAACTAGTTGAACCCTAAAAGGATATTTTTGGGGAACCTCTCATTTATAGCTGATATACAGAAATTTAATACCTGTGACTAAGACTTGACAAGGATCTTTTGCTAGATCGTATCAAAACTGATACTATCTACCCTCACCCATTCCCACCCACCCCCATCTCAGAGTCTGTTAATTGCTGGCAGCTCAGCAGTAAATGGAAGGAAGGAGCCTGTGAGCTACTTCCCCATCTGTAACTGATTGGACAGACTCAACCAGTGTGGGCCAGAAGCCCTGTTGCCGTGAGTCTGTGGATGCCATGACAGTGCTTAGAACTTGCACTCTGAGGCCCTTCTTGCCATCTCCCAAGTCTTACATTCTTTCTATGCCCATTTTCTCCATGTTTTCTGAATCTTAATGACGGTATAAATGTCTTGTCAAAGGCTGAGTCCTCAACTATTCTTAATCTCAGCATTGTGCACAGCCATGTCTCTCTGAACTCACCTCTGTTCACTGCAAAGAAAGGCTTCTCCGGGTGAGGCTGAGAGGAACTTTGGTCTCTGGAAATAAACATAGACAAGACAGCCTTGCATCGAAGTGCTTAAGCAGAATATTAAATTTCCCCTGGAGCCAAAGTCCTCCTGGACCTTTTTTTTTTTTTTTTTTTTTTTTTTTTTTTGATGAATTTATAAGTACTAGGCATGATTCCATCTTGTGGAGCACAGATGCCAACCCCATGGTGACCAGAAAGCAGAGACCTAACAGGGAGGGGAATTAGGGACAAGATGCCACCTTTGAGGCTTGCCTTAGGACTTCCTCTAACTAAGCTTCAGCTCCCAAGAGACCCACTATCCTGCAATCCCTCAGCAGGTACTTTTACCACATGCCTTTGGGGGATATTTCAAATCCAAATCATGCCATTTATATCTGATATTATCCTTGCTCAGGAGAGTTGAGGTTGGTGAGCACTACAAACCAAGTGGGTATAGGAACCCATCAGGAGGTCCCTGGCCCCTTCAGTCAGTAGAGAATGACATTGTATTCAGAGTGAAATTGATGGTTGGGCGGAGTAAACTGTACTCATTTGTATATGAAAGACTGGATGCCACAGCGAGAAGCTCAAAATTGAAGTGTTTTCTGTGTGGCCAAACAGACAGACAGAAGGAAATATGCTTATAAAGGGTAGCTAAACAGAGTCAGATTAATTAGAAGGCACTCCAGAAGTACACAACAAAGTGTCTCCCTTTGGTAGGGTGAGGGGTGAGTTATGTAAATTTTCTAAAGGTCGTATGGGCAGCGCCCAGACAGGCAGGGACACTCAACTTGTTACATGGATATTGGAAGCTAAATTCCATTCCTTAACCAGTGAGCCATCTCTGAAGCCCCCATCTGACACTCTCTAAGCCCCGCATCAGCTCATCACTGGTGAGATTAAGCTGACAGCCCAGGGCTATTGTATTTTCCTGTAGATGGGATGATGAAGGCTGATTCCCAGCTATTGTCCTATATACAGGAAAATAGGAGGCACATGAAACTATTGGAAATGCACACTTTGCCAAGGCTGATGACAGATCCAGCTTCCCTTTCTAAATATAACAGTCAATGTATCTCCAATGATATATACTAAAGTATATAACTTACAGGACAACTTGGAAAATATTCTCTCTGTGTTCTTACCCCCAAATGGAAATTTTATAGTGAGTCTATAGGTAAACAAGATAATTGATGTGGAGCATTGATTATGTGAAAGTCTGAGAGTAATGATTATTGCCAAGACAGACAATTGGATGACAGACAAATGTCACAAAGGAGAAGTGACATTCTCCTGTGGATTTGAACCTCTTTGGAGAAAGGAAATTTGTTTAAACCCTTTCATAGAAGCTAATGGGTACCTCAGGGATTGGTGTCTTACCCGTGAAATAATTAGTTGGAGAGAAGTAGCCAGCTCACGGAAATAGCTGATGTCGTGAAATTATTTAAGCTAGAAAAAAAAAATCATAGAAAATTCTACAGACTATTTCAGAAGGAGTTAATCAAATAGTGTGACCAGGAAATGTGGCGATGGTTCTGTTTTAATGAAGATAAATGGGTTGCTTAAGTAAAGAAATATTTCTAGTTGTGTCAGAATGTTGATTAACCAAGATGAAGTACTTCCTTCATGCGCTCACCCACCAGAATCCTCACTTTCCATCAGATGACTGTGTGGAATGCTGCTGGTCCTTAGCACTAGTCCAGCAGCAGCAAGGCAGACAGGGATACAAAAGACTAAGTAATTGTATCAGCTTGCCGTTCCTGTGTAACAAATGACACAAACTGTTATTTTGAACCACATACATTCTCCTTCTATTACCAGGCCAGAAATCCCAAGCACGGCTCACCCAGTCTGCCCAGACCCTCAAATCACTCTATCGTCACCTGGCAACTCTCCTGGGGAGGAACAATTTCCTTCCTTCCTGTGTTGCTGGAGAAAACTATTTGTCTGTCGCTATATGACTAAGGGTGTCAGTTTTGTTTACTGCTCCCTGGGAACTGCTGTCCCCTCCTAGGACCGCCTGCAGTTCTTAGAGGTCACCCACGGTTCCTCCAACTCTGGGCTTATTCAATAAGACCACTTACTTTCTCAAGTCTCTCTAGCCTAGGACGGAGACTTATATGGACCACCATAGAAGTGATACACCCTTGCCTCTGCCATCCTCTATTGGTTATAAGCAGGTCTCACGTCCCTCCAGGAACGGAGGGAGGGGATTACGCAGGTCACAAATAACTGCAGGTTGGTATTACTGGAGCCAGTCACACCCTAGAATTTGTCTGCTTGTCACATTCTGGATGCTTCTAAGAAAAGAATATAAATAACTAAGGCAGACAATTTTGGAGGATTGACATCCATTTCCTTTGTCATTCAGGCATCATTAGTTAAGATGGGTGGACTGCCCAAGAGTGAACTGAGTTTTCTTAGCTAGACTGTATGTTTATCACTTTACCACAGAGTGCATATAATAGCGACATGAGTAAGTGCTATTTCAGTTATGAGGAAAGCGAGACAGAAAAGCATTTGCATGTATCTTAAGTGCTTAATTTTATCTAAAGATTTATAATTATGTTTGCATAGACACCCTAAAGCCAAGGCCATGGTTGATGTCCATGTTCAGTAGTCCCTCAAAGAGCCTGGAAAGACATCTTTGGAGTGCTCCACTGGGAGCACTTCTAGCCCTTGACCCCGTGCCTCTGCCACTCCATAGTCTTCTATATAAACACTTCCTGAAATTGTGTTTATGCAATTTGACTGTGACACATCAGTGCAAACCACTCAACCTCTTCTTCACAGAACTCTCTGTCTATCTGTATTTCAGCCTAGGCAATGCCCTAAACTACCCAGTTGTAATAGCAAGCTCAACCCATTTATAGTAGCACAGAAAACTCATCTTCAGATGCTAAAGGCAGAACTTCAGCTGCTTCCTGAGGGGCAGCTCAAGCCAATCTGGGGACACTCATGCCTGCTATGCCTCTCAAGGGAGCATGAGATTTGCTCCAAAGTATTCTGAAGCTTACTTAATGATGGTGACGGCTCTTTACTTTCTAAAACTTTGTTTTCAAGTAAAGTGCCCAGCAAACCATTTCCCTCCACCAAGAATACCGACATCTATCACCATGTCTCAGCAGCCTTTGCTCACAGTAAAATGTTGTGATACAATATGAGATATGTACACACTGGACAAAATGAACACATTTTCTCTGGAAAATGAGAAATTTCATTCTTGGTTTTTAAGTTACATGTAGTGTGTGTGTGTGTGTGTGTGTGTGTGTGTGTGTGTGTGTGTAATGTGTCTGTGTGGTGTGTATGTGTGTGTGGTGTGTGTGCATATGTCTGGTGTGTGTGGTATGTGTGTTTGTGTGTGGTGTGTGTGTGTTTGTGTGTATGTGTGTGGTGTGTGTGTTTGTATGTGTGGTATGTGTGCATGTGTGTGTATGTGTGGTTAAGTGTGGGTAGTATGTGCCTGTGGTGTGTGTGTGATGTGTGCTTGTGTGTGTGGTGTGTGTGCATGTGTGTGTGTATGTGTGGTGTGGGGGGGTAGTATGTGCCTGTGGTGTGTGTGTGTGTGTATGTGTGGTGTGTGGGGGTAGTATGTGCCTGTGGGGTGTGTGTGTGTGTGTTTGTATTATGTGGAGGTCAGAAAACAACTTGCAGGAAACAGGTCTCACTTTGTAGATTCCTGTGTTCAAACTCAGGCCCTCAGACTTAGGAGCAAGTGCCCTTAGCAGATGAGCCACTTCATGGCCCTAATCTTGTATCTAATCCACTACAATTGTTTCTGTCTGAGGTACTGTGGGATCTTCTGATATTACTATGTAATAATAAAGGCAAGGCATGTAGTGTATCAGTATTGACCCTGCTCCGGTTGAAGGGACCACACACACTAGTTCCTCATTTTGAAGTTTTTCAGAGTAAGAGAAGAATATAAACGCTAAGACCCATGTGTGTGCTCCATTGCTCGGTCAAGGAACATTGAAGTTCAAAAGGTCATGACCTTTTTCAGGGCTGGAAAGATATCTCAGTAGTTAGAGCACTGGCAAAGGACTCAGAATAGTTTCTCAGAATCCACATGGTAGCTCACAACTCTCTGTAACTCCAGTTCCAAGGCAATAGACAAGCTCTACTGGCCTTGGTGGCTACTGCACGCAGGTAGCACTACACAAATACCAGCCAATGGCCGTGCACATAAAAGTAAAATAAATACAAAAAAGAACTTCCTTCATTCAGGAATGGCACGAAGAGGCATGGTCAGATGTGAGGAGGTAAATTTGATGACTCTTCTGTTGCTCTAGCCCTGGCTATCTAGCACATTGCTCTTTGGTTGGTAGCTACTAAAATTAGAGAAAACATTTTATTAGATTCTCTAGACTGACGTGATGGAAAATAAAGTCTTAATTGAGAGTATGTATGACTTACGGAAAAGGGTGTTTGAGCTCTGACTCCCATCTTTAGCTATCTCCCTACAAAATACCTGTATGGTTTTTCTTTAATTTGCAGATACTTTCCAGGGTTTCCTGTTTGCTTGTCTGTTTGTTTTTACAGCAACACGAATGCATAGAACCACTCTTCATTTCTTTCCTAAAATATAATGAGTTTATTGTCTTAGTGGAAAAGCAACAAATTAGAAGGTCATGATTTCATACATTATTAAACACAGAAAGTACTCTCGCCAACTAAAAGCCACCAAGCCAATTGGCCATTATCCTTCTCAAAACACATGTGTCAAGAGTCAATTTCATAAATAATGTAGTTCTGTGATAATAGCACAAAGGGAGACTTTTGTCTCTGTTATTTCTAAGATTGGATGTGGGGGACATTACTTAGAATTTCAGGAGACAAGAATTCAGACTCACTGCCATAAACACCATGTGCATTTTGCTCATACAGTGTTTTGGAAGAATTTTACAACTCAAAAGGACTGGGTTAGTTTTGTACATTAGCTTTGGCACAGTAACACAGGCCATGGTTTGGTGGCCCTGTTTCTCAGGTCATCACCCTTGGCTCTCCCTTCTGACTCTACAATTTGTTAAGAAATTAATCACTTCAAAAGGAGGAAAAAGCCCTGTTAACACAGAGATGTAAGTTATGTTAAAATGGTTCCTTATGGTAGCATAAGGGGAAAAGAAGACACAGCAGGTGCTGCCCCCTACTGGTGGAAGGAGGAACGACCTGAGCATTATGGGTCTATAATAGAATGATGCTCCCGATTTTAATGGTCCAATTTCATTCTTCTGGATTGTAAGGATGAATCCTCATGCTTGGGAAGGTTGATAAAGATAAAATATAACGCTGTCACAAAGCTTTAAAAGATTTGAAAGATTTACCTGACTCTCTCTGATAACGCTAAGCGTGCTTTTTCAGCCTCGAGATATTTGGATTTCTATACCACCCCCAAAGGGGAACAAGACTTGAGTGAACTGAGGGATTTACCAGGATCAGAATTTCATTAAAGGGAGCTGATATCATGGTCTTTCTCTGTCACTGTATAATTTGTGGTGCCCTTAGAAAAATAGAAACACATAGAAGTCCTGTGCAGTTGATCTTATCACCTCAGACAGCGTGGAGCTATGGAGTTTCCTGTGTCAGCAAAGCATTCACCAAGGCACCAGGGAGCCCGCAGGGGAGTGGAAGGCTAGAACAGGCTCATAAAGTGCTGAGCCGGGTGGATGCGCTTTGAGATGAGATGCCCAGTAACTGAAGAAAGCACCGGGAATCCCATCTATAACTCAATTACACGTGTGTATAGTTTCTCTCCCTCTCTCTCTCTCTCTCTCTCTCTCTCTCTCTCTCTCTCTCTCTCTCTCTCTCTCTCTCTCTCTCTCTCTCTCTCTCTCTCTCTCTCCCCTCTCTCTCTCTCTCTCTCTCTCTCTCTCTCTCTCTCTCTCTCTCTCTCTCTCTCTCTCTAAGACAGGGATAGTCAGGGCTCTAGAGACGGCTGAGGTTAAGAGTAGTTGTTGCTTATGTAGACAACCCATGTTCGATTCCCAACCTACACCACTGCCATCAATCATCTATAACTCAAGTTTTGGGGGATCCTACCCTCTTTATTGTCTCTTTGGGTACTGCGTGTTCATGGTACATTCATGCAGGTAAACACTCATATATGTGATATAAAATAAATAAATCTGTTCTTAAGACGCAGAAGTCATATATTATGAAACCATGACTATCTTCAGAGATACATATAACTATATCTAAATGTACACACAGGTATATTTTTACGTATGTATATATCTAAATAAGACTATATCCCTACACATAAGCACTTACCTGTGAGTGTAATCATAATGCAATATATTCTGCCTTCTACTTCTTTCAATTTAATGTCATCATAAAAAGGCTGATATTAAAAATAGTTAACTAGTATAACAGATACTGACGCAGATGGATGGCACACACAGGCTCATGCACTCTGGCTGAGTATATTGACTGTAAGTATGTTCACCCATTGCTTCAGAGCCTTCTTAAGCAAAATTAATATTTTCATTGGCCACAAAGCTCCATCCCTTTCTTTCTTCTAAATCATTTTAGATGCTTCTACTCTCTACATGTAATGGATAAATTGCACATGTTTAAAGGTATTGGTACCAATTGAATTATCAGCATGAAGCCTTATTTTAGTTCTGATAGCTGGAAGGTGGGTGAGCAGACACTCAAAGGAATAAATCATAGATGAAGCCTAAGTTCCTAGGTGACGGTCTGGTTCCCACACAGCTTGTCTGCAAGGGCTTAAATATGTCACTTATAAAAATAGCTTTCTCTGGATCCATTTTCTGATCTGCCAAGTGAAAATTCCCTGTCTTTGACAAAAGAAATTCTCAGGTTCTGTAGTAAGAAGCATTGCCTTTTGCAAGTGAAAATGCTTTGCTGGCTGTGTATTCTTGGCAAGTTGCTGGCTTCTCTGAGCAGGAGCATGTGGACAGGAGCAAGGCTTCCCTGGGAAGACAGTGTATATGGAAGAATCTCATCCAAATCACTCTGAGGGGGGCAAGAATCATGACTTAGTTTACGTGCCAGAGACACCAAAATGCACTTAGTATAATCCTAGTGGTGCATACCCCTCCCTCCTCTGGGAGGGCTCGCATCTACCCACAACGACCAGCACTTGGCAGTTTTTAAATTTAATAAACCCTGAAGGTTAAAAAAAAATGGCTTCATAAATAAACATTAGAGTTCAGTTTGATTTAGCAAATGGCATGCTTTTTGTTTCAACAATGACCTATTTAATGTCAATCAAATTTTATGTCCACCATGAAGTAATAGGGAATGCTCAGAAGGCTGCAGAAGCCTTGTCCTCACTGTGATCACTGCAGCCTTTTGACACCTCCCTCTGTCCCAGAGAGAATGGCCTCCCAGAACCCTCAGATGAGTGAGTGTAAGCCTGTGTGCCAAAGGGGTCCTAGAGATAAAAATAAAAAGGGGTAGAAAGTTTAAAGAGACACGAAACCTAGGTGAATTGTCTTGTAAAGTCTTGATCATGGCTGGTGGTACAGATGTCCCCTTGCAGTGGATTTAGCAACCCCTGCTGGCCCTGCTGCTTGCTATAGATGCCTGTGCACACACAGGGCCCCTCAAGTGAATGCTGAGCACTTGAAATGAGGGAAGGGATCCTCTAAAGTAGAGGTTACAAAAATTTCTGGGCTGGAAAGATGGCCCCAAATGCTTGTAGCTCAAGCATGGGACCGGATATGATCCCCAGAACTCATGAACAGAAGCTCATGTGTTTGGCAAATGCTTATGATCCCAGCACTGGGAAGTAGCATCATGTGGAGGGTGGGTACCTGGGATTCTTAGCACTCTAGGGCTAATGAGGGACCCTATTTCTAAAATAAGATGAATAGCATCTGGGGAAGGTTGGCAGAGGTTGTCCCCTGGTCTTTTAAACATCTGTGCACCTGCACACACCTGAACATGATAAGAACACACATACACATAAAAAAAAAAATTAAAAGATTGTCAGCTGGAAAAAACTCACCAAGTGGTAATGTGGGGTGACTCTGGCCTATTTTCTTATTTGTACTTCATAGTTATTCTACCAGAATGGCTGGTCCCAATTTTGCTGACTCAAAATTAGAAATTGGTTGCCCCCAAACTTTCTCAGGCTAGTCTGGGAGGCTGGGGCTTGCTGCCTTCTCTCCAGATCTTAGAAAGATCAGAATGGGGGACAGAGCTGGTATCAGGAACTGAACCAGGAAAGAAAGTCTGGGAAAGAGTGAAGGATGGTAGAAGGGGGAGGGATGAGTAGAGGGAGGGGCGAGAGACAGCGGGAGAAAAAAGAGAAAGAGACGCACAGAGGGAGACAGACAGAGGGGGAGACAAATCTCTGAGTTCAAGGCCAGTCTGGTCTACAGAGCAACTTCCAGGACAGCCAGGGCTACACAGAGAAACCCTGTCTCAAAACAAACAAACAAAAACCCAATTTGATAACACGTTGCACACATATCAGAATGACTTAAAAAAAAAATCCCAAATACAGGCGATAATGTGGAAAAAATGGCTACTATAAAATAGTATGATCATTCTGAAAGATTGTTTGTGCCTCTTTCGTATCAATTCAAGCATATAATAACTATGCAACCCAGCAATTACATTCCTGGGTGTTTATCCATATAGTACGTTCATGGTAGACTCATTGGCAACAGTCCAAAGCTGGAGGCAGCCCAGGAAGCCTTTTTTTGACATGTAATTAAACATCTGTAGTGAAGCCAAACTATGGAGTACTTCTCCATAATAAAAAAGAACAATACACCATGTACACACCCAACCACCTGATGAATTGCCAGAGATTGTATTCATTGAAAAAAACAACTTCAGGGCCTGGAAAAATGTCTCAGCAATTAAAAGCATTTGTGGCTCTTGCAGAGGGCCTGGCTCTGATTCCCAACACCCACATGGAAGCTCATGACCCTCTATAACTCCAATTCCAGAGAAGCTGATGCCATCTTCTGGCCTTCAGTGGCACCAGTCCGTAAGCGAAACACATAAAATAAGAGGAAAATTCCAAGGATTATATTCTATGTGATTCTGTGTATATTACCCTTTAGAAATGACATCTATTAAGACCTCTCCAGTGTCCAGTTGCATCATGAGCTAGAGACAAAGCCGTTGCACATGGGCTCTTGGTACACACATATCCACACCATGGCAGAAGCCTATATTTTATTAACTATAAAAATGTGTATTCCTGAAATTAGAACTTATTGACCTGGAGAAACATTAGTTTCGCTTTTTAAAAAAGCCCAGCTTGACTATTGATTTTTTGAATTCCTGTATGGACCGCGGATGTTTGTGTTCATTCTTGTGAGGTTTTAATCCTCTCGGCATCTGTGATTCTGTGGAAGACTGGAAAAGTCTGTCAGTCAAAGTATCACAAGTGGCTTCTGAGGTTCTAAAGACTTCCTGTCCAAGCAATCTGTAGAACCAGTATGATTAAGCCTTTTAAAAGTGAAGTAGTTCTAATAAAGTAACCATTTATTTTCTTTTTCTTTCAGGAAGAAAGGTCTGAACCCTAGCCCCTTAGTGCTTTATGTAAATTGACCTGAAGGCAACCCCTCCCAGTGCTGAAAACTTAGACCATCTTGTGACTTCTAAATCTGACCACTAAGAAAAAGAAAACTAGACTTTTAGAAAGTAGAATTATACTTACTCAGGAACGTTAAAATCTGAGTTTATTTTAGGAATAAATTTTATTATATGAAATATAAATGTCTATATATGTAACCTATAAAGTAATATTACATATGACCTCTAAAATCTATCTGTATATGGACCTGGAGTCTTTCATTCTAGGGGCCTGAACAGACACAAGTGGAGAGCTAAGTCGCTGCTTCTGTGTCTGTTCTACCTAGGGTGAGGGATGATGGGTACAGCATCATTGATCTAATGTCTTTTTAAATTACACCATCTCACATCTGATATGTTTGTTATGATAAATTTATTTATTTACTTATATTATTTGTTTGTGGTATGGTGAACTTTATTGCTGGTGTTCAAGAGAGTAGGGCTCCCTAATCTCCTACAGTTATTCTGGGGTCTGGGATAGAAACTGAGGAAGATCCTCAATGTTGGGGGCAGGGTTGGGACAGAGACTGCTCAGCAACCAAAGGCCTCTCTCTTGCTCTCATATCCATGTTGGGGTGGGTGCTCCAGGCCTCTTATCCTTTGGAAACCATGCAGGTCACGAGGTCCATCACCCTTTTGTCATACGAGGAAATGATCTTTACAAAGTTGTCATTGAGAATAATGCCAGTCCCAGCATCAAGGGTTGAAAAGTGGGCATCACTGTTAAAGTCTCAGAAGACAATCTGTTCCTCAGTGTAGCCCAGGATGCTCTTTAGTGGGCCCTCAGATGCCTACTTCCCCACCTTCTAGATGTCATCATACTTGGCAGCTTTCTATATACAACGAACACAATGGAGATAGTAACATGAAAGGCCATGTCCATGAGCTTCTCGTTCAACTCTGGGATGACCTTGCCCACAGCCTTGGAAGCACCAGTGAATGCGGGGATAATGTTTTGGGCAGCCACACAGCCATTATGCCACAGCTTCCCAAAGGGGCCATCCACAGTCTTCTGGGTGGCAGTGATGGCGTGGACTGTGGTCATGAGTCCCTCCTCAGTACCAAAGTTGTCACGGATGATCTTGGCCAGGGGGGCTAAGCAGGAAACATTGCTGACATCATATGTTCATGGTTCACACCCCCGATAAACATGAGGACGTCAGCAGAAATGATGATCCTGTTAGCTCCCCTTCAAGTAATCCCCAGCTTTCTCCATGTGGTGAAGATGTTGGGGGGATCTTGCTCCTGGAAGATGGTAATGCCTTCCAGTTGATGACAAGAGTCTCTCATTCTCAGCTTTGACTGTGCTGTTGAACTTGCCGTGGGGGTAGAGTCATATTGGAATGCATAGGCCATGTTGTTAAGGTCAGTGAAGGAGTCGTTGATGGCAGCAATATTCACTTCGCCAGAGTTGAAGGCAGCTCTGGTAACCAGGTGTTCAATACAGCCGAATCTGTTCACTCTGACATCCACCATTGTGTCTCAGGAAGAAGGCTGGCACCGCACAGAGATGCGGCTGTCTCTGGCAATAGGAAGAATGCATAGCCTATAAATTTGTTTAATATGACAAGTATATTTAATGTTTTGTCAATAAGAAGCTTTCAAACAGGCCTTAACAGCTTATTTATTACAGGGAAGTATAGAGGAGAATTTTTCTGAATGTTTTCGTTTGACTTAAAACATCACCCTTGACTTTTACCCATTAATTCAGAATTTTCCATCGGACTCCTGTGCTGGCTCTCTGGTCCTAGCCTGCGCCTACTTTGAATATTGATGGTGTTTCTATTTCAGCTGAGCTTAGAAAAGCCCGGACTCCCTAGCCCCTTGATGAACAGGAGTGCAATGCGTGTGGGCTGAGAAGCTCTCCAGAGCTCTGTTCTGCCTGCACTTGTGTAGACAGGTGTCCTATTGTGTGTTCCTTCAGCACTCACAATAGGGAGGCAGTTCTGTTGGCTTCACATCCTCAATGATTAACCTCTCAGCCCATCAGCAGGGCCAGAGTCCAGAAGCACTTGCCTGAGGCGCTGGGTTTAAATTTACCCACATGTCTGTGTCATTACCAGAGTAGATAAACAGGCCTTTCCCGTGGGGCAAGATGGCGTTGCAGAGAGCAACCATATTTTATTTCCGATCTTGTGAAGACCTTTTCCTAAGTAACAGTATTGTTAGTCTTGAGTCACATCAAGGAAGTACAAAGCAGAATCTGAAGACCCTGATTCCATGAGAGATGACCCTCCTAGGCTATTGGCAACTTTGGCTTTGCCAGTTGTGTGTGTGTGTGTGTGTGTGTGTGTGTGTGTGTGTGTGTGTGTGTGTGTGTGTGTGTAGTGCACAATGCTATCAGAATGCCCAGGGACCTTCCTGCCCTGCTGGGGACCAGCCTCAGCAGAGATTGTGGATTCTAGAACCCTGG
Source organism: Phyllotis vaccarum (assembly GCA_033318265.1). Lineage (NCBI taxonomy): Eukaryota > Metazoa > Chordata > Mammalia > Rodentia > Cricetidae > Phyllotis > Phyllotis vaccarum. The sequence goes on along the minus strand of JARWLC010000009.1, from coordinate 138,923,045 downwards.
GATATCTGGTAGGCTAGAAATGACTCAGAGACACTGGACCCTGGTAATGATGTGAGCTGATGGATCTGAAAGTCAGTCAGGAGATTTTTTTCCTCAAGAATCTGAATCTGACAGTCAGGGTCCCAGTCTTTTATTTTGAGTCCATGGAAACAGTATTGCATTTCTGTAGTTTAATCTTTTACAGATAGTCTTTCTCATAAAATCAAAAAGGCATAACATTCTTAGAAATCAGTAAAAAGTTTTCCCCCTTCCCATAGCTGTGCCCTGGGCATGGACAAGACCCATATTAAAGCTAATATTTGTGATACTGCTGAGGCTATCACCCCAGAGACTGTCAGGAAGAAAAGTCAGTGGTCACTGTGTCAGACAGGCAGGCTGACAGACAAACAGGCTGACTAACAGACAGGCAGGCTGACAGACAGACAGGCAGGCTGACAAATAGACAGGCAGGCTGACTAATAGACAGGCAGGCTGACAGACAGACAGGCTGACAGACAGGCAGGCTGACAGACAGACAAGCAGGCTGACAGACAGACAGGCTGACTAACAGACAGGCAGGCTGACTAACAGACAGGCAGGCTGACAGACAGACAGGCAGGCTGACAGACAGGCTGACTAACAGACAGACAGGCTGACAGACATCAGACAGGCAGGCTGACAGACAGACAGACAGGCTGACTAACAGACAGGCTGACTAACAGACAGGCAGGCTGACAGGCAGGCTGACAGACAGACAGGCAGGCTGACAGACAGCTTTTCCACCCTGTTTCCTTCTCTAATTTCTCAAGCTCTCTTTTAGCAAAGTTTAAGCAGCTTTTATCATTCACACTCTGTAGACCTTGAATGTGTTCTTTTACACACTGTATTCTTCCTTCTTTGGGTCTACAATTCCACAGCAAAATCTAGAAATAATTTTAAATACTGTTTAAAATTCATTTCTGCTGCAAAGAAACCTTTCCCAGAATCCCGGTCTTAGCAGCAAGATAAAGTCTGTCTTGGGCGTGGCCTCCATTGTTCGCATCTGGATATTAACACATCAGGATTGAAGGGCGGAGTAAACCCCCCCCCCCAGAAGGAGTTCACCACTTACCAAAAATCTTGGCTTGCCATACAAATGTATGCTACTCCATCCTCAACTTTTTCCCACCAACCCAGGAAATTCCAGTAAACTCCCACAGGTGTGCTGGATTTTCCTTGTAAAGGTAATGTTTGGGGGGTTCCTCTTTGACTATTCATCATGACTATACTTAATTCTGTTTGAGTTAAAATATCATACCAAATATTATAATTGCTCACTCTACAATCAATACAGTTTTTCCAGAATTGCTTTTCTTCTTCCCGACACAGGAGTTTTCCCAATACTGTTTGTAACAGCATGTGCACCTGCTTCTGTAATGGGGTGGGGAACCACAGCTGTATGGCTGCCACCGTGGTAGAAGCAGAAAAGGACATAAAGAACAGACAGATCAGTAAGACAAGCAGGACCAACACCAACTGGATAGTTGACAAGAACACACAAATCTGCCAAAGATGATGTCGTTGAGTTGTTACACTCTGGTCTTCTGGGGGCAAAGTCATCAGGACCCCAAGGGGTCTCTTCTGGAGGGATCTTCATCCATCATCTTGGGGACCTCCATCAAAGTCTTTGGAGGCTCTTGATGTGGGATCTAATGTGAGGTCTCAAATGCTGTCTCCGGCACTGCCCCAAGAATCTATAAAGTCTGGTGATTTGATCACCCATAAATGAGGAGTCAGCTTTTTAGGGTGACCGACCTAGTGGCCTTTTCACATGATAGCAGCAACCTTAATCTAGTGTTTATGGTTCATTGGGTTAAATGCTGCCCAATGAGGCCTTACTGACTCACGAGCTACATGGATAAAGGATGAAAGAGACCAAAATTACGCTTGATATTTTATCAAAATGGGACTTTAAAGTCAACTTAAATAGCCAAGGGCAGAGTCCCCTCCTGGTCCTAGAGACGTCTCCCTCTATTTGTTTACATAGGAGCCACACCAGCTCATCATTAACATGATTATTAACATTGGATAATGCTGCAATTACAACCATCATTTGGAAGATGGGAAGGTTTGAGTAAAAGGTCTGTTCTTTGATATCCTCATGTAAGAGGGGAACATGATGTGTTGGAAGGGTTAGCAGAATGCTTGTGTTGTGTACAGGAGCCTGCGTCAACTGCCCACAATTGGACACAGAGTGCACTCATAAATGAAAATTGCATCTCTCCTCAGTTTACAGATATTTCCTCATCTTATCAGCCTGTATGTGACCCAGGACTTCCATTCCTTCAATCCTGCTGAAGTTTCACAAGAAGATGAGGACATTTTCAGCCAGTTATTCAGTGTTAAACGTGCGGATTTCTCTGTGAAGTCACATGAACTACACTGTCACACCGCAGGGAAGAAGTGTGATTCTGAGAACATTGTAGAGGCACTAAAGAACAAAATGTGGAGTATGAGTGTCTTGCATCCGGCATCCTCCTTGGCTGGCCTGTGCCCCAAGTACTTCTCTGCCATGGGTACCCTGGACATTTGCCCACGGGAGCATGTGGATGCCTTGGAAAAGGCTAAGCAGGAAGCAGCAGGAGTGGCTGATGGGAAAGAAGCAGAGGTCGTATGTGAGTTGCCTGGAAAGGAGACAGATTGGTGAGGACAAGGAAGCTCAGTCAAGAGTGATAGTTAAAGCATACAACAGGCAATAGGTCAGAGAAAGGAAAAATTAGGAAAACTCAAAAAGCTTTGAAGAGGAGGGTTTGCATTTAAGGAGGTGTGATTTTAGATTAACAACTTTGTTGACCTCCTTTGATAATTAGCTACCTCCACAAGAGCTGGAGGCCAGAGACATGGCTGAATAAAAAGAAACTTACCTCCTGCTGAGGGCTCCAGCAGCCTTGGGTTCTGGGTAAATCCCATATTCGGGTAACAGGGTGATGCACATGGGTGCCTGCTTCTGAGAGTCCTCGGGGAAGAGAAAGCCCTGGAGCTGAAGATTTTAGCCATTTGATGAGGAGCCGATGAGAATGCTGTGTGCACCGCAAGCCTCACACGAGTGATAACCATCTCTGCCCTTTCTTACCCTGCCCTGCCACCTGGGTGCCTTTGATCACCCACAGCCAGAGCCTCCCACATTGAACAGGACATGAGCTCCCAGGTGCTGATAAGCATGAGCGAGGCTCACACTTGGTCTGGGATAAAGAAATACACTAGACCTTGGATTTTCTTCCAGCCCTAGAAGGTACTGGACATTTTCCTTCCAAGCAAGTGTTTGTCTCTTGTTGTTGGTCAGTAAAATAATTCTTCAAACCGCTTTCTGTGTTGAGTGCTGTCGATGGAGATATCGCTCTCAGATATGGCGGCCATCCTAGGCTTGACTCAGGAAGAACTGTAGCTCAATATTTTATAAGGCTTCCTTTTCTTTTGCTGCCTTGCTGCTGCTTGTGGTGAGGGTCAGGAAAAAGGATGCATGATGACCTGCAGGTTAGCTTCTCCACCATGTAGCAATAGAGTGGAGGTCTTTAAAGAAAGGGACCTCCAGCCCCCAAAAATGACATGGAGACTTATTAATTATGAGCGCTCAACCTAAGCTTACACACAGCTAGCTGTTATAATTTAAGTTAACCCATTTATACTAATCTACATTCTTCCAGGTGACATGTTACTTCTCCATACTATACATCAGACTTGCTCCAATAAAACTGCTTTTCTTCCCAGAGTTCCTCTCTCTTCCTGGAAGTCCCGCCCATTCTCTATTGCCTAGCTATTGGCCAGTCAGCTCTTTCTTAAAATAATCAGAAGGCACCTTAGGTAGAGACACATTTTCACAATGTACAGAAAGATTATCCTGCAACACAGCAAGTGCATTTAGACTAAGTCTTAGAAAGTGGGCGGGTTAAAGTAGACCTAAGAACCACCTTGGTAGGAGACAGTTGTTCGGGGACTAAAGAAAAGCCTTTTTTTGTATTTCAGTTTTTTTTTGTTGTTGTTGCCCCTCTAAGGACAGGACACTGATGACCTGGTGACCAAGAATCTGGCCCAGCTTACAAATGTTGTTCTACAGGCTGCAGGCTGAGAGGCCAGTCACTGGGAGAGCTCAGATGATGGACTGACGTGGTTTTTTGAGTGAGCTGCGCTGTGACTTGTGGGAGAGAAAAAGCATGGAGCTATTCTCAGTCAGGAGGAAGAGAACAGAAACCTAATTTGGAGAGGTGTACTTGGGGGCTGAGGAGATAGATGGCTCTGTGGGTTAAGCGTAGGGAGCAAGCCTGAGGACTACCCACCTGTAGCTCCAGCCCGGAAGGCAGAAACAGGCAATTGCCAAAGCAGGATTGTTAGTAGAGCTAGGCAATTCTCTGAGCTCTGGGTTTGATTGACAGATCTGGACTCAGGGAATAAGGTGAAAAAAAGCTATGATTCCCGAATTCCTAGTGTCAACCTTAGACTTCCACACACATGCTTCCATATAGGAGAAAATTAACACATTCAAGTCCTCTGACCTTTACAAGCATGGCACACACATGCCATCACTGCAAACAAATAAATAATAAAAGAGCCTCCTCAAAAGACCACTACCATTCCTCTGGAACTTCTGAGTCACACCCTAGACTTGCAATTCCCCTTCAAACAAAGGGGATACATTAGGACAAGAGGGGAAAAGCATATACAGAACCAATCCATACTCCCTGTCCTGATATCTGGAGATGAAGGACAGGGATGGTGGCCTCGTAGAAATGGTGGTTACCAGTAGAAATCCCTTTGTGATTTTCATGGACTTGCAACGGTAGGCAGGTCACCTCACTTTACCAGGGCTTTGCTGTTAATGCGTGGGTTCATGCTGGGTCTTCTGTCCCGAAAAACATTGACAACACAAGACTGAAATCTACAATTTTAGCTATTTGGAGCTAAGTGCATCAAAGACCTATGCACAGAAAGCATGCTCCAAAAATTAAAGCACTTATAAAGTAAATAAGATGATGTCTTGAATTAACAGATTCATCAGACCTTATTATATTTCATGGGGAATGTTGGAACTGTTCAGTGGCTTCTTCATGAGTCTTGACTCTGAATGAAATTAATATTCTAATTTATTGTAACAATGTACAAATTCATGCTCAAGCTTGAACTCTACCAGTGAGAAAATTGCAAAGAGAGCTCCAGACCAAATCATGGCTTATCTTCATGAAAACCCAAACACACGGCTGGAGAGATGGCTCAGCAGTTAAGGGCCTTGGCTGCTCTTGCAGAGGGCCTGGGTTCAGTTTACACACCCACATAGTGGCTTACAACCACCTGTAACTCCAGTTTCATGGGATCTAATGCCCTCCTCTGGCTTCTAGAGGGCATGGCATGCGCATGATACACAGAGGCACATGTGGTCAAACACTCATAAACATAAAATGGAAATTAAAATTCATAGAGAAGCCTTGGACAGCTCACAGTGACATCCATGAATGCAGGGCCAGATGCTCTATGGATTCTCTGTGCAGTGATGGTAAAAACCACACTGAGAGGAACCTTGGACATAACTCACTATTTTGATGTGACTCTCTAAAAATTGTCAGTAATTTTGAACAAGGCTTCCTCCTGCTCTTTTATTCTCTACTGATGCTACACATTGTGTAGCAGTTTTGGTAAGAGCAGATAAATAATTTTTTTCCTAGATTTTTACCAATGTTTATTTATTCTTCTCCCCAGTGTGTAACTGTGTGCTCTCCATGGGCCAGACACTCCTGGAAGCACCTCATTTTCTTATATCTCTGATCTGTTTGTGTTGGTGGAAGGATAATCCTTTTCTTTGTTCCTCATAAAGATTTTTTTCTTCGGTAACTATTTCTTTGTGACATTTTGAACATATTGAAGTGAACATCTCTCTAGATCCCCAGTATTTGCTGATACCAGCCGTTCTGCTGCGAAGGTTTGTCTATGATTGCAAATACAGATCTGATAGGACACTGTTTGACAAATCCATACCCTAGGATGTTTAAATCACAGAGTCCAAAATACCTGGGAGTCTGGTCTCCGGCTCTTGCTTCAAACTGAAGCTCATTTGGTATCCTCTTTAGGCCTAAATGTTAATAGTTTTATGGAAATTCAAGTGTCTTAATGATGCTCAGTATTTAAAAGTTGGTTCACCTTCTATTTGATTATCTCTGAAGCTTGGGTTTTGACCGATCATCTGTACCATCCTGTGTGTGTGGAATGGCTTAGGAACCAAGGGCTAGAGCCCTGTCTGCTCTGCAGAAGGACTTCACTTCCTTAGCAGGAAATGTAGCTGAGGATTGAATGATTAGGATGCAAATAGTATATTGATTCTTTCCCAAAGGTTAGGATGCTGAACAACTGGGAAGCAACCGAAGCACTCTGAGAAGATGAGCAGTGGGTCACTCCTACATTCAAAGAAATTATATTTGCACCTCACTGGTATCTCATGACAGTTAAAAAGCAGATGTCCCCTTCCCCATTTCCCAAGATTAACAGGATGTTTGAATGTGCCCAGCTTCTGATAAACCTGAAACCCAAATCCAGGCTTTAACTGACATGCTTTTCTCTTTTCTTCTTCACATGTATATTTTGATATCTAGATGAGTTTGACTCTAGATATCACACCTGCCATAGAAGGTATGCTGTAGGCTGTGCTTGCAGAAAGCAATCTGATTTCACAACAATTAGGAAAACAGCGTGCCTGTAAGGTAACAGTCACTCCTGCCCCCTCTATTAGCTCTTCTTGGCATTAGTGAGTCTTTTGTCCCAACTGTGTTGGTACCACCCAGAAACAGGACAGTATGCTCCGGCATTTGTTCTGCATTATACGGTATACTGGATATCCGGATGCTCTCTTAGTGTGTTCTCTTTACCTCCAAGATGATCAAGAGACCAGTTTACAGAAAACAAAGGGAGGAGGCCCGTGGTGCTGTGTGAACCCTCATTTACTATTTATCCCGAGAAATTCTTCACACTATTTAAACCTCAACGTTAAAGGAAGAAAACAAAAACCTCTTGAGTCCTCAGAACCAGAACAGCTTGCACACTCTCTCCAGCTTGTCAAGGTTGCTCGCACTAAATTATACAAAGGCAACGTAGCTGAGTCTGCATTGCAAATACAAATGATGTACCCGTGACTAGCCAAACTGCACGCTGCTTTGCATTCTGGAATTGCTCTCAATTTGTTTAATGAATCCACTGCTCTCTATTGATTAGATACTTTAATTTGCCTTTCAGCCTGGCTTAGACTTTTTCACCAAACACCCACATAATCTGACGTGAGACAAGGATTTCCCCTACATTGTATGATAGAACTTGACTGGAATAAATTGAACGGCTGATTCCTTTGTCCTGGTGTTGCAAATGGTAATTATTTATGGCCAGGATTTGTGAAAATTAAATTCCCAGAGATTTATGTTCTGTACAAATTAACTCTTCACAGTTCAGCACAGAATGCCACTGTCTTCCAAACGGCTCTCCAGTGCTGAGTTTAAGCTCTTCTTCCAACCCCCACGGACCCCCTCCCCACCCCTGTCCCTTGCTGACAGCCATTCAGCTTCTTTACGCCTCAGCTACAATATTGGCCAGCACCACACTCATTAATCAAATAGATTGCTTGAATGTAAGTATTTTAGTCTTATTCTAAAAGCCAGGTCTGAAAATTATATTTTTGAGATTCTCAATACATCACTGTTTCATCCTATCTTAGAAAATTACAGCTTAAAACAACTTAAAGCCAAAACCCAACGTAATCAATATATTACAAATGAAGTTCATACTACTTGTATAATGAAAAGCTTGTATAATGAGAAATATCATTCTTTAATGGGGGCAGCGGGATGGGGGGATGCCTCTCATTTTTGGAATGTGTGGACTAATGGGCAGAAAAACATAAATATTTATGGGTGATTATAAAGGAAAGGGTTTGATTTCATTTGCCCCAGGGGAGGTAGAATTGCCCCCTCCATCCATAATTACAGTCATTTTCCCATTTGAAGCTTTGTAAGCACAGATGGAAAGGAAAAGAGACCCACTTCGTCAGAGTAGCCATTTGACGACACGTGCCCTGCACTTGATATGTGGGGTGAAAACATTGCTTTAGGATGGTAACAAAGAAGGGTCACCAGTGCTCTGTGTAAACTGAAGCACTTGGCACTAGAAGGTTGCAATCTTTCCAGTGTTTTGCTAGCTGTCTGGATATATCGAGCTCACTAGTGATTGCCTGTGTGTGAAGTAATAGGTGCCACTGATAGAAAAGTGCCTTTGCCTCATGAGCATATGGCAAATGGCCACTGCCTAGAAACACACAGTCAGTTATCTGTGACCTCAGTAATAAATTTCTTTGTTATTGTTTCCAAAACTTATAGCAGAGGTTTGCTCATTTCTTTGTGTGGCATCTAACTGCCTCGTTTAAATATCACCCGTACTTTAAATCTACACTTTATTGAAACATCACAGCTGTCCTTGAGGCAGGGAGGTGGTGGTAAGAGCAATAGCCACCAGCAGTTATATATTCTTTTGGGCTATCAGTCCCAACATGAGCATAATAAGCCTCAGAGTTTTCTGAAGCTGAACTCACCTCAGTCACTGGTGACCATTTCTGTTGATAATGAACAATGACACTTTACCCCTTCAAGGAAGCTCCGTGATTGCGGAGTTAACAATATTTTCTTTCTGGAATTACTCAGTGGCTTTGAAATCTTCCTGTTTCAGTGCATGTTTCAAAGCCCCTGACTGTCACCCCCGGGGGGAAGCTTTTCTTTTCTCTTTCTCCTGCCCGCCCCCCAGCACTTGGCTTTTGAGAGGCTTATGTGACGTGGTGATGGGAGGTGGGGTACCTGGCTCCTGTCCTTCCTCCTGCTGCTTGGTAGGATGTCAGCCTGTGTCACCACACAGTTCCTGTCATGGAGGACTCTTTTGGGGGGGAGGGAACACAGGTGGCACTTGTTAGGACTCCCAGGACTTGGCTCAGTGTCTTAGTTCATTGGAGCTTCTGTAACAAAATACCTGAAGCTAAAAAACTTATAAACAAAAGAAATGTATTCCTTATGGTTCTAAAGGCTGTGCACTGGTTTGTTCTTGTAAAGTACCCTGGGAAGGAGGAACCTCAGCTGAGGACTTGCCTCTGACAGATTGGCAGGTGGGACATTATCTTTATTAATGGTTGATGTTGCAAAACCCAGTCCCCTGTAGAGGGTGCCACCCTGGGCAGGCAGGCTAGTGGTCCTGGGCCATGTAAGGAAGTGGATTAAGCAAGCCACAAGGAGCAAGCTGGCGAACAGCATTCCCCTGTGGCTTCAGCTCTGGCCTCCAGCTTCCTGCCTCAGTATCCCTTGATGATGGGCTGTGATGGTGATTGAGACATATAAGCCAAATAAATCCTTTCCTGCCCTGCTGCCTGTGGTCAGTGTTTTATGGCACCAATAAAGAAGCAACAATGTAGGTCAGCCTGGGACATCTACAGTCAAAGTGCCAGAGATTTGGTGTCCATTTAGGACTCGGTATAATAGCTCTCTCTCTAGAGAGAGACGCTACAGCATTGTGTGGTGAACTCTGTCAACGTAATGGGATGAAGCTCTAGGCATGTCTAGAAGGGTGTTTCTGGAGAAACTGAGTGAGGATGAAAACCCTGGCATGAACGTGGGTGGCATCATCCTGCAGGCTGGGTCCTCAAGTATACAAAGGTGATAACATGTGAAATAATATTTCTTTCTCCTCCCTGGCTGTGACTGCAATGTGACCAGCCACTTCGTGTTCCTGCATCAAGAGCTGCTACCACGCCATGATGTCCCCACCCCCGAGAACTGGGCATCATGCCATGAGTTAGATGATGGGAGGGCGGCTCTCAGAAAGAACTGACACTGATCTCACAGTCTGGTCTCACAAGACTGGGTTACACCAGGAGGCCACCCACCCCTGTGCTCCCCACATAGCCAGTTCTATTTATCTTATTCCACGGTGTCGTAATGTCACCAGGAAGCTGGGACACTGGTACCATGCTACTTAGCTCTTCCAGGCACCAAAACCATGGGCCAGATAACCCATTTACTTTTTAAAGCACCCAGCATCGGATATGTTGTGACAGCGATATAACATAGACTAACCACATCATCAACCAAGGGATGATTTAACACAAGTCACAGAGTAACTTTAACAATACAAGATAAGCAAAATTAGATGTGAAAGGACAGAAGTGACCATTGAGAGAGGCTCCTCCTCATAAGAGAAAAAGGGAAGGATGAACAAATAGGCGTCTCTTATAGCTACGCACCAGATCTTACCCAATGTACTCACACTGTGGATTTTTCTAGAAAAAAAGCATAAGAATTGTTCAGTTTAAGTAATTAATTACAATTATTGGAGATTTGGGGCTAGAAATGTAGCTCAGTGGGATAATACTTGACTATCAGTAGATGAGGCCCTGGGTTTGATGCCCACACTATGGGTAGGTGTACACACACACACACACACACACACACACACACACACACACACGATATAATAAACACATATGCACACACACACATATGTGCAAACATGTACATAAAACATTAAAATCTGGATGATTTTTAACATGGTTTGGGAAAATCTGAATATGTATTTGTTTTGCAGAATTATTCCATACTTTTTTTTTTACCAACTTATGCAGAATTTCATATTTTTTAGGTTTATTTTCCCCTAACTATTAGACAAAATGAAAACCTTTCATTTCAAAGTGGTTGTATGATTTTTCCCAAACTTAGAAGTTTTATGGATGGGTGTATAAACAAACTCTTTGAAAAAGCTTATACTAGTGTCTGTATTAAGTCACTGATAAAGTGCTGGCATTTAGGGTGGATGGATTTATCTCAAATTTATCTAAAATGTGTTCAGGTAAGAAAGACTTTGTTTGGTACTAAATTTGGCTTATCAACTATTTCCTCTTTGGTTGATTTCTAAAAGAAGGATTTTCTTGAAAAAAAAGTTTTAAAAAGGGAGCAAGGTGGTTGGGATCTTTGTTTTGCTTTTAATATATTTTTTTTCTCTGTAAGCCCTCCCTGAGAGGGTAGATGACTGGGCTGTCTTTAGTGTGGCAGAGCGTAGTGATCCCGAAAGCCAGCTCCCTATAGCTGCATGGGTGACTGATCTTGGCAGGCACAGTTCAGACGCCTCGTGTAGCCTGCAGCTCCGCGGGCCACTGAGCACAGCACCTCTGTGCACCTGAGGGATTACCAACACAGACAGATGCACAGTCATGGTGTTTATTCCCAGCACAAGCATTGCAGGAACAAAACATGATGAATTTCCCTAACAGAAGGGCAAAAGGGCATAGAGGAAAATTGTGTTTCTGTCAAAGGAAATAAGCTGGGCCCCGTGGTAGCCAATCTTAAGGTGTTTATTTCATTCTGTATGGAAAAGTCGTACATGCAATTTTCCCAGTTTTAATAGACATTATGAATGTCTGTCTAGACCTTCTGTTTTCTTTAATATATGAACATCCATCCTAGAATTTCAGAACTAATTCACCCACACTTTATTTATTTGTATACAGCTTTGTCCCTCTTTGCAAAACCCCTAACCTTTCCTGCAACTGACGGGACAATTTTGGCTTTTTTTTTTCACAATTTCAAAAATCTAGACCAATGTAAGTGTTTCTCTTTGTGGGGAAGGGATGGATAAACTGGGAACAACTAGTTCCCTGAAGCCACAGCCACATGCATGATGCCCTGCTCAAACTGTTTCTTGGCGCTGTGTATCTATCTCTGGCCCTAGTGGTGGCAAGTGCCAACTGATGTGACCACATTTACCCAGGTGACAAAAGTAAATAATCGTCTCAAGAGCCAGCAGTATAGTGAGTGGCAGGGAGGCCGTTACTGCCTGTGCCACTGACACCTGTGAGGCTGGGACCCCGACTCTTCTCTGCGGAGTGTAGTTCTGTTTCTGTAAGGCCTCACACAGGTGCTGACAGAATGCACTTTGACAAGTTAAAGCATCCTCATGACCCTCCCAGCCATCCCTAGAAAGCACCAGGCACTTCCTCATTTGTATCCACTTAGAATCGGCATGGTGAATGTTTCGTGGGCTCATACTCTGAAAAGTTCTTCTTCAGAATCTTGAGATACAAAGCAGGGCGAAAAATGTTCTGCCTTTCCAGAGTGTACTTCTGGAAGAAGACGGAAGTAAATATGAGGTATTTGAAGAAAGAGAAGCAAGAGGTCAGAAACATCAGGATAAGTTGGGAATTCAAAATTGGGTTGGAGGTTAGAATTAGCAAAGATTTGGAAATGGTAACAGAGTTGACAGAGCTCATTCATGGAGAACAAACACTGGAGAGATGTTAAGGTTGTTTGTGCGTTAAGAAAGCTCAATGCATTCTGGGATTATCGTTTAGGCCAGTGTGGTTATGGGAGTGAGCCCAGTGTGAGTGGCCAGCAGGGAATACCTCCCAGGACAGCTGTGGCTGTCACTCTGAAGTTACTCTGAGCGAGCTACAACGCCAGTTTTGAATAGAAATTATGTGTTCATTAGCATGTCGGTAGAGACATCTGGCCACGGGGTTGAGCGCAGCAGGGTCATTACAGCAATACAGGCAAGGTGTGATAATGAATTGGACCAAGATACTCAGAAGTGAGCGGGTTTGGGGGACAAGGAGTCCCAGTTCACTAGTTAGATTGCAGTGATCAATTCGACTTTCAAATGCAAAGAGAAAGGAAGAGTCAAGGGAGGAAGATGAGGTGGAGAGACACAGCTGGACGCTGTACCACTGTACTGTGTGGTTGTTAGCTCCTTATGGCTGCGCTTAGCTTAGACCTCCAAAGGTCGATGGGATAAAAGATGCCAGTAAGTGGCTCTCACTCAGGACCCGCCAGCATTAAGGGCAGGAATTCATACTTGAGAACCTCTTTAGGGATGTCCCCAGAAGTTAGGAACCCTGAAGGCCGATTCACGGCTGACACATTCTTGTCCAGAGGCTGAACTCTTGCTCAATTTTTGCTCCATCTCATCTTTTTCTTTGCTTTACCTGATTTCAGTTGGATTGAAATGTATTGTGTTGAAGATATGTGACTCAGTGTAATTTCCTGTACTTGCAAGAGGCCATAGGTTTCATCTCCAAATTAGAAAAAAAAAGAGTAAGATGTGTGTGCATGTTTTAATACATGCATGTATATATGTACACACATAATTTATGTGTATGTTTAATATATGTGTACATATACTTTATTTATGTGTATAGATGTAATATATAACTTATTTATGCATATTTATGTGATCTGTCTTCCAGTGGAGGTGGCCTTTAAGTATAATCTCTTCTTTAGACCAGTGATTCTCTACCTTTCTAATGCTCTGACCTCACGTTGTGGCAACATCAACCATAAAATCATTTTGTTGCTACTTTGTATTTTTGCTACTATTGTGAATCATAATATAAGTATCTGATATACAGGATATCTGATACACAGACCCTAAAGGAAGGTCCTGACCCACAGGTTGAGAAACACTGCAGTAGACTGAACCGTGTCTTTAGTGTTAAATCATTTGAAAGTGTTTTTGTTTTCTTCTGTTGTGACGGACTGAGTGAGTGCAAAGCCCCCAGATGTGTGTGTGATGGTATTTGGAGGTGACACCTTGGAAGGTTACTATGTTTGGTGATGTCGAGAGGGCCCATGATGGATTAGTATCTTTAGGAAAGGAAAAGATGCCAGCCCTCTGGCCTCACTGAGCCATATGGGGATACAGTGGGATATCTGGGCCATCTGAGTGCCAGCAAGGCTGATGCCTCTGGGACTGGGCTCTGCCAGCACCTCAATCTTGGACTTTCAGCCTCTGAGACTCTGAGAGATGAATATGTAGCAGCCAGAGCTGTCGTAGGTACTTTCAGATGCTAATAGCAAGCCCCACATAACTAACAAGTCACTGTGATAGATTTGTAATACTAAGGGCTTGTAGCACATTAACTCAACCCTCACCTATTAGCCCTATTTCAGCCTACTACTCAGATAGGAAAACTGAGGCAGAAAGGGTTTAAATATATTCCTTACATTTCTAAACTAGCACTTGGTAGAGCTTGATTCAAACCCGTGCTGTTCAGAATCTGAGGACCACACACCCTGTTGGTTCTGCAGAGCTTTGTGTTGGGAAGCTGGCTTGGAAGACTGTCTTGGAAGTCATGTGGCCTGCCTGTGGTCTTACAGTGACCTCCCACCCAGTTCAGGAGGCCATGCTGGAGGGCAGAGGTCTGAGTAACAGTGTGCAGCCTTGTTGGGTAAAATGGGCAGAAAAAGATGTTCTTAGCAGCATGTTCTAGAGCACAGGCTGTGAATCTCAAACCTATTTTCTCCCTGAGTGTGCCGCAGTGTGCCGACTTTTCCACACCCTGAGGTTGTCCCTTATCAGTGTTCAGGTACTCTGTCAGCAAAGGGCTGCTTTGTAGTTGTTTATGGTCATCTAAACACCCCATCCCCTTTGCTGTGACCTCTGATGTCGTCGTGGTAGATTTTGGCAATAATGGAAGCTTCCATTGTAACCTGGAGCATCCCACTCAGATGATTCACCTTGAGAAAATGACAACTGTTGGCTTGCCAGTGTAGGCTGTCACTGCAGGAAACCTGTCAGAAATCCTGTTCAGACAAGCAGCCATGTCACCTGCCACATGGCAGTGTATGGAGCCATTCAGGAGGCTTGTCACCTGAGAGCTGTCTCATGGCTGTGTGGGGTAACACCCGGGAATTTGGGGCACAGGTTTCTCAGCTAGACTGTCCAGATCCACTGGTCCGAATCCCATATTTCTGGTTTGTCTACTATCTCCATCTTTAGCCATAATGATTATCTCAGGGTACCCGGGGTGGTTTTGAGGATGACTTTTGAATGACAGCAAGCAGCACAAAGTGGCAGAAATGTCTGAGAGAGTGTCAGTTCTTAGTGGCTTCAATAGCCCATCACTGGCAATAGAACTTTGGGGCTCACTGGTACCCTGACTCAGGAGGATTATAGAGAAAGCAACTATAAGAAGCAGCTTAGAGAGACTTGATTGTTTAATCCAACCCTTGTCTCTTTGAGCTCCAGGTGACAGGGATGCTTCCATTGTGACCGAGTGAACACCCATGGTCCCTGGTACCCAGGAAGCCCTTCTGCTGGGCTTATGACAAGGACGGGCTAGAAAATGAGCTTCTGGATCTAAGAGACCATCTGGATTGGGGTTGAAGCTGGGTGTGAATCCCAGTCCTAGTAAATGCTAGCCACTGGCAACTCTGGGGCATCTAGTTTGTCTGTTCCCTAGATCACAACAAGCTTCCTATGAAGCTCAGAGAGAAAAATAAATTCCTTTGTGTGTCTCAGGCTGGGGTAGGAATGTCTGCACAGTAGCTGGTAATGACTATGGGGTTTTATAATCACCAATTCCTACACTCTCTAGTGAGGATTTCAGGAGTGTGCATGTTGGGATTTTGATGCAGAGAATATAATGCAGCCAATATTTCCCAAGTGGTAAATAAAGTGTGGGAGAGACATTAACAGCATGGAGGTCCTTCTGGATGTCATAAATCTCAAAATATGCTTTGTGCCGAAATATTTTATGGCAGCCTTCGTGGTACTCAGGGAAAATTCATTGGGTAGTAAATCACTCAAATTAAGTAATTTCAGCGAGTATATATGTGTGCTCATAAAGTTCATCTAGGTCTTAACTGTTTTGATCAAGTTTTATGAGACTTTTGTGCCTGGAGTTTAATGAGGACGTGATTTGACAGAGGGTCTGTGTTAGTTAAAGATAAAAACAATGGGACCATCACTCTTTCGGGGCCCCAAACCTCTTTGTTAAAAATCCTAACCATGTGCCGTTCAGTGTGCTCTTAGAGTTTCAGCTATTTATTTTTAATTCCAATGGTTATGTTAACTCTGAGGCCATGAGGCCATGTCAGGCTGTGTATAGGACACCAGTGAACAACAGTCATAACACACACGTGTTTAGGCCCAGCACGGATGAGGAGCAGAGGGGAAGTTGCTGTTTGCAACAAAACAGTCATTCTTTATGGCTGGGAAGAATATTCTAAACAATGCATTTCATTTAGAGAAAAAAATAGGTATTATTTTTTTACGTACAGGTGTTTTGTTTGCATGTATATATGTGGACCATGTGTGTGCCTCATGTCTGCAGAGGCCAAAAGATGGTGTTTTATCTTCTGGATCTGAAGTTAGAGAGTTCTGAACCCCCCAGTAGGTGCTGGGAACCAAACCTTGGTCCTCTGCAAGAGCTACAGATGCTCTTAACTACTGAGCATCTCTTCAGCCCTCCCTTCCTTCCCCCCTTCTTCCCCCCTTCCTTCCTCCCTCCCTTCCTCCTCCTCCCTCCTTCCTTATTTCTTTTATTTTCTTTTCAAGAATTGACAGTTTGTGAAGACCAAGCCAATGATGTAACTTTACATCATAAGCCAAAAAGCAAAGACAGAAAGGCCCGTCAGCCTCTAACTGCAGAAGACAGTATCAGAGTCTGAATCAAGGGAACCTAAGAAGCAGGAGCAGTGACCATGGAGCCCACTGTCTGGGTGAGCGCACTGTTTCTGGACCCATCTTCCCGCTTAATGCAGCTGTGGCAGCTAAGTCCATCACATTGCCACAGGTGCCACAGAGGAAGAAAGTTGGGAATGACTCTGTCTAGACCCCCAGCCTAGCCTGGGCACATCTACTGAAGAGTATAAAGTACAAAAGACTTCTAACGTGCTTACCCTAGAGGTCGCTCTCCTGGGCTTTATAGAAAAGCACTGGCTCTGCCCGGTGATGCTGATGTAGAGCGCTTTCTACAGAGCTGGAGATGAAGCTGGGCTTCAAGTCTGCCCCTGCACATCCCACAGCTTCTCAGAGCCTTGTGAGGAATGGCTAAAGGGGCAGATTTGGAGTGGAAGGGTGTTCTGAGGTTGAAGTAAACTTCACAGTAAAATTAGCTACTGTTCCATCCCCTTCAGAATCAAACCCCAGGGAGGCCAGAGTCAGAAGAAGACAGGAGAGAGAGAGGAAGGGAGAGGGGGAGGGGAGGGGGAGGGGGAGAGGAAGAGGGAGGGAGGGGGAGGAGGGAGAGGGAAAGGGAGGTGGAGAGGGAGGGAGGGGGAAAGGGAGGAGGGGGAGGGGAAGAGGGAGAGGGAGAAGGAGGGAGGGGGAAGGGGAGGGAGAGAGAGGGGAGGGAAAGGAGGGGGAGGGAGAGAGAGAGGGAGAGAGGTAGAGGGAGGGAGAGAGAAAGAAAAAGTGCGAACGCATTGATATGTTGAAGGGACTATAAGAAGCCGGTGTTTTAAGAGCATCAGGTAATGGGGGAGTTGCAAGGTGAGGCTGGAAATCAGTTTACAGACGCTCTATGGAAAGGTGCTATGGAGGGCTTGCCCTGGAGCCTGAAGCCAGGGACTTTGAAGGGTGGCAGATACATCAGATTTAGGTTCTAAAGGGATCACCCTGGCAATGGGAAGGGAAGAACTGCTGAAGTCCAAGCTCAGAATCACAGACAGCAACAGAAAAGTCAAAGTAAGATGTGCAGGTTAACCTGCTACAAATTTAATAGAACCGAGGAAAAAAAATCTGTAGATTCACCCTTTACCAGATTCCTTTGTTTTTTTCTTAAGTGTGTGTTGGTTTATTTGTCAGTTTTTATCATATATACACATGTATGTATGTATGTATATTTATGTATAAGCAGAGCTTGTGAGATGGCACAGTAATCTTCACCTGTAAGTCTAATGCTCTTGGGAGGAGATGGGAATCTCATAGGTCAGATAACTTGGTGTGTGCAGCAGCTAGCAACAAGAAACTTTGTCTCAAACAAGGAGGAAGGTGGGACTGGTGGCAAGGTTGTCCTCCAGTCTTCATACGGGTCCCATGACACATGTGCCCCTACACAGCTACATATGTATATCACCACTGCCATCTCCAGATCTACTTCAGTCTGCAACAGTGAAACTCTGTATTCATTAAACAGTAACTTTTCTCTCTCACAGCCCCCAGTGACTTCCACTCTGCCTTTATAATTTTGAGTACCTTGGAAGTCTCATTAAAATGGAATTGTGTGGTATTTATCTATGACTAGCCTATTTTGTTTACTAAGCTTCACCCATGCATCAGCTTGCAGAGTGGCTCTTGAGAAGCCCATGCTCTGGGATGTGTCTTTCTGAGAATTTCTTTCTCTCAGACTCGGCCCTTTTATTAGATAGCCCAGTCTACACTAAAATATCTCTATCAAACCCTTCACACCAGCCACCGCTGTTTTCTTTTCTGCTTTGAAGCCAGAAACCCACAGTTTGCCCAAAAAAATTAAGGCTTCTAATCTTTTAACTTCTCAGGCTGTTGCTGGGACAGAGTACAAATATGCCAGCACCTCTCTCCTTGTACTGCTGAGATTCCCCAGCCTTAAATTCTCAAGCGGCAAATGTTCTGAATTTTTGTCTCAAATAATCATAGCAGAAACAGGATTGAGAAGAGATAAAATTTCATCCAAAATCCACCAGCCTCAGAAACTGAGTAGATGGAAAGCAGGGGACAGTGGAGGAGTGTGGTGGGGGACAGATGGAGAATGGAATAGACGGAGGGCATCTGGAGTGGCAGTGGTGTTGGCTGCTATCTGACGGCAGCTGCAGGAAAAAAATGCCAGTAAACAGAAGTTCCCTGGAAGATGGAGTCACAGAGGGGAGCAAATACCAAAGCAACATCTGTATTGTGTTCTTTGCTTGGGGGGGGTGTGAGGAGGGTGTTAGAGACAGGGTTTCTCTGTGTGTAGCCTGATGTTTCTGACCCATCTGGGTCCGCAATCCAGACAAAGCTCTCCTACCATGACCCTGCAGCTACTTATAAAATATTTACAGGGAGACTTATATTAATTACAAACTGCTTGGCTTTGGGCTCAGGCTCATTAACAACTAGCTCTTACAACTTAACTCATTTTTATGAATCTATGTACTGCCACGTGGCTCGTGGCTTACCTGTACTATTACGTACGTCCTGCTTCCTGGGCAGCTAGATCATGTCTCTTTGACTCCATCCTTCTCATTTATCTATCCTTGAATTTCCCGCCTGCCTCCAAACTGCCTTGCCATAGGCCAAAGCAGTTTCTTTATTAACCAATAATAAAAATATATTCACAGAATATACAGAAAGACACCCCACATCATGTGTGTAACTCTGGCTGTCCTGGAACTCACTCTGTAGACCAGGCTAGCCTTGAACTCACAGAGATCCACCCGCCTCCTGAAAGCTGGGATTACGGGTGTGCACCAGGCACCACTGCCAAGCTTATATTGTTAACTCATGTGAGTATGGCTGCATCGTTGCCAAAGGGCCTCTGGGAGGAGCAAGGAATGTGAGGAGAGTGTGGGCTAGTGAAGAAACACGGAACAAAAGTGTAGTTCCTGGAGGTTTTCAGACAGATGTCTGCTCATGAGTGTGAGTGGCAGCATTACCTTTAAAGAATCCAGGTTACAGCACCAAGATGTTTGGGCATCTCTCAGTTCCATTACAGGGTCTCCCACTTCTTACACCATCGTCAAAAGAATTCAGCAAGCAGTAAAGAAAGAGCAAGATGTTGAAGTGAACGGGTGTGTGCTCCTGTGGACAGGAGCCAATCCAAGACAAAATTGGCCCACGGGGGTGGGGCCGACTGTCTTTGCATCTACTCCTGCAGCTCTTGTGTGCGCGCTGCATCTTTCCCTCAAATGATGGGCTTAAAATATGTGTTTTCTCCTCCACTCACCCCACTTTTCTTAAAAACCAATTTGAACTGGAAGTCGTTTGCTCTTGTTTTGGCAGAGGAGGGCTGACATCATGACTGCCCGGTTCTTTCTCAGCCCTTTCACAGTAGCTTCAGCTATTAGCCCATGAAACACTGCCACTTGTTCCTCACGGCATCAGAATGGAGTAGCATGGGAGAGAGTGGCCTTGGTTCCTGATCACGTGACTCTGCAGCATTCAGGAAGTCAGAGTCCAAGTAGGGGAGGAGAGCTTCTTGGATTTTTACTGCCTGCCTTGGACAAGAGTGCAGTGATTCTCTGCCTCCTCCTTACCCCCCCCACCCCACTGAGGGCCTAGAGGGTTTTGAACTCAAGTCCTGCCCCATCTTGTATATTCTGTCCCAGTTGTAGAATAATCTCTTTGTGCACTGTGAATATGTGACACTTGAACTGGTTTAATAAAAAGCCAAAAGACCATTAACTTGGCAGGAGGTGTAGGTGGGACAACCAGCCACAAGGACACTGGGAAGAAGAAAGACAGTGTCTCCAGGAGATGCAGAGGAGCAATGTGTCAATATGTAGATTAATAGAAATCGCATAATTTAAGTTGTAAGAGCTTAGTTGGTAACAACTAAGCTAAAGCTGAGCTTTTATAGTCAATAAGTCTCCATATCATTATTGGGGAGGCAACAGTTCCAACAAGAAGGTCCAACTACATGTCCTATTTCTTGTTCTCAATTCTGTCTTCACTTGGAAGATGGCTCTTGGAATCTGTACTTATATTTTTAACCGGTCATGGACACATATTCAGAGCCAAGTCTCTCCAGCAAGTATGGTGGTATTTTGTCATGCTGATTGGTTCCCAGAGGTGATTAAAAGCAGTAGTTTTCCTAACTACTATTAGCCTAATATTGACCTATCCCAAGGTGCCACCCTGTGTCTGTTCCTATTTGCCTTTACAATGACAGAATCAGGGCTGAGATTTGTTTTGGTGAATAGTGGCAAGAGTTACCCTCTAAAAGGTTAATTAAGAAAAGATGATTAGGAAAAGAGATATGGATAGATTAAATGAGCCATAGATGTGGACAGCAATGACAGCATTTAAGCAGATGCAATGAACATTGTGTGATTTCCTGGTCTCACAAAATCAGCATCGGCATGTTTTTGATAGCCTAGGTAGGGGGTGAGGAGCTTTGCTTAGGTGCTTGTGGGTCTTTGCTGGGTTTCTGTGCCAAAGGAAAGAAACCCTTATGTAGTGGTGTGGTTTATTTCAGTCCCAGGCGGCCAGGGGCCTGGACCCACAGACCTGCCGTGCCAGACCCCTTAGCCGCCCAGCCACCCACCGCTCAGGCCCCCGAAAATGACTCTGACGCTTATATTAAGTTCATGCTGTTTGGCCTATGGCTCAGGCACATTGCTAGCTAGCTCTTACATCTTAAATCAACCCATTTTTATTAATCTGTCTGCCACGTGGCCTGTGGCTCACCTGGGTTCTTTACATGTTGCTCCTTTGGCGGCTGGCTTGATCTGCCTCTGACTCCGCCCTTCCTTTCCTACCTATTCTGATTCCTCCTCCTACTTCTTCTATGGTACCTGTCATGGCCCAAAACAGCTCCTTTATTTAAAGATTGAGATTCACAGCATACAGAAAGGCATTCCCACATCACCCTTATGCTAAGAACAAAGGTTATCATGGGATTAGTCTGCCTGGAGATGTTCCGTACTTATGGAACAGTCCAAGACAGAAGCCACAGCCTCCCTTTAGTAATGCACATGTTCATTGTTTTGTGCTTTGGACAGAGCACAGCAATGCCAATCAACCTGGGATTGACATGAGCTTTAGCCCTGTGTCTACAAACATGCCATGCTAAATGTCCTCTCATGTTGGCTGTGATATTTCTACTGATGTAGGATTAGCCTGTGTCATTGTCATCTTAAAATGTGCTCATAAGCAAGACATTCTTCATTAGGCCTTCCACATTTACATTCACCTTTAGCTAAATTAAAAAAAAAAAAAGTTTAAAGATACAAAATAGTAAACTTACATTCTCCAGGAAATAGTATCTGGGCTTTAACCAGTGTGGTGAAACTTAGGTTCTAAACTTAGAAGTGGGTTTTCACATTTAAGATTTAAAATTGACAAAAGAGGCTTCCCTGTTTTATTTGCAATATTAAAATATCAAAGCTCTCCAGAGTAAGAACTGAGAGAGCCAAGCCGTTCGTCCTCATCACTTGACATGTCAAAGAAACCCATTCGAATTCCCAAAACAGAATCTAGAGTCTTTCCTTTGATGTCTTTAAATTTTAAAGATGAGATAAACATTAAACTTTTCTTCAAAAGCTTTGAAGACTATACAAGGCTTTATCAGAGTTCTCAAAAGGCTGAAATAAATTCTTAAAACCTTGAATTACTTTTATTTATATTTGAAGCCTCTTAACTATTAGAATCTTTGCTTGGGGAATAAGAGATGTCCCTGTGTCTTGCAGTAGCCAGTAGAGTAATTTAAATAAATTAGAATAATCAGTCACTGCACAGATAAACTTAGTTAAAACTTTTTTTTTAAGTGCTCAGAGATAGCTGTGAAGATGATGTTTGATTGTGGAGTTTGCAGAAGGAGACTCATCTTATAGGTAACACTCTGGTGTTCTAGGCTCCCCCTCACACATCTTACTGGTGTTCTAGGCTCCCCCTCACACACCTTACTGGTGTTCTAGGCTCCCCCTCACACACCTCACTGGTGTTCTAGGCTCCCCCTCACACACCTCACTGGTGTTCTAGGCTCCCCTCACACACCTCACTGGTGTTCTAGGCTTCCCTCACACATCTTACTGGTGTTCTAGGCTCCCCTTACTCATCTGACATATTTGGGGCAGTGACTTGCAGAGAGGGGACACATCCACACTGGAACGCTATTTGTGTCATTGTGTCTTGAAAGAGATCCACCCACATGATAGATGTACCCATGGGTCCAGGGCAGACCTCTTGAGGTCCCTGCTGTTCAGAACTGCAAAGGCTTGGTTTCTATTTCATCCTATTTCAGTGTTTGATCATGGCTGTTTAAATCTATAAGATAGTTTCCAGTTGAGAAAACCCAGAGGGCTCCCCAGCAAAATCTAAGTTGGTATTTTTCCTTCTGTGAAAAAAAAGAGAATGAAATGATAGGCAGGATCTCTCCCAGTGTGGGAGGGAAGTTGCTTTATCTTTGGAATGAAACCCACCATTAGCCACTGAACCCTGGACAAAACAAGCTATATATGATATTCTGCCAGACTATGATCTTAGTCAATATAGAGCTTCCCAGACTTGACAGAGAGGAGAAGACTATATCTTTAAGAAATACATATTCTCCAAATAATCATACAGATTTTATTTTTTCCCCGATACGATTTTAACTTACATTTGAGAATTATTGTTGGCTCTTTGGAAAACCATTTGTCATTGTCAATTTTACACACACTTTTTCCATCTAGAATCTTATGCAGGGGAATCTCTCAGAAACAAAAACATTAGTATGTACAGATATATGCATAGTGACATCTGGGATCTCATGCTGTGATGGCTTTGTAAAAACAAATGGCATCTAACTACAGAGAGTCTAAGGAGACTGCAAAGTGTGGATGGGTCACAGAGTGTCACCGTGAATTATTATTTGGCCAAAAATGAGAATGAATTAGATCCAGTGACTTGAAGGGATTTCTGTGAGTAAAGCAGAATATAAGAAAACAATATAAAAACCTATTTTTGTGTGTATGAGGGAGTGTGTGTGTACACACGTGCATGCGTATGTGTTCGTCTGCTGGGTACACATGTGTATTAGATGCGCACGGAACCCAGAAGTTGGTGTTGACCTTCTTACTCATTTGCTCTCTTTATTTTTTTGAGACAGGGTTTCTCACAGTATCTAGAGCTCACAGATTTGGCCAACCCATCTCGTCAGTGAGCTGTAGGCAACCCCTGTCTCTGACTCCCCAGGGCTTGAATTACATATACTTACCACCACGCTCAGCTCTTACAAGGGTGCTAGGGATCTGAACCCAGGAGAAGTGATTCACCTGATAATCTGAGATGATGGGAGAGAGAATGGGGAAAGCAGAGAGAAAGAGGAGATGTGTGTGAAGGGAGAAAGAAAGAGAGCATAATGTTCATATGATGTGCAGAATTAGTCATAGATGTGTGATATACATACTATTCATATGATGGTGTGGAATTAGTCATGGGTGTGTGACATATGCAGTACAAAAATTTTAAAAAATACATGTGCATTTAATATATGTATGCATTTGTATATATATGTACATGTACATGCACACATGCATGTGTGTGTGTGTGTGTGTGTGTGTGTGTGTCTATAGAGGCAAGAACAGAGAGTATCAGTCATTTGGAGCTAGAATTACAAATGATTGTGAGCTGCTGTCCGTAATGGGAACCAAACTTGGGTCTTCTGTAAGGACAACAGATGTTCTTAGCTACTGACTCTCCAGCTGCTGTAATACATACTTTAAACAAACAAATGGCCTCCCATGCTCAATTTCAAAATTGCATAGTCTTTTGCTATGTGGCTCTGTATTCTCCCTAACCCAGACAACACAAGCCTGGGACAGTAGCACTTTGGCTTGAGAAACATGAAGAAGATATCCACAGTGCAAAGATATTTCAGGGGAAGCTGCTATCTGCCCCCAGCTGTTGGAGCATCTGTACCCAAGGAAGTTCCATATGTCTGCATGGAAGGAGCATTGAGGGCTCCTGAGTGATGCAACCTGTGATTAAGAGTAAGATAGCCTCAGTTTTGATATCTTGCAGTCCAGATCAATTCTTCTTGGAGCAGGAGAGATGGCTTAGCAGTCAAGAGCATTGACTGCTCTTACAGAGGACCCAGATTCACTTCCCATCACTCACACGGTGGCTCACAACTGCCTGTAACTTCAGATGGTCTGTGGCCCTCTTCTTAGCTCTGTGGGTGCTGCATACATACCATACATGCAGGCAAAAAGAAAACCTTATGCACAAAAATAAAAATAAATATTTTCTCCAGTACACACATAGCACTTTCCAATGCTATGAAGAGTAGCCAGCAGGGATGACATCAGTATGAAAAGGTTCACTGAATAGATTTTGCTGACAGCCTTACCAATACTTTCCTGTATTTGGGAACCACTGTGGGCATCTAGCAGATGATTAGCTATAGTATGTAGATAGATTGCAACAGTCAAGACTCCAAGTACTTGGACCTGTTATTAACCACCAGATTTTCCCTCCCTGATGAAAACAAATTTTCTTTTTAATGTTCCAAAAACAGCCTAGTAACACAACTTGGCTTCACATAGTGTAACTAAATGCATGTTATACACATGACTTGAACCATCATAGCCACAGAGTCTATTTAATTCAGCATTTTACTAGATTTTCTCTAGCATCTTAGTGCAAAGCCTTCCTTGGAAAATGATTCAATGAATGGGCTTTATAACCATCCTAAAATGTTGTTAAATTTTATATAATATAAACATGTTTTTTAAAAGATTTATTTGTATTTATGTGTATGTATGCACACGTGTGTGGAATGTATGCAGTGTGTGCAGGGGTGTGCAGTGAACAGCAGAGGACATCAGATCCCCTGGCATTGGAGTTAGCAATGGATTTGAGCCATTGGAAGGGGGTACTGGGAACAGATCTCAGCTCCTCTGGAGAACAGCCATCTCTCCAGCCCTAATATGCTCTATTCTATAACATGAAGTGGCTGTCCAGCAGGTGATGATTTTAAATCACTTTGAGATTAATGCACAGAACTAATTTCCTGCTGCAGTTTATTTCACAGGCACCATGCCCAGCACTCTCTTTTGGCCCTGTTGAACTGCTTTCCCACTACAGATAAACATAGTTTACAGCATTCTTAGAAGTTACAGTGGAGAAGGTCACATAGGTTTCATCTTTTCGTGGGGCCTGTGCTCTTCGGTCTCTAGTGTTCCAGGGCTGAGCAAGTGTTTCAGGGACATTAATACTTACAAAAGATATTTCCCTATTGTGGGATGCATGATCACAGCCACATCCAGATAAAATGTTTTCACAAAGTTGCCATAACACCAGTGATGGGATGCTAGGAAGCTACTTCACCTAACTCACTACTTGCAGCCTCTCTTCCATTCACTCTCAGAAATAAATCACCCTGCATCTATCATTCCCATGTTATTAAGTTTTTGTCACCAATCATCCCTTATGCTGCTATTTATTGTGGTGAGTTTTAAACGGCATCTCGCATCATACATTTTTGTTATATTAATCATTTTATATGGACTTGAAGAATATCATTTCCTTCTATGTTTTATGGTGCATTCAGCTGTTTGCATCTGCTCTGCCCTCCATAGTCCTGCAATCCCACTTTCAATATGGACATAAGAAATTTTTGACTCTCTTTTTCTTCAGCGTTAAGTGAAATGACAGCAATGGTAACTGATACAGGCCCTGAGCCACGTAGGCAAAACAGTAGAGACAATAGCCATGTTCAGCAGCTATGCCCTGCCTGCCGCGCCCCAGATTCAGCAGGTGTTACACGGTATTTCTGAGTTCTCTCATGTTTACATATATATATATACATGCACTCAGTGGTTGGCTATTTATATAAAATCCCTCATCTTATTCTAAATTCATTTTTATTCTCATTTTGGTTGTCGTGGACCATTTGGTCCTGTTGTGAGATTTCTGTACATGTGCCTCATTCACTGGACTTTGGCCAGTCATGTCCCACTCATGGCCCATTACCCTTTTTCAGTCGTCAGATAACCCACTTTCTTTTCACATGTCATATATGCATCACGCCATATGTCACATCTAGTAGAACATGTGTGACGTTTGTATAGATTTTCCCACCCTCCCCCTCTGTTTTTCCTGCTTCCCTTCAGACCTCTTCACCCCCTCACATAGTTCTCGACTTTCAATCATACTATAATTTTAAGCTGTATTCTTCAAATCAGAGAACAGCGTGTTTTGTCTAGTTTATGTTTCTTAATCTGATCTTCACTTGCATATTTTCTCCATAAGTAACATAGTTTCATGCTTTACAACTGGGTGAAACCACATTGTGCGTGTATGTCATCCTTTCCCAGTTGCCCTTCCGTTGTTAAACATGATTTCCCATATCATGACTTTTGGAAATAGAGCTGCAGTAACCCTGGATAAGCAGGGATCTCTGTGTTGTGTTGACTTAAAATCCATCGGGTACACTCCCAGGAGTGTTAGAAGGGAGCACATGGCAAGGACCTCTGTGCTCACTTCCATGGAGGGTGCGCGAGTTCACATTGTTCCCAGCAGCACATAAAGGCCTCTTTCTCCAGATTCCACAAACACTAGGTGCCATTTAAAAATACATGTGTGCAGGTGAGAGACAGTTTGTGGGAGTCTGTTCTCTCCCTCCACCATGTGGGTCCTGGGATCAAAGGGTCATCAGGCTGGTCGGCAATCACCTCAACTGCTGAGCCATCTCCAGCCCGCTTTGTCATTATTGTTGCTGCCATGGCCACTCTGGCTACGGGAGATGGAGATTCAGGGTGACGGTAATTTGTCCTTCAAAGGTGGCTAAGGACACATACACACAAACATACACACACATACATACACATACACACATACATACACACACATACACACATTTACACACATACATACACACATACATACACACACATACACACATTTACACACATACATACACACATACATACACACACATACACACATTTACACACATACATACACACACACATACACACACATACACACATTTACACACATACATACACACACACATACACACACATTTACACACATACACACACATACACACACATATACACACATACATACATACACATATACATACACATACATACACACACATACATACACACATACACATACATACACACATACATACACATACACACACATACATACATACATACACAGACATACACACACATACGTACACACATACATACACACACATACATACACACATACACACATAGATACACACACACATACGTACACACATGTGTACATACAGATGCATATATACGCCTTTTGTATTTCTTCTTTTGAAAACCTACCTGTTCATTTCATTCAGCCGTTTATTGGGTAGTTTCCAGAGAGTGTGTGGCCTCGGGAGAACACACTTATTGAACTCGGGATTTGCAGGTCGCAGCTTAGAACCCAGGTTAGATGGGGTTTGTGGCCGTAGTTTCTAAGAGTCTTAGAGCTGGAAGGAACTTTGGGGTTTGTTCAAAAGTAGATGCCGAGAAGCTGAAACAGCTCCCAACTCCTGACCCCCAGGTTGGGACATGACAAGTTTTGGCCTGTCTTGAAAGAAAGCTCTGTGCATTCGACACCAAGCCCTGCTCTGACTGAACACTGGAAGCAGGAGGAATCCCAACAATGATGTGGTGTGTCCACTCTCAGTAGGTCTGAATGCAGAGTAGCTCTGACTACACAGTAGATCTGACCACACAGAATGTCTGACCACACAATAGGTCTGACTGTACAGTAGGACTGCCTGAGAATTAGGTCTGACCTATGCAATAGCTCTGACTACACAGTAGGTCTGATTGCACAGTAGGTCTGACCTGCACCATAGTTCTGACTACACAGTAGATCTGACCACACAATGTCTGACTGCACAATAGGTCTGACTGCACAGTAGGTCTGCTTGAACATTAGGTCTGACCTGCACAGTAGCTCTGAGTACACAGTAGGTCTAACCACACAATAGGTCTGCCTACACAGATGGTCTGACTGCACAGAAGGTCTGACTGCACAGTAGGTCTGCCTACACAGAAGGTCTGACTGCACAGAAGGTCTGACTGAACAGTAGGTCTGCCTACACAGAAGGTCTGACTGCACAGTAGGTCTGCCTACACAGAAGGTCTGACTACACAGTAGGTCTGCCTACACAGAAGGTCTGACTACACAGTAGGTCTGACTACACAGTAGGTCTGCCTACACAGAAGGTCGGCCTACACAGAAGATCTGCCTGCGTAGAAGGTCTGCCTGCATAGAAGTTCTGACTGCATAGTAGGTCTGCCTACACAGAAGGTCTGACTGCACAGTAGGTCTGCCTGCCTGCACAGTGGGAAGGAGGCAGTGGTACCATCCAGGCGTTCACCCATTGCCTGAGTTACAGTCTTTATCCTGCATGCTTTCTGCTTTTTTTCAGGCAGCTCAATCATTTTGTTTCTACATTATCAACTGCTCCCTCTCCTTGGAGAAACGTCTGTGAAATACCGTGAGGCGATTCTGGTGAGCCCAGCAGGCTCAGTGGACAGTTTGAAGCCCATGGTCACGCTGGCATTACTGGTTAAACTTAGTGGTTCTCAAACCAAACAAAAGGACTTGAGGGAGGCCACAGGAAGGGAGGTTGACAAGGTTGGAAGGGATATTGTGGGGGCACGTGCAACTGTTCAGATTACATTATGTACATGTTTTAAATTGTCAGAGAACAAACTTAATACAAAGTATAGGAAAGATGTAATAAATTATTTAGATGTGCATGATGAAAGCGTAGCTTGTAAGAGAGATAGTGTTTGAACTGAGAATTGACAGTTTTCTTTAGCCGAAGTGGAAGGGATCTGACAGAATGTTTTTTGGGAGTTCGTCTCCTGTGGCTATCAGGCAAGAGGCCCTGGGTCGGCATGTTAAGATGCTAAGACTATCTGAAGGCTTTTCAGAGCAGAGCCAGTAAACACGACGTGATCTGGGTATGCTTGGATGTTTGTTTGAGCCTCTGCTGTCTTTTTCAGAGTCAGGTAGACAAGATTTCACATTTCTTTCTAACTTATTCTTTCAGTGGTAAAGGAATTCAGTTATTGCCTGATGCCATCATCATCTTGGTGCTTTTGGGGGAGGGGTTGCCTTTATTTGTTTTTGTTTGTGTGTGTATGTGTGTGTGTTGTTTTAAAATGTGTTTGCTGCATCTGGCATGGTTAGAAACTGGATTCTGTTCAGGCAGCCTTGAGATGGACTACTTACCCACTACTTCCAGACATCTTAGAACTAAGCTGTTTGGATGTACCCAGGGCAAAACCCACGCAGGAGTAAAATGGGTAGAATGGTGTCCAGACCAATGTCATCTTGGATTCTTTCACCACAAGTTTGATGATGTGAAGCACAAAGCTACGTGATTGTGTCCCCGCTGCTGGAAAAGCTGGTGACAGGCTTTACTTTTGGGCTTGGAGCAGGGGCAATCTTGACTTTGTCCTGGCACTCACCCATAGGCGTCCAAGCTTTCTGTGCTCAGTCTCAGTTCTCAATTCTGCCTCAAAAGCTGCTATTTCCAGGGAAGCCTGGCTGCTCTCACCAGGACTCAGGGAGGTAAATCTACCATATGCCTGGAAAGCAACTGGAAAAGAAGAAGAAGAAAAACCTTTCAAGTGCTTTCTGAAAGGAAAAAAAAGCCATTTAGTTGCCCCTCATTTCAGAAGGTTATTGTCATCTGAGACAGACATTGAAGGCTTGAAATGGGATATTGCCCCCTGAACCTCACATGGAGAATGGAAGTAATAGGCAATTATTTTTGTAGATGCTTCTCTAAAGGAAACCAGCACAGAATTGAGTAAACCTTCCTGATAGGAAGCGGAGAGCTGAGCAGTTGTCCAATGAATTTCAAACGGCATAAAGGGCCGATCATGATATTTACCATGACGCATCTAGATTGAGTTTTCTGCTTGGAACGATAATATAGTTTCATGTTTTGTTTTGTTTGTGTTTGTTTTTTTAAGTCAGACAATATAGAAACAGACAAAAGAATCGTTTCTAATTCTACCCTTCAACAGTTACTAAATGCTGCATGCAGGCCAGGTGGTGGGATTCATCAGTATTGAGATAGGCATGACCCTGAGCCTCTCTGGCCCCCTTGGTCCCTGGAGAGTACTTTGAGGAATGATTACAGTTGGTATGTGTGTCACACTGCCCCAGGTTACTGAGGCAGATCTACAGGGTGTATGACCTGTCCAGCAGGTGACCCTGGGCTGATGAGCTACTCCTTCTGGTCTTCAGCGATAACACACACTCAGTTTTGTGATTCTGCCATCATTTACACAAAGCAGCTTCCTTGTGGAAGACATCTGAATGATTTTTGTAATTATTGAGTGTTTTAGGGATTTTTTAAAAAGCTGTTTTTTTTTTAAATGGGTAGCTTCTATTTGATTGTTATATGGTATTTGTGAGGGGTGCGTATGTGTGTGTGTTTTTGTGTTCATGCATGTGTTTGCCAGGGCACAGATGTGGGATAAGAGGCCACGTGGGTGTCAGTCATCACTTCCCATTTTCTGTGAGGCAGTCTCTGGCGTTTTTATGCATGCCAGGTGTACTGACCCATAAACTCTCCTGGATTCCACCTGTCTCAATCTCTCATCTTGCTGTAGGGACGCTAGATAGAAACACCTTCTGTGATGGCTAATTTTGCTTGTAAACTTGACTGGATTAGGAAATGACTGGGAGTTTGCACAATGCACATCTGAGCTACTGAGATAAGTCCCTTAAGGGATTCATTGGAAAATAAGAGGTGGGCTTTATGTGTGTGTGCGTCGGGGGCTCTATGTTGTCCTGACTCCTTCCTGTGTCCCCTTTTATTCCCTTCTTCCTGCCCCCCAAGAAGAAAAGACCCTGCTTTTCCATGGGGGTTGGCAGCCACGGACCAAACCTTCTGAAGCCATGAGCAAAGTAAAGCCTTCCTCCCTTGCGCCATTTCTTTTGGATAGGTTGATCACTGTGACACAATGCATCTAAAGCACATTCAGTGTTGTGTGTCAGTGGCTGAGCAGTCCTTGGTGGGATACCTTCTCCTGACATAGTGTCTAGATGCAGGATGACACTCTTCTGTGATTTTTCAGTGTGAGTGAATCCCTGGTAGCGCTCTGGAGGTGGAGTCACAAAACACAGAGGTTCCCCAAACTGAGTCCTCCTGAAGTTAGTGTAAATGCATCGCCAGGATTCTTTTATTCATATATAACTGTGTTTTTCTGCCTTTGAGCTGGTTTCTGTGGGAGGTTTATAATCCATAAACTGTAATTCCCTGAGGTCTCTTGTCTTTCTTTCCAGTTCATAGAATCCCGCTGGGCCCCAGTTTTCTGATGAGGCAGCAGGGTGGGTGGGTTGGCAGCTTTGACTCGGTCCTGGTGTCTTCTTACTGTGCGGATGGGATGGACAGCTTCCGAGTCCCTTGAAGCTGGTCTGGGAGGAATTTCTGTTTAAGGATGATTTTGTGCCTCCTGCAGATTTTTAAAATGTGAATGTACGAAGTCCAGGCTTCTATATGGCATTCCTGTGTGTGTACAGGATGCACCTTAATCTCACTCGCCCCTCTGTCACACTCTATCATCCCCACTCCTTCCCTTTCCCAGTCCCCTCCTTCCCATAACGTGTGCCCATTTAGTTTCACATCCTTCTTTGCCCTAGCTCTTCGTACAAGAGGAATCACACCACACTTTTCTCTCTGGGTGCTATTTTACTCAGCACGATCCACTTGTTGCAAATGCATATCTTTCTTCTTTGTGGCTAAGTGATTCTGCCTGTGTGCATGTACCACATTGTCTTTGTCCAGCCCTCTGTTGGTGGGAATGTAGACTAATTCCATGTCTTGGCTATCGTGAGTAATGCTGTCATGAACATGACTGTACACATATCTCCATAGTAAGGTGATTTTGACCTTTTGACTATATGCTTGAAAGAGATCTTATGGATTTAGCTTGGTGAGGGGCCTCTATATGGATTTCTATAGTGACTAACCTGATTGGCATTGCCATTAGCAATAAATAAAGAACCTTTCCTATCTCATATCTCCATGTTCCTCGTTTTCTTGATTGTCACACGAATGAATGAGAGTCAGGGATAGATCTCTGAAGAAGTTGGAGATACTAGAGGGAATAAACACCACAGTAAGATCTTACCCAGCTGTCTTCCAGCTTCCTCAGCCTCGATTCCCTTGGAATGGCTTTCTCTGTGTTTGAATCCTGTCTTAAGTACCCTTTCATAAATTAAGGCGTGGCCCCACCACACCAGCTTGGGAGCCTGGAATTCCTTCTATAATCTGAAGTGACCTTGACTCAGTTAGGATTAAGGGTGTAGGTCGCCACTCCCAGGATACTCCCTGTGCTGGGATTAAAGGTTTGAATCACCACTCTAATTTTCCTAGACTGACCGTGGTTAGAGCTCTGGGACTTCTGGAGCTTTTACTAACCCCCCACGTAGACTATGGGTAGATTCCCTCTGATATCTCCAAAACTTCTGTAATTTTTATTGAATCCCCACACTTGATGAATCTATTCTGACTAGGATGAGGTGGCATGTAACTTTGGCTTTTTCTATCATGGTTTCTCTAGGTTTTCTCTAGTGGCTAAGAATGTTGGACACCTTTTTACATATTTTTTGTTATTTGATTTCTGGTGTTCTTCATACATTCTGTATATTATTCTCATGTCCTTGAATATTCTGCAGATTTCTCCTGTTCTATAGGCTGTTTTCAGATAAACCTCCATCCAGCTCTCTTTGAGAACCCACTTTTAGTGTTCCTTTGTATTTATTTTATTCATTACTTCTGTATTTCACCTATTTCTGAGTTGAAGCGATCATCTTAATCATTTACAAGAAAATGTGTTTAGAGTTAGTGTTTGTGTAGACTGTATTTTCTTCATATGCATGTTATATCTTTTATCTATTTGGTTCTTAAAAATTTGTTTATTTTTATTTTATGTACAATGTATGTGCGTGGCCACAGAGGTGAGAAGAGGGCACTGGATCCCCTAAAGCTGGAGTTACAGATGGTTCTGCAGGGCCATGTGGGTGCTGGAAACCAAGTCCAGATCCTTTGCAGAAGCAACAAGCGCTCTTAACTACTGAGCCATCTCCCCAGCCTCCTGTCTGGTTATTTAAATATTGTTGGTGATGACTTTCTTCATCCTTCTGATAGTTGTTTGCTTTTATTCTGGCTCTGGATTTTATACACCTGCATTTTCCTCTAACCTTTAAGACATAGATATTTGCCCTCCTTGGAATTGATTTGGGTAGAAGGCTGAACAATAGGTTAGTCACGTGGGTAACTAATTATATAGACTCTGAGGAAATAGGTTCTTTCTTCAGCTTCTTCCTACGCTGCCTCCACCGCCTGCTGGGATTTCCTGCGACCTCTGCACTTGGTGGATTTCTCTGCAGCCCAATCTGTAATATCATGGTGTTTGCTCTCTGGTGCTCTGACCTCTCAATGCCTCATCTTCGATTCCTCATACCCCCTGCTATCCCAGGATTTATTCTCCAAGACAGTCTTTGAAAAGAAGTTTTTCAAGGTCACTCCCCTACAAAATAGGAGTTAGCACTTCTGAAAATGGGTCTCATACATTTTCTGCTAAATATTTAGCTTTCTAACATAAAGAGGTAATTTATATTTATTTATGAGCTAGCCAAACCCTTTGATGG
The DNA here is from genome assembly GCA_033318265.1 of Phyllotis vaccarum. Lineage (NCBI taxonomy): Eukaryota > Metazoa > Chordata > Mammalia > Rodentia > Cricetidae > Phyllotis > Phyllotis vaccarum. The sequence goes on along the minus strand of JARWLC010000009.1, from coordinate 138,888,920 downwards.
TGATTTAATCTTAGCAAGTTTTTAACTTAATGGTTGTTGTTTACAATATATTCACAGGGTGGATTTTGGATTTTTAGGGTATATTATTTACATTTTCTATCATTTCTAATACTAAAAATGTTCACTTATTTTTCTTATTTTACTTAAACTCTGAAGTAATAATAGTATTTATGAATACTTTATCTTATTTGGGGCTTTGCTGGGATTACACAGAGAGAGAGAGAGAGAGCACAAAAGGTAGGTTGGCAAGAATGTGGAAAGAGGAACTCCAGTGCAGTATTTGTGATAATGTAACTATGCGGGTTTATTATGTAAGATAGCATGGATATATGTCAACAGTTAGAAATAGGAGGATCCTATTGCAGTGGCTGATCTCGGTTGTTAGATGGACTGTATCTGGGATCAACTGAAACTCCGCTGGACACTCCTATGGAGGATGTCCTGGATCAGAATGATTGAATCTGGAGGATCCCCTCTAATGTAGGTGATGCTATCTGGTGTCGGCCCACACAGGAGGACTTGGTAGAAAGACCTCATGCTTTCCTTCACTGCCTCACTCTTCCTGGCAAGCGCGTCTATCTTAGCTGTATTAGCACCAGCTTCCTTGAGCAGACTGAAGCCTAGCAGCTCTCCAGGAGTCCCCGAAGTTATGATGGAGGCTTCTGAGACAACCAGCCTCGTTGGCTGAGAAACCACTGGATTCTTGGCCTCTCAAGAGGAAGACAGCTGTTACTGGACCGCTCAGAAACAGCCTATGAACCAGTTTAATAAGTCCCATATATAATTACATATACATTCAGTCTATCAGTCCTGCTCCTATAGAGAGCCCTGAATAAAATCCAAGAATCCCAGTACTGGGCACATAGCTAAAGGAAATAATCACCATGAGAAAAATCTCTGCAGTGTTCATCACAGCCTTATTTACAACAGGAAATAGGAGGAGATAACTATTTGTGGCCAGGTATGTAGATAAAGAAAACATTGTACATAACATGAAATATTATGTAGGCTTGAAGAAAATTCTGCTATTCTTAAACAGTACAGATGGACCTAGAAGACCTTATGGTAAATAATATAGCCAGGCACACAGAGAAAATACCGTGGATTTCACTTACACAGAAATCATCTCAATGTTGAACTTGAAGAATCAGGCAATAACAAGGAAGCTGCTTGGGAACAGAGGAAGGGAGACAGGAAAGTATCAGTCAACAGATCCAAGGATTCAGCTAGACAGATTGAAGAAAACTCTGAAGATCTGGTGTGTGTATTGAAAATTTGCTAAGATGATAGGTTTTACAAGACTTATTTTATAATTTCAAGTGTGTGTATGTATGTACATGTACAAGTGTGCACATGAGTGCAGTATATGAGTGCATTGTGAGCAGAGGCCAGAAGAGGACATTGGATCTCTAGACCTGGAGTTACAGAAAGTTATAAGCTACTCAACCTGGGTACTAAGATTTGTACCCAGGTCCTCTGTAAGAGAGTACATGTTCTTAACCCCTGAGCCATCTCTCTAGCCTCCTAAGAGAAAAGATTTTAAATGCCATCAGTACACACACATAGGAAGTAAGGTAATGGAAAGGGCGGGAGTTTACTATGTGCTTGTCTATCAAAACACCAAGCTCCCCACCTTAAATATACTTCTCAATTGTATCTCAGTACATCTAGAACATACAAATGTATACAGTTAAATGAAGCCAGTTTCATCCAGATTTTTTCACATGTGAGGGCAAAAGAGGGCAAAGTTGCCAACTCCAACTGCACCATGGTCTGCCATCTGAGCCGACTGTGGCACCAGCTCAGTAGTGAGTGACTTAGCGGCATACGTAAGGCCTCGTGCGTCTGCTCCTTCTATTGAGTTATGTCAATTCAGCTCACAACTCAAGTACTTAGGGAATCTCTTTCAGGGCCATGATGTGTTGGGTGCTATGAGAGATTTAACAACCAATGACCTAGAGCTATATCAGAACTGACTGTGAGGGCAGAGCATGCATGTCCACAGGGCTGGGGCACTTCGGATAAAATTATTTACAGGAAGGAGAAGCCCAAGCTGGTAGTGTTTATCAACCTGATGCAAGCCAGAGTCACCTGGGAATATGGGACATTGGGTAAGGACTTGCTGTGTGTGGGCAAATCTGTGGGGCATTTTCATAGCCAATGGCTGATGTGGGAGGACCCTGCCTGCTGTGAGAGGTGCCACCTCTCAGCAGGTGGCCCTGGATTATATAAAAAAGGCAGCTGACCATGCCATGAAGAACAAGCCAGTAAACAATGTCCCTCCATGTTCCCTGCTTCAGTTCCTGCCTCCAGGTTCCTATCTTGAGTGCCCTCAAAGACAGACTGTAAACTGAATGATTAAATAAAGCCTATCTTCCCTGTGCTGCTCTTGGCCACAGCAACAGAGGCTCAAACTAAGACTATAATTCAGCTGTTTTTTCTGCCTCTGCCCTGTGACATTGCTACATTCTGCTCTTGAGTCTCCTGTACTGTGCCCAAAAGAATAGAAAGATTGTAGGTTTCTGCTGCAGTGTGTGTGGGTGTTGACCAACCTGTTCTCAAATAGTTCCTCCTAGATTTCCTTGAAATTTGGGGTTGAAATAACCCTTATGAGTCATTATTTTATGTTTTTATTTTCCTGTACTACTGCAGGAATGAAGCCCTGTGTGTGTGTGTGTGTGTGTGTGTGTGTGTGTGTGTGTGTGTGTGTGTGTGTGTTCCTCTGAGGGTTTCATCCTGGGTCCTTTTCACCTGGACTTTCTAGTCTTTGTCTATTCACCGTCCAATCCTGTCTCCACTTCCAAGCCAGTTTCTCCAGAATATCCTTTTTTATTCCATCACGGTGTGGCTGGGCACACTGCTGGTAGACTTGTCCTGGGGGATCGTCTTTAGGAGACACATTCAAGAGGATGTCTAGTACTTCTCATTGTGGTGCTGGGTAACACCAGGCCCTGTCATGCTCAATGTGAGCTTGCCGTCTGGCCTCATCCGTTACCACCCCTCTGTCCCAGCTCATTCTCAGAGCCGTTTCATTGTTCTCATCATTTCAGGCAAAAGCAAACCAAAACAGAATCCTGGAAGCCGTCATCAGGAGCCTCTGCTCCCTCCACATCTGAATGGTCACCATTTTGTGCTGAGGTCATCTACTGAGTGTGCCCTCAGTCTGTCCCTGCATCTTCCCCTATTGCTATTACCTCAGCTCATACTGGAACCACCACTTAAAACGCGCTGCTCTCAGAAACCCCTAGCCAGACATTAGGCGGAGCTCAGGGAAGCCTGCAGTAGAGGGGGAGAAAGACTGTAGGAGCCAGAGGGGCCAAGGACACCATAAGAAAACCCGCAGAATCAACTAGCTTGGGCTCATAGGGGGTCACAGAGACAGAAGTGAGAACCAGAGAGCCTGCGTGGAACTGACCGAGGCCCTCTGCATATACTTTACAGGAGTGTAGCTTGATCCTCCTTTGAGCCTCCTAACATGGGAGCAGGGGCTGTCTCTGACTCTTCGCAGACGTTGGGCGCCCTGCTCCTCATTCTGGATTGCCTTGTCCAGACTTCAACTTGATATCCATGGGAGACCTGCGTTCCCCTGAATAGAAATGGAGGAGGGGATGGAGGGCAGACAGAGGTGAGCTCTGGGGGAAAGACTGGGAGGTCGGGAGAAAAACATCGTTGGGTTGTAGAAATAAAGAAACAAACCAACAAAATACATACTTTAAAACGTGCTGCTCTCTCCATCCCCTCCAGTAACCCCCCCCAACTTTCTCTCTATAACCAGAATGATCTTTGAAAGATGCACACCAGATCCCACTACCCCTGTGAGACAACTGTCCATGGCTGTTACTGGCCTCCTGTGCTTCTTATGTAGAAGCCACATCACCTCAGTCTTAAGACCTTTGGTGGACTGTCCCCAAGTCCCCAAGTCCCTTGGCTATCCCCTACCCTGGATGCTCTATTAACCCACAGCTTCGCCACACCGTTGTCCTTCAGATAACTGAGGGTTTTGTCTTCCCGCCATCCCTGCCATATTGCCCTACCCGCTGACTCGAGCAATTCTCACTCACCCTTAGGTTCCCATGGGACTTCTGTGGAGTCCTTTCCAGTTCCTTCTTCCTGAAGACTAAATTAGATAGTCCATACTCTTTCTTCTCCATCTTTCTCCAGACTTTCTTCTGTAGCTGTCTTCAGCACATTTGTTCAACTCTGCTCCAAGGTTTATCAGATGTCTCCAGTTAATGGAGGACAAACCCAGGTGCTAGAGATTCATCAGTGAATAAAATAAATCCTCTCAGAGCCATTGTTCTTCTGGAGAAGAGCCAATGAATGAATTAATGTAGAAATTCCAAACACTATATTGTGGGAGATTATGTTGTTACATTGTAAATAGTTGTCCCACCCACTGGTTTAATAAAAATCGCTGATTGACCAAAGGCAGGCAGGAAGTGTGGGCAGGGCTACCAGACTAAGAAAACTCTGGGAACAGGAAGCACAGAGCAGAATGCCAGAGAGAAGCCAGAAGATGCAGAGGACAACTATGCTGCTCTGAGAAAAGGTACCGAGCCACCTGACTGAACAGGATAAGAGTCATGGGGTAGTTTAAGGGTAAAGAGTTAGCAAGTTATATGCCTGGACCTTAGGCTGATCAGCCTAAAACTATCGTATGCATCTGTGTGTCTCTGCAGGTCTGTGGGTCTTCGGACCTAAACCTTGAGGTTAGGCCCAAAAGTCAGGGCCAGAAACCTCCTACTACATCTACAAAGTATATTAGATGAATGGAAAGAACAAGCACAGTAGGCAAGTTGAACAGTGTTGAGCATAAGAAGTTGATGGCGATTGTGGCTAAACCAAATGATTTTAAAGCCATTATATTTTGAATCTTCCTTCTTAAATGTTTAAGTTCCTGGGTACTTCCATTCGGTGGTTCTCCTTTGACACAGAGCATCTCTGATGGACTGTGGTGCATGGAAGAGTGAGTATTCAAAAATGGCTAAAACAATAAGACAACATAGCCCAGCATGGTAGTGAACGCCTTTGATGCCACCATTGAGGCAGGTGTCTGTGGGTTCAAGAACAGCCAGGTTTACAGAACGCATTTCAGGTCAGCCGGGACTGCATGGTGAGAATTCTGTCTCAAAGAACAATAGAAATAATGATAAGTCAGCAGGAAGGTGGGAGCTGGGCCCGACCTGTAAAAAATGGGAGAGGAGAATGGACTCCAGAAAAACTTTATGCAATCACCTTTCGGCATTTTGTCTAAGGTCAAGGTTAGACATGCTTTACACAGAGCTGGCTGCTGGAATTTGACAATCAAGTTATCTAGTCATACCACAGTGCAGGACAGAAGTCAGTCCTAATGGCATCAAGCTTTTGGACTTGGAAAGTGGGTACCAACTGCTGCTCTGGAGAAGCCGGGCATGAGGAATCTGCTTGATCTGCTCTATGTTTCATTTACATACCAGTGGGATTTCCTTCCTGAAAAGCATCCATCAGTGGACAGAGGGGAGGCTGAGTGTTCCGGGTCCTATCTCAGTTTGGAAGAAAGTGCCTCTCATCTCCCAAGGCTCTGAGCCACTTAGCTTTTTGTTTTTGCATCAGTGACTCCTGTCTGGGACAAGGAAATAAAGGGCCACTTCACAGAAACAGGAAAACACTGCCAGCTCACATTACCTATGCCTCATCTCATCGTCCAGGTTTACAGTTTTCTGTGTGCCTGATCCAGAAACACCTAACATCTGGAGTGGAGCCAGCAACACCACTCTCCAGGACAAATGGCCAGAGTCCTTGCTTCGCTGCTCATTTTCTCCTTTTCTGTGCTTTTAAAGTTATAATGCCATACCATTGCTTTTTAAAGAACTGTTTCCTGAATTGCTTATCTGGATGCAAGGTGCCCTGGGACTTGTATTCTGAGTATTCCCCACATACCAGAAAAATGATTTTCCTCTGTGGAACATGCAGGTGGAGGTTCCCAAATGCAGCCTTTGTAATCACACCCCACAGAGCTGAAGGCAGATGTGAGCAGAACCATCCATGGTGGGTTCTGAGCATATGGGAACATAAGAGGCCAGGTGAGGGGAAGGCAAGGAAAGGGATTTGATGAGACTTGACCCTTGTTGTTGATATTAACCTGGAGCTTTCCCATTTTGGGACAAAATTAAGTAAGGCTTCACCCCACAGTCTAGTGAGTTTCTGTTACCAGGCTCCCACCTGGAATTAAAATTCTGTCTCCATGCAAAACTCAAGTGACTTCTTTCATCAATTATCAACATTTGGGGAGGCATCAGGACTGTGCCTCAATCATTCGAGACAGCTGGTAAACCTGGGGGCCGATGAATGGGCAAGGTGATCAAAATCTATAGTAGAAAATCTTAGGAAAGTTGGAAAAGAAGAAGTATGGACTCTCTAATTTCCTTTGGCTCACTAGTACCACCATTAATTCTAGAGTTACATTTTTCTGGAAAACAAAATAAAACCAAGTGATCCTAAGGGGGGGGGGGGGGAATGGGTTCACAGCATCTCTAAAGCCACACTAAAACAAATAAGCAAAAACCCTAAGACTTTCTCTTTGAGATTTAAATGTGCATTACTTGTGCATATCGAATTGAAGACCACAGGAGATAGAGCATTTCTCTATGGTTTGTGGGTTCATGTTGCTGTCAGTGACCTGGTGGCAACATTGAGGTGACAGCCTTCTTTTAGGGAAATCTAGTAGCCAAAGCCAGATGCTGGACTATTCAGATGCAAAAGCCATCAGATTCTAGGCTCTCTCCCTCTCCCCCCCCCCTCTTTCTCTCTCTGTGTGTGTGTGTGTGTGTGTGTGTGTGTGTGTGTGTGTGTGTGTGTGTGTGTGTGTGTTATGTGCATCATTTGCATACAGTGCCCATAGGGACCAGCAGAGGGCATTAGATCTCCTGGAACTGTAATCCCAGGTATTTGTGAGTCTCCTGATGTGAGTATTGGGAACTGAACCTGGGTCCTCTGTTAGAGTCGTATGTTCCTTTAGCCCCTGTGCCGTCTCTCTGGCCCCTCTGTTAACTGTGGAAAACTCCCATTTAGAATCAGACAGATTCAGATTTGAACCCCAACCCTGAAAGCACTCGCCACCTTTATAATCTCGTCAGACACATGACTCTCACTCAGCCTCAATTCTGCTTCTGTGAAGGGAGCAGAAGACTCTTCAGGCTGCTAGAATTTATGGAGGCAAACACTCAGTAAAAGCCCTTCTATTTGGAGAGAGCTCTAAGAGATGGTGTGGATGAAACTTCCTGGGTCACTGGAGTCAAGGAGGGCGCATGCCCTCACAGGGACAGTGGGTCTTTGCTCAGACGTCTCTATTTCTTTCTCTTTCATGTTTTGCACCTGACTGTGACATGAACCAGGTTCTACCACATGCTCCTCTCATGTACTTTGCTGCTGTGGGCTCAAAGCAGTGTGGTCATGGACTGAAACTTCCCATATGAGTTAAAAATAAACATTTCTCTTTTTAAAGTTGATTATTCCCCAAGTATTTGTCACAATAATGCAAATCTGCTACAATGGTGGTTATCAAACATCTATTGTGTGTCAAGGCCTCAGATACACGCTCAGAAAGATTCCCATGTTTCTCTGAGATCATCTGAGTGATATGTGGTGAATTTGCTAAAGGAGGTAGCTTCGGGCATCAGGGTGGGCTCACAAGTCCCGTGTGGTCTGGAGCAGGGCAAGCTGTGTTCTCAGACTGTCCTTTCTACTAGCCAGCTCACCCCACATCATGCCAGACCAGTACTGATGATGCATACATGTCTTTATTAGGTCCTGTTGTTACTCAGTCAGTCCCCATACTTCAGGACCTAAGTCACTTACATATTAGCTTATGTGTGGCAGGTGTCAGTTCTCTGACCTGAGTCTGAAAGTTTTGGCTGGGTTCATGTCTCAGCTCCAGCATCTGGGGCAGAATCTACTTATGAGCTCATCATTGTCAGAATTCACTGCTTGGGGTTGTAGGACCAAGGGCTCATTGCTTTTCAGACATTCGGGGAGGGCTCTCTACAGCTAGAGGCTGACCACCCTTACCTCCTAACCTTTAAGCTAGCTGAATTCCTCTATTGCTGAACCTCTAACATTCTCACCTCTCCTTAAAATGATCTTATGATTATGGAATATTTTTCCTTCTTAAGTCATTCGAACCACCGAACATAACTCAGGAATACAATCCATTGTATTCAGTCTGGGGCATTGTGAAGTGTGTCCACCAGGAGGCGCCAGTGTAGGCCCACATGGATGTGCACAATTTGCCATTATTTCAAATAAACATTTCCTTGTTGGAGTGAGCTATGTTTTCGTCCCTATCAGCTGCCTCACATCACCAGAAGTCTCCTTAGGGATGCAGGCCCCGGCAGATGCTGCATTTCATAAATATTTTAGAGGACATTTATTCCACTTCTCCGTTAGCCCACAGGGCTGGTCATTCTGTACACTCTGCCATTGTGACTTACTGTCCAGCTGGGACACAGAAATTTCCCCTCTACCCTACCTGGTCCAGAGCGACTGTCCCTTAGTCAGGGCTAGACAAATGGCACTAATCAAAATGTTCTAGTGGATAAACCCCATCTATGAAGTGGTAAGCGCTCTGACTGACAAACACTTCCCATTAACAAACATCCCTCCAACTAGTCAGATCTTTCTTGAACAGCAACTAAGAGGAGGTGAAATAAAAATTATTAGCTGTCCAATCCCGGGGTTGAGAGAGAAGGGGGGCCAAGGAAGTGAAGAGCCTCAGGCCCCCTCCATAGCAGAGCCATAAATCTGAGGGGCCCAGGGGTTCTGCCAGTCTGCTGGGCTAGGCTTCTGCTGAGGAAGCTGGCACTTTCCCTGGGAGATTTCCTTACAGAAGTGATAAACCCGGGCCCTTGCTTATTTCCCATAAAATTTAGAGGCTGTTTGAGGGCTAAGAAGCTCATTAGACTTTATGAAAACTGGCAAAAAAAAAAAAAGGCAGTGTAAATACTGCTCGATTCCAAGTGATAAACTAAACTCCTGTGACTGTGACTGTGACTGATGATGACCCTAGCCCTGGCTGATTGACAGGAGTGGGGGAGACCTTTCAGCTTCTGGAAATTACTCTCTCAAAAGAGCAATTGCTTCTGTAAGCCAAAGTTGTGAAATCTGTAGATTGTTGAAGGGTCCGACATTTCTTTAGTACTTATCATGGATCAGATAACAGTTACATAATTCTTTTTCCTTTGGGGTGAAAAACAGAGAAAGGAGATTTAATTGATGTGGCGTGTTGAACAGTAGATAAAGAGGTCCTCATGAGCCCCCAAGTCTTCTGGATACCGATGTTAATGTTAGGTTTAAGCACAGGATGTGCTAAAGCAGGGGATAGAGAATGTATAATTAAACAGCCCTAGTCAGCCCTGCCCACTTGATCACTGTCTCCATTCAGGATGACCCCAAGAAGTTGTTAACCCTGTTGGCACTTGAAATGAACAATCTGGTTCTCATTAACATAAACACTCCTGTTCCCCACACATTATCATCCGTCAGCATCACATTGGGGTGTCTTGGGGAGAATGAAGCTCTACTATTCTTGGAATCCCAGGTGAGTTCATTTCTAAGTCCTGGTGTTCCCAAAGAGCATCCATATGAGGAAGAGTTAGTGGTTGTCAATAATATGTCTGTACTCAGTGCTGTGGTGCATCTACCATGGGATTTGGTGACCACAGACAGGGCTCAGTAACCATGGCTCCTCTAACTAGACAGGAGGCTCAGCAGAAGCAGAAAAAGGCAAAGTTCACTCCACTTTAAAAAAAAAATCATCTTCATATCTTAAAAACTGTTTACTAGATGTGGTGGCTTGAAAGAAAATGGTTCCCAAAGGGAGTGGCACTATTAGGAGGTGTGGTTTATTCCATTTGTGATCTTGTTGGAGGAAGTGTGTCACTGTGGATGCAGACTTTGAGGGCCCGTATATGTCCAAGTCACACCCAATGAGACAGACCACTTCCTGTTGCCTGTGAGTCCAGATGTAAGACTCTCAGCTCATGCTCCAGCACCATGTCTGCCTGCACGCCATCATACTTCCTACCATGATGGTAAAGGACTGAACCTCTGAAACTGTAAGCTGCCACCAAATTCAATGTTTTTCATTATAACAGTTACCACGGTCATAACAGTTGCCAAATGCTTAACAGTAGGATACTTTAAGTGCCCCTTAATGGGCCACACCAGTAAGAACATGGAAGACAGTGATGCTGAGTGTGATTTGAACTGTGGGGGGTTGGATGAAGAGGTTTCAGGGGAGAAGAAGGTTAGTATCTAGGAGAAGGAGGTTAGTTAGTTTCTAGCCTAGAGATCGTTCTTGTGATATTTTATTTTGTATTTATTTATTTATTTATTTATTTATTTATTTATTTACTTATTTATTTATTTATTTTTGCTTTTGGCCCTTGTCCAAAGAGTCTGTCTGAGGCTAAAGTGAAGAGTTTGGGTTTAATTCCATTGGCAGAGAACATCTCAAAGCAGCCTAGTGTAGACTCGGTTGTGTGGTTATTAGTGGTAACGCGCTAATGAAGATTTATAACAAAAAGGAGCAAGTTGAGTATGGTAAATTACAAAATATAAAATTTGAAGAGACAAGCAGCACCCGGAAGTGGAATGGAGCTAAACAGATTCAAGGAGAGAAACAGATTAAGAAATGGAATAAAGGGAGTGGTGAGCTCCAGGCAAGATTCCACCCAGCTAAGATTCCAATTTGTGGAAAGGAATTAAAGATTAGAGCCAGGTGTCCTTGGCACAGGCCTTTAATCCCAGAACCCAGAAGGCAGAGGCAGACAGATCTCTGAGCCTGAGACCAGAAGAGCCAAGCACAGGCAGGAAAGGAAACCATGGCAACCAGAAAGCTGGTGAAGATGTAATTGAATAAGAGGCTCATGTTTCAGCCCCATCCAGCAGCAGAACTTGGTAGCTTCGGCCACATACTTCTGGCTTCAAGGATAGAAGGGAACCTTTCTAAGTAACCAAGGAAAGCCGCTGAGGTCTGTCTGGCATGTTGTCCCTGTTCACTCTAACAGCTGCCATAGTCATGGTGTCTCCTCACAGCACTAGAAACCCTGACTAAGACAGAGGCTGTTACCAGGGACTGTGGTGTTGCTGTGATGGGTCAGACCACACATTTTTTTTCTGTGGAGTAATGTGGACTTTGGGAATTTGGATTAGGAAAGCAGTAGGATGCTTTAAGTGCTGCTAGACCTAGAGGGGCTATTATGTGAATCTGTGAGGTTGAAGCCTGGATTGCCTTGGAGACCCCAAGATGTTGGAGCTGCCAGAGCAGTGGGATACTTGCTGAGGAGAGCCACTAACAGGGAGTGGAGCCAGCCCAAGAGACAAAAGTGTGTTGCAGTCAAAAAAACTGGAGGGAGCTGGGGATGTGAAGAGCGTTTGACATCACACATGCTGAGTTTGCCCAGCTGGTTTTCAGTCTTGCTTTGGTCCAGTATTTCCTCTCTCCCCTAGATTTTGGTACAATAGTATATACCCTATGCCATTGTATGTTGGAAGTGTGTGATCTGCTTTTGGCTTTTGGTTTTACAGAGGATTGCAGTCAAGAGATTGCATGAATCTCAGAAGAGACTTGGAATTGTAGACTTTTAAATAAGTTTAAGACTGTGATAGACTATGGGAACTTTTGAAGTTGGACTGAATGCGTTTTTGCATTATAATATGGCTACAAGCCTGTAGGGGCCAGAGAGTAGAATGTGGTTTGAAAGAAAATGACCCCAAAGAGAGTGGCACTATTAGGAGGTGTGGCCTTGTTGGAGGAAATGTGTCACTGTGGGGGTGGGTTTTGAGGTCTCATATGCTCAAGTCATGCCCAGTATCTCAGACCTCTCATTACAAATGGCTGTGAGACACCACATGGTTGCTGGGAATTGAACTCAGGACCTCTGGAAGAGCAGCCAGTGCCCTTAACCTCTGAGCCACTTCCTATTGCCCGTGAGTCAAGATATAGAACTCTCAGCTCCTTCTCTAGCACCATGTCTGCCTACATTCTGCCATGCTTCCTGCCATGAAAATGGACTAAATCTCTGATCTATAAGTGGGCCACCACATTAGATGTTTTCCTTTATGAGAGTTGTTGTGGTCATGATGTCTCTTCACAGCAGTAGAGGCCCCAACTAAGACACTGTTTAAAGTAGATTAAGGTAGTCATTCAAACAAATACTTGCCCAATCTCAAACCTACGATGACCATCTCGCTACAATGTGAGTACCTGCCTAGACCTAGCTGCCTGCTGTTTTTATGTGTGAATTTATTTAATAATGTGATCTTTAATTCTTTTGTTAATGTTTATATTAAAGCCAGATATGGTGAGCCACACCTGCAGTCCCAGTCCTTGAGAGATAGAGGCAGGAGATTCAAGAGTTTAAGGATATCTTCAGCTATATGCAGAGTTTTAAACCATCCTGGAATATGGGAAATCCTGTATCTAAAGCAAAGCTTAGTTCCCTGCATAGCATTAGGCCTCTCTGGTGGAAGGGTGAGTCTCCTCTAACCTGTAGTGTAAATTGCTTTTGCAGCCCCCACCCACACTCCTGAAGGATCCCCGATACAGTTGTTATTTATGTTAGTGAGATTCCCTTCAGTGGAGCATGGTTCAGATTTCAGGAACTTGGGATATTTCTGACCACTTTCTAGCTTCTGGTTGGTTCTGAGCAGTTGTGCATGTGAGAAGCAGGAAGCTCCATTTCTGAACAGCTATTACATAGTGTCAATAATGAGGTGTATTTATCCAGTTCCTCTCTGTCCATAGGATTAACCTAAAAAAGGAGCGAGTGCTTTTTAGCTGGAAAGCCAACCCTGAAGGATTTTGTATGCTATCGGGCTAATTTTATACTAATATAGTGGCTGTCAATTGGCCTAAGGCCAGGGATTCTGATAAACACCCTGGAATACACAGAACAACATGCCCTGCTTGGTCCAAGTTGCAGCCAGCATTAAAAGATGCTAGGTATAAGTGAGAATCCTGCACGTGTGCAGAAATACAACCAAGTGCTAAAAAAGGAAGTAAAAGTGACTGTCCCCATGGACTCTGAGAGAAGAGATAGCATGTTCTGGAACCCCAGAAGGGAAGAAGATATTGCTTAGAGTTCAAGGAAAAAGTGCTATTTTGATTTGCCAACAGGCACACATACATCAAAACCAATACAATGTTCATTTCCTGGGAGTCTGTTCAAATCCTCCCTTTAAGGTTTCATATTTACCAGAGGCTTCTAAACAGGCCACTCTTTTTTATAAGAACTCTATCTTAAAGCTGGAGAGAAGGCCCAGCTGTTAAGAGTCTACTGTTTTTGTAGAGGACCTTCATTTGGTTTCCAGCACCCAACTGGTAGCCCAAAACTACCTGTAACTTCAGTCCTTGAGAATCTGCTGTCCTCTTCTGGTCTCTGCAGGTACTGCATGCACATGATGCACATAAACTCACACAGACACACACATACATATAAAAATAATAAATAAGCCATAAAAAATAAATCTCCCCTTGACAAAATAACCAGGATGTTGGCATCTGAGGTACCTGCACATACATGGGAAAAGGCTTGAGGTTTAGTCTCAATGACCTGCTTTTTAATACTTAATTGATTTCTCAAGATCCCAGTGGAGTTTGCTGCCAAATTAGGGCTCAATAAAGAGGTCTGGTGTGCAATAAATCCATAAATAACTTAGAAAATACATCAGATGTCTCTAAATGGCTAATTAAGTAGATCTGTGACCAAAAAAAAAATGTAGACCAGAAATCAGATGCCCAACTTGCTCGCAGTTCTTTTAATAAGAACTGATGTATGAACAGACTGAACTGACTCACCGGAGGACTCCTTGCCCTCCTTGGGGAATGGGTAGGGGATGAAGGGAGAGCTGATGGGGGACTGGGAGGAGCCAGGAGGGGGAGCAGAGGTAGATATGGAAAAATAATCTTTTTAAATAAAAAAGAAGAAAAAGAGCTACCGTATGAGAGCTCTTGACCATTTCTGTAATTTCTTACACCATGCTAATACCTTCAGCAGAATTTAAATGGAGTTCAAATATATGATCTGATTGTTTAAGAACTCCTATGGCAAGCATATAATTAAAATGTTAGTTCCAGTGTCTCCCCAAGATATTAGCTACTAGAGGAGTCACATGATGAAGAACCAATGTAGGGGTGTTCATGGGTAATGAGTGATTCAAGCTTTAAGATAAAGCTACTACAGTGGGTCTAACTGATACAAAAGAGGGTGGCACACCACTGCTTTTAATTGCACAAAGATCTCTTGGTGTCTCTTTATTAGCCCTCGGTCTCCGAGTAACTAATCTCCATCAATGTTTGACTGTGTCCTTGCCTTTGTGAAAGTGACCCTGACAAACACCAAAGAGAATTACCAGAGCAGAGAAGAGCTTTGAGCCATTTCTGTGCCAGTTGGTGATGCTGCCATCAGCCCTCTGTGAGGGCTTCTGTGACAGAGAGAGTCCACGTGAGCACACCCTCATCTTTGTGTCTTAATTTGAATAGTTTCACATCCCACAAAGGAACTCTGTTAGTCTTCCCATTACTGCTATGACAGAATACCTGAGACTGAGTAATTTCTAAAGAAAGTAGGTTTTTGGGGGGCTCATGTTTCAGAAAGCCAAGGGCATCTTGGCATGCCTGGCACCTGCCCATCTTGTAGTGAGAGCTTGACCCTGTTGTGCCTGTGACACAAAAGCCATTGGCCAGATAAGGACAAGAGAGAAAAGGGTCACACTCCAGCAGCAGCTAAGCCGTTCTGTTAGAAAATCAGTGATCACCTTGTGAGGGCTCTTCCCCCGTGAGCCAGACACCTCCTACTGACCCAACAGGATCACAACTGTAGTGAAGAACTAAGCCTCACCACCAGTTTCTGTGAGGAAGCCCCACATTTAGAGCACGGAGGAGCCGAGCAAAAATTCACAGCTTGCCACGTTGATTGGTTTGACAGTCACATCTTAGAGTACCGGGTCCTCACAAAGCACTTTGTATGTGTCTTTCATTTAGTCCTATGATTGACCTTATGGTACAAGGCTTTTTGAAAGCCATTGCTTTCAGCTTTTGCCTTGAGACAGAGTGTGGGTTTTATACTGATACTGCCTGGTGCTCTTAGGATCTACCATTCAAGGCCTGCTGTCACTGTGTATCCATTAGCATTGGACTCTACAAAAGGAAATCAGCACATTCTTGGGGACACTGAGGAGTGTTTTTCCCCTAACTGGCACCTGATGATGCAGGTGTGTCTTACACCTCAAGAGAACCTGGGATGAATGAGTTAATAGCCTCTGGTCTTTGGATGGACATCATTTCCTGCACACCCAGGATTCTGTGAGGAAGGTGGTTCTGAGGCTCCTTCCTAGCCTAGTAAGAAGTTAGCATTCCATTCTAAGTGAAGGAGAATGGGGCTGCTGTGGTACCCTCTTCCCTTTGTGAGGATGCAGGTTACTGGGGAAAGATGGACAGAGAGGGGACCACAGTTCTCAACACTTCCTCTTTACAGCCTGCCTCCAGGGAGAGATCGCTGTGGGGTTCTTGGAAAGTTAGAAAGGCTTGGCAATCCATCAGAGGAAAGACACAAGGCATAACAGCTAGTCTCACAAGCTTTGCATGGGGCTCCTTAGGCCTATTAAAGTCCATGTGCCGCTTCCTCGGTGCTGGTGTACCAAGAAGTGCACCTGACACCTTTACTTTGTCTTTTTTCCCTGTAATTCACTGTTTTAGTTAGTACATAGAATAGTAGGCTTCCTCATGACATTAGCATACACATATATACACTAAACCTTATATTCACCCTTCCACTACCTCCTTCTCTCACCACTGCTCACCTCCTACACCCCAATAGTCCATCTTCTGCTTCCTGTTCTTCCAAAAGGCTGATAAATGTAGTTCTTACGACTATAAGGAGTCCCACCTTGGTGTTATAGAATATTATTTTAAGCTGTTACTTTTATTTATGTTACATTTGTTTAACTCTGTGAAGCTGTGTCATTTTGCCTGTCTAGAAGACCTGATGGTCTAATAAAGAACTGAATGGCTAATGTGAGTCAGGAGAAAGGACAGGCCACACTGGCAGGCAGAGAGAATAAATAGAAGGAAAAATCAGGAAAAAAGAGAAATAGCCAGAGAAGGAGAACTCCAGGGGCCAGTAATCCAGCTACACAACAAGCCACAGAGTAAGAAACAAAGGGACACAGGAATAGGAAAGAAAAGGCCCAGAGGCAAAAGGAAGAGGGGATAATTTAAGAAGAGCTGGCTAGAATCCCTCTTCTGAACTTTTTGGATACTACACATACATGGTAGAGATACACTCATACATGCAGGTATTACCATCAATACACAAAGCTATGAGAGCCCCTAAAGTTGGGTGGAGTGCATTTCACATTACGAGATAGCTGTGAACTTATAGAGGCCAAGGTAGAAGGTTAGTTATAGGGTGAATGTGAAATGTCCATCACAAACCTGTGAATGTGAACCTTAGTTCCCAGCTAGAGGAATCGACTGGGCACCTTTGGAACTGAGATCTAGCTAGCAATGTAGGCTTCTGGGGATAGGTCTCGAATGTAATAGTTGGTTCTGGTCTTGGCCTGGATATTCTGAATCCAGTCCACAAAGACATGAACTCGCACACTATGAACTAAGACGATTCAGCCTCCTTGCCCTCCTCACCATGAGATACATCTCCTTCCCTAGAATGCCTCAGGCAGGTGTGCTGTCACAGCCACCAGAAATGTAGCTGATAAACATGGTCACCTAATACTAAATTGTTGGAGTTTGTTCAATGACATCCCTAGTTCTCCTTCTCCCTTAGTCTGAGACAGATATATCATATACATAACATATATGTGTACATATATTCACATGTATGTATGAATACATGTATGTATTCATATATATACATGTATGCACACACACATACACACACTCATACATACACACACACTCACACACTCACAAACACATTGTATTAGTTGTCTACCTGACATAACGCAGGGAAGGCTTTAATTTGGCTAATGATGTCAGAGGGTTTTATTCCACAATTACTTGGCCCCATGTCCTTTGGGAACATGGTGTCAGTGGGAGTATATAGCAAAGGACATCCATCCATGAGTAGGCAATGTGGTAGGTAAGAAGAGACCAAGAATAATTAGAAGGATCCAG
The DNA here is from genome assembly GCA_033318265.1 of Phyllotis vaccarum. Lineage (NCBI taxonomy): Eukaryota > Metazoa > Chordata > Mammalia > Rodentia > Cricetidae > Phyllotis > Phyllotis vaccarum. The sequence continues at coordinate 138,871,747 of JARWLC010000009.1, read as the reverse complement.
CCCCACCCCCACCCCCCATCATGTGACCTTCCTATGACTAAGTCCCACATCCCAAAGTTCTAGAAGCTCTCAAAAGAGTGCCACCTAGGCTTTAGAATGTGCCCCTGTGAGGAAGTTTCCACATGCCAGACACAGTACGTAAGTTAAAATATGAAGGAGGCAGGATATCAAACATTCAGTTAGTACTTTAATAATTAAGCTGAATTTTGTCACCAAGTTATAAATGCCATTAAATGAATGAAATATGCATCAGTTGGTTAATCATGCACCCAGAACATTAAGCAGCTTGATTGCCTGGGAATAGTCCTTAAAGAGCCAGCCAAGAGTAGCTTAATCATTCTACTTGGGATAAATATTCAAAATCAATGAAATATATTCCTTGGAGTTTGCTATAGTATGCTTACATTATTAATAGTTTTCTGTCTTTTTCTATAACTTTCTGTGAGGAGCTCATTTTGCTCTGGTTAGTTTTGACCCTTTTACTGTTCCTTTTTTTTGTAGAAATTTTTAAAGTTAAAATATAATTATATTACTATTTCTCTCCTCCCAACTCCTACATGCCTCCCTCACTCCTTCCAAGTGCATAGCCTCCCTCTCTCTCTCTCTCTCTCTCTCTCTCTCTCTCTCTCTCTCTCTCTCTCTCTCTCTCTCTCTCTCTCTCTCTCTCTCACATACACAAATATATATATATATATATATATAAATACAATTTATTGAGTCATTTGGTTTGTTAAGTTAGGGGACTCACCCCTAGGAAAGGCTAATTCTCCTTCCCTCAGAAGCCAAGAGTTGTCTATAGTCCTTTGTCCAGGGGCTGGACCCTGGGAAATTTGCTCCCTTCCATGTTAACTTGTCTATTGGTGATATCACTACTCAGATTTTTGTTGAGGCAGCCATATTGTTGAGGTATCATGGTAGCTTGTCTATTGGGGATGTCATTGCTCAGATCTTGTTGAGGCAGCCATATCCTTGAGGTATCATTGTGGGGATATGTTTCAAATATAATACAACCAGTCTGAGATATCAGAGGGATATACCCAGTCAGTCTAGGAGGATCAGACAGTGGTAACTCACACCTTTAATCCCAGCACTGGGAATATCTGGGAGTGGTGACCTAAGCCCTTAATCCAATCAAATCTGAGTTTGAGGTCATCTTAGTTTACAGAAGGAGTACCAGGCTCCCAGGCAGGCAGTGATGGTGCCATGCCTTAACTGAGCGAAGAAGGTATTTAAGGTAGGCATAGAAAGTCAGAGAAAGCCATGGCTCACACTGTTAGTCCCAGCACTTGGGAAGGAGAGGCAAAAGAATCTCTGTGAGTTCAAAGCCAGCCTGGTCTTCAAAGCAAGTTCCGGGATAGCAAGGACTATTACACAGAAAACTCTGTCTGGAAAAAACAAAACAAACAAACAAAAAAAAAAGCAAAGACTGGAGGAGGTGGATCTGCCCTCTGAAATCTCCGACTGTTTTTATTATATTTGAAACATATTCCCACATATCATGGCTCTTGCTTCTCTTTCATCTCTAAGAGACATGATCTCAGGTCAGACTCCCTGGTCCTTGGGATTTTGCAGTCTTTCTGCCTTCTCCCACATAATCATTTCTTCTTTTCAAAATTTAGTCTTGGTTGTTGGCCTTTCCAGTAAGTGAAGAACAGAGAAGAGCGTTAAGTATTGATGGGAAGTCATAACATTTCAACCTGACATCAGATGATAAGGCATTACTCCAAACTCTTTAGGGTGATAGCTAATATCCCATGAATCTTCTCTTATTCTTCCCAGTGGCCAGAATTCTACACTGGAGTTCTGGGTAGACTTTCCTGATCTGAACCGGGATGTCTTGCTCTGTGCTGCTGTAACCAAATACCATAAAACAGGAGAGCTGGATCCCAGGAAGTCCAATACTCAGCACTTGGGCTGTCTTGACTCATTTTCCACAGTGGGGATCTTCACACCACAGACCATGGAAGGATATCATGTCAAGGAAGCATGATCTGTTGTATAATGTTCTTAACCCCATTCATAACTTCATGCTCAGTCATCCCGAACGCCTCTTTCCATAGGCAGCTCTGGACAATGTATTCATGGCAGATGTGAGTGGCTCATGTTCACTGGTGGGGATAGATGGGGAGGGTTGCAGGATCCAGGGATGGAGTTACCATCCTCCAGGATGGGATGAAGGAATGCACAGTGGTTTGGGGGATTGTACTTTTTTTGTTGTTGTTGTGTACCACCAGGAGACAGAAGAACCTAAGACAAACTGGTTGGGATCCATTACAGCTTCCAGGCAGGGTATAGGGCATGGAACTGGATTGAGACCTATATGAGGAAATACCAGAATATACATTTTTATTGAGATATAATTCAAACACCATAAATTTTACTTTTCAAAATGTACAACTCAATAGATTTAGTATATTCACAAGGATATAAAACAAAAGCTCTTTTATTTTCCCAAAGAAACTCCATGTCTATCAGTAACCACTCTTGGTTCCCCACTCCCTAGCTTCTGGCATGACCTATTCTGGACATTTCAAATGAACGGAACCATATAGCATTTAGACCTCTATATCTGGGTTCTTTCATTTAGCGTGATATTTTCAAAGCTCACTGTAGTAACACATGCCAGTCTTTCACTTCCTCCTGTGGCAGATGGCTAATATTACATTGCCTAGAAATACTTTTTGCTTTCATTCATTATTTGATGGACATTTTTATTTTTCTACTCAACATGAACTATGTCTCTATCAATAGTTACGCACAGATTCTGGGGTATATAGGTAATTTCCTGTCTCTTGGGTATATACCTCAAGCAGAATTGTTGGCCATATGGTAACTGTACAGGTAACGTTTTGAGAAGATGCCAAACTATTTCCCAGAGCTTTGATTTACAATCCAATGGCAATATCTGTCTATAATTTTTATTATAACTATCCTAGTGTGGTGATGGTGTGTGTATGTATGTGCGTGTGTGTGCTGTATGTGGTGTGTGTGTGTGTGTGTGTTATTTGTGTGTGTGTTCATGGGTCAAGGCCAGAGGTTGTTGTTGGGTATTTTACTACTCTCCACCTTATTATTGGAGATATAGCTTCATTGCTGACCCTGAAGCTTACAGGCTCAGCTAGGGACCAGTCAGCCTTCCTGATCCATATGTCTCTGTCCCCCAACTCTGTTGCTGGGATTACAGACACATGCTACCATGGATCTGAACTTGGGTTCTCAGGCTTGTGCTAACATCACCCAAGCTCTAATCAATGAACAAAGATGCCTTGGTGTGGTTGGCCCTGCCTTTTCTCAGTGACTACTGTGCCCTTCTCTGTGTGGCAATTGACCATTTACATGTCTTATTTGGGGAAGGGCCTGTTTAAAATCTGTGCCCCTTTTTAAATTAGGTTGAATGTCTTTCTTTTGCTCAGTTTATAAGCATATGGCCTCTCCTCTAAGGTTGTAGGTTGCCTTTTTGCTTTATTAACAGTGTATTTTAAACACAAGGTTTTAAATGTTAATTTTATTATGCCTAATTCATCTATTTTTTCTTCTTTCTCGTGTGTTTATGTACATCTGTGTATACATGTCTGCATGTGTGTGAGTACACATGAATATCAAGATCTGAGGTTATTACTTGGATTCTCAGTCATCAAAAACAAGGATTGTGAATGCTCAAGAGATACATGGGACATAATAAATTGTTCATGGGAGGAATATATGGACTATGCCTGAGACAGAAGGGCATTATAATGACCTTCAGTTCATTTGCTAGAACTCAGTGACAGGGGTCAGCATGGTAGATGGAAAGTGTAGTTTTACTTACATCCAGGACAAAAGGCAAAGGCCTGCCCAGCATCTATCCACCCGAAGCTTCACTTCTGAGGTGTTCTACTTCCATGATTTCTTACCGTGAAGCCAATACCTTTCCACATGTGTTCACTCCAGTGTAGGATACAAGAGTCATCCTTCTTTAATATTCTTGTTTAAAATTTGTCTCGGTGTGGCTGGAGAGATGGCTGCTCTTGCAGAGGACATGGTTTTGTTTCCAGCACCTACCAAACATCTGTAAACCCAGTTTTAGGGCCTCCCAGAGCACTGCATGCATATGTTTTCAGGCAAAACACCCATGGAAAAATAAATAATATTGTTTAAAAATTGGCTTTGCCTACTCTTGGCCCATTATTTTTTCACAAAGATTCTAGATTCTACTCATGAAGCTCTATGAAAAAAAAAATGATCATGTTTTAAATAGGAACCAATTAATATTAAAAATACACGATTAATTAAAGATTGCCACCTGCCATATACCAAAAAAAAATGAGGATAAACTCAGTGTAAAGGTGGGTAGACACTATGGATGTGTATTTTAGGGAAGAAAAGAAAGAATTCGGATATCGATAACTAGCTGGGAAAAAAAGTATCTCAACTCTAAAGTCTGATAGAAACTTAAAATCAATTAGTAAAAAGAGCCAACAGATTGCAAAATGAGAGAGCTGTGATGTCCTCTGAATCTACGTATCTGTCTGGGAGCCGAATCCCTAGGAGCAGTTTGGAAGGCATGTGTGGATGCTCAGGGCAGCTGAACACATTTCCTTCTGTCCAGTCAGTTTCACTAGTAACAAGATTGATATGGTCTTGTCTTCCTAAGGATTGTCCACCCATTTCGTTACTATTCCCACCATTTTCTGTGTGAAATGGTTCATCATATTTTATTAAAGCAATCGTATCCCATCATCTCTTTAGTCTTTCGCCCTGACAGGATGATTGGATTTCCCTCACTGTTCCCCCTTTTTCCTTTCCACTCTAGGCCATCTGATGTTAATCTCTGAAGACTTCCCAAATTCCTTGGACAAACGGACTTGTTAGCATGACTAACTGTAGAAATTGAGGCCAGTAAGCAAGTTAATAGCTAACACGCAAGAGCATACAATATGCCAGGCAGTAATGTGTTATTTTGCACTAACACCTGCAAGATCTTTTTAAATTTTTAATTCTCTTATTTTATGTGTAAAGTTTTACCTACATGTGTGTATATGTACCACATGTGTACATAGTACCCAGGAAGGCCAGAGGGGGGTTCTGTTCTCCTGGAACTAGAATTACAGGTTCTGATTCTCTGCAAGAGCTCTCGCCAGATCCCTGCATCAACTTAAAAATCCCCTGGCATTAACTTTGAATTCTCACGGTAGTCTATAAAGTCAATTTTTTTATCCCCCTTATGAACGAAGAAACTGGTGCATGGATGTAGCAGGTGTGAGTGATAATGCCTTTGCCTTGGGCATCTCCCAGGTCTGCCCCTGACTGGTATTCCTGCTGTCCTGTGGAGAGATGAAGGGGTGGATTAAACTGCCTGCAAAATTCAGGCCAGGTGACTAAAAAAAGCCTGTCACTGCTAGCTGCCTGAATTCTCCAGCACGTTGGTAGCTTTTTTTTTTTTTTTTTTTTCCTTCCTGAGCAAGAGCTTGATGCCATCGTAATGCTGTCAAATACTTGGGCGTTCATAGACTTCAATGACCATTTCTAAATTCAGAATGCTTTTCTCTTCCTGAGTATAGATCCCTAGTGACTAGCCAACAGAAGTCAGTTTTTAAAAAACAGGCCTCTTTGTTGCCTGCCATATTGTACCAGGGATAGATGGAATTACGTTTTTATACTTTTCTTCTTTCGAGGGAAGTGCATAGCTTCCTGACACATGGAACAATTTCTTCCTATCCTGGAAGACAGCCAGTCTCTCAATTGACATGTTCACTGAATAAATTGCATGTAACAACAGGATACCAGATGTGAGAGTATTTGATTACAGGGCTTTTGAACTCTGCTAATGCTACCAAAAATTATTTCTGGTCTTAAGAAATGTTTGATAAATTGTTAAATAAAAGGTTGTATGAGGACTTGTGCGCTCATTTTAGCCTCTGCCACATGTTTCATGGAATAGATTATGACGGCAGCCCCAGGTTACGCATCAGCTGATGCTGTAAAGTATCTCGCTGAGCCCCTCCCACCTCTGAAACACCCCACAAACGCTTAGAATTCAGACACTGACAATCGATCGATTGCTATTCAATTCTCGGCCCACTCAGTTTTTTACTCTTGCAGATTCATGCCGTTGCGTTCTCCCTCCCCACCCCTCCCCCACCTCCTCTCTCCCTCCCTCCCCCGCCCCGCCCTCCCAACACCGCCTCGCCCCCCCCCCCCCCCCCCCCCGGGTTGGATAGCGACAGCAAGCCTTGCATGCTTCTTTATTGGAGGCCAGCCCTGCAGACCCTGTTCTGTGGAATTTTGCTGCTTCCTTTGGACTTGTAGAGGGCCTGCACGTTCTCTTAGCTGTGTTTAGAACTATTTAAAGCCACGTGCGTTGACTGAAGAGAGATGTGCAATACCAGCTGTTTCAAGCAGTAGCGGGGTTCTTTATTTGTTATTCTATATGCACCTTTTGTCCCCAAACAACACAAGTCTCACCAATTTTAAGGAGACCAGAAGGTCTCCCTGGGGAGAAAAGGAACAATCTCATACTCCAAATAGCTGAATGAAATCTCCCAATATCGTGAATGTTGAGGCTGTTTTAACAACGCAATCATTTTTATGCAGGGTGATATAAATGAAATATTGTGAGCCTCCTTTCAAACTGATAAATTTTAAATGATAAATTTCAAAATGATAAAAAAAAAAAAACCAAGTTAGACTCTCCCTTCAGTGCCTTGTACTTTGTGCTGTCACCGCCCACTTTTCACAGTCCGCAGTTCCAATCCTACAAATAGGTGCTGATCTGGGTGCAGTCAGCCTCTGCCAGTGAGCAGATGAGGCCCCAGCCCTGCTACCAGAGGGCCATTTGGAAGACTTCTCTCTTAAGGAAACTATCGTGTCCTAAAGGGTCACATACGTAAACCTCTCAAAAGTTCCAGAAGATGCAGAAGAAAAGTTTAAGCCATACTTCCACACTTTCTACTGAACTCTGACACACGCTGATTTTCCATTTTTCAGTATCTTAGGAGTGCCAAAGCAGTTAATTGTGACAAACTGTCCTATGAATAAAGAGGCTATTTCTATATGAAGTAGCAAACTTCAGCTACCCATCTATTTCTTCTGCCTTTTAAGTAAGTAAAGCTGGGGCTGGACAGACGGCTTAGTGGGTAAGAGCCCTTCTGGATGACCCACAGTAGGTCTCACACAAGAATCTATAATCCCAGTCTCAGAGAGACCCGATACCATTCTCAGTCCCAGTGTGCACTGCATATGTGTGGTCTGCATGTGTATAAGCAAGCGAAACACCCGTCAAATAAAACATAAATAACATAAACATCATAAATAACAAACATAAATTTAAAAAAATCAATTAAAAAAAAAAAAGCAGTACAAGGAACTCTCTGCTTTTAGATCAAATGTCCCCAAAGATTTCTGTCTCTGCTCCTACCCTCTGCCTCCACCCCAAGCCTCCTTTTCTGGAGGTGAAATGAACTGGACTCCCCAGATCTTGGAAACAGATTTCTTCAGCTGAGATGACATGTCCGTAGCATCCATCACTGGATATCTGTGGGTCCTACAGTTGTGGAATAATGACATGCTGAACAAAACTGTTCATCTAAAAATTGTACCTGCGTCCATATCCTCAGAGCATCCCTGTCACTACTCTCTAAACCCTGGCTGTGACAACTCTCTACATTGTATTATTAATATGTAGGTATTACCAAAATTCTGGGTATGATTTAAAAGACGCAGGAGCTTCTGTAGGATCTATGCAAACACCATGCCATTTTACATAAGGAGCTTGATTATCTCTCATCCTGTGCTAATGCCCACAAGGGTCTGGGAACCATGGGTGACTGTGTGTTTATCCTCAACTCTCCTATATCACTTACACTCTGTTTCAGAAGAGTGTTGCTTTCTCCACGCCCATGAGCTCCCCAGCTGATGCTCATAACAGCATACAGTTATACATGCTTGTAAGCAAAGTATGTATGTGTGGACATGGAGTGCAATTTATACAACTCCCTTCATTGCAGAAGGTCTGAATGACACATTTAGGTCCTAACTAAAGGGAAGTCTCTTCCACATCCATTTCCAGGCGATTGCTTTTTAAGGTCACTCATTGAAAAGCTCAGTCTAACACAGATGGCAGCCTTAGGATTGGCTGGCAAGCCTAAATGGCAAGTGGGTCCATCCATATTTTATAAAGTTATAATTAACAAGTTATGTGCCTCCCACAGGTTCAACCTTTGGAAATGAAGAGCAGTCACCCCTGAAGCCAGTTCTGCCTTCTAAGGACACACCCAAGGGAGCTGGCCGGGCAGCTCCTGCACCCTCCTCCAATGCAACAACACCACGCAGGAGTTTACTTCCAGCACCAAAATCCACTTCCACACCTGCTGGTAAGACCTTCTGCCTCCCAGGAGCTCCACAGTGGAGCAGCCTTTGTGCATAAATAGCAAGTCTTTGAAAGTCCCTATGTACATCAGCCTCTTAGAAGAGATGACAGATGGGTTTTAAGTGCCATTTAAAGTTAATAATAATAATCTGTTCTCAAAGTGCTTCAACATATTCATGTGTTTATACAAAAACCCCTCACTGCTGTCTGGTGACCCTCGGAATGACACCATTTTGTTTAAGAAAGTAAGAGCCAAGTTATTCTTAAGAAGATTGGAGCTTGGCTAGGGGAAGCCTTTGCTCTTGAAACCGTTTAAAGGGCTCTCAGAACTCAGGGGGGGGGGGGACTGCTGCCCTCTGTTGGCTGTGGATGTAAAGCCACAAAACTGGGCAAGCCCCAGCTGACTAACAGCTTAATGCCCCAGCAATGGCTCCAGAACCACGGTTGTGTCTATGACTAGCTCCATTTAAGCCGCAAGCAGAGCAGATAACCTGCCTCTCCATGCCCCTGTGTATGTGCAGGGATTCCGGAGAAGGCAAGTGTGGCCAGACACTGCCCGGGTGGCCTGAGTTGAGCTCAGTCTGCTTTCCTCCTCCATGTCTCACACAAGGAACCTGTTGGTCTACAGCAACATCTGTGATGTGGTTCTAGTGTTGTGCTGTCTGTGCTGTAAAAGACAGAGTGGATGATGAGCCCCGGTCCACTGGAGAGGGCTCATTTGATTGTTGGTTTTGCCTCCATATTTTTCATCTGTGACTATAACCCAATATCCATCATTGTACACAAGTGAACACGCCTGGGTTTATGAGTTCTAAAAGTGGCATAGCCTTAGAAGCTTGTTGGGAGCCGCTGGCCCCAGCTCCTCAAGGTGGCGCCGATATCCGATGCTGGCCAACCCGCCTGAGTCAGTAAACAAAGCAAGTGCGCATGCGTTTGGTACTCTCGCGAGACTGGTCTCTCCGCCTCTCCCGTGGCGTCATGTGGGATAATGAGCTGCAGCCTATAGAAAGGTGACACGTCCAAGGCAGAGGCCTTTGGTCTATATAAAAGTTGGGCTTTCCTACCTCGTGGTCTCTCCATTTTCATAAGCTAGTGCTCTCCCTCATGGAGCATTAAAGCTTTGCTGCAGAAGGATCCTACATGTGCCGTGCCTTTTCTTGCGGGCGAGAAGTGGGCGCGGGACAGAAGCTGAGAGAGTCTGTTAGGTTGTGTTATTGTTTTGTTAAGTTGAAACAAGCTATAGCCACCTGGGAAGAAGAATGTCAGCTGGGAAAATCCCTAGCAGCTTGCCCACGGGGAGTCCTTGAGCCATTTTCTTAATTAATGATTATTTCCAGAGTCTGGCCTACTTCAGACAGTGCCCGGCCCTGGGCCTGTGGTCCCAGATTGTGTAAGAAAGTAGGTTTAGCAAATCATGAAAGCATGCTAGTAAGAAACCTTCTTCCGTGGCCTCTGCTTCAGTTTCTGCCTTTATAGGCTGTATAATTAAATTAAACCTTTCATAATTAGTTTTTTTTTTTAAGTATTCATTAGGGATCCTGCCACCCAGCTCTCAAATAATCACATGGAGACTTATTCTTTCTTATGAATGTCTGGCCTTAGCTTTGCTTATGTCTAGCCAGATTTTCTTTAATTATCCCCTTTACCTTTTGCCTCTGGAATTTTACCTTTCTCTATTTCTGTTTATCTTTTCTTTCCTTTTTATTCTGTGTCTAACTGTGTGGCCGTATGTTCAGGTATCTGTGTGGCTGGGTGACTATGTGGCTGGGTGGCTGTGTGACTGTGTGGGTGTGTGGCCGTGTGGTGGGGTGGCTGAGTGGCCATGTGGCCATGTGGCTGTGTGGTTGGGCGGCTGTGTGGCTGGGTGGCTGTGTGGCTGGGCGGCTGTGTGGCTGGGTGGCTATGTGGCTGGATGGCTGTGTAGTTGTGTGGCTGTGTGGCCATGTGGTGGGGTTGCTGAGTGGCCATGTGGCTGTGTGGCTGTGTGGCCGTGTGGTGGGGTGGCCATGTGGCTGTGTGGCCATGTGACGGAGTGTGTCTGTGTGCCTGGCCCCCAACATCCTCCTCTCCTCCTTTTCTCACTCCTCTCTCATCTCTTTTTCCCCTTCTACTTATTCTCTCTCCCTGGCAGCCCTAGCTATCCCTCTCCTGCATAGCTATTGGCCGTTCAGCTTTTCATTAGGTTACTCGGGTGTCTTAGGCAGGCAAAGTAACACGGCTTCACAGAGTTAGACAAATGCAACATAAAAGAATGTAGCCCATCTGTGCATCATTAAGCAAAGGTTTCACAGCACAAATGAATGTAACACATCTTCAGCTATTATTCCACCGCATTCTCTCCCTCCCCAAGTTGCTTTAAGTCATGGTATGTTTATCACAGCAACAGAAAGCAAACCAAGACACTAAATATTCTTTATCTGGACACTGAAAGTTCAAATTATTGCAAAAATCTCAAGTTACTTGAACATGAATACCGTAGCACAGGTAGAAACATTACAGTTATCCTCCCCTTACAGGCTGCAAATGGACACACTAAAAACTGTGGTATAAAATTACCTCAAGGTTATGTGCATTCAGTATGTGTCACACATGGTGAACTTGGTGTTTAGACTTGGCTCATCTTCAATATACCTCATTTTGTTTGGTTGGTTGTTGCACAAATAAATGAGACTCAGGGACAGATCTCTGAGAAAGTCGGAGATCTTAGAGAGAGTAAACACCACAGTCAGATCTTACCCAGCTGTCTTCCAGCTTCCTCAGCCTGGCTTCTCTTGGCTTCCTTTCTTCTGTCTTTCTATGCCCGCCTTAAATACTCTTTTGGTAAATTAAGGGGTGGCCCCACCACTGCCTGCCTGGGAGCCTGGAATTCTGTAAACTAAAATGACCTACTCAGTTGGGATTAAGGGCGTAGGTCACCACTCCCAGATACTCCCTGTGCTGGGATTAAAGGTGTGAATCACCACTCTCTGATCCTCCTAGACTGACTGTGGTTAGATCCCTCTTATATCTGCGAAACTTCTGGAGCTTTTATTGAATCCCTACATAGACTGTGGGTAGATTCCCTCTGATATCTCTGAAACTTTTGGAGCTTTTATTAAATCCCCACATTTGGCTATCCCAAAGTCCAAACCTTTGGTCCACTTGGATGAAGATAGAGTGTTATGTCAAGATCATTTCAATCTGTATCTCTCTGACTGCTCCTAGATGAAGCTCTGTGATGTAGCAGCACCTCATGGGTCCCCTTGATCATATTTTAAGTTTCGGTGTTTAGTCTTATTCTTTGGGTGAGTGTGAGGTATGTGTTAAATACAATGTCTCTATTGCCACCATGACTGGGTCAGTGTAGATCCTTAACATCTATTGTTAATGGTTGAATGAACCAGTGAAAGGATCTGCTGTTGTGTGGAATTTGAACTATTCTATACCACTGTATTTGCAGCTTGGTCTTATTTGAACTAGAAGGCAATTGGACAAGAATAAAGTCACTGCTTTCCTCTTGATGATGAAGTTACATGATGGTTGTGAGCTGCCTTGTGCTAGGAATTGAACCTAGGTCCTCTGGAAGAGCAGTCAGTGCCCTTAACTTCTGAGCCAACTGTCAAGCCCCAAGTCTTTGGCTGTTGCATCAGCTCTATAGATCAAGACTTCTCAAACCCGAGGGCACCACAGCCATCAGCAGTGCTTAGAAAACTGCCACCACTAGGCCCTGGCCCCAGAGCTCAGGCTTTACTAGGCTTGGCTTGCATTTTTGCATTTTTCTGGAGCTCAACCTTTTCCAACCACTCATAATAGAAAGACAGGCAGGAATATGGACAGGGCAGTCTTTATATAAATAAATGAAAATAGCTTTGGGTTATAAGAAGAAAACACACAGTAAGCCTAGAGGGGACTGAAATACCACACCTGTTTGACACAAAAATCCCAAAGTGTGACACATGCTGTATACCAATGACAGCTTCCTCGGGTGTTCCTGGGAGGAATATAAAATATCCCACTGCTCTAAAGCGGACTTAGGCCACAGACTACAGAGTCATAAATGTGCGTGTTGTTTGATGACTCAATCTCTGCTCTAGGAGTCTGCCCCAAAAGCAGATTAACAAAAATCCAGTGCCTTTGAGAGGATTCAATGCGTTGGTGTTTATAGTCCAAGGAAACCCAAAACACCTCACACCTGCCCATCCATAGGCACGAGATGGAAGCACTCCCAGGATGCACTGCACTATGGCTGTCCTAAGATGGGGTTTTCTCTAAATAGAGCATATTACACTATTTATGTGCTTATACTGAAAAAATAAATAAAAAAATTAGCTGTGAATTTAGAAAGATTACCATAGGGGAAAGAGGAAATTATGAGGATGAGTAGAGATTGAAGCCAATGAAGTATTTGGACACTTGTTTTTATGATTGACTTAAATATCAATTAAATATTGAGAAGAGCAGATCTGAATAATCCGAAGAAGCTGAGCATGGCGGTACACAGCTTTCATCCCTGGGCTCAAGAGGCAGAGGCAGATGGATCTATGAATTTTAGCCACCATGGCCTCAATAGCAAGTTCCAGGCTAGACCAAGCAAAATAGCGAGGTTCCTGTATCAATGAACCAATGAATCAATGAATACATGAGTAAATATATAAACTGCCTGTTGTAGCAGACCTGTGAAAATGAACTATTCTGAGTGACTTACCTCAGTTCAGGGTTTTGGCATGCTTCCCTGGTTGGATATTTGTAACAGAGTTTCTGGTCTGGCCTAGCCCCATGGTTCAGATCTGCTGTGCCCACTGCCACTTAGCCCCCTTCCCTCAAATGACTTGGATGCTTATATTAATTTCATGCAGTTTGACCTATGGCTCAGGCATATTGCTAGCTAGCTCTTGCATCTTCAATCAATCCATTACCATTAATCTGTCTGCAACATGGCCTGTGGCTTACCTATTTCTTTACATCTTGCTTCTTGGGTGGCTGGATCACATCTCTTTTGACTCAACCCTCCTTCCCCTATCTATGCTCCGATTTCCCTGCCTACTTCTAAGATGCCTGACATAGGCCAAAACAATCCCTTTATTTTACAGCATACAGAAAGACATTTCCTCATTAGATATTCCCTAGATTCAGAAAGATTCAATAGGGATGCCTTACCATGTTGCCAGTAATCTATCCCGTTGGTGGTGGCACTGCGTTGTGACTCTGCATGTTCTGATAGTCCAAGTTTGTATGCCATGTGGCAAGATGATATAAGGGCATTATGGATAACACATGAGCTCATCCATAGCATACCTTTAAGAAAATATCTTAGCTTTGCCCACTGGAAAGTTACAAATAACTAAAGCAATAGTAGTGAGTTCAGGTTGTATCAAAATATACAGGCAGGAGAGAACCTGGAACATATCTCAGTTGGTGAGCTGCTTGCCATAAATGCATGAGATCCTGAATTTGATACCTAAAAACTGTAAAACATCTGGACATGGTGGTACATGCTTGTAACCCCAGCACCGAGGAGGAGATGGGCAGGTCTTGGGGGCTTTGGTGGCCAGTCAGCCTGATGTGTGAGTTCCAGGCCAAGGAGAGATGCTGTCTCAAAAGGGAAGGGAGAAGGTGGGTGGAATCCTAAAGAAAGACACTGGAGTTGACTGCTAGTCTCCATATGCACACACACACCTAGACTCCATATGCACACACACTTAGACTCCATACACACACACACACACACACACACACACACACACACACACACACACACACACACACACACACAGGTCTCTGAATAAACAAATTGTTCCCCAGGACAATGGAACGGGATAAGTTCATGGTTAAACATAGGGTGATTGCTTTAGTGGAGACAGTTAAATGAATGTGGGATACTTTAAGTGTTGAAAATAAAGGGAAAACAGGTCTTCATTTTGTTTTTTGGGTATTTCTGCTTAGGACATCTTAGGTAGCACGTCTTTCCCCTTCTAAGTCAACAGTCTTTCCCTAAGGTCTTACAGGGTGTGGCCTCTTCAGAGACTTTCCCATCTTCTCACTCAGGATCTAAGGGTCATCTGCCATCTCTCTGACTCTTCACCAGCCGACATGGAACTTGCTATGTGGATGAGGCTGGACTTCAACTCACAGATCAGGCCAGTGCTGGAGCTAAAGGCAGGCACTCCCCTGTCCAGTCATGCCTCTTTTTCTTTATTCCAAATCCTTCGCTCAGAATACCCGAGGCTACTGGCAAACACCCTGTTCATTCTTTCCACTGATGACTCTGGACCAAGGAGACAATGAGGACTTCAGATTCCCTGAGACCTATGGATGCTCAGCAAGGCATACCAGCTCCCTAGGGTAAGCAAGAGGCCTCCTTGCCCTTGCTGCTAGTTAATGGTCAATAGCAATCTATCTGTTCCAGCTCTCTAGTGTTGGGACTGCTGGCAAGAAAAACACCACAAGGAGTGTGCTTTTTATGAGCCATAAAAAAAAAACCAACCCCTCAAAACAGAGACCCATATGATAGACACAGCTGACAGGGGCCTCCAGTTTCCTTCTTCTACAGTCCTTTCTCCATGTCTGGCAACTATTTTCCAGCCTTGCTTTGTGAGTCCTGTGTCCTTCTCCAAGGTCTGCCTGGCAGCCTCAGCCATAAAACACTTCTGCATTTGATTTTCAAGAGACGTATATGTTTAAAAAGACATTTGTTTTATGCAGGCTGGTTTTCCAGCATGCATCTCTGTGTAACCTATGCATGTGTTCATGCAAAGCCCACCAAAGCCAAAAGCAAGTGTTGGGTCCCCTGGAACTAGAGTTAGAGACAGTTGTGAGCTGTCATGTGGGTGCTGGGAACTGAACCTGGATCCTCTGTAAGAGCAACGGGTGTTTAAAACTGCTGAGCTATCTCTCCAGCCCTGAGACATAACATTTTTAGACTCAAATACAACAGTTTATGTCTGTTCTCAAGGGGCCAAGACAGCAGGATCTTAGTTCTAGTCCAGTCTGAGCTACACAGGGAAATGCTGTCTTAAAGCACAGAACAAGCAAAAATATAAACCACCTTTAGACATTCTCCCGCCATCGACTCAGGAGAGGGACTAGGTGCTTTAAGCCAGACCCTAGTACTATGAACTGAGTTGGAGACTACACAGAACTCTGTGTGGACTCCTGACTGTGGCCTCTGGGAGCCTTCACCTTGCCTACTGCCCACATTTCTAGCCACAGAATTGAGCATAGTGGTCCTAGCCACTGGCTTCCACCCTCCAGTCTCACTGACTGGGTGATGGCTGGGGCAAACTGCCCACTAACCGGTCTCCACTACCAAGAGGTTAAGGGGCATGAGCAGCAGCTTTGTTAATGTAGACACCCAGCAGGGATTGGGGGCTGAGAAATGCAACTGAGCTGTCAAAATAAGGTGTGGGTTAGCCAAAAGCCAAAGTGTGGTTTAAATATACTCCTAACATCCCTTTCCACACTTTAGAGACCTTTGTAACTTTTACAGTGACTGTAAATAAAAGGGAATTGCAATATAGACTTTGTCACTTGACAGTCGTACAGCTAATGCATTTCAAAGTGAATTAAGATTAAGTTTTCTGCTCATTTTTGTTGTCACATTAATTGAGCCACAAAGGGCAGGGCTGCAGACTGGTCACATCTTGAAAAATTGCATGGTTAGGGCTCTGAGGTTGGGCGTGAGTTCTTAGATAGGTCACACCATTATTATTTTAACCATACATAAGGAATTCTCCTCCTCCACTTCCCTCCCCCCCTCCTGTCCCTCTCCACTTCCCTCCCCCTCTCCTCCTCTTCCTCCTCACCTCCCCCTCATCCTCCTTCCCCTTCTCTTCCTTCCTCCCCCTCCCCCTTCCTCCTCCTCCCCTCCTCTCCTTCCTCCCCCTCCCCCCCTCCCCCTCCTCCCCTTCCTCCCTCCCCCTCCTCCCCTTCCTCCCCCTCCCCTTCCTCCCTCCCCCTCCTCCCCTTCCTCCCTCCCCCTCCTCCCCTTCCTCCCTCCCCCTCCTCCCCTTCCTCCCCCTCCCCTTCCTCCCTCCCCCTCCTCCCCTTCCTCCCCCTCCCCTTCCTCCCTCCCCCTCCTCCCCTCCCTCCCCCTCCCCCTCCCTCCCCCTCCCCCTCCCTCCCCCTCCCCTCCTCCCCTTCCTCCCTCCCCCTCCTCCCCTTCCTCCCTCCCCCTCCCCCTTCCTCCTCCTCCCCTTCCTCCCTCCCCCTCCTCCCCTTCCTCCCCCTCCCCTTCCTCCCTCCCCCTCCTCCCCTTCCTCCCTCCCCCTCCTCCCCTTCCTCCCTCCCCCTCCTCCCCTTCCTCCCCCTCCCCTTCCTCCCTCCCCCTCCTCCCCTTCCTCCCCCTCCCCCTCCCTCCCCCTCCCCCTCCCTCCCCCTCCCCTCCTCCCCTTCCTCCCTCCCCCTCCTCCCCTTCCTCCCTCCCCCTCCCCCTTCCTCCTCCTCCCCTTCCTCCCTCCCCCTCCTCCCCTTCCTCCCCCTCCCCTTCCTCCCTCCCCCTCCTCCCCTTTCTCCCTCCCCCTCCTCCCCTTCCTCCCTCCCCCTCCTCCCCTTCCTCCCCCTCCCCTTCCTCCCTCCCCCTCCTCCCCTTCCTCCCCCTCCCCTTCCTCCCTCCCCCTCCTCCCCTTCCTCCCCCTCCCCCTCCCTCCCCCTCCCCTCCTCCCCTTCCTCCCTCCCCCTCCTCCCCTTCCTCCCTCCCCCTCCCCCTTCCTCCTCCTCCCCTCCTCTCCTTCCTCCCCCTCCCCTCCCTCCCCTTCCTCCCTCCCCCTCCCTCCCCCTCCCCTCCTCCCCTCCCTCCCCCTCCCCTCTTCTCCTTCCTCTCCCTCTCCCTTGCCCATCCCATCTTCCTCCTCCTTGTCTTTCTTCTTTCTTTGCTTCACACAACACAGACCGTCAAACCCTGAGCATTTTCATGCTCTTCCCACTGAGCCACAAAGCCAGCTCTGGCAATGTTTCTGAATTCAACAGTGCCAAGATAATGGTGGCTGAGCTTTCGTGCCTCAGTTCCACATTTGTAATGGCTCTTATCTACTGCTAGAGAATCAGCCCGTACCAGCAACAGGACAGACCTAATCTAGATTTCTAATGGGAAGTTTTTATGAGTGTTTTTTTTTTTCCTGGCTCATTCCTCAACAAGAAGCAAGGATAATTAGAACAGCCCTTCCCTTAGGAACTCACAGTAAAGAAAATGGATTTATAATTTAATGGTTAGGGTAAATACAAGAGGCTCATAATCTTATATCTGAAGTCTGGTTAATTCTAGAGAGCCAAAAAGCCATATGGAGGGGACGGCAAGCCAAAGTGGCTTGCCCTTTATTGATAGTTTATTTAGTTAGTTTTGTATGTTGCTTGTTCAGTCTCTAAGTATTTATCATTTGCCTGCTTTTGAGTCCTGAAATGATCCAGGGTTTTCAGGCAAGGACAGTGTGACATGGGCATTGGCAAGAGCAATGTGGCACAGTAAGGCCATGACAGCACCATAAAGACATTAAACTAAACATCCAAGGAGCAAAAAGAGAAAAATGAAGACACCGGACTCATTGCTTCCTGACCCCAAAGTAAAATAAAGAGCAAACCGAGGAGTATGCTGCTACCTTGTCTTCTTTCCTGTCACAAATGTTATCGATCGTAAGTCTAAGAATTGGCAACCACAGCTGAGATGGTGTTACAAATGGATCCTGCTCTGAAGCTTCCTCTCATGATTCTCACGGGGCTGGTGAGATGTTGGCTACCATGTCTGGAAACCTGGACTTGACCCCCAGGACCCATCTTGTGGAAAGAGAGAACCCAAGCCTGGAAGTGTCTTCTGACCCTCTGACACATGTTCTCTTGCTCAGGCTGTTAAGTGGAGAGTCCCCAAGTATTTCAGAGCCTTCTGTCTTCTGATAGGTCTTCATCTCAGAATCCTCACGAAAAGGTTTTCTGTCATTCACATGTCAAATATAAAATCCCTCTCTGGTGCATTGAGCCATGTAATTTTATGGAAATAGTCAGGCTTTAGCCATTGACTTGGTAATAGGGTCACACTAGTCTGGTAAATAGGAAAATATTTTCAGTTGAAACTATTGATCCAAATATAGATTACTTCATGACCAACGTGCCTCTGATTCTGTCGAGCATATATGATGGAACATATAAAATCCAACTCCCCACCCTGGGCTGTGGAAAGATTTCCTGTGGTTATATAGAAAATGCCTCATCATTTCAAGTTTTTTTTTCTACCTAATAAAAATACTCCCTAAGACTCAAAAGGCTGTGAACCTACAGACTATAAACCCCATGTGTCATAAAATGACTCTTGCCACTTGAGTGGCCTGTTGAACTAAACTTTGCAATAGAGGAATTTCTGGGCATACTGTAATTTTCAAAATGGTAGTAGCTGATCAGAGTCTTTTGCATGCGTTCACGGAGAAAGTTGATGCTCGTGTACCAGGAAGTTACCTCTGTTCCAGAAAGATCCTCATGTACCAGGAAGATGCCTGTGTTCCAGGAAGATTTTCATGTAACAGGAAGATACTTGTGTTTCAGGAAGATTTTCATGTACCAGGAAGATGCCTGTGTTCCAGAAAGATTCTCAAGTACCAGGAAGATGCTTGTGTTCCAGGAAGATCCTCATGTACCACGAAGATGCCTATGTTCCAAGAAGATTCTCATGTATCCAGGAAGATACCTGTATACCAAGAAGATGCCTGTGTTCCAGGAATATTCTCATGGACCAGGAAGATGTCTGTGTGCCAGAAAGATGCTGCCACTAACTCTCTCTCCCTGCTTTATCCTTGCTGCTCACACATTGCCAGCCCCTCCTCACCACATACAATTGAGAAAGTGCTGGAAAGAAAGACTGGACTTTAGGAGAAAAGAGAAGGCTGCTTCTGGAATGTTCTTAGCAGTCATGCCTGATTCCCATGACTTCTTGGGTAGAACTCCAAGGGCAAGTTCACTTGGTACGGTAAGGAACGTATCGTAGTGCTCACACAGTGTGGTTGGCTTAGAGGTGTTATCAACATGCCTAGAGGAGGAAAGGCAGTATATCAGTAATTCAGTGTAGGCACTCTTATTGCTCAGTGTTCAGCAGCCTCCCCGAGGCCAAGTCTGAATTGCTGTCACAGACTCGACTTGTCATTGTGAAGCCAATGGAAGGGCCAGCAGTCGTGTGGGCAATAGAGCAGGTTGGAGGAGACCAGAAGAATCCGAAGTGTTCATAAAAGAAAAATGAAGGCAATAAGTACAAGAGCCTTTGCTCAGCATGAGGTCAGTGAGCCTGGAAGATGGGATTTGGATGATGCATGCTGTGTCTGCTAAGGGGAGCTGCCCACATCATCAAGGGAGCCATGTGGGAGCTGTTTCTGAATGTCCCATGTGCTGTGTTGTGCAGCCAGAAGGAAGGTCAAGAAACCCTGTAGATCAGAAGTGTGCTGTTCTCAAAGACATCCCAGAAGCAGGGGCTGTTGGATACGTGCCTGGGTATCCAATCCATCCACAGACAGGCACCAGGAGCCTTCTCCCAGTTAAGCATTTTACTGGTTATGGGGGAGGGGGGAGACCTTGATGGATGAGCTAAGGCACAAGAGTCACATAATTACACACTTAATTGTGTTTTTACAGTTATGCTAAGTGCCATGAAGGAGAAAGGAATGCACAGGAAGGCAGAAGGTGTGCACAGAGAGCTAAAGAAAAAGAAAGCTTGAGGTCTGAAAGAAGTTGTCGGGCTGATATAGGGGATACACCCGGCTCCCCTTAAAATCTCAGTTTGGGGTCGCTAGCAATTAGATGTCTTGATAATCTGAATATGTATATACTTTCTTTCCTTCTCTCTCTCTCTCTCTCTCTCTCTCTCTCTCTCTCTCTCTCCCTCTCTCTCTCTCTCTCTCTCTTCTCTCTCTCTTCTCTCTCTCTCCCTCTCTCTATCCTTCCCCTCTCTCTTTTCCCCTCTTCCTTCCCAACAAAGGAACATGGAAGCTGTTAACTAGCCAAAGACCAACCATCCTCTCTTGCCAGTTTGCTGGGCCAGGAGTCTATCTGGCCCAGAATGGCATGAGAGGCGGAAAGACCCGTCTCTTACCTCTGCGGTCCCTTCCCAATACTTTCCTTGGAACCTCTACAAGAAGAGCATTTGAGAATTTGGGGAGCTTTATGGGCGCTCTCACAGTGCTAGGCTATACACAATACTGAAAACCTTGACCTGAAGCCACCTGCAGGCTGGTATTAAACCAGCTTTGTATTCTGTAGTTCTTGGAAAGCAGGGCGTTAATATTCCAACTCTTATTTGAGAGCCTGTAGGGGGGTTGTATCTAAAAGTTATAGATATTGCCCAATCTGCCTGTCAGCCCTAAGGATGTGTGGGAGCAAGTCTGGCAGGAGTGTGGGTGAATGGTCTGTGGCTTGTAGATGTGGACAGTCATACCTTGCAGAAATCTGCCTGTGCTGCTGTATGTCCTCTGCTATACAAACCAATACCATCATGTTGCCCTGCCCCTTTATTTGAGGGAGAGAAGAACTTTTAATCGTACATCATTATTTTTAAAACTCAGAGTTCCTTCCCAGGGTTGTATGCTGCGATGCATTGCATCGATGTACTCTTAAATACTAACAGTGGGCTTGGGAGTAGAGACAGTAGTCTTCATGGGGTGCAGAGAGAAACAAGGTTAAGAAAGAAAGAGATTCCAGTTAACCGTTTGACAAGATAGATGGAAAAGAATAACACATTTCACAGGCAGAGCATAGTCTTTGTATTTTGGATCTTTGAGCTGTCAGATGCTGGAGCTTTCCTGGACCCCATACTTGCCTAACAATAATGAGTCCACCAGCCTAACAAATACAGAGCTGAGCACCACAGTTCAAGCCCCGCACCCCGCAGGAGGCCTTTACCTTTCTCCATCATGTCTGGTCCCTACTCCTCCTTTACTTAGGACCCTTTAGCAGTCCCTGCTACCTGTGGGTCCAAGTCCTATAGTCAGAATCCCTGCCACCCACCTCCTCCCCTACACCCACCTCCTCCCCTGACACCCACCTCCTCCCCTGACACCCACCTCCTCCCCTGACACCCACCTCCTCCCCTGACACCCACCTCCTCCCCTGACACCTGCCTCCTCCCCTGACACCTGCCTCCTCCCCTGACACCCACCTCCTCCCCTGACACCTGCCTCCTCCCCTGACACCCACCTCCTCCCCTGACACCTGCCTCCCCTACTATTCTCTGCAGCTCCCTTGGTAAGCTGAGCCATGATGTGTCTCTATAATTTCTTTCCCACTGGTCACTCCATCTCTTATCCCTTTCTTTTAGGTTTTGATGATCAACCACTCACTGCCCACCCGATTCTCATCCCACACGCCCACTTATTGGCCATGTAACAATGATGGCATAGGGACTTGGCCATCTTGATGGTCATCAACAACATAAACATGATCTCATGCCAGACTTCACCCACTGGCTTCTGCCTGTCATTCTGAGTAATATGATAGGATGCTGCTTTTCCTGTGTATGTAGATGGAGGAACTGGCTTTCCCAGCATCAGAGTGGCTAGGTAGCTGGCCAACACCTGGGGTGAGGTCTGCCTTTGCTCAAGGCTTCTTTCTTTATATATTCCACATTTATGTTTATATTTAAAGGCTGGCTGTTTGTATAGGACAATGATTCTGACTTAAGGTTTCTTTATAGGTCATTAATATGTATGTTCATGTGATCAGTTACAATGTAAGATGGTTAGTGCAGATGCCACTTGAGGGGAATATAAATTAGAATTATTCTAGTGTCCCATAAAGATACATTCTCCAGATCCATCAGGATTGCTCTAGAAATCAGTGTAGGGGCACAGAACACGGGACCCTAAAATACACCATCCTCCAGCCTAGGAGTGATTCTGAACACTGAACTGTCAGCCTATGTGGGCAGAGGCAAACATGAATGAAGGTGAACTGTCTCCTTGGCCCTCACATGTACCATTACAGAACAGGGTAACATCAGCACTACCTGGCCAAGCTGGCATTATAGCCCTTGATAAGTTGGTTAAAGAGATCTGGTAAATTGCCCAAAGTAACAAAACTTTGAGTGCAGTGCTCACACATGTAGCCCTGGGCCTGACACACAGTGGATCTGACTTCAGTAGCCTGTGTCACACATGAAAAGTTACCCAACAGAGCATGAGCCAATAGGCAGCTCATCTGTACACCTTCCAAGACCTTCTTTCTTTTTAATTGCATGCACCCTTTGGCTTTTGAAAAGGAGACTAAGTGTCTATTTCCATGTGACTGTGAAAAAAAGTGGAACAAAATTATGAACGAGCCTTGGTGAATTGATAGTTTCTACCATGTAGAATTTCCATGGTAGAGTCATTGGTAATGAGCTTAAAATCAGAACTGGATTCCCATAGTGTATAGTATAGATACCAATAATAGCTCTGTGACCTTGACTCAATGACTCAACATTCATACCCTTGCATTAGAGAAAAGAGGCTAGCACCAGCCTCCTTTAGTTGTGCTTGAGTACACTAGGCTAGCTCAGCACCTACAAGCCACAATTCTGTGTTAGCCTCATTCAGCTGCTATTTTAAAATGCCAGAATGGGTGCTTTATAAGCAGCAGGCAGTAAAACTCCTCAAGCCCTGCTTTCCGCAATATTAGAGATTGGAAGAAAAGGGAAAAAAAGGATAGTTATGAGCAAAATCAAACAGATGGAAAATGTAAAGCATTCTTTCCGTGAAGAGCCATGTGTCAATTTTAGTACTAAAGACTTCTTTGTGTTATTAAAAAAAGAAAAAAGAAAATCACTATAGATCCATATGAGAGGTCTTTCATAACGCCATCTGGTGGGCTCCTTGTGGTTGTGCCTGGAGAGATGGCAATAAAAATAAATAAAAAGCGTATTTCCCATATTCCTTTATGGTCTGTGATGGTTTAGGGACGATGTAGGGGTTTATTTAAATGTGTTTGTGTGCACTTTGGGTGGCCGAGGCTTGATCTTTAATTTGAGCTGGCTAACACAGCTTAGATCAAAAGCATCAGGGGACAAAGAACAGTCTAGCTTCCTGTTAGTTTATCTAGTTCTCATTCATCAGCAGCACCAATTACGCCTTCCCATTCATTAACGAGTATGGTACTGAACAATGACTATTTTATATTGTGCCTCAGAATGGATTTTCATGATGGAGTTTCAGATACCTTAAAAGGAAATGGAGGAATGGTGTTTCCTTTGGTCTAAGGACCTTGAACGTCTTCGTCGGGGTGGCATGGGCTGGATGCACAGACAAGCCATTCGGTCCCCTCCCTGCACACTCTTTGACTGTGGACCTTGGCATACACGCACTCACAGGTCTGCCCTCCTGGTCAGGCCTTCCTCTTTGCTATTCTAGCTCTCCTTACAGCCCACCAGCATTACCCTCCCCAGAGAAGCCGCCTCTGGCTCTTCTCTTTCCCAGAGAGAAAGCTTCACCACGTCCCCGGGCTGATGAGTGCTGTGTTATCTTACCATTGCTGATGTGTCTGTCTCACTTCGTCTTTTAACTTGGTGGAAAAGCTGACCCCACCTGAACTGTACAGGGGCATCACCTGATGAATCATGTGATAGAGGAGTGACTGAATCCATGTGGGGATCTTTTGGAGTGCAGAGAATCTAGACAGCCTTTTCAGTGATGCCTCAGTAAATCACCATGGGCGGCTTTAATTCACTCCAAGTTGCCACAAAGGGACTCTTCCCTTGGAAAGGGAAAACATGTGTCCCCCAAAGCATTTATTTTCTTATGCTCTTGAGTTCATTTCAAAGTTAAATTACGAAATAAAATTGGGCAAATAATAGAAAAGTTCTGGGCTTGCTCACTAAAACCAGCCCCAAGGAATAAAGCCCCAGTGACTATTTGTATTGGTGTCAAAAATGTGAGTAATTTCCACCACTACTCACTTACACACCGTTTCTCACATTTAATAGGCCAGGCAGTGTTTCTAATCCCCAGACCTGGTGAGGTTTTTCCCACATTTCCATGCTCTTCAGAGCTTTGCTCATTTGGTTCGAGAGTGTACCGTGATTTCTCATTATCCACTCAGAAAAGACATCTTCATTATGAAGAGAGGGAAGGGGTGGAGAGCAAATAAGGAAGAGAGTAAGAATAGTGTCTCCGGGTTCTGTTGCTGTGATAGAGCTCCATGACCAAAAGCAACTTGACAAGAAAAGGTTTATTGCAGCCTCCAGGTCACACTCCATCACCGAGAAGTGATGACCTCAGGGCAGGAACTCAGGGCAGGCACTCTGGGCAGGCACTCTGGGCAGGAACTTGGCAGGAACTCGGGGGGGGGGGGGGGGACTCAGAGCAGGCACTCGGGGCAGGAACTCAGGACAGGCACTCAGGGCAGGAACTCAGGGCAGGCACTCAGGGCAGGAACTCAGGGCAGGAACTCAGGGCAGGAACTCAGGGCAGGCACTCTGGGCAGGAACTCAGGGCAGGCACTCTGGGCAGGCACTCAGGGCAGGAACTCAGTGCGTAGGGACCATAGACAACCACTTATTAGCTTGTTCCCCATGGCTTGCTCAGATTGCTTTATTAGAGCTCCCAGGATCATCTGCCTGAGTGACACTGCTCATATTAATCATCAAAAGAAAATGTACTCTGGGCTTGACCACAGACCAATCTAATGGAGGCATTTTCTCAACCTGGGTTCCCCTCCCTAATGACTCTAGTGTGTATCAAGTTGACAGAACACAACCAGCAGGAAGGTCTCCAAATGTTAGGAATTTACACCAGCTCAAGGTTGATTTTATTTTCCACAGAGAAAAGAAACATGATTACTTAGTAAAGATAACCAACTCATTTTATTTATGAATATTTAGTTAGTAGGTGATTACTCTGGAATGTATTGTCTAATGGGACCCATAGGTGGTAAAGTAACACCTTCAATCTCACTCAGTGTGGGAGAGGGCCAGAGACTGGAATCCCCCAAGCTGAGGTCGGAAGCAGCCAGAGACAAGGAGAAGGGAGAGGTTGAGTTTGAAAGTTATAGTGAATGGGGACGCAGACTAGCTGTAGAGAGATAGAGATGTCTATATCTCCGAGATGATGCTCCACTGAGGGAAGAAATGATAAAGGAGGGGAGAAGGGCAAGACTGGTGTCTCTGATGTAGGCAAAACCAACACTGACTGATCTGGGGAGGGAAGAGGGAGAAGACTTAGGTGACCGTGTGCTTAACTGGGCCGTATTGGGTGTGACTGTACACACAGAAGCTGTCCAGAGTAAGATCATATGTAGGTTAGAGCCCAAATTGTAGAATATCCACAAAATGATAAGCAGGGAGAAAGAAACTAGTATTATCAAACCAACATATCAAGAGAATGCCTCCGAATCATAGGATGTGAGATAAAGGAGCTGACCAGGTATCTCTGCATAGTGGATAAAGTAACCAGACACGCTAGAGTGAGAGTAAGGAAAATGAATCACTCCCCAAAGGCTGTGATTTATCATGGCATCAGGCTGTCAGGAACCCAAAGAGGAATCCTTTGCATCTCAGGATGAGGTGGTTACCACACTAAGATTTTGAAAACAGATGTTTGATTGGGAAAAAAAATGGGCAATGCAAATTAAAGCAGAAAAATTAGTGTCCTGCCACAGTAAAGAAGCGGGCCACAAAACAGGAAACCACTAAAGAAGCTGGTTATGAAACAAGAAGCCACAGAACCCTAGAACGCAGGAGCCTCACACAAAAGTCTGAGCTAGCATGAGGGCCAGGCTGGACTCTGTAAGGTCCATCCTTAGCAGCCAGCTTCTTCCAGCCTGGTTCTGCCTCTAAAAGTGACAGAGTCTTCCAAAACAGCATCACTAGCTGAAAGGCTAGTGTTTAGACCCAGGAACCTCCAGGTTCACACTCACACTACAACGCAGAGGGAACGTGTGCCCTTCCACCCTGCCAAGAGAGGCCTGGGAGAGGTTTGTTACAGAGGCAACAGGAAACAGAGGCTTAGGAGAGGAAAAAGGAGGCAACTGTGAAGACATAGGCCAGGCACACAGTGGACTGGTTGAACCACAGCCTAGTGGAATCTGGGAGCAGGCCGCCAGCTCGTCCTGCTGTCATGCACCGCCCAGGCTATTGAGCACCTTGAGGCTGATCTCACTCTTGTTTTACTATTGCCTTGAAATGAGAACAATGCAAACTCATCAAGAATAAATCATCAAGCCATTTAATCCCAGCGCTCAGAATTCAGCACTACTAAAAATCTATTTACCGTAATACACATTCTGTTTTGTGTGATGACATGAGACAATACCTTGGATCCTATTCAACAATTAACATCTTCTTTTATTGTGGCCATCTTTCCAGGTCAGTACAATATGGAACCAATTCATTCTTTTTCATGACAGCGTGGTACTCCATGGTTGACCATATATCACAGTATATCTAGGTATTCTATGTAAAATTTGTCTATATTCACATCTTTGCTGTCATAAATTATGTGCTGTCTTTGAGCACATATTTGGCGTGCCTGGAAAAGTACTCCACACTGAGATTTGCAGAAGTGGGATTTCAGAGTTAAAATTGTCAGTACTTATATTTCCATCCGGCGCTATAGATTGTTCCATGAGAGTAGAATGGAGAACACTATTCAGGCTAACTAAACCTTCAAACGCAGCCTACCTGTAAAGCTGGAACAGTTAGGTGACTTTGGAGGCAACTACTATTTTCCTGCTCAGTTCCCAGAAGTCTCAGTCTCTGTCCTTATTTGTTAATCTAAATAAAAGCAGAGGGCAAGGACAGGAGGGTGAGGCTAGCCCTGTGATTGCTGCCTGGGATATCAGGAGAGGGGGTGTTGGCTGTCAAAGCCTGCAAGTCACAGCCTCCTGCAGCCTCACCTCTGTGTGTGTGTGTGTGTGTGTGTGTGTGTGTGTGTGTGTGTGTGTGTGCTTGTGCACACATGTGCACACGCATATAAATCTTTAAAAATGCTTTCAAGACTGCAGAGCTGGAAGAGGAGGGAGTGAATGTATTCAGTCATGTTAAAACCTAAAGCAGTGAAAGATGATGGTATTGAAATGTTTGAAGAGGGAGAATCAGCAAAGCATAATGTAAATATCAGGGAGAGCTACTTTTTAAAATAAATGAAGAATATGTATCAGGGAGAAAAATGTGTGCAGAATCTGCCCATTCAGGTACTTGCAATTAGGTCACAGTTAAAGGAAGATGTAGATAGGATTGCTGTGCAAAGACCTTTGGTGTCTGTCAGTAGTTCCATGCCTGGCTTGTGAGCACCAGCAAGGCATGGGCCTAGAGAAAGTTCCTCGCACACACTGACCCATGGGAGCATGAATGAGTGAGCATGTACTGGACAAAGGCAGTCTACCTAGCCACACTGAGGATAATCACACTTCAGCTTCCAGAAAGAAGGTGCTCTGAACCCCCAGTCATCTGAGGGCATCTACACACGTTGCTAGATCACCCCTGTGTCAAGGCTAGCCTATAGGGGTATTGTGTTGTTTCATGGTAAATAATTGTCCCACCCACTGGTTTAATAAAAAGCGCTGATTGGCCAAAGGCAGGCAGGAAGTGTGGGCGGGGCTACCAGACTAAGAAAAACTCTGAGAACAGGAAGCACAGAGCAGAACGCCAGAGAGAAGCTGGAAGAAGCAGAGGACAACTATGCTGCTCTAAGAAAAGGTACCAAGCCACATGGCTGAACAGGAAGAATCATGGATTAGATGAAGGGTAGAGAGCTAGCAAGTGATATGTCTGGGCCTTAGGCTGAACAGCCTCAAATTAATGAAAGCATCTGTGTGTCTCTGAGGGTTTGCGGGTCTGCGGGTCTGTGGGTCTGCGGGCATAAACCCAGAGGCAAGGCCCAAAAGTCCGGGCCAGAAACCTCCTACTACACTAGCCCTTCTGCAGAGCCAGCTGGAATAGTTCCAGGAAGGCTGACCAGCAGCCTTCTAGGTCACCTCTTGAAATAAACTGGAACTAGATGAGGTCCCCCGTGGCTTGGCAGTGACTTTTGTTTAACTCATCCCTCTGTGTCTTTAGACCAAGTTGATGCCTAAGTACCATGAACTTTTAATTCCTAGATGTTTTGTGCGGTCACTGGGTACCAGGTCCACCAGAGACAAGTGGGCCCATTTCAGGCAACACTTAGAGCTAAATTCTCCTTGTTTTAACTAAGTATGTCATTCTGCCAGGCCAAAGGGTGGGACCGTTGACTGTAACAAATTATCCAACGATTTCCTTTGGTTCTGTTTGCCTATTATTGCTTTTCCACGGCTACTTGTGCTATGGCGCCTCACATAATCACCCCTTTCTCTTTCTGCTCCTCTTTACTGTATGCATGTAGGAACAAAGAAAGAACCACAGAAAGACCCAGAAGCTAACAAACCAGCTGTGTCGTCTCCCAAGAGAGCAGCATCTTCTTCCGCTAAGCTTCACTCACCAGGTACTTATACAACTGGCCGTTGCTGTTTTGAGAGGCCCGAGTTTAGCACTGAGTTCATTCCCATGGCTGTTAGTGTGTGCATGCCAGCCTGACATCCCATACCAGAGGAACCTGATTGGACATGAGTTACCTATAAAAACAAGGTGTTATGCCACATATATATGGGAGAATTTCTTTGCAAAGGAATATTTGCTCTTATGAGAACATGTAAAAATAATTCAGTGGGGGGGGGGGGGAATCACACTTTGAAGGTCTAAGCTCAAGTAGTATTTGATAAAAGTAAGAAAAACAGGTTGTATGTAATAAAATCTAGCTTTGGACTGTTTCCAGTCCGTGCCCAAAATATAGGAATGTTTTAAAAGTTGAAATATGGAAATATTTTATCAGTGAAATACCACACAATTAATAATTAATACATGTTAAATTACTTCTATGTCAAGCGTATGTCTTGGTCAGTTTTGACATGTGCACTTACCCGTGAAGCTACAACCTTTCAGTGAGGAGAACACACTTTTCCCAAATGTCCTGGTGATCTTGTCAGACCCATGTGCCCAGCCAATCCCCACCCCATCCCCACTATCTCTGCTCTATTCTGTGACAATAGTTTGTGTTGTCTTGAGTTTCATATGTGTGGAATTATGTAATATGTTTCTATTTTCTGTCTTCTTTAATAACCCCTTCCTCCACACTGGCACGTACCCCAATGTAAAACAGCATGCCCAGCAGGGGAAGCCTTGAGTGTGTGAAGCCCCCAAGTGAATGCTGCTGTTGATATGGGCACAGTATATCAAGGACCCAGTACCTCAGTCTCAGAGGGGGACAGTGCTTGCAAACAAATGGCCACCATAGCTTTCTCCCCCAGATGTTCACAGCCTGAAGACTGCTCCCCTGCTGTGACTGTGCCCTTTAACATTAGCTGAACCTGCTTCCTTGTTCAGCTGATGCAATAGCCACGCCTCCTTGTTCTGCTGATATAATAACCCTGCTTTCTTGCTCAGCTGACGTAATAACTTTGCCTCTCTCTATATTAAACACTGAGCTTCCAAGGTCCTTTTACTTGAGCCAAGAGCCTAGACCACCCAATCTCAACTTTCTGTTGGTGTGTTCATCTGTCTGTCTCTTCTTTCTTTTCATGACACCCCAGCCAGGTCCAAATGGAATGTCCCTAGAAACTATGCAAGGACTTGATAGTGACCAGACAATTTATAGAAGGAGTTTATTAGGGGTTTAGGGTCCAGCACCTGTCATTATGGGGCATCAAACAGTCAGCATGGTGGCTTGAATAGAAATCCAGGAGCTCACAACCCCCTCCTATAAGCAGGAAACTTGGAGAATAGTCATTGGGAATGGTAGGAGGCTTTAAAACCCCAAAACCAGTCCCCAGGGATGACTTCCTTTAGCAAGGCCATACCTCCTAAACCTACCTAAGCAGCAGCAGCAAACCAAGTGTTCAAATGCATGAGTCCATAGGGAGTGGCACTATTAGGAGGTGTGGCCTTGTTGGAGGACATGTGTCACAGTGGGGGTGGGCTCAAGGCATGCCCAGTGTGACAATTTCCACTTCTGCTGCCTTTGGATCCAAATGTAGAACTCTTGGCTCCTTCTCCAGCACTACTACCTCTGCCTGCATGCTGCCATGTCCTGTCATGATAAGGATTGAACCTCTGAAACTAAAAGCCAGCCCCCATTAAATGTTTTTCTTTCTAAGAGTTACCACGGTCCTGGTGTCTTTTCACAGCAGTAGAAACCCTAATTAAGACACTGGATGTATGGCTCACGTAGTGATGATATGTTTAACTGTTGTGGAATATTTGTATGCTGCGTGAAGATGTGTTCCTGTGGTTGGCGTAATAAAAAGCTAAACGGTGTAGCTAGGCAGGAGAGATAGGTGGGATTTCTGGGCAGAGAGAGACCACTGGGAAGAAGAAGATGGGGTTGCCAGTAGAGAGGAAGCAGGTGGGGCAGTACAGAGTAAGGGTAATGGAAACACATAAAATAAAGAAGGTAAAATATATGGATTAAGTTATAAGAACTAGTTAAGAACAAGCCTAAGCTAAGACTAAGCTTCCACAATTAATAAAAGTTTCCATGTCAATGTTTATGAGCTGGAGGCCCAAAGAAAAATCTAACTACACTTAATGTCTTTACGTTATGCCAAATTGTTTTCTAAAGTAATTTGCCATTTGCATTTCCAGCCATGGGGTGGAAAGGTTTTAGCTCCCCCACCTCCTTGCCAATGCCTATTGCGCCTGCTCATGGCTTTCAGGGATGCCTCTGCTTCCACTTGCCAGTGAGTTACAAAGGATCAGACACAGGAGATGAGTGTCCTTTGAATGGGAGCCAGATGGGTCCCCAGATGATAACATCTGTCCCCCTGGCTTTAGAGAGTGCTCTATAGATGTGTCTAACCAGGCAAGAAACTCTCTAGACCCCTCAGTTCGGGGACACCTAGAAACTTTAGCATATAGGTAGAATTGATTATTCACTCAACCCAAGAATTTGAGCAAAATGGCAGAAAAATACCCCACAGACCTGACCATAGGCCAGTCATATGGAGGCAGTCCCTCAAGTTCCCTTGTCCTTGGGTTATTCTAGTTTGTGACAAGATGACAAAAACCAACTAGTACAGTAGACATCTCCTGGCAAACAGTACAAAGTAGGAAAATATTGTTCCATTCCACAAAACCTTCTGAACTGTTTAAATTCATCAAAATAAAGCTATCTTCAAGTCCACAAAGAACTCTTGTGCCCTTGGGATACAGCTCTGCTAGGATGATGATCAAGTTCATAGAGGACTTTCCCTTCAGCTGAGAAGGTATCAAAGCCCTGTCCAGTCCTTGCTTCCACCTTGTTTACAGGGTGCAGGTCATGGCCTTCTGTCATATTATCAGTGCAAGCACCAGCACGGCTCTGTTGCTATGTCCGATGAGCCTTCCAGATCCAGCTAAATCACGCCATTTCATCTACGGCACTCCTCTGGGTAGAGACTGGATGCTGCAAATGAATTTTTAATATTTGCTTTTCATTTCCCAACACTGTGTCCTCCCCAGCGCTCAGCCTTTGCACGCAAACGGTTGGCAGCTCAGCCTTTGCACGCAGATGGTTGCTCGCATTCACCTTTATGCTGATGTCCAGTTGCTGGCTTTCCCTGGGGCTGAGCTGTCACATGTCATTGTGGTCAACGCAGATTCCTTTCCGTCCTAACCTGATTTTTGCAGCTGGTAGAATAGCTAGAAAGAAACTGTTGCTGGGGCAGGATTTGGCCTATGGGAATGTGGTCTAGATTTAGGATAAGCTCCTAACCCTGGGAGATGTGCTGGAGATGCACATTGACCCACATAGGAGGAAATGGTAAGCACCCTGGGTAGAGAGGAGCCAGAGGACCTGGGATACTTCCCTGGATTGATCCTCTTGGACAGTGATTGGTGAAAGGCCAAAGATGAGCCTGATTTCTTGCTCACCTGCTGGGCTCTGCAGAACAACAGATACAGAGAAAGTACGCACTAACAGGAATTAAGTATCTGGGACCCACAAAATCTTAGCATGAAGCATATAAAATCAGCCATCTGTAGGTCATGGCAAGTCAGTGCTTGAATAGTTTTAACACTGGTTATTTAGACATGAGGACCCTTGCGCAGCCATGGTGACCATTGAGATTACCATCGCAAACACTTTTCAACTAAAGCAACAGAGAACACCATAGCCAGCCTCATTTCTCAGTGCTTCCTTCCCAGTCTCTGGGGAAGCTCTGGAGACTGGACTTGGTCAGGCCTTGACAGTGATGAGGATTACGGGCAGCCAACAAAGAATTCTCAGCAAGGACTGGTTCATCTGGTCACTTAGGGCTGCAGAGTAGCTAAGCTTGTTGTGATGATTCCAAAAGTTAATGTTCTCAGGGGAGCCTCTGACTTGGCCAAGGATGTCTGTTGCTGGGTGACCCCCTAGAGGAGAAATGTGAGCTGACTGCATCCATTCAACTGAATGCTGGAATTGTGAGTTCATGAATAAAATCAATAATAATACCAGTTTTAAAGTAACTTTCAATGGTAGTATTAAGTTGTTTAACCTAATGGTAACATTAGGCTGGTTTTATATCAACTAGACACAAGCTAGAGTGTCTAGAAAGGAGGTAACCCCACTTGAGAGATGAAGATCTAGCTGTAAGGCATTCTCTTAATTAGTGATTGATGATAGAAGGCTCAGGCCATGGCAGGTGGTGCTATCTCTGGGCTGGTGGTCATGGATTCTATAAGAAAGACTTGAGTAAGCCATGGGGAGCAAGCCAGTAAGCAGTACTCCCATGGCCTCTGTATCAGCTCCTGACTCCAGGTTCCTACCCTGCTTCAGTTCTTATCCTGACTTTCTCCAATGATAAATTGTGATATAGAAGTGTAAGCCAAATAAACCCTTTCCTCCCCAACTTGTTATATGGTCATAGTGTTTCATCACAGCAGCAGAAACCCCAACTAAGATAATAATGTTAATTTAAAATATGTTAAGGACTGGGATTGAAGAGATGGCTTATGAATTAAGAGCAAGAATTTACTGCTTTTGCAGAGGACCTGGCTTGGACTTCCAGCACCCAAATAATGGCTCACAACCATCTATAACTTCAGTTCCAGGGGACTGGGTGCTCCCTTCTGGCCTGTATACAATGTATGTGTACTGCATTCATTGTGGTACATATGCAGACAAAACACCCATACACCCATGAAGTAACTTTTTAAAAAAATATATGTGTATATGCTGGTTGTAGAGATGCACACCTTTAATCCTAGAACTTGGGAGGCAGAGGTAGGCAGATCTCTATGAGTTCAAGGCCAGCCTGGTCTACAAAGTAAGTTCCGGGACAACAGGACTGTTACACGAAGAAACCCTGTCTCAAAAAACCAAAATGTGTGTATGTGGGGTCAGGAGGATAGGTGATGATATCCCTTCTAGACAAGAGTACATCTGACAGTTAACAATACAAGACAGGGCTGCAGCTATGGCTCAGGAGTAAAGAGAGACTGCACTGCTCTTACAGAGGACCTGAGTTCATTCCTACCACCCATGTCTATCATGCTGTCACCTGTCAAATGAGGCCATTGGAGTGTCACAGTCTACCTTGCTCTGTGTCTCCATGTATCAGACACCGCGTTTTTGTGTTTATATCTTGATTCTGGGGACTCAGGATATAAACAAAAGTCAGAATAGTAGAAGGCCCTGAATAACTTTAGGTGACTCTGGGTTATCATAGGATGATCGTGTTTGAACTATCAGGTCATGGTCACCTGCAGGCTCTCTGGCTGACTGTGGGGACTTGTGTCTCTGTGCCTCAGTGGAGGGATGGTGGCCCGTGGGTCCTTGGCCATGATGGCCTTCTTTCCCATTAGCTCTTTCCTGGGACCATATCTTCCTCAAACTTCAGCCTAAAATGTTTCTCTCTCGTACCTCCCTAACTTTGCCCTTGGTCCCTGAGAAACTTCTGGTTCATCCTGAGAGCTACACTACCCCACATTTGCCTCACGGGAGCTCTGTGGGTAGGGTGGAGAGTGACAGCTTCCTTTGTACTGCAATAGAAGCAGAGGGTGGCTTCCTGCAGGTGATGAACCATCTCACATCTCTGGAGAGATCATTCTACTAGAATGGAGATAGGAAGCAGGGGACGTTGGTGAGGAAAGTGGACCAGTACTGTAGCTGTAGACATATGAAGTCATACTTGGGGACCCCAAGAGATTGGTGCAATAAAAACGAAGCTCCCCAAACCCCCAAGTAGATGTTATCAGCTGACCTTGACACTGGAGAACAAGGTCACAAAAGGGGCCGTGTAAAGGGCAGGAGGGAGCTTGCAGCATTTCTCCAGGAGCCTGACTTCTACCTGAATTGCTGCTGGATTGATGTCTCAGGAGACATTTGTCTAAAGCACTAAGTACACAAAATAGATTCAATACAGACAATATATAATTTAATCTGAAGCCCCATAGCTTCTGTTTCGAATTCCAATTCTAAGTTTATTTATGTGGTACAGGCTGTGGGTCTGGCTGGTTTTGCTGTTTGATGCTTTTATTTATTTGCAAGGCTTTTATAATAAAATTTATAATTTTTTTAAATAGCCTTTAGGAAATAAGAAAGAAAAACGTTTTGCTTCATTCTATCCAAGCAGAAATGGTGGAAGAAATGTGATGATGTATTTCTTACTGTTCTCTAAGAATAAACTTTGCCTTAAAACCAAACAGAATAAATGACATAAGTCCCACCCTGTTTTGTCTGTTTAACACTTGAGATGACAATCCGTGGGTCTGGGAAGCTCCCCTGAGAGGCTGCAGTTGCATGAAATACCACCTGTGACGGCTTTCTCTCTTCATAGGGCACCCAAAGCAGAGGACCACTGCTTCTCGAAATGGGGTCGCACCCAAGCCTGACCTGCAGGCCCGCGAGGCAGAGCGGCAGCTGGCCCAGCGACTGAGGGACAAGTGTGAGTGTCAAGCCAGACAGCTGGGCCTGGCTGGACGGGAGCTGAGGAGGGCCATCCGCGGCTTCGACGCCTTGGCAGTGTCCACTCAGCACTTCTTTGGAAAGGTGAGGCTGCGGCTGTGAGGGCTGCAGGTCTTCTCAGCTGCTTGGGTGCTGGAGCTAAGAGCGTGAGCTAAGAGCTAAGAGCGTCACTGGACGTGTGTGCGATCATTGGGATTTGGGAATGGAGTTGAGTCTTGTGTCATGTAGAATCTCTTGCAGCATTCTAGAATATTCCAGGATCCCAAATCTAATCAAAGAAACTAAATAACCTTGATTACAAAGGGAAAAAGTGGGCACACAGGAAAGGAAAGGAGATGCACAGAGGGCTGGAAGAGGAAATGTTTGGGGAAGACAGCGTGTGCTTCTTTGCATTTCCAAGGTGAGATGGACACAAGGAAACAGGACCTCACTGTCATCTCCCTTGGCTACTGTGGGAAATGCATGGGGCAGGTGCAACAGCATGAGCTAGAGGTGGGTCTTCACCAAACACCGTTTCTCTAGAAATGAGGATGCTAGCTTACTGCTGGGGATGTCTGAGGGCATCTGGATGTCAAGGGCTGCTTGTGGGGTTGGAAAATGAGCATTTCTCTTAGAGATTTGAAAACGGTGCTCATTTTTGTTGTTGCTGTTAATAATAAAACATTCAAGAATGGATAGTTGATTTAGAAAAAAAATCATTTTGCCTCACAGTTCTAGAGGCTGAAAATCTGAAAGTATGGCTCTAGCATCTGCTTGGCTTCTGGTAAGCCTCACACTGCTTCATGGTGTGAAGCAGGAGCAAGTGGGCATGAGGGAGCAGAGCATCTTAGCATTTCTAGTGCTGTGAAGAGACACCATGACCACGGCAACTCTTTTAAAGTAAACACTTTTTTTTAATTTAAAAAGTTTTTTTTTCTATATCTACCACTGCTTCCCCTCCCTTCCCTTCTCCCAGTCCTCCCTCAGCCTCCCCCCACCCCATTCCTCCATCCATTCCCCAAGGAGGGCAAGGATTCCCAAGGTAGGCAGTTCAGTCTGGCATATCCAGTCGAGGTAGGTCCGAGTCCCTTGTATTAAGGCTGAGTTAGGTGTTCCTCTGTAGGGAATGGGCTCTGAGATGTCAGTTTATGCACCAGGAATATACTCTGATCCTACTGCAAGAGGCTTCACAAACTGCCCATGCCATTTGACAGTTGTCTACCTTTGGAGGGTTTAGGTCCTTTCCCTGAAGGTTCCTCCAATGTGGTTTCAGAGCCGCTGAGCTCTCGAAAGCTCCAGTCAGCCATCTCTGCGGGTCTTCTCCTCATGATCCTGATCCCTTTGCTCATATACTCTCTCCCCTCTCTTCAGCTGGACCAGGAGCTCGACCTAGTGCTTAGCTATGGATCTCTGCTTTCACCTCTATCCATTGCTGGATGAAGCTTCTCTCATGACAATTAGGGTCATTGTTCATTTGATTATAGGGGAAGTCCTGTTTAGGCACCCCCTCCACTGTTGTTTGGAGTCCTAGCCAGGGACATCTTGTGGATTCTTGGGTGTTTTCTTAGCACCAAGTTTAACATTTAATTGTGGCTTGCTTGCAGTTTCAGAGATTTAGTCCATTATCATCATGGCAGGGAGCATGGTGGCATGCAGGCTGATTACATCTTGGCTTACAGACAATAGGAAGTCCACTGAGACTCTGGGTGATAACCTGAGCACGGGAAACCTCAAACCCTGTCCAGACAGTGACACACTTCTACAACAAGGCCACACTCATTCTAGCAAAGCCACACCTCCTAATAGTCCACTTCCTCTGAGATTATGGGGTCAATGATATTCAAACTACTGCTGTTGACTGTTTTTGTTCTTGGGGGGGGGGGCGCCACCCAGCTTCCAAATAAATCACATGCAGAGGCTTATTTTTAATTATAAATGCCTGGCCTTAGCTTGGCTTGTTTCTTTTATCTTAAATTTTCCTCTACCTTTCGCTTCTGGGCTTTTCCCTTTCCCTCCTTCTATATATCCTACATTCACTCTTACTCCATGGCTGGCAGGGTGGCTGGGTGGCTGGGTGGCTGGGTGGCTGGGTGGCTGGGTGGCTGGGTGGCTGGGTGGCTGGCCTCTGATGTTTTCTTCCTCCTCTTGCTCCTGGTCTCTTTCCTCTCTTTTCCTCCTATTTACTCTGTCTGCCGGCCAACCCCCCATTCTTTCTCCTGTCTCACTATTGACCATTCAGCTCTTCATTAGACCAATCAGATGTTTTAAAGAGGAAAAGCAACACAGCTTCAGAGTTAAGCAAATGCAGCACAGAAGAATGCAACACATATTTGTATCATATAACACATCTTAAAATAATATTCCACAACAGATTATCACACAGCGCAAGTGAGCATGAAGAAGCAATGGGCGAGGCAAACAACTGAACCGTCTTACGCCAACCTGCTCTCTCAGGAGCGGATATATTCCCACGAGACAGACAATTCTTTTTCAAGGCCCCACTTACCAGTAGAAGGTTTTGGAGGATCAGTCGCACCCAGGCCCTAAGCGGGGGTGAGCATCCTGAGCTCCACTCTCTGGCATGTGTGACCAGGAAGCGGTAACACTATGATACCCATCCTTCCCAGCTAAGAGAGTGACGGGCTAGGAACTCCAGATAAAGAGGAAACAGCTGGACAGTGCCCATGGACTTCTTCCTTTATCACCTGGGCTTCACTGTGAGGTGGTTCTCTGCCCTTATGTCCCCTCCCTGCCCTTAGTGATCGATCCCGCCTGTCCTTTCTCCTCATTCCGTTATCTTTTTGGCTTAAAGCTTTCAGCACAGAGTCATGTTCTGATCTGTTGTTTTATGGGATGGCACGACGATGCCTGGACAACTGTAAAGCATCCATTTTCACCAACAGCTCCAGCCTCCTCCCCAGCTAAAAATTTTCACCCCAGCAATGAATGACCAGTTTAGATTTTCCATCCTTCTGGGATGGTCATATTGGTGTCAACCAAGTAACAGGTATCTACAATTCACTCCTGCATGAATTTTAAAAGTTACAATGTGTTTTTGATGTGTCGGGGAGGTATGCCTCGTCGTAATGAGTATGGGACGCCTGGTTTGCAGGAGTGGGTAGTTTGTCTTTGCTAGGATGCAGACTTTTCGCAGACTCTCAGGTCTTCAGTTTAAAAAAGGAAGTAGGGTATTTGCTGAGCTGGGTGACTACAGTTACACTGTGACACTACCTGCCTATGATTCCTCCTTCCACATGACCTCCTGAGAGTCACACCAAAGCTTTCTGAAAATTCAAGGGCTAGGGAGTAGTGGAACCATGTCACTCCTGTAGGAAATGAAATACACTGTACCCATGTGGTTAAAAAAAAAAAAAAAAAAAAAAGTCCCCATGTAGAAAAAATAAAAAATGTTCCCATAAAGGGAGGAGGCAAGCCACAAGAAAGCATAGTCATTGTAGCCAGCCACACCGAGAGTCTATTTTTGTGCATGCAATTATAAGTTCATCAGAGCGCACACCTCTTATAGTCCATAGTGTAGGCGTTTCTACCTTCCTAATGTTGACATCCTTTAATACAGGTCTTCATGTTGTGCTGACCCCAACCACAGAATTGTTGCATTGCTACTTCATAACTGTGGTTTTGCTATTGTGATGACTCACAATGTACATGAATATCTGATATGTGACCCTTTTGGAGGGGGGAGTCCTGGCCCACAGAACCACTGTCATAGTGTATTAAGTGGCAAACTGTAGTGGAATGCAGAGGCACCATGCTGACCAGCAGAAATGTCACCTGTGCCTCTGGGAGCCTAAGCAGGTTCCTGCCATTGTTCCTGTCCTTGTGTGTCCTCCTCTTGCTGCACGCTTCTGTTCCTGTCCTGATCTTGGCTTTCCACTTCTGATTGACAAGTG
Source organism: Phyllotis vaccarum (assembly GCA_033318265.1). Taxonomy (NCBI): domain Eukaryota; kingdom Metazoa; phylum Chordata; class Mammalia; order Rodentia; family Cricetidae; genus Phyllotis; species Phyllotis vaccarum. The sequence continues at coordinate 138,832,664 of JARWLC010000009.1, read as the reverse complement.
CTACTTCTTTGTAAGGTCTTGTGAGGATGTAGAGATTTAACTGTAGAGGCACTTTGAGGAAATCTTTGAGAACAATCTTTTGTGAGTTCAAGGAAATCTACAAAGCCCTCCTTAGGGGTTCTGCTCTTGGGAGGGATTAGACATGGGTGAGATGTGTGGAGTGCGCACTAAGCCTGGCCGCTTAGATGTCAATGCATCCCTGGTTTGAAATCTGAAATGAAACCCCTGAAACCTTTTGAGGACTGACAGGGCACAAGTGTGACATTCCACACTGGAGCTCCTAAGGCGGGTTGCACTTTTAAAATAGTGTATAAAATTACCTCTGTCCTGTACTTTGAAAGCACATAAGAAACTTAAGTGAACTCTGTGTTGTGTTCAGATTCGGATCCCATCCCTGGGATAACTCATTATGTACACTGTAAAAACATTCAAGAGCGGTTTGGCTGGTCTAGCCTACCAGTTCAGTTGCTATAGTAAATTCTTCCTGAGAGTGCTGAGTGTGTCTTGAAAGACAGATTCATCTCAGCACTGGGATCAGCACGAAGCTCAGATGGATTTCTTATCCTCACAGAATGGCTGTGGAGGCTGTCGTCTCTGACAGCTTCACCCAGTGCCCAGGGAGTCTGAGATGCCACACGTAGGTGCCAACATAGCCTCATAGCCTCACACCTGACTGCTCTTAACAGCTCTGCCCCCGCAGCTGGTCATGTTCCTCAGCAGAACAAGCTGACCTGCCTAAAAACAAGATCACAAACCTCCAGGAATGTGGTAATGAGCATGACCCTCCCGGTCTCACTTCCCAGGATCCCACTGACCAGCTGCAATCTTTCTCTTGGTTTGCTGTGCCTCCAAATGCTGCCCTGTAGCAGCCCCTGGTGGTCACTAAGCAAAAATAACCCAGACAGTGGTCCTGTGCAGAAGTAATGTTTCACATTGAGTACTTGTGTGTATTGTGTGTGTGTCTGTCTGTCTGTCTGTGTATCTGTCTATGTGTCTGTGTGTCTGTCTGTCTGTGTCTTTGAGTCTGTGTGATGGTATTTATTTCCATTTTATTTTAATATGACTTATTTTAATGTTTGATTTTGTTTCATAATTCACTCTAAAGGCGATGGTAGATTGTGACTTTTGCTTTTTAGTTATTAGGCCAAAAAGGCACGGGAGTTAATGTGAAATGTCTCTGTAAGTCTTAGATTTCTGTTACTATTGCTGAATGTCTGCAGCAATCCTGACGTGCATACTAATGAAGAACGACTCATGTCACAATCCCAGGAGCAGAGGAGGGGTTTGAAGTTCCACATTCTTGCTCAGAGACATGACCTCAATACTCTAAGCCCTTTCCATTGTAAAGGATCCACCTTCTTCCCAAAGTATCTCTCTGGAATGAAGCCCTGAACATATGGGCCAAACTATATAGCATGTATTTTCTAAGCTTAGTGGAAAAACATAATGATGTTTCACCCTCTCTGGTCCAAAGCATACAATCGCCTCATTGCATTTACTCATTTATTATGGAAACAAGCTCTTAATCCGAAAGGATGACAAGAACACAACCATTACTTATTAACATTCTGCTCTTCTGTCTTTGTGGGCATGTTTATTAATACTTAGAGGTATGTGTTTGTAATATTTATAATAGTTTACCTTCAGTAGCAGGAGCTCTCCCTTGGTCAGCTGCCTCTGCCATGGGAAAGGGCCTGTGGAAGCCTTGAAAAACCAAAAGATAGGTGGGCTTCCCAAATAATGGTTTTAGCCCTGCTTGACCGACTGACTATCGTGCCTGAGGTTCTGGAAACATTATTCTAACCCCTAGCGAATTCTCCCAGCTGGTACAGCTGTCACCTTTGTATGACATCTGGGGAGACTGGGTGAGATCTACAGGTCTCTGCTGACAATATAATTAGAACATGACAGAGCTAACAGCTGTGTCTTTGTGCCATGTATTAATGGCTCCTACGTCCCTTCCCAGCCTCCATGCTGTGTCTGTTCTATGTGAGGGAAAAGCATAATCACAAACTGTGAAACATGATTAAAAACTGGATAACTGTGCATAATGCTCATAGGAGATGGCCTGTCGCCCTTACAAGACACCAAGTGAAAGGCAGAGCTCTGAGGAGAGCCAGTCTTTGGAAGTGGGGATGTGAAGGGTGGGGAGAGCTGCCAGATCTGGGGAGCAGAGAGAAATGCCAGAGTGTGTCTGCCTCCTCGGTGGGGGAACCCTCTGCCTCTCCCTAACTTCCTGGTGACTCATCACTAAGATCTGAATACAGTTTTAGGCCTGGAGTTCTGTTTGAGAGTACAGCATTCCTTTATGAGGATGGCGGAAGCCTGGGGTGGAGCCTCCTCATTTTCTTCATTAAGGCCCCACAGTACCTACTCCCCTGTCCTCTTCCGTCAAGTAGGGTGCCTAATGAAGCAGAAGAGATAGAGAAAGAATTCTTCCTAAAGCAAGTGTGGCTTGCTCTCACCATTGAATGGAGCCACCTTTGAGTGCCTGCCTTGAAAGCAAGAGAAAAACCATATCCCACCAACTGAAGAACTTCCCTTCCCAGATGCTTCTTCCTCCTACTTCCTACCCCACCCCCAAGAATGTGACCAATAGGGACACTTCACCAGAAGCTGAAGCAGTCTGACCCTCGGATCCCCCTTGGTCCTTGACCTGTCACCATAGTGCTTTGCGCCTTCCGCCCTGTAAACGGTGCCCTGTCATCATCTTCCCACCTTTACTCTATGTAGAGTGACTAGAGCCTTACAGAAAATGGAGGGCTTGGGGTACGCTGTCTGACAGGCAGGAGGCACATTGATCAGTCCCTGGTGTGGCGATACAGGACGTCAAGTGTCATGGAAGTAACCCCCAAAGTGAGGTGCCTGCTTTTTCTCTCAGGACTCAAGCTAGGGGAATTTTACAGCATAATCTTCAGATGCTAAATGTTCCCCAAATAAAAAGGTAAAAATACCCCCAAAGGGACCCTGTCCTGGGATATTCCTAGAATAACTAGAAGATAGATCAAGAGAACCAAGCCTTCTCTCTAATTATGAAGATTCTCATCCCTAGTGCCTGATGTACCAATTTTATTGATGATGATGGAAACTTCATAGTCAGGTGCAATGAGATAAAGATCAATGCCTGACTGGGGTAAAAGCCATGTATCTCCATCAGTCCGTCTCTCGTGCTTGTTCATTTTTTCCATTTTGTTCATCTGTTCATCCCTCCAATGAAATGACATCCTTTTATCATGGATTGACACTCCACAGGGAGACAAATGGATTTCCTTAGATGCTTTAGAAACCTTGCCTGTGTGAGCAGCAAGAAGCTGGTCAGAGTGAAGTGTGTGCTTCTGACTGTTTATCAGCCAGAGTGTGGCAGGATGCACAGGCCAGGGGCCACTCCACCTGACCTATGTGTATGCTTGGCTTCTACAGCTACAGAATCTCTACTTACGTATCACTGGAAACTTCTATTTTTTAATTAATTTCTTTTACCTGGGTGTATGTAAATGAGACATGTGTGTTCCTGGTGCCCTCAGAAGTCAGAAGAAGACATAAGATCCCCTGGAACTGGAGTTACTGACGTTTGGGAGCCACCGTGTGGGTGCTGGGAATTGAACCTGGATCCTTCACAAGAGCTGCAAGTGCTTTTAATCACTGAGCCATGTCTGCAGCCCTGGAAATTTCTTTTTAGATTAGTTAAAGTTGTAAACTGCACCAAAGAAAAATTAAATACGACGAGTTTTTAAAACTAATTGCTGCAGAAGGAGGTTAGCATTATTGTCTCTGCTCCGAAACATTTCTATGAGGAATGGCCTCATTGGCTTTCCTAGAATTTGGTTCTGGGATTGCTAATGGCCTAATTTCAATTTTGTTTTTTAATAAAGGGGGAAATGACTTACTGTGTAACTTCAGGAAAAACTCCAGAAGTGGGCTGTCAGGCCCAGGTCTGTAAGATTTAGTCACATTCCAAGGCTACCCTATCCTTAAATACCAAGAATGCTATTTATCTAAAGATCAGTCTGAAATCCTAGTGCCTGGGAGGCTAAGTAAGGCAAGAGGGCCAGAGTTCAAGGCCAGTCTGGACCATTAGTGAGTGGTAAGTGAGAGTCTGTCTCTCGCTTGGTACAATAGGTGTCACAGTCCACCTGGCCTGACTGCAGCTAAACAGGAGTCAAGAAAGATGAGGACACGGGCAAGTGGCCATGCTTAGTCACGAAAGATGGGGACATGGGCAAGTGGCCATGCTTACCTTGTAATGTTAAAAAGAAGGGAGGAAACTGAGAGCCGCGGGAGACCGGGGAGAAGGCGGGTCAGTGTCTGAAGAGCTATCCCTGCTCCCCATGCAGGAGCCAAGGCCTGAGGAAGGCCCCAAGGAGACAGGAGATGTGGAAAAGGTTGAGGAATCAACCCCTGGGGAGCCACATGAGAGTGGTTCCAGGCCAGGTCTCAGGTAGTGGCTAAAAGAATACAGAAGTAGCCAGCACCTAAAACTGAGAGGACTATGAACAAAAGTTACTTAGTAAAAGAGTTACTAAGTGTCCCTGACTCCTTGTGACCAAGCTGCAGAGCCAGCCTGAGAGAAGAGGCTATGGTGCCATCTAGAGGACGTCTCTAGAAATGACAGCCTGTGCTCAGAAAAGTCACACCAGCTCTCTACGGGGGGGGGGGGGGGGGGGGGCATTGTCCAAGAGTGTCTCCTCCTCTTCCTCTCCCCTTCCTCCTCCCCCTCCCCTCCCTCTCTTCCTCTTAAAACACACAATTCCCTTCATCTTGTGTTTCATTCCCCACCAACAAATCACTGAGCCATCAAGATGTGTGGGTGACCCTGCAGGCCATTTGTTTCACCCATATGAACAACCACTTTGAACATAAGTGGCGGAATTAAACACATCAGAAGACAGAAGTAGTCTGAAGTTATTTAATGAATCCAACTAACTGTATGCTGTCTACAAGAATCTTAATTTAAATATAAAAATAAAATTTTAAATGAGATAGCTCTAAATTGTATACTTTACACTTGGCCAATAATTTAATATTTTATTAATTCTTTGTATGGTCCTGACCATGAGGATAAATTCTGGAGACCTGCTATAATGGTGGGTGTAGTTAATAACTCCGATTGGATGGTTTACACTTGCCAAGATAGATGATAAGTGTCTCACCAAGAACACACCAAAAAGTGAGTGGTGTGTAGTGATGGCCATCTTAATTATCTGGATGGTAGTGATTTCACCATGTGTGTCCTACCAAGATGTTAGATTGCACATTAGTATACAGTTTTTATTTGTCACTAATAATAAAGCTGGAGGAAATGTATGGTGCAAAGCTCCTGCCTCCAAATACAGTCTGTACCTTCTGCTATTCTAACTGGTATTCTGTTGGCAAGTGGGTCTGGTGAAACTTGCCAGTGTTCAAAATGGTAAATGGGAGAGTTTTGCTGTTAGCATAACCTGTGAGCTATTGATTACAAATCTCTGCTTTCTGAACTGGGCATGGAGATAATGGGTCTCAAAATATTATTAAAAATGATGACTGAGCTGGACAAGGGGTGCACACCTTTAATCCCAGGAAATGGGAACCAAAAACAGAAGGGAGCCTGAGAGCTCAAATTCAGCTTGGTCTACATAGCGAGTTCTATGACAGTGGCATAGCAAGAGCTTGTCTACAAACAAACAGGAAAAGAGAATGATTGAAAACATCTCACATGGGGTTGGAGAAATGTCTCAGAATCACGAGTGTTTGGTTTCCAGCACCCATTTCAGAAGACTCACAACCACCCATAAGCCCAGCACCCAGGGATTCCACCCTCTCTGACCTCTGAGTGAACCTGCACACCTGTGGCATACACAAATAAACACATTCACAGAACTACAAATAAATCTTTTTAAAAAGAAAACCTCCAGATTCAAGTTCTGTGACCCTCAGATCGCTTACAGAGATCTCAGCCAAGACATACCATCATTAAACATGTCACAGAAGGTAAAATATGAAAATCTGTCAGAGAAAATAATGACAGGGCCGAATGGTTGTACACGTTCCACACCCACTCGCAGTGGCCAGACATTGATTCTAGTGCCATGAAGAAAGATTAATTTTTCATATTATAATTCTTAGACCAAAACCTGAAAACTTGAGGCATCACAGAAAAAAAAAATTCAGGAATTATTTAAAAATGGAATATATTTTTAAAGGATTAAATAACAGAAGGAAGCAGGAATATAAAAGCTGAAATATCAATCCCACCATGCTCCATCTTTATCAGATGTGGTAGACTGGTCCAAATGGCCACCAAGGAGCTTGAACTCCACAGAGGGCATGTTCTGTGAAGGATGATTATTTAATGTGTATGCCTGGGTTTTTTTTTTCTTTTGTCCATTTTTTTATTTAAAAAGATGTTTTTCCATATCTACCACTGCTCCCCCTCCCTTCCCTCCTCCCAGTCCTCCCTCAGCCTACCCCTACCCCTTCCCCCCATCCATTCCCCAAGCAGGGCAGGAGTCCCAAGGTGGGTCAATTCAGTCTGGCATATCCAGTTGAGGTAGGTCCGAGTCCCTCATCCTAGTATTAAATCTGGGTTAGGTGTTCCTCTGTAGGGAATGGGCTCTGAGATGTCAGTTCATGCATCAGGAACATACTCTTGCCTGTTTTACCTGTAGACATATGGATGTCTGTGAGATAGTGTCCCCAGAGGCCAAGAGAGGTAGGCTACAGGATCCCTCAGAACTGGACCCAGGTTCAAACTTCGAACCTGTCCAGAAGAATACACTGACCCTCATGTGTTTGCATCAGAATCCAGCTCCCTGGTGGTCTTTGGGGGTCTCTTGACTCAGGTACTTTTATCCCAAATCACAGGTGCCTGGGGCAAGAGGTTTGTCTCACATTCAAATCAACCTGGGATACATAGTAAGTTCTAGGCCTGCCTAAGCGACAGTGGGAGACTGTCTCAAAGGACCAAAGAAAGTAGAGGTAGGGCTTTAAATATTTAGAAAAAGCTGGTCAGTCTTCATTGCATTTGTTAAACAATGATCAAACACAAGGAAGCTACTTTTGCCTGGGAACTCCATCTCATAAGCCACACACTGAGGACAGATGTAGATTCAAGCCTTATGTATTGGTGACTCTATTTGTTGGGGACATGGCTTTCACGTGTCTACCCTGGTGGGCTGTAGACACCCTGGGGGTTTTAAGTCTCCTTTGAGGGGGTCGGCACACTGTCAGTGCAGCTTCCCTACCCAGACACAGTTCTAGAGGTGGAGGGTTTGTGTAAGGGGTATGAGGGACCTACTAGTCGTCCTGCAGAACATCAGATGCTGTGATGGAGGCAAGTGGCTGTGACGTGGTGAAAACAGTGACGTTCCTGAAGATAATCAGAAGCACTCGTGCATTTGCAGGGTAACAGACTCCCTACACACATACCAGCCATCTGACTTGGGAGAGTTTTGGCTCACTGAGTGGAAACCAGAATGAAGAGATATAAAAGGAGTTGAAAAGACTATGTTTTCTGTGCTAAGCAAGAGAGATGCTTGAGTCTGGGAAGATGACTCAGTGGTTAAGAGCACGTCAACTCTTACATGGAACATGATCTCAGCTGCCAGCTCACAACTCCTCCAGTTTAAGTGAATCTGGCACCCTCTTCAGGTCACCATGGGCATTGCACTTACATGCATGTGCACACACACAAACTCTCTCTCTCTCTCTCTCTCTCTCTCTCTCTCTCTCTCTCTCTCTCTCTCACACACACACACACACACACACACACACACACAGTATTTAAAATGTATTTTGACTTTTAAAGAGAGAAGTACCAAGAAGAACCTCCCTTTCATCCCTGAGGAAAAAGGGACATTGGAGTACCCGAGGCTGAGGGGGAATGAAGTCTGAGCATGGAATAAGAAATTGTTCTACTTTGGAGTCTCTAAGATCATTGTGATTTAATGAATTCTTGTTCAACTTCCCTAGTGCTAGGATTAAAGGTGTGTGCCACCACCACCTGGCTCTCTTTGGCCTTGAACTCACAGAGAGGGCTGGAATTGAAGGCGTGGGTCAACACTCCCTGATCTTCATGACTAAATTTGTAGGTGGTTCTGTCCTTCTGATAGTCAGCCAAACTTGACTCAATATACAGCATATTACCACAACTCTCCACGTCTGCAGGCTCTTCTAAGAAAACTAACGTTGATTTTGAGAGAATTAGAGAATTAGTGAAGAAAAGAAGGGAGTGGAGTAATCCAAATTATCTTGTGGCCAGAGAGAGCCCTTTCTGTAGCCAGTAGAATGCAGCTGAAGGCCTAAAAGGGCAGACACTGGGATGTTGTCCAGACTCAGGAGAGCCAGTTCCAGGCTCAGAAAGTGAAGAGCAGGAAGAAATGGGGTGGGGTGGGGGTCAAAAGAGGCCGGGCACAGGAGAATGAAGCATATGGAATGACAGGAAAGGATATAGAGAGCTAATCTGTACCTCACTGAAGGAGAAGGCTTTGTTATCATGTGACACAAGCTGCAATGCTTACAGCACATGCCCAGGCTAGTGGGGTGAAAACAGGTGGGTACAGGAATTGCCCAGCCATCACTATTTCTACTTAACATTTACTCATGCATGCTTACAGTACCCACACCCCAGCACTGGGGTAGGCGCTAACCACACCCCTTTGCAGGAACCCTGCACTGAACACTCTTATTGCCATAGACAAATGAGTTCTTTAGACTATGGTAAACCAGAGCAGGGCTGTGGTGTGAGGCAGGGGCATTAACACTGCAGCCTGTGTTCTCCGTGACATTCTGCAGTCGCCTAGTGAACTGGAACTGAACCTTAGCCTGGTAAAGTAAGAGGAGAAACAATAAAGAAAGAGCAGGGTCTCGGCTCAGCCCTGGCCACCGGCACACAACTTCTTCTGTTTCAATGCCCTTGTCTGTCAACTGAGTCCCTTAGGAGGGAAACTGGAGATCCTACACACGGAAATGACTTGAAACACTATCGCTCCGTGTAGATGACTCTTTACCCAAATACCATCTAGTTTCCTGCTCTGGGTGAAGCTATTCAGGGTTGAAGATGTAACACAGGGCCAGCAGGCCACTCTTTGTGCCATCTGGTGAGGGGATCGATCAGGTTACAGGTCCTATATGAAAAGCAGTATCGGGAGTGTGGCTCACTTTAGGAAGTGGCACATAAGCACAGATGGAAGTGTTCCTGGAGAACCTGCGGAAGGTTAAGGCGAAGGTTGCATGTCATGGCCGCACCTTGGCATGGGAAAGAGGCTAAGGAGACTGGGTGGAGCTCTGGGTTGCTCTGTGAAGCCTCAACTATGATGAGTACATGACAGCTACATGCAGAACAGAAACCTCTGAGTGGAGAGTGAGCTGAGCACACATGCATTAGCACAGCAGCTGGGGAGACCCACAGCAGCAGACTGCACGGCAGTAGGGACAGGGGTGGATAGGGAGATACTTGGGAAGTAAGCTGGGTGGGAGTAAGGAAAAAGATGAGATTTGGTCTCCGCTTGGGGACCTCCATCAGAGCTGTGCCACTCACTAAAGTGGAAGCAGTAGAGGACTGGAATCCAGGAGCATCGTGATTTGGGCTCCTAGAGTGCTCTGAGGTGCAGGTGGGAACATGAAGTATGGACAGCACTTTTGCCCTTAAGGCCATCAGCCAGCACATTTCACCTGACATGGAAATCTAGGAAGGACTGGGACCTGCTGTGTCCTCTCACAGGTTGGGACATAAAACACATCTCTTTCCCTTATGGACTTGACCTCATTCATGAGATTAGTTGAAGACATGGCACGTTAGCAAACAGTGCATTCCCCTGAATGAGGTCACACTCTAAATGAATGGTGGAACTTCCCGGGGAAAGCCAGCCTCCCTGAAAAGAAGCCTGCCTGTGTAATGGAAGGGAGGGTGGCTCCCAATATCCCAAGCAAGAGAACCATTAAAATGCTCTGCTGTGCAGGGAGGCAGTGGGGGTGTAGATTGTTTTCTGCAGTGTCTATGGATAATATTGGCTCTGTGAGCCCAGCCGCTAAGGCATACATACACTCATTCTGGAGCTGAGAGATGACCCAAAAACTAACAGCATGTGCTGTTCTTACAGAGGACCTGGGTTCAGTTTGCAGTACCCACATGGTGGCTCACAACCACCTGTAACTCCAGTTCTGGGAAATTTAATTAATTTGTCTCTGACTTGTTGACTTTCTATTTCATTGGCAGATGATAATCCCATGTCCAGGTGACATAAAAATTGTTGGCATTTATCTACTCCCCATCCAATGGAGGGCTTTCCAGTCAAAGCAATATTGTTAAGTAGATGTGAGGCCTACAGAGAAAATATAATGTCTAATTTGATTCAGTCTGTTGGCGATACTGTAACAGAACACTTGAGTCTGGATAATGTATAATGAAGATAAATGCTTTTTACAGTATTGGAGGCTGGGGAGTCAAGGTGATGGTGCTAATATCTCACACAGACATTTCATTGTGAGACACAGAGAGGCCAAGAGAAACCTAACTTGGAAAATCTTTTATCACAGCATTAGCCTACTGTGGCCTGAAACCACCCACTATGCCCCACCTCTCAATCCTATTCAGTTGTAGATTAAGTTTGCAATATTTGAATATTGCAAGTATTCAAACCAGAATAGGCTCTTTCCATAGTCTGAGGTGGGTGCCAGAGTATCCAGGAGACCCCGTAAGCCCATTCAGATGCCCTGCTGCAGGGGAGAATGGACAGCTTCACTTAGACAAGCTGGGGGGGGCAGGGGTGCTGCAAAGGGAAAATGTAAATGTCTCATTAGAAGATACCTATCAATTTTAATAATCCCTGAATCTCTAGGTTAGCTTTCCATCACTACAACAAAACACTTGACATAACACTTAAAGCAGAAAAGGTTTGTTTGATTGACAGCTGTACATGTCTCAGAGAATTGTGTGTCGCTTTGGAACTGAGGCCCAAGAACACATCATGACAGAGAGAGCTCCATGACGCCAGTGGCTCAGCTCATGAAGGCCAGAAAGCAAAGCAGGGACAACAGACCAGACTGCCCTATCTGGATGGCCGGCCTCTCACCAAGCCTGGCTCCACCCCTTAAATTTCCTACCACCTCCCCAGTAGCTCTCTGATGCACTCGGACAGTAGCATCTGAAAAGAAGGAACCTCAGTTGAGGGCTTCCCTCGATCAAATGGACCTGTGGACATGACTATGGGGCTTTTTCTTGATTGCTGACTGATGTGGGAGGGTCCAGCTCACTGTGCATACACCACCCCTGGGCAGGTGGTCCTGGGTTATCTAAGGAAGCAGGCTGAGTAAGCCAGTGAGCAGCACTCCTTCATGGTCTCTGCATCAGCTCCTGCCTCCAGGTTCCAGGTTCCTGTCCTATCTTTTCTCCATAATGGACTGGAAGCTGAATGCTGAGATAAGTCCACACCCCCCACCTCAAGCTGCTTTGGGTTCAATGTTTTATGACAGCAACAGAAGCCAAATTTGGACAAACACCAACAAGGGGATAGAGGTAAAGCCTTAAACACTACATGTGGGTCTCTGAGACCCACATATTCACATTATCACTCTCTGGACAGGGATGTCCTCATCCTGCTCTTCCACTTTGTGTCCCTACCACATCACGTCCACCGCCTTCCTTCCTTCTCCTCTGAGTGACAGGAACAGCTCATGCTCAGTGTTTTAGGCCAAGCCGAAGGTGCTTGCACCAGAGCAGATGGGTACACACATGCCCTCCCCTGCAGTACCCCATAAGGGTTGTGTTGATGAAGAGGCTGGACCTTCTCATTACACAAGAAAAAAAGGAGCTGTGTTTCCCGGAAGGGCAGAAGCTTCCGGTCATGGTTCTGCAGAACCATGTGGCCCACTTACAGGGGAAACATTCATCCTTAATAACTTTACACTGGGACATCTTGTGAAAAAAGCACTAGTAGTTCAAGGGCAGCCATACAAGGCTCATCTTTAAACAAAACGACCTATATTGCATGTAATGAAGCTTGGAAAGGGCCTTAAAAATTCTTTCAAGATGATGAACACTTCGGTGCGTGTGTGTGTGTGTGTGTGTGTGTGTATCTGTCTCTCTATGTGTGTCTGTCTCTGTGTGTGTCTGTGTGTGTGTGTCTGTCTGTCTGTGTGTATGTGTTGCTTTTTGTCATTACATCACAGGAAACCCTCAAAGTAAAGAGGATAATTACTGGGTATACGTACAAAGTGTCTCATTTGTGTGAGTATATATGAGAGGGTGTGTTGGGAGACAGAAAGATCTTTTCTCCCAATGGAAAAAAGCTTTTCACCAAAAAATAAGGCTATGCTGAGCTACATTTCCTTGTTCAAGATCAATGGAGAAACCCACTCCCAGTGCACTGTCTACATGGTCTGAACTTCTCCTAAATCACCATGCATGCCTCCTAGTCAGTTAAAATACATCCACTCTGTGGCCCAGAATCTGGCTGCTTTGAGAAGAAAGCCTGTTGTGTGCTTTCACACTCTACATGCCGTTTTAGAACATTCCACAAATCAAGTGTGGTATGACGAGGTCACATATAATAGCTCAAACTCCTTTTAAAAAAAGGTCTGGGTCTCTCAGAAGCTTGAGAGTTGAATAAATCCCTCCCCCACACCTATTCCTCTCAAGAACTGTATTCTGTGCACTTTGTCCATTGTATCTTCAGTCCTGACATTTGAGGACATGAGAACCCTGCAAAGGTGCTGCCATCTTGTATGTGTGTGTGTATGTGGGGGGGGGGGCATCTTGTATGTGTGTGTGTATGTGGGGGGGGGCATCTTGTATGTGTGTGTATGGGGGGTACTTCTTGCAGACACCAGGGCTTCTAAGAGACCCAGTCTTGTCAGCAGCCAGGGGACCAAATGTGGCAGCTCGCATCCCCCAGCCCCAGCCATTTGTGATATCTTCATTTAAGTCACTTACCTAGAACAGTCACTTTTAGCTAACAAAAGACCCACATCTCTTGCTTAGGTAACGTTAGTGACCTAAAAATGTCTAGCTTATCAATACAGTTGGGGGCTGCCCCATTGGGCTGTGATGCTAGTGTTCAGGTCCATTTAAATACTCTTCCAGTCACAGTCATACAACTCTTGGTTTTCTTCATAGATTCCTGGTGGCAGGGACACTTCTCTAAGTGCCAGAGTCCAGCAGAAAGCCAGGTCAACATGGACTTCAAGGTCACTACTTGTCACTGTGAGATATGATCTCAGGTGCATCCCAAGACAGATTGCAGATGTTCCAGCCAGTGTGAGACACACCAGGTGATGCCACCCAAACCTGTCTCTCATTCAATACGTGTTCTCCTGGGGCCACACAGAAGACCATGTCTGATCTCACTGCTTCTGTGGCTCTAAAGCATCCTTTGAGGCAGTTCCTGCTTCCCAGGTGGTAATGCTCATAGCAGGCATGGGTTCCTCAGATGCCCTAACTGCCTAGGCAGAGGAGATGGTCAGAAAGCAGATGTGGCAGGAATAACAAAGACAGTCCTTAGTGCTTTCTTATTTTTTTTTTTCTATTCCTCAGAAGGCGGCAGAACTAGAGAATTCTTTTAGCCTTTCTTCAGTCCCATGCTATCCTCACATAGAAGTGGTCTGTATTCTCTACCACTGAAGTCATAGTGCAGGCTGCTTGTGGCTGGTGGCTGTTTGTCTTCCTCCCAAGGCTTAGGAACAAGTGTGCAGAGCTACTGTGTGCCAAGTGGATGTGTGCAGAAGCATCATGATCAGAAAGCCACCCTGTAGTTTAACGCTCTGAAAGAGACATGATCATCCGAGCTTTTTCATCAAAACTTTCTAGCACCCTGACCCATCAAGAAGGGTAGATGCCATCTCTCTCTGCCTCAAACAGGGAACCCATCTTAGTGAGAAAATCATTTCATGACACCTAGCACAGCAAGAAGGCCCTTGGCAAGTATAAGAAGGATAAAGGAGTCACATACAGAGGGTGCTTTGAGTGTACAGATTGGTTGAGCAAATTTAAAATTCAATTTTAATCATGTGAGAAAAATGAACAAAGCAGAAAAGAACATGCCGAGGTGTTGGGCTTATGCCAGGTACAATCTGTTCTGCTGAAGAAAAATCATCCTGACATTACATGATAAGGTAGGCTATTCAGGATTGTTAGAATAGCATCAGGTCCTTTGAAATAGGGAGAAAGATTAGGTACCTTCCTGACAGCAGACAGCTGGGAACTAATAGCCAATGGGGGGTGCGGGCCGAGGGTAGAAAGTCACTAGAGAGAACCATGGTAGTGGGGTTTCTAAACAGATTCCTGTCACTCAAATAAACAGGCCAGTGTGAAAGATACAAGGGGTCCTTGACATCAGCCAGAGGCAAGACTCATAGAGCAGACTAAGACAAAAAGTGAGCTCATAGAAGCCCAGTTAGAGTTTGGCTCAGTACCAAGTTACATTTCTCACAGAGTAATGGAGGTGTGTCTCTCTGGATAAAATGAGGGTGTCGATGAAGGATATCAAAGAGGACTCTAACACAGTAGAGAATGCCCTGAGTGAGCAGAGTACTGAGTGAATGTGTGTTATTAACACTGGTACAGACATGCCAAGGAACCACATGGGGAAAGGGTAAAGCCTTCTGTGGTAAGAAGTTTCTGGCCCTGCTTTTCCAGCCTAGTCCCGAGGTTTGGACCTGCTCACAGCCCTGGTGCAGCTTAGCCCCAAATAATCACACAAAGGCTTATATTAATTTCATGCTGATTGACCTATGGCTCAGTCATATTACTAGCACTTTCAGTTTTCCTCTTCTCCATGTAAGAGTTTTGACGGAATATACATAAATATGCCTGCCATATCTTTCTTAACCTGGATGTTGACAGTCTGTGCAGAAAATGTCCACTATAGCTCCCCAGTACCTCGCCCACCCAATGTTAATGGTCTGAAGACTGTTCCTGTTCAGAAATGGCTCCTGCCCAATTAGCTAAACCTGCCCCATTGTTCAGCTATATATAGTGGTGTGAGATTATGCTCTTGTAAATTGTAAGTATTTGTCCCTCCTACTGGTTTAATAAAACACCTATTGGCCAGAAAACAGACAGGAAGTGTGGGTGGAGCTACCAGACTAAGGAAACTCTGGGAAGAGGAAGAACAGAGCAGAGGAGAAATGCCAGGCAGACCCAGAGGAAAGAAGACAAGAATGCTCTGAGGAAAAAGTATTAAAGCCGCTTGGCTAATCATGGGTTAGCTTAAGAATAAGAGTTAGCAAGTAATATGCCTGAGCCATATGCCAAACAGCATGTAATTAATATAGGACTTTGTATGATTATTTGGGACTATGGGTCTAGATCTCAGAGCTAGTCTGGGCCAGAAACTTCTGACTACAGTATAATAACCCTGACTCTCTGTTTATTCTTATGCAATAATCACTCTTACTTATCTAGCTATGTATAATAACCACACCTCCCTGTTCAACTCTAAAATAAACATGATGGACTTCCAGGGTACCGCCGTTTCTCCCGCCCAGACCACCCCATCTGATCCCCATCTGTCTCTGCCTCCCTCCCTCCCTTCTCTCTCCCTCCCCCTTCCCCTGTGTTCATCTATGAATCTGTTGTTTCTTCATTCCCTTGCTGACCCCAGTCAGGCCCAAGGCCCTGGAGGCTGTACAGGATACAGCAATAAAGAGAGAAAATATTGAAAATATTAAATTAAAATTTTGGAAGTAAAGGGCTCAGTGCATCAATATACTCAGTGGACAGTTTCATTAACAGAAAGGATCAAGTGTAAGACAAAAGAAACGTTAGAATGTTCAAACAATGGCAAAAAATAAAAAAGTATGAACAGATCAGTGGGACTTTATTTAAAAAGCAAATGATTCATAGGCATAAATGATGAAATTCAAACTAGAACCATAAAACTATTCAGTAAAATCATAGCAGATCTCTAAATCTAGGAGAGAAGGTGGCTGTGCAAAGAGATGTTTTTAATACCAAACAAAAGTAGGCATGTTCATTCATTCATTATATTATAGACTGAGCTCTACACATTAATAATGTAGTGACTTCAATCAACCAGACCCCCCCAAAAAAAAATCAGCAGCAAAAAGTCAAAGTTAAGTGACATTGTAGTTCAAAAGGACTTAGCTGACATCTGCAGAGTCTGTAACACAGCCCACTGAAAAACTCACATTTTTCCCAGCAGCCCACAGCACTTTCCCTAAAATAGTGCACATTTGAAAATGCAAGCCAAGTCAAACAAATACAATGAAATCAGGGCTGGAAAGACAGTTTACTAGCTAAGAGCACTGGCTCTCTTGCAGGGACCCACTTTCAAGTCTCTGTATGGGTAGCTCACAACCATAGTTCCATGGGCTCTAATGCCCCCTCTGGTTTCCTCAAGCACCACACACACATGGTGTACAGGTACAGAAGCAAAGCACTCATGCTCTTGAAAATAAAGAAATGAATACATATTTTTTTAAAAAAAATCAGAAATGCCAATTGAAAATGAATGCTGTTCAAAGTCTTCAAAATTAAGAACAGGTCAAACCCACAATCCATAAATGAAAATCAATAATAAAAATGGAGGCAGAGATTAATGAAATGGAAGTTAAAAAAAAAAAAAAGAGCAGTACAAGAAAAAACCAGTAAAGCAAAGAGTTCATTCTTTTGTACGATAAATAAAATTGATGTATCCTTAGCCAAAATAACCAAAAGAAAAATTTAAAGTACTAAGACTATGATGGAAAAAATAAGATGTTACAATAAACACCAAGGACACCAGAGAATCATTAAAGTATGCTTTGGAAAACCTATTCCAGTGATCTGGGGGGGGGGGGAAGGAAAGAAAGAAAAAGAATGGATAACTTTCTAACTTTCTAGACCTACCTAGACTAACCTAAGGAGTAATAAAAAGTCTAAAAAAAAAAAAAAAAAAAAAAAAAAAAAAAAAAAAACCCTGTGGTCCAGATGAACTCTACCAGATGTTTAAACAGCGGATACCATAATCCCAGCATTCCTCAAACTGATTCATAAAAATGAGAGAATAAAACAAAAAGACATGCTTCTGAATTAATTTTATGAGGCCAGTGTTTTCCTGATATTAAAACCAGATTAACACCTCTCCTCCCCACCCCCTCATCAACTGCAGCACTTTCTAGTGTGGGCTCTGCACCTCACCTGGGCAGCACAATAGAGCTGACCTTGCTGACAGGAGTGCAGTGCACTGGCCCAAAGGATGTGAGTAAGCAGCAGAGACCTGGCTCTGCCCCTCATCTGCCATATGGTGGCATGGGCAAAAGAGAAATGTCCTCCCCCTTCTCCCGCCCCTCACTATCTGTGGCAGATTGGAGAGCTGACCCTGAGGTCATGAGAGTGGGGGACCTGGCCCTGCCCCTCACCAACTGCAGCACTGGGGAGAGTGGACCCCGCACCCCACCTGGGCAGTACAGCAGAGCTGACCCTGTTGGCGTGCTGAATAGGTTCCAGGTGCATGATTTGAAATCCACAAAGAATCAATAAAAAGTTTTTTTTTAAAAAAAAAAAAAAACATATAAAGACACAATAAAAAGAGAAAGAGGAAGAAAAATAAAATTATAGGCCAATCTTCCTCATGTACAAAGATACGAAAATTGTCAATAAAATATTTGCAATCTGATTCAATTCATGAAAATTATCCACCACCAACACCAAGTGAGCCTCATTCCAGCATGTAAAATGTTGAAAATACCTATTGTGCCATATTTCTGGTCTCATAATAAAGTTGTATTCAGCCATAAAGAAGAATAAAATTAGCCAGGTATAATGGTACACTCTTTTAATTCCAGCACTCAAGAGGCAAGATGTCTGTGAATGTGAGGCCAGCCTGATGTACAGTCTACATCAGGAGTTCCAGGACAGCCAAGACTACATAGTGCGACACTCTCCCAAACCTTCCACCTCCCACCCCCAGAGGAAAATAAAATATTTCATAGAAGAATAGATATAAGTGGAGATCATTATATTGAGCACATTGAGCAAACGCAGACAAACCAGGCATGTTTTTGTTGATTTGCAGACACTGAAATTTCTACAGATATGTGAAAGTATTTGTATGTTTCTATGTGTGTCTGTACCGTACACTGTGTGTCTGACATGTAAGCTGAAGGGAAACTGGGGGAAGGAAGAAGAGAGCTAGAGAGATGGGAAAGAGGCAGAAAGGGGAAATGACGGCACTGTCACTGGGCCTCCATGATAAGGGAGACAGAAGGAAGGAAAATTCAAGAATTGTGTTCACTCACTGCTTATGGGGTGACGTCTCAGCCACCATTAATTCGAGGATGGCACTCAGTTTCCTCACCCTGACAAGTGGGTGAAGAATGGTTTTATAGGCAAGGTCCAAGGGAGTGAAAAGTCAGTTACCTAGACAAGGTAACAGTGAAGGAGCGTCAGCACTGTAGTATTATGTTTCTGGCCCTGACTTTTGGACCTAGTCTCATGGCCCAGACTTTCCAGCCTAGCCTGGTGGCCCAGACTTTCAGACCCACAGTACCACAGTCCCACTGAAACACACAGACACTTATATTAATTGTACACTGATTGACCTGGGGCCCAGGCATATAACTTGTTAGCTCTTGCTCTTAAATTAACCCATGACTCTTACCTTGTTTAGCCATGAGGCTTGGTACCTTTTCTCAGAGCAGCATGGTTGTCCTCTGCTTCTCTGCCTTCTCTGTGGCATTTCTGCTCTGTGCTTCCTGTTCCCAGAGTTTTCCCAGTCTGGTAGCTTCATCCACACTTCCTGTCTGCCTTCAGCCAATCAGTATTTTTATTAAACTAGTAGGTATAATCCCCCTACACAGCGCTACTGCCGTGCTATACTGACAAAAAGCTACTTGGGGAGAAAAGAATTTATTTGGCTTATGACTGAAACCAAGGCAGGAACTGACCATGGAGGGATGCTGTATCCTGGCCTGCTTTTTCCAGCTTGTGAAGCTACTTTTCTTATACATCCTAGGCCCACCTGCCTAGGGATGGCACTGCCCACAGTAGACCGGACCATCCTACATCAATTAGTAATTTAGAAAAGGCTCTGATGACATAAACATTATTTGCTCTGAGCAGTTCTTCAGCTGAGGTTCTTTCCTCCTTCCTGAGTGACTCTAGGTTTGTTTCAGATTGACATGCTGAAGGTAGCCACGACAGATACTTTCAGTGGGGCTATGCCTGATAGACACAATGTAAGCTACAAAATTTGGGCTGGAGGTAGAATGTTTGTTACATCCAAGGCTCTAGGTTCAAACTCTAGCATTGTGAATATGATGCTAATGAATATTATAAATCAACAGTGCCTAATGTACTGTCCATTGTAGCTTGCTAGCAGACCATATTGTACATGTGACTCCCCTCCTGGTTACTGGGCTAACTGGGAGCTGGAGTCTCTGAGCTGCAATTGCCTACCTAAGCAAGATCCAAGTTCAAATTTTGTAGCACCGTTTCTGCTAAATGTATATTGCTTTCGTGACATTGACAAAGTCAAATACTGTAAGCAGAAGCATTGAAAATAGGGAAATAGTTGTTAGGTCGTATTTGAGGGAGCTAGTGAAAGAAAAAATACAAGTGTGTGTGGGGTACTTCCTTGGCTGTCGGTTTATGGTGAGTGAACTGAACCTCAGTGATGTAGAATGAAGAAAACCAAGACAGTTGCCAGCTAAGAAACTGGGCTCACTGTCCGCTGAGGGTGTGCAGTCCAAGCCACAGACTGTTCGACGTGTTAAACAAACCTACTGTATTTTTCATAGCAAGGCCCAGCTTATTAACCAGGTTGCTTGAAATCTGCTTTTTAATGAGGCAGCCAGATATTTGCTGTGTGGCAACCTAACAGCCCGTTTGGGGACACCCTCCCCCCGTTATTTTGCTTAAACGGCTGTTTAGAGAAGACAGGAGCATAACTCTTTTTGACAGAATGTATCGATATATTCATTATGTAGGGGGAAACATTGTCGCGTCATATTTGCAAAGTACAATGACTTCCTGGTCTTCGAAAAAACTGGTACCTTGCAAAATTTATCATTAATACATCAGGAAAGGAATTGAAAATATCCGTGTTGACATCTCATGCTGTCTGATTTAAAATGAAATAAATAATACGGTTTATGCTTCTTTACCAACATCATTTAAGACCTTGCTTTACAAGTATCGGGAAACAAATAAGTTGTTTGCAGACCAAAAACTTCATGGATTCCAGGACCAGGGCAACCTGAAAGAGTTTGTTGTAGCTTCCATTTCTAGAGGGATAGAGTCCATCACAGAGCTGGGGAGATAGCTCAGTGGTTAAGAACCCCCGTTGGGTTCCTAACTCCCACGTGACAGCTCACAGCTGTCTTAACTCCAGTCAGCTCTACACCAGCCAGGGCTACTACATAGCGATACCTTGTCTCATGGGTCCTTTATAAGACAGCAGCCAGTGCTCTTAACCACTGAGCCATCTCTCCAGCCCCAACATCTCAAGCTTTTTAAAGAATTAAAAGCCACCATGCTGCTGCTTTTAGGAGCCTGTGAAGCCACAGTTCCAATAGTGCCAAATGCCAGCAGGTTAAGCCCTTTTCTGTTTGGCTTTGAGAGACTAAGCCTCCGTGGGCGGAGCATGTGGGGGGTCTCTTCAGTGCTGCTTATCTGGTTTGTGGTAGTGGGGATTGAACTTGGGCCCCACATAAACTAAGCACATGCTCCAGCTCTGAGGTAGATTCCTAGCCCTGGAGATGTCTGAATCAGAAAGTAGAGCTTGTGAGGCCCCCTGCTTTCCCATTGTTGTAAAGGATCAAACTCTCTTCCCCAGAGTAAAGCCTGAGCTTCAAAGGTACACAAAGGAGGAACCATCTCCTCCTTACCAGTCGTGCCCCCCCCCCCCCCCCTCCCTCCACCCCTGCCCCACCACAACTGCATTTCTTCCTCAAAGGATGTTTTTCAATGGTAAGGCTTACTTCCTTTAAAGGGCACCTCCTTCATCCCAGTGTCCTCAGGTGATGGCAATAACACTCAAGCATGTGGAATCTAATTGCCACCCCCACCTCCTACCTAGCAACGTGGGAGGCCCGTAGCAGGAAACAGACATGAGAGCTGCTGATATATTCTGCCAGGTAGCAAGAAAGACAGACAGATGGGCTCTGTCCAACAATGGAGGGGCCACCAAGAAGTCGCTCCATAGGGTAAAGCTTCAGTTTGCTGAGTATCTATCTGAAAAGGCTAAATGCAATTAGCCAAAACGTGTGTGCATGTTAAGACAAACACCAGCTCATAATTTATAATAATGTTTGGAAAGAAATATGAAAAAGCAAATACCACCATCAGCAACAGGCTCCTTGGGTTCTACTGCAGTATCATGATTTTATTCAAAATCTGAAGCAAAGGAATTAACCCTAAGGTTGTCTTTTCTGGGCAAAGTATATTACAAGGAGAATTGAAATAATGGAAAGTTATTACTGACTAGCTGAGAACAAAACCCAGGCTCTCAGGCATGCTAGATACTACTATCATGAATGCCCAGTTGTGGAAAATAATTTATATATAGATCCCAGCTAATACCTGTAACCTAGATGTCCCATGCTTCCTGACATCTGCAAGAATTACCCCCTAGAACTGAACTTGAGTACAATCAGACCTGAGAACAAATAAATCAGGATTAGAGAAAACCTACATGTCGCACAAATGTGGTGATATATTTTATATTTGATAAAATCACCCTAGAATATGAGAGAACCCACAAGGGTCAGAGAATGGTGACTCAAGCCTTTAATCCCATCATCACGGAGGAGACAGAGATCTTTCTGTTTTTCTGTGAGTTCAAGGCCTAACAATCAAGTAGTAGTAGCTCACAGAAATACAGAAAGATCTGTGTCTCCTGAGTAATGAGATTAAAGGTGTGGGTCACAACTCAGTCATCCCTGTGATGGGATTAAAACCGTGAGTCACCACTCTCCGACCTTCATGGTTTGACTGTGGGGGATTCTGTTCTCTGATATTCCGGGCTGATTTTATTAGATATAAAACATGTCATCACACATGAACCCTAATTGGTTTTAATAAAAACCCGGAGCCAGGTATCAGGGTAAAAACTGAGAGGTCAAGGAAGCCAGTCACAAGCACTAGAGAAACTTCGTAGCTCTACAGAATCCTCAGGCCCAAGAGATTGAGCCTCCCCTTTACATTCCTTTCTCTGCCCCAATTTATCACCTCCTGCCTTAACCTCTCTAGTGCTGGGAATAAAGGTGTGTGTCAGCACTACCTGGCCTCTATAGCTAAGCCCTCTGATCCTCAGGCGAACTTTATTTATTAGAGTATATCTAAAATATCATTACACCTGAGAGGCAGGCCCAGCCTATGGAGCATTCAATGGGGCAGCTGGCCAGACTTGGGAAAGAGTGGGAATTGCTATCCAAAAGGCATAGGAGACTTGAACCTGATGAAATCTATAAGTGAAGAAGGAAAAAAAATGAAGATCAGCAAAATTTTGTCTTAAATTGTTTGTTAGAGGCCAAAGATACAGTGCCCATTTTATTAAATGTTTAGTAGCATTATAGTTAGATAGGAAAGTGTTCATAATTTTTATCAATATATGCTGAAGACTTTGCTATACCGTGTGTATGAAAAGGGGAATAAAAGAAAGCTTTAAAGAGAGAAGGAAAAAAGTTGACTTTTTAAGTTTTTGAAAATTGAAGTGGAGCTGCGAAGTAGCCAGGCTAAGTCCACGCCTAAACCACTGAGCCTTTCCCTTGTTTAAAAGGTTCCTGCTAACGTGGCCAGGCTATGCTTCAGTCTTTAACTTGCTGTATCCTCCTAAGTAGGCCCCCAGGCACCTGGAGTCCCAGTCACAAGCCCAAAGTCCTCTTGGTTACTAAATCTGGGTGATGGAAATAAAGGATGTAGCCAGGTGGTGGCTTTAATCCCAGCACTCAGGAGGCAGAGGCAGGCAAAGCTCTGTGAGTTCAAGGACAGCCAGGGCTACAGAGAAACCCTGTCTCAAAAAATCAAAAACTAAAACAAAAATGAAAATAGAAGAAAGGAAGGAGGGAGGGGAGAGGGAGGGAGGGAGGAGGTAAGGAGGGGGAAGAGAGGGAGGGAGGGAGGGAGGGACAAAACAGATATGCCAAAGTTTTGTGAATGGAGACTGGAAGTGGGCCTCTCTCTGATGGTTGTTTTTATTGCTATTTCTGAGCATGTTTCTCATTTTGATTGATGAGATGGAAGCCACTGTAGAGAAGAGTGTTGCTGAAGCCTGAACAGTTGATGCTGGAATCACATCACATATTTCAGAACAGGAGAATCAATCCCCACCCCCAGCCGTATAAGAAGCATAAGCCCCGCCCCCTTCCTTATGGAGATTTTTTTCACCTCACTCTCACTTTCATGGACTGGGCATATGTGAGGACTGTGGCGTATCTTCCATGATCAAATAGCAGTTTTCTAGTAAGGTAGAGAATTCTGGCTCAGAAAGAAGAAATTCCAGGATGAGGAGTCTTGGCCTAGGGGCTTCCTGTTGCTCTTCAGCGCCCTAAGCAACCAAGCTTGGGGATGCAGGGACTGTTTGCTCCCAAGGAATACAAACTGCCATTCTTATTGTGTTTTTAAAAAATATACGTAAAATTTTACTACGGGAACTAGTTTGGGGGTGGGGGTGCTGATTGTTTTGAGACAAAGTCTCACCGTATAGCCCAGACTGACCTGGAACTCACTACATAGCTTAAATTGGCAAGAAATTTGTGGTGTCAGCTTTCAGAGAGCTAGGGTTGCAAATGCATGCCACCATTCTTGGCTTTCACTGCTTTTAACTTTTAAATACACAGTTCATATTATTAAGTACATTTGTGTTATTTTGCAGTATTTGTGTGCGCACAAGCAGATATGGCTGAGGAGCTGGAGTTCAGTAATTCTCCACCTTATTTTTTGGGACAGGGTCTGTCACTGAACTTGGAATGTCTGGCCAGGAAGTCCCAGGAATCCTGTCTCATACCCACCAACCTTTGTTTCTTTTCTTCTCCCTTCTTCCTTCCTTCCTTCCTTCCTCCCTCCCTCCCTCCCTCCCTCCCTTCCTTCCTTCCTTCCTCCTTCCTTCCTTCTTCCTTCCTTCCTTCCTTCCTTCCTCCCCCCTCTCTCTCTCCCTTTCTCTCTCTGTGTCTTTCTTTCTTCCTTCCTTTTAATTTTTTTAATGTAGGCACTGGAGATTTGAACTCATGCTTGCACAGAAAACCTTTTCCTACCAGCTTAACTTTCCAGCACCACAATATCTTGTGATCTTGTGAAACACCAGAACCCTCTGACTGCTGAACAGACACACACCCCCCACCCTCACTGGGGCCACCATTGTTCTGCTTTGTCTCTGGATTTGCTGACTCAGCACACCCCAGACAGCTCAAGCAGTCTCTCACTCACAGAATTGGAGATGGTTCTGTTACTTTTTGGGTCTTTGGGGACTCATATGCATGCCATGCTTGGGCTTTTTGCACATGTTCTTACATGTAGTTCTACATACAATTCCATGTACCATAATGTCTTAAGTCTTTACCGCAAGATATGGGCTTTAGTTTTGTAAGGAACCACAGACACTCGGGTGGCATCTGCTGTACGTGTGCCTCACTCAGCCTTGCAAGGGCATTTTCTCTACCTCAGCTTATTCTTCCAGACTCTAATTATGGGTTCTCTGGGGCCTCACCCTCCACCTCCTGCCCCTGCTTCTCCCCAGACTGGGAACACAGATTTAGCCTGCCCCAAATAATATGTTCTAATATGAAAATGGTTCCTAGAAAGTCTTGAGAGTTACAGGACAAAAAATAGTCATTTAACTCAAGGCATTTTCAAATTAGAAGCATCAGGGATTCAAAGGCAGCTAAGTGGAGAAATCTCTGCTATAGGTCTCAAATGAAACCTGGTGACATTCTTAGTTTTTGTGTTGATAGAAACTAGGGATTGGTTAGAATATTCCAGAAAGTTCCACATGATAGTCACAAAGTTGTGGGGCCAGCCACAGAGATGCACAGTGGATGGCTAAAGATAGCTCAACAATTTGACTCTGGATCTGCAACATTCTGACTCAACATAATCATGATGCTCTAAGCAGTCAGCTAACATTGGAAAACCCTTCACATGGTTATGCTTTCTTTTAAAGTGTGTTTTATTCATGGTATAATGTCCTCAATGTTCAGTCATATTATAGTTTGTGTCCAGTCTCCCTGCTGAGGTTGGTGGTGTGACTCGGGATAGACCATCATCAACAGTAGATCTGTCAACAATTGTTTCTCCTTTTTGCTAAGCCAAGTAATATTCCATTGCATATATTTTACATTTTCTTTTAGATTTCATCCACCTATGGACACTTGGGCTGCTTTTGCCTTTTGATCATTGTTAATACTGCTCTGAATACAGTGTATAAAACAATTGCTTTGTACACAACGACTTTTCCCCCATGGTTTCAAAACTTCTAGCAAGTCTCAGCCCAGGCTTAAAGTCAGGGTGCATGAATCTCCTTCTCTCTGAAGGCCTGGTCAGATCTCACCTCCATAAAGCAGAATCTTCATGTCTTAGTTACTTTTTTCTTGCTGTGAAGAATCAACATTACCAAGGCAACTTTGAAAAGAAAGCATTTAATTGAGAGTTTGCTTACAGTTTCAGAGGGTGAATCCATCACTGTCATGGCTGTCAGGCAGGCAGGCATGGTGCTGGAGCAGTAGCTGAGAGCTTCCATCAGATTTACAAGCAGGAGACAGAAAGAGAATGAATGATCTAGGCCTGGGGTGGCCTGTTGAAACCTCAAAGTCGTCTCCCAATGACACGCCTCCTCAAAAAAAAAAAAAAAAAAAAAAAAAGCACACCTGCTAATCCTTCCCAAAGAGTCCCACCATCTGGGGACCAAGCATTTATATACATGAGGCTGTGGGGGACATTGTAATCAGAAGTTTCTCTGTGCTGCCAGGCCAGTCCTATGGCAATTTAATCCCAAATAATCACACAAAGACTTATATTAAATATAAACCGGCTAGCCTGTGGCTCAGGCTTATTATTTTCTAACTCTCTTCAACTAACTCATGATTCTTATCTTGTTTAGCCATGTGGCTTAGTACCTTTCTCGCAGAGCAGAATCTCATCCTGCTTTCTCAGGGTCTTGCTGGTATCTCCTTCTTCTCTTCCTTTTCACAAAGTTCTCTTAATCTGGTAGCCCTGCCTTACTTCCTGCCTGCCTTACTTCCTGCTTGCCTTCTGTCAATCAGCATTTTATTAAACCAATATTTACAGGGTATAAGACATAGTCTCACAGCAGTCCATGCTTGTTCAAACCATCACACCTAATTTTCCACTCCATCGAGCCTTAATGGTGGATGGTCCCTGAATTTCCTCTATACATTTCATTTGAAAGCAACCCGAAAAGTGTTCCTAATAATAATGCACAGAGGAAGAGACTAAAGAGTGGAAATGATCTCATCTTCCTGCCTTCCACTTCTAGGCAATTGGCTACTGAGACATTATTCCAAAATTACCTGTGTGTGCATACACGGTGTGTGTATGTGCATGCACACAAAAGCACATGTGCATGCATGTGAGGGGAGGTGGTGATTGTTTTTGCATTTGAGAGTCTCCCTGTGTAGCTCAGGCTAGTCTCCACCTCACAATCCTCTTGTCTCCACCCCTAGAGTGCTGAGTTTGCAGGTGTGTGCCACCATGCCCGTAAACATTTGCTTTGTGTTTTGGGGTAAAAATTTATTTATTTTTTTCATGTAACAGAGTATCCCCTTTCTGTGTGGCAAGATGCCTTGGAACTATGGGGCGAGAGTGCTATTTTTGTGCTTCCAAATGGTGCTGAATTTAATGCTCCTTGTGCATATCCTTGCTTGTTGGTTTGGTTTGAAGCCTGCTATGGAATCGAAAAAGGAAAGTGTTTGGCCAAAGAGCATGGATATTTAATAATTTGTTAGTTCTAGTCAAATCGCTTTCCTAAAGATTCTCCTGATTTATCTGCTAGAGGTCAAGAAAGGCTTCTTCTTATTTCAGCGCTGGGGCAAACATTCCAGTTTATTCTTATTTGATCACCAAATAGTCCTCTCTAAAGTAAATCTACACAGCTTCTACTACTTAATTAAAATCTGCTAGGTAATGAGTTTGCCTAGCTGCACCATGCATTGTTTGCTTATAGCCTTAGGCAAATTTCCCAAAAAAAAAGCAATTATGTATTCTTTTAGATTTATTTTAGTGTGTGTGTGTGTGTGTGTGTGTGTGTGTGTGTGTGTGTGTGTGTGTGTGTGTGATGCTTTGTGGTACCGTCTTGTCCAGGCACTGAAGGCAGTTATAAAGCTTGCAGCAACAATGGTCCATCCCGGCACTGCCTCCTCAGCACCGGTAGTTATCAGCCGTGGTCCCTGGTGCTGGCCTCAGGAACTATCACAACTTTCATGTGATCTCATTTCTCCTGATAACTTCAGCAATTGTGGAGAAGAGGACTTAAGAGGAGAATGTTTATGTCACAAGTTAGAAGAAGACATTTGATCCCTGGACCTAGTTACAGGTGGTTGCAAGCTGCCCCATAGGGTGCTGGGAACAGAATCCAGGTCCCCTGGAAGAGTAGCTAATGCTCTTAACCACTGAGCCATCTCGCCAACTCCGTAATTTTTTATTTTTGTTTTTGATAAGTTTTAGGATTTTTCTACTGAAAAGCTAATTTTGTGAATATTTGTATATTTTACTTCCAGGGTTGTATAAATTCATTTAAAAATACAAGGTCTCTTGTTTTTCTTTTGAAGAAAACTTTTGGCTCTTGCCCCTTCTCTCCTTCATTTTCAGAAATTACAAGCTGACTAGAAAGTTCAAATCCCTTAAAAAAGACTTTTAGGCCATTTGCTTAGGGGAAATGGCTGCCTCCTATCCCTATTTGATTTTAAATGCTTAATATTCTAGAATGGTTAGTGTAGGACAGTAGTCTTACGGCTATATCAATTATATTTTACATGTAAAAATATCATCAGATGAACCCAGGCAATTGTTCGGGACGTGAAGATTTGCCCACAAGCCCTCCTGTTGGAAGTGGACCCTGGGCATAGAGACTTGTCATCAGTCGCGTTTATAATTATGTTTACTCCTTAGCCAGACAGGCAGCCAGGGCTGGATCAGAGGCCAGCAGCCTTGGCCCACCCCCACCCCCCTACCCTGGGTCCCCGCGGGGTCTCCTTTTGTGTGTTCCCTGCGTCCTCTCTAGGCGTGTCTGCACGGTACAGAGACAGTGACGCACCCAGAGCAGCGGGGTTGTCTGTTCAGGGAGATGTCATTGCCAAAGGCTGGGTTGTCAGGGGACAGTTCATCCGCCTGGCTCTGAGGATTCCCGGAAAGGAGGTGGTGGCCCTCACTACTGCTGCTGCTGCTGCTGCTGCTGCTGCTGCTGCTGCTGCTGCTGCTGCTGCTGCTGCTGCTGCGCCTCCAGCCAGGATCCCGCCCCTCCCTCGCAGGAGGATTTGCCAGCAGCCCCGCCCTCTCCTCCCGGGTCCTCCTCCCCACCAATGCTGAAGTTATCAAGAGAAATAAGGTAGCTGGGAGACCACATGGAAGTTGTGACAGCTCCACGGAGCGTCCCTTTGGGAGCCAGCACCTCGGCTTAGGGACTGCCGTTGACACGTTGAATGCAGGTGCTGCGGAGCCAGCCCGCCGGGATGGGCCACCACTGCTGCAAGCTTTATAACTGCCTTCAGTGCCTGGACAAGACGGTACCTGGCCTTCCCTCTTCTCTCTTCCCCTCTTCCTTGGTCCGGGCAAAGAAGGTGCGATCATCCACCTCTGCCCCCACCCCCACCCCCACCCCGCCCACCTCCTCGCATGCCTGTGTGCTTTGTTGGTGAGCAGGAAGCTCCGGGTTCTCCTTCCAGGGTGCTGGATCGTGAGTGGTGCTCACAGAAAAGCGTTTGCTCTCCTGAGCTCTGCGGGGCCTTACGTAATGTTGTGTTCCTGCAGGCTCAGATAAAACTGTTGCATTTTGCAGGCATAGTGGGAAGGTCTTGAAATTCAAACTGCCAGCAGAATCTTGGGAAGGCTCTTAGGGCATTTTATGTACCTGGGAAACCTCAGATGCTCTGGTGTGGGAGGGATGTGGGTCAGCTAGGCACAATGTTGTCACTAAGCCAAGCTGGAACTTGGAAAGTTTATCACTCCGGATTTAAAGAGCATCTCCTCTTGGGATTGACTGTCCATGTCAGGGTAGAAGGCACAAGGGTTAGTTTGCTAAGTGACTTCCCAGTCAAAAAGTGGTAGCATGGGGTCAACATTTGGTGAGCTGGGGGTCTGGGAGTTCACAGAAAGAAAACTCACAGGCAGAGAACAGAAATCGAGTCAGAGAAAGCACTATACAGTGATTCAATACAAAGCCTGGCTTTGCTTTAGTCGTTTGCCTGATCTGGGCACTTGCAGAGGGGTGTGGGTATTTTTAAATCCATCTCTAGATAACTACGAGCAAGGACTCTTCTTGAGCTATATATTTCATCAAAGATGCATGAAATGGAATCTCACTGGGGATGAGGAGCCTGAAATTGCCTTTTCTCTACCCACGTGGCATCAACTAGTAGATAGCTTGGGATCTAGTGTGTGAGCAGGTGACGGGGAAATATATGGCTTAATTTAAAATTCATTACAGGGCCACCACTGGGAATCATCTTCTGTCAGTTCTGCTCATGAGCCCTCTCCTGCCCCTCACACACCATCTTGGAAAACTAAACTGCCCTTTAAAACTCACCTAGGACTTTTCTTCCAGTGCAGGTGTTCTGGAGAATCCGGCTTCTGTCAGCCGATGTCTGAGTCTAACTAAGTTGGGTGCGCTGTAAAGAAACAGACAAACAGGAGACATCTATAAAAGTCACCACTAACGTGGCTCTTTTACAAGACATGTGTCTGCAAAAAGGAGTCCAGGGGAGCTTTATAACAATAGTTTGCTAAAAGAAAAGTGGCAAAGACAACATCACAAATTCTGTACTCCTGAACTCTGGTCAAAGGGTTCCAAAAATAAAGGCAGACACAGAGATGTTGCCTGCCACCTCAGCTACTGGGCAGAGGTGGGTAATGTGGGTAGACTGAGATGCCTGGGCCACCAAGGACAGCATAATAACACCCCCACACACACACACACACACATTAATGCATACATTTAATCCCACATTTGGGAAGCAGAGGCAGGCATATCTCTAAGGTTTTGAGGTCATCTTAGTGAACATAGTGTCAGACAGACAGACAGATAGACAGAGGAATGAGCCATTTTGTTTGAGAAAATATATTCTAAAGTGATCTTGTCCCCGTATTCTCTTAAATCAAATTACTTAAAAAAATAATCTTCCCTATATCATTTTTTGCATTTACAGAGGTTGGAAAATAATTTGGTCTTACTCATCACTTTAGAAGTGTGGTGTCTAAGTAGCTGTTCTATGTTTTAGCTTTGAAACCAAATTCAGTACTTAGATTCTCTGTGCTAAAAATGTAAAACATTGAATTGACTTTTTGAGCCTTTTCATTATGCTCACACCCATATTTCTTGATTTTTTTTTTCTTTGCCATGTTTTAAATAGTATTCCTGCATCAGGTTTAATGGATAATTATTTATAGGTGCTCTTTGAGGAAGTTGGGAGCTTTCTCTTTTAAAGGCAGGCACTCTTGTGTTGCTGCTTGCTCTCTGAGATAGCTTCACAAGAAGTACACCTAAATCCTTCCTCCAGCCCAAGGCTACTTGGTGCTGTGACAGGAGACACAGGATTTCCTCTGCCTTTGGGCATACCATGCTGTAAATCCTGGAAAGCCCTACCCTCTGTGAGTCCTCACAGCCAAGCATCAACATAATTGGAAGACATTAGTGTGTAGTAATCAGAAAGTTTTCCTGACTGCTCTAGCCCAGCTTATTATGCCCCAAAATAAACCTTTCCTACTATGTCGCATAACTATGAGAGATGGCACGTGATTTTAAGGGATAGCAATTTTTTTTTTCAAACTGGTTGTTTACACTGGAGCTAAGATGTTTATAAAAAAAAAAAAAGTGAGATGTGAAGGTAACGTTTGAAGTCATTTCAGAGATGAGGCTGAGAAAGCAGTCCTTGGAAATGGCCGTCTACTGTGATGCACCAGAACAGTTTTCCTAAAGAGCAAAATGAAAACAAGACTACTAACTGAATAAAAGGGTTTTAAAAAGTATCTGTGTTGAGGCTGGAGAGGTGGTTCTGCAGTTAAGAGCACTGGCTAGTCTTGCACAAGACCTGGGTTCAGTTCCCAGAACCCATGTGGTGACTCATAACCACGGATAACTCTAGTTCCAGGGTATCCAATGCCCTCTGTTGGCCTCTTTGGGTACTGCATGCAAGTGCTGAACATAAAAACCACCTATACACATAAAATAAAAATAAATAAGTCTTTAAAAGCTATTCATTTCTGTTATCTTCCGAGTTACCCAACGCTATCCAATCAACCATATTTACCACTGCTTTCCTCCATGCCCCATTGCTGCAGAGACCATCAGAATTATTTAGACATATGAGCAGTCTTTTATCAGTTACTAATTCCCTTGCGCTCTCATATTTTCTAGGGAAATTGCAGGTTGTATAGACAACATTGGCATATACACAGCAATTAAACACTAATTACAGGCCAGAGGATAATTAAATGAAGGTTCTGGACACTAACTCTGAAACAAGTTGAGAGAGAATCATAGAAGAGGTTCTTGGAGATGGAATAAAATTTTTGAGTTACATTTGTATGAATGAGGTGGGGTTTTATTAAACTGACAAGGAGTAGGGATATAACTACAAGGGATGGGTATAAGAGGAACATGCTTTTGCTCAATGTGATATAAAACACAAGGGGGTAGTTCTCACTTACAATAAACTCAGCAGAAAATACAGTCCATAGAGAATGCCGAGTGTTTTCCAGCCTGGAAGTCAGACTTACATTTCTTAACTTGTAGTGAGGGAAAAGTGCGGGTTTTGTTTTGTTTTGTTTTTAGGAAAGATGTAGGGGTGCTCGATGGTCATGCTGTGGGAAAGGGAGAAAGAATCCAGAACTTTCCTAAGTGCAGCATCAGTGGGTTAAAACTCCCTGTGCTGGATCATTTCCCATTCTCCTGCTTTTGCTCTAGAATTCTCCTGCCTTGTATGTTCAATTAACTTCCTTCTCCTTGGCCCCATCAGTCTCTGTCCTTTCCAGTTTGCTCATTAGCCACCCAGATGTGGATATTCTCATTATCTCCCTGCCAGGATGATACTCCCTCATTACCCACCATCTCTGGGGTAAACAAGATGTTTTCTTTTAACTAGTGATTCTTCCAGCATGGATGGGGTAAAGGCTGAAGCAACCTTCTAAATTCAGTCGTGCTGGTTTCTTTTAATAAAGGTATACTGTTCACACAACTAGACATTGGCGTGTATAGAAGAATATTAAATATGATCAGTACCTTGTGTTGAATGGGTTTATATTAAATTTTATTTCAGAGTTGAAAAGTGGGTTGTTATAGTAGCTCGTGTTAATTACTTGAGAAAGAGATAATACTTATTGATTGACCCTAGCATTGTATCAGCACTATCTTAAAGCCATAACAAAATGAAAACCGAAGTAACGTTACATCTCAAGGTATTTCCCCTAGAGCTCTGTTATAAATCTGGCCAAATGTTTCAATATTCACGCTGAAAATGAATGATTTGTGCACAGAAAGCCAAGGAAATTACTGTGGAGATGTGTGTGTCCTTTGACCTGAAGATGCCAAAGAAAATATCCCCCCCCCATGACACATTTTACTGTATTTAATTAGTTAATTACCCACATTCATGGACAAGAGGCAGTATTGTTTCAGAGAAGAGTGGAAAACTCATTTCTTTGCAGTTTAGTGTGTATGTGTGCCACATGTGGAGTTTAATTCATAGTACAAAGGACCCAGTTATTTCCTCAAATAGAAAGACCCCTGCCTTCCTTTGTTCTCTGAGGCGGGGTCATAATAGACAGCCCTGGCTAGTCTGGAGTTTGCAATCATCTGTCTCTGCCTTCCAAATTCTGGGATTACAGGTGTGTGCTGCTGTATCTTGAGCCTTTCCACGTTTTAGTTAATTCCCGGTGTGCTCTTTTGTTTAGCTTGGGAACAACATGGCCCACATCACATGGTTGGTGCCCGAGATTAACACTTACTCAGAACAGGCTAAGTTGGAGATGGCTTGGCAGTTAGAAGCACTGGATATTCTTACAGAAGACCTAGGTTTATTTCCCAGCACCCATTTCAGATAGCTCACAACTACCTGTGACTCAAGCTTCAGGGAATCTGATGCATGTGGAGACTGGCACATGGAGTCACATACCCACACATATACACATAAATAAGTACAACATAAATATGTCTTTAAAAAAAAAACAAAGACTATTAAAGAGTTCTTGGGCACACACACACACACACACACACACACACACACACACATGCACACACACAGCAGGCAAGTGAAACACATCTTAGGAACATACTCAGACTATAGTGAATTTCATAAGTTGTCTTCAGTACCTCCTGCAGACAACAGTTCTTCCACTGAATATCACAGACCAGGAGCTCACAAAGAAGTTACAAAGAAAAAAACTATGGGCCTGTCTGGTGGGATGACAAAGGTTCCCAGAAGCCCCTGGTGCTATTTTGTAGCTCTGGTTCCCCTGGCCTTACTCTGGGAAGCTCCCTTCATTTCACAGACTTCTTCCTCCTTCCTCCGGCCTCAGGTTAAATCTCCAAGACAGCCCTAGCCTCCTGGGCTGTCTCACACTGTTCAGTAATTGTAAATCCGCTCTCTCTGACACACTGGATTCTTAGAGGCCAAAATGCCATTTGCCTGGCACATAGTAGGCACTCAGTCAGTGTGTGTCAGTGTATAAGATTCAGAATCTGTATAAGATTCTGGAATCACTGGAGAAGCCATCCAGAGATGCTGGATGCAATCTTAATTTTATTGTTTAGTTACTCATTCAGGAGGGCCACACAGGTGATGTTAACTAGGAGAGACAGTTTCACTTCCTATTACCACAAGGTCCATAAGGTAGTATCACCCATCTAAAGGGATAACTCCTGGTGACTAAGCAGATTAATGTAACAGAGTCTGGCAGAATGGCTTGGGGTTGGCCACACGTCCATTTGCTGGGTGTCATGGAAATGAGTAGGTTCTGTGCTCTGCTGGGTATGTCTAGCTAGGAAAGAGGGACAGCAGAATTCTCAGGAGTCTTTGGAAGACCAGGGCATGGAGAACCAAGTCTTCAAAGATGGGCAGGCTCCAAGGCAGCAGATCTTCTGTGGCACCTACATTCAGGGCTGGAGAAGAAGGGTGACTTGGATGTTTCCTGGTCCCCAATTATCTTGGCATTTAAGATTTATAGACCATATTGAAATAAGTGGAGAGCAGTGAAGAAGAGGTGCATGATCAGATGATGATGGGCTAAGAAGATGCAGCTGCTGACTTTGGGTGAGCATGAGTGTGCTCCCCAAGTACTCATTGCAAGTTAAGCCCTACCTTAGACTAAACAGTCCACAGAGAAGAATGGCTTTCTTGGGCTCTGCAGTGTCTGGTCTTTGTCACCAGGACACTTTGGATGGTGGATGCTGGTGTCTATATTTAGCCCTCTTGAGTGAACACAGGAGTTCACGTGCTTGGCACCAGTTAGGAATTTTCCACACATTCCCCTTTTAGGGAAGTGCTGATCCGACCCCACCCACATCCCCACACCAGAGAATGCCTTGCTCCTATCCCAACCCCCTCACCTTGTCATCACCCAGGGTACAGTGGGAAGAGTGACCTGAGGCCTTTGTAGAAGGCATCTTAAGAGTTCCCAGGGCCTAAAGGCTGCTCAAGATTAAGTCTTCTGCTGGGTTCTGTGGTCCCTTATGAGTACGGGACGTGCAAGGGCAAAACAGATGGAAGGTGTCCTTGGTGTGTTCATCTAGAAAGTGCTGGTCCTACAGTCAGAGCTGTTGACTCCATTGTGGGAGTCATGATGTCATCCTGGTTTGGCTGTCAGGAAACACAAAATAACTTACTTGACGCATAAATTAGAAGATTGATATCATTTCAAAAGCAAGCATTAAGGAAGGAAGGTTCTCGATGGAGCAGGCAGAGCAGGCAGGCTTGCCTTGGCAAGCTAAGGTGGAGCCCAGCCAACCTCTTCAGCAGGAATGTGTCCAGGGATATCAGAAAGATTCGTCTAGAACTGACAGGGAAACCAAACAGCTCCCCTTTCTGGAGTTACAATCCCAGAAGGCTGTGCTGAAGAGGCACCAAACACTGGAGATGTCCCCGCATATAAACCACAGATCAATTTTAAGGACAAACAAGGGTAGTGTGAGCTGTCAAGGTAGAAGGGGGTGTCAGGGGTACATCTAGAGAATTTTACAGAGTCAGATGAAGTGGCATCTGGCTGCCTCTCCTCCAATCAGATTTGAAAGTTTCTGTGGCCAGGAGTGCTAGATCCAACTCTTGATCAGTTTGGCAAGTGAGGACCAGAGGGGAGCATCTTAGGGGACAAGCGCTGGATGATAATGCTTGAAACTTTTTTTGTTTGTTTTCCATTTTTTAAGCCAGCTACCCTTCACCATGTAGTCCCTAGTACTTCCCTATAAACGGAAAGGGAGCCCAGGGCTCACTAGCAGTACCAGTGACCCTCTGAATCTTTCTGCAGCCACAGTGAATTGACCATGGGGCGGGGGGGATGAGATAAAATGCATTGATATTGAAAACGCACTGACATTTTGGTTTTGGGGTCACAATTGTCCCCTAAATAGTACAGAGAAGCAACTATTCACAAAGAATTTACACCATCTTCAGAACTGTAAGCAATAGAGAGGTGGTTTTAACTCTAGGTCAGCAGTTCTGAACACGAGGATCGAAACTCCTTTGAGGATGAAACAACTTTTTCACAGGGGTCACCTGAGACCATCAGGAAACATGGGTATTTACAGTTCATAACAGTATCAAAATTATAGTTTTGAAGTAGCAATGAAAGTGCATGATTGAGGGGTCACCACAACATGAGGAACTGTATTAAAAGGTCTCAGCATCAGGATGGTTGGAAACCGCTGCCCTAGGAGAACAGAGATAGCTTCTCTGTACACATGGCACTATTGTATGTATAGGACTTGAGTGTATGTGGATTGGGGTATCCTGGCTAGGAGGCCTTTTGAAATCAGTCCCTTCAGATACCAAGTGATGGCTGTATTTGAAGAAGTATAGAAAGGAGATATTTACTCTATGCGGGCTAAAGAAAGCATATGGTAGAACTTAAAATTGGTAACCTTTACTAAATAGTAAATAATTTCTACCCAGGATGTTCTAGAGCTGGGTCACTTTCCTTCTGGAATATATTTCCTTCCTACCACTCATCTGGAAGATTCAGGGCAGTTTGCTATGATGTGGGGTTCCTTCCAAGGGCTGGTCCCATGCCTGTCAGATGCTAGCTGCAGTGGGCAGCTGAGGAAAACATGGGCTTCGGGTTTGAAGTTGGATGATGTTTTTGTTAGGTTTTGACTGTTTCACTGCCAGATGC
This sequence comes from Phyllotis vaccarum, assembly GCA_033318265.1. NCBI lineage: Eukaryota > Metazoa > Chordata > Mammalia > Rodentia > Cricetidae > Phyllotis > Phyllotis vaccarum. The sequence goes on along the minus strand of JARWLC010000009.1, from coordinate 138,796,201 downwards.
CGAGTGTTTGTGATCCTGACAGGTGCCTTTCTCATGCTAGTCATTGACTAATACACTCGATATTTTCATTTTCTGCCCGGGTTTGTGAAGCAGAGCATGTGACTTTTCCAAATTGTTCTTGATGTAGAAGTAAGTTAATTTTCTTACTAATGTATTGCAGTGTAAATACTGAAATGAGCCTTCTCCAAAGCAGGAAATTAGTAAAGGTAGCCATTAGAAGAAGTAGAAGTCATGGGGTCAATCTGTTCTGGCCTCCACATTCTTTGAACTATGTCAAAATTGAGAGGGCTGGGGATATGGCTCAAGCAGAGAACACAGGCCTGGCAGGTGTGAAGCCCTAGAGTCGATCCCAACACACATGCGCACGCACGCGCACTCACACACAACACACACACACAGAGGGGGAGAGGAGACCTTATAGTCAGGGCAGAGACAAGAGAGTAGTAAAGAAATCAGAGCACAGGGCTATATATAGCTCAATGTCAGAGTCTCTCCCTGAATAACTACCACTCTGTACTGTAAAAATAAATAGATGAGATGGATAGATAGATAATACATAATGAATAGATGATAGATAGAAAATAGATGATAAATGATGACAGAAGAAACAATTACTTATATTGTTCTATTATTAAATAAAACCCAGGAGTCAGATATTGTGGTAAAAAATAAAAATGAAAGATCCAAAGAGTGACAGAGAAACAATCAGCTGACCCTGCCACCCCACCTTTCCAGGTTGAAAAAACCACAAATCTTTTTTAGCCCCTCCCTATTTCTTCCTATCTCATCCTAATCATGGTCTGTCAAAAACTCTAAGGTTAATTCTGGCCAGCTGAATGTTGACTCCATCCTCTGATTCAAGATTTAACTTTATTGGCAGTCTCAGAAGTTAGGGTGCGATTAAACTATAACTGATAGATGATATATAGATGAAAGATACATGGTATAGATGACAGGTGATAGATATGTAGACAGACAGACAGATAGATAGAATCAGAGCCTATCTGATCATAAGTGTTTACTACAGAGGAGTATCTATTCCTATGAACGTTTTCTAGCTACAAATAAAGTCAAATGAAACCATGAATCTGTAACACCACCTCACACTTATGCAAGCATGACCATGGTTGTACTATATCTGCTCATTCATTTAACCCTGTTCTGACCCCATGCAGTAGTCATGACATTTGAAGTGGCATCTTTTGAGAACTAGGAAGATAGTACTCTGGCATAATCACTACCTGAATTCAGGGGAAGCAGAACTTCATTGGGCTGAAGGTACAACAGAGCTTACCACAGAAGTTTATGTCTCAGAGCTGTGAGGCTGGGGAATCCAGTGTCAAGACAGAGCCACTTTCTAAAAAGGACCTGCACACTCCAAGACAGCTTCTTCTCAATTGTCCTGCTGGCACTTGTAGAAGAAGTGAGTGAACGACTCACTAGGGCCTCTGTCCCAGGAGTGCCAATCACTCATGAAAGCTCCAACCTCCCAACTCGATCACCTACCACAGCCTTCATTAACAACACTGCTTGGTAGTCAAGAGTGTCAACGTACAAATTTGAGTGAGACCCAGACACTCTGACAACGCAGGGTCCACTGTTCTTAACAACTAGATCTTTTGGTAGATATTCTTAAAAGACTCATTATCTAACAATCGCTGATACTGATGCTGGGAGCTTGTTCATGCTAACTAGCAACTGGACCATTGAGCTACTTCTCCAGTTATCTATTATGACAACAGAGTTTCATTATGAATATCATGACATTTGGATGACCTGTGGTTCTCCCAGGACCCTGCAATAAACTACCTCAGTCTAAATTAGTGTTTCTCAACCTTCCTAACACTGTCACCCTTAAATACAGTTCCCCATGTTGTGGTGAGTCCAACCACAAAATCATTTTTATTGCTATTTCACATCTATAATTTTGCTACTTTTATTATTACATAAATATCTGTTTTCTAACGTTTGATCTTAGGTGACCCTGTGAGAGGGTCATTTGACCCCCAAAGAGTCTCCACCCACAGGTTGAGAACCACAGGTCTAAGTGAAGCTGACTCATGAACACAATTGTGAGAACTGCCTAGCCCACGGAGTCCGGTTCACGAGTGGAGAGGTGCTGTCCTGGCTTGGTTTTCTATCACTGTGATAAAGCACTGAGCAAAGCCAACTTGGAGAGGAACAGCTTCAATTTGGCTTACATGTCCTCATGATGGCCCACAACTGAGCGTGAAGATGAGTAGATCTTTGGGGGTCCATGGGCTAAAATTGCTCAGAAGCCCTTCTTCCATTGGAGAGTGAGCCAACATGATTTGTGAGCATTACAGTATCTCATGGTACCTTAAATTAAATGAAAATGCTGATTTTTCTTTCCACTTCTACTAGTTTTTAAAATAACCACTGTCCTCATAAGCTTTCTACTTCTGTGATAAAAAACCATGACCAGAAGCAACTTGGAGAGGAAGGGGTTTATTTGGCTCACACGTCCCAAACACAGTCCATCCTTGAGTAAAGTTAAGGAAGGAACCATGAAGGAACAATGCTTAATGGCTTGATCCCCGTGGCTTGCTTAGTTTGCTTTCTTAGACAATGTAAAACCATATGCCCACAGTGGGCTAGGCCCTTCCTCATCAATTATTTATCAAGTAAATGTCCCCACAGACACAAGTAGATCTTTGGAGGCCCATGGGCCAACAAATCTGATGGAGGCAATTCCTCTGTTGAGGTTCCCTCTTCCCAAGTGAACCTAGTCTATGTCAAGCTGACAAAACACACACACACACACACACACACACACACACACACACACAAACTAAACTAGCCAGCCAGCACAGTCATGAAAGGCAAGGGTGATCAGTAATTAAGGAGCATTGTGATGGTTACCCTTCCAACATGTTAGTAAAATACCTGACATAATTAACTTATGAAAGGAAGAAGTAGTGCTCAGTTTCAGGACTCTAGAGTCCTAGTCTTTGATCAGATGATTGCTTTGGACTGCAGGAGGACATACTGGATGGTATAGGTCGACAGCTTGAAGCATAAACAACCCTCTACTTCATGGCTAAGGAGAGAAGGAGGCCAGTGTCTCACAATCTTCCTAAAGAGCACACTCCCAATGACTTAAAGACCTCCCATTCGACACCAGCCCTTAAACAGTAACAGCACCTGCTGGTCATGCCCCTGGATATCAAGCCTCTAACACAGATCTTTGAGGGACATTGAATATGCAGACTATAGACAGCAATCCCAAGGCTTTGAAGATACTCATTTTATGTGTTTGGTTCACATTTTAGGCAAAAGAAGCTCTTCCAGATGTCAGTTTTCAGTAAGAGTACATTCTGTTGACTGATGGGGACTTTCTTTGAAGAGCTGGTGTCTCTAACTTATAAAGCAGTATTTCCTTATTATTATAAACAGTAGAATCTTAAGAATACATCTGTGGTGACTCATAAATGCAGACAGAATATGCAGTGTGTCTTGGGGTGCTTGCCTGTCCTATGTCGCAGAATGTAATTGGTGTGAGAATAAGTGATCGGTGAGTTACAAATGGCCTTTTCACTCTAAATAATGTTTCAAATGTACGGTACCTTCTGTGCCTCACAGTAAAGTCCAGAGTGGGTCAAAACTCATAGAAACCTTACTGTCAGGTCTTACATGCCAGGGCTTCTGCTCTGATTTTCTCTATTCATTAGATAACGAATTAGTTATGGGCAAAAGAATAAGCTTAAGGGAGTTGGTTGGAAAGTAAGCTTGTGTGTATATGATGTGTAGAAGAGATGTATGTAGAATTATTCCAGGATGACGTAGCTGTGATGCAGAGAGAGAATGGCTGTGGGTCCTGTTGTGTATTAATACTGCAAAGTCTGCCTTGGTTCTGTTGGGGTTTATGTAAGGATAATATTTCTCACCTTCAGGGCCCCACCTGTTTAATATGAGTTATTTGTTAAACACGTGACTATGCATATGTCAAACAGGGAGGACTCAGTATCCTTTTTTTTTTCTCCAGAGTGAAAGTGCCCTTGCAAAAGAAAAAGAGCTGTCCATCGAACTTGCAAACATCAGGGATGAAGTTGGTAAGTAGGTTATCTACCATGAAGACTGTTACCGCCCTAGGGCTGGTGGGGCCTGGGAGAATGGAGCCAAAAAATGAGGCAGTCTCATGCAATCACTGAGAGCATCAGACAATGTATGCTTTGAGGGTTGAGGAGGGTCACAGGAGTAAAATTTTCATGAGTTCGAGCTGAATGCAATCGCAAGAAAAAGTGATATGTGTCAAAAAAAACAAAAAAAGCCCCATATTTTTGGCAAAAAACCAAACAAACATATTTTTCCTTAGATGCATGTAAACAAATAATAGCCACTTATAATGAGTAATCTAAAGTGAACTCACTCCTATCCACTACACCTGGGAGAATCACAAAAGTATATTCCAAGAACAATTTGTGTCTTTGAAGAAGCTGAGGTCACAAGACTCTGGTCTCTATTTTCCTGGATTTTTTTCCTCAGGTACACAGAATTCCCCTTGCAGGACTCCATTCTTGTACTGTGTTCTAGCAAAGACCCTGAACAATGTCTTTTCCCCAGGCCTTGAATGTGTAACAAAAGCCATAGTATCTCCTGTAATAAGCTAGATCAAACCTGTCTAGACCAGTGAGGCATCTTTGGCAGCACAGTGGTGGTCTGCTAGAGCCTCACGAGGAACCATAATTCGTGCAGGACTTTCGTGACAGAGTCAGTTTCTCATAGCCAGTGAAGGGACTAATCGGGCCTTGACTGTTCTTCACAGATGACAGCACACACATCAGTCTCTATCACCAGCTGCGACAGGCATCCCTCCCTCTAGGCACCTCCAAAGCCTAGAAATGCATGTTACATGGCTTCCTACAGCTGTATGTACCTTGCCATAAAGCACTGTCATCTCAAAAAGGGTCTGACTGAAACAAAATTATGAGGGATCCTATTGAAACATGTAATCTTTAGGGATGGTCTAATATTCAGAGACTTTGTCAAAATAAGGATGATCCCCAGACCACAGGAATGTGATAGGAGGCAGGCTTCCTCTCTGGGTGAGGGATGGGCATAGGTGTTTGCCATGTTTGGGGGGGGGGGCTCCTCTTCTTCCCTTTTTCTCCAGATCTAGGGATTAAACCCAGTGCTTGGTTTGTGCTAAGCAGCTGCTAGACCACTAAGTTCCAGACACTGTAAAAATTTCTTATTTGAAACAGGATCTTATTAAGGTACCCAGGCTGACCTTGAACTCACTCTGCAGCCTAGACTGGCTTAAGCTGTGTGACTCAGTCTCTTGAGCAGCTAGATGTACAGGCCTGTGTCATGAGACCCACCTTTTTTGGTGCCATTTTTCCCTTGTCTACCTGTTACTGTGTCCCCAGGAATCGATTCGCAAACCATGACCCTCTTTTCTTTGGCCCCTTGTCCTAGTCACAAGTCCACATTTCCCCTCCGCCTAACGTGACCTTGGGAGTAGCCTACCTAGGCACGTGTGACCGTGTGACTGCCTCCATGAAGTAGAGGAATCTGACCCATCCAGGCCACTCTTGGCAGGTGTCTGGCTATGCAAGTTGTGAGCAATCCGCTTTTCTCTAGTGGCCATGAGTTCTCAGGCGAGCAGCAGACAGACAAGATAGTAGGTTGCAAATGAAGGTGTCTCCATTCTCCTTTCACTTCATCGTTTAGCCTCTTTGAGCTTCCTTTCTCATAAAAATGGCTCCGAAGTGGGGTTCTTTTCTCCTCTCCAGGGATAGCCGGGCCCTGTGAGAACACCATAAATAGAGATACTTTGCATAGGATCCACAGCAGCAGAGGCCCCGCCCCAGCTCCCTGTCCCAAGAAGGAGTTGGAGGATTAACCCAGAAAGGGTGAATAGATGGGTCTTTTAAGGGTCATTCCCAGAAACCTGAGGCTCATGAGATCGGTGCTGAAGCTGTTGGAAAATCAGCATCCAGAGAAGAAGTGAACAGTCTCCCTGGTCCCTGCTGGAAAGGTGTCACCCTATGATTTTGTTGTCACCGTTTCCATGGAGATTGAGTCTCTTCTCTTGAAGTCATTCATCAGCATCTCTTCTAATTTGCTTCTAGACCATCCCTAGACTCCGCGGGACCAGCTGAGGGTACCCTTGCTGGGGTCAAAAGCTGTTTTTACTCCCTCTTGAGGAGATCACTGAAGAAGCCCTGGAGTCCCCAGATGATGTTATTCTGATACATCAAAGAGACCTCCCCACAAGGAGTCACTAAAAGAACCTTCTCCCATGGAATCTATTTTCAGAAAGGTGTTTTTTCTCCCCCTCTGTTACTGCAGAGATCCCTATCCTTAAACTCAGGCCCTGTGCTCTGAGGGACAGGATTGTGGGACCTCTCTTTTCAAATATAGCTACAAAACAGTGAGTGTGACAGACATTGTCCTGCAGAACAATTCCCAGGTGACAAGGACTGAGTTTGACTGTGAACCTAGGGTCATGCTCCTGCTTCAATCACAACCCAGTTTCCCAAGATGACCCCTAATGGTACTGTGTCAGCAACTGAAAGGCATAGGGGTAGAGAGAGATTCCCAAAAGCCCTTATTCATAGTGGTAGCTACTCCATGGTGTAGCTACGTCACAGTGATACTTGATGAGCAGATAGACTTCAACTGTTTGTATGTCCTAACACTCCGTGGCCATTTGGAAAAAATATATAGCTGAAATTAGAGGGCAAAGCAATGTTCTCCTCTCATTAAGCCACCACAGTTACTTGCTAGAGGGATGCTTGAGCTGTTAGCTGATATGGCTCTCAAATCTTAGAATCAGGTTGGATAATGCCACTCCTTGGGTCCTGTTTCCCAGAGATCCTCACTCTGTGGTTTTTGGGGTTTTTTTGTTTGTTTGTTTGTTTGTTTTGTTTTGTTTTTTTATCAGAGCAGCAGCTGAAGCAGAACTTCCCAAGATACAGTACCATAGGAAGGAACGAAGTGTGAATAGTGTGGGGCAAATGTCAAGGAGCAAAAAATTCCAACAGTGCCTCGACCTTAGGGTTTTCAGATACTCTGCAGGGCCCTGTATGTTGGGTGCAGAAACATGCTATTGGTCTTAGAGGCACTTCCCTCACTGGCTAAGAGGTTGGAATGTGAGAGAGCAGTGGTTCTCTGGAGGCCCAGGAACCATTCTTAAGCCCTTCTTTATTCAGAGTGACCAGAGTGCATTGTGCATCATAGCCTGCTTAAGCAAGGACCAAGGAGTAATGGTATCTTACTGCTTCCTTCCAAGTTCATGCTCAGTACCTTTTTTGTACTGCTTAGGCCCACCTGTGTAGGGGTGGTACCACCCACAGTTGGCTGGGCCTTCCTACATCAATCACTAATCAAGACAATGCCCCACACTTGCCCACAGGCCAGTCTGATGGAGGCATTTTCTCATTTGAGGTTCCATTTTCCCAGATGACTCTAGCTCATGTCAAATTTACGGGGGAAAAAAGAACCTAGTCATCAGTCTGTTAGGCACACACCAGGAACAGACACGCTATCCTTAATAGGTTTAGTCCCTATGGAGTTTCTATGCAAAAGATATTGAGTACCCTGAGATGCTGAAGCCAGCCTCTGAATGTATTGGTCCAGTGGATGAGGATGTTTGCAGCTGGTTCCAGGCTCTGGGGCTCCAGAGGCTCATGAGGTAAATTGGCTTGAGCTCTCTAGGAGATACTGCTGGTGATGTTCTCCGCCAGGGTGCAGTGGCTAGTCTACAAACAGAGAAATCTGAGTTCCCTCTCCAGGCTGAATTTCTCCCTGGAGGGATGTCTGCCCTCCCACGAGCAGGCTTTGGATGAGAGGATGGCTTTCTGATGCTCTTAGATTGGATGTGCCAAGCCCCAATGGCACTGGCTTTAGCAAGCTCCAGAAACTTCTAAATGGAGCTGGATTTGTTCTGGGTTTGAGATTAAGTCATCTGACTTCTGCATTAGTGATAAGAATAGAAGTGGAATTCATCTGCCCATTAGGAAAAACAAGCAAAAAAAAAAAAAAAAAAAAAAAAAAAGGCAAAATGACGTAAAAAAAAAAAAAAAAAAAAAAACCCAGCAGAGACAAAGCAGAAGTCCCTGGCAGTACCGTGGCTGGTTCATTCAGCCTAGCTTTCATCCCAGGGGATGCTGTGCTCTGCCAAGCTCTTCTCACTCTACTGCCCGGAGACACAGTATTTGTGACAGAACAAAGAGGAGGGGCCTGTGCAGGTCCATTGTCAGCCCGTAAATTCTAGAGCTGTGCTCAGCACTTCCCTTAAAGAAGAAAGCAAAGCCTTTGCATTGACTTCTGAAGGGTCTGGAGGGAAAGGCTCCCACAGTAGCAGCCCTTCATCCCTTTAACAGTTGATTTCCACCCCAAAGGGAGTCACTGGGGGTGGGGATCAGAAGGACAGAGAGGAACTGGGGAGATGGAATTCCTAAAAGTCTGCAGTTCAGACAGGGTAGAGAAGTTGTCAAAAGTAGGAAGAGCTCAAATGTTAGAGATTTTTGCATAGTAGTGATCACATCTCCAGTTTAATAGTTGCTGCTCCAAATGCTGCCAATAGCTGTTAATAGAGTGTCAGGGGCAGTAGGGAAGATGTATCTGAATATTCCTCGCTGTAACCTAAGGAACTCCTCACTTAGGGACCTCCACTCACATGCAGAATCTCAAGATATGGGCTGAGTGCAGATGCCCATAGATGCCAAAGGCATCCAATCCAGTTCCCTCTAGGGCTGGAGTTACAGGCAATTGTGAGCCACCAAATGTTGCTGGAAGCTGAACTCATGGCCCTTGCAAACCACCTTACCAGTCACTTAACATACTTCTAGAGAACACATTGGTCAACAAAAAAATGAAAACATAATTTCGAATATAAATGAAAATAAAAATATAACACATCAAAATTTGTATTGCAAAATTCTCCGATCAGCATAGCTGAATCTTCCCATTCAATCTGCCCCACAAAATTTGGGGAGACACCAGAAATGTAGTATCCACTTCATAGGTGATCAGATGGTGAACTGGGGACTGTTATTTGAAAACAGAAATTTTTGCTCCCAAAGGTCTCATCTGCTGTCAGCAATTTGAACTTTTTGATAGAGTTTCAGAAAGACTAATTTCCTTGCAGGCCATACTGCCCAGCATTACAAGGAAGGTCTGAGAATCCTGCCCCTCCTGCCGGAAAATGAGATGGGAAAAATTCAAATCAATGATCTCAGCCACTCTGACTAAATTTTACTCTAGTAAATGTCATTTTGGTTTCTCTCCTAAACAGGCGCTTACCCATGCACGGTAGGTAGTATTGAACCTGCCAATTCCCAGAGACTGGATTGGTTGCCATGGAAAATACACTATAGCTACAATTACACACACACACACACACACACACACACACACACACACACACACACACACACTGCCATACTTTTTTTTTAGACATTGATTTATTCCATGTGGCAGCCACATAATTTTTTTATATTTATACAATTCTGTTGCATCTATATGCTTAGCACATTCTAATCGTTTTCTGTGGAGATGTTTGTGTTGAGATCTTATGAAATAGTGAGTCTCTTAAGGCCCGTTTTGCTTTCCTATATATGTTAATGGAGTCTGCAGGGTTAGGGAAAGAGTGTGCCACATTATGATGACCTGACCTTTTAGTCACTGTTGTATTGCTGTGAAGAGACACCATGACCAAGGCAACTCTCATGAAAGAAGGCTTGCTTACAGTTTCAGAGTTAGTCCTTGATCATCATGGTGGGAAGCAGACAGGCTGGGCACTGAAGCTGAGAGCTTTGCATGCTAATCCTCAGGCAGCAGGCAGAGATGGAAGTAGGGGAGGGGAAGGGAGGAGAGGGGGAGGGGAGGGAATGAGATTGAGACTGGTATGCATTTTTTGAAACCGCAAAGCCCACCCCTACTGAGCCACTTCCTCCAATAAGTTCACACCTCCTAATGCTTCCCAAACAGTTCCACTGACTGAGAACCAAGCATAGTATCAGCCAACAGGGGCCCGTTCTCATCCAAGCCACCACAGTTGGGTTCAGCCCTCAGCAACACACTCCCACAAAGGTTTCAGTCTTAATGAACTTGGATTGACTCAGGTAATAAGAACTACTCCCAAGCCCCCTTGGGAGTGGGCTCCCTCGCATGTTGTGGAGCCAGATACTGCCGTGGATTTTAGACCCTGTACATTTAACATATAAACAACAGTATATAATTTACAAAAGCTTTCCACTTATATTATTTCATTGGCACCTGATGAAAACCATAGGAGATAAGGTAAGGTAGATGATGTCATGACCACCTAAATATGACTAAGAAAGTGTTGATTAAAGACATCAAATCACACTACTATAAAAACTTCTCATTTCTCTCCTTCATGGTCATATCAGGCTGCCATCATATTGGAAGATCTAAATGGTACTTGAAGGAGTTAAATAAAAAGCAAAGAAATTATATATAGATATGTGTATATAATTATATATAACATGATATATATTATATACCCTGTGATATGATAAGACATTTTGCAAAATATATTCATTGTAAATTGTAGTCACATATAGATTCTGTGTATATAATCTCTTCCTACCACAAGTCTCTCATCCACACAGATATTCTTACTGTGCATCAAATATTATTCTGTGCATCAGAAACCTCTGACCCAGGACTGAGCGCAATGAACATGGACCACTCGCTGTTACATTTAAATTTACCAACTGCAAAGGACAAACCCTTTGCTATCGCATGAACAGTAAAATAAGAGCATAGCCAAGACTGTCCCCAGATATGCTTGTTGGAGTGACAGTCAGACACAAGCAAATTCTGTCTCTCTGTATTCGTGGGTTTCACATCCACAGATTCAACAAAGACAGATCAAAATTAGTGTCTAAAGCTCTTCTGAGCATGTAGATTTTTTTCTTGTCATGACCTAAACAATGTAGTACAACATACAGTACATAGGTTCTATGGTTCTATTCACATAATCCTCCAATCCATATAAGGGACTTGAACATCTTTGAACTTGGATATTGTGCGGGAGGGGCCTGGAAACCATCTCTATTAATACCAAAAGGCAGCAGTGAGGCAGTAGGGGTCTTAGAGTCTTAGAGACTATGTAACCCAGGCAAGTCCAGAGAAATAAGTGCTAAACAAATGAGCCTAATGGAAGTTGAGGAATCCCTGACAAACAGTTCTTCCATGCACTTGATCTTTTACAAAGGTGCCATTCATTATGTCATTGACTTAACCTCTGTATTGGCAAGTGGGAAGAATACTGAAGACAGTTGTGTTTGTACACAGGTAACCTTAAGCAAGAAGGATAGGGCGCTCATCATAGCCATCCAGTTACTTACATGAAGGGCAGGGCTACTGTCTGCATCTAAAACATAAACGTTTTTACCCAGGCAAATTCTTCAGCGCTGGTTTTTCTTGTCATGGCTAATGCCCTTGTGACTCTTCTTGTTCACCCACCAGGATCACATTTAGATGCTCAAGAGGACCGTCACTCACTTTAACTGCGTAGTGCGGCAGAATTGAAACACAGTAATATAAACTATTCTTCAGGTCCCCCTTTTTTGATGAAAAAAAATTTGGGGGGGGCCAGATATGTGCTCCGGGGGAAATCATTTCTGTTGAAGACAATGATAGCTGGACCAATTTTTGCAGCACAATTAACCATAAAGATTTAACTGGCTTCTTCAATATTCTAGCTAAAACCTCTGAAGTCATTGGGCTGTGAATGCAACTCAGTGATAGAGCACTGTGTGGCAGAATTACTGGGGTCATCCCTAGTGTGGAGAGAGAGGGTAGGGGAGGAAGGAGGGAAAGTCCTCAAGTCTCTTTCACATAGTTCTCTCTTTAAAGGGCTCCTTCTGGGGCTGGAGAGGTGGCTAAGTGGTTAAGAGCACACACTGCTCTTGCAGAGGACCTGAATTCAATTCCCAGCTCCCATATTGGATGGCTCACAGCCACCTGAAACTCTAGCTTCAGAGGATCTAATGCCCTCTCTGGCCTCCTTAAGCAACTGCACTCACATGCATATACCTACACACAGATACACACATAGACATAATTAAAATATACTAATAATACATTTTGAAAGGCTTCTGCTGATGACAGAATAATGTATCCAGAAGAGCATCATCCAAAGAGACAAGGCTGAGAGATAGATGTGGCATTGATTAGCAAATTCCCTATGTTCTAGATCTTTTATAATCTGCTTTTTAGTTCACCAATAATGTCTCTGGTTCCCAGGGAAACACCTTAACCACACTGACTGGAGCCTGATAAAAAGTTCAAATGGCCAGTTTATTAACTTATGATAAAAAACCATCTCTTTATAGGCAGCTCTACCTAGTAAGCTGACCCAATCTTCAGAGGCTGACCAGGAACTAGATGAATTATGCATTACAAGAACAAATGGCACCCTGCTGATATGGGGCAGCTATCTGCAGTAATATTTCTAGGCCCTCAGCTCTTAGCCAGGAACCCTGATTGGATGAGGTCTAAGCATGTTAAAAATCCCCTGGATGGTTTCACACTGTCCAGGCTCTGTCTTCCGAACTTCCAGCTGAGTCCAGCAACTGCTATTGTGAAGCATGTGGTATACAGTTATGAAACAGAGCATAGGAGATAGCAATCTCCAAGAATCTGACAGAAAAGTTACATAGTGAGTCCCGCCTCTCTGCTGAGGGCTGTGCTTCAGATGTGGTCAGTCATAGGTAGTGTAGACAGTGACCACCATCTCCCTGGGCTAAAGAAACAGATGTCAGAGTTCAGGATGATGGAGGCAGTTAGAAAGGGTGGGGCCAGGGCTGGGGAGGCACCTGTTTAGCAGAGAGCTCCATTTCTTTAAGGAGTAGGCTGCACATGGGCAGAGAGGCCTGCCACCACACTAGGAACTGCACTAAGGGAGCATCTAATCTGGAGCTTCTTTGCCTAGCGAAATGACTGGAAGTTTTAGCCAGTTGCTTTATAACAACCCATTCTGGGACATGGGGAGGTAGCTTAGTCAGCAAAACTTACAAAGACTGGAGCTTGAGCCTCAAAACCTAAGCTTAAAAATATGAAAATGCAAACTGGGAATGGTGATATAATTGTGATCCCAGCACTGGCTGTAACAGGAAGATCCCTAAGACTTGATGGCTAGCCAGCCTGGCCTGTTTGACAAGTTCCAAGCAAACAAATGTCTCAAAGAAAAAGTACACACACATACACATGCACGCACACACTCACGCACATACCAACACAAATCCTTTCTGAGGGTGATGTCCACAGTGACCCCATTACATAATTGCACTTTGAAAGCCTCATCATCTCAACATTACCAAACTCAGGACCAAGCTTTGGAGCCATGAAAGTGGGGCACACACATGGACCATTTTCCAACCATAGTGGGTCCCAACCAGTTTTCTTTTGCTTAAGTGACCTTAGGAGGAAGAACTCTCGGGGTCTTCCAATTGAGTGACCTTGGTGACTCAAAGCAATAGCAGCCTCACTAGAAGGCTTGATTGTGATGAAGAATCTCACTGTCCACCCCAAGTACTGCACAAACCTAATTAAGCAATGTCTGTACTCCACAAGGTCCATTAAGTTGTTGTTTAGTGTCTTGCTTAGGATAACAAATCTCCCACCCAAGTACTAATCAGGTCCAGCCCTGCTTAGTTTATGAGCCTCATGCTAAAAAGCTCTTTAGCAGCATCTTGCACTTGACCATCAGTGACCCCAGTAAAGGGTGGCTTTGATCCAGCCAGACTCCATGCTGCATGCTTCAGGACCATTAATCCATTTGTCCAAGTTTCTTTTGTGTTTATGTGATTAACCACTGACCTAAAAACAATTTGGAGAGGGAGGAGTTTGTTTGGTTTACACATCTTGATGCGAGTCTGTCATTTAGGAACATCAGGGTAGGAACTCAGATAGGGTCCTGGAGGAAGGATCTGACTGGTGCTTACTGGTTTTCTCCCTTTGCTTTTTCACACAGCCCAGGGCTTCCTGCCCAGGACTGGCTCCACCCACAATGGGCTGAGTCCTCCTATGTCAATCATGAATCAAGAAAATACCCCAAAGATGTTACCACCTGCCAATTCGATGGGGGCAGTTTTTTAAATGATATTTCTTCTTCCCCGCTTGTGTCAAGTTGGAAAACCACACACACACACACACAATTAAACCCTGGCCTCACATCCCTGAGATGTAACCTTCATTTCATCAGTTGAAATTTACCTCTCAGTGTCCACTCTGCCTTTCCTGGTGACCAGATGTTAGACCCATTTGCATGAAAGATGGGGCTCCTAGAAAATGCACCATAATGATAAAGGCAGGAGGGAGCTGTTCTATCCAGTGGGTCCTACCCTTGCAGTGTGGATGTGAGTCCATTGGCTGGGACAATCACTGGAGGTGAGAGTGCCCCGGGTATCCTGAGAGATGTGGCTCTCAGGTAACTCACCTAGCACTCTGTGGGAAGGGGTGTCCGGGCATTGTCTGAAGTCAGTGCTGCACTGTTCTAAGTGAGGGACACTGGCAACCCAGCCAGCATCCAGAGGGGGCAGTGAATGGGCATTTCTGTTAGGATGGCTAATGGGAACACTAATCAGACTGTTGGTTTTTAAACAATATACACACTCAGGGCCGGAGAGATGGCTCAGCTGTTAGGACACACAGTGCTCTTGCAGTGCCCAGCACCCATATGGTACCTCACAACCTGCTGTAACTCTGGCTGAAGGGAGGGGGATCTGACATACTCACATGCCCATACTCTCATATAGACACACTTATACATGATTAGAAATAAAAATAAATCTCTATAAAATATTATATGTATATTCTGATAATGTGTATGAGATCAATTATATATACCTAGACATGATATATGTGTATGTACACACAGGCTGCTTTCAATTGCCTGCCTGAATATCGTTTTTGTCCTCTATGTGTGTAATTTTAGTCAGTAGAAACAATTGTATGTGGCCTTCTTTGTCCTTTGATATATTTGAAGAGATAAGGGACACTGTGCTGAGTTGAAGGGGAAATACATGCCTCTCAGGTAAAACTAGGTTTTGAAGCTTTTAAAATGTTAATCCTTCATTCCATGAAAAACTAAAGACAATGAACACACTCACACATGCGTGTACACACACACATACCCCATATGTCTGAGCAATCCTCATATCGGAGAAGAGTCTCCCAAGTTCCATAACATATACTAAAGGAAATGTAGTAAAAATGGGGACCATTACCTTCCACGCACACTAGTTTACTCTCTAACAATAGCCTGGCCTCCTTGCCTGCCTAGTACTAGCAGGAATGGGGCCATGGGAGACATGGGGGACTAAACTAGTGATTTATTGTGAATGAGGCCTCTGCAAATTGTGAGGCTTTGAAAATTATTGGGTCCAGGGAGGTAGTTTTCTAGAACTCAGTGGGGTCTGCTCTACCTGGTGAAAGGGACCTGAAGTGAATGTTCACCATTGCTTAAAGTTTTCAGTCCTTTATCAAAATCTTGTCCTAAAAGGTATGTTCACTATGGCAATATACGTAACCTGATCAGGCAGGTCTTTGAGGTCAAATGAAAAGGGGACACCCTTTGATGCCATTTTTCACAGGGGGAGAAATGAAGTAGTAAATTGGTGTAGTTTTCTTGTCCCACCAGTAGATCCCAAATAAACATACTAAGGCTTGATATTTATAAATAAATGCTTGGCCAATAGCTCAGGCTTATTACTAACTAGCTCTTACAACTTAAATTAACCCATTTCTATTTATGTATTGCCATATAGCTCATGGTTTACCTGTCCTCCAGCTGATCTTGCTCCCTTTATGTCTCCTGGCAACTGCTCTGATGCTGCCCATCTTCATCCCAGCATCCTTAGTTTGGTTGTCCCGCCTGTACTTCCTGCGTGGCTACTGGCCAGTCAGCATTTTTTTAAACCAGTTCGAGTGACAAATCTCGGTGCCATACAGATGCCTTTAAAGTCTGAATACCCAAATTAAATGGACAAAACAAAGGAGCAGGCTCCACAGGGGACTATCTGTAGATGGCCACTCCCTGTTTATGTATGGTGTGTTTTTAGTTCTCATCTGGACATATAGCTTCTCCTTTCAAAAACTTTAAACCATCCCAAATCAATTTCCTCTTCCTTCCTTTGCCAGTAAATGATGCCTGCAATTCTCTCAGTTACTATTCCACATGGGACCAGACACCATCCATTCATTGACTCATTCATCTTAAAGAATACATTAAATGGCACAAAGCATTTATGACTATCTGGAGACTTTAAATCAATTGGGGTTTTTATTTTTCTGTCTGATCTTTCTCATGTCTCTTCTTCTGAAATACAAGAATAATAGAGCTGTTGCTGGTCTACAGGGTGTTTCCTAGATGAAGAGTATCCAGCATTAGCTAAGATTATGGAGTAATAGCCCATTGTGGTGGAGAGGCGTGGCAGCAGGAACTAGGAGCTGATAGATCACATCTTCAACCACAAATTATAAAGAGAGCAAACTGGAAGTGGCACTATACACTCTCAAAGCTCCCCTCAAGTGACCTGCCTCCTCCATTGACTGCACTTCCTTAAGGTCCCATAACACTTCTCCAGACAGTGCCACCAGCTGGGGACCAAGTACTCAAATTCTTAGCCTAAGGGGTCATCCCCATGAAAACCACTGCATAAACCACAGAGCACATACAGAAGCCAAGCATTGTTGCTGCTAATTTCTTGCATCACTGAGAAAAAAATAATTATGTAGAAAGCATATTTTTCTCTGGGATCGCAGCTTCTTGCTTTAGGGGGTATGTTTTGTAGGAAACACAAAATGACATACTCAAACATGATAGGTAGTTCAGCAGTTAAGAGAACTAACTGCTCCTGCAGAAGACCCAGGTCCAGGTCCCAGCACCCACATGGCAGCTCACAACCATCTGTAAGTAACTCCATCTCTAAGATCTGATGTCTCTTCTGGCTTCTGCAGACACCAGGCACACAAACATACATGCAGACCAACCACCTATAATGGATAACTAAAGCAAAATGACATCCACATCTGTCTTCACGGTGGGTATAATGTAATCCTCTGGGGTGACCCAGCTCTTTATAATAGGCACATGGTGCTAAAACAGGAAGCAGTGAGTAGGACAAGAAGTGGAGGTCAGCAGTTACCTTCAAAGACAACTGGTGACCAGCTTCTGCCACCTCCTAAACTCTACAGCCCCCCAAAATAATAAACACTAGACCGAGAACGCTATGCAAAACCTGAGGTGTTTCAGATTCAGACCATAGCAAGATCTGCATGTGCAAGGCAACCAATGTCCTTCTTTGATATTAAGCTCAGAGAGGCCAGGTGACTTTGAGAAGTCCAACAGCTAGTGTTGGCCCCATTTAGCACTGAGGCCAGCTGGGATAGGCTTCCTGCCGTCTCCAGGCTGGCACTGCCTCTGACCACTCCTCTTCTGCACTCTACTTCTGACTCCACTGTTCCTCATCTCCTGCTAGCGACAGAGTTTTCTCTTCAAGAGTCACAGTATTGCAAAGACTCGCAGGAGCTAGGTAGGGGGTGCTCTCCACTCTAGGATGAGCATATCTTTTGTGTCTTTGCACAAACCTGTTACAGTCCTCTGTGGTGGGGTGATGTTATCTGAAGGAGACTCAATAACTTCAGTCTGTCCCAAGGCCTCAAGCTTTGAAGACCTGATGCTGACAGACCACTTTGTGCAAACCTGGGATGTAGACCCTTATCAATAAGGTGGCATGGGACTTGTCAAACCCCAACAGGTCTCAGTTTTTTTTATTTCTCATACTAATTGGCACCACCTGTGCCCTGAAAACAGAGTGGCTTTTTCTCAGGCCAGTGGGCCACAGCAGGTTCCTAAATGCACAATAACAATCCTATTAGTTTCACGGAGGCTTGTAAGCGCCCCTAGCTGGACTCCGTGTTCTCATCTCCCTGAAGCAGCCACCATATCTCATTGCTCAGACCAACCACTAAGTCTTTCTGGATTCCAGCCTAGCCTTCATCTCTGTACCTGGTCCATGTGCAAATCAGGTCTCCTTCACCTCACCAATTCTCCCTCATCTACCCATCCCTCCCCATGCTGCATCCCTCATCCAGGTCTTCCAGGTCATCTGACACAAGTAAGCTCAGTATCTGAACTCCAAACATCCCCTGAACTCGTCTCCTTGTCTCATAAATCACTTTCTATGCAGCTATCAGGAATGAAAATCATTATATCTTCCCCTCTTTGAGACCCTGGGAGCATGACGCTGTCGCAAGAGCATAACCATAAAGCCATAGTGTAATCACAGGTCCTGCATGAAGTGCCTCTGCCTGCCTCTAGAACTTGATCTCTGATTTCTCCGCCTACTTCTTCTACGGTTGCTGCCATGGCCAAAACAGTCCTTTATTCACAGCATATAGAAAGGCATTCCGATATCACCAGGGCCTTTGCATGTTCAGGTAGAAGGGAAGGAGACCATTGATGGTCAAGTACTACATGAATCATCACTGGATTCATAGATTAGTTAATGTCCATGTGAAGGACCTGAACTCCCTTCCCATGTGCTCTTCTTCCTCTTTCAGTGAAGCTTAAAGCCCACCCAAGTAACATACTTCCTCACAAGACTGTACCTTTTAAAAGCCTCCTCAAACAGCCACCATCTGGTAACAAATGATCAAAATGTCTGAGACTAAGGGGACATTTCTCATTCAAGTCGCTTCTTCTGTGATAGCCTGCCTTCCAGCCACTGTGCCTACAACTATGGTTGGCACTCAGCAGGTGCTCCTTAAATTCAATGACTGGTTATCTTTTGAGTGCTGGGGATGGACCCCAACACCATGCACACACTAAGCACTTATTCTACAACATAACTATTCCCCCCGGCTAATCCATTGAAAGCTACCCTGCCTATCTGAGCACAGAATACAAAGGGCACTGATCTTTCCCACCTATAAGGAAATAGGCAGGTAAGGAATTATAATTCTAGACACAGACATTGGAGATTTGAGGAAGGCATGTCAATGCACGGTCTCACCTCGGAGACGTTATAATGCGGATGCATCATGGAGGCTGGTACATGCTCCTTGCTGTGCAAGATCTTATCTTGACATTGGACTAGTTAGCTCCACTTCTTGCTCTCTGCAGGTGTGGTGTGGGCTGCCTTCTAGACTCTAGCAGGGGTGCTGGGACCAGCAGTCCCCGTGTAGATGAGACAAAGACACAGATGCTGGTTCCTGTTTACCCTGAGCCAGCCTTGATGCAGCCACCATAGCCTAGGAAACTCCATGCCACAGGTGGGCTGGCGGCTCCCTGACTCATTTTCCCTCTGTAAACACCTCAGACTTCATTTCTAGTCACTCCTTTTATTTCTTCTTTGAACATTTTCGCCAAAAATATTTAGGAAGAAAGTAAGTCGTTCAGGGCAGTGTGTCTGTGTCCAGAGGGTACTTTTCAGGTGCTATACCACCCCCTGGTGGTCACAGGTTTATTACTGGCTAACGAAGTTTAAAGGCAGAGTCAACTCTTGGATGAGGACAACTGTAGTCTTTAAAGCCTGATGACTTCCACTCCTGAGAGCTCATTCTAATGAAAAGTGACCCTGCACATGGCTAAACATGTTTGTTGTATTATCTGTGATATTATCTGTACCAGCAAGTCTTGGAAACAAATGTCTAACAATAAGGGGGGTGCAAGCTGTATCAATAGAAAACTTTGGGCCTTGGCTGGGTAAATTTCAAAGTTCTGAGCACGGGGTGGCATCATTGTGCAACGGATCTTGTGTGCTGGCCTTGTGGGTAAGTAGGGCATACACACTAGGGAATTGGGGCATAATGACAGCCATTCGGCATCTTATTCTCGTTTGGCTCAGAGGAAGACAGTCTTTTGTGATACTATATTGTGTTAGACTAGGTTTTCAGGTGTTAGTGGATTGTTTATTTCTCTATGTACTTATAGGCTTGGATGACCTGGAGCTACTATGTAGACCAGGCTGCCCTCAAACTCTCAGAGATCCCCTGCCATTGCTCCCAGGGTGCTAGGGTTAAAGGGCTCTCTCTCTCTCTCTCTCTCTCTCTCTCTCTCTCTCTCTCTCTCTCTCTCTCTCTCTCACACACACACACACACACACACACACACACACACACACAGAGAGAGACATACTCAGGGCTATGGAATACTTTTTATTGTTTGCTTCTTTAATCAGCTTTTGGTGCTGGATGGAAGTAGAACTCGGAACCTCATGCATGCCAAATCCAGCACTCTCCTGCTGAGTTTCACTCCCAGCCCAGTGGTTCCTGCCTCAGCTCTTATTTTTGAAAGACTCCCAGGGGCTCGTGTGGGTAATCAGGTCGTGGGTCATCTCAGTGTCTGCTCCCTACTGTGCTCTATGCAGCCTTCAACACCGCTAAGTGTGAGAAGCTGCAGAAGGAGAAGGAGGCGCTGGAGAGGCGGTTCGAGGAGGAGCTGAGAAGACTGGGCTGGCAGCAGCAGGCCGAGGTTCAGGAGCTGCAGGACCGGCTACAGCAGCAGTTTCGGGCTGAGAGCGCACGCTTGCAGGAAGAGCACCAGGACCAGCTGCTGCGCATGCGCTGCCAGCACCAGGAGCAGGTAAGTTGGCTGTGCAGCGCAGCACCCGTGATTGGAAAAGAGCCTGGGGCGATTGAGGAACCGGGCTTGAGATCAAGTTCACTCTCCAGCCTCATTCTGGTTCTTTCTACACCCCATGCCCAGAATGTTGTCCCTGCAGACACCATAGCACCTTCTCCTCTTTCTGGTGCATGGAGTATGAGCAGAATTCACTCATCTTCTTTAAAAAGTGCATTGCTCACCAATGCTCACCAACTCATCTCACCGAACAACCTCCTCCCCTTTCTTTAAAAACTCATCCTGGTGAGTGGCAGAAACAGCATCCAATGAGGTGTTTGAACAGGCAGAGACCACTCAGCCTGTGTTATGTCTCCCTAACCCGCCCACTCAGCCAGCTCCTTCTGCCCTGCAGGGAAAGACATTCTACATAAGCAGAATGAGGCCCCCAGGACCTGTCTGGCATAGGCGACTTTGTGTTGAGAAGAGGAGGTGCAGGAGAGACAGGCTCTCGTGGACATCTGCCCTGCAGGCTGAAGAGGGGGCCACACTGGGAACCAGAGGGAGTCAGTCTGGAACCTCCGGGACAGCCTGCCACCTACTCTGGACTGGTGTCTAGGAGACTGGCAGTGTGAAGTGGGGGAAGGAGGGGGGGGGTGGGCTCCTGGTTGTTGGAAAATGACTCTTAAGAGGGTACTGGAGTGAGTAAGCACAGCCTGGCTCCCTCTGGCTCCTCTAATGAGATTGCTTGTCTTGGATGGGAGTTTAATCTGGTTTGAGTTTAATGAGAAGATGAGAACACGTGATGCCTCATTCAAAATACATCTTCTCTAAGTGAATTGCCAATGCTGCAGTTCATTGCCTCTGGCATGTGGCTAAATGTAAAGCCCACAACTCCATCCTTGCTTGTCTGAGGGAACAGCTTTCCTCCCTCAGTGCCTCTGTACCCAACCCTGCTGAGTAGCAGCAGGATGACTCCAGAATCGAACCCCGCTATAGGGAATAGCTGTTTCTCTAAACAGCTAGGGCTTTTTGGTGGGTGAACTGGAAACCTCCTCCATGATAAAGCCCAGAATCCCATCTTTGTGGAGGAAGCAGAAGATAGACAGCTGTGGTCTAAGGGAGCTTTCTTTACCCAAGGTTCTAGCCAAATAACAAAGCTCTTCAGGCAGCAGAAGCTTGATGTCATGACGAAACACCATGACAAAAATCCCCAGCTTATAGAAGACAGAATTTATTTTGGCTAAGGGTTCCAGTGGGTTAGAGTCTACCACAGCAGTGAAGGCATGGCAGCCACCAGCAGGCAAGATGGCAGGAACGGGGAGCTGAGAGCTCACTCACATCCTCAACTGTAAACAAGAAGCAAAGGGTGAACTGGAAATTATGCAGAGCTGTACACTCTAAAATCCACCCCCAGTGACAAACTTACTCCAGCAAGAGTCCACTACCTAAACCTCCCCCAATGCTACCTGGAAACCAGGACTAAGCATGTGAGCCCACGGGAGACATTTCTCTTTCAAACCACTATGCTTGCCAAGGGCTGACAATGGAAGAAAACATTTTCCTCTGATTTTTGTCGTTTATGGTACATCAAATCATCTTTTCTTTCCTTTGGGAAAACTAGTCATGCAATTCACGCAATTATCTTCAGAGGGTTTTGACATCTTCTCAGGCTGAACATTTCTACTGGTTTCTTCCTTTCTGTGAGCCTCTGCTCTCTGAGGAACCTGGTATCATAGGAAGAGAAGCCATGGAAATTAGCAGCTGGGAGGAGAAAGGAGGCAAGGAGGCTCCACTTTCCTTCCTGGGGGAGGGGGCAGTCTTTAAAATCATAAAGAGACATAAAAGAGACATAAAACCCAAACTACTGAGGAACACGCATTTGTTCAAAGGGAGCTCACTGGCTCTCATTGATATCTTCCTGAATATACTGGCCAATCCTTTAATTCCATATGGCTCATTGGAGTTAGGAGGTCAATATTCATTCATAAAAGCACCTCCCAGAGCCTGAAAGGGACAAAGCCTCACATCATCCTTATTGTGTTGATGGTATTCCCTCAGCACTAAGTAACAGACATGCCATCTAACAGACCAAAATATACACTAACACACCAAGGTATACACCTTGGCTTCAGACATAATGGATTATTGACAGTTGAGCCATATTTACCATGGGGACACATGGATTCTTCTAGAACTTCATCTTTTTATCTATCCTTCTTTTCTGAAACTCCTTATAGAGAGTTGGGTAAGAAACTAATAAAATAGAGTCTTACCAAGGACCAGTGAAGGAATTTTCATTGTAGAAGCAGTGTAAGTACCATGCCTCTAGATAATATGTGGTCCTTATTTTTACAGAGAGCACTGTGGGTTTAACTGATATTTTTAGTGGAATGGGAAGGAATGATTATTTTCTTTTTTAAAGACTTAATTTTGTATGTGTGTGTGTATTTATGTGCCCTGTTGTGCACACAAATACCCACAGAGACCAGAAGAAGGGTCTGGTCCTCTAGAACTGACATAGACAGTTGTGAACTGCCTGGTGTGGGTGCTGGATCATGAGCCAAAGTCCTCTACAAGAACAAGAAGTGCTCTTAACATCCAAGCCATCTCTCCAGCCCCTTTCATCTCAACTAATTATTTTTCCTTCAGAAATTCCATTAGAACCTCAAATCAATACCTGGGTGGTTAAACACTGTTCTAGTCATCCCTTCCTCTGAGTGAATTCATAGCACAGAATGACTTGAGGTTCAGTTCACTTTAGTTAATAATGCCCAATCAATATAGTGACTTGTTGCTTCCAAGTTCATGTTATCACTGAGATGTTGCTCTGGGCTTCTTGTTGTCTCTGTCCAGTGATTTTCCTGTTTTAAGAGATGGCAATTCCAGGTGGTGATAATGCACACCTTTAATTTCACCACTAGGGAGGCAGAAGCAGGAGGATCTTTGTGAGTTTGAGGTCAGCCTGCTCTACAGAGTGAGCTCCAGGACAGCCAGGGATACTTTATTTTGTAATTATAAATAACCAATTACAAATCTCACTTCTGGAGAGTCTCAAAGTCCAGAATCATCAGGATCAATATAGCCTGGTGCCTCCTAATCCAGTAGAAGCTATTATAACACAATGTAGTCCCTACACTAAGTATGCCACCATGATCAACTGGTTCATTCCCTACAACTACCCAGGGCCAATGCCTGATAGGACTCTTAGGCCCAAGCCTGGAATGGGCTGAAGGACCTGTGAGTTTCCCCAATAGAATTTGTTGCCTAACCCACCCCTTAAAATGTGAAAATTCAAAACAAATAAACAAAAATAAATAAATAATCACCCTAGGCAGTACAGTATTTGGGAAGATAATTCAGAAAGTCTGAAAATGAGGCTGGGTGTGTTGCTAATTGACAGAGTGATGGCCTAGCATGTGCAACACCCTGGCTTCAGTGGCCAGCCCTGAAAAACAAAGGTGATAACAAAACCATCTGGGGTGGCCTTCACGCTGGTGATTAAAAGCCTGAAGATACAGCTTCAAACAGACAGTGGGAAACCCTTCACAAGAGCAGCCTCCAACTGGTCAACAGAAAGGCCCAGCAGGCGGCAATCTGGAAAGCAAGCTTAAGGCTTTGGTGAAGGGGACATGTGTGAGCCTACTGGCCTCACCTGGGAACTGGGGAGAGGGTCCTACATGTTCCCTGCTGGTGATACCCGGAGAGCAGGCTGTCAGTGTGTGTGAAAGAACAGCACCACTTGGGTCAGAGAGAGCTGGGGCCCTGCTTATCCCTACCACTTACAGGATCTCCAGCGAAACATGTTGAAGCTAAGCCTTGGTTTCCTCATCTGTGAAATGGCATAAAATGCGAACCTTGTAAGGGTGGAGTGGGGTAGACTCTAGCTGAGAGCCTAAGCAAGAGTAGTTCTCACTCACCTGACACTGGGAAACCTTGAGGAACGGTATGGCGGCCTGTTCTTCCTGCCCCATCACTTTCTTGCAGGGTGAAGGAGGAACATGTGATGGGGTGGTCCAGGACTCTACAGAGAGAGCTGGGACAGTCCATCCTGGGTGAAGCTTTTTTTTTCAGGGGGAGAGGTAGTTGAGACAGGGTTTCTTTGTGTATCCCTGGCTGTCCTAGAACTTGCTCTGTAGACCAGGTTGGCCTTGAACTCAAAGAGATCCTCCTGCCTCCGCCCCCGCCCCCAGGTGCTGGGATCAAAGATGTGCACCACCACTGCCTGGCCGAGTTAAGATTCTGTCCTTCTGCATTGACCCAGCTTGTGGCAGTGACTCCAGGAAATGTCACCTCAGCTACAAATCCTGACTTCACTTTGGTACTAGAGTGGGAGTGTCAATCATCCCAGCAAAGTATCTTGTCTTTGGCAGGACCACTGACATTTTCTTCTTATTGAGTTGCACCTATGTTTCTTAGCAGCGAAGATATTCCTGATAGTCACCCCAGTTCTCTGGATAAGCAGTAATCATGCCTTTCCTTCAGGTGGAGGACATCACAGCCAGCCATGAGGCTGCTCTGCTCGAGATGGAAAAAAACCACACGATTGCTATCATGATCCTGCAGGACGACCATGACCACAAAGTTCAAGGTATCCACGAGCCCATGTGCAGCAGGCCAAGTGGGCAAGCCGAACCCCTTTGCTGACAGAGCAGAGAGCAGAGGGTCCCTCGTCTTCTTCCTGTCTTTTCCTCATTCTGCAGGCACCCTTTGTTCTCATTACTGTGAGAAGAACATGTAGAAAGCAAGGCTTTGGACAGGGCTGGGAAGCTTGGCTAGCATGCAGGAGGCCCTAAGTTCTCTCTCCAGGCCCATGTCTAAAACTTTATGAATCCAGGCAACTATTTCTCCCTTCCAAAAGAATTATGTAACCCTTGACTGAATTTTAAAAATCCCCTTGAGAGTCTTACCAGCCTGAATTCCATATGCAATGAGGGTATGAGATTTTTTTACAGTTCCTTGGGTAACTCAAGGTGGAGACAGCATCAGGTGCCATCCTTCTAGTAGGCACAGACAACTGGGGCCTCATCCTATGTATAGCCTGATAAGATTAAGTGCCCTTGTGATGCTCTTAGGCAATGTGAGCATCTCTGGACTTCTTTCTCCTTGTCCACACTCAGCATGGAATAAATTCAAAGTCTATACATCTTTCCTGTTCTCATTTTGGGACTGAATTATCTTTGTACAATTGTTTAGTTGTGGCTTGTGATCCCTGATGCTCATATACAAAATATAATAAATATTAAAAAATAAAGTCAAAGAAATCAACACGAACTATTTTCCAGAGACAAAAACTTTGGCTACAAAAATTAGATTCTTAAGAGCAGTTGTCCCCATAAAGGACTAAGCTGGTGGGAACCACACAGATTTTCCTAATTATAGCTCTTAGTGGCCCAGATGGTAATTGTTATTATCCAGGACTCTCTCGTTCCAAGAACAGGATCCAGGCTGATTAAAGGGACCGCCACTCTTCTAGTCACACCAGGAAAACAAATCACTGGTCCAGCCAGAGTGAGATAAGCTTCACCCTGCTGATAAGACTCCACCCATCTGGAGGGAATGAAATGCATTTTCACAACACCTACATCACCTTCATCACCTGCATCACCTACATCATCTCCTACATCACCTGCATCATCACCTATGTCACCTCATCACTACATCACCTTCATACCTTCATCACCTACATCACCTTCATCATCACTTTCATCACCTACATCACCTTCATCATTATTTTCATCACCTCCATCACCTTCATCCTCTTCATCCCCTTTATCACCACCTTCATCTACATCACCTATGTCACCTTCATCACCTTCATCATCACCTTCATCTACCATAACCTGTAAGTTATTTTCTGAATATGGCTTTCCACAGAGCAGTGTTATCCCAATAACTAAGAGACTAACCTTTCCTTCAGGTAGAGTGTCTTATAACCAATCTTTGTTCAAGCAAATTCTAGGGATACCTAATTCACAGACTCTGACCCAGAGGCCACCAGAATGTCCTTGCTAACACAGCACTGGTCCCTCATTCATACCATGAACTCTGCATCAAGCACGGTCAAGATGTCTCCCAAAATTGCACCCTACTTGAAAAGCTTCTTCCTCAGCCCAATATGGATGCTTTGAAGTTGGGAGGGTAAATCCCGAGAAAGGAAGAAAAACTGTTTCACCATTAGGAAAGGCGAGACATTCAGAGGTGCTATTGACAACAGTTCTCCCATGGCCAAGACTGTGCAGCATACAGAAGTCCATGTGCGCATGCACCCACACTCATGCATGCGCTCTCTCTCCCTCTTTCTTTTTTCTCCCTCATTTCTTTTTCCTGTCACTTCTTTCTCTCATAAATCACATTCTGACCACCACAGTCGACTTCAAATGAGCAGAGGAAACCTTGAATCTGCTGTAGCCACCCATCATTTCTGTGCCCTAAGTCACATATCCTCATATGCCCAAAGAGCCTTGTTTTATGCTTTTCAAAAGAAAGGTTCCCTTAGCAATTTAATGTCTTCCTTCTTCTTTTCAGAACTGGTGTCTACCCACGAATTTGAGAAGAAGGAATTGGAAGAAAACTTTGAAAAACTGAGGCTGTCATTACAGGCTAGTGTTCCCCTTGTTTCCGGAGCTGGTGACCGGCCAGTGTTAGGCTCACTTGAAAACATTTGTCTGACACCTGCTGTGTACTGGAATATGGAGACGATGAAAACGTATTCGCTATCCTTTAGAAGTTAGTTCTCTCCTGACAGAGCTGTGGGGAAAACGTAAAAGCACCAAAAAGCCACTCGTACCTCATGAATAATGCAGTCAGAGAACACTAATGAAGTTAATGAACATTTGCTGTGTCCGAAGTCCCTGAAGTGGGCTGGGGTGGGAAGAGAAAGTTCTAGACAAGAATGATGTTGTGAAGGTCAGAATTGATAGACCACACCCTGAAGTTTTTAAGATGGACTGAGGGAAAATTACACTCTCTACCTCCCAGTGTTACCTAGAAGGGTGCTGGTCTCCTCATGTCAGATGAGCTGCCTGGCTTCCTCCTGGTCTTCAAGGGGAGAGTATGGAGTCTCCCAGGCATATTCACCTCCCACCTGCCTTCTAGAGACCTGACAGCTGCCATTTAAAGGCCAGTAGCAGCCCCAGTACTAGAGAGACCTGCCTGGGAAGCTATCGGGGTAGGACAGTCCAGCCATGATCCCAGCTGGGAAGATTCTGACTAGAGAAGACAGGCTTTTAAATGTCATGGTCACTCATGTCTGGAAATTGAGCAGACTGTTCCATGACTGTAATATGTGGGCAAGAATCTTGCTTCTTTGGTGACATCTCTGTCACAATGAGTCTATCCCACAAAGAAAGATTCCAGGGTCACAGAAATAATACTGCAAAAAACATAGAACCTGGGGTGCAACTCAGAGGCAGAGTACTCATTTAGCATGTCAATGAATCCTTTCTGCTCCAGCACCTACTGCGGCAACTTAAGGCCATACAATCCTGTGAGTCTCCACCTAGCAGAAGCTTTTTGAGCTGAATATTGGTGTATGAAGGATAGAGTTGCTGAAGCCAACATCCTAGTGTTGGAGCTAGTTTGGGCAGTTAGAGATTCAGATCTTCACTCCGCCAGTTCTTCCTAGCTCTGGATCTGGGATAATGATGGACAGTCTTCCAGCCTGTTTTTCATCATGAAATGGGGATAATGTTCTCAAGGCATGAACAGATGAAGGAAAGCATGTTGTGAGGCTGAACAACACTGCGTTGGTTGTAGTGAGAGCCAAGAGTGAGAAATGGCCGGAGCAGCTCCAACAGTATGGTGCTTATTATTAGTGTCCATCGGTTGACTTCTCAGAGACCCAGGCCGGATCACACCTCAAATGGCACAAAGTAGCCAAGGCAGCTTGGAAAGCCTTCTACCTGTCCTGACTGCTGCAGAGTCTTTCCGTCCGTGTATGTCTATTTAGAATAGGGAACAAAGCAGAAAGATGTCAAGAGCATGGTTTAGATCCACCCTGAGTAGCGATTGTTAAGACTTTTGTGTTATTTTAGTTTTTAATGATGGGAAAGAGGCTTATAAGAGACACTTCCTGCTGGGTGGGGGTGGTACACACCTTTAATTCCCAGCACTCAGGAGGCAGAGCAGGCAGATCTCTGTGAGTTTGAAGCCAGCCTGGTCTACAGAGTGAGTTCCAGGAAAAAAGAACTACCAGAGAAACTGTGTCTCAAAAAACCAGAGAGAGACTTCTGAGAAGTATGGTATAGAAGTCAGATAGCCCCAGACATTTTATAGTACATTCTGGAAAGCAAAGGCAATGGTGACTCAGAGGAGTTCTTTAAAACTGATATTTGGCTCCCACTCCACTGACACTTATATTGTCCCCATGTGCATTTAATGACAATATGAGGACTTTTGCTTCTTAGAGATGAAAGTAACTAGAAGAAAGAAACCTGCCTGGGAAAGTGTGAGAATGGGCTCTGCCATGGTGGATGCAGACAGAAGCTCTGGGCTGACATACATGTGGGGCTGTTGTGCTAAATCACCTTATTTCCAAGTCCCAGTTGCTTCTGATCACTGGCTGAGGCCACAAGAGCCCCTGGGCCCTGTGTTTTAATCCAGCAGAAATGGAGCCATGGGGGGGGGGGGGAGGCAGGGACTTGAGGGCTCCTCAGTTAGTGATCTGTAGAGGAAGAGGTGCTCTTTAATCATGGAGAGCTCAGATCCACTGTCAAGCACCCTTCTTGTGCTGTGGTGACATTGCTGTCCTGTCACCATGGCTGAGGTTGGGCAAGAGAAACTCCTTAGCCACATTTGCTCGGAGGCTGAACAGGAAGGAGCCAAATGTACCATAGGCATGCCTTCATTCCTCCTGACTGCTGCAGCAAGGTGGGGCTGCTGGTCTAGTTGGGGAGAAAATTAAACTGGACAAGAATGGGTGGCTCTCCTCAGAGAACAGCTCAGCCCTGAGGTCAGAAAGATTAGTCAGAAATGAGAGGATCCTGGTGAGAGGCAGATGGTCTTCTCACCCATATTTTAGTTAGCTTCTTTGGTGATAACACCAACTCAAAGCAACTTGGGGAGGAAAGGGTTTATTTGGCTGATAGTTCACAGCCCATCACTGAAGAGACAGAAACTCAGAGGTAGGTTCTGATGCAGAGACCACAGTGGATCACGGCTGTACTCTCTTGCTCACATTCCTTTCTCATACAGCCCACGACCATCTATATGCCTAAGGATGTCTCTTCCCACAGTGGGCTGGACCCACCCACTTTAACCCTAATATATACCGCACAGAAAGAGCCACTTCATTTGAAATTCTCAGTTCTCAACTTGTGTCAGGTTGATGAAAATTAATCAGGACACCTCCAACTGTCCAGCCCACTGTGTCCATCCATGTAACCTCTGGGGGAATATCTCTTGTGGTCACTTGCAGGACCAGGTGGACACGCTGACTTTTCAGAGCCAATCTCTGCGGGACAGAGCCCAGCGCTTTGAGGAAGCTCTCAGGAAAACCACGGAGGAGCAGCTGGAGGTAGTTAAAACTGCCAGGGCCACCCAGTGGGTGGGGACATGAGCTGGCTTCCCTGTAGTCTTACCTGAGGACAAGGGCTCCACATTGAAAGCATTGCTGCAAAGGGGGCTGGTCCCAACATTGTCAGCACCTCTCCCAGAAAAGGACTGTAACTATGGGTCTCTCCAGCAGCCTGCCATTTCTGTGACATCCCACAAAGCTCTCCTCAGGCAGGATCTCTGGAGGCTGATGATGTAAACCCCTCTCTGGCTGGAGAGAGCCTATACCCTGCTTCTCCAACTGTGCTTTAGGCTGGTGTAGGACAGGGCCAGCTAAGATATGAGTTCTAGAACTGAAGGTAATTTTTTTCAATAATTGCTGGAAAACTTCCCACCGTTGAATGCAGTGTTGGAGAGAGGGTGAAAAGTTGAGGACTAGCATCTTACACTGTTTTTACCTGCGGTGTTGTAGACTGAACCTAGGGCTAGCCCCTGCCACCCACCCCCACCCCACCCCCCCATCATTTTGAGACAGAGTCTCGTGAAATTGCCTAGCTTGGTTTTGAACTCTCTAATCTCTGCCTTATGCCTAGGCATTGAGTGGCTGGGATTACAAGCTTAAACTGTGATAGCCAGCTTGAATTTTTTCAATGTTGTCTGCCTGGAATTTCAATTCCAAATGATGTCCCACCTTTTTACAGCTCACACTCATCAGCCCTAACGTGTCATTCTCATAAATTGGTTTTATAAAAACAGAGAGCAGTATCTTTAATACAATGAACATGTTAAATTTTCTTTAACATTTATTAAAATTTCATACCAGAACACTGTATTTACATCATTTCTGCTCCACACTCTCCCCGCTCCAATTCCTCCAGGGTCCCACTCAACTTGATGGCCTCTTCTTTGATTATTATTGTGACAGACAGACAGACAGACAGACAGACAGACAAACAGACAGACAGAACCTGCTAAGCCCATCTTGTATTGCTCATATGTACACGTGTTTAGGGCTCACCGCTGGGATTAGATGACCTATTGGGTCTCATTCCTAGACAAGACTGATTCTCCCTCCTTTGGGAAGAAGCTCTTCATCTGGGCATGGGACCTTGTGAAATCTCCCTCATCCTCATTGCTTTTAAATCACCTGGCTTATTTCCTGTTCATGAGCTTATGGGGACTACTCATGGGCTCAGGGGGGACATGTTAGGACCCAGAGCCCTGTGATTCAAGCCCTCTGGAAGGATGTTCAGAGCCTGCGTTATCCCTTTGGAGGTGCTGGCACCTGCTCTTTCCCAGTAGATAGGGGAGCATGGCAACACCACACAACTCATAACCTTGGGTCCCAATAGGCCCTAGGAACCTGGCGTAAAGCACACCCTCTTTGTCCTTGTAGATTGCATTGGCTCCATATCAGCACCTGGAAGAGGACATGCAGAGCCTGAAGCAGGTGCTGGAGATGAAAAACCAGCAAATCCACCTGCAGGAGAAGAAGATTATAGAGCTGGAAAAACTGGTGAGTTGCTCGGCTTGCTGCAGAGACTGACTGCTGTGCCTCTCTGTGTCCTCACTGATGACAGTGCTCAGTGAGGCATGCCCCTCCCTGCCTGTTGCTCACAGGTGTACGGGAAACTCATAACTGAGCTCGGAAGCCCTTGTCACACAGCCAGAACTTCTGACAAGGAGTCCAAGTTCACCAGTCTTTGCCGTGTCCTCTCACCACTGAGGTGGCGACAGGAACTGCCGTCACTGCTGTGCACCAGGCCTGGCCAAAGTCCTGCCCTTCCTTTTCTACTGTGTGGTAGGTGCTTCCATGGGCACAAAAGAGAAGCCTTGGAAAGGGACAGTTGCACCCAGCCTGTGAGTTGCTGAGCTTACGTGGCAATCCTGGTAAATTGTCCCCAAATCCTCACGTGGCAGAAGGAGCAGAGATTTCAGTCATGGGGGTCCACCTTCATGAGCCAATCACCTCCAAGGACCCCACATCCCACAGGATGGTACTGTCACCATGGGGAAGGGGCCTCAGCATAGCTGCCTTGAAGGGACAGGAGCATTCCCTTCATAACAAAGACTTTGTACCTCAGTCCTCAACTTGGTTCCTAGGAAATACCTAGGGAAACACAGTCTTGTCCCCTCCTAGAGGTTCAAGGATCGATAAGGGCTAGTGTTCCTGGAAGGTAGAGATACTGACCTCTGCAGGAGTCAGTCTTCAGTAGGAAATTGGCTCAGAGCCCTAAAAGTTTATTTTTTTTATTTATTAGTACTTTTAAAGTTTGTTTTGAAATTATCTATCTATGTGGATGACTGTGTGCAGGTATGTGCATGTGAGTGCAGTGCCTACTGAGGCCAGAAGAGGGCAGAGGCCCCTGGAGTTGGAGTTACAGGTGCTATTGAGCTGCCTGATATGTACTGGGAACCAAATTCAGGCCTGCAAGAGCCATATGTGTTTTTAGTGGCTGAGCCATCCCTCCAGCCCCCTTTGTGTATTATTTTAACATAATCATTTGCTACTATAAAAGAGGAAAAGAGAATGTGTACATCATGAAATTATAAAATAAAAAAACAAGAAAATATCTTATTTTAACTGGGCAATAGTGGCATATGCCTTTAATCTCAGCACTTAGGAGGCAGAGGCAGGCTAATCTCTGTGAGTTCAAGGCCAGCCTGGTCTACAGAGGGAGTTCCAGGCCAGCCTGGTCTACAAAGGGAGTTCCAGGCCAGCCAGGGCTACACAGAGAGACCCTGTCTCAAAAAACCAACTCCTCCCCCCAAAGTCATGTTCCTTCTACTATTAACACTTCTCAGAGGTGTCTCGTGATACCTCCCCTACACATGTACACATACACACAGACACACACAAACACACACAAACAAACACACAAATACACACACAGACACACAAATACACACACACAAACACGCAAACACACAAAAATATATACACACAGACATATACAAACACACACACAAACACATACAGACACAAATACACACAAACAAACACACACACCACATTTTGTCTTGCACAATGCTTTACAGCCTTTACTTCCAATGAACAAGTTTTCTTTATTGTTTTGTCTTGTTTTTCCAGCTAGGGTCTTCCTATGTGGTCCATGATGGTCTAAAACTTGTGACCCCCTTGCCTCCACCACCGGAGTGTTGAGATTACAGCTGTGTGTCACACATTCAGCTTAGAAGAGTTAGTTACTAGACATCTCATCCCCATTTGTCTCTAGAACATTCTTTGCGATTGGTTTACCCAAACCAGGAGCTGAGCTGACAGCAGTTGCTGCTTTTGGTCCACGCGTTGCTCTGTCTGTGGGCTTCCCTTGTTGCACAGGTGCATGCTAGGCAGTGGGAAGACAGGTATGTCTGTTACCATGGTCCTGGGCAATGGAGGCCACGTGGCTCATTCCAGAAACCCAGCGCTTACCACAGACCACAAGGGATGCACTAACTTCATCTTGCCATGCATCCTGGCTAGGGTGACCCTCAAAGCAGCCATCCATCTTCCTCTTAGTGGCTGGACTGTCTACATAGGACTACCCACAATGTTCAGCCACAGATCTGGCTTTGCGGGAGACCTACATGACTTCCTGCACTGGAAATCTGTTATTCCCTACTTCCTGAGAATAAAGATGCAGGGCCAGATAGGATGCTTTGCCCCAGTCCTTTATGGATCCCCAAATCTATTCATGGGCAAGTGGTTGTTTTCTTTAGCTTAGTTATGTGAACAATCAGCGTGCTTTCCTCTTTTCATAAGGCAATCCAGGCCTGGTAGTTCACCCCAATCATCACAGCACCTGGGAGGCTAAAACAGGCAGGGGCTACAGAGTGAACCCCACTTCAAAAATAAACAAATAAGTAAATAGATAGATAGATAGATAGATAGATAAATAGATAAATAGATAAACAAACAAACAAACAAACAAACAAATAAATAAATAAATAAATAAATAAATAAATAAATAAATAAATAAAATCTAAACATAGAATCAAAGCACACATGTCAGCAAGACCCCAGAGTGACACAGACATAAACCTGGAAACAGAAGCCATAATAGACTTTGCTAGGAAGGTGCCAAGGCTTTCTCCCTATGTCTTTAAAATTGACCTTTGCTTCTATTAATCTTTTAAAACAAAGAAGAGAAGCTTCCAGGCTTCTTTGTTCTGTGTTCCTGGCTGGAAAGGAAAAAGTGGGCTATTAATTCAGAAGCAGCTGATTGTTGTGCTCAGAATCCAGGACCCCCCCTCCTCAAAGACCACCAAGAGACCAATGCAACAGCAAACAGTCTCTTTATTGGCAGGCTATCGAGGGTCACTCTGTCCGATGCAGCAGTGGAGTGAGTATGGCCCTGAGCAGCAATAGGTGAAGGTTTTTATTGGGGGAGGGCTCTAGGGGCTTCAGAGCTGTGGGGTTACAGTCCTGGGATTGATCCAAACTTGGGCTAGGGGTACCTGTTATGAATGTATTGGCTGCCTTGAATTCTAGGGATGTTTCAGCATTTAGCATTGGTCTTTAAGGGTTACCTAGATCAGCAGGTGTCCCTGGAGACTATTCCATTGTTAATGTCCCTTTCCCAGGAAGGGAATGTTTGGAATGTCAGGTATTTCCCCTTAGATGGCTCCTCTCTGGATGGTGTCCACTCATAGGCTTTTCCTGGAACCACCAGGTATTAACAGCAAGAGCCTGCTGTCTGTCTTTCTTTAAGCCTGTCATGGCAGTTGTGTGGTCAAGCCCCTCTGGGCCTCACACTGAGCAAGGCAGAGTGTGCACATTTGACAAGAGAGAATGAGTCACTACAGCTGACCACAGGAATCACTGGTCAAACAAGGCCCTGGTGGTATCCACAGCTTGTCTCTGATGACAGTGACCTGGAACATTCACTATAAAACTCTCTCTCTCTCTCTCTCTCTCTCTCTCTCTCTCTCTCTCTCTCTCTCTCTCTCTCTCTCTCTCTCTCACACACACACACACACACACACGTCTAAAAGGTGTGCCATGATATTAATGGTACACATGGCAAAATACTCTGATATTTTCTGTTCAGTCTTTCTGAGAAGCGAAATGCTGGTACCGTCTTCATCTCACCTGACTTTCCAGCCCCTGAGGCCATTGTGGAGAGCAGATAGCGAAGTTCATGGCCATTCTCCACCACTGGCTTACTGCTGGCCTGTGGGCATCCCTTCAGTAGTGTGTCTCTCCCTCCTAGGTGGAGAAAAACATCGTCCTGGAAGAAAAGATTCAAGTTCTCCAGCAGCAGAATGAAGACCTCAAAGCAAGGATCGACCAGAACACGGTGGTTACCAGGTGGGTTTGTTACCAGGTGGGTGTGCCTGGCTGCGGCAGCCACGCTCTTCTCAAATGGCTTTCCTTGAACATCTGCATGTGCCCGTGTCCAGCCTGAATAATCTGGCACCTCTCAAATGATCAGAAGAAAAGCACATGGCTGTGCCCCCTCAGTGCACATCCTGGCTGTGTATCACATCCTGTGCCATTCCCTAGGACAAGAGAGTACAGACCCCAAGCAGCAGGGGCCCCACAGCAGTGCTGTGGTTACTCCAGAGGGGCATCAGCAGAGTGTCCCCAGGCTAAAAAGAACTATGGCTAGATAATAACCCAATAGTCTGGAAGCTCAGGCCAGCTTGTCCCTACAAGATCATCTTCCAGCAGCTTTGTTTCCAAGGAAGCATCAGGATCACCCTTGATCTCAGCTCGGCTTGGAAGCCAGATGCAGGTTATTTTGCTCAGCAAAGTGAAGTCACCCTAGTGTGTAGTGAGTCTCTTTCTGCTCTGCCATCCAGCCCCCAAGAAAATGGCACGGAGACTTATTAGTTAAGAAAGCTCTGCCTATAGCTTAGGCTTGTCCCACTATCTCTTATAACTTAAATTACCCATTTCTATTAATCTACATTTTGCTCCTTGGCTTTTTACCTCTTTTCGGTCTTGTACCCCTGTTTCTTCTTGAGTCCTCTGGCGCTTCTATCACATCGACTTACCCTTTCTTCCTTTATCTTTGGAAGTCCCACCTAACTTCTTCCTGCCTAGCTATTGGTCATTCAGCTCTTCACTAAGCCAATCAGAAGGTGCCTTGGCAAAGACACATCTTCATGGTGTACAAAAAGATTATTCCACAACACTAGTGAGATCCAGGCCTGAGTCCTTCCTCATTCAGCTAGACCACCCTCCTCCATGCAGCCATGATGTATATCATCCTATGTATACACACACACACACACCTACACACACACACACACACACACACACACACACACACACACACACTCATGTGTATATACTCTGGTGTACATATGCACACACATGCTCATATCTACATTCCTACACTCGCATGCTCATGCACTCACATACTACCTGTTCACACACCCATATATACCCAGCCACTTTCCTCAGACAGCAACTGCAGGCGTTGGCCCAGAGTATGGTTTCTGGACTTTAGCCTACCCAGTTGTAAAATATATTTGTACTTCCTATTAATTTCTTAAAGAGGCTGTCATTTTTAAAAATACAAAATGAGCTAGATGGGTGATTCCGTGGTTAAGAGCACTGGAAGTTCTTCATGAGGACCCAAGATTAATTCCTAGCATCCACATGGCACATCACAACCCTCTGTAACTCTATTTACAGGGGGAATCCAGCATCCTCTTCTGGCCCCCAAAGGCCATGCATACACGTGGCTTTCAAACATGCATGCAGGCAAAACACCTATATATTTAAAGTAAAACAAATTATTAAAAAGATGTAACAAAGTAAGCAACTTAAGCATCATGACATCACTTACACACACACAATTGGCTTTTCTTCTCTTTTTATCAGCAAACAGTGAGTAGGCATCTGTTTTCTGGGTGCCATGCTCAATGCCACCCAAGAATATAACAGAGCTTTGACTCTATTCTCTAGGGCTCATGGTCCAGTAGAACTAATGACTTTGGTTTCAGAGGAATGGATCCAGGGCAGGAGGTAATGGGAAGATATTCCCAGCTGATTGGCAGCTGTCAGTCAGTACCTTGACTATAGCCCTGGGCATTCTTTATAAGGCAGTCTCTCCTTTGAGCCTCTAGAAGCATGCCTACACTGCCTACTGTCTCCCTTCTTTGTACTCCAGTCCCTGGCCTTTGCACAACTAGCACCCTCCCCCAACCCAGCAGATACCTGTGAGATGTGAGGTATGGCTCTTGTCCTCTGCCCATCAGCCTGCTTTGAGTGTCATTAGGCTTGCTGCCTGACCATCATTCTCCCCCATGCAGACAACTGTCAGAAGAAAATGCTAATCTCCAGGAATATGTGGAGAAGGAGACCCAGGAAAAGAAGAGACTGAGCCGAACCAATGAAGAACTACTTTGGAAGCTCCAAACTGGGGACCCAACCAGCCCAATTAAATTGTCTCCTACATCTCCTGTGTACAGAGGTTCTTCCTCTGGACCCTCCTCTCCAGCCAGAGTCAGCACCACACCAAGATGACATTGCTCTGCCACCCACAGGAGCTCAGGCTTCTGTCCATCTGAGGGAGTGCTGGCCAGGTGCCAGTGGCCATCCTGTGAGCATGCTCAGTAGCTGCATATACATCTTAGGCAGCGTCCTCTCTGACCCTTGTTTGAGAACGTCCTGGTATTGGCGCTTAGAAAGGTGTAAGCAGCAGAGTCTGGTGTCCAAAACTGTTTTAGTGTAGTTAGAGGCAAAGAAGAAACAACTCCAGTTGTTCTTAAAAGATGAACTTTCACAGCAGAATTTAAGTCAGTTACAAACAGCTCCATTTTGAATGCGCAAAAACCCTCATTGCCCTTCTGCGTGGGGATATTCACACATGTGGGGAAACACATGTGGCGATTCTGAATTGCATTTTTTATAACATGATACGCTGACATATTTTAGTGGTCGTCAGCAGTTTTCTAAGCTGTGCCTAAGAATTATTGGGAAATTAAAATGCATTTATACCTAGTTTGCTGGAAATATTTCTACCCAAAACAGAGAAGAAGAAGAAAAAAAAAAAGCTAGAAGTCTATGGGCCACCGAGTGGTACCCTGCTTAATATAAACACCAGCGATTTGTAGATGGTAACTGCCTTTGGAGCAATTCGCTTCTTAGTCCAAGTGAGGTGGGGTTCCTGTTACCCCACTGCAGGATTTAAATGAGAAGATCAAGTGTAGCAGTCCTGGTTTGGCCAATGTTTTTCCTCTCAGTGAATGATCATCGTTTTGAAAACACCAGTTGAGCTCCCCCCTCCCCCCACTGAATGGCATCTTGGAATCCATCATCAAGCTATTACCACATCCTCAGGAAGACATGACCTTTGTGGTGAGGGTGTGCATGAAGCTGGAGAAAAACAGTATTATGCATGGCCAGCCCCATGAAGGAAGAATGCCAAGAGACACAGAGTAAGGACATGTCCTCCTGTCATTGCCTCACTCTCCCCCCCCCCCTTTTCAGTTTGGTTCCTTGACTCAACCCTACCCTATCACCACGCATCACGATGGCTCAGGGGTTCTAGTCAAGGCTTCCAGAAACCAACCTTCTGTCGTGGGGGGGAGGGAGGGGAAGCCAGTTCTAAAGGTGCTAGATCATGTTCTTTCTAATGGAGGGTCACCTGGCTGCACCTGGCTATGGGCCCGTCTTAGCTCCAGAAGGCTCTCCCAAATAAAAGAAGCTTGTGTAATAGGCAGCCAGTGGCCAACAGCTGCTGAACTGGTCTTTGTCTCTAAGCTGGTAGAATTAGAACATGAAAGGTATTCATGTAGTGCTATGGAAGATTAGAAACATGACCCACAGAAGAGAAGTAGTTTTATCAGTCAATACAGTGTTGATAATGATAACTTGGTTTCCTGTATGTGACAAAGACCCTTCTTCACTTCCTAAGCATGGGCCTGACTTTGAGCATACCTGAGATGAGAAGAGCCATTGAGCCATGAAGAAACAACCTGGGGATGGTGTCAGCTTGTCCCAGGACACACGTGGCTAACATGGAGGCAAATGTGGCCTCCATCCCTCCTGTGGCTCCAAGTTGGGCTTCCTGGTTCAGGTGTATCTGACTGTAACCAACCTTCGTGGGTCTTGCCCATTCTGGAGACATATATAGTAGACACACATTGAAGAGACAGGTCTTTTTCCTTTAGCTCTGCATGATACTGGGATACTGAGTTGGGCATTCTGTAAGATTAGCTCACACCACATCAATTCAATGCACAGTTCTTTATTCTTAGCAGGTACAACCTGCAGACATAAGTTTGGTGGCTGCTTAGCTCTCTGAATTAGGACCCACCTCCACAGTAGTGCCTGCTGATGCCAGGTACTCAGCCACACAGACTTTGATGTGAGTATAGAATGTGGTACAGTATGTTAGGTTGTTGTGGTCCAAGTGGTAGCTATGTTAGATCTATGTACCCTCATTAGGTGGACTAAAGCTTTGCCCTAATCAGCCTTGACCTTGGGCACTTGAACAAATTTCCCCAGGGCCCTGGCTTTGTCTCTCCATCACAGACACTTCTCACGTATGGTGCCCCACTTGAATTGGGTCCTGAGATCCAGGTGGCAAGAGCTGCTCTGCCTCTCCCATGATCCTTCTGCCTCCACGCTGCTATGATCTGGACCTCTCAGCGTGGGAATCTGTGTCTGTCCTCATCCCCAGGCTGGGACACTGTGCCCTCCCCTCTTACCATAGATGGACCTGCCAAACAGTGCTAGGTTTTTCGTGAAGTCAGAAGGTTCTGCTGGCCTGTTCCCACTCACTTGCCATGGTCTAGGACCAGGTTCTGGTGATGTCAGGATGGGTTTGGGGCTTGAGGGTCTGGTACTCTGGGATTTGTTGAAGGGGCACAATGTTCTTTTTCCTGCCCCTCCAGTTTCTGTGTTCCATATTTGTGTTAAACTCTAAAGCTTATTAAAACAAACCTGAGGGATTTTCCATGATGTCAGTGTTATGTGTGTAACTGGAGACGTGTCTCATTCAGGCTTGAGATATCAGCGAAGCAAAGAAATCATCAGGTCCAGAGCTGTGCCTTCCCAGAAGCCAACAACTAGGAACCAAGCACTCAAATCTATTATCATATGTGCTTACTCTTATTCAAACCACCATACATGACCAAGAAATACATTAGCTCATTTCAACCCCCAACCAGCCACTTTTCCCATCTCACTCGCTTGCTGTCATGGATTAGGGTCAGTTTGTCCAACTTAGCCTGACCCTAAGGGTCCCATGGGTGCCCAGCGTTGCTTGGGGAGTGGGGGGTCACAAGGGAGACCCAAATTTTCCAGGTCTCTGTATTCACTGTGAGAATGGCAGGGAAACCATGAGCCTGCTCTTATAAACAGCAGCTGGATAGTGGCCCCTGTGTCCATGGCACTTCCTAGCCCCATAATGGAGCCCCCAGGATCCCCTACAGGCCATCCAAGCTCCTCAAATTATAGACAGAAACCCAATAATTAACATGTAACTTGTCACTGCTCTAAACTCTTAGTTTCTTCAGGGACTAGCATGTCTCCAACATTTTTTGTGGCTACTGTCCATTGTCAGCATCCCCACCCTGTGTGGGGAACATAAACTAGCTCCTGCATTTATAAAGGGGCTGCGTGGTGACTCAGCCTCTGGCATGTTCAAGAAATGGGAACGTCTCCAGCTGTGGGGAACTGTGTTTCCTCACACAGTGATTCAGGAAGAGGAAACTTGAGACGCCGACCCCTCATCACCTTTCTGAACCAAAGAGCCTTGATGGTCCCAGCTTACCCATGTGGGAGACCTGAATCATGTCAAGAAGGACCCCAGGCATCTGATAGGAACCCCCCTCCTCTAACAGTTAGCAACGAAAGTCAGTCGTTCTCAGAGCAGGTGTTGCATTAGTGAATGGTACCAATGGGAAACTGTGATCTTCTGACTCCCTGGGCTCTCGTGCATGCTAATGAGGTCCAGAGCCTGGGACCTGCATCAATTGTGCATGTGTGCACATGCCTGTTTGGACTATATTTGTAGCCTAGTGGACAAGCTTGTGTCCGTGAGACAAAAAGGCTCTCTCTGAGCAGGCCTCACAGCTCAGCAGTCATTTCCAATCCCCTGCACTGCTCAGCTCTGTGCAGCTGTTGGCTGACAGCTGGAGTTGAAAGGCAAGGCAGCTCTCTGGGCTATGGGGCCATAGATTCTTCATATCCTAGACTGCTGATCCACAAGGGGGCACAGATAGTACTCACTGGAAGTGTCTCATAACCAAACAGGGCGAGGGTTAGTTTGCTCCATAGGTTATCGGCTGGACATCCCACATGGAAAGGGTTTTTTGAAAATTGCCAATGCTTTTAAAGGCTATGAGCATAGCAACCAATGTCACCCAGTAGATGGCACTAGGGAGTTGCAGGAGCTGGGTCCCATTGTATTTAGGCCAATTCAAGTTGGCCAGAAGTAGTAGCCTTTTTGGGGGGGGGGGGGGGGGAGAGACATGGCAGTTCGAGACAGGGTTTCTCTGTGTGGCCCTGGCTGTCCCTGAGCTCAGATCCACCCAAATCTGCTTTCCAAGTGCAGGGATTAAAGGCGACATCACATCTGACAGCTCCCTGAATGAACTTCAGGACCAAGATATACCTGTGCCTACTTTTCAGTTCCAGGATGTGTGGGGTATTCTCTCTGGGTAACTTTTTTGAGATGGGACTGCACTGATTCTCGTCCCCTATAAGCCGTAACCATCCATAACTGCACAACAGTCAAGGCGTCCTGTACTCCCCAACACTGCCCAAGCTCAGGGGTCTGCTTCTCCAGCTGAACATGGAAGGACGTGGCTGGCAAACCTTGCCCTTCTCTCCCATCCCCTCTGCCTTGCTAAAAACCCTTAGGTTACTGTCCTAAAGCTAGTCACCGAGGTCTGTTCCCTTATTTGACGGCTTCCTCCTCCTGAGGCTGACCATCAAGGTCCAGCTATCCAAGTACTGAAGTCCAGCAATCAAAAAGCCCCCTCTGGCTCACCTAATTAACATGTCCAATTAAAATTACATACCTTATCCTAACATAGGGTCTCCCATGTAATTGTTACAAACCAGCATCTGCCTATGGACCACGGCTGTCTCCCCTCTATTCAGAGGCAGTTCTTTGCCCCTCTGGGATAAATACCCTTCCTTACCCTTCTCCCTCTGGGGCAAAGAACTCTCCTCTGTGCTGAGAATTTGGTCTTGGGGGTCCTGAGCCAATATCTTTTCTTTCAGCCAAGGAACACTAAATGAGTTGATATGCACCCTTATAGATTCCTAACAGTTTTGGTGCCTGCCCCCACCACTATCAACTGGGAAAACACAAAGGTTAAAGCTTAGCTTCCAGCCTCATTCCAGCCTATGAATCACTGTTCTACATGGAGGACCTGAAAACCCAATTGGCTGAACGTGACTCCAGTACAAAGGAATGAATGAATGAAAAGTGTGCTCTTCCCCAGAACACTGGGGAGTGAGATGTCAATCATCCTTAGATGAGTGGCAATCTTATCCCCAGCCTGTGCTCTGCATGACACCTGTTTCCTCTAAGATGCTGGGAGGGGGGGGGGCGACTCTGATGTCTCTAGACTGGGTGGTTTTTTTGTTTGTTTGTTTGTTCTTGCTGAGACCAAAGTCCTCTAGTTTAAGATGGTGAACACTACAGCCCTAAATCCAGCTGAGTCTGGAGGGGTGAGGTGGGGAGACAGTAGGGATCTAGGACAGGCCTAAAGACTTCCTCAAACAGCTTCTAGGAAAATCGGGGTCACTGTAGTAAAGCCACCAGCTGCAAGCATTGCAGCAGAAAGACAGTAAACGTTCTAAGCAGGCCCTTGACTCTTCAGACTGCAACATGCTCAGGAAGCCCGGAGCTGCTAACACACTGAGGTCGTGGTATGTGTGGAAGCCAGACAGGATTTATTAGCATCTGCAGAAGCATGAGATAATGTACCACAAAATAGCTTCGATTGTATGACACAGACTTATGGGGTGCCAGTGTACAACGTGCTCAGCGACGAGAGGAAACATAGGTTTCACATTTTTTAAAAAAAGGTGACGACACTATCACTTGGCCTTAAAATAAAATATAATTACACCACGGGAATCCAGCAGAGACTGGCCTGATTTGCAGTTAGCACCAGCCTTAAGCTAATGTCACCATTATAAGAAACTGCAAAGACTATTAGAAAAATAGAACCTCAAACAAGCAAAAATATATATACAATTTACATAATGAAAAAAACCACACATAACTCTTTTAATAATGGCTCCATGTTCAGTAGAAGGAAAAACAATGTCCTGGAGAAACCATGACTATTTAGGTTTGATAATAAACCAACCCTCAACAGTATCATGACCCTTTATGATCCTTAACCCATGAAAGCTGCAAGGCACAAATGAAGCAGGAAATATCTTAAATACATACACACATATATATATAATTTCTCAAATGGTAAATAAGTCCCAAACTCAAGAGGCTTGGCAAGGAACATAAAGTTAACCCTTGTCAATAAATTAGTCCATATATGTCTTCCTAAACCTTGCTTCCTGGCCCTGCTGGACATGCCAGCGCCCTGAGAATATGTCTGGATTTGATCTTTCATCTCTCCCCCAGGCTTTTTAGCCAGCCATTCAGTACATGTAACAAAATGGTCCAGGAGGGCTCCTTGGTCACTGTGTCCCAAGATCCTTAGCCATACCATATTCCCTGGCTCAATGGAGCAGTGGGTACAAAAATACCAAATTAGAGTGAGGGAGGTGAAACCCAGCTGGTAAATTTGTTTGCATTAAAAAAAAAAAAAAATCCATCACGACCAAATTGTCTCAGGAGTGTAGCAAGTCACGCCTGCATCACTGTTTCAATAAAGCATTTCACGAACCAAGACAAGCCTAATGGATGGACAGCTTGCTCCCCTCCAAGGAGCCTTACGTCCAATCTTCTCATTATGATAGCAAACAGAAGGTTTGAATTACATAACTGTACATAACATACATTCAGTTCTGAATTTGAATTCTGCAACAGTT
Organism: Phyllotis vaccarum; assembly: GCA_033318265.1. Taxonomy (NCBI): domain Eukaryota; kingdom Metazoa; phylum Chordata; class Mammalia; order Rodentia; family Cricetidae; genus Phyllotis; species Phyllotis vaccarum. Next base: position 138,752,159 of record JARWLC010000009.1, on the reverse strand, counting down.
TCATGTGTCACATATTCTGTCCAGTGACTCCCTTCGCTAGGAACTCAACCAGACACGGACTCAAAACTTCCTTTTCCCACCAGCTGGCACCCAAGGGATAGGCACCCTGCTTAGATGCCCACTAAGATTCCTTAGCGTTTGGGTGCCAAACTAACAGTTAGCTCTTATTAGAAAGACAGAAGTATCCACGGGGACATGGGACTTTCAAGTCAAAAAGGATGAACCCTGGGGAGAAAGAGGCAGGCTTGTTTTTATTGTGGGTAGGTACACAGGCCAGCAGTGCCTGCGACTTTGCCTATAGGTCTGGGTGGGCCAGTGTGGCATGCGGACATTTATCCCAGGAACCCAGTTTCTCACACTGCTGTTTCAAAGCTCCACCCAGTTGTTAGACAAGTTCCTCACTAGAGGGGACTGTAAACACTAGCCAATACAGAATGTATGTCTGGGGTCAGGGGGCAGGGTACAGACATGCCCACGCATTTCCCCAGCCTTATGCATGAAAAGCAGCAGGTAACAGACAGGTTGGAGTGGGCTATATATTCCCTTGGTGTCTACACTCTGGCTGAGCCAAATGTGCAGAATGGAGTGTATCCAACCCTTGGCCACTAAGGGCAGGTGGAGAAGCCTGATGTCCAACACAGTTCTGCTGTCTCTTCTGGCCACCAAGCCTCAGGCAGGTGGTTGGCACATGGTATCCAAACCACCTCATCAGTACAGGGGCCTAGATGGTTGTCAGATGGAGGTATGAGATGATGGGGCATTTGATGCTATAAAACCAAACTTGGAGCAGCCAAGAACAGCATAAGCCCAGTAATCTCCCAGAGAGCTTCTGGGGATCCGACTCTTCTTGTTTTCAAAGTAAACCCACGAAGGCCTGGCTGTAGGTGTGGTCAGGGATAGGGTATGGGCCTGAGTGTGTAGGCAAGCTTCCATGCATAGACTGGGGGGATGGGTCTCTATAAACAACATTGCCCTCCCCAGGGTCATCTTCTGGAAAGTAGAAACATCTTGTACTCCGTTCCTAAGCAGAGTTCCTTGGGTACTGGCTTCTTCATAAATTTAGACCCAGAGGCAGGTAGGGCACAGACTCATGGAAAAACAGGCCTTTCCGCTGTGAATGTTCTAGCTAGAAACGAGGCAAGAGAATGTGTCTTCAGAATGTCCAAATCAAAACTAGGTAGGAAATACTGGCCAAGCCAGGCAACAGAATGTGACCTTTCTGTGGAAGGGAGCTAAGAGATGGAGCGCTATCAGGTTTTGAGTGGTTTTTGTTAGTGTGCGTTGTTTTGGTTTGGGGTTTATTTTCCTCTCAGGAGAATAAACTGTGGAATGACAAAAGCTCACTCCAGGACCCACTCCAGTGACACCCTCCCAGAAAAGCTCCCCTGGCAACTGTCCGCTCTTAGTTAAAGTAAGTTAAAGGCCAATCAACTTACTATGCACATCACCTTTGAGCGTCTTTTCTGAGTAGGAAGTGGGTACAGGATGCCCTCTCAACCAGGGCCTGTGTGTGTGTCTGTGTCACATAGGGAGACATGGAGGGCAGATCTGTCACTGTTAGCGGTCTCAGGAGAGATGGTGGTGGATCAATCCCTAAATACACCTTTCTGATTGGTGGGTTATAGGTTGCTAGCTGAAGTGTCCACTGTAAACACACTGTTAGGCTGCCTCAGACAGAAAGGTTTCATCCAGAAATCAATGACAGTTAAGCAGGAACAGTGGCTCATACTTAATAACGTTAGCACTCAAGAGGCTGAGGCATAGGCTAGCCTGGGCTACAATACCAAGATCCAGGCAAGCTACAAAGTGAAATCTTATCTCAAAAAAGAAATCAAAGAAAGAAGCTAAAATTTAAAAAAAGTTCTCCCGAAACCTCACTGGGCACTCTCTTCATCTTTGAAAAGAAATTAGACAAATATTTAAAGGCCCTAAGAAGAGAACAGATATAGCCAAGACCTGAACAAAATAAGTTAATATTTATCAAAATATTTTACAGCACCAATCAATCTACATAAATTTAAATACCTTCCTTTGGAAACTCAATTTTTAGAGTCTGACAATACTCCCTTTGAAATTCTCAGACAGCCTGTGAGGCAAAGCACCGGAAGATGATCAGGGCCTGGCACAAAGGCTCTGGATTGGCCACCAGCTGCCCTCTGCCGGCTGACCCAGTCTGCAGGCTGCTTCACCAATTCTTTAATTTTTTGCAGTGTTAGGGATGGAACCGGAGGCCCTGCATCTGCTAGGCAGGTGGGCTACATGCTGTCTTATACTTCCAAGAACCTTTTAGAGGGAAGACAGTATCATCAATTTACCAAACCTGTTCCCACCAACTGTTTCAAAGGAAAGAAAGCTAGGCTTCAAAGCATCATTTCCTCTAGGCTAAGACACTGGGCTTCCCCGTCCCATCATTGGGGAGGGAGGGGGCTGACTCTGAAAGGCTCTAAAGTGAGAATCCACCAACATTCTCGTCACCCTTGCTTCATCTACAACAGAGTACGTGAAATGGTGCAGGCCCCAATGTCCCAGCCAGAAAGCTGAGGGTCATGGGGGAGGGGGAAATGCAGGCATACACAGGGAACATAGGGACATCTCTCCAGCAGCAGGCAAAGCCACAGCACTTGAAAGTCGGAGAATACAAGAGAAATAGCAACAGGACCCCAAGCCATGTCATGTGCAGCCCACACACCTTGAGCCACAAGCTGATGGCACTTGGTAATTATTTGGCTATTTTTAAGGTAACATTAAGCCCCAACTTAATCTGTGGAGTAAATCCCTGCAAACCACGGCAAGACTCCAGAGCACTCTTTCGAAGCGAAAGGCCACAGGGATCACATCAGTGGCTAGAAAACATCACAAGCCCACGGTGAACTACCAGCCGTCTGTCTGAAGAACCTTAAAAGACCTGGTAGCTGACTCAATCCTACTGATACGACCTTATGTTCCAGTGACTCAGGACAGCGAGGACAGATGCCAAGAACAGCAAAAGCCAATCGGGGCTTGCCAGGAACGAGACTAGAGAATGTCCCCTAGTCCATGTGAGCAGAGATTGCCTTCCTACCTTGACACTTCTGACCCCATCTTCTGTGCTCAAGATGAATGGCCTACACCATGCTGGGGTCTATCAGTGTCTCAGAGGCTGGAAAAGGGTGTGTGGCCCGAGACCCCAACCTATCATCACACCAGCCTGGAAACAGTAAGATGAGTCGGTTCCTCCTCTTTCGCTACTCTGCAGTTGACTGGCAGTCGGGCGGTACTGCTAGGGACATGCCGTCTCATAGGGCTAGTCTTGTGATTGGGAGGCTGTCCTGACCAGGCTCAGAGAGATGCTCACTAAGGATCTGGAGTGCACACATGAGCAATACCAGGGCGGGTACCAGGGAGGAAGGCCTGCTTCCCAAGTTAAGGGGAGAAGGGGGTCTTCCTTCTGTTGGGGCTGCAGCAGCAAAGTGCCCAGCTGACAGGGAGAAGGGCTGCTTTCTTTGTTCAGAGGGGAATGAGACCAAGGAGCTGTCCAGAAGTGACCAGGACCTCATGGGCTGGCTGCGGGGCTGTCTGGCTGAACCATATCAGCTGTGGCTGAGGCTGCAGTCCAGCTCACAGCACCTTTGGTGACATTGGGGATGTGAGCGGATCCTGCAGCATGGGTGGAAAGAGTGTGAGGGCCCAGGCCTCTATGGGCACCCCTCAACTGCTGCCACCTTGGTGGGTGGGGCTTCACGTCATTTGCACTGGTCCAAGTTGCTGTCAGGAGTCCTTGCCTGGCCAGTAGCCAGGGATGCCTCTTCACTGTGCCACAGCCCATAACCGAAGTAGATGAGGAAGCCTACAGGTAGAGAGGGGAACAGAGCTGTGAACAAAGCAGGCAGGGTTGCCAGAGCCAGACAGGCTTGGTAGTCACAGGGGGCTGCCCAGGTAGACTCCACACCTGGAGAGAGCCCCAGATATGAGGTCAGCCAAATTCACTGTCCGGTTCCACTGTAGCAAAGCTATGTGGGTGGTCACAACCTAGCCTCCCTGAGCAGCAGGATGTTGGGTTACTGTCTGCCACTAGGTGGCCTCAGAGTACCAGAGAGACACTGTTCGTTCCAAAGATGGGACTTCTATCAGGTACTCTGCCTAGATTGGCCCACTGGCTTTTTTTTTCCTACATAAGTAACCATTAGGCTGAAAAAGACAAGAAAAAGCTAATACCAGGAAGTGTATGGAGCACAGGATGCTCAGCACTGATTCAGCATCCAGGGGCTCCCCATATCAGGGGTGTACCCACAAGGGACTGTGACCACATTGCTCAGGGTCACCTGTGCAACCTAGAAAGGAATGCAGTTCTGAAGGGCTCAGCTGCCTGGAGTCCAGGAAACGCCTCACATTCTACAACACAGGCACCCCCACCTCTACCACCAAGACATGGGTCGTAGTGGCCTGTAGGCAGCTCTCAGACTTTTAAAGCACAAGAGGCACCTTTTCCTGGAATGTACAAAGAAAAGGCATAAGGTGCTACTTATGAGCTTCCAAGGTTTGGTAAAGGCATGGTCCCAGGATACACATCAAAGCTAGTCTCCCAAGCCATCAGCACCACAACCTAGGCACTGGATGAAGAGGACTAAAACCAGCTCCTACAATCCCAAGGTTACGTGCCTGGGGGAATAGAGGTGGGGCACACACCATCAGCCCTAGTGAAGGTCGGCCAGCAACCTCAGACTAAACAGTATCCAGCCCACAAGTTGCATCAAGCCCCGACTGTCTTCTGCCAGGAACAGGAGATCTGCCACCCCATCAAGAGCCTCCCACTTGGCAACATGCCCCGCCACATGCTGCCCTGCTAGCAGAGGTACTCTGTATGATGTACTCATGCAGAGGAACTGTGTAAGCCCGGAGCTCACACAGGCTTGGTGCTGGCCACACAGGTGCAACCTAGACCTTTGTCCTGAGTTACCAGTGCTTTATTAATAACTAGTCCCCTACCTCATGCTTTTAAAACTTCAAGATCAAGCCTGATGAGATCAGTATCTTGGGCAACAGCCCGTCAAATGTATCTAAGTATCTAAAGAGGAAGGAGCTCCCATAACATTATCAGGAATTCAACATTGTTTTGGACTACTCATGTTCCTTCATGTTCTCTAAGGTGGTGGAAGGAGGCAGGTTCTGCAACATTAACTATCCAGCTAAGAAGCAGGAGGGGAAGCGAGCAGCCCTACACAGTAGACACCAAGAGAAACTGGGATACTGAACATGTGTTCACTCAGAAAAACCCACCACCTCACACGTACCTATCAGCATCCATACTGCAAACCGGACCCACGTGCCCTGATCCAGCTGCATCATGAGATAGACGTTCACAAAAATGCTCAAGACAGGAAGTATGGGGACAAAAGGTACCTGCATAGACATGAGGCAGCATCAGATCTGATGAGAGGCAGCAAATTCAACACCCTGCTCCAAACAAAATTGCCCACACATTGGAAGAAGGATGTCCATTTACTCCCAAGGTTAAACTGTGTTACTATATTTTGGAAACTGCAGATACCTTGGTTACCTCCAATGCTAAACAATGCCATAATATCAGGACACTGAGGACCAGGGAGACAGAGGGGCTCCTGTTTCTAGGGACAAACCCTAACTTAGCAAGGCATTCTGCTCTGAGGGTCCCTGAGCTTAGTTGGCAAGAGCTACTGCGCCCCCCTCCCCCCCAAAAATCCCAGATGTGGTCGAGCCACAAAGGCTCAGCTTCCTTGCAGAAAACCAATGTCTGTGACCCATCGGTATATTCCCTACAGGCCCACCAAGCTGCTCACCTTATCCCTACAGGCTAGCCAGGCCGCTCACCTTAAATGAGAGCTTGGTCTTGCTCTCAGGCTGCCTCCAGATGATGCCTGTCACCAGCAAGCAGAGGAGGACTGACCCTGCCATCACAAAGACTGCCCACAGCATCCCTTCAGCCAGAGCATTTCTTGCAAGCACAGCCACGATGCACACGATGACAATAAGAAGAGCTAAGTGAGGAAAAAAGAAGATTCGAGGGGAGAATCCTCAAATCATATATCCCCCCAAATCTTCCAAAAGGAGACCATGTCCGTGCCATGAATGGACCGAGAATGAAAAGCTGGTGTCACCCATCAATTCTACCCAATCCCTATCCCAAACCCACTCTCATCTCTGTGGACCAGAAGCCATACAACACCAAGAAGCCATACAACACCAAGAAGTCCCCTTCCTGGGAAAAGGGGAGCTCTTACCTAGGAGGCTGGCTGAGACATTCACAATCAGCCCTGAGAATTTGGATGGCTCCATGTTCCGGGGTGAGAGTACAGTTTTCAGAGAAAACTTCTCAGGTAAAAAGCCTGTCTGGGAGTCACTGGCACTGACCAACTCGTTCTGGTCGACTTGATCTAATTCATCGGTGGTTCTGGCCATCTGGTATACCAGGCTAGGTTGTTCTGGCTGGTACCTGTAAAGGCGTTCCCACAGCATGAGCTGTTATCACCACCTCCTCAAGCATCAGCACACATGTAGGGAACAGATATACACACAGGAAAAAAAATTCATAGACATAAAATTAGAAAAATAAATCTAAATAAAATTTCAGGTAGATCTCTGTGAGTTCAAGGCCAGCCTGGTCTACAGAGAGAGTTCCAGGATAGCCAGGGTTATCCAGAGAAATTCTGTCTCGAAAAATCAAAAGGGAAGAGAGAAAAAAGGACACACGTATCCAGTCCTTGGAAGGCAGAGGCAGGCGGATTTCTGTGAGTTTGAGGTCAATGTGGTCTACAAGTGAGTTTCAAGTAGCCAAGGCTGTTATAATCCTGTCCTTACCCCCCAAAACAAACAAAAAAATGAAAAAAAAAACACACACACATTAAGTTCTTTTGAAGATAAGGTATCTGGGGCGTGGGACATAGATGGGTAGAATGGTGCAGTCTCTAGCAATACAAGAGGACTGATCAAGTAGTTCCTACTTCGGTAGGTTGAGGACACTCAACCTTGGTGTCCTTAGTTTGGGTGGACTGATGGGAGAGCCATGGGGAAGCAGTCCAATGGAATTCCCCAGAGAGGTGCTCTTGAGCAAGGAAGAAGCAGTGGCCCTTAGATATGACAGTGTTAGGGCGCTTCTCACCAGACCTCTGTGTCCAGAGCTCCAAGTGAGGACAGAGAAAAGAAGCAGTAATATGGGATCCCATTGGCTGCAGGAAGATGAAGAACTGAATTGTTGACCATAGGCTGGTGGGTGGGTAAGCGCTGTCTGCATGATCTAATTGGACCAAGCTATTCTAAAACTCTAAGAGCCTTGGAACAACTACAAAGCCAGGCGAAGGCATGGCTTCTAAGACGTCAGCAACCAGCATGTTTACAGGAGGGTGGTTCCTGGCCTTCCCAACCAGACAGGTCCTCATTAGCTCTGAAAAGCCTTTAGAACTGTGTAGATAATCAGTTCCAATCACAAGAGGAGTAGGAAGCAAGATAGCTAATTCTTCTTCCCATAGTCACTACACATGGGAATTTGGCCAATAAGAAAGTAGGCGGAGCTCAAAGAGCACATTAGTGTTGAGCCTCTAGAATTGAATAGGGGTCCATGAGCTTGTCTGAGCTGAGTCTACAAAGTCACTAGCAGGGACCAGCCCAAGTTCTATTGAAATTAGGTACTGGAAAAATGAAGCTATTTGCCTTCTAAGGAGAAACACCTGAAAAGAAGGAAACTCTGGCTGGGTGACAAACAATAATAGTCATTGTGTTCTCATGACAAATTCCACTTCTGGCCACCTTTAGAGCAGATCCCTGTTCCTCCCCATCCAAGCAAAGATGGAGTCCAGGCCTGTGCTTTGGGAAGCTCTGAGTGGGTGAGACACCATGGCACCAAGCTTCTGTAACTCTAAAGTCAATTTAATGCTACTTCCCTCAAAAGATAAGCAATTAGAATCCAGTGTCCCTGAAGGCTATACTAACACCATGCCATGTGACTTCCAAGCTACAGTACAAGCAGGCTACAGAAGCATCATACTGACCTGGTTTCATAGGTCTTAGATTCTGCTGATGTAATCTGTAGCTTGTTCCTAGGATCATCTATCCCAGCAATTAGGCCCTAAGTCATTGCCCTAAGCCTTCTGAATTTCAGATCTCAGACTCAGTCCAATGCTGGTGCTGAGGACTTGTCTTTAACCTTCTCACATTTAGCCAGAGAGAAAGAGGGCATGACAGGAGGAACTGGTTCGGGGGTGGGGGAGGCACAGGGATGAGATGACAAGTGTTTGGGGGGGCACTGATCACATTCTACTTTCTACCCAGCAGCCCCTAACTGAGCTAATGTGATCTGAAAATTATACCTTATAAACTTATAAACCATTTGTCAGAACTGTTCAAACAGCCCTAATGGGGCTGTTTAACATTTGTCTTGGAACCTAGGAAAACCATACATACCTTAAGACCAACACACAGGCAGCCACCAAAGAGTAAGCCAGGAGAGTGCCGATGGACATGAGGTCTACCAGGTCCTTCAATTCAAAGAGGAAGGCCATCACAGCTGGGGAGAGCACAGACATCAGGGTTGTGAGTGGCCCTCTGCCCATTCTTACAGTTAGGACCACCACTGTAATCTGGGTACTCCCAGACCCACCCTCACTCAGTCTGTCCATGAGAGAAACAGTTGAAGACAGGCTCAAGGTTGAAAGAGTTCTCAAAAACAACTAAAAATAGTTAACATTAAAATTTACATTTTCTTGGATAATCTTCCAAGCCAACCCAACTTAAGTTATACAGCTAGTGGATGGGAGAGCCAGGATCTGCATCAGATTCTTATAATTCTGATCTCACTATGACTTCTGCCACATGTTGGTGACTCATGGACAGCCACTTCCATGTGTCCACCTGTGCATCTATCTTCTACCCATTCATTTCCTCCATCTATCCATATTTATTCAGTCCATCCATCCACCCACCCTTCATCCATCTACCCACTCATCTATCCAGCCTCCATCTGCTCAGAAATCTTTCATCTATGCATCTATCCTCCATCCATTATTCCATCCATCTATTCTTCCTCCACTCACTCATCTTTCCTTCCTCCATCCATCCATACTCGATTCACACACACATTTATCCATCCTTGTTCCATCCACACTTAGTTATCCATCCATGCAGCCATCCATTCTTCCTCCATCCTCCATCCCTCCGTCTTCCTCCACCCACCATCCATCCATCCATCCATCATCCATCATCCATCCTCCATCCATCCATCCTCCTCCATCCATCATTCATTCTCCATCCATCCACCATCCACCCAGCCTCCATCCATCATTCATCCTCCATCCATCCACCATCCACCCAGCCTCCATCCATCATTCATCCTCCATCCATCCATCCTCCTCCATCCATCATTCATTCTCCATCCATCCACCATCCACCCATCCATCATTCATCCTCCATCCATCCACCATCCACCCATCCTCCATCCATCATTCATCCTCCATCCATCCATCCTCCTCCATCCATCATTCATTCTCCATCCATCCACCATCCATCCATCCATCATTCATTCAGCCAGCCAGCTAGCAGTGTTCAACAGTGTGCCAGTCACTCAGTTCTAGGTACCCAGCCTTGAAGAGGGCAGACCACAGTATGTGGCCTTCTAGAGTATCATCTAAAGATACATGTATCAGGAGATAATAGTGATGGCAGATCTGTTCTGCTCCTACTCTGGACAGATAAGTAGAGAAAACAGTTATCCTCACATGTAAAAAGTTCAAAGTTTTTCCTAAGTGGTGCCATCCCTGTCACCAAAGCAACCTTGCCATCCTACTACCCATACATTCTTGGGAGGTCTGGGTCAGTGATGGAATATACTAGCCTAGTATACTCCAGATCTAGGTTCAGTCCCCAGTGGTATGATAAGCACATGTTTATTTTAAAATTCCTCATGTGTCTATTTATGTCAATGTACAATGTCAATTTTCCCGTTTAAAAAATGTGGGATATTTTCAAATCACACACAAATCAATACAATTTAAAGCAGGACCATGGTATCTATTTCCTACAAACATCTCTGAAGCTCCACCAGATCAATGCAAACCAAACAAATTTAAACTGATGATAATAAGATTAGAGAGCAGTGGAGGCCTTTCATATAACCAAAACACCTCCCGACAGCGTATGCCAGACATGTCTCCATTTCTACTCACAGAGAAACCCTTGGAGGTGATTTTAGAATACAAAATATTAATCCTACCAAAAGGGGAAAATGGACAAATACTTGGTTTTGTAAGTGGTGTGTACTTTACAGTCACCTGAAAGGTCATAGTTTGACCTCTTTTTGTGAGTACAGCAAAGAAACTATATCAAATTATGTGGAAACTCTGAACAAATTCCTCCATCACTTGAGTGTACAAGTCATATGTGTCCTGGTGCCCCAGAACCTGACTACTAGAATATATGCAGAAATTTTGGTAAATAATTTTAAAACTGTTTTCTTCTTTTAATATGACAAATCACAAAACTAGAACAGTTTACTAAGGTATAGGTACTAATAAAGCTAGTAAATAGCTTGTTCAGTTAAGATGCTCAATTATCAGCCTGGGTGGTGGCATACGCCTTTAATGCCAGCACTCGGGGGCAGAGGCAGGCAGATCTCTGTGAGTTCGAGGCCAGCCTGGTCTACAAAGTGAGTTCCAAAACAGCCAGGGCTTTTGAAACCCTGTCTCAAAAAATCAAAAAAAGAATGGATGGATAGATAGACAAGTAGGTAGATAAACAGATCAATGATTGACAGACAGACAAACAGGTAGAGATGGTCAATTATCTTCCTTGTTGTCATTTGACAAGACACTGAATAAACTGTTGTGTCCATGTGTCCCAACCCCAGGCTAGTCAGACCCTGCAAGAGACTACTTCTGGCATGAACACAAACCAAGAGCCAAGAGCAACTCAGCCTTCCTGGGTGTGACCCTGAACCTCTCCAGGCTACTTCTCTAACCTCAGTCATGAAAGAAGTAACAGACTTCAGGGCACATGGCAGTGTGCATGCAGGCTTCCTTTGGTCCCCACACCATCATATGGCTCAAAGGTCCTACATTTTACTGAGTTCAACTACCACAGCTATCCTCTTGGGAGTGAACATGACTGCACAAGAAAACTTGTTCTGCTCTGTGTCTACCAACCACTGTTTGAGGGCAAACAATAAAACCCTATGTATGGCCCCTGGTATACGTTAACCAAAAAATGACTGTGAGGAACACTCATGCTCTAAGGAATCTATAAGCTAAGATGCATAGACTTTAGACTTAGTAGTGCGTACTCAAGAATCCATCCCACTAAACTCTACACTTAATAGGCAGGGAAGGTGGGTGGCTTTAAAGGGATGGGTGTGTGTGTGAGAGCTCTGCCTATAGAGAGCACAGTAAGAGTTAAACTCTAGGAATAATTCCATCCCATCCTTTATAAACCTAACTTCTTGGTCTTTTATCAAATGTACAGTTATCTAGTGTTGAAGAGATGGCTCAGCAGTTAAGAGCACTGGCTGCTCTAGTAGAAGAACCGAGTTCAGGTCCCAGCGCCCACACGTTGGCTTAGAACTGTCTGTAATTCCAGTTCACTTGATACGTTCCTCCCCACGATCACCACTGGGCGCACATACATACATACAGACAAAATACCCACACATTTAAAATAAATCTAAAAAAGAAACCCCCCCCACCACCATTTTAAAATGCAGTTATCTTTTAGTGAACCAAGTACTGACTATAAAAGCTGTAGTTTCAGAAACTCTACTGAATGAGTTGCAACTTTTCACAGTTCGCACAGATGAATGAACTTCAAGATGCCTCCAAAGAATGCGTATTTAGTTGTTCAAATGAATTCCAATATTTACCAGCAATGGCGCCTGAGGTGAGAGTAGCAATTACTGGTGTTTTGGTCCTCTCGTTAACTCTGGCCAAATATTTAAACAGTAGTCCGTCTTCAGCCATGGCGTAGATAACTCGGGGCATGGGAAACATGGAGCCGAGGAGACTGGGTGAAGAAAAGCCAAAACATATATGTCACTGGCAAACAAGGCCTTAGAAGACCCAGGCGTGACCACCACCAAGGAAAGGTATCTGCCCTCACCTGATTCACTCCCTCCTTAATGCTTGGCACCCAGGAATATAGAACTCTGCCTCACAAAATTTACACTGTGTTTGTAAGACCACTGAGAAGAATACGGGCATCTAATAGAAAGGAGTGTGCAATCCAGGAACAACACCCATGAGAGAGAGCTTGCTCTTACATCTTCAATCACTCCTGGCTAAGGCTGATCATAAGCAAACAGTTCCTGTTTACACAAGCCGGTGGGGAAGCACTGCGTGTACGTGTACACACGTGCGCGTATGTGTATGTATATGTGTGTGTGGTGTGTGCATATGTGTGTGTGTGCATGTGCACATGTGTGTGTATATTCATGTGTCTGCGCGCACACGTGTGTGGTGTGTGTGCATGCGTGTGGTGTGTGTATGTGTGTGTATGTGTTGGGGTTGGCATCCACTCCTTTACTTTTTCTGCCTTACTGCCAAACTAAAGGCCCAAAATACAGCAGCCAAAGAGGGGTCTTGGTTCAATAGCAGAAGAGCCATTTCCCTGCCAAGCATCATGTACAAAAGTCGCCCCAGTTCTTCCCCAAGCTTGGTGGTTTCTCCTTAACTAGTTTTCCTCTCCGTAATCTTTTACCCATGTCAGCTACAGTGTAAAACTATTAGATAAAAGATTCCAGAAATATGCAATTGATAACCTTACTTTTTTTAATGTCAGTAAAAATAATGCTTCCATTATACCCTTAGCTACTGGTGTCCCTCTTACTATGTCAAATTGATTATAGGGTTTGGACTGATCTCTTGTTTTAGGAATTCACTGGAGATCTCAGGGTATAGTTGTTTTAGGAATTCACTGGAGATCTCAGGGTATAGTTTCCCATGGGTAAAGGGGAACACCTGCATTAATAACACAGACAACTTATAGCAACAAAATGCATGAGCTGCACCATTGGTGCTGGGGTCTGGGTTGGGTACTCAGGAAGCTGTTCTCACCTGGCCGAAAGCGCACAGAGGGAGCCGACGGCCACCGCGTACTTCGCTCCTTCCCAGTCACTGTACTTGAAGGCACCAGGCAGTGGGCTGTTGGTGTCCAGGCAGGAGTAAGGCATCATGAGTGTGAGGGCTGCGGACACCCCAAAGTAAGCCACGAAGCAAATGAGGAGGGATGCCACGATGCCCACGGGGATGGCCTTCTGAGGGTTCTTGACTTCTTCACCTAGAAGCAGCAGGTGTCAGCCAGTGAGGGACGGAGAACAAGAGGCAGGCATCCCATCCTCCGCAGGATCACACTAAAGCGTATGCCCCACGGGGCTTGGCCTGCAGGAACTGGGGTCTTCTGTTCTTCCTGAGACAGAGCAAGGCCCCAGGTAACACCCACCACACGACAGCCTGAGAGGGTGTTCCCGACCTTCCTAGCAGTTCCGCTAAGGGGAGAGGTTTGTTTCCTTTGGCTGAGAAAAGCTGAGAGGCTTGAGGGAGCCTGGCCTATTCAGTCAGCCAGGACGTTGTTATTACAATGGCCTGGATGTGCAGATATGGAATCAGGTTGCAGCCATTCTGTCATTGTCCCACTGCACAGCCTTGCTAATGTTAACGATGTCATTTCCTGTCAGGCCCTGCTCCTAGGGGATGTAGGAAGGTGACAGGGAGTGAGAAGAGATCTGCAGGAAATGACAGACCTACACAGTTACTCCTGTGGGACCAGAGCAGCACACGGAATGTGCCAACAGGAAAGGAGTTTCTGGCAGTTGGTTGCTGGAGAGCAGGGCCAACATACCTGTGGTGGCAATGCAGTCAAAGCCCACGAAGGCGTAAAAGCAGGTCGCTGCCCCTGACAGGACGCCAGGGAACCCAAAGGGCATGAACCCTCCGTTACCATGATTCACGCTTGTATCACTAGGAGACAAAATGGCAAAGATTAGAACATCTGTCGCAAGCTTTGTTTGGGGACAGCGCTGCTCTGAAGAAAAAGCACAGGCCTTAAGTCTCTCAGGCCACAGTCCCCAGTCCTCCAATGAGGGCACCCAGAGAATAGCAGGCTTCTCCTCCCCACGGCCTGGAGTCCCGATGGCAGACACTTATTAATCCCTTTCTATACAGACTTTGATAGAGAAAGCAGGAATGTAATGGGACACAGGCAAATTTCAACCCTGTGCCTGGTCTCCCATTCTTTTGCTCAGGAAGCCATCATCTGGGTACACTATATCTGACCCAGGCCCTGTATGCACCAGGGGCTTAAGTCTAAAGACAGATTATTTCTAAAGAAGTTAAGATTTTACACAAGTGATGGACTGTTTTTAGTCAGCCACAGCATTCTGTAAGAACCCACATACACGGAGGGAAATGGTTGCAAGTAAAGTGTGGATACTGCCACTAAAGGCTTGCTTTGAAGAACCAGGCAGGCAGGAGCCCCTGGGAAGTGAAAACATATACTTACGAAGAAGTACAAAGTCCAGTTATTAAATGTGAGGGAGAAGAGAGCAAAGAGCTAGTCATGTATTCGGTGCAGATAAATAACTCCAGGGAGAGGGTTTTGCATGTCTCACTAAAGAGGAGGCAAAAGAAAGCAGCCAGTGGGAGCTCACACGGCCTTCCACAGCTGACGGAGGGAGTGCAAAACCCACAGGCAAGAATAAACCAGCCCACACCTCTCCTTGAACCCCGTGTGCCACATAAAGTCAGGCCTCCAGGTACCTGCAAGTCCCTGCTCTGACCTCCCTCAAGGATGAACTGTGACCTAGAAGCGTAAACCAAATTCTTTCTTCCTGAGTAGCTTTTAGTCAGTACTTTCTCACAGCCACAGAGAAATAGGTGGCTTCTCCAACATGATTGCCAGGGTCCTCCATGTGATGGTAGGGAGATGTGGAGCTGTCACTGAGGGACAAGCAACTTCATATGTGACTACACAGAGTTACGGTGAGAAATGTAACTCCATGGGTGGAAAAATGAAAACAAATAAATTAAATAAGGCCATTTATGGACTTTAATAAAATGGAAGAGCCAGCTAGGCTCCAGACTTGTAGAACTCTGCTCCTCTGTGGCCCAGCAAGCTCTCTGCTCTTCAGATGGACTTAAGGCCCCACGCAGGCAACAAACGTCACTTTGCCTAGGAGGTCGGTGCTATATAAACCATCCCCCTAAGGCGTCCAGAGCAAGAACGACTAGGAAGTATAATTACTGTGGCCATGCGATCTGCAATAACGAACTTAAACCTCAGCTGAAAATCTGGGGTATGCTGGCTAACCCAGTCCAGCACCAACCAGACGCGAGGCCAAGAGAAGTTGTCATTAGGCAGGGCATGACAAATGAAGATATCTGGGGTTCCCAGAGGGACAGCCACTACCATAAAAAAGCCACTGTGTCTCACAAAGGTCTATTCATCACAGCAATTTAAGCATCAGCCTCAATGGAAACAGACTGCACAGACAATTCCACTGTGTGTCCCGAGACACCAAGATTCACCTGAAAATCCGGTCAAGAAGATTAAAGTGACATTATCATGATTTGGCTTGTTTCCAATAACTGAAACTTGTTGAAGGCACACGTCTTTAGTCCCAGCACTTGTGGGACAAAAGCAGGTGGATCTCTGTGAGCTGGGAGGCCAGTCGGATATATACAGTAAATAAATACATTAATCAATTAATTTTTAAAAATAAAAATCTTAAGTTACTTCCCTGGGGGGGGGGAGTAAAACAAAGAATTTCAAAAAAAAAGTTAAAATCATGTAATATTTAGAGGTATGTGTACATCACTCAATACCTGTATATGATCCGAAATAGCAAATACAGAGAACTGTGGCCTGCCAAAGAGACTCACAAAACAAACTCACTTGTTCCTACAGAGGGGGCTGGACATATTCCGGAAGTCTTCCTCCGTGAGCTGCCAGTTTTTAATGGACCCTTTCACGAACCCCGACACCATAATGAAGCACAGGACCAGAACGTTAATACAGGTGAATATTTTGTTGACCATGGCAGATTCTTTCACACCAAGAGTTAACAACCCTAAGAAAAGACACAAACAGAAACACATGTAGAAATGTTAGCCATATGCCACATACCTGTTTTGTTCATTCAGGGACAAAGAGATGGAGGGAAGGAAGAAACCAGTGGGCCTGGGAACATGGCTGAACTGTCTGTCGCTCTAGGAGCAGAATCTAAAACAACTACAGAGTGAGTGCTGACATTCTTAGGGACATGAGGATGCCACTGTGATGCACTAAAGGCCTGCAGATGTCTGGACCGTGGCCCTCAGCCTTCCACAAACATCAGTCTCTTGTGGAGGACGGGCAGAGTCTTGATCATACACCAAGCAGGGAAAAGATAGGAAGTTAAATTTATTGTCTCTGAGGAAATGTCACGTGGTTCAGTTTGGTAGAATGAGGGGTTTCTGGAGAAGAAATGACGCGGGTTTACTTGGTAATATTAGTCATGATGGTAATGACAATTCTTTGTGTTCTAGGAACCGGCAGCATATATAATCCTCATTCTTAGTATACATACTATAATGTCTAAGTTTGACCAGTTCTAGCTCATAAACTCACACTAAAAACAAACACAGAATAATCACAGCACAAGATCTCCAAATTTTCATTATTATCCTCACAGCCTTTGGATTCCCACACAGTTTGGAATTTTAAGTCACACACAGAGAGAGAGAGAGAGAGAGAGAGAGAGAGAGAGAGAGAGAGAGAGAGAGAGAGAGAGAACCCTCATGGAGTAAAGGTATATTCCACTAGGTGGTCATAGACAAAGACACACAGACAGACAGACAGACAGACAGACAGACACACACACACACACACACACACACACACACACACACACACACACACACACACACCTCATGTAGTAAAGGTATATTCCACTAGGTGAAGCTATGGGGAGGCAGAGAGCTTTCAGAAGATAGGGTATGATGGAAGATCTTTAGAACGTGGGGGCTGCCCTGGAAAGGAACTGTAGATTGTAGGATAGGATGGCATCCCTTTCTCTCTTTCTCTGTCCACTCACCAACAGTTTGGCTCAGCCTCATGCTCTCAACCCAATTTTCTGCCACACCACAGGCCCAAAGGGATAGGGCAAACTGACCAGGGACTGAAGCCTCAAACACTGTGAGCATAAATTAACCTTTTTTCTTGATACGATGGGAACTCAGGCATTTGTTACAGTGATAGACAGTTAACGTGGCTAAATCACAAAAGATCTAAAAAGACGCCAGCATCACTCAGGAACCAACTAGTATGATCCAAGATCATGGCCTTCCTATGTCTACTTCTACATACCTATAAAGAAAAACGAGTGAACACATCAAATGAATTCTGAAATACTGATAGAGTAACTATCAGAGGGGAAGATGCCACCATGTTCTAAGATACTGTTCTCTTTAGTGTACCTTCCTCTTGACTTTATGAAAATAAAAGCCTAACTATAGTTGTACGTATTTTCTCATACACGTTTCTGCCAGCTAAACCAAATATACTGCCAAGGCTTGTCTGGGTGAGTTGACTTTAATTATTCAGCATGGAAAGAGAAGTATGTGGCTTTCAAGATTCATCTAAGACTTTATAACTTCTAATGTTTGATAAGAACCACCTCTGTTGAAATTCTGTGTGTCTAGTAAATGCTCTGTGGAGGCAGGCGTTCATCTGGGCATCAGAGACACAGACCAATGTTACTAACAAGAAACTGCCATTGGCTGTTGATACGTATTTTAAAACTATTCTCCATTAATGGATAACTCTGCCCATGCAATAAGCCAAATCAAACTAAATTAAAGGTCCAGATTTAATGAGCCAAGCATCCCCAAGGTGATCTCAGGAGAAGGTGAGAAACCGCCCAGTCCCCAAGGCTGCTCCCCAGGAGGGGGCCTTTCATACCCTAATAGGTGTGGTCTTTGAGCAGCTGGGGGGGGGGGGGCTGCTGCTTAGCAGGCTTTATTTGGGCAGGGTCTGGAATGGGAGCAGTGGGACCCAGTTCTCAGCTGAAAGATCTGGGTGGAGTTTGGAAAGGGGCCCCCAACAACTGTGTCCAGCCGTACTTGGAATTTTCAAATTCTCCAACCACAACGTATGCACTGAAAGGGTGTTTTTGTGGTTGTTAAGTAAAACCACTCAAGATGCCTTAGAAAGCCCAGGCATACATTCAGAGCTCACTGCCCTACCTCTTCCTGGCAGACAAATGGTCATCCACTGAGTCAATAGGACAAAGAGCCATCAGTACTAACTAAGGAGTCTCTCTTAACTAAACATAACATACTTCAGCAGCTTTTACACAGACCAAGCCTGGGATGATCTGTAAAGTTGTTAATATACATACAAAAGAAATCCAAGAGACAGGCAAAAAAGCAAGTGCTGGGTAGGGACTTGCTTGGTAGTAACAGAACCAGCCAGGAATGGTGAGGCTGTGGGTTACATCCCCAGTACCACCAATAAATGGACAAATAAATAAATGCAGGAAACAATGTCATCTTACAACAGGAGTTTTACCCACTGCCCCAACACAACCTTTCTGTCAAATGGGACTTTACCTGTTAAGATGAGAATTATAATCACAGCTAATATGTCAGGGTTTTGGGCCAGCACATTAGGGGCATTCAAGGCCATGTACTTCTGTGAGAACTCTCCAATGGGTTTGCCTATCAGCTCATCAAAAGTCGCACTCCAGGCTCTTGCCACACTTGAAGTACCTGCCACAAAACACATGGGGAGAGTCAAAGAAACATCTGGCAGCAGAAGCGAGCCCCAGTAAATGCGCAACAGAAGGGTTTTCCACAGTGTGCGGGGTGAAGCCAAATGATCCTGGGGGCTGCTAGAATTTAGAAAGGAGTACATTTGATCCTCAACTAAGGTCTCTACTATGTGTTTCAAGGGTGTGTGTGAGTGTGTGTTACACTGTTGTACAGGAATAAATCTTGATCATAAATTGAAACTTTGGATTTTTCAGCTCTGTGTAATACAGTGATAGCAACGTACATTTGATAGACACTGCATTTTGAATTTTTTTTTTCAAGACAAGGTTTCTGCTTCATCCTTGTTGTGCAGACCAGATCTGCCTCTGCCTCCTGAGTGCTGGGATTAAAGGTGTGTGCCACCCCCGCCAGGCTGCACTTTGAATTTTTATCTTTTAAGGGTCTAGCAATATTTTTTGTAGGATGCTGGAGAGCACCGGTGACCAGTCAGTCAGTCCCGCCCGTGAGGAAGGAGCGGGACTCTATTCCTAGGCTAGGGCTGTATTTGTATTTTCAAGGAGCATAGTGATTATCTGACAGCATCTTGGCATATAGCCCGGGCTGGCCTCAAACTTGCCATCTTCCTGTGCCTGCTTCCCAAGGGCTGAAATCTCAAGGGCATACCACCACATTGCTGTATGGCGTGTTTATTAGCATGTAACTTCGATAAGTTGGGAAGTATCTGTATGTGCAGTTAAAACAATGCATTCTTGGGATGGGTGACTGGTCAGTCTGATAAACACTGCTTAGGACATCCCTCTCTCCCATGGACCTTTGGCAGCAGGGAAAATGGCATCTGTGCTCTAAGAACTCATCTCAAAGGTGATCTACAAATGGACTGACCAAGCCCATCCCTCAGCCTTGATCATCCAGCCTGGGGCCATGGTGAGGGCATCATCGCACCTCTGTGCGCCAGTGCCAGGTCCCCTAGCTACAGAGAACAAGGCCTGTACCCCTGCAACCAGCGGTCCTGGCTGCTCCCTCTATCCCTTTCTCTTGCCTTTCAGAAGACGTCCACCACCTCTCCAGTGCTGTCTGACAAAGGAGCATACTAGAAGGCCAATATTCGCATTTGCTATTTTCCTCTCATTTCAGAGGACCTCGTCCATGGCTATGGCCTAAGTTTTCACAGAATGCAGAGGGATCCGCAGAGGGATCTACATAAGAATTCAGCTTCATTATTTGTTCCTCATGCTAAGTGTTTTTCCAACAACTCAAAAATTTAACCTCATTTTTCCATCCAGCTATTAGGAATTCTGTCTATGAAGGCCATGAGCCTAATGAAGAAAAATGGCCAGTCTGTCTGCATTCTCAAAGAAGTCAGCTTGCTGTAGTGACACTCAAAACCCACTGGATACTCTAGCCTTTTTTCCCCAGGCCACTCTGTCCCTATTTCAGAATCATGGCTTTAAAATGCATACACATATGCACTTTTTAAAAAAAAAAAAAAAAACTGAAGAACTCTCTCCCTCTGTAGCTAAGGCTGAGTATAGTTTTCCAGATCATTTTCATGAGGCTTACACAGGCAAGTAGCATCAGGAAAGATTATTATTTTGTGGGTCTGACAGCAGCAAACACTTTAAACTTCACGGTTGTTATGCGCTCAAATGAACTGACTGGAAATGTAACAGCCCATTTACAAAAGCTACATCCCCACTGAGAAGTGTTGGTATGTGAGAGTCACCTGTGGTTACAAGTCTGAAGGCTGCACAGGAAAAGAAAAATTATGAATTTTACATCAGAGCTTTTAGGCAAGCTCCACTGTCTTACAGACACTGTACCGGCTAGGGAAGGGAAGAAGTGCCTACTGGCTGCCTAAGCACTGCTCTGCATGATGGTCTGAGGAAGTAACAATAGCATCTCCCCATGCAGACGTGAGGCTTATGGGACCTGGAGGTCCTTGAAGATGGCTCACAGGACCATGTCCAGGTTTCCTCGTGGGAGCAGACCGAGATTTCATGGGTGGTTGTGTTTATTGCCAATGCTCGGTGAAGTGTATTAAGAAAGGTTGGGTGGGAAAGAGGATCAGAGGGAACAATGGTTCTAAAATAGGCAAACCTAGACATTTTGATTCTTAATTTCAAAGGGAAGAAACCGTGGTTATGCCTACAATCACACCAAGTGATTTTTATTTTATGAAAATGACAGATATGATCCAAATAGTGCATTTGGTAAGGTATCCTGTACTTATAATCCTATATACACAATATCATGCAGTCAGTAGGAATATTGCCAGAGAGAAATCATTATGACATTTCAGTTTATTAAGAGTTTGAAACTATATATACTTAAGGGTTGGGAGTATACCTTAGTGGAAGGACATACAGTTAGCTTATACAAGGCCCTGAGTTCGATCCCCCGGAATCTCTATTTATTCCTAACCTGTTAACAATGGGGAGCCCTAACCGTTCAGACAGTACCACACACCTCCAGTAAAATGCCCAGCTCAAAACAATGCTCAGTGATCCTGTTTCTGCTGGTTATCAGGCTGGATGTTTCCCGTCTTTGAGCTTTTCTGTTTCCCAGAGTGTCATCTAGCATGATATATTTACTGTAATAATCGGAGGGGGGTGGAGACTAGCAAAAAATCAAACTATGTTTTTAAAATTAGAATTATCCTGCCAGCAATATACCCACTGAGTGGTCACAGTTGTCCTGGCTTGGTCCCCGCTCATGGGCACTGCCCTGCTTCTTGTCCACTTTACTCAAGTTGGAGTCATCTGGGAAGAGGCTTAACTACACAGTCATCCCCATCCAAATGGCCCAAAGGCAAGTCTTCAGGCTCTTCCATAATTAATGACTGATGTGGGAGGGACGAGCAGACTATGGATGCCAGCCACCCTTGGGCTGGTGGTCCAGGGTTTCACAAAAGAGCAAGCTGAGGAACCATGAGAGAAACCCAGTAGGAAGCATTCCTCCATGTTCTCGTCAGCTCCGATCTCCAGTTTCCGGCTCTGGCTTCCTTCACTGATGGAATGTAATCTGTCAGCTGAAATAAACCCTTTCCTCAGCTCCATGTGGCTTCTGGTCTTGGTGTTTATCAGAAAAAGAAAGCCTACTAGATGCAGAATGAGAGACTTCTCAACAATGATCGCTAAAGACACCTTAAAAGAGAGAGGCACACAAAACAGCAGTCGAGATGGAGACCCCTAGAGATAGAAGCAAGTCTTTTGGGAGAGCCAGGCATCCCTAACGAACAAGGGTCACAGGACAAAGGTTCAGACTGGAGGGACCAGAGGACATACCAATGATGTAGGAGAGAATGAGGTTCCAGCCGGTGATGAAAGCCCAGAGCTCCCCCACTGTCACGTAGCTGTAGAGGTAGGCTGAGCCTGTCTTGGGGACACGGGCGCCAAACTCGCCGTAGCACAGGCCAGCCAGCACTGAGGCCAGAGCAGCAATCAGGAAGGAGATGACAATGGCGGGACCAGCATCCTTACGGGCCACTGCACCAGCCAAAACGTAGACACCAGCCCCCAGGGTGCTGCCCACCCCAAGAGCCACCAGGTCAAATGTGTTGAGGCAGCGGGACAGCCGGCTCTCCTCCCGACTGCAGTCCACCACCTTCCGACGCAGCATCTGTTGGCCCAGACGGAGAAGGTTTTTGCAGGCCATGGCGCTGAGCAAACCTGTCAGGAAAGAGAAAGAAGTGGGGTTTAGTTCAGTCACAGCCACACGCTTCACCTGCAAACCTCACCTAACTGCAGGAGCCTAGGGATAAAGCCCCTTATTAAAAAAAAAAAAAAAAAACATCACTGCTAAATAATTCCGCCAAGAACCGTCAGCTTCCCTGGAACCAGTCTTGGGGCTTTTCAGGACATACAGAAGCACACACAGTTGCCCTGACCCAGGTCTCTGGGCCTCTGCGTTCATTTCAGATCTAATGGATACAGGTGACAGCTAACAGCCTCAGCTGGGACTTATCCAGACAAACAAAATGTAATTCCAAGTACACTGTATTATAATAAAATGCAAACCAAATTGTATCGTAATCACCAAAATGTCTAAGTCTTGAACAGGACAATACTCTCTAGCTCATCCGCTCTGTCAGTGGGTCAAGATATCATTTACATTATATAACATAGCAAAGTTACAGTGATGACGTAGCAACAGCATAATTTTATACTTGAAGGTCACCTCAACACAAAGATGTGTATTAAAGGGTCGAAGCACTGGGAAGGTTGAGAACCACTGATCCAGGCCACAGGACCCACCCCTAAAATGAACAAATAGATACAAATAACAGAAGAAACTGGGCATAGGATTTATGAGAAGTCTGAACTATTTTTCACCATTTTTCTCTAAATATAAAGCTATTCTCAGATGACAAGGTCAAGTCACCAACAGCTGGAGTGTGCAAAGGAACCACCAGAATGATGCTGGGCTATTACAGGTTTTTTTTTTCTTTTTTTTTCTTCAATCACTCATTTTTAACCTTTATCACCAATTAGTATTTTGTTAGCCCAACTTAGATCAACAATGAAATTACTAACAAAATAGTCTCAGGTCTGGAAAAGTCTACTCCTAACCATCTATGGTACACGGTATCATCTTCCTGTCTCTGAACCCCATCCCTCCCCAGGCCTCGCATCACTGCAGGCTCCAGGTCACTAAGAAACTGTGGCTGTTTCTTCCTGTGTATTATCTGCCAGCTCCATAGAAAACAGTATTATCAAGACCTGCAAAACGTTCAGTTGGACCTGGGAATCACCCTGTTAGGAGAGGAAGGGTAACTGGAACTAAGGTCAAACAAGTTTGCAAGGCTCATATATTCTTCTCCTCCCCTGGGATCCTGGCAGCCCAGCAGGTCGGAAGGAAGTGACCTTCCCTGACACCTAGGTGGGGGTGGAATCTCAAGGAAATGAGAAACATTGAGAGGGAAAATCCCAGAACCTCAGCTGGTAACCCATGCAAGACAGTTTGATGGCTTCCCAGTGTCTACACAAAGAAGGGACTATTTTTGGATGTATCCACACCAGGTGCAGATGCTAGGGGTGTTTCTGCTAAGCAGGCAGCATGCCTGGGAAGTAGCAAGCTTCCTGCACATCAGGACAAGACTCTGGGTGCCAGGAGAAGCAGGAAGAACTGGGTCCTGATCCAGCTGAATACTGGAGACACATAGACAAAATCAACTTGTGAATAGTATTTGCGTTAGATACTGACAGGCAAGGTTCAGCTCTGATAAACGACCCTGGGCACAGAAGGCTGTGCTTCAGCATGAAAAGAACATCGCAGCCCTAGGGGTGGGATTCAGAGTCAGAATGCTTGCCTAGTATGCATGTTGCCCTGCACTTCGGCCTCAGCACATTTCAAAAAGTAAAAATTATAATAACTTCTCCTCCACATTGCCTCTTGAGAAACCCCAGGAATAGATTTTTGAACCTCCTAAGGCAGAAAGTGAACTCAGAGACCTCAGACTAAGACAAAATGGCTCTTTTGGCTAATGCCTAGCTGCAAAATACTTAGGTACAGACATACCTGTGTCTCCTCCGGCATGGACAGGATGCCAGTGAACACCTACTCTAAGAACCAACTCGCTGATGTTGAAGGGACTTCAAAGTCACCTTCAGACGGAAGATCATTAACAAGAGACAGTGGTTTCCAGGCACCATATGAAGAGGTTAAGATGGTATAACCATGGAGCTCTAGTTCACATTCCCCCAAATATACACAAAAAAAGTCTCTCTGCTGTTGGTGATAGGGAAGCGAGAGGAGACACAGCTGGGAGGGACCAAGGCTATGCCAGGTGCTGTGAGCTGCTGATGAGAACACTCTTTACTGAGACAGTTAGGTATCATTTCTGCCTTTTGTGTCTAGAGGAAATGTAATACTAATTCATTACACCCCGGGTTTATTTTAAGACGTTCCCTTTGTCTCTCTTCGGAGATATTTTAAAAATTCTCAGGAAGGTGTTGTCAGTTTCCAAACATCGATTCGCCTCATCCACTCAGGCCAGGCCTCTGAAGCGGGTCTCACAATCAGCGGTTACAAACGAGATGAGGTTTCTCTGTACAAAACAAATCTATCCATTGCAATCCCAGCAGTCAAGTGGAGGCCAACTTCCTGTTGCTGAGACTCACACAGGAAGCTGCCAGGTGAGGAAAACAGGATCTAGAGACCTGGTTTCCCGTGTCCTGCAGGAGGCATGATGTCTATACAATACTGACTGATTTTTATTATAGGTATTGATAAGGCTCTTTGCTGCACGAAGTCTCTGCCCTGGCATATTCCATATTGGTTACTACAGAACATGGTGTCTTAGGAGAGCAATCTGTTCCTTTCTCACAGAAACTCTAACTCCAGATTGTGTCCTGGCTATCGCCAAATAAAAGCAGAAGCGGAAACAGAAGTGGAGAGAAGGGTCGGAGGTTAAGAGCATGCACCACTCTTGCAGGCAAGAGTTCAGCTGCTCACATAAGGCTGCTCACAGATGCCTATAATTCCATTCCCAGGCAGATCTGATAGCTCTGGCCTCCATGGATGTGTGCGTTACACAGAATTAATTAAAAGCAATAAAAATCTTTTTAAAAACAGCAGTGGTGATGTACACCTTTAATCCCAGCACTCAGGAGGCAGAGGCAGGCAGATCACTGAGTTTGAGGTCAGTTTGGTCTACAGAGTGAGTTCCAGGACAGTCAGGGCTACACAGAGAAACCATGTCTGAAATAATGATATGATGATGATGATGATGATGATAGAAGTAAAATGATCCAGTAGGTCGGGGCCTCAGAAAGACTTCCATGGGCTTTATTTTTTAAATCTCTTAAGTGAGGAGTTATGAGTGATATGACCTTTTCAGTCTCAAACTTAATTGCTAATTCCTTCCAGTCAGAACGGCCTGTTTCCTGCTGTGTGGTATGAAGCTCTGTCTTATCATTCCAGTGGGGGCAGGGAGGGAGAGAGACACGGAAGACAGTCTGCATCTGTACAGGGTTAAAGAAACCACACCACGCAGTTGCCAGAAAGAGCACAGCAGCTGGGCCACTCCTGCACCTGGTGAGCTGTGGCTTGGGGGGCCGCGGGGCGGGTGCTCACAATGCAGGGACCTGCCAGCAGGGGCCCTAACCAAGAGCATTCTAGGATGTTGGCCTTGTGGAAGAGGAAGTTATTTCAAGGAAGGACCCACTTCTCCTGTAGATGTTAGAAGGCCCAGGTGGAAGAACTTGAATTAAGAAAAAAAAATAATATCAGGGTATAGACAGGACCAATATACAACTAAGGGTGGAGACATCTGGAGTCGGAAAAGCCATGGAGCTATGCAAGGGGCAACCAAGGCCAGACACAAGCAAGGCCCAAGTAAGCAGCAACCAAGAACACACAGAAGGCAGAAAGGAGAAGGGAAGAAAACAGTTGCCATGACTGAGCTGGGCTGGATAAAAATGGCCCCAGAGGCCCATAGGGAGTGGCACTATTAGGAGGTGTGGTTTTTTTGGAGTAGGTGTGGCCTTGCTGGAGGAAGTGTGCCTCAGTCTCTTCCTGTTGCCTGTGGTTCAAGATGTAGGGCTCTCAGCTCCCTCTCCAGCACCGTGTCTGCCTGCACACCGCCATGCTCCCGCCACAATGATAAAGGGCTGAACCTCTGAAACTATAAGCCAGCCCCAATTAAATGCCTTCCTTTATAAGAGTTTCTGTGGCCATGGTGTCTCCTCACTGCAATAGAGATCTTAACTGAGACAAGGACCCTGGCCAACATGAGAAAGCACTCATCTAAGGATGTGTTCACAGGGCCCTGGATTCCTGAGCCAGGGGATTCAAAGAGGACAAAGTACAAAAGAACAAGTATACACACTGATAATCTCAGGAGGATAAACCTCAGCAATATAATGTGTATCCCAGGAGAACCTCCACTCACAAAAACCCAGTTCATAACACATAGAAAGTACTAATTGATTAATATATGAGATAGCCACAAATACTGAGTGAAGTTTCATTTCATTCTGGATGTCACCAAGTGAAAAAGACAGAATACAGAGCCCCGGAAACCCAATAAGAACTATGAATAATTTATAGTTAGATTAGCCATTAAAAACAATTACACAAGGTAGGCATAGTGGCGCACGCCTTTAATCCCAGCACTTCGGAAGCAGAGGCAGGCAGATCTTTGTGAATTCAAGGCCAACCTTGGAGGTATCCTGAGCCGTAATTTCCGTTGGCACTTCTAGAAACATCTTGGAAAGATGATCAAGAATAAGGCAAAGGATTCCACTCAAAAACTTACTTCACTTTTGACTGAGTAACCAACTAATACTTTCCCAACTCACTCATTTACTCAGTCAACACACCTTTTACAAACCTGGGATTGTCACCAGTATACATGCAAACCAGGGAACACACCTTACCTCCCAGACTTCTAGAAACTTCCACTCACTCTTCCTCAAGTCTTCCCACCATCATAGACAATCTGCTTCTAAAAAAAATCCCTACAAAATCCAATGGTCCAGAAGCAGACAAAGAAAAAAAAAAGCTACAGAGAAAGAAGAGACTGAAATAGAGAAGAAGAAAATAAAACCGAGCTCTGTGAGCTGGGCCTGCTAGGAAGAAGCAAGGTGAAACACCGGAGCCAGGCCAGGCCCATGCAGGGGTTCTTCAAAATCAGAAGTTCCAACTGTCTGTCTCTTATAAGGAGAGAGGGCGGAGTTTTGCTGGTATTGTTGCTCAACTCACATAACTCAAATGTCAGGACCTGAACTCAAGTCACCTACCTTCACAAGGGCTGTTCTCTGCCAGGGCTAAGCTGACTCAATTTTGGTTTGATATTACTGTTTATTCTTTTATGCTGGGGATCAAATCCTGAGTCTCCAGCATGCTAGTCACACCACCAACCACCTTGTGTCAGAGTCCAGCCATATGGCCCAACTGACCCTGAATCTACTTAAGAATCCCAAAGCAGACAGGACAATCACGAAAAGTCTTTTTTTTCATTCCTAGCATGCTGGACACAAATTTGTCCAAACATGCCTCCTGCTGGCTAACAACTCCCACTGTGTCATCCCATCAAACATCTACAGACTCATTGCCATCCATTCAGTGACAACTAGTTACTGAATGCAAATTTAATTGATCACTCCAAGCACAACAGAAGGACTCCTATGAATTCTAAGAGACTTGGGGGTAAGAGTAGATACTTTCAGCTGCATGGACCTCCCAGGGCTGTGATGGGAATGTTCTAGAAATCATATAGACAGCAGGGGCTTGAAAAGGTATGTACAGGGACTCCAGACAACTATGTTAGAAATATTATATGTCTGTAAGCAGGGGAAAATATAAAAATATAGTTTATCAATAATTTTCAGGGCAGGAGGATTGAAATTATTCCTCTCTAGCAGATGATAGGCCTCTTTTATTTCCTGAATTTTTACTGTATTTTTTCCCTTGTAATGGGGGACCAATGCTTCTGAATTAGAGAGAGAAAAATCTCTCTAATGAAGTCAACAAACAGGAGGGGAAGGGAAGATAAGAGAGCCCTTGGCAAGGTTAGTCCCTCTCATGTCTACACAGGAAATGGCAATTAGGTCTGTGTGATTTTGTTATGCTTTTCTGTCTCTCCACAGGCCTGGAAATTTCCAGAATTAAATGCAAAAAGAAACAAATTCACCTACAACTGACCCAGAAATGTTATGCCTCCGACACTAGGCCCCACTCCACACTCAGGGCCCGGACAGCTTCAAATGTTAATAGCCACGGCTGTGTACCAAGTGAAACAGTCTTTTGTATAGAATCGGGTTGGATCATATGTATTGTAGAATATTCCTTTACACTGTGTCACTGTGATTGGTTTAATAAAAAGCTAAATGGCCAAGAGCTTGGCAGGAGGTATTACATGGGACTTCTGGACAGAGAGAGCTCTGGGAAGAAGAAGGCAGAGTCACCAGTCAGACAGAGAGAAAACAGGACATGTGATATGGAAAAGAGGTAAAAAGCCACGAGGCAAAATGTAGATTAATATAAATATGGGTTAATTTAAATTATAAGAACTAATCAGAAACAAGCCTAAGCTATCAGCCAAACTTTCATAATAAGCCTCTGGGTCATTATTGCAGAATTGATCATTCCCACAAAAAGCCTGACTACACATATGAAATTAGTATTGGGCCATTTTTACTGGCCTTATAAAAATAGCCAAGAGTCAAAAGGACCAAAACTGCCCTTTCCAGCTATGTTTTTAGGTGTTTCTTTGAGCTTCAGAATTAAGACAGAAAAGCTAACCATCTCTCACTCTAGCCTGTGCTGGAAGAGCCAACGTGTATTCTAAAGACGAACCTTGAGGAAAAGGAATCATTGACAGTTACTCAGAAGCTCGTGGGCTGGTAAGCTAGAGGAAGAGAGAGGGGGAGGCAGGGGCGTTTCCCAGCACACATCTTTGTGATAGAGACTGTGAGAGACACAGGGAATTTGACTTTCCGGCTGGTGTGGCTGGTACTGGGAAGAAAGACAGCACACACCTGCCGCTGTAGGTGGCACAAGGAACAACAAACGAGAAACCAAAGTGCTGGTCAGAAGCCTGGGAAAGGAGGCCTGGGCAGAACTAACCTGGAGAGGAGTCTAGCCTGGCCACACTCGCCTCACTCCGAGATTCACCTCTACGGAGGCAAAGGCTAATCCAGATCTGTTGTGAAAAGCACCAGAGGAAGAATAAAAACCAAGTCCAACACTTCTGGTTGCTGGGCTACAGCCTCCTATTTTGGTGCCTTCCTGAACAAGTATTTTAATCTGACCGGTGAAAGAATCTTTGCATAAACAAATGTTATAACCTAATGTATTTACCTGCCTGTTGCTACTGACCCTACTTTCTCAAAGAGCCTTCGGGTACAAGAGAACACACACCCCGGTTGCAATGGGTACTATCTAGGCAGAAGTCATGCACAAATACTCGCTAAACAGGAAAGGCCACATTTTGTGGTAGATCTTCCTGTCTTACTCCAAGTCACCCTTCACTGGTGGCCAAAATCTCAGATGCTAGCTCCGGAAGGAACGTATTTATAATCTGAAATATTCATTCAGGGTAAACCTGTCCTCAGTTTTCAAAATCTCCCAGTCATATTGTCCCTGCCAGGAGGTCTCCACCTGTGTGATGTGCAGACCTGCACAACAGATGGCCACCCTGGGAGGCAGCAACAGAATAGCCACCCTCAAAGACAGAAGGACTGATCTGCCGAGATTCCTTCAGAGAGCAGGAAGAAAATGTCCAGTTACACAAAGGTCTTTGAAGATCGGAATGTTTATCTGCATGATCGGAGACCAGCACAGAGACCAGGTGAAGGTGGAGCAATGTGCCCAGAACACTGGAGGAATTCTGAAGGAATGAAACTAACTGCCCCTGGGAGAGTGCTGTGGCCCCCAAGAGGGGATTTTTACCATACATAGCTCAGTGGATGTCTCCACTGCTTGCTTTAATTGGTCTAATATGGTAACCACACATCATTCCAGGACCTGAACTTGACCCACTGCCTCAACCGCCAACCTTCTAGATGAGATGCTCCCTTCCTTCTGATGATCATCTGAAAAGAAAGCCATGGGTCTAGCCTACTATTTGTGTGTGTGTGTGTGTGTGTGTGTGTGTGTGTGTGTGTGTGTGTGTGTGTGTGTGTGTGTGTGATTTGTTGCTGAGAATGGAATGTGCTAGACACACACCCACTGCTGAGTTACACTCCCAGCCCTTTAAAGATCTCCTAAAAACTGAATCCAGACATTTCAACTTAGGTCTTAAGCAAGATTGCGTAGTCCCCCACTGTCACCTGACAGCCTATTTCGAGGACACCTCAGTTGTTACAACAATGAGAATGTCCTTCAAGATTCCAGAGCATTTTTCTCCTGTACAACCAAACAAAAGTTCTCAAGAGTAACGCAAGGCACCATGCTCCCCCATAAAGTTGCGGGTGAACCCTGAACAAGTCACCAGCCAGCTCACTCACAGGGCCCAAGAGACCTGAGCACAGCTGGATGAGCTCTCCCACAGTCCCAACCCCATGGTGATGCTGTCACTCCCAAAGTGGGGTCAGTTATGCAGAACTCCACCTTGTTTGCACCCCCACCATATTGGTTTGTTGAGCAAGCTGCCATGTTGGGATAGCCCCCTTGAAAGCTGCAGGAGCTCTCTAAAAACTGCCTTTCCCTGTCTGACTGGGCGGCTCTTCCCAGTCATTCCTACACTGAAGAAATAAATGCTCACAATACAAATATATATATATGACACTGACAAAAAATTAAATTAAAAATTAAAAAAATGCTGCCTATATAGTAACATTGAAAATATGTCTCTGGTATATTGTGGCAGAAAATATGTCTCTGGCATATTGTGGCACAGACCTTTAATCCCAGCTCTAGAGAGGCAGAGATGAGTGGATCTTTAAGTCTGAGGCCAACCTGATATATATATGGAGGAGCCCAGGCCATCCCAAGCTATATAAGGACCTGTCTCCAAAAAAGAAGTTCTCCATGTGGGGATATGTTTCAAATTTAATAAAAACCAGTTTGAGATATCAGAGGGATCTACCCACAGTCATTCTAGGAGGATCAGACAGTGGTAACTCACACCTTTAATTCCAGCACAGGGAACATCCAGGAGTGGTGACCTAAGCCCTTAACTGAAGCCAGTTTAGTTACAGAAGGAGTTCCAGGCTCCCAGGCAGGCAGCGGTGATGCCAGGCCTTTAATCTCAACCTAGATGTGAAACAATCTAGGTAAAGGAAAGACAGAGCAGGCAGGAGGAGCCAGGCTGAGGAAGCTGGAAGACAGCTGGCTGATATGTGACTGTGGTGTTTACTCTCTGATATCTCTGCCTTTCCCAGAGATCTGGCTCTGAGTTTCCTCTAATAGCACAGCACTCCAGCCTGGGCCATATCATTCTAGGATTGCAGGACCTACAAAAGACGAGCCACACACTCCCTCCGACCTCATAGTGCATGGGGAGAAGAAATCGAGTAGCTATTTAGACCCAACAATCCACACAACAAATATTGACTGAATACCTACTGTAATACTACAAACCCCTCCCGCTCAGACTACATGAAGCTCCCTGTCCTTGGTGAAGACAGAGGCACAAAAATGCCTGGCCAAGACAGGAAGGCCTAATTATAACGGATTACTCTTAATGGAATTAATGTCAGGAAGACATTATTAATGAGGCTACAGCAGCTTCATCCACAGGTACGGCTTGTAGCCTAATCCTTCATGCAGATCCACACTCCCAGCCCCTTCCCCCTCCCTTCTTACCCCTCCCTGCAAGGCTGAGGCACAGTCACAGGTCACCAGCTTTGTCTCCTACAAAAGCCTTCTGATTAAGGACTCCTGTGGTCTGCTGAAGCTGATTTTGTGGGCATTCTTAACATAGGCAAAGACAGAATAAAGGCTGTGGATGGCCATAAATGACTGTAAGAATGTACGTGTATACATACACACTCTCTCTCTCTCCTCTTTACCCCTGTGCCCTCTATCCACACTGAAAGCTTTACCTTCAATGTTTTCTGATAATAATACAATGAAATCTCCACAACCAGTGAATCTTTGTGATTTAATAGAAAGTAGATAGAGCAGTAGATTTTTTTCTCCCACAACTATTTGTATGTTAATTAATTACTGGGTGGGGGCAGGATCTTTCTATGTAGCCCTGCTGTCCTGGAACTGCAATAGATAGACCAGGGTGGCCTCAAACTCACAAAGATTCACTTGCTTCTGCGTCCTACGTATTGAAATTAAAGGCAGGAGCCACCACACTTGACTAGAGCAAGATTTTTAAAGCATATTTTCAATGTCACCTTTCTTCTATGCAGAACCCAAACATAATGTGTGTGTGTGTGTGTATACATACATACATACATACACACACACACACAATGAGTTGCTTTTATTTAAAAAGAAAAGCAAGACAGTCTCTCTGGCCAACCTTGACCACTCTCCACCCCCCCCCCCCCCCCACCGCACTCCCATTCAAAACTCTTAAATCTGAAAAAGTGTTGGGAATTTTAAAAATAAGGTGTGGCTGGGTTCAAGGTTCAGAGGTAGATTGCTTCCCAGCACAGGCATGGCCCTAGGTTCCATGTCCAAATTCACATACAAAGACTTGGGGATATAGTTATCAGTTAGTGATTGAGTGGAGAGCTCAATCTCTCTCTCCCAGGCCCCAGCCCCTGGAAGCCAGTCAAATAGTAGCCCCTCCCCTAGAGCTGCCTTGGATTCCAGACCCCTTCCCCCTAGGGAAGCCTGCCAAAAGTCAGGCCCTCACCACTCAAGACCAGGTTACTTAAGGCCAGATAGCCATCTCTACCATGTGACAACCCCCCCCCCCAACATGCTATTTCAGGGGTTACCTAGAATTGCTTTGTTCTGTACCCATTAAACCTTGGCTTTTTCTAATTTGGTCTGTGTGGTGATATATTTTATATTTAATAAAAACAGCCTGGAATATCAGAGAGAGGAAGCAAACCACAGTCAAATCTCAACCTGTAGTGGGATTGTGTTACACTGTAAAGAACAGTCCCGCCCACTGGCTTAATAAAACTGCTGATTGGCTGAAGGCAGATAGGAAGTGTGGGCGGGGCTACCAGACTAGGAAAACTCTGAGAACAGGAAAGAGAAGAACAAAGACACCACAGAGACACCATGATGAGAGGCCAGCAGACAGAGGAAAGAAACTGAAATGCTGCTCTGAGAAAAGGTACCGAGCCTCACGGCTGGACAAGAGAAGAACCATGGGTTAGTTTAAGAATAAAGAGTTAGCAAGTTATATGCCTGGGCCCTAGGCAAATCGGCATAAAATTAATGTAAGTGTCTGTGTTTCTGTTGGACTGCAGGTCTGAGAGTCTGGACCACGAGCCAGACAGGCCAGAAAGTTACTACTACATCACCCAGCCAACTTCTCAGGGTAAAAGCTATGCTCAGGAGTCCTCAGCCTGGCTCGTCCTTTCTGCAGAAGCCCTCACTGTCTGCCTACACCTGCCTTAAACAGCATCTTCTCCCAGCTGTTTCACGTCTGGGTTCAACTCTGCATCGTAACCCTAGAGTTAGGACTAAAGGTGTGAACCGTTTGGTAGTTAGGCCTTGAACTCACAGAAACACAAGAAAGATCTGTCTCTGGGGTTATGGAATGAAAGGTGTAGGTCACCACTTGGTCATTCCCATGCTGGTATTAAAGGCATGGATCATCACTCTCTGACCCTCAGTGCTTGACTATGGGTGATTCTGTTCTCTGATATTCCAGGCTGATTTTATTAAATACACAATATATCACCACAGGTCTGATTTGGTCTAATTTGATTGTTGCATTGGTGCAGAGGCTTATTGAGGTACAAACCTATCAGTTAGGTTGAAATGAACAATATATTTTAGTGCAAAAATGTTCATGTTCCAGGATGCCAGGGAGCAGACAGTACCTGAAGTAAGATTCGTGGACCTTCTCACTGAGGATGATTGTAGTCGGGACAATAAGATGTCACAACAGAGTCTGTGGTGATGTCAGGCTCCTGCAAAGCAGAGAAGAAATGGTTGTCACACAGCTCAGTTCCAGCACCAGAGCCTCCAAATCAGGGCTAAGAGGGAAGCAATGATTCTTCTTAGCCCGGCTGTGGTAAACCAGGCACCACAGGTGGGCTCTGATGAGGCGAGGCAGCATGGAGATGTCACAGATGACCGCCAGTCACCCTGTGTCCTCTGCAAGAGCAGCCAGTGCTCGTAACCATGGAGCCACCTCTCCAGCCTCATATTGCAATACTGCATTACCCCAACATTAGGAAGGATCTGTATCAGCAAAATAATAAATACCTAAGTCAGAGATTGAGCCAAATTGCAAACACCCATGTATTTAAAAGCCCTCACAACATGATTTCAGGGCCCACCAACTGCACATGGAGTTTTGGTGTCATATCCAGAAGAAACAAGTCACCCAACTAAAGAAGGGGACTATGTCCTGTGAGTGTAAGTCTCTGAGAGGGCAGCCCTGGGTGGATCTCCAGGACTGAAAGAAAAGGAGACAGGGTAGGAGAGTCTTAAATAGTGGTTTAGGAGGCCTTCCTGGGTCACATTTTTCTGCTGCAGTATATAAAACAATTAATGCTAAATTGAAGTGAAAGAAAATGCATGCCATGCATTAATCCAGGACAAATCTATTAGGATTAGTGGCCTGGCATGCACAGCGAATAAATTCATTAGACCTGCTTTTCCTAATCCAAGAAATGCTCCAACCAACTCATTCTAATTTTCCAGACTTGCAAATTCCTTTGTGAAAAGCAGAACAATAAAAAATACCATACACCTAATACACAAAGAATTCAGCACCAATTAGCTCATAGTTAAGCATTTAAACATCTCTCCAAGGTGTCCAGGAGTGGAGGCTTGTGAATGTGTGATCATGCGCGTGAAGCTGTGTTCTATCAAGAGTGGACACCTGGCCCACCCAGGAGAAATATGTACTGAAAATATTAGCAAGCACATCACCCTCCCCAATTTATAAGTCAAAAAGAATCAGATCTTCTCAGCACAGAAAGAACTCAGTGAAAGCATCTGGAGCCTCAAGCACACGTAGTGGGGAGCTAGTGACCACTGGTCATCTTGAGGACATGCTGACAGGCATGCTAAGGGTCCGTTCTTTGTCTTATAAAATTTCTTGAGAATTTCATACAATGTGTTTTGATATTTGCCTCCAATTCTTCTCAACTCCTCCCATATCCACCCCCATCCTTCCAACCTTGTGTCTTTATTATTTTTTTTTTTTCTTTAAATAACCCATCAATTCCATTTTGTGTTTCCCATATAGTCCTGGGTGTGGGACCATCTACTAGCAGTGGATGAGTAAGCTGTGGTTCTCAACCTATAGACCTCAACCCCTTTTGGAACTGAATGACCCTTTAATAGGGGTCATCTAAGTTCATTAAAACAACAAAAACAACAACAGAGATTTACATTACAGTTTGTAACAGCAGCAAAAAACAGTTATGAAGTTGCAGCAGAAATAATTTCATGGTTGGAGTTCACCACAATGTGAGGAACTGTATTAAAGGGCCGAGCATCAGGAGTTGAGAACCACTGCATTAGAATGTGGCTGACCTAGGAGGTGTCATACTCTTAATGAAAACTGACTATCCCTCCCCCAGAAGCCAACAACCATCCATAGCTCCCCAGTTAGGGGGTGAGGGCTCACGGCCGCTTTCCCGTCTGTGCTGAAGTGTGGACTAGCTAGATACTGCGCAGGAAGAATAGCCACTCTGGGTTAGTGAGGACAGTCGCCCCGCCTTGTCTCACTCTCGTCCTTCTTGACCACTGGCTCTTACAATCTTGCTGCCCAAAGGTGGCCATTCTGAAAGGTTTGCTGGATCACAGAATCTAGGAGAAGCCCCTCTGCCCGTAAGCCTGCTAATTAAATATTTCCCAGAGGTCCATATTGTAAAGGCCATGGCCTATAGACTATTGGGAGGGGGTGGAACTGCTAAGAGGTGGAGTCTAGTGGGAGGAAGTTAGGCTACTGAGGCCATGTCCTTGAAGGGGACAGTGGGACATGGGCCCTTCCTTCTTTTTTCTGTCTAGCCATGAATGGAGGAGAACTTTGCTTCTGGTGTATCTGCCTCAAACTACCTCTCCACAGGCAAGTGTGTGCCTAGACTGTGGCAGAAACCTAGCTGAGCAAGCCAGGGAAGCAAGCACGGTCAACAAAGAATGAATACGTGTGTGTGTGTGTGTGTGTGTGTGTGTGTGTGTGTGTGTGTGTGTGTGTGTGTGTGTGTTGTAAGCAAGCATATCACCCTGCCCAATTTATATATATATATATATATATATATATATATATATATATATCCTAGCCTCAGCCCTTCAATAATTAAATTATTCTAGCCCGTTCTGTACCAAGATCACTTAGCTCAAAATCTGATGATTTTCTGTCTTCAAGACACAGAAACCTTGAGACAGGGGTCCCATTGCCTTTCACTGCTGAACACTGAAGAAGGCCAGTGAAGGAGAGACTTACCTGTGAGAGAGGAAGCAGGCAAATATAGAGGTGCCAGCTCAGGAATGAGACTGCTGTCCTCTAGACAGTGGGCAAGGTCTATAGAGATAGGACTGCTGGTACCCACTCTGCCCTGCAAGCCATACAGGTGTTCCCAAGTAGTGTTCCTGCTGGGCACTATGCTTCTTAGGTCATAAATGAGCAGAAGCTCACAGAAGGTAAGTGACTCCACTTTGAAATTCAGGCCTCATTGGTACAGTATTAAAAAGTCCTCTTGTGGGGCTGGAGAGATGGTTCAGAGGTTGAAAGTACTGGCTGCTCTTACAGAGGACGTGGGTTTAATTCTCAACACCCACAAGGTGACTCACAATCATCTGTATCTCCAGTTTCAGGGGGATCTTCTGCCCTCTTCTGGTTTCCAGAAGTACTATAACCACATGATGCATATAAATTCGCACAAGCTCACATACATACTTTCTAAAAAATTTTTAAGCCTCTCACCATGACAAAGTATCTGAGTGTTTCCGAGGCAACCATCTTTACCCGCAAGGAAACTTTGCTGTTTGAATGAAGAGAAGCTTGGCCTGCTTTTCTGGCCAATGAGCACAAACATAATAGTTAACAATTAAAAAAAAAAACTATAAACTCTATAAAGGGAGAAGGAACCTCCTGGCCAGCTACATTTCAGGCTTAAAATGAAAAGCTGATGAACACCAAAAACAGTGATAAAGGGAGGGAGAGCCAGGGCACGGCGCGGGGAAGCGTGAGAGGGCAGACTCACTGGCATCTCTCCCCATCACCACACTGGCATGCTCTCTCCATGGCCTCTTAGCTCTGCATATACAGCAAGAGTAAAGCCCTGTAAACAGTGATGGCCACTAACAATAATAGGCTAGCCAACATACTAAGCCCATACTGTGCACCGGGCCCTTCCCGAAGGCACTGTGGGTGTGTGAACTCATTTAACAGGCAGAGAGAAAGCCTCCGAGCAGTACAGTACAGTGCAATGCCATGGGAGAACAAGGCAAAGGTTGGAAGAGAATGCCGGTACCAAGCCCCAGTGACCAGGACCAATGACCAGGAAGGCAGAGTGAGCTTAGACTCGGTGGTGTTAACCCCAGTATCTTCCCTCCTCCAGAGGGCAAGAAACTGTTTAAAAAGCAAAGAGTGCCAATGCATGCCTGTAAGTCCAGTGCCAGGGACTCAGGTTCAAAGCCAGCCTGCGTTGCAGTGAGATCCTGTAACAACAGATGATTGATTGGCAGATAATGGACAGATAGGCAGAAGCCAGCCTGACGCTCGCAGTTGGTTGTCTGACAGGCAGAGAGATGGCATATATGTCTGCTAAGTTTGTGTTTTGTTTTTTTTTTTTTTAATTTAATCAATGCCTTTGTGGGGGATTTCTTGGAATAAATGCACTGGTCCACACTTTTCTCTACATCTCATTCTGTCTTTGGGCCCTGGGTGCTCACGCTCAGCATGTATAGAGGTCTCTGTCCAACAGCTGATGAGCTACCCAGATAAATGCAGTGAAAGAATATGGCTACTTAAAGGGACCCTCCAGTTTGAACAAAGAATTGTTTGATGAGTGATTAGTCAGCTCATAATTACACGGTTTGTCTTTTAAAATAAATTATCTTATTAATGAGGTGCTCAAGGGGACAGTGGTACCTGACCTGAATGTGGACGTGCAACATGCCTGTCCGCCTATAGAACACACCCGGACAGCGAGGAAGGGAGGAATGAGAGGCAGCCACACTTTGGTTGCTGCAGTTGTGAGTTTTTGTTGTTTTAAGTTCCGTGTGGGGGTGTTTACCTCTGTGCATGTATATGCACCATGTGCATGCAGTACCCAGAGCGGCCAGAAGAAGGAGACGAATCCGTGGACCTATAATACAGATGGCTGTGAGCTGCCTGCCACTAGTCGGCTGTAAGAGAAGCCAGTGCTCTTAAGCCATCCCTCCAGCCCCTAGAAGGCTACTCTTGTGGGAGATTGTGTTGTTTCATTTTAAATAATTATCCCACCCACAGGTTTAATAAAACATGCTGATTGGCCAAAGGCAGGCAGGAAGTGTGGGTGGGGCTACCAGACTAAGAAAACTCTGTGAACAGGAAGCACAGAGCAGAATGCCAGAGAGAAGCCAGAAGATGCAGAGGACAACTATGCTTCTGTGAGAAAAGGTACTGAGCCCCATGGCTGAACAGGATAACAGTCATGGGTTAGATGAAGGGTATAGAGCTAGCAAGTTATATGCCTGGGCCTGAGGCCGATCAGCCTAAAATTATCGTATGCATCTGTGTGTCTCTGTGGGTCTGTGGGTCGGCTGGTCTGCGGGCCTAAACCTTGAGGTTAGGCCAGAAAGTCCAGGCCAGAAACCTCCTACTACATACTCTTGTATACCCACACACAATACACACACACCACAGATTATTAACAAAACACCCAGGAAAGAGAGGACTGAAAACCCAGGCTTTGTAACTCCTAACCCCAGCACTTAGGAGTCTGAGACCAGAGGATGGAGAGTTTGAGGGTAGTCTGGTCTACAATGGAAGACCCTGTCTCACAGAAGCCCAGACAGGCAAAGAAAAAGCTGGGCTGGGGGTGAGGTAATATTAATGATAGACCCAAAGTTCCAACCCAGAGTGGTCAGGGCTTCCCTGGACGGAAGCAGGCAGAAAAGCAGCTCAAAAGGCCTGACTAGGGAGGGCATGTGTCTCCCAGAGAGCATGTGTCTCCCAGAAGAGAGTGTTGAGGGTGGGCCCTGCCCTGGATGATCTGCGCTACTCTTAAGGAGGTCTTCAAGCTTTATGGGGTTTCCCCTACAAACAAGGATACACTTTGACCTCCACACCTGCCTGTTCTCCCACAGCTCAGTAATCACTTTCCATAGCCCTTTGTCCCCAATATCTGCTTATGCCAACTGCCAGGGTCCAAGTAGATCAATAGAACACAGGGCTCCCTTGCACATACAGGTGCCCTGAAGTGGTGCCTGGGAAGAACGGTGGCCTAGGAACATGCTCAGTGAGCCTTCCCTCAGAACCACCCTTTGAAGGGCCCAGCACCTTGCCTAGAGCATCCTCCAAGGCCCTACCATCCCCCGCCCCTTACTGGGCACTTCACCATGCCTTGCCTTGCCAAATAGTTTAGTATAAAGGCCTGGGTTGCTGTCCAGCACTATACACTAATAATAAACAATGATATTATTATTAATTTAAAATAAAAACTAAGGAGTATTGTGGTGGGGATGGTTACAACACTGGGTATGTCTCTAACCCCAGCACTCTGAAGGCAGAAGCAGGCAGACCTGCCCACGAAGGTCAAGGTCAGTTTGATCTACAGAGTGAGTTCCAGGAGAGCCTGGGCTATGCAGAGAAATCCTGTCTCAAACAAAAGAAATGAAATACATTATGAACATACTTAATGCTACTGACTTAAAAATGGTTGTTTCATATTTTGTGCATTCTAGAGCAATTTTAAAAAGTGCTGATAATTTAAGAACAAACAAGTTCCACGTGTAGGGGGCACAGCTTAGAAAAAGTACTGAAGGAACTAGAATTGTTGAACACACACAGGCCTGATTTCTTCAAGGCAAGGAACAGAAGCCCAGTCACCTGGAAGGCTGGGGTGGACATTGTCTAACAACCTTTTGCTAGTCTATGGATCCAGCCTTTCCAACCACCACTGCCCCCTCCACCCCCCCTCCCAAAATCCTGGGCATTATTTAGGCCCTTACCCTGAGCTTTGTCTCTCAGTCCTAGAACCTGTCCTCTGAGAGGTCACTCTGCATTCTCCATCAATGGAATCCATCCTCAAGCTTATTACAAATCCTTCCTCCCTAGGCCTTTTCCTGAGCAATGCTTCTCAGTCAATAGAACACATTCTTACTGTAAAGATGAAAGCCAGGAGGTCAGACTTTACGAGTTTTGTGACCCAGTGCCTGCTAAAGTGATGCTGAGCCCATTCTTTAACTCACAGGAATCATTTCCCTGCAAGCCTCATCACCCACAGGGACCCTTACACATACCCAAGATTAAAACAGCTACACAGAAGTTTAATTCAGGCTTGGCGCATGACTCAGCAACTCCACTCACAACTATACGCCCCAAAATCAATAACAGCCCAAAAGTGGAAACAACCCATATGTTCTGTGTTGTGTATTGCAGAAACACCCACAAAGACCACCACTCACATATATAATCAGCAAGGGTGTTATTGGTTCCAGCACGCAGGGGTCTGCCAAGAGAAGCCTAGTCATGGTGCTGTTGCGGTCCCCTCATTGCGGACTATCATTCATTCATAAAAAGTAATGAAACAACCTGGACAATACCATGCTAAGTGAAAGAAGCCGACTGCAAATACATCGGGTTGGTCCGTTTGTAGGAATGTTTGGAATCCAGACAGAAAGAACTTAGTGCTTGCCCGGAGCTGGGAAGCCAGAAAGGAAGAACTAAGGAGCAAATGAACAGGTTTCATAGGAGTCATGGTGACGGCTGGATAAACCTTCGTATTCACGGAAAAGCACCAAGTTTTGCTCAAATCAATGAGCCTTATCGCATATAAATGACATTTTAAAAATGACAGAATGGCCAAGTGTGATCTATTCCACCACCAGGGAACAGGATAATGTGCTCTGCCCAGGAGCCCCTCCTCCATGTCAGTTCTGCCTTGAGTCTAAACTCTTATCTCTGCCCCTCCAGATCAAAGGGCTGAATCCAGCTGCAACCATAAACCTCTCCACAATACTCCCAGGGCCATTTATTACATGGAATGGCCGTTCTGCTCTGGAGTGTCAGGAACATGAAAGAGTTCCTGCTTAATAAACGCACCCAGCCTGTGCACCATCACAGTGGGAATGTAAAACCCAATCTCATCTCGAAGCTTGTAAGAGCAATGTCAGATCACAGAATAAGATTAAGAGAGCCTATGCCATTTGT
This sequence comes from Phyllotis vaccarum, assembly GCA_033318265.1. Classification (NCBI taxonomy): domain Eukaryota; kingdom Metazoa; phylum Chordata; class Mammalia; order Rodentia; family Cricetidae; genus Phyllotis; species Phyllotis vaccarum. Next base: position 138,710,519 of record JARWLC010000009.1, on the reverse strand, counting down.
TAAATAAGGCCACATTCATTGTTTCTAGGCCTTCAGCTCCAAACTGAGGGCAGAGCAGGAACCCCTCTATCTAGAGCGCATGTGCGTGTGGTCTAGGACCTGAGAAAATGAGGAAGATTTTCTTCTTTTAAGATTAAGAGCAAAGCTTTGAAGGTATGCTCCACTCAAGAAGGCAGAGGAAAACTTCGAGACACATCCCCAAGAGCATGCGCAGGATTCTCATATATGGCACTGGCATTGCCTTTAGGCTGACAATGCATACCTGTCAGGTGACACACCTGCCAGGCGACTTCCTGCAATACTAAGGCACACGGCATGTGTGGGGTTGATGAGAACAACTCTTTGTGGAACCACCTTTAAAGACAAGTAAGTCTGGGATGCAGCCAGGAGACCACCATAGGGCATGAGGCAAGTACCGACAGGCCTTGGAGTTGCTGTATTTCATAGACCCATGAGTAATTTGTTCTCCTGGGGCTAAATTGCTTGCTGGCTGCTTCAAACTCTAGGTGCACAAAGAGGATGTGGGATGAGCATGCAGTGCACAGCCATGTGCATGGGGGACACTCCTCCTCCTCTGGAGGGGACAGGTGGTCCGAAGGGTCCCAACAAGCTGCTGCATAAGAAATAAAGAATGTGATGTCCGGAGAAGGCAAAAAGCAAGCTAAGCCATTCCCAAACATTCTGTTTGCCATGTTCACACTCATCAGTGTCCCCTTAAAGGGGACATCTCAGATCTAGGAATAGCTCTAAAGAGCTTCAAAGTCAGATACTGAACTCATGCAGCTCTTCCCTGTGGAACATCAAGGCTTAACACCCAATGCCCACTTTCAACAATCTGTTAATGACAAAATCTTGCTTAAAGGCACCTTGAGGACAGAATAGCGCTCAGAGGGCTTAAAGAAATCATGCTAACTGATCTGTGCTAGAATTTTGCAGGGGGGGGGGGGGGTCCTCAGTGGTTAAAAGCTTGTATTGCTCTTCCAGAGGGTCAAAGCTCAGCCAGAACCCATGTCAAATGTCTCAGAACCATTGTAACTCCAGTTTGGGGGAGTTTAACACCCTCACCTGGCCTCTGTGGGTCCACAAACACCCACAGCATGGCCACACACAAATACACACATGGATAAAAGAAATCTTAAGAAAAAAGAATAACACCTAGCAATAATTATTTTTAAATCTTCACAAAAGGATTAAAAGGGGAAAAGGTGGGGGGGGAGGGGAGACACAGACCATGGTGGCCCACCAGGACTAAGTACAGCCCAGGCCCCTCAGAAGCCATCTGTGTAAGCCTGGGCCAGCCTGGGCCTCTCTTCCGCCAGAGCAGCTCAAGTCATGGACGAAACCTGTAAGCTGAAATAGAGCCTTTCCTCACCATGCCTTTTATCACACCAACAGAAAGCCATCGAAGACAGTCCCCAAACCTTCTGCCATCGAGGGATGCTGGCCAGCTACTGCCTGTGGAGCTGTGTCACCATGGCTGCTGATGCCAAAGCCCAGAGTACTCAGAACACCAACAGCCTCCCTCCTGCTAGAGCTGGCTGCTTCCAAACTCCATCAGACCAATAAGCAACAGCGCAGCCCCCCCACCCCCAGCCTGGTGATCTGTTAGACAAAGGACTAGATTAGCAAAGCAAATGATGTGTACCTGAGTGCAGGTACCAGGGGAAAGATCAGGGGTGTTGGTTGGGGTGGGGGGTGGAGGTTACAGCTGTATTCTATGGAACATGGGTGTTGGGAACCAAACACAGGTCTTCTGGAAGAGTAGCAAGTGTTCTTAACCACTAAGCCATCTCTACAGACCCCACAAGTTGTTTAAAAAAGTGGGTGGGGCCCTCCAGTTCCAGAGGATCTGACATCACTTCTGGTCTCCTCCATTATGGCACTAGCAAAGAGTATAGACAGACAGAGGCAAAATACTCATCAACAGAAAAGGTAAATGTTACTTCTATGGTGTAAAGGTATTTTGTAATTCAGAAATCATTATACAAATAGACAGTTTAAAAAATAAGTTCTGGGGCTGGAGAAATAAATAGCTCAGGTGGTTAAGAGAAGGGCTGTTCTTGAAGAGAACTGGGCTTAGTCCCCAGTACCCCCACATTGCTGTCTGAGGTGCGGGTTACAGGGGCCCATGGAAAAAAGGCACAGAAGCACTCTAAGGATGACTTTTTTGGTTTTTCCAGCTGTGGTGTGTGTGTGTGTGTGTGTGTGTGTGTGTGTGTGTGTGTGTGTGTGTGTGTGTGTGTGTGCCCCTGCCACTGTGGCGTGTGTATGTGTGTGTACCCCTGCCGCTGTGATGTGTGTGCCCCTGCCACTGTGGCGTGTGTGTGTGTGTGTGTGTGTGTGTGTGTGTGTGTGTGTGTGTGTGCCCCTGCTGCTGTTGTTATATGTTGTACAATTCATACCCTTAGCAAGTCAATCCTTATACCAAACCTCTCATCTAAACTCTCCAAAGAGACAATGCCAATTCTCAGTTAAGAGACACCTCAAATTTGAGAATCCTCCCACAACCAAGTTTTGCATAGGCTATGAACTATAGGAAACTCTCAGATAAGATTTACATACTTCAGACAGAAGGTACAGGACTCAAAAAGGCAGATCAAAACCAGGTACAGAGCTCTGCAGAAACTCTTCGTAACTCCAGTTCCAGGGGATCTGACATCCTCTCTGGCCTCTGAGAGGCAATGCACACATTGGTGCACAGGCATACATGCAGGCAAAACGCCCATACACATACAATTTTTTAAATTTTAATAAAATTTCACCAAGCATTGGTGGCAATGCCTTTAACCAGAGCACTTGGTAGACAGAGGAAGAAGGACCCCTGTGAACGAGGCCTGCCTAGTCCAAATTTTCATTTTAATCTATTTAAACATTGGGCTGTTTAGTCTCTTCAGAGCAAAACAAGCTTTGTCTGTGCTCAGAGAGGCCATTGTGAATCTCAGCTTGTCACACAAGTACATGGAACTGAGTTGTGTTCCACACACTCATAAAAAGGCAATGCTGGAAATGGAGGCAGAGGCGGGAGGGTCCCTGGAACTCATTGGTCAGACAGCCTAGCTGGATTAGTGACCCCCAAGTTCAGTGAAGACTCCTTTCAACATCTGAGTGGAGCCGCTTGTGGTAGCCCACACCTTTAGTCCCAGCATTGAGAGCAAAGGCAGGTAGATCTCTGAGTCTGAGGCTAACCTGGTCTACTTAGAATTCCTTGCCAGACAGAGCTAGAGGAACACAGCCAACATTTACCTCTGGCCCCCACACCCTATAGTCATACAAAACACAAAGTGGCTGAGCTCTGTCTACTCCGTCATAAGACCATTCTTCTGATAAGCCCAACCAAGAAGCTACCTTCCTCTGTCCAGGGGGTCTGGATGCTCACAAAGCCCAGTTATTTGTTTTGCCAAAGTGTGTATACATTGACTAGAAATGTTTGCTTTTGGCATCCTGCTTTATGACTCTAAAGAAAAATGACTGAAGAATTAAAAGATCCATTTTTTTTAACCTGTCCTCTCCAATCTAATTGTATGAAGAAGCCATCTTACTTCCTGCCTTTTAACTTACATTTCTGCCAAAGGATCATCTATTCTTTCTTTTTGTTGACCTTTATTTGGGACACTCTCACTTCAGAAACCCCTTCAAAGGAAAAGTCAAAATGGCCAACAGCCAGGAAGGCACCCAGCGCTCAGCCCGGAGCTGTGACACGCTGGGACCCGGATACAAGGTGGATGGACCAGATGTAGATAGCAGTTGCCTGCAGACTCCTGGACATGGCTAAGCACAGCATGCAGTGTGGCATTCAGTCTACCTCCATTCACACCTATCCTGGTAGGCCAGCCTTGCCAGGTCCTGGGGTCCCCACAAGAAGAACCAGGATGCTTCACCCAAGATGGACTTAAACCAGATTTTCTTCACCTACACAGGGAAAAGCCAGACTAAGAGGTAGAGACCCCGTGAGTAGAAGAACAGCAATCACATGTGACTGGTTACTGGACATGAGGCACAGAAAACGGGAAGAAGACAAGGTTAATCACTTCAACTCTCTAGTCTGGATGGCTGGCGGGAATTCTAAATTTGGATTTAGAAATGACTAAATTTGCAGCACTTGCTAGTACACACCTTCAACCATAGCATTTAGGAGGCAGAGGCAGGTAGATCTCTATTAATTTAAGGGCCAGCCTGGTCTATACTGTAAGTTCCAGGTCAGCAAAGGAGTTTTGAGCTGAGGCTACCCCTAAGGAAGTCATGTGTGGCCCTGCCATCTGCACTCCCACCAGGTCACTCTCTGCACTGAGCTATACTCTAGAAGGTGATGGAAGGTAATAATAAAAGCCACTGAGAACCAGCAATTGAACCCTGAGCACACCCAGACCAGTGAGCAAACCACCACCCAGAAAGCAACAGACCCAAAAGACAAAGACCTGCTCCACATTGAACAGTGCATTTACTCTGGAGGAATAAAATGGGGCAATGGACAATATTGGCCAAGTTTTAAGTACATGAAAGGTCTTTGAAATGTCTAAGACAATGATGTCCTGTACAAATGCTGTTTTGTGTCTCCTGGGACTTCTCAGCCTTCCAACCCTGACAGTGACATCCACCTTAGCAACACTTCTGGGATAAGCCACGACTTTGACCATGGTCCTCACATATTATGCAGTGTCTGGAAGATGTTGCTGATCCTTTGTGAGGAAAACAGATGTTACTAGGCAAGGTAAATTCCTCACTGATGTAAGCACCCCAATTCCACCCCCTATCCTCCAGCCTACTCCCTGCTCAGGCACTGATGTAATTTTTGTTTTGTCTTTTAAAACCCTGTACCCCTAAGCTTGGGCACCAAGAGACTTTCCAGAGGCGAGGACTCATTCTTGGTCTGGCCATTAATAAAAGACTCAAAACTTTTCATTGAACTGGGCAGTGATGGCACACTCGGGAGGCAGAGGCAGCTGGATCTCTGTAGGTTCCAGGCCAGCCTAGTCTACAGAATGAGTTCCAGGGGAAACCGTCTTGGGGGGGGGGGGACGACAAAAACCCTTTAAATGGCTTAATCGGCATGTTTGGCAATAAGCTTCTCTCATGGATCATTTCACCATGGTCAAGTGGCAGACCATGACTTATCTGTGCTTTAAAACTTAAAGACTTCAGTTAAAGTTCACTTGGGAAAATGTTTTCCTTAAGAACTCACTGGCGGTAGCATATTTTTGAAAAAAAAAAAAAATACTTCATCCTAAATTAAAGTTAAAATATCTGTAGATCACAAAAGTGCCTGCAAGCCAGGCCTGTGATTCCAAGCACTCAGGAGTCCGAAGCAAGATGGTGAGTTTGAGGCCAGCCTGAACTACTTGATAGGACTCCGTCAAATGAGATAAAATGTATTGTCACGATGCCAGGTGCCCAGTGGGGAGGGCAGATAGAAAGATCTAGCACCCGGTTTGGGGTGCGAGGCTCTGAATTGAAAAGTTCAAGTTCACCAAGAATCAAGCATTGCTAAGCAGGGCTCTTCAGGCAGCAGGAACCCACATTTAGGGAGCTAATAGAGGCTGTAGGGCACTTACAAAGAAGAGACATCTGAAAGAGCCCAAAGGCAGACTTAGGGTCCTATCCCACCTCTCTTCCTTAAGTCCCTCACCCTTCTCAGGAAGTCTGGAGCCAAGCACAGCACGTCTTGATGTCAGCAGAGCATGAAGTCGCCAAATCAAACATGAGATAAATTTCATGTGAACAGTAACTGTTTAATATAAGTATACCCCAAATATATCATCATTATGTTCCAAGTATCGCTAAAAAAAAAATCATTTTGAATATCATTTTGAATGCAATTAAAGTTATTCTGGGCACTCTGTTGGCAAGGCCCTGAGAAAGAGGGACAGAAGAAATACAAAAAACATGCCCACTGTACATTTTACTGTGCCTCCGGCATTTTAACTTGGTATATGCTGTCCAGAGCTCTGGCCCCACCCCTCCCTGCAGGCCAATTGCCTCCCGCAAAGGCACTTCCCCAGACCAAGCTAGAGATCGTGACTTCCTTATTTGACAAGGGGCCCTATCTGGTGCCTGCAGGAGCCTATTTCAGCTGCCCCAGAGGAGGGGCACTGTGGGCTGAGGGCGAAACCCAGGGATTAGATGAAATTGGGCAAAATTCTTATCAAGACCAGCCTGATCTACAGAATGAGTTCCAGGACAGCCAGGGCTACACAGAAAATCCTTGTCTCAAACAAACGGAAGGAATGAGGGCTTATTGGCAAAGGATTTGGGGGGTACAGTACATGGGGAAGACATGGTGGCAGAAAAGAAACAGAAGGTCACTGAGTCCGCAGTCAGGAAGTGAGGAAGGGTGGGTGCTGGCGCTGGCCTGCTTTTTCCTCCTCCCCTTTAAATTTGTTTAAAGGTTTTTAAATGTTATTTTTTTAATGATGAGCAGAAAGGGGCTGGGACACAGGAAAAGGGAGAGGGGGAGGAGAGAAGGAATGTGTGTATATATGTGTGTGTATATATGTGTGTGTGTATATATGTGTGTGTGTATATGTGTGTGTGTATATATGTGTGTGTGTATATATATGTGTGTGTATATGTGTGTGTGTGTATATATGTGTGTGTGTATATGTGTGTGTGTATATATATGTGTGTGTGTATATGTGTGTGTGTATATATATGTGTGTGTATATATGTGTGTGTGTATATGTGTGTGTGTATATATGTGTGTGTGTATATGTGTGTGTGTATATATATGTGTGTGTGTATATGTGTGTGTGTATATATATATACACACACACACACATACACATACATGCAGGTACAGGGAACTGAACCCAGGTCCTCTGCAAGAGTAGCCACTGCTCTTAACCTCTGAGCCATCTCTCCAGTGACCTCTTCCCTTTCTTATTATTCAGTCAGGACCCCAAGCAACAAAATGATGCAATGCACATCTAGGTGGTCTGTCTTCCACAAATTAAACCTCTCTAGAAATGTTCTTCGCAGACACGCCCAGGCGAGTCTCTTAGGCAACTCTAGATCCAGTCAAGCTGGTGCTCGAGATGACAGTCATAGATGCTTATTTGTTTGTTTTTCAAGACATAGTTGTAGCCCTGGCTGTCCTGGAACTTGCTTTGTAGATTAGGCTAGTTTAGAACTCGAAACCCACATGCCTCTGCCTCCAGATGCTGGGATTAAAGGCCTACACCACCATGCCTGATGGCAACCACAGATTCTTAACCACCATCTGCTGCTGCACTCCTTAAGAGGTGGACCTTGGGGCTGAAGAGATGGTTCAGAGGTTAAGAGCCCTGGCTGCTCTTCCAGAGGACTAGGTTCACTTCAGCAACCACATGGTGGCTCACAACCATCTATAATGAGATCTGGTGCCCTCTTCTGGCATGTAGGCAGAACGCTGTATACATAATAAATTAAAAAAAAAAAAAAGAGGCAGGGCTTTGAAATCTGACCTGATAGAACTACAGGCCGCAGTGAGAGTCAGTGTTACAACTTCCAAGGACTCCTGTAAGAATTGGTACCCTTTACTTGTTACCTGGTGTCTGCTAACTTTTATTTGCAGTACAAATCACAACTGCCTTTGCAGAGCCCAGACCAAATAAACAGAACTCCTGCCTGTGAAGCAACAAAGGAATAGAAAGAGAAAGAAGTCGGTTGTGCCCCCCCTCCCCAAAGCTGGACACAGGCCTCTTTCCCTTCTAAAGAAACTGTTCTTACTGAAGGAGCAGGTGAGTCCAACCAAGTAAACATCAAAGAACACCTCGGGTTTCTTAGGTTTTTATTCAACCCAAGGCCAAGATCTCTTGAGCATTGTTGGAAAGATTCCTGGTGATGCCTTGTCAGGTTGATGAGCAGAAAGGGGCTGGGACACAGGAAAAGGGAGAGGGGGAGGAGAGAAGGGAGGGGGAGGGGGGCTTTTGAAGAAGAGGAGGAGGAGGAAGGAGACGAAGCGGAAGAAGCAGCAGCAGCAGCTTTATTCTGGTCAAGCCCCAGAATATTCCCATTTGTTACTGTTTTGCTTTTTCCTCTTTTGGGGAAGGGTCTAGGGGTGTAGCCTGAGAGTTCGATATGTAGACCAACCAGGCTGACCTGGAACTCTGCCTGCCTCTCTTCCCAAAGTGCTGGGATCAAAGGAATGTTCTACCACACTTGCCTCTTAGTTTAAAAAAAAAAAAAGACAGCTTTGGCTCCCAGCACTAGGAAGGGCAAAGGCAGGTTGGTCTATATGAATTCAAGGCCAGCCTGGTCTACATGCACCCAGGGCTACAGAACAGAGAGAGCCTGGTCTCAAACAACAAAAGAAAAGACACTTTCTTTTTTTGTTGTTGCTGGGAACTTTGCAGTCTCTCGAAGAATTTGAATCCAGGAACAAACAGCTCCTGAGACAATGGAGCATATACTTGACATTGAAGTACTACTCTGCTTACTAAAACACTACCTGGCACAAAGCAAACCAACCATATCTGTCCCCTAAACTATCCAGTGTTTGTGACAGTTGGGTTGGACTGCTGACATTCCAAATAAATTTCTGTCCTCACTTGGACACTGGTGGCCACATAGACACTTGCCACCACCTATACCCTATCATCTATTCCTCAAGACCAAAGGGTCAGGTTTTTATTCATTTTCACCAAATATTAAAGCTTAGCCTATGTATACTCCCCCATGAGTGTGCCCGGACTTGTAGGGCATCACTTCCTGTAGATGGAAGAAACCACAGAATTCTAGGATAAGTAAGACATTTTCTTTAAAAAAAAAAAAAAAAAAAAATTATGTGTACTGTGTTCTGCCTGCATGTACACCTGCATGCCAGAAGAGGGCAATGGATTCTGCTACAGATGGTTGTGAGCCACCCTGTGGTTTCTGGGAACTGAACTCAGGACCTCTGGAATAGCAGCCAGCTCTCTAACCTCCGAGCATTTCTGCAGCCCCATGAGACATTGTCTAATAGCAGAGAACTAGTTAACGTGACTAGTGCGCTCTGGACATTGGGCTCTCATTTGCTCTGTATCTCTGCTTCTTCGGGTCATGGGTTTTCCCCTTGTTCCCGACACCAGCCACACAAGTCGCAAATCAGCCTACATTGAAAGAGTGAATAGAAGAGAGAGGGAGTAGGTGGCTTATTGTTTAAATAGTTGGCCCTACCTCTGCCCTAGCAGAGGAGCCTCGACGGGGAGAGCACCTTGCCGACTTTCAGAAGAACTGGCCCACTATCTCCAGCACCAATCCAAATGAAATTGAGCCAGGCAGTGGTGGCACACACCTTAATCCCAGCACTCTGGAGACAGAGGCACGAGGATCTCTGTGAGTTCGAGGTCAGCCTGGTCTACAGAGCAAGCATCAGGATTGCCAAGGCTATATAAAGAAACCCCGTCTTGGAAAGAGAGAGATTGAGAGGAAGGAGGACTGGAATGATCAGTGGGTAAGCGCACTTACTGGCTGCTCCTCCAGAGGACTCGGGTTCAATTCTCAGCACATACAATAGTTTATAACCATCTAAAACTTCAGTTCTGGAGGAGCTGATGCCTCCTCTGACTTCTCAGGGCACTAAACAGGCACCAAGCATACACATCACATAGTGCACACACATACATGCAGACAAAACATTTGAACATAAAATGAACTTTTTAAAAATCTTTTTTTAAAAGTGTACTTAAAAAATTGAAAGAGTGCATTGGGTAGGCTAAGACAGGTTGGATATGAAGTTTAAGGCCCACTGGGACTCAGCGAGATCCTGTCATAAAGGGGTGGGGGTGGGGAGAGGGACATAGGCAGCAATATTGAGGGGACCCGCAATGGCTTGTCCAGTTGCTACCCACAGCACTGTACTAAGATCCAGAAAGCAATCCCCTCTGTCCTCAGGACATCAAAGATGCTAAGACGAAGTGTAGATGCAAATTCCTGTGTTTGGTCCACGTCATGGCCAAAGCTGCAACCCTAGAACCCCTGTCCTCTTCCTGACCAGGTATCGCCAAGGCAAAGGTGACCTCACACCTTCCTGTTGGCCAGCCAAGTCACCGCTGCGTTTCCTTTGAGTTACGTAGATTTAGGCATCAGTATGAAAGGTCCTGAGTCACTATAGCCAACCAGAGTACAATGGAGGTCAACTGTAAAATCCAAATAAAAGTCTGGTGGTGTGACAAAACTAACTGTGCCTGGTGTATTATAGCCAGGTGGGCTGAAGGATCCTGGTCCTACCACTCAGAAGTCACCTTCCCTCCTCCAGACTTGACTCTGAACTAAGCCTCGGGGTTTTTTTTCTGCAACTCCATCTGGTGGCCTGGCTGGAATCCATCAGGGTCATGGCACTATTTCTATAGGGCTTCTATTGTAAGAACCACCTTGCTAGGGGAACCTAGAGGAATGGCACCACACTAATTCAGAGTTGTCCCCTGAGGGCATGACTCTGTACAGACTATATGAAGGATGCACAGGGGAGGAGGAAATACCCTAAAGAGGGCATGGGTCCTCCTAGGGAACATTTCTAAATCAGACAACAGCTGGGACCCAAGCTTGCCCTGCTCCTCTCTGCCAACACCCACCATCAGTCTGTGTCTAGGGAGCCAAGAACATCAGAAATACTACCCCAGGGAAATGAAGTCTACTCCAGCCAAGTCTCCTGCTTTGGGAGAGGCTCACAAAGCAACCTTTGTGAGTCGGTGTGTCCCATGATAGCATTGTCTGAAGACTCGTGATGAACTCCCAAATCCCTTGGCCCTTCTGTACCACAGATTTACCAATACCCAGGGCCACTTCTTTCCCTCCCTTGTGATCAGCCATGCAAAGTCTTATTTGCTTTTTTATTTATTCCAAAACACTGCCCAGCCTCATAGGAACGCCTACTTCAGGAGCTGCTTGGAGAGAGTCTGGGGCTAGCCTCCGGCTTGTGCTTCTCTGAAACTCCGATCACATCTCTGACTCTTGGCCAAGCCAGCCTTTTTAGGCATGCACCCTGCTGTTCCCAAAGGAGGGGAAAAGGGGGGAAGCTTCTTTGGAGCCTGCAAACTAGAACTTTTCCACCTTCTGTAATGTAACCCTTATCTGATTACTGTCTAGAGAGCAGATATTGAACAGAGACTGCACTGAAGTCAGGTTTCTGCAAATCTGACTTCCTGACACCCTGTCTTCCTATGAACTTTCTGTGAACCGCGGGGGTGGGGGGGTGGGGGTGGGCACAGGGTGGCCAAAGCATACCATTGCCCAGGCAGATGTGAAGGGTATTGAGCAAACACTGTAAAGAAAGCTTCTGGGTACCCACCACTGCTTCCCAACTGATCAGGAGTCCAAGGAACACAAGGAGCAGGTACAGGAGCTAATTGGAAACAACCTTCTGGAAACTACCAATTTCTTCTTGCAGAGTACCCAGAGCCAACAGTAGGTATTGCAGGCAGGTTCCCATCCTGCACTTTTAACTGAGTAGTGTTCTTTGTTCCCAGGGATTCACCAGGGCTGGACAGTGGCCCTTCCCTGCCCTGTTCAGAGTTCTCTACTGTTCTGGAATCTTGTCCAAATCCTAGCCCATTTCTCTGAATGCAGTGCAGTGTCTTGTGGCAGATAAGAATGTCCCTTCAACTCATCTTGTTGGCGTCTGTGTTACTCTGCTAAGGCAGGAGGGCAGGAAATATGCAGAACACCGTAGAGTGTATCCAAAGACTGTTCCTGCAGACAGCTTTTCCATATCTCTTCTAGACCATCAACTGGGCTGGGCTACTGTTCATTGCCCAAATGCTTCCCCTCAAATGCAAACAGGGTGGGTTTACAGAGGCAAAAAAAAGGAAAAAGAAAAATAATAAAGCCTTTCATTTCCCTTTGATGGGAGCTGCATGCATTTGATGTGTACAGTTATCTAAGAACCTTTTGAAAAGTAACGTTAGGCTTCCTCCCTGGTGAGACAGCTGAGGACTCGGACTTCTCATGGCCTATCCCGACATTCCAATCTTCCCCCAGAGACACCCAGCACAACAGGACATGGCAGCCCTGACCTGCCACCAGGAAATGCTTGTCCTGCCATGACTGGATAAGTGTCCAATGGTGTTTTGTTGGTCGTGGAATGCCAGGCCTGAGGCTGCTCACTCTTTCCACAACTGGGATAAAGAGATTATTGGTAGAAGCTCTTCCTGAATATTCCATTGAGTGGGCACAGACTGATGGACGCTGGGACCCTTTCTCCACCCTTACAGCCATTACCTGTTGGTCATTTCTGAACTAAAACAGGCAAAGAACGGTCTAGATGGCCCCCTCTGCCACCGCCCTAGCCCCAGACTTCCTGTTTCTCTCTCTCTCTACCACACATGGTTGCCACTGTTCCTGTGTGACACATAATTTCCCAGTCTCATCTCACTGCACAGTGCTCATTTGTGGCTCCCTAGTCTCAAAATGTCTCCATTTCCTGACTACGGCTGGAAATCCCAAGAGAAATAGCCCCCTACAGCAATCCCTTCCAAATCCCAAAGCAAAGACTCTGACCCAGACTCGGAACATTACTCCTACAGTCTCTGGCCAATGGGAAGGCACCCACATCTTCCGTAAACACACACCGAGACTGAGATGACTCCCCAGCAGGCACTGCTTCCCTGTGGACAGCAGGGGGCAACAGAGGTCATCTTCCTGGATCTTCAGATGCCAAGGTTGTTTCAAGACCACTTGAGAGCCCAGGAGACACTTAGAATAGTCACAGCCCTCAAGATCAATTCCGGATCAGCCTTTTTGTGCTCTGAGTGCAACACTGCTGTGTACAGCACCGTGACGGGGGCATCATCCCTCCCAGCATCCTGTCCTGCCTGATTTTCTATCAGCATGACACAGGCTAGAGTGTTCTGGGACGAAGAGCTTCAACGGAGAGAATGCCTCCAACAGGCGGCCCGTAGACAGGTCTGTGGGGGCATCTTCTTGATTAATGATGGACCCACCTTATTGTAGGTGATGCCACTCCTGCGCAAGTGGTCTTGGGTTGCCAGAGAAAGTAAACTGGGCAGGCCAGTAAGCAGCGTTCCTCCACAGTTCTAGCTACCATTCCTGGCTTCAGGTTCCTGCCTTGAGCCCCTGCCCGATTTCCTCTTGATGGACTGTGACTGTAAGCTGATCTAAACCCTTACCTACCCAATTTGTTCTTTTGGTCATGGTCTTTACCACAGCAGTAAGAACCCAGCTTGGAAAACCACCACACACTTGTGAATTGTCTCACCTGGCTGTGACCCATCAGGACACAGCTCCCTCCTCTGAAAGGGGTGAAGTGATCTCAGTGTGCTGTTAGTCCTTAAAGCCTGGGGAAGCAGATGAAAACTGCACATATCCAGTGACTACGTTGCTCACAAAGATGATTATAAACCCTAGACTCCTGAAAGAGGGGCCATAAACAACCTGGCATTCTCTCAAAACAATTCACAACTAGATCTTCTCCAAACCAACACTTGGCTGGGGCAAAATTTACAAACTACAAAGCACAAAGCAAACCCTATGCTACGCTCTCAATCCTCTGCCCAACAAAACCACTGTAACCCTCCAGGGCCATCCCTGGGAGGTCCCCACTCAGCTCACCTATAACTAACATTTGCTTTGCTTGCTGGTTATTTATAAATGGCAGTTTTCTATACATTTAACAGAAGCCTTGTGATGAGCAAAATAACTAATGAATCAGCACAGTAGAAATCGTGAGTCAGGGCCAGGCATGGTGACAAACACCTTTAATCCTAGAAGCAGAGATAGGTAGACCTCTGTGAGTTCAAGGCCAGCCTGGTATACATAGTAACCCTGTTTAGAAAAAACAAAAAACCCAGAGGGTTGCTGGAGAAATGGCTTAGTAGTTAAGAACAGAACACACACTATTCTTGAAGAGGATCAGAATCCAGTTCCCAGGACGCATGTCAGGCAGTTCACAACCACCTGTAACCCCAACTCCAGGGAACCTGATGCCATCTTCTAGCGTCTGAGAACACTACATTCACATGCACATTCCCATACACAATACACATAAATAAAATTAAAAGAAGAAAAATCACATAATAGCTGCCCATCATAGTACCCCACTCCTGTTGCTGTCCCTTCAATTCTTTCCCTATGAGGAGGTAAAAGAAAACTATTTGAATTAGGGAATCCTGCCTGCTTGGTAGACATTGTCACAATGAGTGGGGACCCTTGGGGGGGGGGGGTATAGGACCCTGACATGGCTCTTTATGGATCAACTTCACACCGTCTCTTCTCACTTTAAACTTCCTTCTGCCATATCCTGCATCAGGCAGACAGCTTTGAACTCAATGACAGACAAACACAGCCAAGGTTTAGCCTGCTGCTTCTGAGCCAAATCCTTCCTCTTGGCAGGTTCAGCACCCCTGGGGAGGTCATGGTAGGTGGGACCCACATCTGAGCACCTCCTCTGCCTGGCCACCCTTCTAGAGAACTTAAAAACCATGAGACTTAACCATCCAAGCATACACCAAATAGATAATCATTCTAATGGCACCCTGGTCTAAGGCCCTCTAAGTAGGGGACGTTGGAACCTGGCACTCCATGCCAGCTCTGACAGTGCCAAGTCCGCCCCCCTAATCCCTCTCCAAGCTCAGTTCATCTTCTCCATGCCTGCTCTTAATTAGAAAGCCCCTGGCATCCGCCTCTTCAGTGAAGAATTTCCTGAGGAAAAGGGAACAAGCCTTGGCTCATCTCACATCCACCCAGTCCTTCTGGAAACATCTCTACCCGTGTTAACTGGCACCAGCTCTTTTATCAGCAAAGCAAAGACACATGTATGTGCAACCTGGGAAATAGGATTCCTGGAGAAGCCCCTGGAGGCCGAAGTTTAACCCTGTATACACTCAACCTGAGGACAGTTTGTCTTTATTGAGCCTCCGGCAGACCCTAGGCTTCAATCCTCCAAGTGAGACCTGTAACTTCAAATGCAGAAATGAAGGCAGAGCTGCAGCTAGTTGAACATGCCACACGGACCTCCTGCAGTGGGGAGGGCCCTGCCACTTGCCTCGCAACTTGCTCAGTCAGCCCCCTTTGGTGACTAAGTTCTTGCATCCTCTATATATTTCTGCCCCCTCCTAACCACTAGGCCCCCAGATATCATTTTCACTCCAATGCCAGAGCCCCGCCTCTGCGGAACATTCTGTCCTTTTTCTGTAAGTCAGCTGAGAACAGATAACGAGCCCAGCTAGAGATGAACACACAGACCAGGCAGGGGCCTCCAGGCAAGGAATGTGAGGAAAAAGCAACAGCTAAGCTAAAGGTCACTTTTGAAGCCTCTCCTCGGTGCCAGGCAGGTTTCGATCCAAATCTCCTGTGATCATCTAGGCTCCATCGCTTCCTAGGGACTTGTGTTTAGGACTCCAAGTGTTCCTAAAAAACTGCTCGCAAACGCAGTCTCACAGACCCAGTCAGGACCTCCGGAATGGCATACGATTTTCACAAATTCCCAGGGGAAAGGTTTTTGTGGGCACGTAGATGCCTACACACCTGAAAGCACTCAAAGCCTGACTTACCGGATTCGAAAGGCATGTGCACGTTATGCAAAATTCCTAGCCCATGTTTGCAGACTTTTTCGCCCTTCTATCTTTATTGCCTACCCCCGTTAGCACGGCTGTCCGATGGCTCTACATGTTTCTCTTTGTATTCTTTTTAGATAGACAGAAACACCGCAGAAACACTGAAGAGGGAATCAATCATGTGGCCTTGACAATGAAAACTCCTCTAGTGCTCCTTACACTGGAAATCTGTCTTGTTCCTAGGTGTTTGTATTTATTAGTATGTGGCTTGTATCTTTGGCACAGACCCTTCCTGGGGTCTTGATCTATAGCAAAAATTGTCCCCAAGCCACTTGGTACAGGCAAAAGAGAGCATGGCATACCCACAGCAGAGCAAACAGACTGTGAAGCCCTGCCTGCTAGGAAGGGCATGCTGGAATGCCGGGGTCCATACCCTCAGTCGTGTGGAGGATCTGCCCGCCACTGCTTTGGTTCCCAGGGCTTCTCAGAATAAAATGCCAGCTCCTCAGCAAATCTGGCTGGAAAAAGGAAGTAGCCTCCTCTGAAGATCCCAAGGCTCTAACTCCAAGGCCGTGCAGAGTGACTCCCCTGCAGACACTCACTAGAGGACAGTCAGGGACAAGAGACTTGAATTGTGTGACCTTCTGGTCTCCCTAATACCCCTTTCCAGTGTTACCCAGGAAAGGCCTTCACTGGCTAGAACAAGAGGCATTAGCAATTAGGCAGGAAACCACAGACAAATGACTTTCTAAAATTCTGCTTGTATCAAACTCTCAGACCAGTGAGGCATCTTTCCTCAAATAATTCATGAAGGCTTTTGCTTCATACTCCCTAAGATGTCCCTTTTAGGGAGAAAGCTAACCCCCAAGAAATGGCTTCCAGCAAAAGTTTCTTCAACAAAACCAAGCATGATGCTAAAACTTCCAGGTCACAGCTGGAGAGATTATTCCAGGGATAAAGGCGCTTGCTGCCAAACTTGCCAATGTGAGTTCGAAGCCCAGAAAAACAGAACCAATTCCAGAAAATTGTCTTTTGACCTCCACAGGGGACCACGTCTGTGCTCCCTCCCCACATACTTATAAATGTAAAAAAAAAAAGTGTATATATTTTGAGGTAATAGATGTATGGAAGAATTGGTCTAGTTATATATTATCAGTTATATATTCAGAATATCTTGTGTTCACACGAGCACACACACACAAACACACACACACACACACACACACACACACACACACACACACACACACACACACACACACACATGCACCAAATCCAGGAACTTTCTTTTCAGAGGCTCACAGTAAGACAATACTTACAACTTCTACAGTCTTCTCTTAGGACATTAAAATTAACTTCTGAATTCCTACAGAAAAGTCATTTTGAGAAAGTTTCTTTGTTTTGAGCCTCCATAAACAAGGACAGATACTTGTACATTGTTTCAAAGAGCTGGCCTGTAAGATCTGTTAACTGGTGTGCCTTGTTGGAGACAATTGATTTCATTGGTCAGGACTGTTTTAAGAATGGTGTGAGCAGACAGGTACTTATTTGCTGAGTCACAAAGAAAACTTTAAACCCTTTTAAGTAAAAACCCCAACCTTTGCAAGAACTAATGGCGGCTGCCACTGCTAATGTTGGCGTTTTGGGGATTCTGTTTGATTTTCAAGCCATCAGACTCAACAACTTCAAATTTATCTTTCTATGAACAACTTTTATCAGTTCCTCCCACAGTGCATAACTCTGAAAGGCAAGGTTATTAACCTTTCAGATGCCCTCTTCCTCAAATCTCCCTGAATGAAACAAATCAAGGAAACTCAGAGCACTGAAATCAATAAATAGACAGACAATCCATTTCTAGGGCGCTCACATGCACCCAGTGTGCACCATGGGTAGAGATGAGGAGTCCAACAAACTTTGCTATCAATCTACTTATCGGTCAGTGTGTCCCTGTGTGTACTTGGCAACAAGCTATTTAATTCTTACTGCGGTTTGGAGTCAAAGAAGTTTGAAGGCTCTGCCTGGAGGGCGGCAGTGTGTGGGCACTTGCAGATCAGAGAAGGCTTCTCTGGGACCAGTCTCCTAGAGCCCATCATACACGTGCACCATTAGGAAAAGGACAAAGAGCATCAGGCTAAGAGGGTACACCGCCCCAGACTGAGCAACTTCTCAGAGCCAATATACGCTGCAGGCAGGACAAGACCCACCTCACGTGGGAACGGCATGTAGGTGCTCGAAGGTGAGAAATCAAGGGCCAGTCGGGTAAAAGTTCTCAATCACGGTGGGCAGCTGTGAGGGACAAGGACTTGACCTTCTCTGTCAACAATCAACCAAATCTAACAAAAACTCAACATCTCGTAACACTGACTGGGACGCTAAAGGTGTCCATACCCTATATGGCTTGTACCCAAGGACAAAACATGGGACCTATGTATAGCAAAGAACAAAACACACCCCATTGTGAAGATCCAGGACCACAACAGAAATTTAAAATAAGTTATGGCCCATCCACCTATCAAAGCATTACTATTCACCTCAAAAACCCACTTTCTTTAAATACATTTTACTAGTTATGTAAATATTCAGTACGTATTTGTTGAACAATATTTTAGGATCTATATGCAGTGAACAAAACAGTATTTATCTATGTACATTGCTAGAGATAGAGCCCAGGCTCTCTCAAATGCTAGTGAGCACAGGCTCTAACCACTGACATACACTCCTAGCCCCTAAAACCTAATTTTAACAATCTATATCCAGGGTTTTTTTCCACCTTTAATGTTAAATATTTCCGCTAAGATCCAATATTCTTGGAAAGTACCATTTTTTAGTGACTAAATAATATTCTAACTAGATGATATCCTAATTTATCATTAGGCATTTTCAGGAATGTGCTAGAGACACGGTTAATGTATTACACCTAGCCCAGGATCCTAAGGTGAGGGGAAAATGAAATCTTACCAATCTTAGAGATCCACAAGGCTCGCTTCCACGGTGACAGTGACATATGCAGGTCAGCCTCCAGGTTTAATCTGTGAAATCTACCTTTATAAGTCCTGCTCCCTCTTTGATCGAAGAGAACATTGTCTGCACAGAACAATACGTTTTCATTGCGATTTCCCTTCTTTACAGGAAAGGAAATATCTGCGCTTCAAAGGGCTTCTTTGAAGCGTGGCCCTTTGGTGCTGGTCCGGCCAGGTTAGAGTTACAGAGCTCAGCAGGGTAGCCCGATTCTGGGCGGCTGCCCACCAGAGTCACTGTCAAGGCCAGCTCCTTCAAGGAGAGGGTCTGGGGCCGGAGACGAACAAACAAACACATGGAAAATTACTAGAAGCTTTTGATCATGACCTTCAGAGGTCTCTTCACACAGCTGTAGGCTTACATTTGGGGGGAAACTGAGGTACAAACAAATTTCAGACAGTTAAAAAAAATGCCCAGAATCAGTGACAGGCTGTGATAGAAGAGGACAGACAGCACAAATCAGCAATGAGATGCAAACTTTGAGATGCACAACAGTTTTCAAACTGTTTGGGTTCAGGCGTGATTTGAGCAACAGTCCCTACTGGTGCAACCTTCGGTTTAGAATGGGTCTTTCATTTCTCGAGGGCAGAGCATCTACAAGACCCAAGGGGGTCGCCCAGAGGCAAGTCTAATCGTGAATGATACAGCCGAGATATAACCAGCAAAAAGCCAAGGCCATGGTCCTTAGCCAAGGGCCACTCAGCACCAGATCTAGCACCTGATCTAGAAAGCAAGGGACTGCACAGAAGAGAGCAGAGGGAGCGAGGGCTTGTGACGACGTAGGTCTCAAGTGTGTTCATTAGGTCTCCATCCTCTCCTACCCTGAGGATACACACATATATGACACACACCATCAAAGGTGGTTAAGGCAGCCCACACACGTGGGTAGTCACCCAAGGGATGGGCGAAGGCATAAAAGATGGCCTGAAGACTGGGCCACACGCAGCTTCTGCCTGGAGTGTGGGGGTGTTGGGAAACAAGTCTGGTACACTGGAGCCGAAGAACCTCCCAAGTTCCCATTTTACGAGCCTGTCTCCTGATGTGAGTGCCAAGCCTCTGCGTGGGAATTGCTACCTGGTCCATCCTCCACTTCATTGCTGCACCCAGGTATGTGAAGAACGTTCTTATTTAGAGAGACATGTTTTAAAGGGACTTCATTAGAAAAAGGGAAAAATTAGATGAGACCTTCTTAGAAAGCTCACCAGGTTTTTTAGACAGCTCTAGAAGACATCACTCTGTGTGCAATTCAAAGGCAAATGTGGACTCTGTGGTAGATAATAGGTCTGCAGTCATGCTTTCCTGATTTGGGTATTTGACCATTGGGCTGCTGTGTGACTAGGAGGCAAAGCACTGGCCTAGCATGCTTGAGGCCTTGGTCATAACCCTAGCACACGCAGATAAAACCAAAACCAAGATACCACACCAGCGCTGTACACGAGACCATCCTTGTTTGTGGGACATGTTTTGAGTGACAAGGGTAAATGTCCATGCGGGGTGGGGGCACATGTATGATGGAAAAGAAAAAGCAGGGAAACTCACAGCTCGTAGACGCCAGTAAAGAGAGCCTAGGAGTGTCCCGAGCTCTTGTACAGTGCATTTGAGGCGCTATTCTAAAAAAGCAAGAAAGAGAAACGGAAAAGTGGGGAAGGCAATGTTCTGACCGTCCGATCAGTACTGCTTCCCAGAGGCCCCCCAGGGCACCCAGGGAAGCCGTCGAAGGCTCCAGTCTCCCTGGCTCCCATTCTTCCCAGTGAGGATGGAGGTGATTCTGCCACCTGGACATGCTGTGACCCTAAGAGTTGCTCTGAGAGGCCACAATGAGAGGTTTGCTACAGGTTCTGGCCACCAGCTCCTGTTCCAGGCTTTCAGGGGGCATCATCAAAGGCCTTGAAGGAAGAGAAGACTTCCCATGTCACCCCATGATAGAAAGCAGCAAAGGAAGGCCAGGAGTGTGGGTGGGGTCAGGATTACAGCTGCCACTGGCCTCTTGAAGACCAGAGGATAGTCTCTGTTCCCACAGGACCCCCTACAGAGACACCAAGTGCACTATGGGGCAGAGTACACCCTAGTCTGGGGCAGATGTCCAGCCAGACACTAGTGATGTGAATCAATGTCCAGCTACTGACCTAGGAAGAATTTAGCCTAGTCTCTGCCACTTGGGTCAACTCCAGACCTCTGCGCCCTACACAGCTGCCTCCGGAACCCCAGCTCCAGCTGTGCCAAGACCTGCAGTCCCAGGCTAGAGCAGGTGAGGGGCAGGCAGTGTGCTACTCAGTGGTGGGGTGACCATGCACTTAAAAACAGAGGGCCCTAGTCAATGGTCAGGGTAGTGTGCGACAGTCTCCACATGCACCCAGCATGCCTGACACATCCTGAGGCCAGAGCCCGGCAAGGCTAACACCAAGACACTTCCTGCACTTGGACGTTACTCAGAAGTCAGATCACCAGGGCTCAAATCTCCCTTCTGCCACTTATAGCCTTCTAGTGTGCCCAAGGGCCACCTGTCCCCACTTCTCTCAGACCTAGCAGACGGGGATATTCTAAAGAGACATTTATGTCTCCCAATCAGACTATCCAGACTACTAAAACAATGGGCCAGAAAGAAAAAAGAATTTCTCCAGGAATCTCACACTGAGAGAAGGAAAAGAACCAGCCAGAGAGGACGTTGTTTCTGGAGAGAGATTTTACAGGATTCTAACAGCTTGTCAGGCTACCTTACAGTATGAGATGGAAGCCCAGACAAGGACAGGTCACTGGTGGGCTGGAACACACCTTGCTCCGGACTGCTTATATACGCATATTCTTGACTTTCTATATAAACTCTGATCTCACTTCAGGATCCCAAAGACAAACTTGGGGTTGGGGGAATCTCTGGATATCTTTGTCCCCCTTCCCAGGATAGCCTCGTTGAATACATTTTTCTGCTTTCTACTTTTACTTGTGCTTTTTAATTGGCTTATTGAGGTGACAGGACCTGGCTTGGGTTGTGACACCCAAGTTCAGTAGCAAGAACATCAGGAAAATACAGGAAAACACACAACAGACTTACAAAGCCATGATAAAGTATCTGATTATTGGTGGTACCCAGCTATAAAGCCACTCTTTCCCTCCCACTGATAAACGGTAAAAGCTGGGCTGATGGCACCTGGCAAACATATATGACATGGCGGGGGGGGGGGGGGGGGGCGGCGGCACATTTGCAGCCAACTGCAGTAGATCAACTGAAGCTACCCAGGAGGATAACAGGAAACACAGTGAAGGGTGACACATTCTCCTGCCTTCGGGTCTCACTGCTCCCAGCCCCTGAACACTAATCTCCTCTTACACCACACAGGGTATTACCACCTCGAGAAAAGAACACTGTAAGGTGGCATGGCAAAAAGAGGCAGCGTGAGTTCTTGACACTCCTCCCCAACTAAGACCTCCAAGGACATTTAGGTAAATGGCATTAAGACGATGATGATTATGACCGATAGCAACCCCTGTACCCATCTTCACCCCACTCCACACCCTCTCAACAGGAAACAAGAAGGGGCTTCCCAGAGATCCTGGGACTAGCCTAGCCCAAGACTGGATCCCGAGCCTAAGGGAAACTGTACCCTATACCCACAGATACACCAGGGTTCAGAGTCATAGCCTCAAGGAAAATCCTGGCAGTGGAAGCCAAAGCACTGTCAAAAGCTATCATTTCCCGGCACCCATAAATCCAAAACTAGCTGGTATTGAAGAACATGCTAGCTGGTGCCTCTGAGGCCCAGAATGCTTCCCAACATCCTTAACTTAGGTATAATCTAAAGAAAAGTGAACTGAATCAAACAGCTAAGCTTGGTGTATGCCAGACGCTGTGTTAAGGTGACTCAGACCATCTCAACCTCAGTCACCTCTCTCCTTGGAAGATGAGCCCAAAGGAGGCAGCTAATAAGTCAGTGGCAGGAACATGCTCCTCTGCAGACTAAGGCAGAAGGACTGGATGAGACTGGGGGGTTCAGACACCAGGCAAGGTATAATGGTTTGGATGAGAATGTCCCCAGTAAGCTGGTGTATTCGAATACATGGTTCCCTGACCCAATTGGTGGTGCTATTTGAGGAGATCTAGGAGGTATGGCCTGGCTGGAGAAAGAACATCACTGATAAATGGCTATGAGGGTTCACAGTCTCACGCCAATTCCTAACGTACAACCCATCACCCACGTGTACTTACAGCAAACTCCAGGAGCCCTCAGCACCCTCCAGTTGCTGGGCTACTTGCTGCCCCGCTTTCCTGCCACCTCTGGAACCTGTCAGTCCAAACCTTTCCTTCAATCAGCTGTCGTGGTCACTAGGCAACTTACTGAGACCCTGTCTCAAAAATCAAACAAGTTACCTACAGCCAATTATTATGAACGAACTATGGAAATGCATTTGTATGCACGGCTACAGGAAGTAACTTAGAAGGGATACCAGTCTGACATAGGCTCACTCTGGAACTCCGCCCTTTGGAAGTGGGCGAGGCATCCATCACTTTTGACCTCCATGGTTCAGAAACTGGGTCTTAATCTCAGATCATCCATATCTCAAAGAGGCCTTGTGGGACCAGAGAGGTGGCTCAGCAGTTAAGAGCAATGGTTGCTCTTCCAGAGGATCCACATAATGGCTCAAAACGATCTGTAACCACAGTTCGAAGGGATTGGACACCCTTTTCTGGCCTCCAGGGATATCTGACAAATATAGTACACAGTCATACCTGCAGGCAAAAGCATTCACATACATAAAACCAAGTGGCCATGCTCAAAGATGCATTACCACCAATGCCCTCTATGATGAAGAACAGCTTGGGCCAGCAACTAAACAGAGGAAAATATATCTGGTTCTTATAGTCAAGAACCTTATCAAGCTTTGAAGACTAGTTTTGCTTATCAATGCCTAGGGAACATATTGACAGAATGCCTCCATCAGAATGACTTTCTATTGTTTGATAATTGATATAGATGGGCCCAGCCCATCTGGGCGGTGCCATCCCTAGGCAAATTAGAACCAGCAAGCAGTTCCTCCTAAGGTTTCTGCCTCAAGCTCCCATCTTGAGTTCCTGCCTCGACTTCCCTCAAACATTGACTGTAACCCGGAATAAGCCCTCTCCTCCCCAGTTGCTTTTGGCCATGGTGTTTATCAGCAAGAGAGGCTAAGGAAAACAAAAGCCCTGGAGGAAAGTGGGAAAAGGTAAGGAGGTGGAGGCTACCAGGAAAAAAGAGAAGGCGTCCAAAGATACAGCCTAAGAGATAGGGCATTCCCCCATCTCAAAGGAAGAAAGATTCTGAGAAGACAGGGGATGTCCTGTGACTCCCTGGGGAAACCCTAAAGTTCAGAAAGGAGCGCAGAAGCCTAGGGGTGTGGGGGCCATTCCCAGCACCCTTCAGTAAAGGAAGACTGTCCCTTACCATGGCTTCGATGCGATCATGGTGGGACCACACAATGAACCATCTGTAGGTCCCCTCTGTGCAGTGCCAGAGGGAAAGAGCCCAAGGCAATGGGATGGTAAAAAGGTTTACCCACACACATTCAGAAGCAGCAGCATCTCTCAACCATTGCCTCAAGGATGCTACAAGGAGCAGACTGCAGTCAGCAATCCAAACTCTTTCCCCCATGTGTACCCATCCTGACAGATTCCAGGGGCAAATGTCCTAAAGAGCCCTTGACAAATTATGGGTCACTCTGAATGATATCAGACACAATTAATCTCTGGCTCCTTTGAACTTGATGGGGGATTCGGATTATGAAGAAACAGGAGAAGCTACTAAAATGCACAAGGCTCAAAACCTATCACCAAAGATGCTTCGGCTCCAAGCTTTCACAGAAAAAAAAGCCTATGCCTTGACCTGGATCTGGTGCTGCTGGTCCAAGGTCCAGAGAACCCTAAGGCATAAGAATTATAAGTTCAGGCTTGAGAAAGGGCTCAGTGGTTAAGTCTTGGCTACTCTTCCAGAGGTCCTGAGTTCAATTCCCAGCAACCACACGGTGGGTGGCTCACAGCCATCTGGAGTGAGATCTGATGCCCTCTTCTGGCATGCAGACAAAGCACTCATCTTTAAAAAAAAAAAAAATATATATATATATATATATATATATATAGATATATATAGATTCAGAGGGTACCCACACTAACAGCTGGAGGGGCAAACGTCAAAGGAAGTGATTCACAGAAAGGACTCAAAGTTAGAGCATGCATGTTAGCTGTTCATGGACTGCCCCAGGGACTCCAGCCTACCCCTCGGTGGCAGTTTCCAAAAAGTTATTTGGAGAGATGGTTAAAAACACTTGTTGCTCTTATAAAGGACCTGAGTTTGGTTCCCAGCACCCACATAAGGACTCAAAATCCCCTTAACTCCAGTTTCAAGGGATCAGACACCCTCTTCTGGCCTCTGAGGATGATGAACACACATGGTACACATACAGAGAAACAAGCATACATGTAAATTTTAAAAGTAAACATGTAGCAGGACACAGTGGTGCATACCTTGAATTCCAGTACCCAGGAGACAGAGGCAGGTGGATCTCTGTGAATCCCAAAAAAGCTTGGCCTATACAGTTAGTTCCAGGTCAGCTAAAAGCAAAACAGTAAGAGTTTGTCTCTAAATAAATAATTATTTAAAAGGTGATTTGGAGTGACAGGCATGGTAGCACATACCTATAATCCCAGCATTCTGGAGGCTGAGCCAGCAGGACTTGATATTTAAGGCCAACTTGATCTCTATAAAGCAAGACTGAATGAATGAATGAATGAATGAATGAATGAATGAATGAGTAAATGAATCAACCAAAATAAAAGAGCCACTTTATTTTGTGACTTTCCCAAAGTCTTATTTTCCAGAGCCAGGGAGATGGCACAACATTGCTCAACTTGCTGCTCTTCTAGCAGGCCTAGGTTCACGGCCAGCATCTACATCAGACATCTGACAACGGCCTGGAACTCCAGCTTCAAGGGACCCAACACTCTCTCTGACTTCTACGGGCACCCACAAACACATGTCACACAGACACATACACATAAGTAAAAATAAATCTTTAGGCTAAATATAAACTGTGTAGACGCCCATCTCCACCCAGCATGCTACCCATCCCGTCAGCGCAGCCTCTTGCTCTCCTCACACAGCAGCACTAGCCAATCTTATTTGACATACTGTTAAAATTTGTCCAGGCAATAGGCCAGGGATGCAACTCGGTGATGGAGTAGCTAGCATATGTTTAGCAAGTTAGAGATCCTGGTATTGGTCCCAAGCAGGCATACCACCCACTCAGGCCCACTCTCCACCTCCCCAGCCTCAAGCCCAGCATGAAAGGAGTAATTATGGAAAGGAAAAATTTAAAAAAAAAAAAAAAAAACAACAAAAAAACCCAAAACACTAGAGCACTGTTTCTCAACCTGGGGGTCAAGACCCCTTGGGTCAAAGACCCTGTCATATGTCAAATATCCTGCATATCAGATATTTACATTACAATTCCTAACAGCAGTAAAATTGCATTTATGAGTTAGCAACAAAAATAATGTGGTTGGGGGTCACCACACACGAGGGAGGGACTGTATTAAAGGGTCGGAGCAACAGAAGG
Organism: Phyllotis vaccarum; assembly: GCA_033318265.1. Lineage (NCBI taxonomy): Eukaryota > Metazoa > Chordata > Mammalia > Rodentia > Cricetidae > Phyllotis > Phyllotis vaccarum. Next base: position 138,684,456 of record JARWLC010000009.1, on the reverse strand, counting down.
CCACTGTACTAAGGTCTTATCTACAGGTCCTGCCTACAGTGGTGACTAAGAAATGGGTGAACTGAAAAGACATTACAGGTGATGCCTAAGGGTGACATGGCACAGATGTCGGTCACCCTCAGGGCTCCCGGATATGGTTTTCCCTAACAAGGGCTTCCTTCTGTACACTTCTCCCTAGTATTATAGACACCTCTAACTCCATGTTAGTAAGGAGGAAGGCTTCAACTCACTAGGCATCATGCAACCAGTCAGTTACCTGTTTTCACTGGGCTTTAGTGAAAAGAAAATAGACACTCAAACACCAATAAAGGTGCTTAATAACATCAAAAAAAATGCAATCCGGGGCCTCCAAAATAACCCAGCTTGTAATGTGTCTGTTTTGCCAGCCTGCAACACGAGTTCGATCCCCCAAAACCACATAAAGGTAGAAGAGAATGGACTGCGCATGTGTACAGTGGCACACACACCCCTACATATACAGCACACACACACACACAAGAATAAATAAAAATTGTTTTAATTTTTCAAATAATATCTGAGCTGGGGATGTGCCTCAGTTGGCTACTTGCAGGAGACCCTGGGTGGATCCAGAGCGCACACCTGTAACCTCAGCATTTGGGAAGAGGGAGGGAAGAGGATCAGAAGTTCAAGGTCATCTTTTGTTAAGTAGCAAGTCTGAAGCCACTCTGGCCCACATGAAGAGGGTGGGGTACTGGGTGAGATGGGAGAAACATTTACCAACTATAATAACCACGCATCTTAGAAGAGAAATCTCTAGGGACCATCTTGTCCTCATGCCTTCAATACAAAAATAAAGAAGTCTAAGCCTATGGCTACAAGATTCAGCCCCAGCCACTGAAGTATCTCTCTCTGGTCTCTTCACTCCATTCTGTTTGGCTATTCAAGCCCTATTATACATCCTCTAAATTTCACCCTTAGATAAAACATGATCTCAAAATGCTAAACTTTTCAAAACTGTTTCAATCCACGGGTTGCCTTTCCCCCTAAATTTCTATTTGGGTCACATGACGTGAGCTCTTTTGTTTTAGTGACAGAAGGGTGTGCTCGCATAAAAATAATTTCCATTGAGACCAACTAAAAATACCAGGGTGGGTGACTGTATCATGGTTTCCTATTATCTCCACCACACATGAAGGGCAAGAAATGCTAAGGAAATCCCAAGTAAATTACACATTGACTCCACCACAGCTGGGATATCCAACCAGAGATAATGTTCAGGGTTCTAGTGAAACTTTGCTCACCTTTAGGAAAAATACACCTACGGTTGAAATCCCAGCCCCCATTCCCCCACGTGGGTATAACCGTGGGTGCTGGGAAATGTAGTTTTTTGTTTTGTTTTGTTTTCGGATGGCACATGTCTGGCTATCCCAGCACACATCTGGCTGTCTCAACACGCCAGGACGTGGACTGGAGCAAGCGACACTGGCACCCGGTTGCTCTGTGGCCACGTGTGACTGGTGACCTGCTCATGCCCAGGAAGTCTACCACTGCGCAGAATGGAATACGCTAAGCACAGGTTGTCTATGGAGCCGGAAGAACTTCCTCCTCCCACTCCACACCATCTGGAAGAACAGTCTGCGCAGGCCGAATCAGGTCACAAGAAAAACCCACCCAAGAAGGAGTCCCTCCAAAGTGACCTCTGGAGGCTACGGAAGCGACCTGGACAGCGGGAATCTCAGGTCTCCGGTCACAGAAGACCTGCCTGCAAGACCTGATGGAGTCCACCCTTCGCGCGACAAGGCTGACGACACTGCCCGGGACCGCGTAGCGGGGCGGGGTGCCGCGCACCGCGCCATGTAAGGGAAGATCTTCCAGACAGCGGAGGCTCCGTCTGCCACCAGGGGTGGCCAACGCGAACGAGTCCCCGCACCCACGTGGAGCCCTTGCAAGGCCACGCGTGGCAGGAGTACGCCCGTGCTCCCTCCCTCCCGCTGTTGCATCATTCACCACGCCGCGCCTGCAAAGGACCAAGATGGACTCGGAGGAGGCGACCGGAACAGGGGTGCCCGCCCCACGCACGCGTACCCGGAGATTGGGAGCTTAAGAAGAACCCTCGCCCAGCCTGAGCGGCCGCGCAAAGATCTGGGTTCCCGCACACATACAGAGGTGACCTAGGTTTTTAGAGCGTCCTGGGCATTCTCCGGGCTCGCGTACTCACCGTGGAGACGACGGGATGCTGAGCTGGTTGGGGACCGCGGGTAAAGAACCACTCACACCTGCTGGTGAAGGGGTTGGCGCGCGGGCGGGATCCGAGCCGGTTTCATCAGCCGCGCGCCGCCCTCCGCGGGCCCCGCGGCCACAGCCAGTGATGCGCGTCACCTTCCCGGGGAACCAATGACTGCGCGGCACGGCCGCGCCCCTTTGGGCGGGGACACCCGAGACCGGGCTATCCCCGGCATTGGCCCCTGGTCCCCAGCAGCTCCAAGACAGCTTGTGTCAGCTGGTGGGTGACACTGGCTGAGTTGTGCTCGCCCCCACCTGGGGAGCCACTGACAGCTAACCTTACCTTACCAGTTTTCTGCTCCAATCTGGATGCAAGACACACTTTTAAGAAATTTTAGGACTTGGTTGTCAATCTTTTGTCGTTGGACTTCTTTGTCGTTGTCAGGAAGGGCCCCAAAGCCCGCAAACCTCCCTTTGTTGATATACTTCCTGGCCAGGCTAATGGCCAGTGGAGGCAGCTCAACCTGAGGGACTCACCCCAAGTTTAGTACCCAAATCCAGTCTTTGCCTCCCTTCAAAATCAAGAACTATAATCGATGGGCTGAAGAGACAGATCAACGGTTAAGAGTACTGACTGCTCTCCAAGTTCAATTCCCAGCATCCACATGGTGGCTCGCAACCTTCTGTAACGCATGCGTGTGATGCAAACATAAAACCAAAACACAAAAATAAAGTTTTGTTTTGTTTTGTTTTGTTTTGTCTACATCTATAAAGGCCCAATAATCATGGGACATGGGAGAAGTAAATAGATCATAACTGCATGGCCTCGCAGTCTTCATAGAAGAAAAAAAAAGATGGATGATATGTGTGTTCTCAAGTATCCTTTATCAGTAATGGGAGTCATTGTCAGGTGTTATATTTCTGTGGAATTAATTAACGATGTACTAATTTATACTGCCCAGCAGACTGGTCAGTAGCATAAAAGCACTTTGGACAGTGTGCTTTGTTTTAAAGCAACCAACTGAAGTGTCAATCACGCAATGATGAGATGATGTCGTTAGGAAGTCTCCAGAATCTTTAGAAAACTTTACCGGCTGACCTCACCGTAAAGGATGTCCCAGCCTCACAGAGGGAAAGCCTCTCATCTATCAGAGTCTGCCAGCTTTGCCTTCAGCATCAAATGAATAGTAGACTCTAAATTTGACCACTTCACATTTACTGTGTATCTTCCATGAACCATTTCAAATAAAAATCTGTGTTCTCTTAAAAGTTACAGGTGGTCCTTGTTTGGGACTAAGTTAGTGCGCTAGGCTCCCACAGAGCAATCTGAAAATCAAAATGGAGTCACTTGTGGTAAAATCCCATACCTCCAAACTGAAACTACACTGACTTTTCAAGAAGTTAGGGATAGCCAGTTAAAGCTGCAAGAATAGTGAGTGCCCTCTGCCTAAACCCTTGAACAAAAAAGAGCAGCAGGAATCAATATTAATAGTTATTTTTCTAGTGCTCCTTTGCCCTGACTCTAGTATGGTGGGAAAGTGATTTCTGTTTTCTTCACCTCTTTTCTGTCTATAAAACCAATTTCACCAGGCCACCGGGAGGTTAGAAGATAGCATCAAATCCCCTGGAGCTGGAATTATATGCAATTATGAGCCTCCCTGTGGTGCTGGGAAGGGAACCCAGGACTAGCAGACCGTGCTGCTCTTAGTCAATGAAATCATCTCTCCAGCCCCTGATTTTTTTTTTTTAAACTAACTTTTGGCTTCAAAACCTTACAGATATATATATATATATATATATATATATATATATATATATATATATGTATATATATATAAACCAACCTAGATTTCATCTATCTAGGAGATGTTTAGTACAGTGCTCAGTGATCCCATTAAGCAGATGGCCTTCAGACCCACAAGAGAAAGCCCTCAGACAGAGCCCATAAAATCATGTGGAGGCTGGAATGAAGATGGTCCCCATAGGCTCTTAGGGGAAGTGTGTCACTGAGGGTGGGCTTTGGGGGTATTGGAAGCTTAAATGAACTAAGTAATGTCACTCTCTTCTTGCTGCCTGCTGATCCCAAAGTAGAGGTCTTAGCTACCTCCCCAACACCATGTCTGCCTGTGCACCTCCATGTTTCCCAGCAGGATAACAAACTGAACCTCTGAACTGTAAGCCACTCCCAATTAAATGTTTTTCTTGTATGAGTTGCCATGGTCCTGGTGTCTCTTCACAGCAATAGGACACCACTAAAGCAAAGGGACTTCAGAAAAACACAAAACATCGATTTGAAACAGGACAGTTCAGCTGTGGTTCAGGTCACACAGAGGATGCTGCCCTGAATGGTCTCCATTGCAGCCAGCTGAGCCACAATTCCAAAAACCCTGAAGGAAAGAGGCTGCTGGAATTTAGCCCTTGGTGAACACTTCTCGGGTCAGGGTGTTAAAAGTCACATCCTGGTCTAGCCCCATCAGACAGCACAAGACTCTAAGGTACCTGGGTAAAACAGGTGCAGGCTGGAACTCTGACCCACTCCGCAGCTGCTTCTGGCCTGGGGACAACTTTTATGTCTACTGCCATCCTTGGTCTCTGCACTTCCTACTAGAGATTTTGTTAGCTGCACACAGACACAAACTTCATGGTGAATATGAAAAGCCTATATAAAGATGGGCAGATTAGACAAGGTATAAATAGACTTATATACATAGTCAACAGAGCTATAAAGGTATAACTATGACTGGAGAGATGGGTCAGCAGTTAAGAGCACTGGCTGCTCTATAAGAGGACCAGGGTTCAGTTCCCAACACCCACATGAGGGCTACCAACTATCTGTGACTCCAGTCCCGTGGGATTTGATGTCCTCTTCTGGCCTCTTCCGGTGTCAGGCATGCACTTAGTACATAGACGTACGTGCAGGCTGAACACACATACACATAATTCTCTTGTTTGTTTTTGGTTTTGAATCAGGGTTTCTCTGTGCAGCCCTGACTGTCCTGGAGCTCACTCTGTAGACCAGATTGGTCTCAAACTCGGAGATCTGACTGACTCTGCCTCCCAAGTGCTGGAGGCGTGCACCACCACTGCTTGGCTCACAGAAAAAAATTTAAATTCATTTATTTTTAACCATGTGAGTGTTTCTATATGAGTCCATGCCATGTGTGTGGGTGCCCATGGAGTCCAAAGATGTCCAGTCCCCTGGTATTTTGGTTAGAGACAGTTCAGCTGCCCAGCATGGGTGTTGAACTCAGGTCATCTGGTAAAGCAATGCTCTTAACTGCCAAGTCATTTCTCCAGCCCAAAGGAAAATAATGTTTTAACTGCAAAGTCTCTACAGTAAATCCTGTTAGAATAATGTATCTCCATGTGGCAAATAAATAAGTAAAATAAGGATACAGAACACAACCACCTTACTCAAAAATGAACTTCAAATGAGCTGTGGTGGTTTAAAGAAAACTGTCTCCTATGCACGTGGATGTTTGAGTATTTGGTCTTCAGTTGGTTTCACTTTTTGGGTAGATTTGTGAGCTGTGGCCTTGGGGGGAAAGAATGTCAGTTTGGGTTGGCTTTCTATAATCTCTATCAACTGTTCTGGTCACATGTTCATCCTAGCAATAAAACAGGATCTAATATACTAACCAGAGGATGTGAAACTCTAAGACTCCTGAGAGACACATGGGCTAAAATCTACCCGATTTGGAGTTTGTTGGGGTCCTTTTCTTTCTTGTGGTGCTAGATGTCCAACCTAGGGCCCAGTGCACAGTGGGTAATTAATTACTTTATCACCGAGAAAAGCCCAGACATATAGTAAAAGCTTTTTAGACAAGACAAACTTACAGTATGTGGAAGAACTAATTGAAAATTTGGAGTTCTTAACTTTTTAAACCTGCTCTACCAAAGACACCTCTATAAGATTGAAAAGACAACCCAGAGGCTCGGAGGAAATCCTTTGCAGGATAAAGAACTGGTGTTCAAAATTTTCAAAGAGCCCTTAACACTCAACAATATCAAAACCTGAGGAGTGTGGGGTGGGGAGGGGTGTGTGTACAAACTTAGCCTACATTCTCTGTTGTTCCTCAACACAGACAACTGTAAATGTGTGCACTTTCCCAGCCAAACACTGGAAAATCCAACAGAAAGGCAGCAGGAGGTACCTGACAGACACTTGAATTGACAAACCACAAAGGGAGCCCTAGAGATGGCTCAGTGGTTAAGAGCACTGACTGCTCTTCCAGAGGACCAGGGTTCAATTTCCAGCATCCATATAGTAACTTACACCTGGAACTCCAGTTCCAGGGGATCTGACACTCTTCTACAGACATATAGCAAGCAAAATACCCGTGCACATAAAAAAAGAAAAAAAAAATCTTCAGACAGGATAAAGGATGTTACTACTATTCAAGTAATGAGAAGAGCAAGCCTGTGCTGTTTGTCAGCTGGACACAAGCTGAAGTTTGGGACAAGGAAACTCAGTAAAGAAATACCTCCATCTGCCTGGCCTACAGGCAAACTTGAGAAATGTTCTTAATTGATGGTTGATGTGGAAGGGCCCAGCTCAGCCAGAATGGAAACACTTAAAATATGCTATCCCTAGAGAGCCTTAATTCTTTTTTATAGATTTAAAAAAAAAAAAAAAGACGTATTTATTTTTCTCTGTAATAGTGTTTGCCTCCATTTACCTACCTATACACATGCATGCAGTACCTGTGTGGGCCAGAAGAGGGCAATGGATGCCCTGGAATTGGGTGCTGGGAACCAAACCCAGTCCCTCCAGAGGTGCAGTATGAGCTCGGCTGAGTCCTTTCTCTAGCCCTGAGTTTTAACTCTTTTGTGTACCTACTCTTAACTTTTTACACTGAAAATTCCCAATAAACTCAATAAGGCTTATTAAAAATCAAAATTGTACCAAAATATTAGATTTTATGTCAACTTCTTCCTTGCCTCCCATTTGTATTACCACAGAACATCCAGACTTTTAATCACATTTAGTAGAGGTATACTGGGGTACTACAATTTAACCCACAGCATACAATACATTTCAGAATATTCAAGCATGATTTTTAAATTTTTTTAGGGGCTTAAGGTTTAGAGGGCCTCGGTGTGTTGCTACGACTGTCCTGGAACTCGCTATATAGACCAGGCTGGCCTCAAATTCACAGATATCTGCCTGCCTCTGTGATTAAAGGCGTGAGGCACAACATCTGGCTAGTTTCTTAAATTCAAGTGTCAGTGTCCAGCATTCTGTTCTTGAAGAGAGCAGGAGTATGTTGTGAGCCTTCTCCTGATTCCTGATGTCACTTCTGTTTGTCAGGAAAGAGGATCAAACCCCGGGTTCCTTTGGACTGTCAGCACCGGCTAACCACAGCCGTGAGTTCTGAGAAGATGGCGATTCTTCGGCTTGCCTTAAGCACTTAAGCACACTGAAGTAAACAGGAGAGGGCAGTGCTCTGTGCCCCTTTCCCAGTTTCCAGGGTTCTCTTTTATGCAGTTTTTGTTTTATTTTGTTTGTATTGCTTTTCTTTAACAGCTTATTTTTCAAACAGTGCCCTAGGCAAGGAGGTTGATTTGCCAGGTCAGTCGGTATTTAGCCTTGATTGCAGGTAATTTGCAACCTGAGCCCTGGCTGAGTCATAGTTGGAGAAGATTCCCAGCTTTCTCCTTTTTAGCTTAACTCTCTTTGAATTTAAAGGCCATTTCCCTATGCTTGGAAGACTTTTGTGTCCAGTACAGGTCTTCAGTTTTCAATAGCTCTACTGTCATCTTCAACACATTGACATTTAAAGCTAAGAAAGGGAGGAAAAGGGAGGAATGAGTTGGCCTGGTGACACAGACCTGGAATTCCAGCAGCTGGGAGTCAAGGACTGGAGAATCCTGGTGAGTTCGGGACTAGTCAGGACTACACAGTGAGACTGGGTCTCAAGAAAAGAAAAAGAAAACAAACATGTGAAATATCCTTTTATATTGTGTGAAGATGTGTCATTGTGGTCAGTTTAATAAAAAAGCTAAACAGCCAATAGCTAGGCAGGAGGTAAATAGCAAGGACTTCTAGACAGGGAGAGTCACTAGGCAGAGAGAGAGGAAACAGGGTGGACCGTAAAGCATAAAGGTAATTGAGCCACGTCAAAGGATCTAGCTTAAAAGATACGGGTTAATTTAATTATAAGAACTAGCTAGCAACAAGCCTAAGCTAGGGCCGAGCTTTCATAATTAATAAGAAGTCTCTGTGTGAGCCCAAAGAGAAATCTAACGACACAGGTAAGGCACTGGAGAGACAGTTCAGCTGTTCAGAGCAAGCAGTTGAGAAGAGACCCAAGTTCATTCTCAACACCCATATTAGGCAGCTCCCTAATTGTCTGGAACTCCAGCTCCAGTGGACCCAACAATCATGTGCACACACTCCTACCAAGCACATAAACATACATGCAAGGAGGGAAAAATCTTTAAGGAACATTCTGGAATATTTAGTAAAATAAAGAGAGTCACTATGGCAATCCCTAACCAACCTTACTGATGTCTTTAGGAGAGATTAAGAAATAATGGAGAGGAGCCCGGGGTGGGGGCTTTCCTTCCATGTGAGAGAGCAAAAAAAAAAAAAAAAAAAAAAAAATCTGCCCAGGAATCAAAGAAAGAAGGCTCTGAAGAAACCAGTCTCACAGACCTTGAGCTCCCAGACTTCAAAACCCAGAGACCATGGATGTCTGTATGTTCACTCCCAAAGTTGTGGGTTTGTTATGATAGCCCAAGCAAGCTAATATGGTGAAGTCATATTTAAGAAGATGATGATGAAGCAGATATGAACAGCATCCACTGGGGTTTAACTTGACTTTATAGACTAGCTGAGCCCATGCAGTCAAGGTCACAGGTCACAGAGACAGAGTCAAGCCCTCAGACTCAACACCTGTCCATACTATCACTTTTTCCTCTTTCCTTTCCTTTATTTATTCATTCATTCATTCGTTTGTTTGTTTGTTTAGTTTTGGCTTTTGTTTTGATTTTTTGAGACAAGGTCTCACTGTATAGCCTTAACCACCCTGAAACTCACTCTACAAAAGATGGAGAAGCCCCTCCCCCCACATCCCCCCCCACATCCCCCCCCCATCACTTGTCACTGGGTAGATGAGCTGCCAAGCCAAGCACTGCTCTTGCTCTGGACAGACAGGAGCACAATGCTATCAGCCCAGAGCCTGCTGCCTTCCGTGGACTGCAGAGGGGGAAATGGAATCTTTGGCATCAGGCAGGCGTGGGTGTGAAACTGGACGTCATTACTAATCAAATGGCAGACCTTGGTCAAGTTACTTAAGTCATAAAGGAAGACAACAGCTTTCCCATTTGACTCCTGATGGTAGTGTGTAAGGGGCAGGTCAACACCTCAACTCTGACCCACCCTCTTTTCTTTATCTGCCCTTTCCCCTTGCCAGAAGACAGGGTAACAGGACCTGGGCCCTCTATCTCTGTCTCCACCAAAATACACCTGCCTCAGAGAGCCAGAGAAGGGGGTTGGTGGCCCTTACTAGCCTTCTGTCTGGCACCTGGGGGTTACTCACTGGCTCAGATTCTTTCTGAGGGGCTTAGTTTCTGCAGGCAGTTGGCTTAACTGAAGCCATTCTCTTCTTTGGCTCTCTAGAAAGTGTCCAGCAGGGCCTACACCAGCCACAGTGCCACATGAAAACAAAGTATTGCAGATTTCAGCTCTCAGCAGAGAGCTCAGAGGCAAACTGCAAGCCTCGGGTTCTGAGTTAAATTGCTCTCTCTCCTTTCTCACAGTGGAAGAAGAGAACACACTCTGATCCACATTTGTGCCCCCTCTCACACACACACACACAATCATGACAAAATTCTAAGATTGCTTACACTATAGTACAAAATAAAATAAATATTTCATTTCTTTTTAAAATCCCAGAACTGTCCACTTGGTGAAACAAATCTATCTTCCAAATCAACTGTCTCTCTCTCTCTCTCTCTCTCTCTCTCTCTCTCTCTCTCTCTCTCTCTCTCTCTCTCTCTCTCTCTCTGGCAGGCCTTTACTAAGCATCTCAAGCTAACTTCAAACTCAGCATTCTCCATCTCTGCCTCCCGGGTCTAAGATTACAGTGAGCGTGTACCACACCCAGTTCAACTATTTAATCTTTAAGCAAAAATGTTGCAGGTTTCTACACAGTTTGTGCCCAGTCCTGAACAACCCATTCATGCTTGAAGCTGGGCCTCATGTCTCAGACTTGGAATGAGGTTGCTTCCTTTGTGTCTTACATCAAACACCCCTGTGCAAGCACAGACAAGCAGGACCCAGTCAGATGGCAGAGAGAGAGCCAACTGTGTGGCTTTCAGGAGGTAACCAGCCCCTCTCAGCCCTCGTCTAAAATATGCATGTGACATCTAATGAGCCACAGACTGCTCGTGCCTGTGACTGCCTGGACGGAATAATAATGAGTCTATAAAAGTTACCGTTTATTATTATCACTGTCATAAAAACTTTCCCCCAACGTATACTTTGCTGATATAAGGAAATACCAGTTAACTGCCAGTAATTATCCTTTAGCTGCAAGTGTGTAGCGTGGAAGCAATATGGAGTGGTGGCTTTTGTAACTAGCTTTTCATCAGACACAAAGAGAAGACACCCTGAAGAGCAAACCACTGCAACCACCTACAAATGGCCACTTATACTCAGAGCATGGACTGCTTATTAGTCAGGGTTCTCTAGAGTAACAGAACTTATAGAATGAATGAATACATACATACATACATACATACATACATACATACATACATACAAAGGGGATTTCTCATAATGACTTACAAGCTGAAGTGCAGCTAATCCAACAACGGCAGACTATGGAAAAAGTCCAAGAATGCAGTAGTTGCTCGGTTCATGAGGCTAGATGTCTCAGCTGGTGTTCGGTATATCTGGAATCCTGAAGCAGTAGCTTCCAATGCCAGTGAGGGAACAGCCTTGATAGCAAGGCAGGGGCAAGCAGGCAAATGGTAAACACTTCCTTCTTCTATGCCTTTATACAGATTTCCAGCAGAAGGCATGGATCAAATTAGATCTGAATGACAGATTTGGATGAAAGGTGTGTCTGAATTTGGTGTAGATCTTCCACTTTCAAATTAGGCAAAAATCTCTCCCAGGTATTCCCTCTATTTTGGGGTTTTAGTTCCAGATTTGATCAAGCCGATAAGCAAGAATAGCCATCACAACCACTGGTTCAGACCAGAGTGTCACCTAGGTTCCTCAGCCTGGCCACCACGCACGTTTGGGCTCAAAAGCCCTTGCTGGAGATAGTTGCCCAGTGCTTCATAGGGTACTATGCAGGACTTCAAGCCTCTGTTCATAGATACCATGTGTACTCAGATAAAAATGTGATGTTGCCAGTCTCCCCTTGGCATGAACTCCCCCCATACACTAGTTACTTTAGGTCAGAGTGATACAAACTTAGATGTGTCTGGGAAGACAGAATCTCAACTGAAGAATTACCTCCCCTAGACCAGTCTATGGGCATGTCTCTGAGCTATTTTATTCACTTCTGTTGATAGGAAAGAACCCAGCCCACTGGGAAGTACCACCCTTTGGCAGTTGGGGTCTGTGCTGTGTAAGGAAGGTAGCTGAGTAAGCCATGGAAAGCCAACCAGTAAGCAAGCCCCCACCCCCCAGTCTCTGCTTTGTCCTGCCTCCAGCTTCCTGCCTTGAGTTCCTTGGCTTCACTCAATGATGGGCTGTAACTCGTAAGTCAAAGAAACCTTTTCCTCCCTCAAGTTACTTTGGGTCATAGTGTGCATCACAGCAACAGAAAGCTAATTAAGACATCTCCTAATGGAGAGCCACAGGACTAAAGGAGTATCTGGTTGTCTTGTTTAAGCTCACCCAGCAGGAAGGGCTGAGGTGGTGGGTTGCCATCAGGTTAAGGGAACCGTTGTCCACAGACCAGATGTCTTTGGGTTAGTTCAAAGTCTCCCCAACTCCACCCTTCTGCCTCCAAGTCTTCAGTATGAATGTACTGCCTAACTTTATTCTGTCTGGCTATTGGACAAAACAGCTTTATTTATCAACCAATGAGAGCAACACGTATTCTCAGAATGCAGAAAGACCATCCCACAGCAATTAACTATTGCTTTGGCCATGTAAGTAGCCAAGTTGTGGTGAGCCATTGAGTGCAGCATCTTTGAAGACACGCAGGTGAAAGGTTATGGGACACTAACATGCACGGTGACAGCTGGAAGCAGCCAGGTGGTGGTGTGGTAATTTGTCAAAATTACCATCGTCTCCCACAAGCTCATATGGAATGGCACTATTGTAGGAGGTGTGGCTTTCTTGAAGTGTGTCATTGTGGGGTCAGACACTGAGGTCTCTTCTGTTTAAGCTTCTTTCACTCAGCTTCAGAGTTAACTTCCTGTTGCCTTCTGAACAAGATGTAGCCAGCTCCATGTCTGCCTGCAGGCTGCCATGTCCTGCCATGGTGATAATGGACTGAACTTCTGAACTGCAAGCTAGCTCCAATTAAATGTTCTCCTTTATAAGAGGTGCAGTGATCATGGTGTCTCTTCACAGCAATAAGAGCCCTGACTAAGACACATGGTTATTTCTCAAGGTGGTTATTCCAACGCTGCTGCCTCCATTGTGTTGGTCAATGGGCGATGTGTTTTACCTACACCAGCAGCTTTCGGAGAGTCTTCTGCCTATACACACATTACTGTCTTCTCTCCCACCCCCCTAAGCACAGCATGAAATCATATTTCAGAAGGTTCCACTTTATTAGAGATAAAAACATAGATTTTGGCTTTTGCAAAGTGGGTTTTCAGGACATTTCTCCACCCCCTCAAATGTCTCTGTATTAGAAATATCCCATTCTTAGGGCTGGGGAGATGGCTGAATTGATGGCATCCTTGCTGGGGAGGCATGGATGGATTTGAGATTTCAACACTCACATAAAGAAAACTGGATGGAGAGCTAAGGAGGCAGAGGCAGGAAGATCCCTGGGGCTTTGTGGTCAAGAGCAGAAATAACTCTTTGGTAGGAATCACTCAGTTGCAGTTCATCCACAAGATTCACACACAGTGCATCAATGTTGAGATTTTTTTTTAATTTTGCTGTTACGTAACTGGACAGTTTAGAATTTAGGAGAGATGGACATGTGGCTGGAGCCAGGCCCTCATAGTCTGTTTCACAATTCTCATGAGTTTCTTGAGCATCATCTCTCTGGATTGGTAAAAATGGTGGATTTGCAGATGACAGCACAGGGAACCATCGTCAGTTACAATTCCAACCCTGCAAAAGGCCTCAGACCAGCTCTGCCATGGGTCTAGTGGCTAAGCATCAGTGAACAGTGATCTCTACTCGGGGCCACACACTCATATATGCAGGACCTGGGGCCCTAGGAAAGGAGCCCCAGGATTAATAGGTTCTCCAGCATCACAGAAGCAGCGGCAACTCCCAGAGGAAGAACACGTAAGCAGACATTTAAGGACTAAGCATTCCTATCTCTCATGGGGCCCAGGGTCTCTACTGCAACCTCATCCAGCTTCTGTGATCTTCCCAACTATTTCTTCTTCTGGGCAGTGTTGCCCATATACAGCAAATAAGCTCGCTGCCTGTCACTCAACCCTCCACTCCACTGCCTTACGCTCTTACTGATCCGAATACTTGTCTTGTTTTTTTCTCTCTGGCCTTCTCTTGTGTGGAACTAGGGAACAAGACAGAAAGACTCCATGGGAGGTTTGGAGCTAGCTCTCAAGTGACCCCTCCTTCCCGTTAATGCTGACCTTGACCCTGTCTTGTAGACAGGAACCTCCCTGTGTTGAGGGAAAAGTCCCTTGTCTTTAGTGCCCCCACACCCTAGGCCAAGCCACCTGAACACTTGGTAAAGGCTCCTACCGGGTTCGGAAGACAATTCATCCCCGTGTAAGTGGGAATCACTGCTGTGAGGGTTTCAAAAGGACTATTTTACTCTTGACTCCATTCCCTGGATAAGTCTTCTCTGTACGGGGTTATCAGTTAGTTGTTTAGACCCTATGCTGACTGGGTTGAATTAATGTTTTTATTGCCTCCGTCATCTGAACGAATGGCTGGCACTGGCCTAACGACCCACCCAGGGTCACCGTCCTGTCCTCACTCCAACCGACAGAAGCCACTATTCGGGATCCTTGTTGGAGTGTGAGTCTTTAGAAGGCTGGGATGGAGCTGCAGCCAGAGCCACAGTCCTGACCCTCCTTTGGTGTTGGCTTCAGCCTCTGGCCAGCTTCTGAGACATCAGAAATATGGGAAAAGTGAATGTCCCAAGTTTATCTTGTGCAGTGGAGGGAGGTCGACTGAACTTGTGTTGTGTGGTTGGGGGAGGTCGACTGAACTTGTGTTGTGTGGTTGGGGGAGGTTGACTGAACTTGTGCTGTGTGGTTGGGGGTCTTCCTGGACTTTCATGAGGGTCCTGATAGTCTCCATGCAAACACTCAAAGCTTTACTGTTGGTTGCCACATTATCTGCAGTTCCTTTTAAGGGGTCCATTTTAACTGAGCTTTCTTGAAGGCACTTTAGTGGAATTTTTCAGGTCTGGTTATGTGTGGCATGGCATGTTCTCAGATTTGGCTGTGACCGTGTGGGAACTGGAGAGCCCTAAAAAAGAGATCCCAGAACCAAAGAAGAAGGTCTACCACAAAGACCAAACATGACAAATCGATCTTTTTGGTTTGTTCTTCCTTTGGGAGATGGCTCAGTAAGATGCCTGCCAGGCAAGCTTGTGAACCTGAGTTCAGATCCTCACAATCCACATCAAACCCCCAAAACTGGACAAGGTGACACATACCTATAACTCCAGGGCTGGTGGAGCCTGACAGAAATACAGGCAGATCCCTGGTGCTCACTGGTCAGCCAGACTAGCTGAATTCATTGAGAGACCCTGTCTCAACAGAATAATGTAAGGTGGGCTTGAGATATGGCCCAGTGGATAAGGATCTGGGGTCCATTCCCAGCATTCACACGGCAGAAGGACAGAATGACTTCCACGTGTTTCCTTCTGATTTTCACATGCACACTATTGCAGGCATGTGCACGTACACACACACACACACACACACACACACACACACACACGTCAAGTAAGTGGGATTTTAAAAACTTGTTTAATACAATAAAGGGAGAGAGAGATGAAGGAAGACATATATCACCAACCCCTGGCCTCCATGGAGACACTCACACATGTACATATGACCCCCACACATGCACACAGCCGTGTAAACAAGTGTGTATATCGCCTATCACAACATGCCCACAATCATACTGTATTCAAGGGGCATAGTAAAAAAACTGCCATCGTGATCGCTCAGTGGTACAGCTAAGGGGTGGGGGGGGTGAGATTTTATTGTAAGAATAAAAGAAAGTATATCCAAAAGGCATCTGGAAGAGTCCAGAGCAGAGAGAAAAAGCAAGTTAGACATGACCAGGACTACCCTCAAAGGAAGCAAGAACAGTGCTTAGAGAATGGTCACAGTCTCTCTTAAAGAATAGTGAATAGCAAGCGAGAAAGCAGTGAGGCGGGAGGGAAGAGGATGGGTATCTGGGAGGAATGTATGAGAAGTGCTTGGAGTGGGGTCTGAGGGAGCCTGGAGGTCCCACGGGCTTTGATATGCAGCCACGGGTAAAGTCAAAGGAGCCATCTGTCCTGCCTGCTGGAAGGAAGGGAAGTGACTTTTTTTGGGCAGATAAGGACCAGTTTCACAAGTTCCTGAGGAATGCTGCCGGCTTTTGAGCTCTTTTCTGAATATTTGGACTGCCTAAGACCTAACACGTACCAACAAATATTTAAAGGGAGGAGGAAGAGGAAGAAGAAGAATTCGTTGTCTTAGGTTTTCTTTTTAAAGCTTATAAAGAAAACATCAATGCTGTAAACATGCCGATTGACTATGGGTCATTTTAAATGTTGAGAGATAGAGACCTCAGCTTGGGCTATTATGACCGATAGTGTGTTTGCGGTGTTGCCTGAATGTCTGCATCAGAAAATTTCTTCCCATATTTGGGATGCATCACCAATGAAAAGCAACAGTGTGTTGGCTGTTAGCTGTGGGCAGCTTTTCAACATCAGCATAGCCTTGTTCACCTATGGGGAGCATGTAGAGTCATGTCCCTCCTCTTCCTTGACCTGCATTCTCTCTTCCTGAAGCTGACCGTCTCCCTTCCTGGCATCACAGATGTCATCACTACCCCGTATCTGCACAACATCCACCCTCCATCTTGCTCATGCTCCATACTGACTTGCAATGATCACTAGGGCGGCCATTCAGGAGCCTCACCTGGAACCTGGAGCCATCTCCTTGACTAAACACTGGTGTCCTAAACGAAGCAGGGGACCGACAGGGACAGACGTCCTACGGCAACCTGGTTTATCTCCTCTGGATGGGAAACTATTGGCTGTAATCTCAACACTGAGAGAGCCAAGGCAAGCAGAATGTGAGCTCAAGGCAAGCCTGGAGACACAGGGAGATCTTGTTTCCATTCAGAAGCTTTAAGGTGGCTGAGGATGCAACTTGGCAGGTTAACATTTGCCTAGTATGTGTAGGATCTTAGGTTCAATTCAACCCCCATTCTTCTAAAACTGGTGTGTATGTGGGGGGGTGACTGCACAGAAGAACACCATCAGATTAAAGCATTGAGTGTTAGCATCAGCAGGCATGGACTCTGACAATGAGATCAGCTAACCTTTGGAGTGATTGCAGTTGAGTATCCTATGGTGCTGCTGCTGCTAGCTCTGCCTTCTGTTGTGTACGGAACACATTTGAAACTAAGGTGAACACTGTGCCCATCAGTTGGGAAAAGCATGCACCTGGCCAACACTGGATAATAAACCTGTGCTGCCTTTGATTCGCCAATCCTCTTCACTTATAACCCATTTGAAGGACTTCGCCTCATTTTTCCCTTCACTTCTATATACGGTAGAATAAAAGTACCATCCATCCATCCAGTCATCCATCCATCCTTCCATCCATCCATCCATCCATCCATCCATCCATCCATCCATCCATCCACCTGCCTACCTGTACATGATCTTTTGGGACTTTGTTCTTATCCCTATAACAAAACAAATGAGTCTTTAGGGCCCTCAATAGAGAATCAGTGGTTGGAGGTACATTTTAACAGAAACTTCCTGAGAAAATGTTTTAAATAAAACAATGTTCACCACGTATTCACATGTTCAAAATTCTTTCTGAGCACCATTCTACTTCATTATCAGTGGGGTCCCATAGGATGAGCATTAAAATTTCCCCTTTTGTAAAAATGCAAATGGAAGGTGTGAATGCTTAAAGGGTTTGCCCAAAGGGCTTTATCAGCCCACAGTAGGTACCAAAGTCCAGGTCCTCCAGAGCAGTATGCTGCTGGAAGATAAACTCACTTCTGTCCAAAAGTCACACACTCTGCAGAAAAGATATCTGCTGAAGTGATGGCCAAATTTTCCGGAGGTTGATTTGAGATGCTCAGCAAACCAGAAATAAGACAAACAGAAAGAAAACACCCAAACCAACCAAAAGTCAAACTGTAGGGAATCAAAAGAAAAAAATCTGAAAGCAGCCAGAGGATGAAAAACAGACATCACGGGGGAAAATACTACATTAAGGCTTTGTAGGGGCTGAAGAGATGGCTCAGCAGTTAAGAGCCTTGGATGCTCTTGCAGAGGACCTGGGTTCAGTTCCGTGGTTCACAACCTCCAGTTCTAGTGGATCAGACGCTCTCTTCTGGCCTCCATTGGTACTGCATGCACATGGTGCACATATGTGTGCTCAGGCAAATGGCTCATGCATGTAACTTTTTTTTTTTTTTTAAGAAGCATTTCTATACTTCCATCGAAAACATTGTGTGGTGACAATCTTTATTTTTGTTTTTGGGTAGTGCTGCAAATTGAATCTAGGGCTATTGTAATAAATCTTACTTGCAGTATATCAGCCTCTCAACCCTATCAGTTAACACATCCCATCACATAGGGCCTCACGTATACTACACTCTACGTTGAGCTACACTTCCAGTCCCAGAATGATATATTATAAAGAAGAAGGGGGAAACTCCATCAAATTATTAACCTAAATTTTGCATCTGGCCAAAAATATCCTAAAGGTTCCTCAGAAGATGGAATGGATTATTCAAAGGTGACTGGAATTGGAAGGCCCTGAGCTAATCAACAGAGTCATCTGCTGATGGAGCTGAGATCTAATGGCGTGGTTGAGAGGTGATGGAGATGAGGAGGCTGTCGGGAAAAGCAGACGGAGACTGTGCTTCTGGGAAGACATATTTTGTTCCCTGCCCCTTCTCAGTTCACTCTGCTTTGGGGCTGCCTAGAGTGAGTAACTGTCTCTGCCATGACAGTCTCTTCCTCCATGCAGCCCCAGAGGAACCTCAATTCTCGGAAAGCAGACAAAACCCTTCCCATCAATACATGGATGAGAAATGACCGACACAATCAGTATTATCATTTTTCAGGTGTGCACTAGTTAAATTTCTCACTTCATTGTGTAACGTATCTCCCGATCTTTTTCATGCTCTAAAGTAATAACTCTACAGCAATCAAGCAGCTTTTATTTCCCACCTCCTTGGCCCTGGTGGCCGCCGTTCTGTTTTGTGATCCATAACGTGACCCTCTAAGTGCCCGTACAAGCAAATTCATTCAGCATCTGAGGACTTGCATCCGCCTCCTACTGCAGTGTAGTGGAATGTGCTAAGAGCAAGGAGTATTCATTGAGTGCTTACATCAGTGATTCCTCACGGATCTAGACACTCAAGTTGTATCCTCTGTGTGGGGAGAAGAGGATGTCCTGAGTGAATGTGTAAGGAGTAGTGACATTCTTAGTGTGTTTTATTGACATGAATACAGCCGTGTAAAGGGCTCCCAACACTTGATACCCATGGAAACGGAAAGGCCTTTCCCTGGTCCACGTGTGAATGCTGAAAGAGCATACAGAGAGTATCAACCGTAGCTTCCTCCCCTGGATGCTTACAGCCTAAGACTGCTGCCCTGAAGGGACCTTACATGGGGACTGTCTGGCTCCTGCACCCATGCTGTTGTAATAGGCATGCTGAATCTCCATGTTGCGTAGTGGATGCTCCCCATCAGAGCAAGCCCAGCTCACCTGATCCTAGCTTTTCTGTCTGTGCATCTGTCATTTCTTCAGTGTCTTTCATTTCTGCTCTGGTCAGGCTCACAGTAACCTTCCTTTGCTGTTGTGGACAGCCAAGTGTGTAAATGCTGCTCCAGTGCCCTCCACTACAGACCAGTGCCCTCGACTACAGACCTAGTGACCGCGTTGCGAGGTCATATTTTAGTTCTATTTTTAGATTTTAGAGAGCCCATTTTATTTTTGTGGTTGATTATTTTGCATCAGGAATGCATCTGTGTATCATTTATAAAATTAAAGATAAGTGGAAAAGATAAGTCCGGATAGATGTGATCAAGAGATCAAGTGGTGAAAGCATCCAGCTATCATTATTGATGGATTTAAGGTCCTCGATTATTCACTGGCCTTTCTGGGGGCCCTTACACCTACTCATGTAACGGATCACCACAGCGGTGGTATGTGTTGCTTTGGATAATGAAATATGAGCAGAAGCCCCCCCAGACAGGTGTTTTTGGGAGCCATGTGTGATCTTTCCATTTGCTGAGTAGCCAGCAATGTCTCCAGTAGAGGCTGAAGAGGTAGCCTGGGTACCAAAGGAGAGTATCCTCCTCCTCCTCCTCCCCTTCCTGGGGACCTGACCTGAGGTCGTCACACATCCAGCGCATGTTCTGCCATAGAACCACATTCTCGCCCTCTGATTAACCTTTTATGGGTACGAAGCGAGAGAGCAAAATCAGCCTGGTGCATACAAACAGATTTATTTTTAAGATCACAGGATACTCTGTCCTGTCCTGAACAGGTCTGGAGAGGGGCTCAGAAGTTAGGAGCACTTGATAAACTTTCGCATGAGCCACATTTTATTCCCAGCACCCATATATTATTCAAAACCTCCTGTGACTTCAGCTCAGGGAGTCTGTTGTGCTCTCTCTCCCACCCTCCTCCCCCCATCTCTCTCTCTCACACACACAGAAATACACACACAAAATTAATGATAAAACAAATATATCTACTTTTAAATGTTTCCTTAAACTTCATCCTTGGGGTAGTAATATAGGAATCTAGAAACTCATGTCCTCTTCTCCATTTCTAGCCATTACCATCCTCATCATTGCCGCTAATTCCTCCCCCTCCTCCCCCTCCTCCCCCTCCTCCCCCTCCTCCCCCTCCTCCCCTCCTCCCCCTCCTCCCCTCCTCTCCCTCTCTTCACCCTCCTCCCTTTCTCCTCCTTCATCCCCCCCATCTTCCTTCCTATCTCATCTTCCTCCTTTTCCTCTTCCCATTTTCTGTCTCCTCCTTTTAGATGGAGGATGTACAGCACTGGGGACCAAACCTAAGACCCCACACAAGCTAGGCAGGAGATCTACCACTAACTGACATTTGCAGTGCCACATTAAAAAAATATGTACTCACTGTCTCCACATTAAAAAAAAACAAAACAAAACAAAACAAAACCAAAAAAACCTCCCAACACCCACCCTGTGTGCCAGGAAAGACACTACCACTCTTGGCCCCTCAAGAGTTACCAGGAGCCCCGTGACAAAAGGCATAAAGCCCTGAGCACTCTCTACAGTCTAATATTATGTGGACCAGATGCCTTAGGCCAGAGGGAAATGCAGAGCCTTTGCTTCCCATCGTTCCTCTACACCTTAAGGCTGAGGAATTCCATGCCAAACTCAAGAACTATCTTCCAAAGTGCAGCGTGGAGGCCTGTCCATGTCTAAACTGTGAGTCTTCCTGACATGGAGGGTTTATCGACCCATTGCTTTTGAAGAACAGTGAGCATAGAACACAGCTGCTACTTCCTACTGCTGTCTGCAACCAGAAAGATGCAGCCTTCCCAGAGGAGCAGAATTGCCCTGGTTGGTTCAAAGTTTTACCTAGCTAATTTTGGGGAAATGAACTTGGTTCTGAAGTCTGTGGGAACAATAGAAATATTCCATTTATGATCATTTTTTTGTCTCTGTGTGCATTTCAACCTGAAGAGTTTTGACAGAAGATTATGCAGGAAAAGAATTTTGGACAAGCCATGGCAACAGCACACTGAATCATTACAAGAATTAATCATACCTGGCTAGGGGCTAAAAAGCCTGATATTAACTCCCAGGAAGTGGGTATTAAACCAAGGGCATTGGACTCTGCCAGCACATCTTTTTCTGGCTGGTTTCCACCTGCCTTGAAATGCTCACACTAATGTTGAGAAACTGATGGCACATTCCTAACGCTTCACGTTCCCCAGGCTTCCTTGAAACAGGTATTTTCTGTGTCGATCCTAGAATCTTAATAAAGCTTTCCCAAGGACATGGTTTCACACACCTGAAGTCAGAGATGAGACCTGTGAAGGAATTACGGCCTGTGTGGAGTGCTGAGATCCTCTCGCTGCACTGGATCACCAACGTTGTCTTAATTACCATCATCCTCATTCTGTAAAAGACAGGATGCCCTACAAGACAAGAGTGGTACCCCAGAAAGAATTCCAGTTCTGACCTAACAGGCTCCCAGGCATGTCCTAACATCTCTGGCCTTATTTTTTTTCCAATATGTAAAATGAGAGCAAAAGCATTTTGAATTATATATTACTGATTTGTTAAGACACATGTAATGACCACATCAGAATAAAATGTAGTTGAAGTTGTGACTGAGAAATAAATCAAAGACAAACTTAATAAGGATGATAAAAGAGGAAAATATTTACAATTGGGTGGGAACATTATCCCTACCCATCCCTGGCAGTTGGAGTTGGGAACCTGAGGATGCTAAGAGAACCATTTTGAAAATATAACTGTTGCTTAAATTTTAAAGCATATTTGGTTATAGCTACATTGAATTTTTGTAAGTTACATAATTATTATGATTACATATATGATCCTATACCTCAAATATTATAATTTTATACATTTATTTTTGCTTTATTTTATATGCATAGATGTGTTTGCCTGCGCATGTATGTGTACTAGGTGTTTGCGGTATCCACAGAGTACAGAAGAGGGCTTCTGATCTCCCAGAAGTGGAATCACATATGTAGGTGCTGGGCATTGAACCAGGATCCTCTAGAAGAGAAGCAAGTGCTTTTAAGTCCTGGGAAACCTTTCCAGCCTTCTACTATCTTTAATCTTCCACGGTAAACTCCTCACCACTGACGGACATTGAGGAAGAACTTTAGCGAGACCCACTTCTGATATTTCCAAGGTACTCTCCTGTGCCCTGATTGATGGGTAGAGCAGACTCAATGAGCATTACTCTCTTTAATGAGGATCAACCTTTTCCATGGACATCTTTTTGGATTTTCTGCTGATTGGCAGAGGACTGGGTCCTGGGGACATTCCTGGCACAACTGTAAAACTGAGGGTGTGTGTGTGTGTGCCAATGGCATGTGTGTGAAAATCAGAGGACAACATGATAGACCAGTTCTCTCTCTCTACCATGTAGGACTGGGGCATCAGACTCAGATTATCAGTCTTGGTGACACTTACCTTAACCTAATGAGCCCGCTGAGATGTCCCGTGTATGGTTCTTATTAGTATTTGTGAAGCTATGTGAATTTTCTTTCCCTAATTTACATGAAAGCAAACGTTGGGTTCTCCAGCTCTCCTGGGGGAAAGAAAAGATGATGATGGTGAAACCCGTATTTTAACTACCAGCAAAAATTTGGAACCAAATATTTTTAATTACATCCTTAATTTCCAAAGAACAGTTTACTGTACTTAGTCATGCAGAACATGAAAACGCATTAAAGAAAATGTAATTTCTACTACAATCAGACAGAAACAGATATAATAGAGATTTGGTTCAACAGCAATTTTTGTTTTCTTTAGTTCACAGCGTGAAGGACAGTATTACATCTTTATCTAAGATCTCAAAGAGCTGCTGTGTTGCCACCGGTTAGGTGACCTGCTTTGGGACAGCCCTTCGGTAAGAGTGTGTGATAGCAGAGTCTTCCTCATTTGGTTCCTGCGGAAACTGTGGCCATGGAGCATGTACTCCCAGGAAGCAGGTCTGGCCCTGGGCAGATCCTGGGTGGTCAAGACCCTCTTACCAGACACTAAGGCATTTCATCAGAAAAAGCAAGTGGTCAATCAATGGTGAAAGGCTCCTTCCTCTCAAACTCCTTCCTGAGAGGCATTTTCTGGAATTCGCATCTAGAGGACCTAAGAGAACTTCGTCCATGACTGTGGACCACAGGAGGAGGGACAGTCACAAACTGCCTGGCAATTATTAAGTAGAACCAACCAAATCCCAGAGATCAGATGGAGGCAAGAACCAGGAACTTTGACTATGATCAATTTTTTTAAAAAATTAAAATATATAATTTTATTTTCTGTGTATGGATGTTTTGCTGATATGTACCTGTGCTTCTGTGTATGTAGGACCTGAAGAGATCAAAAGAGGGTATAAGATCCTCTGGAACTGAAGTTATGGGCAGTTATCAACTACCATGTGGGTCCTGGGAACTGAACACTGGTTCTCCGTTAGAGCAACAAGGGCTCTTAACCAGACATCTCTCTGGACCCATTATGATAAATTTTTAATTTAATTTAATATTTTGAGACAGAGCCTCACTATGTAGCTCTGGCTGGCTTGGAACTTGCTATGTAGACCTGGCTGGCCTTAAATTCAAAGTGATCTATCTGCCTCCTACATGACAGGATTAAAGGGCTTCACTAGGATGTCTAGTGATTGATTAATAGTCAATATTTAAGGGAGATGATGGGGTGGGGTGGTAATGGTGCCATTGTATTTTTTTTATTCCTTCAGTCAAAAAATATCTTAACTACTGCGTAGCCTATTATTTTTGAGAAAAGTAGACTCAAATATGAAAGCTTTGCCAATAAATTCAATCCTTTGGAATGATTCATGGCTAAGTACCAGTTTTTAAATCTCCATGCAAGATTTATTTCATACAATTAAAATCTCTTTCACTTAGCAAATATTTCTTAATAGTTCAAAACTTATAAAGGTATACATTAAAACTAGTGAAGTACAAACATCATTTCCTGTGGGTACCCTCTTCCAGCCTCAATCCCAAGGACGATCGGTCAAAGTTAGTGCATATCTTTGCCAGTTGTTCTGTGTCCAGACTCACATCTGTTCACCTTGTACTGTCTTTATATTGTGGGGCTGAAGGTGAAGTTATCTTTAAGTTTGCCATCTTTCCTGAGGGTTGATCATTTTAAGGTCAGCAGGGAGTGAGAACTGACGTCGTAAGTCGTAAGCGATAGATTTTTGGTTTTTGAGACAGGGTTTCTCTGTGTAACCCTGGCTGTCCCTGAACTCACTCTGTAGACCAAGATGGCCCGGAACTCAGAGATCTGCTTGCCCCTGCCTCCTGAGTGCTGGGATTAAAGGTGTGTACCACTCCCACCCCCTCAGCAAATTCACCCTTTTGAGGAGTATGGCAACCTGAGCCTGCAGTTGTCTGTTCTGGGGGCTCCCAGAACAGGCTCCTTTTCTTCTGGGGGCTGCAGGCAAGGATCTGTGTGGGAGTCTGGTTGTTTTTGTCCTTGTTTCCTGCCAGCATAGATGAGCCAGAACATAGGTGGTTCCCCAGCAGCCTCCATCCCTACTCCAAATGACATCCACCTTCTACTCGGGACGCTGAAGTTAACTCATACTCACAGCCCATCGGCTCCTGGTATGAGGTGCGATGTGGGCAGGAGCTAACTCATGCAACCTCTATTGATTTTTGGCATCTTCTAGCTTGATTTTTTCCTGGAGAAAGAGGTAGAAAGCTGGCTAATAGTCCTTGAAGCCTGGCTGAGTATTTGAATTTATTGCATTCTTAAAGATAGGAAGCACTCAGCTGAGTATGGCATGTGCTGATAAAGGGTCTTTTCTGATGCTAAAAAGATAATGGTCTGGCTCACATCTTTTTTCCTAAGATTAACTGACAATTCAGGAAACAGGGACTACCCAGTGTTTTTCTGATTTCCTGCTTAGAATGATAATTGAATAAAGGGAGAAAAAAAGTAAAAATATATACAGATGTGAAGCTTGAATATATTTAGTCCTATGATAAAAACCAGGAGTCAAATATGGGGGTAATAACCTGAAAGATCAGAGAAGCAAAGGAGCGGCCACCAGGGACTTCTTACCTCTCTGGATCCTCAGACTGAAAGGGGCAAAGACCCTGTCTCCACCCACTTTATATTCCTGTCTCTACTTCCAGATTGTGCTGGGATTAAAGGCGTGAGCCATCCCTGCCTGGCTTCTATGCAGTGGTTGGCTCTATCCTCTGATCTCCAGGCAAGCTCTATTCCTCAAACACAAACAAAATGTCACACAACATTTTCACCTTTTGTCTAAATACAATAACTATAAGCAAGAATTATATTAACAATGTTAGTGCATTTGCATTTGACAAATTCAGAGAAAATACTCCATTATCTATCCTGTCTCGGTGAGTTCAAAGTGTTTCGATCCTAACTTGCATTACCACATTTCTATACCTCTCTCTCTTTTTTTTTTTTTTTTTTGATTGAGATTCCTGAGTCTAATCTCCTTTCCTGCCCATTATCAATGACAACTTGCAACCAGCACCCCTAAATGATGACAAACATCCATAACCCACTAAGTGACCAAAAACTGTCCACCCTACCTCTTGGGAATATGTGTGTCATGTTCTTAGAATTTCTTCCTGCTGTCTGGGGGTGACAGCATCTTTTGGGGACCATGAAAAAAATGAGACAAATTTCAAGTCCTGGGAGAGAGAGCGATAGTCTCTGTGTGATGGGGGAAGCTTATCTCTGTGAGGCTGGATCATCCCAGACAGCAACCTTGAAATTATCCTGAGCACTTTGCAGTTCAAAGCCCATGTGTTTGCCAGCTTAATGGCATTACCAGAGTCTAGGTGAATCATCTCAGAATCGAGAGGCCCATGTTGTATAACCTTGACCGTGTTGCTTCTCCCAACTTGAGTTTTGGTGACTTGCTTACATAAGATGTGGGTGCACTGTAGGCTGCACCAGTGACAGGAGCCAAGTGTTGTCCCTGAGTCCTGATACCTAGAGAGTGAGGAATACATGTAACTTCCTGCTAGACAGCTGTAAGAAAGTACCACAGAATGGGGCAGCTTTACCTCCTTCATTCTAGAAGCTGGGAGTCAAAGCTCCTGGTGGGGCAGGCTTGTTCCTGAGGGTTCTAGCCTTGGTTTGTAGGTGGCTGCTTCATGGCCATCCTCAGATGACTGTTCCTCTGCCCATGGTCACCCTGTCTCTTCTCACTGTTTGGAGGATGTAGTTCTACTAAATTAGAACCTCATCCGGTGATGATCCCATCAAAGTCCACGTTTCCCTTAATATTCTATAAGTTAGCTAGCGAGCTACATAGAAGATGGTCACATATTTATGTAAAGAACTTAATTGGAATTACCCTACACAGGAGATCCTCTTCATCCCAGAGACTATAAGTTGCCCAATAAAAAGTCCAGTATCAGGTATTGGTCAGAGGTGTCCCAGAGGCCACCCAAACTATACAGGCTGTTGCCACTGCTCATGGTCACCCACCAGAACTTGATGGCAAAGCCCTACTGCTTAAGATATCACACAGCAGTCTCAAGCCATGGGGAAATCAAGTTGATGCTAGCTAGGAAGCTTCCTCCCTACAGGTCGGCTCTAGTAGCACTGTAAGGAACTATGCAGGCCACTGGGGAAGAGTCTCACACAGCTGTGAATCCTGGGAGCTAGTGGCAAGTGTGGCAAGATACACCCATGGGTGTGATAGTGGCAAGATGCTATGAGGATAACCAATCACTTTCTGATTAGATTTAACGGTCACTACAGGAGGAAACACATACCTGGTATGATAAATATGATCAAGAACCCATGGATAAAGGTACTTTCCAGTAAGCTGGATGAACGGAGTATAATCTGTGGAAGCCATATGGTGGAAGGTGAGAACTGACATCATCAAGTTGACCTTGATCTCCACACATGTGCTGTGGTGCCCCTTTCCAGTAAATAAAACAGAAATATCAAAGGCTAGTTGGTAGTTCAAAACAAGCAAAAGGAAGGAAGAAAGGGAGGGAGGGGGAGGGGAGGGGAGGGAGGGAGGAAAAAAGGAAGGAAGGGGAGGGAGGGAGGGAGGAAGGGAGGAAGGAAGGAAGGAAGGAAGGAAGGAAAGAAGGAAGGGGAGGGAGGGAGGGAGGAAGGAAGGAAGGAAGGAAGGAAGGGGAGGGAGGGAGGGAGGAAGGAAGGAAGGAAGGAAAGAAGGAAGGGGAGGGAGGAAGGGAGGAAGGAAGGAAGGAAGGAAAGAAGGAAGGGGAGGGAGGGAGGGAGGGAGGAAGGAAGGAAGGAAGGAAGGAAGGAAGGAAGGAAGGAAGGAAGGAAGGCAGGAAGGCTAAACTCCATTGTAGGTGTCCAGGGCCTTTAGGCATCTGGTCTACAGCCAGTTCCATAAAATCTTCAGTGAGTCAGGCTCCTCCCCAATCTACCATCCCTAGGATAAACACCTCATGCTCCTCCTGGTCCAGGATGGCTCAGTCTAGGGCTACAATATGGGAGAAGGGCTAGGGAAGAGGTCATGCTCCAGGAGCAGTTCTAGGAGAAAGACCGTGACGTGGCTAAGTCTGTATCCTTAGCCAAATCCAGGCAGCTGGCCACACTTCCCACAAGAGAAGCTAGGATAGGCTGGCCTCATCAGAGCAAAGGACTGGGAAGTGTCCTGAGCTCAACTAGAGGATGAAAACAGAAGCCAAAGGAGCCCCTTTAATGGCTTTGGGCTAAATCTACTGAGAGAAAAGGAAGCTGCCACACATTCCTCTCCTGGGTGGGGGATTAACTATCAGGCTTCCCTGCACCAGACTTGCAAAATCAACCAACCAAGAGCCAACAAAAATTTCACACTATCCCATCCTCTTTGTCTATGTCAATTCAGGTCTCATTCTCTTCCCCTTTCATTTAGTTCCAAGTGGTTTGATCAGCTGCCGCACAGCAGTAATTTGGGTGGCTTAAGGAATTTGCCTCAGGGCTAGCGGCTGTAACAGAATCCCTCCATCCCTCAGCCTGCCCCCAAGACCTCTTGGTTAGCGGGATGATTTTGACAGTAGCAGTCAAGTGTTCAGCAAATACGCTATTCCTCTGGGTTCTAGTTTTCTTTCTGTTGCTGTGATAAGCACCCTAACTAAAAGCAGCTTGTGGAGGAAAGGGTTCATATGTCCTAATCACTGAAGGAAGCCAGGACAGGAACTCGGGACAGGAACCTGGAGGCAGGAGCTGATGCAGAAGCCATGGAGGAAGGTTCCCCATGCCTTACTCAGCCTGCTTTTTTCCATTTTTTTTTTATTTAAAAAGTTTTCTTTTATATCTACCATTGTTCCCCTTCCCTTCCCTTCCCTCCTCCCTGTAGTAGGAGGTTTCTGGCCCAGACTTTCAGGCCTAACCTCAAGGTTTAGACCCACAGACCTGCAGACCCACAGAGACACACAGATACATACGATAGTTTTAGGCTGATCAGCCTCAGGCCCAGGCATATAACTTGCTAACTCTGTACCCTTCATCTAGCCCATGATTCTTCCTGTTCAGTCATGCGGCTCGGTACTTTTTCTTAGAGCAGCATAATTGTCCTCTGCTTCTTCTGGCTTCTCTCTGGCGTTCTGCTCTGTGCTTCCTGTTCTCAGAGTTCTCTTAGTCTGGTAGCTCCGCCCACACTTCCTGTCTGTCTTTGGCCAATCAGTGCTTTTTATTAAACCAGTGGGTGGGATAATTATTTACAATGAAACAACACAATCTCCCACACCTCCTAGTCCTCCCTCAGCCTACCCCCACCCCATCCCCCCCACTCATTCCCCAAGGAGGACAAGGAATCCCAAGGTGGGTCAGTTCAGTCTGGCATATCCAGTCGAGGTAGGTCTGAGTCCATAATCCCAGTATTAAGGCTGAGTTAGGTGTTCCTCTGTAGGGAATGGGCTCCAAGACATCAGTTCATGCACCAGGAACATACTCTTATCCTACTGCAGGAGGCTCCCCAAACTGCCCATGCCCTTTGACAGTTGTCTACCTTTGGAGGGTTTAGTTCCCCCTGAAGGTTCCTCAGTGGTTGTTTCTGAGTCAGTGAGCACCCAATAGCTCCGGTCAGCCATCTCTGTGGGTCTCCTCCTCATGGTCCTGATCCCTTTGTTCATATACTCTCTCCTAGGAGCTTGGCCTGGTGCTTAGCTATGGATCTCTACTTCTGCCTCTATCCATTGCTGGTTGAAGTTTTTCTTGGTCAGATGGGTGCAGAGGATCTGTCAGCCCGCTTTCTTACAGCACCCAGGACCACCTTCTCTGTGGTGGCCCTGAAGTGGCCACATAAATCATCAACTAAGAAAATGGCCCACAGACTTGCCTATAAGCCAGATGGATGCAGGCATTTTTTTCCTACTGTGGTTCCTGCTTTGCCAGACTGACAAAGAACTAACCAGCACAGTACGCAGTACAGAAGGAAAGGAAAACATCCTTAGGAATGAACAGTAAATAGATGAAAGATGCAGCACGCTTGTGGAAACATCAGGGAGTCTGGACTACAATAAAAATAGTGTCATAGCAGGCATGGTGGCGCATGCCTTTAATCCCAGCACTCAAGAGGCAGAGGCAGGCGCATCCTGTGAGTTCTAGGCCAGCCTGGTCTACAGAGTGAATTCCAGACAACCAGGGCTACACAGGGAAACCCTGTCTCATAAAACAAAAGAACAAAAAGAGCAGGGTCACATGGTGGGTCAGCCAGAAAGATCTAGAGGAATACACGCTGAAGCAATGTGAATTCGGGTATTATTCTGCAGGTCAATTTTACTATTTAAGGTCCCATCTAGGAATCAGGCGCTCTCTCTCTCTCTCTCTCTCTCTCTCTCTCTCTCTCTCTCTCTCTCTCTCTCTCTCTCTCTTCCTCTCTCTCTCTTCCTCTCTCTCTCTTCCTCCTTCCTTCCTTCCTTCCTTCCTTCCTTCCTTCCTTCCTTCCTTCCTTCCTTCCTTCCTTCCTTCCTCTCTTTCTACACAGTTTCTCTGTGTAACCCTGTCTGTCCTGGATCTCACTCTGTAGATCAGGCTGACTTCGGACTCACAGAGACCTGCCTCTGTCTCCCAGGTGCTGGGATTAAAAGCGTGCACCATCACTGCCTGATGTAAGTGCACTCTTAATGTGAATTACATGAGTTTAACAAAGGGGTGTTTTTAAAATGTGGGCAGCTGAGAGAAATAACAAGGGCGGTGAAGTGTCCTGGGCCAGCAACTGCAGAGAGCCATCATCCCTGAACAGTAGATTTGGTGATATGAAGCCCAGTTCAAATAGGGCAATGGGGACTCTTTGTTCAGAAACTAGCTAGGGTTTGAGACGTCAGGAGGCAGATCATTAAGCCAAGCTTGGAGCCATTTTGAGCAGGGGGGGGGGGAGGGCAGCCTAGACCTTTGTGCAGGTTGAACACCCGCGGAGCTGGCCTTACCTGGTGAAGAAGAAACTACTAGAAAATAGTTCTTCCCCACCCCCTCCATTACCACCTCACCAGATTTCTGCCTCCTACAGCCAGTACTGGAGTAGCACAGTCTAGGAGTCTGGCTGAGGCTATGCATAATGGTCTGCTGTGGATGGGAACGACAACATGGAGTTTGGAGGGGCAAGCTGAATACCGGGCTCAGCCGCAGCCCAGGGCATGTCCATTTTATTTTTATGGAGAACATTTTGGCAGCAAGGAAGATGATAGATTGAAGAGCCCGCAGGCAAAGGCCAATTAGGAGGCTATCATGACAGCTGTACAGCTTTTTTCCCTAGCACAACAGACAGAAATAGATTCTCTATTTATCTTAGAGACCAGTAGTATATTCATGCATGTAGAGGAACCCAAAGTCCAGAAACAACGGTGCCTTCTCTAGACGAAATAATACAGTCTTATTAGATGCAAAGTGCTTGATTTTATTCTAAAATGTTTGTGCCAAATCAATGACTCTGATTCAGTGCAGCTTCTGGTTAAAAACAAAACAAAACAAACCAAAAAAAAACAACAACAAAAAAAAAAACAAGCAAAAGTCACAAAAGCCGGTTTCCATTTGTATGTTCCCAAGAAGCTTTTTAGAGGGTCTTCAGTGTCGGCAGCCATCCACACACACTCTCTTCTACCTGCCCCCATTTAACCCTTCCCATCCCAGTATTCCATACCACCCTGCCCCCCCCACCCCCCCTCACTCCATCCCCCTTCCTTGGTTACATGTGCCTGTCCTGCCTTCTGGGGCACTCTGACTTAAACACCTATCTAAAGTGCCATAACTGCGTTCACACACGAGAGAGAACTTTTTCTATCCAGGGCAGAGTTACCTCACTCAGAATGATCACGTCCATCCACCGGCAAATTTCAATTTTCTTGACAGCTAAATAATATTCCAATCGTGTATCTGAAATTCATCAGCCGGTGGGCATCTAGGCTGTTTCCAATGACTATTAATTGTGAACGCGTATGGATGAGCAAGTATCTCTGTGGCAGGATATAGAGTCCTTTGGGAGTCCAGTGGGAGTAACATAGCTGCCTTGTGTGGTAGATCTATTTCTAGCTTTCCGAAGAACCTGTACGCTGATTTCCATAGTGTGTACACAGTTTGCACTCACTCCCATTAATAGTGGCAAGTGTTCCTCTTTCTCTACAGCAAAGTGACATTTTTTAAAAAAATCTTACCCATTCTGGGTGAGGTAAAGATGAAATCACAAGGCCATTTGAATTTACTAACGGGTGTTGGCCATTTTTTTCAGTAGATGGAGATTAACACAGGGCCCTATAGCTGGTCAATGTTAATAAGACCGAGTCATGCTCAGTTCTAAGGGGAACATTCCTCCCCTCAAGATTCAAGGATTATATCGGAAGAGGAAAGGAATGAATGTCCCAGCTAGGGGCAGTGCATAACTTCAGTGCAAGAGGATTTGCTAGATATGCAGGACCATCCCACACATGAGTTTAGGGCCGCTGTGACCGCATGCGCAAAGCCAACCAAAATCCCAGCATGGTTGGGAAGGGCTCCTGAAGTCTCAGCCCTAGCAAATGAGTGGCTGCTGTCAGAGAACAGTTTTCCTTAGACATGCGGCCTATGGTCTGCAGGAGAGGCTGGTGATGCTCCAGTAGATAGCCCTTGCAGGAAGCACCAAGTGAACCCAGATTTAAGAACAGACCATGTGAAACCGGGGAGAAGAAACAAGGGGCTCGTGGATTTATTCAGAGCACATTTTATACCTCTGAATTTCTCAGATAAACAAAAAGAGATGCTCATGCCTTAATCCCAGCACTCAGGAGGCAAAGGCAGGCAAATCTCTGAGTTTGAGGCAAGTTTGAGGCCAGCCTGGTCTCCATATTGAGTTCCAGAACAGCCAAGGCTATTTTTTGAAACCTTGTCTCAAAGCAAAAATTAAAAATAGAACAAATTTTGGTCTAAGTGGTGGAATAATGTAGACAGAGTGGTGTCACCCTGTCCTGAATGCTCCCCCTGAATATTCTTGTACTAACCTAGGACTAACAGCTTACACACTGAGCTTAGCTGAGCTGGTTATGTTATGGTCTCTTGAATTATCTGAGTAGGTCCTGTGTAATCAGGAGGGTTCCCGGAAGTGAAGGAGGAAGCAGGAGAATCAGTATCAGATGTGATGGAGTAAAGTAGAGTCTAAGTGATGAGGTCACTACCACTCGATTACAGAGAATAGGCCATAGTTGAGCACAGTGGTCAACTTCTAGAAGGTATGGAGCTCAGGAAACAAATTCTGTCCTAAGTGGTCCAAGAGAAACATAGTTTTGTCTACACTTCAGTTTTATCCCATGACCCATACGACCTCTGTCCCCTAGAACATGGAGATAGCTAGTGGGTGCTGTTAAGCCATCAGTTCTGCTGCTGTCATTTGGATCTCTGGTAGCACCGTGTGATTTTGTAGTGCAACATTCAATTTGTTAAATCTAGCATCCTGAGTCCCAGCATCTTCACAGCCTTAGAAACACCTCGCCGGATCCTGGAGACTTTCCAGGCAGTGCTGCTGAGGCAGATGAGGGGTTGCCTCCTGATCGCACAGCTTTCTGGACAATTCTGGCTCTGCACCCCTGTATTGCTTCCTCTGCATCCTCTCTGCAAAGCATCTGTGCACCACGGTGGCTCTATTTTTCAGTGTCTGCCTTTTAAAGGCAACTCTTGAAGGTGGTAGTCTCTCAGGGCAGCAGTCCTGGTCCATTCGATGCTCATGGTGTTGGCAAACCCCAGGATTCTTTTGCTGAGCATCTCAACTGCTTGCTAGCTCACTCGCACATTGAAAGCACCTGGGGCGAAACTTTATGAAACCTGTTCAAATAATTCTGTCTCAGCGGCATTTTATATTCCAGGCCAGTAGCAACAGGCAGGCGAAGCTGCCAACAGACACTATTTGCATAGAACGTGAATAAGTTCCTAATTACAGTGTCCCATTGGACTAGGGTAGGGGGAGGCTGGAAACTGTTCCAAAGGTTCTGACCCCTCCGGGCAGAGCCAGATTCACAGTTGAGAGGATTTCACTCACTGAGTCACAGGGCATGGAATTTGCTCTGAGCATTAAAGCTGCACACAGGCAGCTAACAGGCCTGTTTTAAGTATATCTTAGAAAGCCCACAGACTGAAAGCATCGATAAAGGGAAGGCTCTAGACTTCACTGGGACAGTTCTTCCCACTGCCCAGTCTTACTCATGGCTGATATCTGCTCACACCTGCGTCAGTGGCAAAGGCAGAGCTGAGCTCGGCTACGACCCTTAAGAAGCCTACTTTGCCCTTTGGGGCTTAGGGATGCCAGATTTAACAAATGAAACCTGGCATGGGACATACACTAAGAAAACATGCTGTGTTTATAGAAATTAAAACATAGTTGGACATAATGTGCTTTGCCTGGTGTTTTCTAGACTAGCATCTGGAGCCTGATGTTGACGATGTGCCCAGAAAGGCCCCTTTCCTGCTAATTCTTGGCCAGGCTGCTGGGTGTCAGTGAGTCCTAGCTGGTCACCCTGATTTCTGTGCCCCTCCCTCTCACCTCTGTAGACTTTCCAGAGATACCAGAAAATATCGAGCTGACCCTGCGCATTTTAAATGCTTCTTAAAATCTCCATGGGACAATTCCATGTTCCTCAGTCGGGGGCAACCTTCAAAACCCACATCCCTTCCCTACCACTCTGCATCCCCAGCACCGTGTTCCTCAGACCTTGTGCGTCTTCGAGCAAACCTCTAGGCCTCTGCCCTTCTCTGCTGTCTCCTTGGCCCTCCCTGGCAAGGGATACATCTCTATGCCGTGTTTGCTGAGAGAAGGCAGTCTGCAGACTTAAATCACACAACAGGCTTTTTCCCCAGCTTGCTGTTTTCTGTGGCAGACATAGAGTAAGTCTCTCCCTTTCTTCCCCTTCTTTCCCCTTCTCTCTCCCTCATCTCCCCCTGCCCTGTCTCACTCCTCTTTGGCTGATAACGGAACCCCTCGACTCACACACTTGCCGGGTACATCCCAGCCACTCCAGCCTCTAACTCTCATTTCAACTTATAGCTTGCTAAAAAGCAGTTTGGGCAGGAGGCAACCCGATGCTGCGGAGTTCCCCTAGTCACCGGAACCTTACCTTTCAACAAAAACTATTTGGCAATCACAAAGCCAAGTTGTTTCGGATCATATGAAGCCCTTTGCCACCCCAGTCAAGGAGAGCTGGACAGTGGGGGTCTCTGTGTATATCCCCAGTGACTTTAGCCCCTCTCTGCTTGGAGCCAACAGAGAGTTCTCAGCTAAGGAAGAAAAGCCAAGGATCCCTCCCCTCTGGACAGCTTTAACACTGAGGGTGAACTCAGACATCTGATTAGAAAACATGACCAGGCTAAAATCCGGATCTCAGTGTAACCATGAGAAAGCATTAAGAAAAACCGAATGGAGGGACGCTCTACAAAATATCCTACCAGTGGTTGTCCAAATTGTCAAGGAGAGAGAAACTGCCAGATGGAGGTGTTTAACAAGACTCGATGTCTAGATGCAGTATGAATAGACAGGATCCTGGGGCAGAAAGAAGGGCGGTGATGGAAACTGACAGATGCCTCCACTTTAGCGATTTTGTTTATTTGCTGTTTGACTTTTTTTATATTTTGTTTGTTTGTTTTGACAAGGGTAACATGGCCTGGAAAGATGTCAACATCAGAGAGCCCCTGTGAGGCATATGGAAAGTATACATTATATTGCAACTGATTGAGTGGAGAGCCCAAATATCTCTCTCTCTCTCTCTCTCTCTCTCTCTCTCTCTCTCTCTCTCTCTCTCTCTCTCTCTCTCTCTCTCTCTCTCTCTCCCTCCAGACCCCACCCCCTTAAAGCCCTCCAAGCAGTAGCCCCTCCCCAAGAGCTGCCCTCAGTTCCAGACACCCCCCCCACCCCTTCCCGGAATCCCCTGTTCACAGGAAGCACACGTCATCCCCTCCCTGGGGCTGCTCAAGACCATACTTACAGGTTACTTAAAGCCAGGTGGCCGTATCTGCCATGTGACCCTCCCCCACCACCCAGGATTGTTTTGTTCTGTATCCATTAAACCCAGGCTTTTCCTAATTTGGTCTGCTTGGATTACTGAGTTGCAAAGAGACGTATAGATGTGTAAAAATCTATCAGCAACCTCACTACAAATTGAAAACTACCTCAAAACGAATCATTTATTTAAAGAAAAAATTTATTTATGTATTATGCCTTGCTAGGACACCAACTCATTGTCTGGATCATACCAGGCAAACACTCTATCAACAAACTAGGCCTCCAGCCCAAGAAAGACTTTTTAAAATTAGGGTAAATGGCTGAGGAGACAGTTCAGTGGATAAACCATTGAATATGCAAACATGAGGAGCTGAGTTCAGATCCCAAGGACCCACATAAAAGCTGGGCAGGTATGGTCACCTGTAATCCTAGAACCCGAGAGACAGAGACAGGACATCTCTGTGGCAAGATGGCTATCTAGACTTACTGGGAAGGGCAAGCTCCTGGCTCAGCAAGAGACCCTGCCTCAATAAAGTGGTAAGTAATCTAGAAAAATTCCAGATGTGATCTTCAGGTTTCTGCATTCATGTGCACTCATGTACACATCCACCTCCCACACACATACAGTGTACTCACACACATTCAAATTCTCTCACACATACACAAACTCCACACATACACATGCAAAATAGTTAAAGTCAGGTAAAGATAAATATTTAGATAGATTTATTTTAGAAATAAGGAATTGTTTGTGATAATAACGAAGTATAAAGCGAAATGTTGCATTGCACAGATGCAGAAACACTTTGATCTGGAAGAGCCCACCTCTGGGCTGGACCACTATGGGGCTCCCTTCCTCCTGACTTAGCTGATCCACAATATGGCTTCATTCACTGGATGAAACTGAATGTAAAGCCAGTGTCGAGAAAAATGTAGCAAGCTCTTTAGGACAGAGTGTGAAAGGCTCAAATCCTCTTCTGGCAAATGTTAAAATAAATGCCACTTCACGTCACCCTGGAGGCCCAGCCACAGCACTCAGCATGCCTGGGGGAGCCAGCCCAGTTGCTGAATTGTATGCTACAGTCATTTCAGTATGGAGCTGCCCACACTGCATGGGAAAATAATTCACTCAAATCGGTTATGAAATTGTCGCTGTACTACACATATTTTTCTATACTGGGGCTTTAATTTTTTCCATCTCAGTGTATTTTCTGATTTTCTTAGAATCATGGTTATTTAGGACTATTTAGTTCATGCACATTTTTAAATTACCCAGTCCTAATTTCACTCTATTATGGTGGAAAGCGTTCTTCATTATATGATGTTGAGTAAAATTCATTGATATTTGTTTTTTGGACTAATATAGCTTATCCTAAACACTTAAAAGAATGTCAGTCGATGTCCTGTGTTCTACTCATTATTGGTAACACATACTATCCATTACTATTGTAAGTGATTTTTCTTGGTCTCAAACCACTATTATTATTATTATTATTATTATTATTATTATTATTATTATTGGTTATTTGAGACAGAGTTTCTCTGTGTAGTTTTGGCTGTCCTGGAACTGGCTCTGTAGAAAAGACTGGCCTGATCCGTCTCTCTCTGCCCCTCCAGTGCTTGGATCAAAGGCATGTGTCACCCACTGCCTGGCTCCACCCACCATCATTTAGGTGACTACGTCCCCGTTTTGTTAATGTTTAACGCACAGATCCTGAGGCTCTTGTTCACTACTGCATAGAGGTTTATAATTACAGTGTTTGTTGCTATTGTTGTTGGGTTACAAACTGGATTATTCCCACTTTCTATTCTTCTGTCCATTTTGCTGCATGGTGTCTTTGGAAGCACTTATCCGTTCAGTATGTAAACTGTGAAATGTGCTGGTGTAACATTCTTTCTAGCCTTTCCTTCCTGTCTTCCTCCTGATGTGGGGGTGGGGCTGGCACTGGTGCTCGCTGGCCCCTGATGTTGCCATGTGCTACCTTCTCATAACTTTATTGGAGAAAGCGCCCAGAGGCCTGCCAATCTTTCTGTTTTCAAAGACTCTGAGTGCATTTCCGCTTTTCTTCCCACATTGTCAATCTGGTTCCTACTGCCTCGGTTTGCTTTCTGAGGCAGGCAGATCTCTGTGAGTTCCAGGGCAGCCAGGGCTCTGCAGAGAGACTCTGTCTCGAAAAGAAGAAAGAAAGAAACAAAGAGAGGAAGGAAGGAAGAAATCATAAAATATGAGAAAAGAGAGAAAAAGAAATCTGTAACCTAAATTCTGATACTATACTAGCGATTTTTTGATTGGATGTCATCATTATTTAATTAAAATGTTTTCTTCTGTGACTTGTCTTTCTCATGAGTTCTTTGTAAGGACGTAGCAAGTACAGTTCTCACAGTCAACAGGCAAGTGAGTGACCTGCCAGCTAGATGGCTGACACTCCCTGTTCCTCCAAGACCCACTCTACATACCCCCCAACACCTCCCACCCCATCATTTCCATCACCCTCATTATCCTCAACATCCTCCAGCCCTTCCCACAACTCCATCAGACTCCATAGGTCCAGGTCCAGCTAGTCAGAACAGGTGAGTGACCTCCCTCTTGGCTGAGCTTCCCCATGCTCCAGCCTCTGATGCCCAGGGCACATCCTGAGGCCTTCACCCTCATCCATAGCCCCAGCAGCTTTACCAGATGCCAGGCTGGTCCTAGGGACCCCAGGGAAGACAATGCCCACTGCTGGTTAACACCCCTTAAAGTCTGCCAAACAATCCCAGACTGCACCCTCTCCCTGGGCTCAATTCCTGCCTACAACTTCAGAAGACGACTCAGGCTTTACATAAAGCCAGACCAGATGTGGGGGTCAAGGCCCAAAAATCCCAGCAGAGACACCCTACTGGGCCTGGAGACTCACCGGTCACCACAACCCTTGGCCATTTAAGCCAGAAAACCATAGAGGAAAGAGAAACCAAGGAACAAAGCACCCACCCAGCAATGACAAGCACAACAATGACACCTAGACCTATAATAACCCCAAATCCAGATGTTTAAACGTCAGTGTAAGAACACAATAACAGAAAGGGTGATACGTCACCACCAGAACCAAGATCCGAACACTCCAACACAGCTGAAGTACAAGAAAATGACCTTAAAAATAACTTTATGAAGATGGTAGTATTTAAAAAGTCCTTAAAGAAATTGAGGAAAAAGCAAACTAAAAAAAAAAAAAAAAAAAATCAATAAATCCCTTTAAAAAAAAATGCCAAGGGAGCATGAAAAAAAACAAAAAAACAAAAAACAAAAAACCAAACAAACAAAAAAAACCACAATTCAAGACTGAAAATCAAAATGGAGGCAATTAAAAAACTGAGGGAATTCTGGAAATGGAAAATCTAGGTCAGCAAGCAGGAATTACAGAGGCAGCATCACCAGCAGAAAACAAGAGACGGAAGAGAGAAACGCAGGCAATGAGGATACAACAGGAAATAGAATCATTGGTCCAAGAAAATGTTTAATCTAAAAAATTCCTAACATAAAACATCCAGGAAATCTGGGACACCATGAAAAGACCAAACCTGAGAGTAATTGGAATTGAAGAAGGAGAAGAACACCAGCTCAAAGGCACAGAAAATATATTCAACAAAATCATAGAAGAAAAATTTCCAACCTGAAGAAGGAGGTGGCTTTAAAGGTACAAGAAGTTTACAGAACACCAAATCGACTACACCAGAAAAAACTCCCTTTGCCACATAATAACCAAAATTCTAATCCCATAGAATAAAGAGAGAATATTAAGAGCTGCAAAGCAAAAAGGCCAGGTAACTTATAAAGGTAGAAGACCTGTTTGAATTACACTCAACTTCTCAATGGAGACTCTAAAAGCCAGAAGGCCTGAACAGACATCATACAGATTCCAACAGACCATGGATGCCAGACCAGACTACTATACCCTGAAAATTTTTCAACCACCATAGATGTATAAAATAAGTCAAACTCAAATAATAATATCTACCCACAAAACCAGCCCTACATAAAGTACTAGAAGGAAAATTTCAATTGAAGGAAGTTAGCTACACCCATGAAAACACAGGCAATAGATAATCTCACACCAGTAAAATCCAAAGAAAGGACACGCGCACACACACACACACACACACACACACACACACACACACACACACACAGAGATACCACAAGCACCCCCACTAACAAAAAACAAGAATCACTTGTCATTAATATCTCTCAATATCAATGGACTCAATTCATTGATAAAAAAAAAACACAGGCTAATAAATACAAAAACAGGATCCATCCTTCTGCTGCAAACAAGAAACATACCTCAACATCGAAGGCAGACACTACCTCAGAGTAAAGGGTTGCAAAAAAAAAAAAAAAATCCCAATCAAAAAGACCTAAGAAGCAAGCTGGTGTAGCTATTCTAATATCTAACAAAATAGACACCAAACCAAAATTAATCAAAAGATATGAAGAAGAGCATTTCATGTGCAACAAAGAAAAAACTCAACCAAGATGAATGTCTCAATTTTGAACTTCTATGCCTCAAATGTAAGAACACCCACATTTGTGAAAGAAATATTATTAAAGCTGAGATTGCACATCAAACACCACACACCTCACTCTCACCAATGGACAGGTCTGCCAGACAGAAACTTAACAGAAATAAAGGAACTAACAGATGTTATGACTCAAATGGATCTAACAGATATCTATAGACCATTTCACCCAAACACAAGAGAGCATATCTTCTTGTCAGCCCCTCATGAAACAGTCTCCAAAACTAACCACATACTTGGTCACAAAACAAGTCTTTACAGATAGAAAAAAAAAAAAAATGGAACAACCTCGTGTATCTTATCAGATCACCCTGGATTTCAGTCGGAGTTCAACAACAATACCAATCACAGAGCGCCTACAAGCTCATGGAAACTGAACAGCTCTCAGAATTCCCACTGGGTCAAGGAAGAAAGAAAGAAATTAACGATTTCCTCAAATACAATGAAAATGAATGAACAACATCCCCAAACTTATGGACACAACGAAAGCAGTGTTGAGATCGAGGTGTCTGCATAAGGAATCTAGAGAAATCTCACACAGCAACCCAAAAACTCTAGGACAAATAGAAGCAAACTCACCCAGAGGAGCAGACGACAGGAAATAATCAAATTCCTGACTGAAGTCAATAAAATGGGAACAAAGAACAAGCCGAAGAATCAATGAAATGAAGACTCGGTTCTATGAGAAAAATCAATAAGATGGACAAACTCTTATCCAAACTCACCAAAAGGCAGAGAGAGAACATCCATACTGACAAAATCAGAAATGAAACGGGACATAACAACAGACACAGAGGGAATCCTGAGAATCATTAGGCAGTACTTCAAAAACCTTTACAGAACTGTAAAATCTAAAAGAAATAGACAAATGTCTTGATCGATACCACATATGCCAAAATTAAATAAAGATCAGATAGACTATTTAAATAGACCCACAACCCCCAAGGAAATAGAAACAGTCATTAGAAGTCTTCTAGCCAAGAAAGCCCAGGGCCAGATAGTTTCAGCACAGATTTCTACCACACTTTTAAAGAAGAGCTAATATCAACACTCCTCAAATTATTCCACAAAAAAGAAACAGAAGGAACTTTGCTAACTTTTTTTTTTAATGAGGCTAGTCACCCTGATGCCCCAACTGCACACAGACCCAACAAAGAAAGAGAATTACAGACCTATCTCCCTCATGAATATTGATGCAAAAATACTCAATAAAACACTGACAAACTGAATCCAAGAACACATCAAAAAGATCATCTGCCATGACCATCTAGGCTTCATCCTAAGATGTAGGGATGGTTCAACATACAAAAATCTGTCAATGTCATCCATCATATAAACAACCTGAGAGTAAAACCCCACATGATCATCTCACTAGATGCTGAAAAAGCCTTTGTTAAACTCCAACACCCCTTCATAATAAAGGTATTGGAGAGATGAGGGATGCAAGATACAGCAAGCTGCTAGCCAATCTCAAATTAAATGGAGAGAAACTCAAAGCAGTTTCACTCAAATCAGGAACAAGACAAGGCTGTCCTCTCTCTCCTTATCTAGTCAATATAGTGCTTGAAGTTTTAGCTAAAGCAATAAGAGAACAAAAGGAGCTCAGTGGGACACAAACAGGAAAGGAAGAAGTCAGGGTATCACTCTTTGCAGATGTGTACATGTGCGACCCTAAAAACTCTACCAGGGAACTCCTGCAGCTGACAGTCACAATCAGTGGAGTGTCTGGATAAAAGATTAACTAAGGAAAAGTCAGTATCCCTTCTACACACAAAGAATAAATGAGCTGAAGAGAAGTCAACACCCTTCACGATAGTCATGAATAAAATAAAATATCGTGCAGTCACTCTAATCAAGCAAGAATTTCCAATCTTTGAAGAAAGAAATTGGAGAAGAGGTCAGAAGATGGAAAGATCTCCCATGCTCACGGATTTGTAGAATCAACTTAGTAAATTGTCACCATCTTACCAAATGCATTCTACAGACTCAGTGCAATTCCCATCAAAATTCTTTACAGACCTTAAAAGAACAATACTCAACTTCGTGTGGCAAAACAATCAATCAATCAAACAAACAAAATCAATCAATCAAACAAACAAACAAACAAAACCCAGGATAGTTAAAACAGCCCTATACCATAAAAGAACTTCTGGAAGTACTGCCATCCCTGATTTTAAGCTCTCCGACACAGTAGTATAAAAACAGCATGGTATTCAGATATAAACGGACAGGTTAATCACCGGGATCTGGTTGAAGAGCCATCTGTAAATCCACACACCCATGGACACTTGATTTTTGACAAAGAAGCCAAAGTTATACAATGGAAAAAAGACAGCATCTTCAACAAACGGTACTGGCATAACCGGATGTCGACCAAAGAAGAAGGCACATAGACCCATCTCTATGGCCATGCACAAAACTCAAGTCCAAGTGGACCAAAGACCTCAACATAAATCCAGTTACACTGAACCTGAGAGAAGAGTGTGGGGAATAGCCTTGAACGCGTTGGCACAGGAGATCACTTCCTAAATAGAACCCAGTAGCACAGACTCTAAGATCAATAATTAATAAATGGGACCTCCTGAAACGGTAACGCTTTTGTAAGGCAAAGGACAAATAGACAAAAAACAATGGAACAAAGCTGCAGAATGGGAAAATATCTTACCAACCACCACACTTCTGACGTCTGACAGAGGCCTGGTCTCCAAAATATATAAACAACTCAAGAAATTGGATATCAAAATACTAAATAATCTAATTAATAATGGGTACAGGTCTAAGAATTCTCAACAGAGGAATTTTAAATGGCTGAGAAATATCCAACATCCTTATCCTACCCATCAGGGAAATGCAACTTAAAATAACTCTAAGATTCCATCTTACACCTGTCAGTATGGCTCCCAGCACTCTGGAGGCAGAGGCATTGGCAGACAGATATTTGTGAGTTCAAGGCCAGCCTGGTCTACAGAGTTCCAGGACAGTCAAGGTTTCACAAAGAAATTCTATCTCAAAAAAGCAAAGCAAAGCAAAACAAAAAAGCAAAAAACAAAACAAAAAATCACACACACATACACAAACATATACAGAAACGCATGGACACACATACACACACAGACAAACACACACACAGACACACTCATAGACACACACATGAACACACACAGAAACATACAGACACACATGCAGACAGACATACACACAGTCACACACACATACACATATACACACTGACACACAGAGACACACACACATACACATGGACATACACAGACACACACATACACACACACACATGTTGTATTAAGCTTCTGTCCTGGACTTTCCAGCCTGGCCCCGTGGTCCAGACACACAGTCTCACAGACCCACAGAGACACATAGATGCTTACATTAATTTTATGCTGATTAACCTGGGGCCCAGGCATATCACTTGCTAACTCTTTACCCTTAAACTAACCCATGATTCTTATCCTGTTCAGCCATGGGGCTCCGTACCTTTTCTCAGAGCAGCATACTTGTCCTCTGCATCTGATGGCTTCTCTGGTCTGGTGTTTCTGTGGCATCTCTGCTCTGCTCTTTCTGTTCCCAGAATTTTCCCAGTCTGGTAACTCTGCTCACACTTCTGTCTGCCATCAGCCCATCAGCATTTTTATTAAACTAGTAGGCAGGACAATTATTTACAATGTAACATAATCCCACTGTGCATGCACATGCTCACACACAGATAACTCATGCTGGAGAAATGTGGAGCAAGGGAAAAGTCTTCTATTGCTGGTGGGACTGTAAACTTGTCCAGCCACTTTGGAAATCATTATGGCAGTTTCTCAGAAAGTTGGGAATCAATCTACCTCAAGATCCAGCTATACCACTCTTGGGCATCTACCCAAAGGATGCACATTCATACCACAAGGACACTTGTTAAACTATGTCCGTAGTAGCATTATTTCTAATAACCAGAACCTGGAAACAATGTAAATGCCCCTCAGCTGAAGAATAGGTAAATAAAATGTGGTACATTTATACAATAGAGTATTACTCGGCTCTTAAAAACCATGACATCATGAAGGCAAATGGATAGACTTAGAGAAAAATCACCCTGAGTGAGGTAATCCAGACCCAGAAAGACAAACATGGTCTGTACTCACTCACAAGTGAATATTAACTGTGAAGTAAAGAATACGCAGGCAACAACCCACAGCCCAGAGAGGACCACTAACAAGG
The DNA here is from genome assembly GCA_033318265.1 of Phyllotis vaccarum. Classification (NCBI taxonomy): domain Eukaryota; kingdom Metazoa; phylum Chordata; class Mammalia; order Rodentia; family Cricetidae; genus Phyllotis; species Phyllotis vaccarum. The sequence goes on along the minus strand of JARWLC010000009.1, from coordinate 138,639,981 downwards.
AGGGACGGGGGGATGTATGAGTCTCCCTGGGAAGGGGAAATAGAAGAGATCTCATGGGTGGACTCAGGGTGGCTGGGGATGGGAATGTGAGGGCTCAGTTTGGAGGGAGGATGGAAGGGGGGAGTATAGAAAGTGATGACTGAAAATGGGGGGGTGCTATTTTGGGATCAGGTGAAAACCTAGTGCAAGGAAGCCTCCTAGGAATCTACAAGAATGACCAAGCAATAGAGGATATGCAGCCAGAACTGGCCATATTCTGTGACCAAGCAAGACTTCCAGTAGAGGGACTGGAACATCAACCTAGTCACATAATCTTTTACCTACAGTCTGTTCTGCATACGGGGTATACAGGTGGGTAAGGGTGGTGCAGAGATTGTGGGTGCAGTCAACCAATGACTGGTCCAACCTCAGACCCACGGCATGAGAGTGAGCCCACCCTTGATACTGCCTGGACGGCAGGAACCCAGAGGTTGGATGGCCCAGAGGTCATCAGTTAGGAACAAACACAACTGAGAAATATGTCAGCATAATGGTGCCTAACAATATTCTGCTATAACTCATAGACTGGTGGCTACCCCACCTGTCATCAAAGAGCCTTCATCCGGGAACTGATGGAGACAGAGGCAGAGACTTACAGCCAACCATCAGTTTGAGCTCAGGAGTTCCGCTGAAGAAAGGGAAGAGGGGTTGTACAACACAGGGATCACAGACACAGGAGAACACAGCCCACAGAATCAACTAACCTGTGCCCGTAGGAACCCACAGCTGGAGAACCTGCATGGGATCAACCTACGTTCTTTACATATATGTGACAGTTTTAGCTTGGTCCATTACAATGTGAATTAATCGACCATGCTAGGTCAACAAAAACAAAGGCCCTCCATCCCGTAATTTCATTTATTTGAAACATCTAGAATAGGTAAAATCTGTGAAGGCAGAGAGTAGATTAATGATTGCCAAGAACCAAGGGAAATACATGCAAATGGATACAAGAATTTTTTTAGTGATAAAATGTTTTAGAATTCGGGGTTGGGAGCCACATCAGCGTGTACAAGCTCTTGAAGCTCCCCCAGAGGACCTGAGCTCAGTTCCCAGAATCCACATCACGTAGCTCATGATCATGAAATTCTAGCTCAAGGACATCCGGCATTCTCTTCTGGTCTCCACAGGTACATGTGCACACACACACTCCATCATTAACAAAAGAGAGAGGGACTATCATTTGGGCAGACTCCACTCAAGTTTAAATATTGACAAATTTTTAATCCAGCACTAGGGACAGAGACAGATGGACCTCTGAGTTCGAGGCCAACCTGATCTGCCAGTTGAATTCCAGTACAGCCAGGGCTACACAGAGAAACCCTGTCTCAAAAACCAAAAACAAGTAAATAAAATACTGACAAAATCCAACACCTATTCATGGGTTATGAAAACACAAATGTGGGACTGAGAGACTGCTCAGTGGTTAAGAGAGCTGGCTGCTCTTGCAGAGGACTCTGGTTTGATTCCCAGCACCTATTCACAAACACCTGTAACTGAAGTTTCCAGGGATCTGATGCCCTCTTCTGGCCTCCATGGGTACTACATGTGGTGCAAAGCACTAGAACACATAAAATATTTAAGAAAATATTTTTAAACTAGGGGGAAGAGAAAACACAAACTACTTTTCTCAATCTGAAAAAAAAATAGTATCTATGAGAAGTTATTATAATACTAGTTGGGCAAAACTGAATAGTTTTTCCGTAAAATAGGAAAAGGCAAGGGTTTCCACTCGCTGTTTCTGTTCAGGGCTATGCTGAAAGATGCAGAAGCACAGAGAAAACACGGAATGGGGAGAATGTAAATCTGCCTTTCTTCGTGGCTGACACGACTGCGCACACAGAACCTTCCCCTAAAAACATCAGTTTTACTCATGAGCCAATTTACCAAAATTGTGGAATGCAAAGTTAATGACAAAACCAAATGCATTCTGTACTGTAAAATGCAGAGCTGGAAGTTCAAGCTCAATGAAACAAATGATGATTGCGTAGGAATCAAAACTAGCAAGTATGTTTTAGATGTCCATCATGAAAGGCACAAACAGGGCTGAAATAAACTAAAGAGCCAATCCATGTGTCAGATGACAATATCGTCAAGCAATTTCTCCCCCTGTCATAATAAATCCAATGCAATCCCATTCATAATGCAATCTTTGTTGTAGAAATTGATAGGCTTTGGCCGGTGTTGGTTACACATGTCTTTAATCTCAGCACTTGGGAGGCAGAGGCAGGTGGATCTCTGTGAGTTCAAGACCAGAGTGCTCTACAAAGTGAGTTCTGGGACAGCCAACCCTGAACAGAGAAACCCTGTCTCAAAAAAACAAAACTGAAACGTCAACAAAAAACTGACAGGCCAACCCTATGACAAATGATTAAGAAGCGCTAAGCAATTTTTAACTAGATTCAAAATGTTTAAATCAACTATAAAGTAATAACAATTTTCACTAATAAAATAATCAAGAAAGGATGATATCAGTTGGGCAAAGTGACACACTCCTTTAATGCCAGAATTTTGGGAGGCAGAGGCAAGTGGATCTCTGTGGTAATACTTTGATTGTGTTTTAACAAATAAAGCTTTCCTGAAGATCGGGAGGCAGATCCAGCCACTAGTTACCCATAGAGGCCAGGCAGTGGTGACTCACACCTTGGATCCCAGCACTTGGGAGAAGGAATCAGGAAGTCTATGGCTGGGTGGAGAAGGAAGAGACAGAAGCTGGCCTCCTTCAGTCTGAGAAGTCATAAGGGGTAGCTATGGCTGCTCCTTTGTCTCTCTGATCTTTCAGCATTTACCCCAATATCTGGCTCTGAGTTTTTAATTATTAAAACTAATTAGAGTTTGGGCTACAGATCTCCATGAATTTGAGACCAGCCTGGTCTATCTATATAGTGAATTCCAGGACAGTCAGGGATACATAGTCAGACTCTGTCTCAACAAACCAAAAATAAATGAAGGAAGGAAGCACAATATTGCCGTGAGAAGGAAATGCTTCTAGATCAGTAGAATGAAATACAAAAACCAGACTCCGGTCCATTATTATATGATCCGTTTACAGCCAATAGATTTGCCAAAGCAAAACCATCTGAACAAGTATTTTTAGATCAGTTGGGGATCTGTACAGAAAGACCTGAATATTTATTCCCTCCTCATACTGTACCCTAAAATTAATTCTGTGGGGATTATAAATGTAAACATAAAAGCTAAAACTATAAAGCCTCTAAAAGTGTGAATAACCAAGGTCGCTCTACAAAGGTAGAGTAGAAAAAAAATCACTGCATAAGGCACAAAGACTATTAACCACGAGAGTGTCTACAGGTCCAGAAAGACCCTGGGTTTGAGCTCCGGCCCACAAATGAAACAAAACAAAACCCATGACAAATTGGACTCTAGAAGCTCTGTTTGTCAAAGAAGAAACCGTCATAAAATAAGTTCTAAGTTGAGAAAAATTCCATAGGTGAACAAGCACCATATACTTATCTAGCTACCCATCATCTATCCGACATCCGTCTATCATCTATCTACATATCCATCCACCCATCATCTATGTATCATCATTATCATCTTTCCTTAGAATACATCAAGAACTTTATAGTTCAACAATAAAAGATTAACAGCCATGAACATCATCAATGAATGAAAAAAGAGAAATACAAGGAGAGGACTTAAATGCTCCTAGGTATGGTGGAGAAGAAAGTTTACTGCATGTGGAAGAGCACAGCCAAAGGCAGGGGCATCTGGGAGAGTTCAGAGTGGACCTAACCCTGAGCCATGTGAAGAGAGGACAGAGGGGAGAGAGGAGGGCAGCTCGGGCCAAGAGAGTAGACGCAAGGACCAGGTAACCCAAATGGCTGTGTTATACAGGGAAGGGCAGCCCAGCCCCTGGGCTGGAGAAGCTTGGGATAGAGAGGGTGTGTGCCAGCCAGGAGTATCCCGTAACAGGGACTGAAGGATGCCAGGAGACCCTGGCAGCCAGAGTCTGCTTTGATATGTTAAGTGGTCATCTCTGCAGTTTGTCCTGGGTTTAAGACCTAACAACCAGGATTCTGCCTCACCTTTCATGTTCGGAGGATAAGAAATGAAATTACCCCAACCCGAGTTAATAAATCTACCACACAACCCCCACACCTCCAGCTCAGGAAACACCGTGAAAAAGAGGGCATTGGGACTGTAGGAGCCAGAGACTAGGAAGTCTGCCTTGAGATAGAATGTACTCATGAAATCTCAACCATACAGCTGCACAGGCGTGACTGGCACAGTGACATCGGTTGACTGCCTGTGTGGATCGGGGAGACCTTACAAGCCCCACCCTTAGATAAAGAGCTATAGATTATCAGTGGCCGCTGAGGGAGGAACAGTCTTCTCCAGGGACAAGCATCCTGATGGGCTAGCCAAACCCAAGTGGTTAGCCCTGAACACATGTACATATGAGCAATTGCTAAAAGGTCTCAGTAGGGTGTGTGTGTATGTCTGTGTGTGTCTGTGTGTGTGAGTGTGTGTGTTGGGGGGGGGAGAAGGGGGAAATAGAAACAATGTAAACATAGTATTTGTACACAAAGCTTTCAAAGAAATAATACTTTAAGCTGAAAAAAAAAATGTTTCAAGCCAGAGGATATCCACTCCACCTTCAGTGCCGTTCTTTAAAGGTTTCAAAACAACTTCGCTGTGCAGATGTGAAGTGTAATACTCTATATAAATGTAATACATATAAATGTCCTATATGAATGGCCCAAGAGCTCAGGCTAAACAGATAACTCCTGCAGCTTCCCAAAGGGAGGAAACGGGAAAGAGGAGTTGGGCACAGGGCTACTGCAGAAAGCAAGTAGAAACTGCAGCCGGTTGGCTCCTGGCAGATAGCCCAGCTCAGCACATGAGCTGGGTCTTAGGGCAGCAGCTCATATCCTCCCATGCCTTCAGACTGACTCACAGCCCATCTGTGCAGTGAGCAGTTATTAAATGCTGCCTCCCTGTCTGACAGTCAGGGCTTGCAGCTTTGCCGTGGGCACTCAGTTCAGAGGCAGTCCCGCCTACCACCCCTGGGTGCCTCCACTGATTCACTTCCTGCTCCTGGGTTTCTGTTGTGACATGCAGCTGCTGTGACCCCAGGGTCTCTATCCCTTCCAGGTGCTATTCCTTGGCCTCTCCCAGGTTTGCAGAGTGCATTCCTCACTTTTATTGCGATTGCCCCTTGGCAGATGAGGGAAGGAAGATGCTGAAGCCAAGGAGCAAGTCTTATTTGCTAAGCCCTAGCAGAGCCCTCAGTACCTGGCCACCTCTCCTGAATACTCTTTCCAGCCTCGGCTAGCCAAGAACTGCCCATCCTTCAACAAGCACAGCATCCTCCAAACCTTCCCTCACCTCTCTCTCACCTCCGTCTCCCGCCTCTGCACCCAGAGAATTTAGCCATGGGCACCATTATCACCGTATACCCTGAACGACAGATGGAAACTCATGACCCCTTGATGAAACAGTGCCAAAATGACCAAGAAGGAAACAAAACAGGCTCTCTGACAAGCAACTGGAGGGGTTGGGGGTAGGGGGCAGAGGAACATGGATGAGACAGTCTCCAAGGTGACTCTGAATTGAAACTTGAGTGACAAAGGGGAGCCAGCGCTGCAAAGATATGAGGGAGAATGTGTCAAATAAGGAGGCATGGTGTGTTTAGGAGTGAGAGTGGAAACAACTTGGCTTTTGAAGGAAAAGAGAGAAAAGTAGAGTGAGGTGGAGGTGGCAAGAAAATGGCCTGGGACCTAGGTCAACTCACAGGTCAGTGTGGGAAGTGATGGCTTCCCTTCTGCAGTGAGGCTATGCTGCTGAAGTCCTTGGGAAGTGGCTTGCAAAAGCTATTTCATCTCCTCTTACACAGCCTTAAAGCTGTCAAATGTTCCATGTCCTGACTGGAAACCTTGGTTGCAAGGAAATTAGTTCCTGTTCATGGGACACAATGTGAGATGCTGATTGTTAGACTGTGGAAATCTTTCCACGGCCCAGAACAGTTGTCTAGAGACAATGGCAGGGTTCTTCGTAATAAATTCCTTCTGCCTGGCTCCTAATATTGAGAAATCTAACCTTGCTTTACATAAATTAGATTATCCAGAGAATGTCTTCCCTGGCATTAAAAGCCTTTGCCATGATAACATAGGCTAGAAGGTGGAAGAGCTGACCCAATAGAGGTGAATAGTTTACAAGCTTACAAGTCTATTAATGCTGAGTTTCGTGGGGTCAGAACATGGATGTGAGAAGCTAATATCTTCTTTTTCTTTTTTAATTTTATGATTTGTGTTTGGGTGTTTGCTGGCATGCGTGTCTGTGCACCATGTATGTGCAGTGCCTGTGGAGGCCAGAAGGGGGCATCGGGTCAATTGGAACTGAAGTAACAGATGTAAGCTGCCATGTGGACACTAGGGATCAAATCCAAGCCCTCTAGAAGAGAATCCAGTGCAGTTAACTACTGAGCCATCTTTTCAACTCTCCAGTATCTTCTTAATGAGGTTCCTTAACAATGAGCACCTGTGGAGCACACCCTTCGAGCCAGGCTCAGAATGCTGCACTTTACCTGGGTTGGATACTTGGTCAGTCCTCTGCATCTTTGTTTATTTGTTTTGAGACAGGGTTTCTCCGTGTAGCAATCCTGGCTGTCCTTGAACTCATTTTGTAGACTAGGCTGGTCAAACTCAGACAGACCCACCTGCCTCTGTCTCCCAAGTGCTGGAATTAAAGGTGTGCTCCTCTACCTAGGTTAGAGGAGTTTTTCCAAATGAAATCAGAGTCAGCAGTGGTAACCTATGCACTTAGTTACTTTTCTTTTTCTGTGAGAAGACACTAGGACCAAGGCAACTTTAAAAAGAGAACATTTAAGTTGGGAACGCATGTTTCCAGGGGTAGCAGAGTTTATGATCAACAAGACAGGAAACATGACAGCAGGCAGGAGGGCATGGTGCCTGAGGAGCAGCTAAGAGCTTCCATCTGATCCACAAAGACAGAGCTAATGAGAAATGGTGAGGGCTTTTGAAACCTCAAAGTTCATCCCAAGTAACATGCCTCCTCCAACAAGGTCATACTCCTAATTCTTCCCAAACAGTTCTACAGCTGGAAAGCAGGAATTCAAATATATGAGCCTATGGGGGCCATCCTCACTCTAACTGCCACAGTCTCCATCAGTTATATCCATGACCAGTGATGATCTCAGGTTCAGATCTTGTCAACTCTAGCATCCCAGGTCTGAACACTTGGCAGCTTTCCTTTCCCCAAGTTTCCAGATACTCCAGTTCTCGATGCTCCTTTTACTTCTTCCAGCCTAACAGTATTGTGAAATATTCCTTGACACTGTGTGAATACATGACACTGTGATTGGTTTAATAAAGAAGCTGACTGGCCAATAGCTAGAACCAGACTAGGAGAATTCTGGGAGCAAGAAGGGCAGAGTCTGGAGATGCCAGCTAGATGCTAAGGAAGCAGTATGTGTAGGAACTGAGATAGCATGTCATAAGCCAGGTGGCAAAGCATAGATAAGACATATGGGTTGATTTGAATGTAAGAGTTTTAACAAGCCTGAGCTATCAGCCAAGCATTTATTTATAAGTAATCTTAAGTCTCTGTATTGATTATTTGGGAGCAGGTAGGTAGTCAAGATAGAAAAACTCCACCCACATAGCAATTAGCTGCCCTAGGGTGAGGCCTGTCTAAGCAAGAGCCACAATCTGCTTTGAGTGAAATGAAGTGTACACCTTTAATCTCAGCACTGGATAGGCAGAGTCTGGAGGAACTCTGTGAGTTAAAGGCCAGACTGGTTTATATATTGAGTTCCAGGGCTGCTTAGTGAGATCTTGACTCACAGAAAACAAAGCAACAGCCCAGAATGGCAACTCAAGCAAATGGCAGATGCAGAACAGATAGACTCATGCAGAACCTTCTACAGGTTCCCCTTGGAGGAAACTGTACTTCGGGTGCAATGAGTTTAGCCTGGCCCATTTTTGACTCATGTCTGTGGACTTCTCCAGATTATTCTTTCTAGGTTGATATGAGATAACACTCCGTAAGGGGATTTCCCACACTTGTTCTTAGGTCATCCCTGCCTGCCAGGTGATGTGCTCAAGGCTGAGTGCTCGGCTTTCAGGCAGGACCTGGTGAAGCCAGGCAGACTTCACAGAAGAGCAAGCTGTGACAGTGCAGACATGTATGGCAGTTTGTCCCCAAATGGCTCATGGTTATTTTCCCTGTAGAAGCTTGTCCTTCTTCAGAGGCTGGCATAGCATGACAGTCCTTTAGAACTCTGAAATGGGTCACTGTAGTGGATTGAATAATGACCCCTAAAAGACATTTCTTAACTTCTAGAACCTCTAAATATGGCCATACCTAGGAGACTACCTTAGCAAGTGTAACTAAACATCTTATGATAAAATTATCATAGTCAGCTTGGCAGTGGTGGTATATGCCTTTAATCCAGCACTCAGGAGCAGAGGCAGGTGGATTTCTTAGTTCAAGGCCAGTCTGGTCTATAGAGGGAGTTCTAGAGAAATCTTTCTCAAAAGAAACAAAACCAAGCCCTGCATCCAAGGGCGAGTGTCCTCATCAGGGAAAAGGGGGTGGGGGAGGTTGTTACAGGCCCCAAGACCTTAGTACAATTGATGTCATGGTGGCAGTACCATTCAGGCCATGGAACTCAGAATGTACGCAGCACTGCCTGCCAAAATTAAAACAAAGATCTAATCCATCGAAATCCATAGTTCTGGGAAAGTCCCTAGCTATATTAACCTTCCATTTTGGCTTCTGTTCTTGCTAACTGAGGTGTGTCAACCCAAGTTGTGGTTTTTGTGCTTAAAAGAAAGTCAGGCTACATTGGGTGCTCTCAAACACCCAATGTAGTCACTAGCCAGCTAATAAAGACTTTCTATTGGCTTGAACCCGTGTCCAAGCAGTCTTCCCTGGTGGATACGCCACAGCCTTTCAAGAAAGGATCACTGAGGGCAACCACATAAAGACAGAATAGGACACTGAGTACTGCAGTTCCAAGCCAAAGACAATGGAGATACGGGAAGCTGAAGGAGGTGAACGGGCTTATGCTCTCTAGACCCTTCCCAGGGGCAATGTGCCTGCTGACTGTTGATTTTTGAAGTGTGACCTTGAGAAGTAAGGGGACATTCTGTTGTTTAAAGCTAACAATTTGTTGTTGTTATTCAGAATAGTGGCCCAAAGAAGGGAGCCCACTATTGTACCAGATTCTCCTTTCCAAACTGAACTCAGTTATTAAGAACTTACTATAAGAAAAGTATAGGGGCGCTTGGTGTGATCAATGGGTCAGAGGGGCTCTCTTTGCAAGCATCAAGGTAGAGATATTTAGCGTTTCTCTGACTTGGGGCAAGAGAGAGATTCCTGCCAAGCCTGGAGATAGTTGTTCTGGGCAAAGTCTGAAACTTGCCAGTGTCCCAACTCCTTGCCAGTTTGGCTTGGCCAATTCTTCTCTTCTCTCTGCACCTTGGGTCCTCGGGGCACCTTTCTCTAAACAGGACATGATCAGGACTCCACATGCCCACGTTATCCTATAAGCCTATGTAGTTGGTTTTTTTCTTTTAACTCTTTGGGGGTCTACCACCCAGCTCCCAAATAAATACAAGGAGATTTATTCTTACTTACGAATGCCTTAGTTTGGCTTGGATCTAGCCAGTTTTTCTAACTGAAGTTATTAAGCTAAATTTTTAACTTAAATTATCCATTTCTCTTTAGCTACATATGTTTTGTTTCTGGTTTTTTTCTTCTCTTCTCTTTTCCTTATTCTAGATATCTTTCTTTCCTACTTACTCTGTGTCTGGCTATGTGGCCATGTGGCTGTGTCACTGTGTGGCTGTGTGGCTGTGTGGTTGGTTGGCCATGTGGCTGTGTGGCTGTGTGGCTATGTGGCTGTGTGACTGTGTGGCTATGTGGCCATGTAGCCACGTGGCCGTGTGACTGTGTGGCTGGGTGGTTGTGTGGCTGTGTGGCCATGTGGCTGTGTGGCTGTGTGGCTGTGTGGCCATGTAGCCACGTGGCCGTGTGACTGTGTGGCTGGGTGGTTGTGTGGTTGTGTGACTGTGTGACTGTGTGGCTGTGTGGCTGTGTGGCTGGGTGGCTGGGTGGCCATGTGGCTGTGTGGCTGTGTGGCTGTGTGGCCGTGTGGCCATGTGGCCGTGTGGCTGTGTAGCCATGTGGCCATGTGGCTGTGTGGCTGTGTGGCTGTGTGGCCGTGTGGCCGTGTGGCTGTGTGGCTGTGTGGCTGTGTGGCTGTGTGGCCGTGTGGCTGTGTGGCTGGCTATGTGGCTGTGTGGCCATGTGGCTGTGTGGCCGTGTGGCTGTGTGGCTGGCCCTGGTGTCCTCCTCTCTTTCTTTTCTCAATCTTCTCTCTGCTTTCTGGAACCCAGATTTCTTTTCTTATTTATTCTCTTTGCCTTCTTTCTCTGCCCAGCTATTGGCTGTTCAGCTCTTTATTAGACCAATCAGGTGCTTTAGACAGGCAAAGTAACACAGCTACACAGAGTTAAACAAAGGCAGCGTAAAAGAATGCAACACACCTTTGCATCATTAAACAAATGCTCCACAGCACAAGAGATGTAGCACATCTTAAAATAGTGTTCACAACAGGGTGGTTACCCCTTCAGATCTCCTTGAGTTAGGGTGATTCTGATCTTTTTGGTCATCTGATCACCAACCATTCCTCACAGTTCCAACAAATGACTAATTCCATCTTTACAGGCAGATTTCCCCAGTTCTTTTCCAAGAAGAATGTTCAAGTTTTCAAGAAAGGAAATGGGCTATGGTTATGATTGGAATTCCACACTCATGAGTTAGGAGGGATGACAAAGGCCCTGTGATGTTGTAACTGGACAGCCAGAAATGACAATATTCCTAAGGAGACACTTGTGTCTCTCAATCAGACTATCAGATTGTTGATATAGTGAACCCACCCCGCAAAAAAAAAAAAAAAAAAAAGAAAGAAAAAGAAAAAGAAATTTCCCCAGAAATCTCACGTTGGGAGAGGGAAAAGGTACCGTCCACAGGGGAAGCTTAATTTCTGGAGAGATTTCACACAGTTCTAACAGCTTGCCAGGCCACATTACAGCATGAGATGGAAGCCCAGACAAGGATGGGTCACTATTAGGTGGACCAGATTGGCTGGGACCTATTTAGACGTGCATGTCCTTGGCTCTCATCTGAACTCCCATCTCACTCCGGGACCCTGAAGACTAAGGTGGGTTTGGGGGATCTCTTGTCCTTCTTCCCAGGGTGGCCACCTTGAATAAATCTCCCTTTTCTGTTTTCCTCTTTTAATTGGCTTTTTAAAATTGGCTTATTGAGGGCAAATAGCTAGACCTGGTCACAGGCAGTGACCTCCAAGTTCAATAACAAGGTGTCATCAGTGCTGGTTCTCCTGAAGAAAGCTGCACCACCATTAAGTGTGATGCCATGGTGTTCCACATATGGCAAGGGCTATAGAGTCATTCTTCTTCCCTCTCACAAAGGGGTGGGGTGTTGGGAGAGAAATTGAGACAGGAATCAACCACTAGCCACTGAAGTTTCAGTTTCTCTCATTGTAAACACACAATTCTTGTAAAGTCTTATTCCCCCTTCCTTTGGCTCTGAGATTCTACCATGTTGTGGATGATCACCACAGGAAAAAGAAACTTTTCTGGCCTTCCTGCCCACCCACAGTTCCCTCCCCCAACCCTTTCCACCAAAGGCACTGACCCTAGTAACTGGCATCATCATTTCTTGATATGTCCTTGAGCAGCCTTCCAGGTGGCAAGATGGTTGCAGAGAAGACATGCCTGGGGTGGGTGGGTTTGTGTTCTGCCGTTGGATCCAAGACAAGCGCTTCTTCCAAGGGCTCTGAAGAACAAATTTCCCTCATCCTCCATTCCCATCCATTCCTGCCTGTCATTCCTTCCTCTTTGTGAAGAGTTTCTGATCACAACAAAGAGAGACACAAACCTAAGGACCAACCAGACATGGTTGGGACAAATTCCTGAGAAGTGGTTCCATGTAGATGCACCCAACACCATTCATTCTCTTGCTTCTGAGCCCATCAGTCTGGCCTGACACTCCCAGGGTATCAGTGCAAGCTCACAACTCCAGACAGAGCAGCCTAATGGGCAGGCGAGCTCTGGTATCATTTAGTATCATTATTTCTTTATCTACCCCGAGTCTGTGAACTGGGTTTTAGGGGGTGGGAAGAGGTTTGGCTTGCAAGAAAGACTGTTCCTTGCAAGGCTAATCCTTGAGAGTGCTCAGATCTATCCAGTTGGGGGACAGTAGAGACTCTGTTGAGTAGTTTATAGGAATTTATGCTTAATTCTGGCTTCTGAGCCACACCAGACAAAGGCCAGAGATGTACCTTAAGGTCTAGCTCACAATGGGGTTTCCTGGACTCACTCATTCTCTGTCTAGTCTTTCAAGTGGCTGGCTTTCCTGCTGATTCTGAGGGGACAGCCAAGCAAGGAGGATGCCCGACTCTTCTTCAAGTGCAGATGTTGGGATTCTTCGCTGGGCTGGGCTCCACGTTTGATGATGCAACCTCTGTCTCTGTTGCCTCAGAACTGAATTTATGTCCGGCTCGGCCCTGGGACCGTGCCTTGCTCCTTTAGTTCAGAGCGCCCTCTGTTGGCCACCTGCACTAAATGCCCTGGGCCTGCGTCTAGCTCTCCTTCCTTCAACCCAAATGCCCATTACTAAGTGCCATGCTCTGTCTGGAAGTTCAGTATACAAAAGTACACACAGCGAGAGCCTTTATTTAATTATTTTTTAAATATATTTTACCGTTGAGATTTTTGTTTTGTTTTGGTTTTTGGTTTTCAAGACAGGATTTCTCTGTGTAGTCCTGGCTGCCCTGGAACTCCCTCAGTAGACCAGGCTGACCTTGAACTGAGATCCACCTGCCTCTGCCTCCTGAGCGCTGGGATTAAAGGCATGTGTCACAACCCAGCACAAGGGTATCTTTTAAAGATTCATTTTGTTTTTGATTATGTGTGCTGATGTTTGTGTGTGCATGTGAGTGCAGGTCCCCTAGAGCTGGAGTTAGAGATGGTTGTGAGCATCTCATGTGGCTGCTGGAAACCAAATCCTTGTTCTCTGCAAGAGCAGTGCTGAGCCATCTCTCCAGCCCAAGGGAAAGTTTTTGCTTTCTCAGAGTTTCCAGCTCAACGCTGGCGTCTGGACTGGACCAACACTCATTTTAGGTCATTTTGGAAGGCTGAGGCTGAGGGGTCCAAGTGTCAAGTAGTCCCTTAGGGGTCACTCTTGACTTTCTAGTGGCCGGCCTCTAGTGCAGGGCTATACAATGGGCTTCTCTGGGTGAATAAAACCCTGCCCATGGCCCTCTTCCCTTGTCCTGTGGCTCTTCCCTTCCCCTCCCTGTGGGAACTCACTGGCAGTGGGCAAGCAGCACCCAGATGCACCCTCCGTCCAGCTGTTGCTGGGCACCCACCTCCAAACCACCTCCACACAGCTATTCCCGGAAGGACCATAGAGAAGCATTTCTTTTTCTCACCCCAACACGGTTCCTCAAGATTGGGTAGTGTGCCGGGAGCCCCCCAGAGGCCAATGACTGTCACTACATCCCTCCACCAGGCCATTAGGGAAAAAGATGGTGAGCAAACTTTGGGGGCTTTCCCTTTGGAGGATTTCTGTGTTTTACTGTTTCTAAACTTCTATTTTAGCAGAACAGTCTCACTGAGCTGCAATTTACCCACTCAAAGTTCACGGTATAGTTATTAGCATAGTCACACTACCACACTCAATGTAAGACCGTTTCCAGATTCCCAAAGGAAATCTCACCCTCAAAAAGAAGAAATATCATCCCATTAATGGGCACTCCATACATTCTCCTGTTCCCAGCCTTTTGTAACCATCAATACACTGTTTTCTCCTATGGATTTTTTTGTTGTTGTTGTTATTGTTCTGGACATTTTGTATAGCAGGTGGCCTTTGGGGTCTGGCTTCTGGTTTTGCTCCTGTTTTATTTACACTTTAATTAGAATTACCATATGATGTATCACCCAAAGGGCAACACTTCCAGGAAGATGCTGCTTGCTATGTCCCAGCCATTGGCAGAGCCTAGGCCAGCCAGGGGGTCACAGCACTTTTAAAGGGAAGAGTTGAGCCATCCACACCTCTCCCCAACTCTCCAACTGCCGACTTCCCCCTTTCTAAGGCAAAATCACCAAACCACGCTCAGCACCCCGCCCCAACTCTCCAGGGCTCCAGTTAATTTACTTTCATTTGCTAATACTGTTTATAGCTGCAGCTTATGATTAATGGGAAGAAATAAGACTAATTTTCCCCAAAGAAATGAGAACTGGCCGTTTTGGTTTTCATTTTTGGAGGCATGAAATTTGACTGTGTGTGGGGCAGACTGGGAAAGAAAGCAGAGGCAGAAGGCAACGCTAAAATAACCAATGGAAAGGAATGTTGTACAATGTCGTCCCCCCCCCCCCCCCCGCCACTTCCCCCACCTTGCCCCGTTGGGCCATCGGGAGGAGACTCTGGGAGGCTTAACTGGGTGGGTCACACACTGCCCTGAAAATGGCAATGTCATTATTTATTCTTGTGCTGTTAAACACATCTGGCTGATGTGTCTTCTCCCCCCCCCCCACCCCATGATGACCTCTGCCACACTCTTTTTGGATGAGGAGACAGTCACTATTTGTAAGCAAATGCAAGTTTCAGTATTCTTTAATTATAGGTATGCATTGAGTCAACATTGAGGTTAAGTCAATGTTAAAATGTCACCTCTTGGTGACATCTGTCCATCTGCTGCTGACATGGAAGCAAGAGTACAGTTGAGCAGATACGCTTGAGCACCCATTCTTCCTTGCTGTAAGAAGGTTCAACCAAACAGTGAAATTTATCAACAGACTTGTCATGGTAGGGTCACATGTATAATGTATTCTACCACATGAAAGGTGAGGTCTGTCGTCCTCTGTTACACTGCAAACCAAACAGGCTGCCTTGGAAGCAGCTATCTAAAAGGAAAAATTGTGTATTGTAACCAAAATATCACAACACACACATCTTGGGCTCTGATCAGACCCTTGCATCCTCCTGAAGCCTAAACTCTTTAAGGAATTGAATAATTAATCTGTTTTCATACTGAATTCACTAATGAGGCCGTTTGGACCACCTGCCATAATGACTGCCCACTGTGGAACCCGACTTTACAGGAGCAGATCTGGGACCTGTCTGCCTCGGAGGAGTCAGGTTTTGGTCCCCACATGCAAATGAGCCCTCCTGGTATCCCAGCAGCCTTTGTTTGTGTGTGCTTTGTGTCTGTGCTCATCCATCTGGCTTCCCTTCTGCAGCCTCTCCTCCTGTTTATACCCACTATTCTCAATTTGTCTTCCAGATCTTTCTGCACCAAATTATGCTATAGACAGATTTAGTCAATTTCTGGGCCAGCTGCTCAAATACATCCTTTTCCGCATTGAAGATACACAGAACAGGCCCCCAGTCAGCCACAAGGATCCCCAGACTGGGAGTCTAGCAGAAACTCACAGGCACCTTTCCAGTTTTGGTGCCATGCCCTAAATTCATTCACTGGGAACAAAGAAAAGGGATTGATTCTCCGGCAGTTCAGAGAAGACACAAATGCTCATTAGATGATTTGTGCAGAGAAAAGATAAGAACTACACACACTTGGAGCTTATCTTTCCTGATAACTGTGCTCCTTAAGAGCTTGGCCACGCCTTCTGGGAACAGGAAGCCGCTGTCAAGGGTCTTCCAGGAAGGAGCTGGGCCCAGCCCTCAAGCTCGATGTTTATAGGAGGTGCTGTTTATACAGATGCCTTTGTGTTTTCAAGTATGCTTAAGACAGAACCGTCGTCTTTGGGGTCTAGGAAGTGGGTGTGAGGGAAAGTCATTTTATCTGAAGGAAATCAGTTCATGTGTTCAAAAGAACTTTGTGCTTCAGGGTGGTGTGTTCCCAGGAGAGCTGAGCATCCCTTTCAGACCCATCCATGCTCACAGGATCGCCTGGCTCCCCACACAGGAGCAAACCTTAAAATCCACAATTTAAAAGGATTTCAGCGGGTTTCAGTAAATCTGTGCCCAGTTGAATTCCATGCAAGGATTGGCCAGCTGCAAATGCCATTCACTCTGTGGCATGATGTCCCTTTGTCCTCTGACATTCCTGGCTCCCCAGATAGCTACTCTTCAAGCTGCCAGGGTGGCACATGAAGAATTCCCCACATGGCTTCAGGTATGGCAAACCTGATCCAAGGCACCAGAGCAGAAAGAGATCCCTGGGGCCAGATGGAGCATCTACAAGCCAATGATGGGCAACATGGAGATCCTCTGGTCAAGCCTGAGTCAGAAAAATAAAATCAGCCCAGACTGACCCCAGTCGATCTAGGAGGCACCAGCACAAGGACCTATGAAGGAGAAGGATGCAATGTCACTGACAATTGTCCAATCTCCATAGGCCAAACCCAAAGACCAAGCTAAACTCCAAGTAGTTCTCATGTACCCTGATCATCATTTCAAGAACTATATGATAGAGAAATAGATAATTATTTTCTGAACTTCTATTCTGAGCCACAGGGTGCTTTCTGTATCAGGGAGCAGCATCTATGAGAACCCCACAAAGAACAGAACTCTGTTCATCAGCTTCTCAAGGTGAGATATGTGTACCCATGACTTCCATGGTCCCTGGAATTGTTAGTTCTGTGTGAGTGTGCTGTGAGCAACAGAACCAGGGAGAAGGTGCCTGAGGGAGCCTATTGGAACTCAGATGATTCTGTCATGTCTTCCAAATGCTACCATGGAGCTGCAAGAGTTGGCATTTTCTCTGCTGAGATTCTGGTCTTGCTTTGTTTTGGTCTATTCTTTCCTGCATACCCAGTTCTCATTTTTTTTGCTGTATTTTATTTTTTATTTTCCATCTTTTATATGAAAAGAAACAAGAAATATATCTTTTAATATTTATATCTATAAAGATTTTTAATTACATACAATTGCATCATGGTACCATCCATCCCTCTCACCTCCAAATTCATGACCTCTTATTTTTTATTGTTATAATTACACACAAAAGTCCATAAATACATAAACATAACATGCTGAATCCAACCTGCTATTGCTTACATGTATATTATTTCAGGTGTGGCCATTTGCATGGGGATAACCAATAAGGAAACTCATCCCTAACTTACCCTCTCTTGCTAATTATTAGTTATCTATGGTTCTTTTTCCAGGGTTAGGGCTCTGTGAGGTTTCTTTCTTCCATGATAGCATGTGGGGGGTTGGAAAAAAATGGCCTCGAGGGGAGTGGCACTATTAGGAGGTGTGTCCTTATTGGAGTGTGTGTGGTCATGCTGGAGAAAGTGTGAAGGTGTGAAGGTGGGCTTTGAGGTCTCATGTATGCTCTAGCCATGCCCAGTGAGACCGACCACTTCCTGTTGCCTGCAAGTCAAGATATAGGACACTCAGTTACTTTTCCAGGATCATGTCTGTCTGCACACCACCGTGTTGCACCATGATGATAATGGACTAAAGCTCTGAAAATTTAAGTCACCCCAATTAAATGTCTTTCCTTTATGAACATTGCTGAGGTCAGGGGGGAGAGATGGTTCAGAGGTTCAGAGCACTGGCTGCTCTTCCAGAGGTACTCAGTTCAGTTCCCAGCAACTACACGGTGGCTCTCAACCATCTGTAATGAGATCTGGTGCCCTCTTCTGACATCCAAGCATACATACACTGTATACATAATAAATATTTACTTAAAAAATAAAAGTTGCTGAGGTCATGATGTCTCTTCATAGCAACAGAAACCCTCTGGCAGAAGCTAGTACCAGGGTCTGGGATATTGCTATGATAGGCCAGGCTGTGGTTTTTGTTTGAAGAATATGAAGCTTGGGACTTTGGGTTAGAAAGCTTTACGTGCTGCTTAATGGACCATATTAGTAAGAATATGGATGGTAAGTGTGATTTGTGAATACAGTGGTATTGAGTGTGATATGTAAGACAGTGATGTTGAGTGTGATTTGATGGCTCTCAGGATCACCCATACTCCTTGAATCCCATCTGCCCTCTAACAAGATGTTTCTGTGATTTATGTATATCAAAAGTCTAGAGAAGTGGTTCTCAATGTGCCTAATGGTGTGCCCCTCCCTCAAGCTGTGGTGACCCTCAGCCATAAAATTATCCCATTGCGGAGAGGCAGATTTTCCTCCAATAAGAAGAAAGCCAAACGACCTATACCCCCTGGAAACCTTGGTCACAGGCTACAATGCACACTTTTAATTCCAGCACTCGGGAGGCAGAAGCAGAGGGATCTCTGAGTTCAAGGCCAACCTAGTTTACAGAACGAGTTCCAGGACAGGCAGGACTGCATAGAGAAACCCTGTCTCAAAAACCAAAGTAACTTGGAGGTTCCCAGAACTGGCTGCTCTTCAGGGGACCTGGGTTCAATTCTCAGCACCCACGGGGTGGCTCACAACTTTCTGTAGCTCCAGCTTGGGGATTCTATTGCCACCTTCTGGGCTCCACAGACACTTCATTCATACGGTGCATGGATATTTACAAGCAAGACTCCAATGACATAAAATAAAAATAACTACTTTTTTAAAGACAAGGTGATTTCTAAAGAATGATGATGCTTTAGTGGAGAAGTGGTCTGGAATTACAGGCAATCAGAAAAGACTGCTCCAGAATCCTATCAGCAAAAATTCAAGGAAAGCACACGCACACTGCCCAATTCCCCTAAACCCAGAAGCCACCCTGAGCCTGGGGCAGTAGCTTTAAGAGTTTGGTCAACTGCTGGCCAGCATTAAAGCCTGGGCAAGGGTGCTGAGGTGGATAAGCAGGTAAAAGCGCTTGTTGCCAAGACTGGGGACGGGTTCTAGTTCAAAACCCCACATAATAGAACTGTTTCCCAAAGTAGATCTCTGACCTCCACAGACTGCCATAGACAAAGACAGACAGGCAGTCTGAGCAGGAGCAGCCTTGGGGCCGGTCTCCCTCTCTCACGGGGTACACATTCCTCTGTTACTGAGGGATGGTGAGATACTGTGAATTTAATAAAGCTTGTCAGAAAATCGGAGGACAGACCAGGCCAGGAAGGTCAGGGAGTGGTGAGCCACGCCTTTAAACCCAACACCCCAGAGGCAGAGATCCTCTAGACCTCTGAGAGTTCTCAGTCAAACAGCCAGGCAGTGGTGGCACCCACCTTTAATCCTAACACTAGGGAAGTTGAAAGATGAAGTGAGATATCCAGGCAGAGAAAGGAGGCGGGAGTTCAGAGCTTCGCCTGTGTCCCTTTCTCAGAGGCATTGAGTCTGAGGACTCGAGGAGACAGGATCTACCCTTTTTGGCCTGAGGAGTTGGCTAGGTAAAGGCCTGGTTGTGGCTTGCTCCTCTGTTTTTCTGATATTTCAGCTTTTCCCCAGTATTTAGCTTCAGGTTTTTATTATGATACCAAATAGAATTCATGCAATACAAGGGAACCTCACTCTATAGCAAGATCTACCGGAGAGTATCCACCATGCACAGGTTTCATGCCACACTGGAGAAGGCATAGCACAAAATATGGTTCTGCCCTGAGGCTCCAGCCTGACCAGGCTCAAGTAGGGGGATTTGGGGAGACTGTTCAGGCTGAGAGAATTGGCGGGACTCTTCCAGGGGCATTTCCTACATGTATTGAGGATCCACTTCCCTTACTTGTCCAGACTGAAGCAACCTCCTTATGCCCTTGTGCCCAGATCTCCACTCCCCTTTCTGGATTGAGCCCATGGTCTTACACATGCTAAAGAAGCACTCTAACCACTGAGCCACAGCCCAGCCAGGGATTTCCTTATTTTTATTTATTTATTTTAGATGTATTTGTTTATGTGTGAGTGTTTTGTCTGCGTGTATGTATTTGTACCGTGTGCATGCCTGGAACCCACAGAGGCCAGAAGAGAGCCTCAGACCCCCTGAAACCGGGATTCAAGATGGTTGGGAACTGAGCTGGGTCCTCTGCAAGAACAATAAGAACTCACTGAACCTTCTCTCCAGCCCCAGGAACTGCTTCATCCTTTCTTCTTCTTTGACCTTTGAGAATTTGAGCAAGTATTCTTGCTGTCGGCCATCTGCTTAGCGAGCCCACCAAGCAGATATACTACTCATTTCTCCCCACATGCGGACTCCATTGGCGTCCAGAGCCTTAGGCGTGTGCTTTCTAAACAGCCATGGCTCCCCTTCATTAGCCTGCTGCCCCGAAATGCTCAGCCACCATAAGTCCTGTGTCCCCTGACAGCTCCAACATGCAGGAAGAGTTCAGAGACAATGCGCCCACTCAAGGACCCAATGGCATGTGTGGCTGGAAGAGACAGGATTCTAGCCATCCAGACTTCTGAATGAACATTTCATCCAGTATAAAGCATTTTGAGCTGCCACCATCTCCCTAAATAACAATCCCAGTAAGTGTGATTGGGGAGTTGATGTGTGAGCTGTAAGCTGGCAGGAGAAAGGTTTCCATGATGGTATTGGAGCTGGAGCAAGTTTGCCCGAGCCATCTGTCTGCATTGGAAGATTTCTCGTGACCTCTCAGCTGTTCTGTGGAAGGATAAAGAAGCTCTGGGCTAGCCTGTGGCTTTGTTTCTGAGGTAGTCTTGCTTGGTCTGACTTTTCTTTTGTTGCAAAGCACTCTTGGGAAGTTGTGAGTCATGGCCAAGTGACAAAGAGGAAGAAAGCCTGTGAAGAAAACCAAAGTGACAGAGAAGTGGTCAAGGACAGAAGCCATGCCTGGAGACTTAGATAATTGTGACAGTAGGCTTGATAGTGTAGTGACATTTCAATAAAACCAACTCACAGGATGAAAAGACTGATTCGGGCCCAAAGGTTCAGTGTAGTAAGAGGTTTCTAGCCCAGACTTTTGGGTCTAGTCTCAAGGTTTAGACACGCAGACCCACAGACCCACAGACCCACAAGAGTCACACAGATGCTTACATTAATTTTAGGTTGATTGGCCTAAGGCCCAGACATATAACTTGCTAACTCTGTACCCTTGAACTAACCCATGACTCTTATCCTGTTCAGCCACGGGGCTCAGTACCTTTTCTCAGAGCAGCATAGTTGTCCTTTGCATCTTCTGGCTTTTCTGGCAACTCTGGAGTCTCTATGGCATTTCTGCTCTGTTCTTCCTGTTCCCAGAGTTTTCTTCGTCTGGTAGCCCTGCCCACACTTCCTGTCTGCCTTTGGCCAATCAGCGCTTTTTATTAAACTCATAGGCAGGGACAATTATTTACAATTGAACAACATAATCCCCCTACATATCACCTTTTCTTTTTTTAAAACAAAAGAACTCCAAATCTAATATTCTTTTCCCTCCATTATCTATAACAACTTATAAACAACACTGTAAACAAACACAAACATCCATGTTTTGGGAATGTGGGCATCGTTCTCTAGGCTACTTCCTGCTGAATGGGGATGCTGACAATCCCGTGGGAATCCAAAGAAAAATTTAGGATTATCACAAGTCTTTAGTGGAGTAGTCTGTAAGACTGGGTCGTCTCAGCCAATCTCCTTGAAATTGTTCTGGGCACAGAGCTCGGGAAACTTCAACAGAGGTGCTCAGAAATCCTGAATCACCTGGGCCATCCATTTCCATTGGAGATCTTTCAGGGGGTCTTCCTCTATCAAACTTTATGTTCTTTATCCAGGAAGAAATCCACAGCCTCTCATTTTCTGTGAAAATAAAAAGAAAACCTGTTCCCCAAAGTAGCATATCTTTGGATTTCAATTTTAAAGTCAACTCATTTACAAAATATATAGGTTGAATTAATCCAACAGCATTTATAATCAACTGTCTTTTAGCAGCTTTTACTAAGTCATTTTCAGACAAGAAGCTTAAAGATAAGACAATAATATACAGTATCCAGACATTCTTTGTATTTTCCATCTTTACCTGGCTTATTTTTTTTTTACTTTATTTCTTTTTTAAGGGCTTTCTCTACCTTTTCTTCCTTTTCTCTCTCTAAGCCTATGTATATATATCTTCAACACACTCTAAACCATTTAGACTTTTAAAAAACTGTCTTTACTGTATATTTATTTCTTAACCTTTTCTGTCTTTGACCACACCTTTGCTTGGCTAGGGTAATTGACTCCACCCAGATTTTTCTATTTCTTTCTGTTTCTGAACACACCTTTAATCTGCCAAGGTCCTTAGCTAAAGATTAAAAATTGGTAGGATGGATAAATGGCTCCACCCAGCTCCTAGTCTAGCTTCATAGAATTTAGCTTTTTAGCCCAGGTACTCTGGGAATTTTAGGGTCCATATAATCACCAACTAAAGCATTGCCATCTGCTGCTCATGAACTCCGTTTAAGTATTAGGCAGCAGGGCCTCTTAAAAGATTCACAAGTGTTTTGCCTCTAAGGCTGAATCAGGAAACCTCTCTTTAAAAACCAAACCTCAATTTACCTCCAGCGAACAGAGCTAATCCAAGAAAACACCGCCACTAGGAAGCCATCTTTGATTCTGTTCCCTTTTTGTCCTTATGAACAGAAACCTTAAATACATCATTTAACAATGCTTTTCTTATATTGAGGGTCCTGTGAAACTTCAGGAACAAGCCATTTTATACCTTAAGCTGCATTCCAAAAGCCCGCCATTGTAGCCCAAGCCCACACGCCTCACCAGGGCATCTCTGTACCGTGGCTCATGTGAGAGACACAACTCAGAAGCTGCTTTTGGCTTCATTTCTGTGCTCTAGACTTTCTATGGCTTTATAGGATATATTTTACACATTGGGCCACCGTTTGTAGTAAGAGGTTTCTGGCCCAGACTTTTGGGCCCAGCCTCAAGGTTTAGATCTGCAGACCCACAGTTCCACAGAGACACACAGATGCTTACATTAATTTTAGGCTGATTGGCCTAAGGCCCAGACATATAACTTGCTAACTCTTTACCCTTAAATTAACCCATGATTCTTATCCTGTTCAGCCACGGGGCTCAGTACCTTTTCTCAGAGCAGCATAGTTGTCCTCTGTATCTGCTAGCTTATCTGGCAACTCTGGAGTCTCTGTGGCATTTCTGCTCTGTTCTTCCTGTTCCCAGAGTTTTCTTAGTCTGGTAGCTCTGCCCATACTTCCTGTCTGCCTTCAGCCAATTAGCGCTTTTTATTAAACTCATGGGCAGGACAATTATTTACAATGGAACTACATAAATACACTATAGTTCAGTGCATGATTTCTTGGTTCTATGGTTTTGAGCTGTGTCAAAGAACATCATGAAGGGAATGTATGACTGAGCAAGGCTGTTCACCTCAGGGTGGCCCAGAAGCAAAATGAGAGTGAGGAAGGCAGGCCCAGCTCACTATATGGAGGGTCCTGTCTCCAGAGACACTGCCCAACTCTGAGCAACAAGATATCCAAGATGAAGAGTTTTCTGGATTAAGCCTCCCCTAAAGACTTCTGTGGTCCATGTGGAAGCCATGCTGATGTCCATGATCCATGTTGCCACTGGAGGCCATAGTAATGTCCATGTCTGTGCTATGGGTACCAGGGACCAGGTTGATGTCTGTGATCCAAACTGCCACTGGAAACCACGTGGGAGTCCATGCTCCACACTGCACCAGCCGCTATAGATAAGGAAGCTTCTTTTGCGGTGGTGTTGTTGACTATGGGCTCATAACTGAGACCCAGGACGCTGAAACTTCTGTGACAACCTCTCCCCCCCCACCCCGCCCGCCCCCCAAACAGGACAGTTCAGACGTGAAGCTATTGAAGAGAGTCCTTAGAAACTGGGATGGAGATGCTGAAGTCTATCTAGCTCTTCACATTGATGGCTTCTCCCCGGGTGGAGGGGCCGCACAGTTTTCTTTAAGGGGCTGCCCCCCCCCCGGGAGTTTGACCATGCTCCAGAGAGTATGTGGGCAATGAGAATTGGACTTGGTGGGGTTGCTTTGGGGGAGGGGGTGAGCCGGAGAGGAATAGGAAGCTAGTGTGATCAGGGTGCATTGTATGAGATTTCCAAATAATTAATAAAAATACTTTGTTGGGGGAAAAGAAACCCTAATTATCACTACACACACATACACACACACACACACACACACACACACACACACACACACACACACACTGTGCTCCTAGTGACCAAACCCCCCTCACTGTACCCACATCCAGAAGCAGTTTTTCTCAACTTTCCTAATGCTGCCACCCTTTAGTACAATTTCTCATACCGTGGTGACCTTGATCATAAAATTATTTCATTGCTACTTAATAACTATCATTTTGCTACTGTTATGAATTGTAATGTAAATACCTGTGTTTCCCAGTGATATTTAGGGGTTATGACCCACAGTTTGAAGATAACTTTCTTAAATGTTTCACCATCTCTCAGTAGCACCACCAAGTGACAACTAAGCCTTTATTTCTCGAGTCTCTAGGGTGTGGAGGGGCATTTAAGATCCACAAAGACCTTGACTTTGTCTTCGGTTGTGGACAGAACTTGGGCATGCAGAGAAAGGAGGGAGGGGTGTTCTGAGGTGGAGAATTACTCTGCTCATCTTCTGCTGCTATGACTTAAAATGGGTCAAGTGTAGCAAACACGGGATCCACTTAGCATTTGTCTGCATTTTGTATCACCTCTTTGGTCTACCAGGTCTGTTCTGTTTTTTGTGTATAATATGTATACAAAATATGTATGATAGCCTGCTGGACTCTAAGAGGTCAGCAGATGCAGACAGTGGCTGCTGTAAGAATTTAATGCCCACTGTATGTGAAGGGGCTGATGGTCTATCTCACAGGCATTACTTCAGAATTTGGGGAGTTTATGCTTATTGGACAGCCAAAGTGCTTAATAAGAAAATTAAAAATTTTAATTATAAATATGCTTTGAAATGTTCAAAGGAAGTTCATTAGTTATGTTCTAAAGCCCTTTGACAAATGATTGTGGTTTTATATAGTATATTGGTTGCTTTTCTGTTGTGGTGATAAAAAAGAGTTTATTTGACTCATAGTTCCAGAGGCACGGCACCAAGTATGGCAGCAGGAGCCAGAAACCACTCACATCCTCAACTGTAAGCATCAACCAGAGAAGAAACAGGAAGTAGGAGCATACTAGAACCAGTCAAAGCCCACCTCCAAGTGACATACTTCCTCCAGCAATGCTCCGCCTCCAAAAGCTTCCACAACCTTTGCAAACAGCGCCACCTACTGGGAACAAAGTGTTCAAATACAAGAGTTTGAGGGAGAGATTCTTATTCAAACCACAGTGAATAATTCCTATGTAAAACAATATATGTTTGATTTAAAACCTTTAGGGGAGGGAGGGAGAGATTGAGACAGGGTTTTTCTGTGTGGCCCTGGCTGTCCTGGAACTCACAGAAATCCACCTGCCTCTGACTCCTGAGTACTGAGATTAAAGGCACATGCCACCACTGTCATAGGTAATAGATGAGAATTGTTCCACGTAAAAAGCAAGTGAACTAAAGCAGATAAATGAACAGGTATGACGGGGAATCAATAAACACAAAAATCTCACAACCCGGGTATTGCCTTCCATGGTGCAGTTAGCATCCCAGCATCCAGGACCCCTCCCACTGTCTTTGAAGGACCCTGCCTTCCCAGTAATCCCCAGAAATGCCTCTCCAGTGGTCTCCTTCTCTACACACTTATCTTAGAGTGCTACCTGTCAGGACCAGTTTTCCTATTCAGCCGTTTGATTTTCATGCATGTTGTATTGATATCAATAGTTAATTCACCCTTCTTGTTGGCAGTCACCTGTAATATACCTACAGGAGAGCTTACCATTTGGGCTCTTTCTGGTTTGTTTTGCATTGAGGCTATTCCTACAGTGTGAATACATCCAGACTGCTCTGTTTGGAAAGAATTCATCACTGAGCCCATAGCTTTCAGAGAGTTCGTATCGTTTGTGAAATAGCTTTTGAGAGATGAAGCTTATTAGTCTCATTTTAGAGTTGGCAAAATAAGCTTACATAATTTCCTAGAAGTCACATGATAAAGCCAGGGTCGTCTGAATAAATCCACTGTGCCTGTTTCCTAATAGAAATCCAATCACAATAACTAAATTCTTGGGAATGCAGAGGATGAGATTTTTGTTCTTGTATGTCCTGAAGGAGAGTGGGGGAATCCTCTACTCAAAAAACCCATCAATTTAATACATGAACTGACCAGAAAGACAGTCACTGTAACGCAGAGCAGAGCCTAACCACAGGAGTGACTGCCTGGGTGGAGAGGTGGGACCACAGCAGAGGGCGGTAATATGAGCACCCTGCTCTACAGAAGGATTTTAATAAAATTTTCCACTGAGAGAAAATGTTTCCTGAAGATTTATCGTCCTAGGACAAATGTCGGCTAGATCATTTTCTTTTCATGAGTAGTCAAATCTACAGGATCAGCAGAGCCAGAGAAACACTTTCTTTGGATGATTCAGATGGGATGAGGAGATCATTTTATTTACTAATAACACCCGAAGACCAAATGCCAGGGGCTCGAGGGTAAAGGAATGCACAAAGACACAACATGGGCCAACTCCCAAGCTGACACCGGAAACCAAGCTCAACTATGCAGCCAATGTGCCAGCCAGGTTGTTAGCATCGCATCGTGGGAACTGCCCAGCATGTACCGCTGTGAAAACCAGCCCTTTTTCTGAGGGCTTTGGAGCAGAGGCAAGTAGCAGTGATTGGTACTTATGAGTGTTTGTAATATGCCAGGTGGTGTACAAAGTGCTTCTCATGAAATCATTATCGTCATCCCAAGTTCTCAAAGGAGCTAGTACATATCCCTCACCAACTAGGTGAAGAATTTGTCCAAGGCTGCCACAACATGTAGGGCTTTGGGGTTGACTTTGTAAGGGCCCCCCCCCTTTTTCCTCTCTTTTGCTTGCTCTAGCAAATTTTTCTTACCCAAGAAATAGAGTTAACAGCAGCACGTTGCAAGTAAACCTCCCTAAGACATATTAACAAGACAGTAAAGATTAACTCCGCTGATAAAGAAAAGACGGCAGTTAAGATGCTTGGGATAAAGAAAAAAGAATGTAGTCAGGTAACTTTCACAATATATGTCAACAGGGCAGAGGGGGAAGGGAGGGGAAGCACGAGATAAGACAAAGGAATGTAGTCAGGTAACTTTCACAGGGCAGAGGGGGGGAAGGGAGGGGAAGTAGTTACTTAGCTACGTGATCAGGCCCAGCCCGATCAGGGGAAGAATTCCAGGAAGAAGATAAGGAACAAAAAGAACAAACAGCAGGCCTGGGGCGGGTGATAACCAGGTCATTTGGTCAGGCCGGATGGCAACCTAGGGGCCCTCACCCCTCAACTTCACCCCTCAACGGGTGATTTCATTCAAACCAGCCAATGGAAACTTTGTAACTTCGCCTTTGCCTCTGTACGCACGTGTTTTTTCCTAAACCCTATAAAAAGGCCCCGAACAAAGGGCTGCGTGCGCAAGCCTTCCCAAGAGACTTGGCCCGCAGATATCTGTGTTCATTAAACCTCGTGCTGTTTGCATCTGGTCTGTGACTCGGTCCTTCTTGGGTCCTGGGGGGTCCCTTCCTGAGGAAAGGTCCGTTTCGGGGGTCCCCAGCCCCCGGGGATCTTTCATCTGGAGGCCCCAGCGAGATCGGAGACCCCCATACCCAGGGACCACCGACTCACTGACAGGAGGTAAGCTGGCCAGCGCTTTGTTCGTTGTCTGTGGCTGTGTCTGGTGTCTGAATTTGTTTTCTGGGAATCCGGGTTGTCTGTGGCTGTGTCTGTAAATCTGCGCACGCGTTTGGTTTGGTTTGGGGTTCGATCGGATCCATTTGTATTTGGCGGGGGCCAGAAGGGGCTGACGAGCTCGGAACTTCTCCCCCGCAGCCCTGGAAGACGTTCCAGAGGCATTGGTGGTCCCGCCGGGCGGGACATTTGGGTCCTTCGGGACATAGAGCTCGCTTTGGAGTGGCAGCCCTTTGGAGCTCAGCCCGTATACGTGGTCTTGGTTGACCATCTGAGTTTTTGCTTTCGGTTTTACGCCGAAGTCGCGCAGCGCAATTGTTTGTCCTGTGTCTAAGTCTAGTCTCTGTATCTGTACTACTAACCCTTCTCGGTTTTGAAACCATGGGACAGGCGGTAACCACCCCCTTAAGTCTGACCCTAAGCCATTGGAACGATGTCCGGGACTGGGCCAACAACCAGTCGGTAGAAGTCAAGAAGAAGAAATGGGTCACCTTCTGTTCCTCCGAATGGCCCACTTTTAATGTAGGGTGGCCCCGTGGTGGCACCTTTAACCTTGACATTATTTCTCAGGTGGAAGCCAAAGTTTTCAGCCTTGGACCCCATGGACACCCCGATCAGGTGCCCTACATCGTCACCTGGAAGGCTTTGGCTTCGGACCCCCCACCTTGGATCCAGCCCTTTGTTCCTCTTCCTAAACCCCGCTCTTTCCCAATCACCCCTAGTCCCTCCGCCCCGCTTCCCCCAGGAGAGCAATTGTCCCATCCCCACCCCACTCCTACTTCCTCTTCTCTCTACCCTGCCCTCACCCTGCTCCAGGACAAGTCCCCAAAACCCCCCAAGCCTGCTCCCGTTTTGCCTCCAGACACAGGGTCCCCTCTTATCGACCTGTTAACAGAGGAGCCTCCTCCATACCCGGAGGCGGCAGTAAAAGAGCAAGAGCCTGTTTCTCCAGTGTCGCCCATTGCGGGGCGACTCAGGGACCGGCGCGAACAGCCACCGAGTCAAGCCTCCCAGGCTTTCCCTCTGAGGGAGGGTCCTAATGGCCGGCCACAGTACTGGCCATTCACCGCTTCTGACCTTTATAACTGGAAGCAGCATAACCCCCCCTTCTCTAAGGACCCCGTTGCCCTGACTAACTTGATTGAATCTATTCTAGTCACCCATCAACCCACATGGGATGATTGTCAGCAGCTGTTGCAGACTCTGCTAACCTCGGAGGAGAAGCAGAGAGTCCTCCTAGAAGCCCGAAAGAACGTACCGGGCGATGATGGGCGGCCAACCCAGCTGCCCAACGAGATTGATGCAGCTTTTCCCCTGACCCACCCCAATTGGGATTTTGCCACACCTGCAGGTAAGGAGCACCTCCGTCTCTATCGCCAGTTGCTCATAGCGGGTCTCCGGGCTGCCGCGAGACGGCCTACTAATTTGGCTCAGGTTAAGCAAGTGATACAGGGAAAGGAAGAAACACCTTCTGCCTTCCTAGAGAGACTTAAAGAGGCTTATAGGATGTACACCCCTTATGACCCTGATGATGAAGGACAAGTAACTAGTGTGTCAATGTCCTTTATCTGGCAGTCTAGCCCAGACATCAGGAGCAAGTTACAGAGATTAGAAGGGCTACAGGGGTATACACTTTCAGATTTATTAAAAGAAGCAGAAAAGGTGTTCAATAAGAGAGAAACTCCAGAAGAGAAAGAAGAGAGAATGTGGTTAAGGATGAAAGAGGCACAAGACGAGAGAGACAAGAATCGGAGCAGGGAATTGACTAAGGTGTTGGCCACCGTAGTTACTCAGGGAAAGAACAGAGAGGGAGTCAGACTGGGAGAACGAGAGCGAAGAGGGGCCAGACTAGACAAAGACCAGTGCGCCTATTGCAAGGAAAGAGGACACTGGGCACGAGAGTGCCCCAAGAATCCCAAGAATCCCAGAGGTCCCCCAAGACCTAAACCACTGACTTCCCTACTGACGTTAGAAGACTAGGGAGGTCAGGGCCAGGAGCCCCCCCCTGAGCCCAGGATAACCTTAAACGTCGGGGGGCAGCCGGTCACCTTCCTAGTGGACACCGGGGCCCAGCATTCAGTCCTAACCCAGACTCTAGGACCGCTCAGCAACCGGACTGCCTGGGTGCAAGGAGCAACTGGAGGAAAGAATTATCGATGGACCACGGAACGCAAGGTCCAGCTGGCTACCGGTAAGGTGACTCATTCGTTCTTACATGTGCCAGATTGCCCCTACCCATTACTGGGAAGGGATCTCCTGACCAAGTTGAAGGCCCAGATCCACTTTGACTCGAAAGGGGCGACGGTAATAGGCCCCAACGGAGGACCCTTACAGGTCCTAACCCTTCATTTAGAAGAAGAATATAGACTATATGAGCCTGAGCTATCCCCAGAGGTCCAAATTGATATCTGGCTAAGAGAATTCCCAACGGCCTGGGCAGAGACTGGGGGCATGGGAATGGCTCGTCAGCAACCCCCCCTTCTAATTCAACTCAAGACAACAGCCACCCCTGTGTCGATAAAGCAGTACCCCATGTCTCATGAAGCCCACCAAGGCATAAGGCCCCATATTAAGAGACTTCTTGATCAAGGGATCCTAACTCCCTGCCGGTCTCCTTGGAATACACCTCTCTTGCCAGTAAAGAAACCAGGAACCGGAGACTACCGGCCGGTGCAAGACCTAAGAGAAGTTAACAAAAGAGTTGAGGACATACATCCCACCGTGCCCAATCCATATAATCTACTAAGCACTCTGCCACCTTCCCATGAATGGTATACGGTGCTAGATTTGAAAGATGCCTTTTTCTGTTTAAGACTACACCCAGAGAGTCAACCACTCTTTGCCTTTGAATGGAGGGACCCAGATCTTGGGCTCTCGGGACAGCTAACTTGGACCCGGCTTCCCCAGGGCTTCAAGAACAGTCCTACTCTGTTTGACGAAGCGCTGCACAGAGACTTAGCTGATTTCCGAGTGCAGCATCCCTCCCTGGTACTTCTTCAATATGTTGACGATCTCCTCCTGGCTGCTAGCACCGAGGAAGACTGCCTGAGCGGTACCAAAGCTCTCTTGCAGACTCTGGGACAGCTAGGGTACCGGGCCTCAGCTAAAAAGGCCCAGATATGCCAAAAACAAGTCACCTACTTGGGATATCAGCTGAGAGAAGGACAGAGATGGCTCACTGAGGCGCGAAAGCAGGCTATCCTCCACATTCCTGCACCTACTACCCCGCGCCAGCTAAGGGAATTTTTGGGAACTGCTGGATTCTGCCGCCTATGGATCCCTGGGTTTGCAGAGATGGCAGCCCCCTTATACCCCCTCACTAAGCAAGGGGCTCGGTTCCACTGGGGCAAGGAACAGCAACAGGCCTTTTCCAACATCAAAAAGGCTTTACTAGAATCCCCAGCTCTGGGACTCCCAGACGTGACTAAGGCCTTCGAGCTGTTCATAGATGAAAAACAGGGCTATGCCAAGGGAGTGTTAACCCAAAGGCTAGGGCCTTGGAAGCGCCCGGTGGCCTATCTGTCGAAAAAATTAGACCCAGTAGCTGCTGGTTGGCCACCCTGTCTGCGGATGGTGGCAGCCATCGCCATCCTAGTCAAGGATGCGAGCAAGTTAACTTTGGGTCAACCACTGACCATTCTGGCCCCCCACGCGGTTGAGGCCTTGGTCAAGCAGCCCCCAGACAGGTGGCTCTCCAATGCTCGCATGACCCATTATCAGGCCATGCTTCTGGACACTGATCGTGTACAGTTCGGGCCTGTGGTGGCCCTCAACCCTGCCACCCTACTCCCCCTACCCGGGGCAGTGGAAACTCATGACTGTCTCCAGATCCTGGCTGAAGTCCATGGCACCCGGAAAGATCTGACAGACCAGCCCCTCATGGATGCGGACTACACCTGGTATACAGATGGCAGTAGTTTCCTGTACAACGGAGAGCGGAGAGCAGGAGCTGCGGTGACTAGTGAGACAGAGGTAATCTGGTCCGAGGCGCTATCCCCTGGGACGTCAGCTCAACGAGCAGAACTCATCGCCCTGACCCAGGCCCTACAAATGGCAGAAGGTAAGAAGCTGAACGTTTATACTGACAGCCGCTATGCTTTTGCTACGGCCCACGTGCATGGTGAAATTTATCGGAGGAGAGGGCTCCTCACCTCCGATGGAAAAGAAATTAAAAATAAGACTGAAATACTGGCTCTGCTCAAAGCTCTATTCCTGCCCAGAAGATTGGGCATCATGCACTGCCCGGGCCACCAAAAAGATAATAGCCCGGTGGCAAGAGGAAACCAGCTGGCTGATCAAGCTGCCAGGAAAGCAGCCCTGAGGGGGAGGGAGACTGGGCCCATCCTCACCCTGGACGCACGGCCCCCACAAGAGAAAGAACCTATAGAGTACAGCTCTGAGGACCAGGAGCTACTAAAGAAAATGGGGGCTGTATGGGATCCAGAAAAGGGGGCATGGATCGCGGACGAAAAAGTTGTTATGCCCACTTCATATACTCACCACATAGTTCAGCTTTTGCACTCTCTGACCCATCTGAGCAAGAAGAAAATGAAAACCCTTCTAGATACTGAAAATCAGTCTTGTATATTATTAAACCAAGACAAAGTGTTGCAACAAGTAGTTGAAAAATGCCCAGCCTGTGCACAGGTAAATACAAAGAAGACCTATGCTGCCTCCGGAGCGCGCGTTCGAGGACACCGCCCTGGTGTACATTGGGAAGTCGACTTCACGGAAGTAAAACCTGGACTCTATGGCTACAGGTATTTGTTAGTTTTTGTGGACACTTTTTCAGGATGGGTGGAAGCCTTCCCCACCAAGCACGAGACCTCAAGCGTGGTAACTAAAAAGTTACTCGAGGAGATCTTCCCCAGGTATGGGATGCCCCAGATGCTGGGCACTGATAATGGTCCAGCCTTCGTCTCCCAGGTAAGTCAGAAAGTGGCCAAGTTACTGGGGATTGATTGGAAACTACATTGTGCATATAGACCCCAAAGCTCAGGACAGGTAGAACGGATGAATAGAACAATCAAAGAAACTTTAACCAAATTAACGCTTGCAGCTGGCTCTAGGGACTGGGTCCTCCTCCTGCCCCTGGCCCTGTATAGGGCCAGGAACACCCCTGGGCCCCTAGGTTTGACCCCCTTTGAAATACTTTATGGGGCACCACCTCCTATTGTAAACTTCTTTGATCCTAATATTTCCTCTTTTGCTGACCACGCTACCCTACAAGCCCACCTCCAGGCACTTCAGATTGTCCAAAAAGAGGTCTGGAGACCATTGGCTACAGCTTACCGAGAGCAGCTAAGAAATCCAACCGTGCCACACCAGTTCCAGATTGGCGACTCTGTCTGGGTCCGCAGACATCAGACTAGAAGCCTCGAGCCCCGGTGGAAGGGACCCTACACCGTTCTCCTGACCACCCCGACGGCGCTGAAAGTCGACGGCATCGCAGCTTGGATCCACGCCTCCCACGTAAAACCGGCTTATCCAGAACCAGACGGCCCGGCAGAACCCAACTTCAAGAAATGGGAAGTCCAACGCACTCAAAATCCACTAAAGATAAGACTGGCGCGGTCCTAAGACTGACTATTCTTGCTCTGACTATATTAAGTTCCCAAGGGTCCCCCCACCAGATAAAACAACTCTCTTGGCAGATCCTGTCACAGACAGGAGAGGTAGTCTGGGAAACCTCCCAGCAACATGCCCTCAACGCCTGGTGGCCCTCCCTAACCCCTGATTTTTGCCAGCTAGCAGCAGGGCTTGATACCTGGGACATTCCAGATAAGAGCCACGATGCCCTAAATGTTAGCAACTTAGCTTGCCCAAAAATCCACCACTTGGGGTGTGCTTGTCCCAGTGTTCGCTGTGAATTAGCCCGTTATGATTTCTATGTTTGTCCTAAAGACGGGAGGAGTCGAGCACAGGCCCATAGGTGTGGAGGGTATCAAGAATATTTTTGTGCCGCATGGGGGTGTGAAACCACTGGGGATGCCTATTGGAACCCTTCCTCATCATGGGACCTTATAACGGTTAAGCGCGGGTTCAAAAAAACATGGCAACGCCAGGGTGGGGTCTTTCGCTCTGCTTGCCCTGCCGGGGACACCGGAGGGCCTATGGCAGCTGGATTATCATTACCGCTAAACATAAGCTTTACTGAACAGGGGAAAAAGTTTTCAGACTGGAGTTCTGGTCGCACTTGGGGTCTGCGGTGGCATCTAAGTGGTACAGATAGGGGAGTTACTTTCAAAATTAAATTAAGAATTCAAGACCCATGGACCCTCCCGGTGGGCCCTAACCCAATACTCTCCGACCAGAGGGCGCCCAGCCCTCCCCAGTCGAGAGTCCCCAGGCCAGCAGTTAGCGGTACTCCAGTCCCTACAACTCCCACAGCTATGCAAACCAGTGAGGCCCCAAAAATACCTGGGACAGGAGATAGGCTCATTAATCTGGTTAGAGGAGCCCACCAAGCTCTTAACCTCTCCAGCCCTGAGAGGGCGAGCAATTGCTGGCTATGTCTTAACCCCAACCCTCCATACTATGAGGGCATAGCCCTTTCTGCTAATTATACTAACTCTACCACTCCCAGCACTGCGTGTCTTGCCCAAGGTCATAGCCTAACTCTCTCACAGGTCTCAGGATCAGGACTATGCATAGGCACTCCTCCTCAACATGTTCAAAAAACCCTTTGCAAGTCGACCCATAAAATATGGGCCAGCTCCTCTTATTTGATCCCACCTAATGGGACTTATTGGGCGTGTAACACAGGTCTAACTCCTTGTGTGTTTGCTGCAGTCTTAAATCCAGCCACTGACTATTGTGTGCTAGTACAACTATGGCCTCGGATAACCTACCACACAGATGAACTGATCCTAAGTTACCATGAATGGAGTGATCTTCACCGAGAAAAACGTGAGCCCACCACCCTAATCACCCTAGCTATGCTGTTGGGAGTGGGGGGTATTGCAGCCGGAGTCGGTACTGGAGCAACTGCCCTGATCCGAACAGATCAATACTTGCTTTTACATAATGCTATGAATGAAGACCTTAGGGCCCTAGAACAATCCGTACGAGCCCTTAAAGAGTCCCTATCCTCTCTATCAGAGGTGGTGCTACAAAACAGGAGAGGCCTAGATTTACTATTTCTTAGAGAGGGTGGCCTTTGTGCCGCTCTTAAAGAGGAATGCTGCTTCTTTTCTGACAAAACCGGATTAGTAACAGAAACCCTAGACAAACTAAAAGAAAGACTAGACAAGCGTAAAAGGGACTTTGAATCCCAACAGTTTTGGTATGAAAAAATCTGGAACCGTTCACCCTGGTTTACTACTTTGATATCCTCTTTAATAGGACCCTTAATACTATTGATATTAGTTCTGACTCTCGGGCCTTGGATCATTAACAGGTTGACCCAATTTATAAAAGACAGACTGTCACTTGTTCAAGCCATGGTATTAACCCAACAATACCATGCCCTAGAACAGCGAGATAATAGTTCCCCATAGAGTAAAAGGTTTTACTCGGGCTAAAAGAAAATGGGGGAATGTAAGGCCCCCCCCCCCTTTTTCCTCTCTTTTGCTTGCTCTAGCAAATTTTTCTTACCCAAGAAATAGAGTTAACAGCAGCACGTTGCAAGTAAACCTCCCTAAGACATATTAACAAGACAGTAAAGATTAACTCCGCTGATAAAGAAAAGACGGCAGTTAAGATGCTTGGGATAAAGAAAAAAGAATGTAGTCAGGTAACTTTCACAATATATGTCAACAGGGCAGAGGGGGAAGGGAGGGGAAGCACGAGATAAGACAAAGGAATGTAGTCAGGTAACTTTCACAGGGCAGAGGGGGGGAAGGGAGGGGAAGTAGTTACTTAGCTACGTGATCAGGCCCAGCCCGATCAGGGGAAGAATTCCAGGAAGAAGATAAGGAACAAAAAGAACAAACAGCAGGCCTGGGGCGGGTGATAACCAGGTCATTTGGTCAGGCCGGATGGCAACCTAGGGGCCCTCACCCCTCAACTTCACCCCTCAACGGGTGATTTCATTCAAACCAGCCAATGGAAACTTTGTAACTTCGCCTTTGCCTCTGTACGCACGTGTTTTTTCCTAAACCCTATAAAAAGGCCCCGAACAAAGGGCTGCGTGCGCAAGCCTTCCCAAGAGACTTGGCCCGCAGATATCTGTGTTCATTAAACCTCGTGCTGTTTGCATCTGGTCTGTGACTCGGTCCTTCTTGGGTCCTGGGGGGTCCCTTCCTGAGGAAAGGTCCGTTTCGGGGGTCCCCAGCCCCCGGGGATCTTTCAACTTGATCAGGTGATGGGGAATGAAGAAATGTCAGCCATGCTGACATGGGGTAGTCTATGGGCTCAGATGGAAATGCACCAATGGACAGAAAATGGTGTGTGCATTATATACCCTGGAATGATGCAGTTAGCCGATCTCTGTAGGAGGTCTCTATTTGGGACCAACAGTCTCAAGCTGTGCTTTCTGCTTTCTGCACATGCTGTCAACATCTGAACTCAACCAGAGAAAGGCCTTGTTATTCCCATGGGTCTGAGGCACTGGGATCCTTGACATGGCTGTGTTCACGAAGAATACACACTTACTCGGGATTTCATTCACTCACACAGCATTACTTAGGCACAAGGCCCCAAACTGTACATCTTGGAAGGAACTGTGAAATGCTGTTTACTTTACCTAAAGAGGAAGTGGACAGAGTACAGAAGTCAGTCACGCTTAGCTGGTCCAGTGTGTTGGTGATGCTGGAGCCATGGAGACCAGGGACTGATTCACCATGGCCTTGGTGATAAAGCCTCCATGAAAAAGGTCTGTTGGGATGCCAACAAAACATGATCTTGGAGAAAGGTCAATTGTAGCATTTTCTGGCCTAGAGGGGTCTTCAGCAGGACATAAACTGACATGTGGACAGTGGCAGAAGCCACACAGGGCCTAGAGGCACTAGGATGGTGGTTTAAATGTCATCGGCCCCCATAATTTTATAGGGAGTGGCACTATTTGTTGGAGTGAGTATGTCACTGTGGGTGCGCTTTGAGGTTTCCTATGCTCAGGATACTTCCTAGTGTCTTAGTCAAAATCCCATTGCCTGCAAGATGTAGGACTCTCAGTCAGTTCTCCAGAAGCATGTCTGTCTGTATGCCACCAGGATCCCCATCATGATGATAATGAACTTAACCTCTGAAATGTAAGCTGCCACCCCAATTAAATGTTTTTATTTACAACAGTTGACTTGGTCGTGGTGTCTCTTCACAGCACTAGAAATGTGAACTAAGACAGGCAGTCATTGGCAAGGGCTCCAAGCCGTTCTGAAACAGATCTTGGAAGCTTCAAGCCTTGCCATGAGGATCTGGGGATACCTTAACTTAGAGAAAAGAGGTTCTAGCATTACCCAACAAGCTGCTCTTGCGGACATATATGTATGGCAGCAACACCGCCAGCATCTTTCTGTTCACTAAACATGCGCTTTAGACATCCCAGGTACTCAGAATATCCTACAGGGGTATTTGTGTTGTTCCAGAGTGAGGACAGAGTGGTGGGTGCCAGTCTGAGGGGTCACAGATTGAGGACCTGGTACCGCTAGACACAGGTCAGAAGAAGTAAGAGCTAGGTCAACAACTCCATGTCCCATACTGTTCTTGTCTGAACTCACTTTCTTGGACCCTAGCTCAAGAGCACACATGTACCAGCTTAGGGACACCACTCAGCAAAGCAGTGCAGTAGATACAGTGGCCACACTAGGCAGCTGACATAGAGAGCAGAGCTAAGCCTTTGGGGAATTGGGTAGAGTGGCTACTGGCATTGTCTTCAAGAGGAAATCACAACTTGGTTGTATACCTCAAGCAGCATTCATAGTGTTACCAGCTTGTGAGCAAAGGGCCCATTCTGTACACACAGGCTTAACCTGGACTTCCTAGACCCAAAAGGCCAACAAGGAGGAGTGGGGGCAGATGAACCTCCCCTGCAGCCCTCCTGTGGCTGCAGTCTGCTGAGGCAACTTCCTGGTATCATTTGCACAAAAATTCCCCACACCCTTGTTTCATCTGAGAACACAAAAGTCTTTCTTGCAGATCCTACAGAGGCCCACCCTCCTCCAACATCCTGAGGGTGGGGTCCAGCTATGCTAATTTGCAGTCAGCTAGAAAGCGCCTCAATATCTGAACTTTCCCAGGCCAAGCTGCCATCTCCACAGGCATTCTGAGTCCCAAAATACTGGAGCTCAACAAAGAAAACTGTACTTTATTTCAGCAAAGTGTCTCCCCAGGTACTTTATCTTCCGGTCATTACTGTCACTTAGGCAGACGGGAAGGCCAGCTAGTGGCCAAGCATCTCTCCTCTCTCTATGGGAGAAGAGGCCAAGTTAGACTTGTTTTAGAGACACAGGAAGTACACACTCTAGCACTTCCCTTTACTCTCTACTCCATTTGGAGGCTCACGCCAGTTTCTGTCCCATTCTACTTCAAAACTCTATCAATGGGCTCATGTTCCTGTAAGGAAAAAATGTCAAGGTAAGCAGAACACCAAGACATTCGAGTGGAGAAAGAGCCATTGCTACAGAGTGGGCATGGGGTGGGTGGGAGGGGTAAAAGGGGGATGGGGGGCAGAAAGGGTTGAGAGATGTTTCTAAAGCGTTGCTCTCCGTGCGCGCGCGCGCGCGCGCGCGCGCGCGCGCACACACACACACACACACACAGGGACTGGGAGTACATTACTTGGGCTGTCGGGAAATCAGATAGATACATTTTGGACCATGTTTAGCTCAAGGTTATAGGGCGCATGTACAAAAGTCTAAATAGACAGCTGTGCCTCTGGGCATGCTCAGCTTGCCTCATAAAGATGGCAGACAGGAAGCTTCTTCTCATAAGGTTTTAGTGGGGGGGGGGGCTGGAAAGAATGTTTCTGGTATACTATCCATCAGCTGATACTGACCCATCCCCCTCATTTTCTTTTCATGCTGGTCATCTCTTCCGTTACTGACTCCCAGGTCACAGAATTTCCTGCTTGCTTCTCTATCTAGGGATGTTTACCATGGGTGAGGCTTGAGTCTGAGGTTCAACCACCTGTGGTTAGGGATGGACCTGAGATGCACTTTCCCCAAGGAGGCACAAGTCTGCTGGAGGTGTCCTGAGCACCTTAAAAATAAAACAGATAGCTTTTCTCTCCCCGTGCTTGGTATATATATGGCTGTTAGATATGAAGCCATCTCAAAACCATGAAGAGACTGTCCTGAAGGCAAAGAGAAATTAAAAATGAACAAACAAAACCCCCCACAGAATCAAGAACAAAAAGGAGGGGGTTAAAAAAAAAAACCCTCACGCTTGAAGTGATATTATTAGCTCTTTGAGCTAAGGAAACATCTCTTGATGAAGGAGTGGCAATGCAGAGATGACCTTACTGATCTGCTATATTTGGAAAATACGAACTATCACAGACTGCCCTCCAGGCATGATTAAGTCATAGCTTGTCATGTTTCCAAAGCCTTTGGGAATGAGGTTGGAAGGCCAGGATCTTGTCTTCTAAATCAGACCAAGATGCAAATGAGTCTCCTTAATAGGAATGCCTGGAAAGTATAAAAACGGGCTGCCTCTCCCCCCCCACCATAGACACCCAATATACAGTGGGCTACATGGGTTAACCGTGACAGACAGTCCTATTCATGGTGTGGGGTGTGGGGTGGTGCAAGGAGGCACAGGACATCACTCATCATAGCCGGCCTGAAACCTAGCTAGGCATATGTTTGAGTTCTGGGTTGGGCAGCGTTTTTCTCCAGAGAGTCGTTCTCTGTGGTCCTTGGCTCTGCCTTGTTATAAGAGCCGCTCACACATGGCTGGTGAATAACTTCTTTGTCTTGACTCCCCGCAACCACCTAAAAACGTAGAAGCCCAGAGTTTTTTCATCATGTTTCTGAACCATCCCTGTCTCGGTCAGGCTGAGCTAAGGGCACACCTGTTCAAATCTCATACAATTTTATGAGGATTTCTTGGGAATCGTCTTGGAGCAGACAGAAGCCACACTTACAAGCACTTCTGAGACAAGACCCTGTCTGCCTGGCTTGAAGGAAGAATCAGGATGCCGTAAAGAGAGCCTTAAGAGTCTCAGAAGTCTGAGGAGGCTGTCTTTAAATCCTCAGAAGCCTTAAAATAGGCTGCATCTTGAAGACAGTTCTTTTCTCTCCTCGACCTATCTACTTTGAGGATAATTTGCTGTGCAGGGAGGCTGAGAATATAGAACCCACAGACTTTGAAGTCAGTCCTTCATCCTTCCTATTTTCTTTAAAGTGTGTTGAGAAGCAGAACTATTCATAACTGAGTCCACTTGTTTCCATCCATCCTTTAATCTAAAACACGGCCATTAATACTTCCTCAAACCCACTGTCTGACAGACACCTCTGCATTCCTCATTCCTGTGGGTCAAAGCTTTGCTGATTCTGTTTTGTTTCACTGTGTAGCCCTGGCTATCCTGGAACTCACTCTGCAGAACCTGGTTGCCCCAAACTCACAGTGACTCACCTGCTTCTGGCTCCAGAGTGCCGGGATTAAAGGCATAGGGCAACCACTACTGGGCAGCTTTGCTGATCTTTCTGACATCTCATTTTACAATCCTCTCTGCCTCCCTGTAGAGTTCCGGTGTTCTTTCAGTGACTCCTAATAATGGAGACTCAGGAGACTTGGCCTGTTTTAGAGGTAGCTCACTGAGGTAGATGCGTCTATCTTAAGTGTGTGCACCATGGCCTGCATGAGGAGATCAGAGAACATCTTGTTGTAAAATATTATTTTAATGTACATTACTTTTGTTTATGTTACATTTGTTTAGCTATGTGAAGCTGAGTTACTATGCCTGTCTAAAACATCTGATGGTCTAGTAAAGAACTGAACAGCAGTAGCAAGGAGGGAGAAAGGATTTAGGCAGGGCTAGCAGGCAGAGAGAATAAATAGAAGGAGAGATCTTGGAGGAGAGAAGTTTCCAGAAAAGGAGGAGGACCCAGAGGCCAGCAACCCAGCTACACAGCAAGCCATGGAGTAAGAGTAAGATTTACAGAACAGAACAGGAAAAGCACATGGGCAAAAGGTAGATGGGACAATTTAAATTAAGAAAAGCTGGCTAAAGACAAGCCAAGCTATGGCCTGGCATTTATAAGTAAGAAGCTTCCATGCATGATTTGTTTGGGAGCTGGGTGGTGGGCCCCCCAAAAGAGCAAAAACAACCAACAATAACATCTTGAGAGTCAGTACTCTTCCTCCACAGTGTGTTCCAGGGATTGAACCCAGGTCATCAGGTTTTGACAGGTAAGTGCTCTAATTCACTGAGCCATTTTACTGGCTGGATGTTTACATCTTCTCAGTGTCAATATATGAATTTTGACACCAATTTCAATTCTGTTTATCTATCCATAGCTGTATAAAATCCCATCCCCCAACTTTATGTCTTGAGATGATGTTTTTAAAAATTGGTACTAGGAGTTAGGTGAGCAGTGCACACTTTTGATCTAAGCACTCAGGAGGCAGAGGGGGGTGGATCTCTGTGTGTTCAAGGTCAGTCTGGTCTATATAGTGAGGTCCAGGCCATGCAGAGCTGCACAGCAAGACTCTAATCTCAACAAAACAACAAATTGGTACCAGGAATTGGACCCAGGACCTTGTACATGCAAAGTGCATGCTTTACCACCAAACTACACCATCAGACAACCATAACAGGAAATTAAAACATAAAATAATATCTTAAGCATCCTTATCCTGGCAGCTGCCTCTTCCCAACTGACTGATGCCACATGATCGAACTTAGATGCTGACTGGTGTTTGGAAACCTGACATGGCTGCAGGTAAGACAGAGCTGAAGAGAGCTGGAGAGGATGGATAGAGAAGTATTTTGGGCTTATATCTCTGAAAGATGATGATGTGTGACTAATGGACTGAGCCCTCATGACCTTGCCAGCAGGAATTGCTGTAAAAGCTAAGCAGGAAATGGAAGTCATCAGAAACTAGTGTGGAGGGGAGAGGCAGGAGGCAGGCCAGAGAGGCTGGCTGGAAAGCCTGGATGGGAGGGAACAGCACAGATAAGGAGGCTGTGTGTGTGTGTGTGTGTGTGTGTGTGTGTGCAAGCCCACACGTGTGTAAACAGAACAGTAAAGCAAAGAGTGGTGTTTACGCCTCGTGTGTGCCCATCTGCTCTGGGTTTCTTCCAGAGCAAGGTGAGGATGCAGGAACCCAGCTTTTCTCAAAGTTTCCTGGATAGCACCCAGGCAGACAGTAGCTTAGGAATCTTTAGAAATTCTTTAGGAATTATATTTAATCTTCACTCTAGAATGTGTCTCCTTTCTATATCTCTCAGGGGACGTGCCACCTTCCTGCGCTGAGCACTGCCTTCTTGCCTTTGACTCATCAAATGCCGCCCCCCCCCCCCAGTCGGACCAGTTCCTCCATTGCCTGAGATGCCCTTTTTCCATTCTCATCCTTCCTGACTATTCTCCAATTCTTTTCTCTACACTGCCCCTGCCTCCTGACGCCGGGACATCACATTCCAGGTTCTTCGGTGCTCCTTAACCTGCATTGTCCTTGGAGTCTTGATTCTAAACAGTAGCCTCCAGTACTCTTCCCAGAACCGGGTTTGGCAGAAGGTGCTTGTTGGGGAATAAAGCAGAGAGAGAAAAGAAAAAACAAAACAAAACAAAACAAACCACGCCCTTTCCTTTAAATATACTGTATGCAATCCACACATCAAGCTTGTTAATTTAGTTAGGCAACCATCTTGGCTTAAGCTTAGCTGGCTCAGGTGTCCAGCTAAAACTTTCCTGTTTTAATATGAAAGAAGAAAGGTAGGTGCACATATATTAGGAGACATATGATAGTTTCTATTACAGCTCCCAAACCTATGCACTTCAGGCAGACTTGACTTCCCTGTTTCTTTAGTATCCAAAGGCATCCTGAATGCAATGTCCAAGGCTATCCCGTTAGCAGTAATGGATACCACAGTTTGCATCTGTGCAACCCAGAAACTAGTGGCCAACTACCATCCTTAAAAGAGGCAGTGTTAGAGCCAGCAAGATGGTTTAGGGGACTCAGATGCTTGCTGGTCAAGCCTTGTGATCTCAGTTTGACCCCATGGACTGACATGTGGAAGGAGAGACCTGACTTCCACAGCTGTCCTCTGACCTCTAGGAGCACACCATGGCACACCAACCCAAATAAACAAATGTAATTTTAGAAATTAAAAAAGAGAGACAGCGTTATTCATCATTGGCACAACTATTGTGGTTTAGCTCTGAAATGTCCCTCAAAGGCTGATATATTTGAAGATGGAGTTACCGGTTGGTGGCGCTGTTTGGGGAGGTTGTGGAACCTTTGAGGCAGGAGGTATGGACGACAGAGGAGACCCCTGGGAGGGAATCGTCGAGGTGCCCTCCCAGCCCTACTTCTTGGTTGAGCTGTCTCCTCATCTACCTAGATGTAAGCAACAGCTAGCATGCCCCTGCATGACTACGCAGCCTCCCCAACTGCCATGTCTCTCCACAATGATGAACCTGAACTGTGAGGCAAGATAAACTCTTTCCATCTTAAGTGGCTTTGGTCAGGTATTTTGTGACAGAAATGAGAACTAATACACATCCCTGCTGTGATTGACTAGGACAGAGTTAAAGCCCTGACCCTCTGTCTTTGGCCTTCCCCCTCTCTGGCCACCGGCCAGTGGAATGTGAAGGCATATGTATTAACCTTGCCCGTGGCATGGTTTTGTTTGTCAACTCACCCCAAGTAGCCATTGCTTGAAATGAGGCACTTGAACTTCTCCTGCAGCCTGTACCTACAGACCTAGAGACAAGGATGCATCCGCTATAAACCACAGAGTGTGCGGTGTTATTCAGAATAATTGACAGTAATATCGCCGTTGTCACATCTGCTGTCTTATTATCTTATTGTGTCACAGGGACACCTGGGAATCCCATCGTTCTGTCTCCAGGGGCCATCTCCTCATCCCATCTTTGACCACGGTCTGCCTGGACTCCTATAGTAACCTCTCTGGCCATTGGTATCAGCTCTCTGCACAGGAGCCGGCCTGAACTTTAGAGAAAGTCTGTCTTGTTTATGACAAGGATATGACCCTGTGACCCTGATCCAGGTGGTTCCATTCTGCTCATCCACAGATGGAAAACAAGGAGCAGTTTCCATCTCAGGCACATTACCCCATCCGGGTATCCCAACATAACTACTGTTCCCCAGAGAAGGGAATTCACTAGGTGATGAGCTGTTGAATTAGACAGAGATTTGAGCAT
This sequence comes from Phyllotis vaccarum, assembly GCA_033318265.1. Taxonomy (NCBI): domain Eukaryota; kingdom Metazoa; phylum Chordata; class Mammalia; order Rodentia; family Cricetidae; genus Phyllotis; species Phyllotis vaccarum. The sequence goes on along the minus strand of JARWLC010000009.1, from coordinate 138,595,989 downwards.
GCACAAGAGATGATAATACCATCCTTGCAGGGAAAATGATGAGCAGCAGCTAGGCAGCCAGATATATCCAGGCCAGGTCACCAAAGGGCAACATGCTCAGAAGCATGTATTGGTGGCCGGTGTGTGCTGCTGGCTGCTCTCTGGAGGTGCAGACACAGTGTGAGCTCTCCACAGGATGTAGACACTGTGAGCTGGCTGTGTGCTCTCCATGAGGTGTAGACACACTGTGTGCTCTCCATCAAGTGTAGACACTCTGTGTGCTGGCTGTGTGCTCTCCATCAGGTGTAAACACACTGTGTATTGGCTGTGTGTTCTCCATCAGGTATAGACACTCTGTGTGCTCTCCATCAGGTATAGACACACTCTGTGCTGGCTGTGTGCTCTCCATCAGGTGCAGACACAGTGTGTGTTCTCCATCAGGTATAGACACTCTGTGTGCTGGCTATGTGCTCTCCATCAGGTGTAGACACACTGTGTGCTGTCCATCAAGTGTAGACACTGTGTGCTGGCTGTGTGCTTTCCATCAGGTGCAGACACAGTGTGTGTTCTCCATCAGGTATAGACACTCTGTGTGCTGGCTATGTGCTCTCCATCGGGTGTAGACACACTGTGTGCTATCCATCAAGTGTAGACACTCTGTGCCCTGGCTGTGTGCTCTCCATCAGGTGTAGACACTGTGTGCTGGCTGTATGCTCTTCATCAGGTGTAGTCATTCTGTGTGCTCTCCATCAGGTGTAGACACACTGTGTGCTCTCCATCAGGTGTAGACACTATGTACTGGCTATAGGCTCTCAACCACCAGGGCTCCCATATCTCTGACTCTGAGCACGGACAGCCTCTCCAGGCTCTCTTTATTTCTTTGATTTCAAGAAGGCTTTCTGCCCTCTGCGATTCATTTCCTCCCTCCCCTCCATGTGCTGGAAGCACTGTCTTCTCCCTCTTTGGTGAACCCCAGGCTTGGCTTGCTCTCTGGACGTGCTTCTCCTCCAGACCCGGCTGGCTTCTTCTCTCCATCATCTGAGGATTAACTAAGCCTGGAACTTTGGCTCTGCCTTTGTCTTAGCTTCCAGGAAGTCTTTATTCTCTCAGGGAGCACTCTTTACCCCGCCCCCCAGTTAAAAAAAAAAAAAAAAAAAAAAGGACAATGTTGTTCCCTATGAGTACACTTTAGCCATCTCAGCAGGAGACTGTCACCTGTCACTGGCTTCTCGCACATGAAGCTTCCCTTGGCAACCTACAACACCTTTATGGATCCAGTGTGTGTGTGTGTGTGTGTGTGTGTGTGTGTGTGTGTGTGTGTGTGTGTGTATTTATATGTGAGGATACATGTACACATGTGTGGACGTCAGATCAAACTCAAATGTAGTTCCCTGGAAACTGTCTACCGTCTTTTTCTGACAGAGCCTCTAAGATCTAGAACTTGCCAGTTAGGTTATGCTGGCTGTCTCCTGAGTCCCAGGGATCTACCTGTTTCTGTAACTCCAGTGCTGGGATGGGGATAAGTACATGTCATCATACCCGGCTCTCCCCTCACCCCTTGCTTTTTACAGAAATAAAACAAAAAGACTCTTACTGTAGCCCTGATGGGCCTGTGCTCACTGTCACTCAGGGTGGCCTTGACCTTGAACGAGCCCCCCTGTCCCGGCCTCCTGGCATTTCAGGAGTGGGCTCTTAAGATAATGCTGTAGCTTGGGTCTTTAGTGCTTTCTAGAAGCTTGTTTTGGGCATTATCAGGAGATTCAATCTTTAGGAAGTGTGGCCTTATTTTAGTTTGGTGTCTATTGCCATGAGAAAATGTCATGACTAAAAGCAACTTTTGGATCATTTCATTTTACAGTTTGTAGTCAACCGTGCAGTGCAGGGAAGTCAGGGCAGGCACTGATGTAGAAGCCATAGAGGAATGCCGCTTCCCGGCTAGCTCACCACAGGACCACTCACAGTGAGGTAGGCCTTCCCCATCAATCATCAATCAAGAAAATACCCCCACAGACTTGCCTATGACTCTAACCTCTGTCAAGTTGATATAAGAGTACACAGACAGGCCCTGATAGAAGGAAGTTTGATTATTAAGGACATGTCCTTGGAGGGGATCCACTTACTTCCCTCTGCTTTCCAATTGCCGAGACATGAGCAGCTTTGATCCACCACGCACCTTATACCATGATGCTCTGCTTTGCCCTAGTTCCAAAAGCAACAAGCAGTGCTGCACATTGGATTGATAATTCTTAACACATTTTTGTACCACTCGAAAGTTATCACACACCGAGATACACTTAAAGATGTGTTCAACATCCTTAGCCATCAGGGAAATGCAAATCAAAATGATGCTGAGCTGCCAATGACAACTTACGTCGGAGAGGATATGGAGGAAGGAACACGCCTCCACTGCTGGTCTGCACTTGTACAGCCACTTTGGAAATCAGTGTGGCAGTTTCTCAGAAAACAGAGAATCAATCTACGTCAAGACCAGCTACACAAATCTTGGGCATATTATATCACGGAGGCACTTGCTCAACTATGTTACAATAGTGGTGATAATTGTAATAGCCAGAACTTGGAAACAACCAAGATGCTCCTCAACCAAAGAATGGATAGAGAAAATGTGGTACATTTACACAATGGAGTATGACTCAGTTGTAGAAAAAACAATGACATCATGAAATTTTCAGGCAAATGTAGGGATTTAATAAAGTTTCAGAAGTTTTGGAGATATCAGAGGGAATCTACCCACAGTCTATGTGGGGGGTTAGTAAGAGCTCCAGAAGTCCCAGAGCTCTAACCACAGTCAGTCTAGGAAAATCAGAGTGGTGATTCAAACCTTTAATCCCAGCACAGGGAGTATCCTGGGAGAGGTGACCTAAGCCCTTAATCCCAACTGAGTCAAGGTCACTTCAGATTATAGAAGGAATTCTAGGCTACCAAGCAGGTGTGGTGGGGCCACGCCTTAATTACCGAAAGAATACTTAAGATGGATTCAAACACAGAGAAAGCCATTCCAAGGGAATCGAGGCTGAGGAAGCTATAAGACAGCTGGGTAAGATTTGACTGTGGTGTTTATTCCCTCTAGTATCTCCAACTTCTTCAGAGATCTATCCCTGAGTCTCATTCTTTCATGCAACAGGCAAATAAATAGAATTAGAAAAAAAAAATCATCCTGAGTCAGGTAACCCAGACCCAGAAAGACAAACATAGTATGTACTTATGAGTGGATATTAACTGTAAAGGATAATCAGGCTACAACCCAAGCCAGAGAAGCTTAGGTAAAGAGAAGGACCCAAGGGGGAGATGCATGGATTCCCCTGGGAAGGGGAAATAGATCTCCTGAGTAAAGTGGGGGCCATGAGTGGGATTGTGTTCGGTGGGTTGGGGCTGGGGCAGAGAGAGGGTTATGAAAGAGATGTTTTAAGGGGGTGGGGAGTGGGCATTTCAGGATCAGGGGGAAACATGGTTTTAGGGAAACTCCCAGGAATCCACGGGATGACACCAGCTTTATCTGTAATACAGAAATATACACTGCTGATAGAAATTGCAGGAAAGTCTTCTTTCAGTCCTTGGACCCTACCTTGGCATATGGCACCATATTTACCAGGATAATTATTATAATGTTACTCCTACTGCTCAATTGCTGCTACAGAGCACAATTAAAGTCTATGGAACTATCAGGGAGAGCAGAGACAGGGGACTAGAGGTTTATTGACAAATTTGAATAAGAAAACACCAAGAATGGAGAAAGGTGATAGAATATTTTCCAGAAAAGATGATATTCTTCTCCTAGCATGGAAAGACAAGCGAGTTGTCCAAATGATATCAATGATCCACGACACTCCTGTCTCGATGACAACAGGAAAAAAAAAAAATTAGAAAATCAGATGAGAACATTGTAAAGCCTACATGAGTCAAGGAACACAGTGTCCACATGAAAGGTGCTGGCTGGGCGGATCAGGTGCTTTTTTGTGGTCCCATCCTAAGAAAACAATGGAATGGACAAAACGTGGTGTTGTGCCTTATAAACTGTAGACTTTTCAATTCCTTTAGAATGCACACTGTCCTCAACCCACCAGCAAAGATGAAGTATAAACTGTTTCTGCAATCGGTGGCAAAAGAACAGCTAAGGGAACCAGAGACAAATCTGCCCAGTCCTTCCCCTGGGCGGGCAGGGAAAGCACCTTGAAAAGATCCACTCAAAGACTTGTCAGGTCATATGAAGTAGCATGAGCCTATGTGTATTCCATCAAGCAGAAAGAAAAATTCCCATGAAAACCTGCAGAGTTTGTACCACCCATGAAAAAGGAGCAAATCTAGATACATATGTAAAGTTTCTTCGGTCCTTCTTTATAGAGGAAATTGTTTTATGCAGTACCATACATTTAAACTAGAAATTTTTAACTGTTTAATTAGTTGTTTAATTGTTTTTGTAGATAAAAATGTTATACTTACTGAAAAATAACACCTAAAGTACATTGTAATCTATAATTATGATTATTTAAATATTGTGCAGTTTGCCCCAAAACGTGTGCTTCCTGGCATATATCTTAGAGATTTCTATGTGGTACAAAAATGTGTTAATTCATGAATACAAATAAACATTTTTTTCAACATAAGTCTAATGTCTCAAGTCGCAGCGATGAAAAGCTGACGAATACAGAGTCAACATTTGCAATCTTGGTTCTGGAGAGATACAGTGGTTAACAAGTGCACATTTCCCTTCCAGAGGACTCAAGTTCAGTTCCCAGCACCTGCCCTCATATTCACCTATAAACATGTGCACACAATAAAATAAATCTAATCCAGGTGCCATGGTGCATGCCTTTAATCCCAATACTCCAGAGGCAGAGGCAGGTGGATCTCTATGGCCTGCATAGCAAATTCTGGGACAGCCAAGGCTATACAGTGAGACCCTTCCAAAGATAATAAACTTAAAATTATATAATCTTAAACATGGCTCATGTGGTTTGTCTTTTTCTTTCTCGGCTACTTGGTTACCTGAAATGTATGCTTTCCATCTGCTTTGTGGGGCCACACCCCATAACCTTTGAGTCTCCTCTTCTTCTCTAGGGCAGCATTTTTGAGCTCCCACGAGCTGGCGTGCTCTTCCTGGGGCACAGCTCTACTGCCTCCTCTTCTACCTAAGCTGCTCTTTCTGCTCCCTTGAGTCTACGGGCTGATGACAATGTGTAGTTTAGTTTCATCACTGGCACTTGGTGAATGAATTGATGGAATAAATTGATGAATGGATGGAGGCGAGGTGGCTTGTTTCACGTAAAAGACAATCTTGTAGCCCTAGCTCTTAATCCAGTGAAGTTCGGGAAAGATCCACAGGCAGGTGCAGCATTATGAATGACTAACATGTAAGCTTGATGAGCAGGGATGATTTGAAGCGGAAGAATCAATACCTCCTAAATCATGTGCTTCTTCCCCCTAGAAATGTGTTCTTCCTTTGGGTGGTCATCAAGAACCTTCTATTAAAATTCAAGTCATTCTCTGAGTTAAATCCTCAGAAACTACATGAAGTTTGCAGGGAGTCGGGGAAGTCCTGAGTGAATGTGTATTATTTGGCACAGGCCCAGCCATGCCAAAGACCCTAGGGCCTCAGATCCATGGGAGTGGCAAAGCTTTCTTGGGGTGAGGCTCAGACAGATGGCAGAGTTTTCCTCTGGGCCAGGTGCACATATTGACAGAGAGTGCAGAATATGTCTGCTGTAGCTCTCTCTCCCAACCCCCAGCTGCCACCTGTTTGATGGCCTGGACACTGTTCCCCTACAGAGATGGCTCCTAAGATTAATTCAACTTGCCTTCTCTCTCAGCTGTTTGTAACAACACTGTTTCCTTGTTCAGCTGTTTATATTAGCCCCGCCTCCCTGTTTATCTGTGTGCAATAACCCCATCTTCTTGTTTGGATGTATGTAATAGCCCCTCCTCCTTGTCTAGCATGTAATGACAGCCTGTTCTTGTACGCAACAATCCTGCCTCCAAGTTCAGCCGCATATAATAAACACACTCCACTTGAGAGCCAGAACCACCTGATCCCAGCTTTTCTGTGTCCATTCCTTTTTATTCCCTCAGTGGCTCAGAGAAATTGAGTTAGTGGAGATCAAGTGTGGGGGGCAGGAGTGAGCAGGACACAGGGGGGATATGTGGAGCTAAAGAGCGGGAACAGAGATGGGGCTGTGGGTTAGATCCTGAAAAGCTTTATCTTTTCATTTCTGTGCTTCAGGATCCAGCCCCAAATCCTTCACCATCTCCCACCCCACGGAACAAAAAATCACAAAACAAACAAGAGAAACTTCTTCAGAGACCAATGAAAATGTGTGGCCGTGGAGGCTGAGCTAGTGTGTGAATCTGCTATCGTAGAAGACTCCATTCACACATTCATCTATTCATCCCAGGAATGCTATGGAGAGTCTACCGTGTGCCAGGCACCCAAGCATACAATGAACAAAACTAAACAGTGCCTCATCCTAGAACACTGGGAATGCCCTGTAAGGGATTGAGAAGACACAATTTCCCTGGGTCTCCTGTGGCCTCTAGTTGCCCAGTAGTGAGAAACGGGCATTTGGGGAAAGATGAGGAATATAGTGTTTTATGGGAGGGGTGGGGAACCTTCCCCCCCCCATCTCTCCCCTTTCCCTGCTTTGGGGGGTGAGGCGGGGAGACAGATTCGATGCTCCCTCCAGAAGTGTTGCCACTACAGGCCCAGGAGCCTCACAGCCCCTGCCAGCCTGGGCCTTGGAGGCTTTGCCCCCAGATAGAGGGAAGGTGCCAGATTTGCTGAGCACAGTCACTGGTTGACAGTAGGAGGCTTGGAGCCCTCCCCACATTGTATCTTGCTTCATTGATTTCCTCTGGTTCCCAAGCTCCTAATTTTACCCCTTAAGCTATTTAAGAGCTGGAATCCTTATCCTGCCCCCACACCCTTTAATGAAATTCTGTTCCTTGTATCCATTACACATCCTCTCTCTCGCCAGGCCATCATAGAGGGCATGAACAACACAGAGTTACTCTGAAATTTCAATAAAAGCCATGTAATCTCTTTCCAAAGCACCACTCTGTTTCAGAATGTCGATATTTCTCCATTGGCAATTTTCTATAATGTGGTTACTTTAACAAAATAAAATTTGGGGAAAAAAAATCAAAGTTGCTGCAAGAGCTACACGGCACTCTGAGTTTCTGCATCTCCTTCCTACTGTTTATTAGATCCTTCCAATGTCTGCAGCTCCTTCCCACTCGTGTTTCCAGTGTCTCACCTCACTTTTGGCTAAGGGAGAAAGCTGGGAAAGCTGTTTTTGAACCATTTAAGAAAAATAAAGGAGAAATTAGTCAAGAGCCTCTTGGTGATAAATGATGGAGACCTGATGAGATAATGAGCATGAAAAGAACTGTGGGTAACTATTGCTGTGAAGAGATGTCATGACCATGGAAACTCTTATAAAGAAAAACAAATAATTGGGGCTGCCTTCATTTTCAAAGCTTTAGTCCATTATCATCATGAAGTAACATGGGGCGTGCAGGCAGACACGGAGCTGGAGGGGTAGCAAAAAGTTCTATATCTTACAGGCAATAGGAAGTCCGCTGAGACACTGGGCAGTATCGAGCATAGGAAACCTCAAAGCCCACCCCCTCAGTGACATACTTCTTCCAACAAGGCCACACTCACCCCAGTGAGGTCACACCTCCTAATGGTGCCACTCCCTGTGAGATTATTCCTACTACTACAAGCAGGGCTGAGCTTGGTGATGCACACCTTAGCACTAGGGAGGTGGAGGCACGAGGGTGGAGAGCTCTAGGGCAGCCTGAGTTTCATAGTCTGATGTTGTCTTAAGAACAACCAAAAATACCCCAGAAGACAGCAACAACAAAACCCTCAGGGATTAGTCTAGCTGTGGTGGCACACAACTTGAATCCCAGCACTAAGGAGGCAGAGGGAGGCAGATCTCTGTGTGCTTGAAACCAGCCTGGTTACATAGTTAGTTCCAGGTCAGCCTTGGCTACACAGTGAGACCCTGTCTAAAACAAAACAAGCCAATAACAAGAGCAAAGCAGGTAGCCCAGAGGCAGAATTCTTATTTGGCGTGTATAAGACACTGGCTTGGCTCCCGACCCAGACAAAGGACAAAACCAAACAAACCAACTGAGTGGTCCTGGGCAGCCCAATTCACAGATGTCTAAGCAAGTGGCAGGGATAACCTGGCCAAGGAGGCTCAGTGCTTGACAAAGTACCTCAGGGTCGAGCTGTCTGCAGTCCCTCATCCATCTACGTCGTCTACGTGGCCTGGACCAGTCCATGTGCTCTGGCACCATGGGAGAGACCTCCGTGCTGTCAACTCCAAGGGAAGCTTGGGGTGTCTAGAAGCTTGGGGTCACTCTTCTTTCAACATGACTATGTCCTCAGCACTGTCATAGTTAGCTTCAGATGCCAATGTGACATAAGCCTAGAGTCACCTAGGAAGAGAAAACCTCAGCTAAAGAGTTTCCCAGGTCAGATTGGCCCAAGGCTATCATATAGAGCATTTTCTTAATTGCTAGTTGATATAGGAAGACCCTCATATTGCGGGTGGTACCAGCCCTATGCAGGTGGCCCTGGTTGTATAAAAAAGGAAGCTGAATGACCCAGGAGGAGCAAGCCAGTGAGCATCATTCTTCTGCTGTCTTTCCTCATTTCCTGCCTCCAAACTCCTGCCTTGGCATCCTTCAACGACATTTAACGCATAAGCCAGATAAACCCCTTTCATCCCCAAATTGCTTTTGACCATGGTGCTTATCACAGCAACACCAACAAACCAGGGCATCTCTCTTGGCATCTAAGGTCATGCCGTCATGATCTTGGTCCTATGTCTTGACCTGGCTTAGCCCTCATCTCCCTACCAACATGTTCTGCTGTTTTCTGGTGAGTCATCCACTCTGTAGTACTGCTATGTACACATCAGCATCTCAAACGATAGCACACAGAGTCCTTGAAGCCCTTACTCCTAATAGGAGCATCCCCTTCCTCTGTGTCTCAGCCAGTAGAAGCAGCATCCACCTGGTGCCTGAGGCCCCTCCTTTCTAGGTGCCACCTCTCACTCTGCTGTTCTCCTCCCCTAAACCACTAACAAGTTCTAAGTCCTTTGCTCTGTCTCCATGGAAGTCACCATCGCGTCTCATACAGTTGACGGCAGCAGCCTCCCAGCTGCTCTTTCTGCTCCCTCGATTGCCTCCCCCCCTGCCCAGTCCACAAAGATTCTTTGAGAAGCAGGATTATGTCATTTTCATGCTTAAAATCCTTCAGTGGTGTCCCTCCATGCTAAAGGGAAACTCTAACAAAGTCCTATCTGTTCCACCCTGACTTCACCTCCCAGGGGCATCCTGTGACCGTCTCCTGCTAGATCCAACTGCACCCATCACACGGACCAGCCAGAAATTTCTGGATTTTCAAAGAACTCCTTTCCCCAGAGCCTTTGTATTCACCCACTCTTTTGTGAAGACCACAGCTTATTTTCTTGATTACTGTTATTTTTCTTTTTATGTGTGGGTCCTCAGACAACCATTGCTGACCGCCCCATTCTCTATTCTCCCCAGTACAAAAGACCACTGGTATTAATTTATCATTACACCTCTTGGCATCCCAAGGGCAGGGTGGGGTAGTAGCGTGCTATCTTTTCCATATATCCTCAATGGGCAGCACTAGACTTGGCAGGTACGGACAAGAGGACTGGTTTTGGAATGAGGACATAAACTGACACTGATTGTAAACAATAGTAAGTCACTTAGGGCTCTGATTTTGAGCCCTTAACTCTGTATGGGTTCTGTCTGTCTGTCAGTGGTGGTAGTAGTGGTAGTGATAGTGGGGGTGTGTACGTGAATGTGTGTGTGGTGTGTGGAGTGTGTGTGAATATGTGTGTGATGTGTGTGTGAGTGTATGTGGTATGTGTGTGGCGTGTGTAAATGTGTGTGTGGTGTGTGTGTATTAATGTGTGTGGTGTATGTGTATGTGTGGTGTGTGTATGTGTGGTGTGTGTGAATGTGTGTGTATGTGAATGTGAATGTGAGTGTGTGTGTGTGTGTGTGTGTGTGTGTGTGTGAGTGAGTGTGTGTGAAGCTTCCTTAACACTTAATCCGGAGCTGGATTCATGTTCTGTCTGCGCTCATGCTCAGACAATCTCATCTCACCTTTGTTTTCAAATGGAAAAAAAAAAAGCTACTTTAAAAAACAAAACAGCCAACCTTTCTTTGTGTCTGTGTGTGCACATGCACGGTAACAAGAGCATGACTGTGGAAGTCAGAGGGCACCTTTGGGAGTTCTCACTGCTACATCTACGAGGCTAGCTGATATGTTTTGGGGATCTGAACTCAGGCTCTCACATTTTGTGGCTCAGGGCTGGAACCTCGGGCTTTACCACTGAGCTACACACCCAGCATAACCCACCTTTTAGAAGATATAAAAGGAGAAGAACATCTACAGGATGGCGATTGAAAAGTTTCCTAGCAGAGAATTATTAAAGTGGAGATGCCGTGGAAGCCTCATCTGTAACTGAGCAAAGGGTAAAGATAAAATGCATACTCCTTTCTTTTGGTTTTTGTTTGTTTTTCGAGAAAGAGCTTCTCTGTGTAACAGCTCTGGCTGTCCTGGAACTCATTCTGTTGTTGTAAAATATTATTTTAAGATTTGCTACATTCATTTATGCTGCATTTGTTTAACTCTGTGTAGCTGTGCTACTTTGCTTGTCTAAGACACCTGATTAGTCTAGTAAAGAGCTGAATGGTTCATAGCGAGGCGGGGGGAAGGATAAGCAGAGCTTCCAGGGAGAGAGAATAAATAGAAGGAGAAATGGGGGGAGGGGAGAAGAAAGAACAAAAGAACAAGGAGAGAGGGATGCAAGGGGACCACACAGCCACACAGCCACCTGGCCACACAGCCACCTGGCCACACAGCCACACAGCCACATGGCCACATGGCCACCCAGCCACCCAACCACCCACCCACACAGCCACACACCAACACAGCCGCACACTCACACAGCCACCCACCCACACAGCCACACATCCACATAGCCACACATCCACACAGCCACCCAAACACACAGCCACTCAGCTACACACCCACACAGCCATCCAGCTACACGGCCACACAGCCATACAGCCACACAGCCACACATCCACGCAGCCACCCAGCCACACAACTACCCAGCCACACAGCCACACAGCCACACAGCCTCAAAGCCAGCCACAGAGTAAGAGTGAAAGTAAGATAGATATACAGAAGCAAGAAAAGGATCTGCCCAGAGGCAAAAGGTAGACGGGATAATATAAACTTAAGAAAAGCTGACAAGAAACAAGCCAAGCTAAGGCTGGACATTTATAATTAAGAATAAGCCTCTGTATGTGGTTTATTTGGGAGCTGTGTGGCAGGCCACCCCATAAGAGTAGAGTCAAGAGCAAAGAAATTACCAACAACACCACTCTGTAGATCAGGCTGGCTTGGACCTCACAGAGATCTGCCTGCCTCTGCTTCCCAAGTGCTGCGATTAAAAGCATGTGCTACCACTGCCTGGCTAGCATATTTCTATTTTATAATAAAATTTAGCTTGCCATCAATATCGGTTTGAGAACAGATTTCTAAACAAAGAGCCCCAGGGAATTATGCAAAGAGAATGAGGCAGAGAAAGAGGCAGGTGTTGTGGAACAGAGTATTTGTTTAACTAGGCAAAGTGTGTTACATTTGTTTATGCTGTGTTTGTTTAACTGTATAAAGATGTGTTTGTGTTGCATTTGTTCATATTCCCTGCCTAAGGCACTGGATTGGTCTAATAAAAAGCTGAACAACCAATAGCTAGGCAGTAGAGGGACAGGCGGGGCTGGTGAGCAGAAAAAATAAACAGGAGACCTCTAAGCTGGGGGCGAAGACGAGGGAGAAAGAGGGGAGGTCACCAGGGCAGCCAGACACAGGGGACCCAGGAGAGTCGGACACACAGGATGAAAAAGATGTAGAAGTTGTAAGAGCCAAGAGACAAGTCTGAGCATTCCTCACTAACGGTCTCTGTGTCATGATGTGGAGGCTGCTGGTAGCTATGATTTCTTGAAGATGAATCTCAGAGGTGTGTGGGGAGAGCTAGTTCCTAACAGTTTCTCTACTGTGAGGGCTTTTCTAGACCTTCCAATGGTTACAACTTTTTCAACAAGAATATGTTTATGATTGATTGATAACGTCCATGAGCCACTCTGTGTTTTCAGATTTAACTTGGGAAACGATTGAAGTATTTTATTTTCATTTATATATAATTGTTTTTCATTTTGTGTCATTTTTTAATTTTTTGAACATGTCATTATTTTATTTTATAGATACATTAATGGTTTGCTGCAAGTACGTATCTACACCACATGCCTGTTGCCTGTGGAGGTCAGAAGAGGGCCTGGGGTTCCCTGAAACAGGAGTTTCAGGTGGTTGTCTGTGAGCAGCCAAGTAGGTGCTGGAGACTGAACTCAGGTCCTCTACAAGAGCAGTCAGTGCTCTGCATCACTCAGCCATCTCTCTAGCCCCCAAACTCTTCATATTTAACAAGTCTCTCCTTAACAATTTGATGTTTGAATAAGAAGATATTACTATTATGTTATTTGTCATATATTTATAATTTCTGAGGTCTAAAGTAGCAAATATTTGTTTTCATTGATTATTTTCCTAACTTCTTTATGTATGAAATATTAGTATCAGTGTCCACAGTTCTTTATAAATATAAGGTAAAGTTGACACCATGGCAACTTTGCTGTTCTGTCCTGGTGACTGGATGGCCGGTTGTGCCTTGTTGTGCTAATAAGGGCACGTCGATTACAGGATGTTTCCTGTCAATTGAGGTGTGATAATCAGTGCCTGCAGCCTGTCCCCTTTACCCTTCCAGTGTGTGTGTGTGTGTGTGTGTGTGTGTGTGTGTGTGTGTGTGTGTGTGTGTGTGTGTGTGTGTGTGTGTGAGAGAGAGAGAGAGAGAGAGAGAGAGAGAGAGAGAGGGAGAGAGAGAGAGAGAGAGAGAGAGAGAGAGAGAGAGAGAGAGAGAGAGAGAGAGAGAGAGAGAGAAACATAAGCTTCACACATATTAGGCAAACACTCCACAATGAATGACATCCCAACTCCCTTTAACTGCCTCACCTCCTGACAGGGTGGAGGACTCTGATCCATGATGTAGCCAGTAGTTATTTGGCTAGAGGGAAGGGAAGAAGCCCTCCCTCCCAGGACATATGATCACCACTTTAGTGACTCTACTCAGCTAAGAGTGATCTAGTGATTTCTCTAACCCTCACAGTGAGTGGGTGTGGGAACCAAGGGCTGAGTCCCATGAAGGTCACAAGGCTGTAACCAAAGTCCTTTCCACTTTGTCTTCCTCTCTTGTGAGCCAACTGAAACTCTACTTTCACATTCACCAGCTCTGAGCTTTCTCGAGGAAGGTGGTCAGTGTGGTTTGGGGTCAAGCCAGATCTGGGATAGAACTCAGGAACTAAACTCAGGCTTCATAAACTGAGCAGTGCTTCCAGATAGCGAGCAGGGCCCCATCCCGGAGGCCTTACTTCTCTGCTTGCTCTTTGCTGAACACAAGAACAGAAGGGTTTTACCTTTTCCTCGCCTGCTCTCTAGGAGGAGAAATGGAGTCCACGGAAACACCTACGGAGGCTCTCCCCAAGTTCTCACTCTGGGAAATGCAAAGATGTGCTGTGCATTTTCAAGTGCAGAAATCTCATTTGTAAATTAGATAGAGCTCCTGTTACTACTGTCAAAGCAACAGTTAGGGCTGCTGTTGCTGCTGGACCAGTGGTCAGGGAGCCTCACTCTGCTGTCATCAGCTCTGGGGTTGATTGTACACCTCCAAAGAAGCCAGCTGATTTTGGAGAAGGACAGCAGTGTGGCTGCAAAAACCTCCATGGCTTTTTGTGCTCAGAACTGCCAATCTCAGGTTTATTTTGTTTTGTTTTCGAGGCAGGCTTTGTCTGTGTAACCCTTGCTGTCCTGAAACTCACCTTGAACTGAGATCTGCCTGCATCTGCCTCCCAAATGCTGGGATTAAAGCAACCTCAGATTTTTAAGGGTATCATGAATATTTGAAAAATTATCTTCGAATTGCTACTATTGTTGTATAAGTTGTCTATTCTAACTGCAAGGGAATAGGCACTTGTTACTTGCATTTGCATTAAGGTGTTTTGTACGCCCTTTGTCTCCAATTGAATTTTAAATACAACTCGAGATTAGTTCCACTGGGTACATGTCCCTTCAGTTTATTGAGTTTGCTTTTGCTTAATCCTTCTAATAAATGCTACTTGATGCAAAGCTGGATGAGTGAAATATATAGGCAATAACTGTAATCATTTGTGGAGATGTTTAAAGCAATCCTTTGGAAATAGATCGCAATAGTTGTATGCTCCTCAAACATTGTAAAACAGTCAGAATCAAACCTCTCAGAGGCCATAGCAAATTGGAGGGCCTGCCAAGCAAGTATATCTTTCAAAGCCTTTTAGCTTTATGTCAACCTTTCTAGCCTGGGAGTTTATTTTTAACTCAAAACGATCCAGACCCCTTACACAATAAAATGCTAGTGACAACCAGGCCTTGTATGATTCATGACTTTGTGCACTGTGTGAAGATGTATCACTGTGACAGGTGTAATAAAAATCTGACCGGCCAATAGCTAGGCAGGAGGTATGGGCGGGACTTCTGGGCAGAGAGAGAACTCTGGGAAGAAGAAAGGCAGAGTCACCAGCTGGACTTAGAGGAAGGAGGTGAGGTAGTTATGAAATGGGGTCTCTCACTGAAACTAAAGCTCGCGGATTTGACTCTTTTGGCTCCATAGGGGTTTATTGCTACGGTGAAATACTGAGACCTAAGGCAACTTGAGGAGGAAAGGGTTTATTTTGCTTAATTTTCAGGTACAGTCTGTAGTTAGAAGTCTCTGGCTCAGCCTAGCCCTGAGGTCTGCACCAGCAGTCCCAAATAATCACATAAAGGCTTATATTAATTATAAGCTGTTTGGCCCATGGCTCAGGCTTGTTACTTGCTAACTCTTACTCTTAAACTAAGCCATGATTCTATTTATGTTTAGCCACGTGGCTTGGTACCTTTTCTCAGAACACCATTCTCATCTTTCCTCTGCATCTGCTGGCATCTGTCTCTCCTCTTCCTCTTCCCAGAGTTGTCTTAGTCTAGTAGCTCTGCCCATACTTCCTGTCTGCCTACTGGCCAATCAGTGTTTTATTAAACCAATAGACACGCCAAATATTTACAGTGTACAAAAGTATAATCCCACAGCAACAGTCTATTACTGAGAAAAGTCAAAGCAGGAGACAGGAGCTGATGCAGAGGCATGGAGGGGGCTGCTTACTGGTTCCCTCCTTATGGCTTGCTCAGCCTGTTTTCTTATAGAACTCAGGACCACCAGCCCAGGGATGGCCCCACCCACCATGGCCTGAGTCCTCCCCTATCCATCACTGACTAGGAAAGTGCCCTACAGGCTTGTCTGCAGTGGATCTTCTGGAGGCATTTCCTCAATTGGGTCCTTCCTTCAAGATGATTATAGCTTATGTCAAGTTGACATACAGCCAGGCAGCACAAGGAGCCCCAGGGATTCTCACATCCTGCCTCTTCAGTGCTGGCGTTACCAGCATGTGCCGCTGCATTCTGCTTTAAAGTAGGTGCCAGGGAATGCAGTCAGGTCTTATGCTTGCATGGCAAGTAACATATTTCTCTATATATACATTTACACACACACACACACACACACTGATACTGCTCTCCCCACTCCCCTCTGCTGGTTTGCTAGCCTCATCCTATTCCCAATTATTCCCCTGATGCTTTTCAGGACACACAGGTATTCCACTAGCTTATCTTGTTCCCCTCACTTTAGAACTTCCCCTTACCTTTCATAGAATCCCTGTTTTGCTTTCATGACCTACATGGATGGATGGATGAATGGATGGATGGATGGATGGATGGATGGATGGACAGATGGATAAGTGGGTGGATGGATGGATGGGTGGATGGATGGATGGATGGATGGATGGATGGATGGATGGATGGACAGATGGATAAGTGGGTGGGTGGATGGGTGGGTGGGTAGATGAATGGGTGGGTGAATGGATGGGTGGGTGGGTGGGTGAGCGAGTAGATGGAAGGATAGACAGATTTTGCATATATGAGAAAATGCACCATTGTCTTTCTGAGTCTTTTTTTTTTCTTAAACTTAATGATCTGTTGATCCTTCCATTTTCCTGGAATAAATGTCATGATTTTATTCCTCTTTTTGGATGAGTAAATTCCCAGTTTTTTTCCATTCATTGTTTATGGGCTTCTAGACTTGTTTAATTTCCTAGCTATTGTGAATAGAGCAGCAATAAACATGGGTGTGTAAGTGTCTTTGTGGTATATTGTCCTGGAGAGCTTCAGATAGAGACCCAGAAGTGGTGTAGCTGGGTCACCACTATAAATAGTTCTATATTTAGCCCTTTTAAAAAGCCCATATTAATTTCTATGGAGAGCGCATCAATACATACTCTCCCAACAGTGTGTAAGGCTTCCTCTTTCTCCCTAACCACATAATTTTACACCTCAGGCATCTGGCTTTAAACACAGCCTTAGCAGAGTCTCCCAGCCTTGAAATGCCATATCCCTGAGAGTCACTGCGTGTGTCCCTGAAAACCTCCCTCCTGTATCTGCTGCCATGCTCCTCATCGGTCCCACAGATGCAGGTCACTCTGCTGGAGTAGTGTATGGACTATTCACTCCTGCTGTCTCTGGCCTGATGCAGAGTGGGTGTGGTGGCTTGGGTGAGCAATGCTCCCCACTGGCTAAGGTCCCCAGTTAGTGAAGATGTTTGGGGAGGTTATGGAATATTTAGGAGGAGCAGCATCGCTGGAAAAGGAACAATATGGGGCTGTTAGAGTTTATATTCTCTGCTTCTTATGTTCCTAGTGAAGATGTGATCTCTTGGCTTCCCGCCCCTGCCATGCCTGAGCCATAATGGTCTCAGCCCTCTGGACTTAAGCCAGAGTATTTTTTTTCCTCATGGTCATAGTGTTTTTATTACAGCAACAGAAAGTAATGGATACAGCAGGTTCTAAGGACTGAAGTGTGCCCTATGCAGTTAAGTTGCTGTCTTTACCTCCAGTACCTCCAATGGGGCAGCACTTGAAAACAGGGTCACTGCTGGTATGGTTAGCAACAATGGGGTTACCGTGGATCCCAGTACAATATGACTGGTGTTATAAAAGAGATGTGGACACAGACAGGGAGATGCCATGTTAACATGAAGATAGATTAGTGTTGTGTGTCTGCCTGAGACTGCCAGTGAGCCACTAGGAGCTGGCGGGAAGCCCCAGGTAGAGCCTCCTTTGCTGCTGTCAGAAGGAACAACTCCTGCAGACTCTTGCCTCCAGCATCCCAAAGCAGCAGATCCTAGTGTTGAAGGCATCCAGTGTGGTGAATCCACAGCTGTGTGACAAGGAGAACCTGAAGGACATCTGGCCCATGGCTTCCATTTCTAGGAATGAATGGCTCCTGAATTTGGTTCTCTGAGTTCTCTAGCCTGATTTTGCTGTCACCTCCAGACAAGAATGTGGACTGCAGGCGACAGGAGAAAACGTTCCTCTTACACTGTGCAGAGTACCCCACTCCGTCCAAGGTGCTCATGGATCTTACGGAGTGCAGTTAAGGTTGCCACTTGCTTAAACTAATGTGTATTAGTACCAAAAGAAAGCCTGCCTGCAGTGGAGGCACATGCCTTTAATCCCAGGACTCCAGAGGCAGGTGGATCTCTTGAGTTCGAAGACAGCATGGTTTACAGAGTGAGTTCCAGGACAGATAGCCAGAGCTGCACAGAGAAACCCTGTCTTGACGCATAAACATAAAGAAGAAGGAGGAGGAGGAAGAGGAGGAGGAAGAGGAGGAAGAGGAGGAGGAAGAGGAGGAAGAGGAGGAAGAGGAGGAAGAGGAGGAGGAAGAGGAGGAGGAAGAGGAGGAGGAAGAGGAGGAAGAGGAGGAAGAGGAGGAAGAGGAGGAAGAGGAGGAGGAAGAGGAGGAAGAGGAGGAGGAAGAGGAGGAGGAAGAGGAGGAAGAGGAGGAGGAAGAGGAGGAAGAGGAGGAGGAAGAGGAGGAAGAGGAGGAGGAAGAGGAGGAAGAGGAGGAGGAAGAGGAGGAGGAAGAGGAGGAAGAGGAGGAGGAAGAGGAGGAAGAGGAGGAGGAAGAGGAGGAGGAAGAGGAGGAAGAGGAGGAGGAAGAGGAGGAAGAGGAGGAGGAAGAGGAGGAGGAAGAGGAGGAAGAGGAGGAGGAAGAGGAGGAAGAGGAGGAAGAGGAGGAGGAAGAGGAGGAAGAGGAGGAAGAGGAGGAGGAAGAGGAGGAGGAAGAGGAGGAAGAGGAGGAAGAGGAGGAAGAGGAGGAAGAAGAGGAGGAAGAGGAGGAAGAGAAGGAAGAGGAGGAAGAAGAGGAGGAAGAGGAGGAGGGGAAGAGGAGGAGGAAGAGGAGGAGGAGGAAGAGGAGGAGGAGGAAGAGGAGGAGGAGGAGGTACAATGAGAGCTCCTGGGATACAGTCTAAATACAAGGCTTAGGTTCAAGCTCTGCACAGCAAAGTTAATTAATTAATTGATTGAAAAATACTTTGCATTTAAATTTTATGTGCATGAGTGTTTGTCAGTGTGTATGTTTTGTTGTACATTTGTGCCTCCTCAGAGGGGACCGGGGGCATCAAATGTTCCTCTCCATCCACTTCTCTCCCCAACCCCTCCCTCCATCTCCATCTTTCTTCCCTCCTCTCATCTTCACTCTCTTCTCCCTTCCTTCCGACTCTCCCTTTTGGCTTCTGTCACTGGCTGAGGTGCTCACCAGAGCTCAGGTTGGGACCATGCTATTGAGTCTATGGAACTGTAAACTAAACAAACCTTTTTTCTTTATAAAGTTAACCTGCCTGGGCTACTTAGTCACAGTAACAAAAATGCACTAATATACAATGCACCATAAAAGTAAGTTTCTGAGAAATGTGTTATAAAAATCTTTTTAAATTGTGGGAAAAACTGCTCACCATGAAGGAAGAGGCGGGGCCTGATTTCACACCCTGACCTGATTGTTCTGTAAAGTCAATCATCCTGCAGTCTGCATGAGCCTCTGTCCCTTAGTGCTGACTGGCAGGGCACCAGTGAACCCATTGTGGTCCATACTCTGTCCTCTGAGTTCACTCTGCTGTTGCCTTTGGACCTGATGCTGAACTCTTGCTCTGGTCTGTCACCAATCAGCCTTAGTTGTGACCAGAGGGCTCAGTAGACAAACCAGTAATTGAACATACGTAAGCTATCTATTCCGTCCACAGAGCACAGCCTGGCTCTGAGGAGGAGCATTCCTGTCATGGAGAGGATAGCAGCCTTATCGCTCACGGTGGGGTTCAGCTGGTGGTGAGAACTTGCTTTCCCGAAATGGACCCGTGTGCAGTCAACCTCCTAGGGAAAGGCATGGGGCATAAAGATGTTGTCAAATTTGAAATAAAATGTGCTGTCTTAAGAGCAGTGAGGCTCTCTTGAGGGAAGGGGTTTTTCTTGGAGCCTTTGAATACGGTCACTTTGAAAGGAACTTTGTGCTCCTTGGTCCAATCTGTACATTTCAGAGCTAAGGACCCTGTGGATAAGGCTATCCTGGCATCATAGCTGATCAGCAGAAGGGCAGAGACGAAGGCCTGGTCCCAGCTCAGTGCTGTGTGTCTCCTGTGCATATGTGATGATCAGTGGATCCACAGGGAGGCTCTGGGGTGGGAGAGAGTCCTGCTAATTCTGCGTATGAGGACCTTGAGCAGATGGGTACTAGACAGGGGAAAGCTGGCGTGTAGCAGGGACAGGGATGGAGCAGACATTCCTGAAGCCTGGAGGAGCCAAGAGCGAGAGTCATTAGAAGTTAGAATTCAGGTCTGATTGGTCAGAGTATGATCTGGTCTTCAAGTGTCTTTGCTGATTGGTTCTAGGATCCCCATGGACACCACATTTACAGATGCTTAAGCCACATTTACAGATGCTTAAGTGTGAAATGGTTGTGTTGAGCCTCCACAAATCCTCCTGGGTGCTGTCAGTCACCTCTGGCTTACTATCATACCTAAGACAAGGCAAATGCTGTGCAGATAGCTGTTAGTCTATACTGTTAGGTGAGAAATACCAGTGTCACTGAGAGTCTAGCTCAGGGGTATGCTACCTGCCTAGCATGCAGTGCACAGCGGCCTTAATCCCTTCACTCTAAGAAAATGAAACAAAGCAAAAACTAAATTCTGGTCAGACCCTGGGACCATCACCAGGCACTGCCCTGAGAAGTCACTTGCTTATGAGGAACTCGCTGCTTTCCAAGCCAGAACCACTGACCCGGCTGTGCAGCAAAATAGATGCTTCTCTCTGTTACACTTTCCACACACTCAGCTGTGAATCAAAATGTCACCCGGGGCCATCTGACAGGAAGCTCTCTCTGTGAGTAGGAGTCAGGAGAACTGAAGCACCCAGAACCACGCTCAGGAACCCACTGGCATGGAAGGAGGTAGCTGCCACTTGTTTCTTGGCTAGAGAGAAGAGTCATGTCAGAAAGTGACTTTGAAAATATTTCTTTGGACATGTCATGTGTACATTTGTCACGTGAGGTCCCAGAGAAGAAGGAATGTGTGAGACTAACTGGGGCCGAGAGGAGAGCATAATGATGAGCAGTAGGCTAAGGGCACGGTCGTGCTCATGAGACAGCTGAAGTCTGCCTTCCACAGGAAGAGACCTTGTCGCCTGACCTCAGATTCCTAGGACCTCTTCCACAACCTGACACGTGGTTAGCAGGAAAAAGGGTAAGTTCAAGATTACCAGGAAATGAGAGCAGTCCAACAGGGCACTGTGGACATTAGTAGAGTGGTAATTCAAGTAGAAGTGCCATAGGAGCCAGCCAGACCCGGTAGCCCCCAAAGGACTCTAAGCCAACACATGACAGAGATGCTTATACATTCATGTTTACAGTCAAGATATGGAACTGGCCTACACACCCAGGTGAGTGGCTAAAGAAATGTTGTGTGTACGATAGAATTTTATTCTGCCATCTTGAACTATGTGATTATGGGAAAACAGGTAACTTTGGAAGTAATTGTATCAGGCAAAACATGTCAAACTCAGAAAGACAAATATGTTAGGTTTTCTCTTACATGCAATCTCTAGAGGTCAAAACCAAAAAGAGACATTGATGTGTCCCTTATGTCTACAGAACTGACCCCAGAAGAGAGACACACACAGAGAAAAGCTGGGATTGGGTGGGCTGGGTTCATTCTGATGGAGTACACCAACTACCTGTACAGTGCAACAACCCAACCAGTAGCCTCAGCAAGCTTATTATATACAGCACACGGGGAGTGGTTAGCTAATCTTGGTGGGCGGTCTCTGTAGGCAGAATCTCAGGTTGCAGTCATCTGGAAGCAGGAAGCTGCAGTGGCTTCCTTTGCACATACTATCAATATCCACACCAGTGGAGGGCTTTGCCAATTTCCATGATTCTGAGACACTGGTCCTTGTTAATAATACACATTCACCCAAGCTTCCATCCAGTCTTCACACATTCTCTCAGAATTTCACCCTCTCCTCACACATCACTCAGGCTTCTATTCATTCCTCACATACTCACTCAGGCTTCCATTCATTTCTTATACATTCACGCGGGACCTCCTTGTCTCCTCACAAGACATAAAAGAGATTTTGAGGAATGGGAGGGGGTGCTGAATGTGATTAAAGTACATTATGTGATTTATATGAAAATCTCACAATGGAACCTACTGTTTTGTACAATTAATATATTACAATAAAAACAATTAAAAAGGTGTGACCAAAGAACTGTGTGAGCCGTGGGCATCAGCTTTCTCTGCCACTTCCCACATTCCAGGAGTTCAGGGGAGATCTGAGAAGATGGAGGTGGAGGATCGGGAGAGATGTCAGAGAATAGAGAAGGGGATTTTCAGCAAAATCGAAGGTTTCAGAGCTATCGGTGAGTGTGGAGAACAGGAGCCAGGCGTAGGGGACCCGGGTCACACTAGCGGAGTTGCAGGGTGTGCCTTGGCCAGTGAGCCTGCACATCCAGCCCCCCTTCTCTCCCACTACAATTCGAGAAGCAGCATGTAAATTTTCCAGACCTATCTGAAAAGTGCTGACAGAAGGAAGAGGTGTGGAAGTGAGACTGAGTAGAAATGAGGAAAATGAGGCTGTTAGACTGAGTAGAAATGAGGAAAATGAGGCTGTTCGTGCCGCAGAGGGGAGAACAGACAGGCACAGGAAGAAGGGAACCCCAAAGTAAAGGGGGGCATGAAGGAGGAGACTGGTAAGGGGTCAGGAGACATTCACAAAGTTGTGTAGAAAGGGCAGGCCTGGAAAGCTCGGCACTATGGTTCTAAGGACTTTGGACTAAGATGAGGCTAAGGTCGACCTGGGCAATGATATTTGAAAAACAGAAAGGAGAGAAGGGGAGGGGAGGGAGGAAGAGAATGTGCGCGTGAGTGTGTGTGTCTGTGTGTGCGCATGTGTGTGCCTATGTATGTGCCTATGTGTATATATGTATATGTGTGTGTATACATAAAATCTTCCAGATAGAATTAATCCACAGAGGCCAGGGATGATGTCACACACTTTTAATCCCAGCACTCAGGATGCAGATCTCGGAGTTTGAGGCCAGCCCGGTCTACATAGTGAATTCCTGGATAGCCAGGGCTGTTGGTTTAATGTGATCCTCTCTCAAAAACAAAAACAAACAAAACCCCACCCCACCCCAAATTAAACTCACAGGTATACCTCATTTGGTATTTTGGTGCTAAAGTTTCGATGCCAAGACAAATTAAGACATGTCCAAAAACCTAGGAAAGGCAAATCAATTGCAAGAAAACAATTTAGATTGGTCTTCTATGATCTTCATAAAAACAAAGCCCATAGTCAGGCAGGACTGGCACATGCCTTTAGTCCCAGCACTCAAGAGGCAGAAGCAGGAGGATCTCGAGTCTGAGGCCAACCTGGTCTACAGAGTGAGTTCCAGAACAGCCAGGGCAACATAGAGTTCCTGTCTTGAAAAACAAATACACAAAAACAAAAAAATCCCCAAACAAGCAATAATCAAAGCCCTAAAACAACAAAGTGACGTTTACTAATCACTGAAGGGAGAAAAACCACCAAAGGTCATTACCTACCCTGCCATATATTATAGCTCCTGTGTAAAGGCACCAAGTGTCTGCAGACATCTTTTTGGGGAAGCATGTTATGGTTAACCTTACCAACTAATAGAGGACTCATGATTTTAAAACAAACCAATGGCCATGAACCCAGACCAGACAAGCCCCCTAGCAACAGACCAGGCCCAAACAACACCATGGCACTGGCCTAAGTCCCTGACATTCATGTAGCCTGAGTGGTGCTATAGACCACAGACAGCAATACAGACCCCAGCTGTGGTTGGACCATGGACCCAGACATGGTCCTTGGTAGCAGCCTGGGCTGGGATGTCACCATGATCCTGGCTGGCAGTGCAGGTCACTAGATTGGCATGGACACAATGACAGCGTGGCCCTTGAATCCTTACACCCCACATGGTCCCAGGTGTGGGCCCAGATTCTGGGCATCTGCACTGCCATCGATGGTAACAGGAGTCTCAGACAATAACGTAGGTTCTGTCTGTGGTAGGGCCATGGACCTAGACATGGCCCTGGTCTCAGCTCAGGCCAATATTATGCCCTGGCCATCAGTAGCATACACATCAGGCACCAAAAAGGCCACAGGTGATGGCAACATGGGCCACAGTCAGTACAGACTTCTGCTGCAGTAGAATCTTGGACCCAGATGTCACTGTGGCTCTAATTGGGATTTCAGAATGCCCAGATTGGCATGGCCCAAACGGCAGTGTAGCCCCCATATGCCAATATTTCCCCAGACTGCAACTCAGCCTTTGATGGCAACAGGAGCCATGGATATCGACACTGACCCAGGCTGCAGTAGGACCACAAACCCAGACATGGCCTGGATGACACCATGGCCCCAGCGGCAGATGGACCCTCTAAGACCAACAGGGCCTCAGGTGTCAGCCTGGACTGTGGGCCTCTGCAGGGCCCTCCACTTGTCTGTTTTTCTGATTTGGTGCTGGACAGAGAAGTCAGCAGTGGCAATGTAGATTAGAAACAGTATTTTATTCAGACTCCTCATGACATACATCTCTCGCCTCATTTCTAACTTTTTCAATGCTGGAATGAACTCATAACAGAGTGTTGGCCAGTACTCAATCAGTTATTTCTGAGCTGAATCACAACTCTGGGCCTATTTTTTTTTTATTTGTACCTATTTATTTATATTTTTGAGATAGGGCATCTCTGTGTAGCCATTGGCTGGACAGAAACTATGTAGCCCATGCTGTGCGGGACTCACAGAGATTTGCCTCCCAGTACTGGGATTAAAGGCACACCAGCCACCACACCCAGCTAGGTCTATATTAAAAAACAATGTAGATCCGTTCTGACAAATTTAATACATCAGTTCTTATGGTCCAGCCTCTAAGCTGGGAACAGAGCCTAAAGCCACATCTCACCAAACTGCCAAGTCCTGTGCTAAGGTGAAGCACATTTCCCAGGTCTTCCTTTTGACACCTACCGGGACTCATTCACGCTATGTCCTCCAGTCCTTTTGTGACAGGGTTGCCATGTACTTCATCTTGGGCAGAGATAGCTTTATTTAAAAGTGATCTTTAAACCAAACCTGCCAAACAGCTATTACCTTAATGGTGGGTAAAGTGAGGCTCAAACATCCCAACTTTGCTGAAGTCGCCCACTCTCAAAGCCCAGCTATGGTACTGAAATTTGAGAATGCAATATTATCAAACTGGAGACACCGTGAAACCCAACCATTGTTCTGAGAAACAATCAGTGAGAGTCAGTAAGTGACATCCCTAGAGAAAAACCTCTTGACAAGGGCCACAGCGGGAGCTGAGGACACTGCTCTGCCGCTGCTTCAGCAGCTTCTCCCACAGGACCATAGATGCTCCAATACCTAACATGCCCAGAGAAACACTTGTAAAAGGAAAGTCAGTCAGTAACCACGACCATAGCTGGTGTAGCAGCTACATCCTGACACCAGCTGACATCTGCAAAGGCACCTGCAAGCAACCCACCTGCAAAGGCGTTTAAAGGTACCGTCACCCAACTCTTGACAGTCCTATAAAAACTTGGTTAAGGACAAGCCCTTGCCATTGCAGCAGTGCATGACTCTGACAGGGAAGTTGGTGCTGTTTCTCAGTTTTGTTCCTGATTCCTTCAGCACAGCGCTCCGTATGTAAGGTATGCTGTGACAGTCCTCTGAGGAAGGCTCCTGGGGAGTTGGGCTCATTAAGAGACACAGCTGATAAACTACGTATTGCTATTGCCTGTGCCCAAGAACTCCAGCACACCTTGGCCACAGAAATGGTCCAGTAATTGCTGGCTGCCTGCAGTCTTATTTGGCTGAGTGACTGCAAAACAAAATGATTGTGTATGTGCGCACGCGTGCAGGTTTGTGTACGTGCATGCATGTGTGTATATGTATGCATGTTTGTTGTGTCTGTGAGTATGCATGTATGTGTGTGCATGCACACGTGTGACGAGGATGGTACCAAAGCGTGGTAAATTCTGGCTGCCTTTCTCTCACTTTGATAAAGAGCAGAGGAGAGGCTGGGCTGTGGGCATTCTATTTGAGTGCCATAACATAAACTGAAAAGGGAAGTAGAAGGATAAATAGGAAAAACACCCCAATATTATGAATGGCAGCCATTCAAAAGAGAACTATTCTTCGACAGGTGAAGGAGGTTTTAATTTCTTTCATGTTAAACACTGCTTACCACACACTGGCTAACAGAAATGGCTGCAGCACTGGCCAGCAGGGACCTGTTTGGCTGTGTGAGAACCTCCACATGAATGAGGGAGGGCATCACATACAACTTATCTTGAAGAGATAAGTTGGCTAATGGTTCCAACCAGAAAGGCATGCTGAGGTTTAATGTAAGAGTCCACTGTGCAGAGTTCTTCTATCAGGGACATTGTAGGGGTAGATGACTGAGTTATAGGGCTGAGATCAGGCCCATGACTCAGGCTCTCTATTCACTGGGTCACTGTACCACTCACCCTTAGGGAAGCTGTAGCTATTCTAGGCAGAGACCTCTGATCTCAGCCTTGTGTATGATCAACCCCACTTTAGCCGTCAGTAATGCATGAGATTTTTTTAAAAGGGGGAGCCCAGCATTTTCATGTATACACTAGCAAAATTTTGGTGTTTTCAGTATAGAACTTTTTAATTTGGTACAACTATGATATTAGGTTTTAAGTGAGATCACTCCTCTGCTAATGAGCCAGTGTCTCCTGTGTGGCAAATTCCAAATGGAAACCTCATGAAAAGGAGATGTATAGTGTGAGGACACACATAAAATGGAGTATTTGTAACTGTCCAAAATGCTATCACAATTAACTGAAAGCCTTTAACATTGGGAAGACAGAGGGTAATGAGAATCAAAGTATTAAAGTGAAAAGTCTGTAGTTTGATTTACAAACCAGTAACAGTGATTACGACTAATTGCCAGTTAACTACCTGCTGGATTTTTCTCTAGTCAGCTCCTACACAGCAGATGAATATGTAACATCTTTTGAACGGAACATTTTAGCCACACACTCACTGGGTAAGTGGGAAGACACTGGGGCATTCCCAAATAACAATAGAATGGTAAGTGAATGAATTTTGAAAGACCCAGACAAGTAGAGAATTAATTGCAAAATAGATGAAACAATGCTTAAACAATTATTGACCTTTAAGTCACGAACAAAATGCACTACGATGTTTTTATTTAGTTTACAGAAGGGATCTTAAGTACAGGCTGCAGAAAGAAAAGGTTTACTGCTATTTACATTCATTTTAAAACTCTGCTCTATACAAATTTAATTCTGATCAGTATGAACAATATTTTCGTAGATCTACTGCATATAAAGCCTCTTCATCAACGCATTAACAATGAATAAAGTAACCTGATTGCATTTAAACAAAGATGACCATTGAGACCATTGACATTTAATGTTGCTGAGAGCCAAGAACCCTCATTAAAAACAGAACACAACGCAGTCTGCAACTTCATCTTTAAAAAGGCTGGGTAAAGTTATTGATATGGAATACTGGTCTATATGCTACACGCCAATCTATATCTGCACTCTAAAGTTAGATATTTTGTCTTTTTATTAAATATAATCTACATATATTTGTAATTTCATCCAGGAAGATTTCTTCCCAGTGAAAAAAATATAAAATCTTTTTTTTTTACAGGTTTAGATGAAATTAGCTCATGCTCTAGTGCTGTGCAAATTGTTTATTTGTAGCATATCAATCTTTAAATTATTGGTAAAAAGAAGAGAGGTGCTACTAATCATGTATGCCATGTATGCCTTAAAAGTCAGCTCGTGATTTTAATACAACTGCAAGCACTGACTCCAAATGCAAACTACATAAAGTAACAAAATTAGTATTTGGAGACTTTTTAAAAGGATTCCTCTGTCCTAGTGAGTAAGCATAATGCAGGGTGTGGTTACGGATGAGTAACAGTGGTGAAATTTTCAATTTTCTGATATTCCAACACACAATCAGATCTGCTGTTGAGGCTTCCTACCGTTTCTGCACAGTGACAGCCCCAAGCAACTGGCCCTCCACATTAAGGCTAGGGACGCACTGCTGCCTGCCCTCTGTGCTGTCTAGAGTCAGGGCTCAGGCAGCAGGGGCACCCTCTGCAGAGTGTTGTGGGCAGCAGGCATGGCTTTTCCTTTGCTGCAATGAGGACAGCCACACCCAGTTTGATATCCTGTGAGGACGGCTACAGTGGCTGACTTTGGTAGAATTCACTCAGCATTTTAGATTCCTTCCCATTTCCCCTGTGTGCTGACTGGCCTGGTGATTAACTTCAGTGATGCTGAGGGTCCTCCAGTGTGGGCTATCACAGGAGTACTTCTGGGCACCACAGGCGCTGGCAGATTCTGCTGATGAGGAAAATAAAGATTTTTTTTTTTTTTTTTTTTTTTAAGTGCAAACTGTACTTGCAACACTTGGTTTCTGACTTCTGTGGATGAGTCTTTGTGGCAACAAGGAGACTTCCCTGGAGACCACTGTGCATTTCAGACTGCTCAACACAGACAAGAGACAGGGATAAGACCAGATGAGAGTGTTCTTGGTTCTTTTTACTTTAGAAGAAGAGATGACAGAGTTCCCAAGGAATTCAGCCCCATGAATGTGCAGGTGACTGTCCGACAAGTGTGGGATGCTGTTGAACCTCCTCTGTCCCAGCAGAATCAACAGATATGTCACAGGATCACACAGCAGTTGCTCTCACCGGTCTTCTCCCGATTCCTCTGACCTGGGAAAACAAAGCCAGCCTGATTTAGTCAAGCTAGGTATTGAGGAGAGGCACCATTCAGAGGCATAGGCAAAACAGCCTGAGTTTTGCTCAAAGTTTGCTTTAAAAAAAAAAAAAAATGACATCCCTGTAGATAAGGAATCTCCTAATCTTGGCATGTTTGAAAAACCACCTGTTACTTGCTCCATAAGCTAAATGCATATACTATGAAAATGTCCTTTTTAGCAGAATGTCTAGGTGGAGGCAGGCACGAACGCCTGTCTTGATGGCGCAAATGAGACACTTGCCAGGGTAGTCTTACCTTGGGAGTTGGGTTCTGGCAGGGTCTCTCTGGCCACCAAATGCATCACGGTTGTTTTGCCAAAAGGAAGTTTTAATGCTATGCAAAAAAAGAAGAGACAGGCTGTTACATACACATCACTGTAAAATCACTATCAGGGAAGCACGTAAAAGCTGCCAGGTTCTGAATGGCTTCAGGCTGTGGCTCCTTCACAAGGACAGTCCCTCACCAAAGGGAAATGTATACAGTTTCAAGCGACTCTCCTAGCTTCACCACTGGCAAGACGCATGAATCGGTATTTTACCTACAAATTGACTGCACCAGTCTGGGGCCCTACTTTTCAAGTCATGCTCTATGCGGATCTGACTGTTGTTACTAACTCCAGAGTGCCGGGCAGCGCACTAGAAGCTGCCATCAGCAGGTAGGGCTGGCACATATCTTCTGCACCTGACTCAACAGCAAGCAGCAGGCATGGCTGCTGGCAGCAGAAGGTGGAGAAGAAGCCAGAACCTGGAGTGCCTTCCTTCACGGGAGACCTTTCTACACACTGGGCAACATCCAGAAGATAGGATTTCAATTTTTCCTGTAAGATACAACAACCACCGGTGTTCCAACTCAAAAGTTACACTGGTGGGAAACGGTAAGTAAAGAAATCTGCATTTTAGAGGAGGAACAGGCTGGAGCTGTATTGCACAGCATGCATTCCATCCTGGGGTATATACGCCTAGCTACACTAAAGTAAATAAGTGAAGAATGACGGTGAGCACCCTGAGGAGGACTGTCAGAGTGTCAACTCAAAAAACCGGACTCAGTGTTCAAAGAGAACTGATGACCAAAAATTTAAACTTGAAGCTGACTAAAGCACAGAATTTCCCAGAATGACAGATCCTTGTGGAGTGTCTGGACCCGTAGTTCATACTCAAGAGGCTGAGGCAGGAGGGCTGCTGGAGCCCAAGAGTGCTGAGCCAAGCTGCAGAGCTGTGAGACCAGGCCTCAAATGGAGTGGGAGAGAGGCAAAAAATGAGCAGGCCCAAACCTTCTGCTGTGTCTGCCTGCCACACAAGTGGCTGAGAACAGCTACCTGTTTGTATCCATGCTACCCCCCTACATACACACACACACACACACACACACTCTCTCTCTCTCCTCCCTCTCTCTCTCTCTCTCTCTCTCTCTCTCTCTCTCTCTCTCTCTCTCTCTCTCTCTCTCTCTCTCTCTCTCTGCTGGAACATCACCTACAACAAGGACTCTATTTGTTTCCATACTGGGCCATCCTTCTTTTTGAGCTGGTGAGATGACTCAGCAGGCAAAGATACCTCAGGAAGAGGCCTGAGGACCTGAGTTTGATCCTGAAACCCAGGTAAAGCTGGAGAAGAGAACTGACTCCATGAAGTTGCCCTGTCCTTCATACCTGTGCCTTGTCCCTTATAGTAATAAAATAAAAATATTGTTGTCAAATATTTCTTATTCTATTAAAAACCCCACAATTGTTCTGCGTTTGATTTGTAGCTGTAGGTAGGTCCTAAGTCTCCTTCACAGGTGACTGAGCAAGCCCACACCTTACAAGCAGACATGCAAACACTGGGCAACACCTGCCAATCTGATGCTGCCTCCTTAACACAGGTGCATGTGGCCAACCTGGTACCCAGCAGTACTGGGCTATGGAAGTTCCAGATGGCACAGGCCAACCAAGTGCACTCCATATCACCTGTCTGAGTCATAAAAGTTGTAGGTAAATCCTTTAATTTGCTTCCAAAAAGAATGACAGTCACACGATTGCCATTTTGCTAATTATTATAAAACAATAAAAAAATAGTTTAAAAATATTTAACTTAATCAGAATGAACGAACCATCTTGATTTTAACATAAATCCTGTGACCTTTAACCGGTCATGGGGACACTGGGGCTGGGGAACTACTCAATGTTCAGAGGCAGATGGAGACTCACTCATAGAGTCAAGAGATTACATCCAACCAACAATAAGCTTGGTTTTTTATTTATTAATTTAAATTCAAGATCTTGTCTGAATCAGAAATTTTTAAAAAGATTACTAATATATACAGAACATTCAGGAGGCTATCAGCCAACTCTCATATTACCAGATGGTTTACCTAATTAGGCAAAACTACAAATAGAGAAGCAAGCTGAATAAATCCTACCTCTAAATGGCAGTAAATTCTTAAACTACAGCACTTCTTAGACCAGATCTAAAACTGCCACAAACCAGGCTACATGTGAATGTAGACTCTAATGTACTCTGCTAATGTCACTGTCAGTCACTGAGGTCACCAGCTAACCCTCAACTCGTCTTTTTACAGTGGACTTTGTTGTCCCACGTAACAGAGCAACCTGAAAGGGGGGGGGGGGCTGTGATTCAGAATTTATCAGTACAGACACATAAAAAAGCTCAATACACACACAGTAACCAAATGGATAAAACCAGTCTGCCCGAGGAAGAACAGACTGCAGATCTCATGTTAGGTTTAGAGGAAAAAGGGACTATTCTCGAGTGAGGGTCACTGTGTGCACAGCAATGAGTGATTTCCCAGTTCACATGAAAACCTACTGTCCTAAGCGTGCTCTCATCTGTGATGGGTTTTAACTTAGGAACATCACATCTAGACAATGGAGTCCACCTATAACACAGTAGGTCTGCACACTGGCAGGTAGGGCTTATCCACAGGGAGAGAGCATACCCAAAATAGGAGTCTCAAGTCATCATTTTTAGTAAATGGTGGCACTAATATAAACAAAGGACTAGGCCTGGCAGGAGTGATGTCAATTACCTCCTAATGTGACGTTTCCGTGTAGAAATCTGCCTTGATAAATGAGTCGCAGGATGTTTGGGCTGCTCACCTGTTCTTCTTCCCAGTCTGAAAGAAATGGAACTAACTGGTTAGAGGCTGCAACCCAGAAGGACTGTGCATTGTCACACTCCAGAGGCCACCTGGGAGGGCATGGCCCAGAGCCCCCACCACCCAGGCACCCCTGCCCTTGCTCCCTACACCTTCCTCAAGAAGTAGCAAAGAGGGGCAAAAGATTGAAGCTGAAGGTAACAATGAGCCTTAGTAAAGGATCTATCACTTGAAAATCACCATCCATTATCAGTAATTAACAGAGTACTATGAGAGTGTTCCATGGGCAGCTCCCAGTTCCTCAAAGACTTTCTAGAGCTCACTGTGTTAGGTCAGGGAGGCCATGCTGCCTTTCTGAGACCAGATGACAAACATGACAAGAAGCTGGGACAAACTGCTACTAGGTGTGGTATGGGTGGCCCATCCGCTACTGCGGAGCACTTCTGAAAACCTCAGCTCAGAGAGACTGCTGTTCAGGCAGGATGTGCTTCCACTGGCAGCTCCCATCAGCTTGCTGTGACATTTAGTTAAGATTTGAGAATTCCTGTCCACCTTTCTCAAACATTCTAGGTTTTGCTTTCAGCAGGAGACAATGGACAACAAAGAAATAGTCTAGACTACTCTGAGAGTGAGTGATGGAAAAGAAAGAGGCAAGTCTCCACCACAGTTTTTGTTTTGTTGGGTGTTCAAAACAACGTATGTACATGCACTTGACAGTATCACCCTGTCTCAAGAATTCAAGCCCGAGAGTAACTCTTACTCATTTCCAGGCACCTGTGCCATGCCTGTTCTCCAACACCAGGCCACCTTCTCCTCCTGGGAATTCTGACTGCACTGTCTATTCCAGATAAAATCAGGTGAGCTACTCTGCTTCAGTATGAATTCTTTTGCACGCACTGCCTTTAAAACCATTGTTCATAGAGTATGCCTGGCTAAGCATTCCTTTGCTATACTGACAAGTGACAGTTAACTTTAATCCATAGAGAAGAGGTTAGAATTGATTTTTGCTAAATGTATTACACAGACCTGGCATGGTGGCACATGCTTGTAATCCCAGATACTGGAAGGCCCAGGTTTATTAGCAAGACTTTCAAAAAAGGGAGCAAGGGATACAGTTTAGTAATAGGGTACTTGCCTAGCATGCTCAAGGCCCTGGGTTCATCCTTTGTACTAAAATAGTGCTACAAGATGCCACGTGCCATGAAAATTATTATAGGCAAACCCTAGAAGTTCAAAGGGAAAACTAAGGACTTACAGAGTCCTTAGCAAGGCAGAGCATGACTAGACAAGTGGAGGGGGCAGCAGAGAGGGAAGGAGCTCCCACATCATTTCCCCCCAGCCCCCCAGGGTTCTTGCGGTGCAGCTGAAAGCATAATGCAGAGACTTCGCTCTTATTAGACCTTGTCCAGAACTCATGCAACAAGAGCTGCAGGTCAAGCCTGTCTCAAGCTTCATTTTCAATAGGTCACACACACAGGAGCCCCCAGGCCTGTTGCCATGGCAAAGACAGTCTGTTTCCTGCAGTGTTGGTATGAAGGTTCATTCACATGAAGCGATGTGCACTGAACATTCTCTCTACTGGCACTAAGGCACACATCAGCACCCCTTGGTCCTTCACTGCTTTTTGGGGAGAAATGTAAAGTCTAGGGCAGTGACCCCATCAAGCACCGGCCTTATGACCTCAGTATTTCCTCAAAATGTGTGAAGCAAGTCAGGACAAAGAACCAAGCAGCCAGAACTCACCCATGGGCCAGTTGTCATACACATGCTTCGCAATGTCAGAGGCTGAGTCATTCGGGGAGAAGAGGAACTCCTTTGTCTTGCCGCTAACCAAGATGAGGCGCAAATTTATCTGAAAGTAGAGACAGTGATGCTCTGAATAGACATCTCAACTTTAAAACAATGTTTTGTACAGGTTTTCACTCAACACCACACCAGTTCCGGTGCCATTTGGTGTTTTCATTTAAATTTTAACTTATTATTAAGTCAATAGACAGAGTAGGCGTTTCTTTGCAGCGCTTTCCATACATGTCATTATATATTTTTTCTTCTTCAGCTTCTTGCTGAAATGCCCCTGCCTCATCCCTGCCTGTGCCTGGAACTCCAGCTGGTCTACTTCCTCTCCAATAGTCCCGCCCCTTCTACTTTCAGGTCATGTTACTTCAGTTCTTCCAAAGCAGCTCTTGTAATGAGAAGTGGGGTATCACTTTTACTTCCTGTTATTTGCAATGAGCTGCCATAGATACATTTGTGAGTCAAAGAAAACCAAAGCGTGGGGTCTGGGGAGATCCAGCCAGAACTCAGTGAAGGAGAAGGAAAGACCCTGGACACTTGGACCTCTGGCCTTGGCATGCACATAGGCACATATACACATGTGCACACACAGAAAACCAGAGTCGGCACGCTTCTGAATATTAACAATGGCGGCAACAAAACTGAAGATTACAACTGCTATTATAGAACCTACTTTAATTCAAAACAAAGAAAGCGTCAGCTGTAGGGCCTGTTGCTGAACATAAAAGAGAACAAGAAGAATCCAACAATTTTATTCTGCATTTCTTGAATTTTGTGTTGCAAGTCAATATGTATTCCAACTAAGCAGATATTCCAAAAGTTCACTTTAAAATTTGTCTCTTCCATAATTAACCATTTTTATTGCTGTTGTTAAATTCACTGTACCTACTCATTTCCTTGTGAGGCACAGATATAGATAGGTATGGTTTCCAACATCTTCAGGTCTCTAAAGACTTTAGTGGGGTTGGAGATAGTTCAGCAGCCCAGAGCACCTACTGCTCTTGCATAGGACCCAGGTTTGAGTCCTGACACCATGATAAATGACTCAAAACTGCCTGTAACTCTAGCTCCAGGGGTTCTGATGCAGCACACATACTTTTCTTTCTGTCTTTTAAAAAAAGACCTTACTAAAAAGTTGAATCTGGTCCCAAGCTAAGCATTAGACAATCTAACCTGGCTTCTTTACATAGGACCAGCGAATGCCACTGTTTTGAAGAGCAATCTGTTACAAGGCCTAAGGTCCAGCTCTTTTAAAAAATTAAAGCAATAGAAACCCTCTGGACCCCGGTGAGTCATTATAAGCACATCAGCATCATCAGGTACTGCACTGTGTGCTGCTTTCCCTTTGTAATCAATCACCATGGTAATACTACATAGAAAATATGCTGTGA
Source organism: Phyllotis vaccarum (assembly GCA_033318265.1). Classification (NCBI taxonomy): domain Eukaryota; kingdom Metazoa; phylum Chordata; class Mammalia; order Rodentia; family Cricetidae; genus Phyllotis; species Phyllotis vaccarum. The sequence continues at coordinate 138,561,299 of JARWLC010000009.1, read as the reverse complement.
ACTGATATTCACCAATAATGCAGAATCAATGAGATTCTTATCAGACAGAATGGACATAGGCTCTAAATTTGAACCTGTATTCTAACTGTATAGATAACAGAAGAGAAAAAGGAATTTTATATTCCAGGCGAAAAGCTTCTACTACATCAGTAAGAATTTAGAGCTACTTTTACAGTAAGATTACACTAAAAATCCTAATATAGGCAGAGAAATGAGTCACATAAAGAAGCTCATGCTGAACATCCCCTTTCCTAAATCTAACCCTGTCTGGATGCATTTCAGATGGTGGATTCTCAGCTTACGGATATTCAACAAGTCAAATGTAAGTAAATGCTTCAAGATCTGAAATACTTCTGCCTCAATCATTGAAATAAGGGCACTCTTAGCCTGTGCTATGCAGAAACTGTCTCACTGAAGCAAGCTCAGGTGCCGGCTACAAGACTTAAACTGTTAGTTTAATCCCCAACCATTTCCAAAGACATTCTTGAGACTCGAAAAGTAAAATGTTGTCATTGGCCCCCATACCTGCCTCCCCACACCCTGATGAGGGATGTTAAACATGAGAGGGGACATGGGAAATCTGTGTCTTTCTCTTAATTTTGTTAGGCACTCAAAGGGTTCTTTTTTTCTTTTCTTTTTAAAGAAAGAGCTATGCTATGCTTATGAATATAGTAGTACTGTAACACCAAGTTATAAGATAACCCTGGTGTTCTCTGAAGATCCTTCACTGAGCCTCAATTAAACATTCTGGCTGAAGGAACCACTAACCACCACACATACACATCTTATTCTACAAATATACAGTACTTTCCATTTAAAACTTGTACCATCATTAACCAATAAGCTAATAATACACCTTTTCACAGTTCAAAAAAATCAATTAACTGTCTATTATCTCTTCACAATAGTATAAACTTCTGCCCTTTACATGTGTTTGGTATCATCCTAAAAGAATTACTTTTCTTTGCTATTTACGCGTGAATGCACATTTTCGGTCCCATGGCTCTACTAACCCCTCCTTAACATCTAGGCTGTCATCATATCATTAGTATCCTGTCTCATTCCAGAAAACACCTAAAACTGGAGGAGTCTGAAGGTGGCTCCGGACTAGAGAAATATGGTTTTTTTTCCTTTTTTCAATCTTCTAAATCTTCTGGATGGAGAAGCGAGAGAATATGTATGACAACTCCAAGGCCAGGACGATCAATCTTACAGTTAAAAGTAGCTTAAGCTGATGGAGGCTGCCTCAAGGAAATTAGAAACAAAATCATGACAACAAATGTAAGCATTGAGTTGAATAAAGTAACTCTGCCCTAAGTGCCTGCGGTGTTTGGCAAATGGTGGGCATCTAGCCAGTTTGCTGGCTAATACCTGAGCTTCTGTTTTAAGAATCCACATGGAGATGCAAACTGGAAAGGTCATAGGGATTTATGAAGCCATGCCCCAAAGTTACTGATAACACACTGAACTGTGCAGCAGGTGACACAGGGATGAATGACTTCTGGGTAGTAATATAAATGCATGGGTAGTCCTCAGAGCTCACAACATGCCAGTTAGTTTACACGCTGTCATTGAGTGAATATTCTGCAAAGTAAAGCTACTTATATATTACCATACACATATTTGACCTAGCTTCTAAGTGAAGACTGAATTATTAATAGAGCCAACTTGGTCCTATACCAAAAGTGTAACCTGCCTTGTACACAGCTGAATAGTATGAAGCTGTTAACAGCAATGGTGGAAATTACTAAATCCAACCACTCAAATGAGCACAGCCACACAGGCTAGCCAGAGTTAACTATTCCTGTATTGTAGTAAGAATCCCCTCAGAAACACCTATCCCCTTGGGAGATAATAGGGTCCTTCACACAGCAATGGTGTAAAAACTCTTCTCTAAAGCTTAAGCACAATACACTTTGTGCACTTGAAGAAGAAAATGGTTAATCAGGACAAAATGACTTGGTGTGAATGGAGCAGAACGTATTCGGATTCCCAAGAGATGGCATTCAGAGCCTCCAGACCAACTACATGCTCAATTACTATTTCTGAGGCAAAGGCAGGCAAGACGACCATGAACACTAGTGACTGTTCATGGCCTACAGTCACTCACTGCAAGGTCAATGGAACAAGAGCCCCCAGGCTTTCACACCACCACCCCTCTTTCCGAAATAACAAATTGGGAGACACTTAACTAATTTAGGACTTAATGACATAATTTGTTTATAAATTGGTCAGGATAGAAAAATTAGGAGAGTCAAAAGAATGGAAATCAGACCTGACTAGAGAGAGGACTGTTGGAAAGAGACAATTATGGATGCAGACAATCCCCTTTAAGAGGAGGCATAACTCTTATCTAGCAAGAGATCAGCATACGCTGAACAGGAAAAAAAACAAAAAACAAAAAAACAGCAACATATGCTGAACTTCCTGATTGGAAGCCGGAAGGGGCAAGCAGTAAGGCCTGGGCTATGTCCCCGAGTTTCCCTTGGGAAAAAAGATCAGCAGAAACACAGCTGCCCCCTTCTGTGTTACCAGGTCCCATGCATTCTACCCTGTCACCATTCTTGCTACATGGCCATGGCCAAGTGGTGAGTGGAAAAGGCCGTAGATGACCTCGTAGCAAGTCACTTTTAAAGTCACTCAATACAGCTCAGAAATGTTTGCTAGCGATGGAAACCACCCCAAAGGGTCTACACTGTGTGAGTCCACTAAGACTCTTAAACTGATAGGACTGGAGCTGGAGAGCAAGCCTTGGTCAGGTGTGAGGCAGAGACAGCTACATTTATGGAAATGGGTCAGGGGAGCTGTGGAACAACTGCACTGTGTATTGATTGATGTGGCAGCATCCCAGAAACCGAATGTGATAAAACTATACAGAACTATACACATCCACTGCGTCCCCGTGACATAAGTAATCTAAACAGTCCATGGATTTTACCAATGCAAGTGCCCAACTTCTGAAACATGTTCATGGGACTTAACATGCATTGGTTTTGATGATTTTTCTTATTCTCATTTGAAGATGACAACATTTTAAAGTATACATTATATTAAAATAACTACTTTAGAAAAAAGATATAAGCCTGTATGAGTGACACCGTGCTTTATGTTTGCCTCATGAAAAATTTAGTATGAAAATATGATTTCATAATCTTCATTAAGACTTATTTTTAATTATATGTATTTGAGGGTCTATGTGGGTATGTGCACACAGGTGCTATATCTATGGAGGCCAGAGACAGCAGCTATCCTTAAGTTGGAGTTACAGCAGCTGTGACTCACCTGGTGTGTGTGCTAGGGACCCAACAGAGGTCCTCTTCCAGAGTGGTACAAGTGTTTAAACACTGGGCCATCTCTCCAGCCCCAGAAACACAAGCCAACAGTGGGGAAAGGGCTGTCTAGGATGTAAAATTAGAAATGCTCAATAAGGATTTGTTGAGTGAGTTTTAATAAAAACCAAAGAGGAACCATTTGCGGGCTGAATCCACAGCACAGTGAGTGTAAAGTAAAAGCCTACAGTGTGCAGAGACATTTCACTTTGCCCACTGTCAAAGCAGAGAGACCACAACCCCACTTCTCTGTTGCAGGAGTGGCTGGAGACAGTGCCTCACAGTGTTCGGTCCCCTGTGGCCCTGCTTTTTATTCTCCAGAACCACTTGCCTGTTCAAAGCACAGGCATCTTCATTCAGTCCTTGAAACTGTCATGGTCCTACTACTCCTTCAAAGCTCTGCACAGACCGCCCTTTACCTGGAATGCTCAGCATTCCCTCCCCCATGCATATATGTAAATCTCAGCTCACAGCTCTGCCGGAATCCACTGGCTATGGACAAACCAGCCTCAAACTTAATCACTGCAGGTAAAACATAAAAACTACTTTGTGGGGAAAAATTGGAAAAGAATTTCAAGGAGGAACTGGAGAAGACAATTAAGTGTTTATACTCCTCACAGAAAAGCAGCAGCAAAAATACCTGGCTGTTTATTTACTCGTGGCATCTATGAACACATTTAAGCTACACAAAACACCTGAGTTCCTCACTATGACCTCACTCTCCTTCAGCAGACCAACGCCCGGAGTGGTGCCCACACTGACACCTGCTGATTGGATCTTCTCTCCACTTTGTTAGCACCTTATGTGATATAGATTATAATCATACATTTCACATTCAACCTTCTAAGTGGGTCACTAATCAGTGAGGTACCCTACTTCATGTTCTAGGAACATCTGCCTACTCTAAGTGGAGATAAAAGATCAGAAAGATCTCTAACTGAAGTTCCTCTAGAACAATGGTTCTCAACCTGTGGATTGAGACTCCAGAGTCCCATGTCAGATACTTAACATTACAATTTGTAACAATAACAAAACTACAGTTAGGAAGTAGCAATGAAATAATTTTGTGGTTGGAGGTCAGCACAACATGAAGAATTGTTAAAGGATCCAGCATTAGGAGGGTTGAGAACCACTGGGTTAGAAAGTTTTACATCCATTTGCTTGAAATGTGTACTTCCAGAACCACATTCCAAACAGGACTTTATAGTTCCTGAACTGTTCAATTACTTATTGATTTAAAAAATTCCAATCACAACACAAACAAGAAGCTATAAAAGCATGAAGCTGAACAGATAGTAACAGTGGCTAGCTTACTTGCTTTCCTCTGTAGATTTATTTTTTTATCACCAGAATAAAGAAAAGGGGGTTTTTATAAGTATAGTTTAGAATCAATATATGCAGTACAAAATATACAAAGTATCTAATGTGTCGCATAGTAAGTGCTAATTAGCTAGCACCATAAATTACTGAACATTGTAATAACCATAATCAGCCTAGCAAGCCATTAAACATTACTACAAAATACTCTCCTTTTAAGTACTTTATAATGTACATTTATTTTGAAATAAGTTTGGGGAATTTACTATGAGAAGATTGATAGTACATACACTTGGGCATTAGTGGGTGTAAGAGAGAGAGAGAGACACACAGACAGACAGACCGACGGACAGCATATTGCCAGAGGACAATCTGGTTATTCCTCAGGTGCCATCTACTGTTGCGGGATATCTGTATACTGTGTGAAGATGTAATGATGTGATTGGTTTCATAAAAAGTTGAACTGCCAATAATCTGGCAGGAGGTATAAGCAAGACTTCCAGGCAGAGAGAGGAAGTAGGAGATAATTGAGGTGCACAAGGGAGATGCCAGAGATGCAGAACAAGCAGGATGTGCAGGAGGAGCACTAATAGCCATAAATCATATGAAAGAATGTAGATTAATATAAATGTGTTAATTTAAATTACAAGAACTAATTAGAAACAAGCCTAAGCTATAGGTCAAGCTTTCATAATTAATAAGAAAGTCTTTGTGTCACTTGGGAGCTGGTGGTACAAAGAAAGACTCAATACAATCTGCTTCTTTTTTAGGTCAGATCTCACTGTTGGCATTCACTGGGTAGGCTGGGCTGCCTGGCCAGTCCAGTGAGCCTGACTCTTTACAGCTCCCCAGTGCTGGGAATATGTCAACCTAACTTCTTATGCCTCCTCTTCCAGGTATTTTAGTATCTCTTCCTAGCCTCAATACTTGGAAATTCTTGCCAATTACCACTGAAAATATAAAATGTAAGAGTTTCAAATGTTATAAACTTACAAAATATTTTTCTGAAATCGTTTTGTTTCTGTGGTGTGTTAAAGCCTGACTACAGGTTATTCCTTTAAAATCTGCACACAGGATACCAACTAGCTGCTTCAAACTGATTTTAATATGCAAGGCTCTTCCATACACTGTCAACTGAGGAAGAGATGTGAGTGACCACCTCTTCCTACCTACTCATATTCACCACCAAGCTCGCAGTATACATTAGATTCTGGGACCTCAGTTATTTAGCACAGACTTTCAGAATTGAATTTCTCAAGTCTGTATAGAAGGAACAGAGAACTGAGGTCTTGAGACCCCAGGTTTCTCCTAGGTGAGGGTTTGTTCCAGTGCTCCTTAACTAAGGTCAAGCCCCTCTCCCCACTTCCCTAGGACTTCCTCAATATCTGACCCTAGTCTTCTTCTAGTCACACAAAAGGCTTGCTTTCTTCTCTCTTAGGGTAGAAAACATGTTCTGAGCAAACCGCTCTTTAATCTGTGACATACAAGCTAAAAACTAGTCACGAATTTTTTGAGAACCACGGAACTTCAGAGGAATAGATTCTAAGAGCGAAAAAGGATTATTCACTGTAAAAGAGGTTTAAAAATGTGCTACCTTAAAAATCATTAACACTTTTAAATACCAACAAGTAGATAAATTCTTAAATTCTGTCTTGTGTATTATTACAATTTAAAATTACAAAACTATAGTATCATGTGGGGATATTTTCAAATATAATAAAAACATTCTGAGATATCAGAGCCATCTCCCCACAGTCAGTCTAGGAGGATCAGACAGTGGTAACTCACACCTTTAATCCAGCACAGGGAATATTCCAGGAGTGGTGACCTGTGCCCTTAATCCAATCTGAGTTGAGGTCATTTTAGTTTAAAGGAGTTCCAGGCTCCCAGGCAGGCAGTGATGGTGCCATACCTTAATTGAGCAAAGAAAGTATTTAAGGCAGGCATAGAAGGACAGAGGGGGCACAAGAAGCCAGGAGTAGTGAGGCTGAGGAAGCTGGAAGACAGCTGGATGATATCTGACTGTGGTGTTTACTCTCTCTGATATCTCTGCCTTTCCCTGAGATCTGGCCCTGAGTTTCCTTTATTCTAGCAACAGTATCAAGTCTGAACCATTTCCTCATATTTTCCTAACAGGGCATGAGAAAGATAAGCTACTCATTTGGTACAGTCTCCCAAAGACAATCCAAAGACAACGTATGATGGCAGACCTACTGATTACAATGGAGTTGAAAGTCTCACCACCCACCTAGTGAGGTACTGCGTCTGGAGTATAGGCAGCAGCACAGCAAATTCCTCATGACTGTGACGACACCCCTGTAAACGTGTCACTGTGCTGGCAGTAACACACAAGTGTAGCACATGCAATTATGTGCAGCATATAATGCTTGATCATAAATCTATAAATCTATTGGCTTCTGTTTGATAAACTGTACCTTTTAGCACTACTTCTGACAGTCCTACTTTTGAAAAGAACATTCTGCAGTTGTGATTATGGCTCAGAGGCCTGTTGAGTGGGCCCTCAGGTTAATCTTGGATACACGCGTACTCCCTACTGAGAGTAGATATGCCTTAATCCCTTAAAATACCTCAGTTTAGACAATAAGTTATAAGATGGCCCTACATAGATAATGCCTACACTTACTTTCCAATCAATTGATCCATAAAATGTCATCAAATAGCAAGATTTAGTCAAAAAACACCATAGTTAAAGTTAAAGGCATCTCATCTCCACACTGAAGGACAGAACAGCTGTAGGCAAGCCTACTGGACATTTTCTTAATTAGTGATTGGTGGAGGAGAGCCCAGTCCATTGTGGGTGATGCCATCTCTAGGCAGGTGGTCCTGGGTTCTATAAAAAAGTAGGCTGAGTGAGCCATAGGAGCAGTAAGCAGCTCCCTCCATGGCCTCTGCATCAGCTCCTGCCTCCAGCTTTCTGTCCTGTCCTAACTTCCTTCAGGGATGGACAGGGAAGTGGAAGCATAAGCCAAATAAACCTTTCCTCCTCAGGCTGCTTTAGTCATGTTTCATCAGCACTAGTGACTCTAACTAAGAAAAAATAACTTTTCAAAACAATTTTCAGAGCACACTGGTGAATTTTGAACCTTTAGGTAATATAGAGAACTGACTAGGCTGAGAGAGCAACAGTGGACAGAATGTGAGGGAGAAAACAGGGTGGAGTTAGTGATGGCTCCAAGCTTTGGTGCTAAAGTGTATGAGGAAGCCGGGAGAATTTCACAGAAATGAGTTCAGAAAAGGTTTATTATGTAAAAAAATATAAATTTAGGGTTTTTTTTTGTTTGTTTTTAGTGTATCATTTTTGAAAACTCAACCTTTAAAACTTATTTCTGGTAGCATCAAATATCACATATAACATGATTTTGGGGATGAGGTAGGTACCTTTGGCCATATTGTTTCTTTACCGAATCTTGCTATTAGATCAAAATAGGGAAAATAATACATTTAAAAATAATCCATACAGTCATTGCCTGAAAAGAAAAGGCACTTTTCTTTTTTTCTGTATTATGCTGACTGTCCTGGAAGTCACTCTGAAGGCGAGGCTCACTAGATCACCTGTCTCTGCCTCTTGGATTAAAGGTGTACATCATCACAGTTTTTGACTGGAATGATGAATCAATAACACACCAGGTTATGTTCGGCTATAGCCAAATTCAGTGTCAACAAACAGTTCAGTGACATACACCTTATATATAAACAGAAAGTAATCTACTAGAAACCACCAAGAAAAAAATAATGCTTTCTATTACTCTGCTGTTAGGTACACTTAAGTAAAAACAAATTCACTATCTACATACATTCTAGAATGCAAACTCTGACAAAGACCACAGTGAGAAGACAGTTGCTCCGAGAAGAAAGGAAAAGTTTAGAAACCATCTAATTCTTTATATTATGTCTGTCAAGTCAGTATTCCAAAGGGCTAGCAAGCATTCCTGGCTATGAAGAAAGCAGCTGTCTCATGCTGCCTGTGTTCTGCAGTCCTATTCAGCTTGCAGAGACAATTTGCATCAACCTGTGACTAGTGATACTTAGTGGTGCCCCAGATAGCTATGACCTCATGGGCTCTTAATACTGAGGCACTCATTTATTAACTAATGCCTCTGGAACATTCATGAATTCTGACTTGAATACAATGGTATTTTATTTAATATCATTAATAAAAATTTAAAACTCAAATATACTCAGGGTTGGCATAAAAATTATGTAGCAGGAGGGCTCTTAAAACATAAACAAGGATAGAAACAACTGAATAATAGACGCATCAATATCACTCTGTAATACTAAATACAATCTTTTTGAAAACACAGCATAAATCTGTGGGAGGTCCCTCAACTAAGAATACTGCCCAGCATGAGCAATGATACTAGGGAATTGAGGCGACTGCTTCAGACTGTCATTTAAAGATCCCTGAATCATAAGCTATACTTGCTACAGACAAATCTAGCAGCATTAAAAACATTCATCCCAAGGCAAAGCTAAATGGAGGCAGCAGATGGTTTCCAAGAAGGGATCTATAGAGAACATGGAAGATTCTATTAGAGTGATGTTCTGCTGCTGTAACAGGCAGACCTTCTGTAATAAAGGCTAACGGGAGGACATGAAGACAACTCTCTAAGTGAAAAGGACCAGGGTCCAGACCACAGGGGCGATGTGTCAATCCCTTGTTGACCGACCCCTTAAATTGCAGGCAACTGAGGCCAGTAATTTTAGAGCCACTCCAGATAAGAGAGGGTCTGCAGGGCAGTGGCTTGCGAAGATGGAACAAACAACAGCTCAGTTGGAAATCTGCCCCCCAACCTACACTCCCACCCCAGAAGTGCAAGAGCCAAAAGGGGAGCCTCAAACTAAGGGTGTCACTTCCACCTTCATTGGTGGGCATCAGAATAATTGGATCTCTCTGAAAGTGATGTAAACCCTTTGCTTGGCATCTTCAAATCACACTTCCATGTGAATAACTTGTCCCAAACTACGCCAAGGTCTTTAGTAAGCAGTGACACCAGTATCTAGGATCACTTCAGTACATTTTGTGAGTGATCCTAAGTAGGAAAAGTGTTTGTTTCTAAAAGAAATAATTTTGACATTTTAGTGCAAAAGAAATGAGTTGTTGTCCAGCTCTTCTGACAGTTAAGCAGAGAGGAATTAAAAATGCTGCAGAAGGAGGTACACAGCAGAACTGGTCCAGGAGAGGTGACATGAAAAATGGAGCTCCAAGGCTACCTTTGTGCAGAGAATGCCACTTACTATTCTCTCTTAAACTAAAACTTGACTTACAAAATAAACTCTAGTGCACTCCTACTTTTAAAGTTAGCTCTAAGTTTTTATTCAAGTCTGTGTATGTTATCACTGGTAGTAGCTCTGGTTAACTAGTCACACCCCCACAAACAGGACCAATTGTAGACCAAAAAAAAAAAAAAAAAAAAAAAAATCAGAAAACAACTGCATGTGCATTGAATAATTGGGCATTTTTCCTTGTCATTACTCCTTAAACAACAGAGCCTGGCAGTTATTTATAGACTTCACATTGGCCGTTACAAGCATCTATAGGTGATTCCCGTGCATGAAGACTATGCTAAGGTTATGTTAGCATACCAAAGTCCTACTTCTTTGTTCACATTTAAAAAAAAATATTTACTTATTATGTACATGTATGTCTGCAGACCAGAAGAGAGCACCAGATCTCATTATAGAATTTGTGAGCCACCCTATGGTTGCTGGGAATTGAACTCAGGACCTCTGGAAGAATAAACAGCCAGTGTTCCTAACTTCTGAGCCATATCTCCAGCCTTAGCCTAAAGCTGCTTACTAGGAAACCTTCATTGTGGGGTTTTGAGCACTGTAGGATGTACACCACCTTTTGCAGGATGATACTCCACCTCCACCTCCCAAAGCTCTGGTAATAAAGGCTTTTACCAGACACTGACAAGTCTCCTGGGAACAAAATTGCTTGTTAACAGGCTCAGCCATGGTGCTGGTCATCAAAAGCACATCTGTTGACAACAGGACACTTTCATATTTTAAATAACTCAGAAGGGGAGAAAATATTTCAAGCTGATGGTTAAACAAAAGTCCTAAGAGTACCTAAACTCAACAAATTATAGTGTTATACATTTTTTTTTGCAGATATCTATATATAAAGACTCTAAAATTATGAATTTGAAACACCAAACCTTTTCTTGCATGAGTGTAGTTCTTCAGAATAATCCTTTGGGGCAGATGTACACAGTTGTTGCAGGAAAGCAAAGTGTCAAATCTTAACTTTAGAAGTCTTTCAAGCCTGGCTTACGAGTTGCTTGCCTCTCTTGCTCTCATCGCCTCTCTTCCCCAGAGCAACCCCACACAAACAATCCCTTAAAGCAAGGCACATTTGCCTTTCCCTCTTAAGCCTAGAGTGCTATGAAGTTTTCAAATTGTGTTGAGTCTTTTTGTGTGTGCTTTCACAGAAAGTCTAATTGTTTGCTACAGTTGTAAGTACTGGGCAAACAAGACAAAACAAAACACAATGAACTCCAATCCACAGATAACATTCAAGGACTGTAGGCAGGGTCTCCAGGAAAAACAAAACAAAACAACAAAAAACAGCCATCAGAAAAGCACTCAAGACAGCTGGGGAGATAGCCATGCTCAGGGCCACAGCAGCAAATCCACAGGAGAGGCCAGGGCAGACCCTCTTCTCCTGGAGCTGAGTGTTTAGGGCTGACAAAGATGCCATTTCAAAGACCTCTGCTGCTCTCAGTAGGGCAGCATGGAAATTCAGACCAAGGAATTCAAGACTACAAAAAGAATACGGTGCGACCATGAAAAAGAAGTATATCAGATCTACACATCATCTCAGCAAAACAAAAGCTATTAAAAAAAAATCCCAATATTCCAAAGGAGCATCAAATGAGTTAAACACATAAAATGGGGTATTAAAAATGCATATGGTGTCAACTTGATAGAGCAATGTATTTCAATAAAAATATAAAACCTTGGAGGCTAGAAAGATGACTCTGAGATTAAGAACACCGGCTGCTCTTCCAGAAAATCCAGGTTTGATTCCCAGCAACCACATGGCAGCTCACAATTGTCTGTTAACTCCAGTTCCAAGGGATCAGACACCCTAACAGCATCACCAATGCACAAAAAATAAAATTATATATATATATAACCTTTTGATAGGTACCAATCTGTCACACTGACACATGTATTCAAGGAAAGTGATGCTTTCCATGAATACACAGGAAGACAGGAGAAGTTCCATACAACTTCCAAGGAGACATGTGTACCCCAAGAAAAGGAAGGGGATTACACATTTTCAATAGTAAACAACAAAATTTCTGTTTAGTTTCTCTTTACTATGTGACAGTAGCTAACTGCTGGTTTTAGAGACTAACTGATGAGAACACTTCACAGAAAACCTACCTGAGCCTGCCAACCAACTGAAGGCCAGAACCCCAGTTCACTGTGCTGCCAATATGGAGGCCTACAGGTAAGGATGGCCATGTGCTGGAGGCTGAAGAGCCAGAGCCAGATGGTGGTGCACACACCTTTAATCCCAGCCATCACTCAGAGATGGAGGCAGGTGGGTATCTGTCAGTCTGAGGCCAGCCTGGTCTACAACAAATGAGTTCCAGGACAAGAGGGCTGTTAAACAATAAAGGAGAGGTTTGTTGGTTTGTTTCTGAATTTTTTTATGAATAAAAAGTATTGAGCAATTATCAAATTGACCTGATACTAAGGAAAGACAATGTTAAAATTGGCAAGTTTTAAAATTGAATTTGAATTCTGGAAGCCAGAGTTGTAGCCTAGAGTCCTTATCAGACATGCAAGGCAATTAACTCAATATTGCAAAAAAAAATGACTATATAAAAACTGAATTTTGTTATGATTTAATTTTTTAACTCTTTAAAGATAAACCAATAATAGCTATAGATACTGAATACTAAACTTCTATAAATAAAAGTTAACTTTTAAATAAAGATGTATTATACACATATAGAAGGAAAAGTAAAAGGAGACCTTGTGGTTTACTCAAATTAAAATCAATTATCTTAAACCATGATTAACATTATGTGAAGCAATTAAAACCTATACAATAGTAAATGTATATTAAAGAGGAGACTAACTTAATTTTGTTATAAAAAATTAACTTAATAAATAGAAGATAGGAAAGGAGAAAAATATTCAGAGGCAAAATTTGCAGAAACAAGGCATTGATGTCCCTCCCTCAGCAGAGCTCAAAGCCACCACATGAGGACTGCATAGGCCTGCCCTTCCCACAGGTAGGAAGGAAACAAACTGGCTAGTTCATAAAGAAGTCATTTTCCCCATCCCCACCACTCATGTTCACAGGGATCCAGAAGCTGCATTCCTACAGACTGGCCAGACGGTGGACAACCTAAGACTCTCTAATAATAGTCACACATGTGGTTAGTGCTTGTCCATGTGCTGGGCACCAGCCAGCGTCTTGCATACTGTGCTTTTCCTAATAAGGCTCATTATTTAAAAAGCATTTCCTATCCTGAGAAAATGATCATTTCATAGTAGTCACCTTAAATTTCAAGGCATAAAACTGGTGATAATAGACAGGATACATGAGTTCAGATTTCTGCTTTATCCCTTTCTTTCCCAAATTTGACAACAAATCTGATGTACTTTTCTGCCCACCAATTATAGAAACAGCTTAAGACAAAGTAAATCAGCCCACATCACAATGATCTGACTGTATGAACATATGGCCCCACACATCCATGTTTAATATAAACAATGCAGTCACATACAATCTTGGACTTTAGGGTATCAGAACTTACTTGGAAGACTCAGAAAAATAGTAAACTACCATCTGAATAAGAAACATGGGACCATTTAAAGTAGATGAACTATTATAAACAAAACATTATAAAGTGGTTATTTGACAATTAAAGGTATTTAAATCCTTGGAAATGGGTACTTATTCCATTGGCCCGTCCTTCTCTTTGAGGAACATGGCTGTATGGTAAGTATCTTCTCCTATTTAGTGCAACTAGAGGAACCATTTAGAATTTCATTGCTCTTTTCAGGAGTTTGCTTCCCGTATTTTCAATGTCTGGAATGGTTGAAACAAGTTCAAGATATTAAGACATAGCTGGAGAGATGGCTCCAGTGGTTAAAAACCATGAGGACCTGAGTTCAGAGACCAGCACCCAAACCATGTGTCCCCAGTGCTGTGGGGTCTTTCTGGCTGTCAGCCTAGCCAAAAAAATAGGAGCTTTGAGGTAAGGGAGACTGCCTCAAAGGAGTGAGGTGGAGACTGATAGAAGACACCAGACAACCCCTGCTCCTGGGCCTCTGTTTGCACAAGAGTCAAGTGTATCTGAACATACATGCATGCATGCACATACCTCACTCACACATACATACACTATACTTGTGTGTGTGTGTAAAGATTTCTAGAAAATTATGGGCATTAAAAATACTTACAGAATAAACTGGTATACACCTAAAGTACAGTCCCACTTTTTATATCAGCAAATTATATACATGGTATCCAGCGGATAAACCACTGTGGAGAAAGACAAGAATTCCACTAATGGCAGTTTTCATGAATAAAGAATGACTGACTGATTCATTAATCTTTACACTGTACTTTTTCAAAAAGAAAAGGAATCAGAAAATATCCAATACCAAGGCTGGAAAACAGGGTTCAGCACTCCGCCATTTCCTACTGACTTATAATTGCTTCTAGAAAAGCAACACAACACAACAAACTACTCCATTAAGGATCACGTCTGCCGTGACCATAGTGTAGTGCTACATGGCCCTTATGTAATGCCAACTGATAAGGCAGTCATCAATGATCTACTCTATACCATTAAAATCACCTCCCAAAGTCCTTATGATTTTGAAAAAATATATTTTATTTATGTTTGTGCATGTGTGAGGGCACGTGTATGCCAGCGCATATATGGAGGTTAGAGAAGAACTTCCAGGAGTTGGTTCTCTCTATCATATGGATCCTAGAGATTGAATGAAAGTCATCAGACTTGGTGGAAGGCACCCTTAGCTACTAAGACACCTCACTGGGTTCCTAAAATGGAAACAGACCTGTTAATCACTCACAGTGTGGCTATCCCACTGCACTATGGCACATCACAGCTTTACAAAATATCCATATGAATATTTGCTCAAAGGACACTAACACCTCTCATTCCTCACTGTAGATGTCTCATCAAAAAGTCCAAATAGGACTATGAAGGAGGCAGTGGCTCCAATCTCCAAAGTTACCTAGATGTAAAACTGCAAGTTAGGTGTTATTTTTCTATCAGAAAAATCAGTTGGAAAGAAATGGATTTCTTTAGGGCCTAGGACACAGCTCAGTGTGGAACAGCTTCCTAGTATGTGTTTAATTCACACACCTAAAAAGATTCTAATAACCTAAAGAACATTAAAACACAATATCATATTTAACTCAGTATCAATTTTTCCTCAAAATAACCACAGACCTACTGGGAACACGGAAGAATGAGAAGCACCCACAGGCCTCTGTCAGCAAGGAGCTCACTTGTGTGGCCATGCAACAGGGAAGGCTAGCCTTGAGCCAGGCAACCTTGTGGGCATACTCCACAAGTGTTCCAATGGGAATCACAGGCTTCTAGAAGAGGAAGCTTGGGAGGAGCTGGGCAAAGCCATTGTTTAGTCAACCCTAGTCAGAAGAGGAAGGCAGTTGCGACCGCACATCAACATACTGCAGGATATAAAGACTTTGAAAAGGAAGGTTCTTCCAACTTCTGGGAATTCAGAAGCAAATTACTGTTGGTAAGAAGCAAAATCTGGGTAACGCTAAAAACCAATGTAAGGCGAAGGTAAGCACATTTTGATAAAATATAAAAGTTGTAGTTGCTATTTTTTAATTCACTGTTTTCGGTGAGAATAAAGGAGCCTCCAGGAAGGCAATGCTTGCATCCTTGGGAAGGGGGCCACCTTTAGTGTCCTGAGGAAAGCATGCAGAAGAAAAAAGACACCACAGAATTAGTGACACTTTCATGAGTGTCTAATGAAATGAGGTTCAGAATTATAAAAGCAGCTACATGTTCAAGAAAATTAACTTCTATTCTGAGTAACTGGGACTACTCTAAGAGAAAACAGTACCTTTGAGGTCCCACTTACAATGTTTCTAAAAGTAGAATATGTAATTTTGCTACAGGTTTTATGACCTAGTTCCTTAAATATTACAACAATGAAGTTTTTCAAGAGTTACACAATTTAGCATTTACTTAAAACTGCCTGTTCACTTACAGATTTTATCAAGAACAACAATATATTTGACAGACAACATACTTAATCTAGAAAAGAAATTCATGGCAGAAATATAAAAGTGCTAAAAATAAAATAGAAATTTCTGTTACTCATATAAAGAGACCATCTTCTACACAGTGAAAGATACAAAAAGTGCATAATGAAAACTAAAAATTTCATTTCTGAGGCATCAGGGCCAAATACTGCTGCACATGGGCAGAGAAGAGAAGACCAAGACATTCAACAGCCAGTCAAACAGCGGTGAGTGCACCCTCTCTGAAAGCACTGTACCAGGCTCAGGACTTAAAATGACAGATTCTGTTCTACCCGTGTTGTCAGGACCAGTGTCAATGGCGGAGTAGGGCTTGACAGGGCTGCTGTTTGCAAACAGAGCATTATGACAGACCGTGCAGGACTCCTGGGATAGCTGATCACATGGGGCTGGCAGTCAAAGTCCCAAGACTGAATTATATAGTTTTTACCAGAATACATCTTATTACCTAATTTTAATGTCTACTTCAGGAAAATAACGAAATCAAAGGAAACAAAGCTGTCATGCCTTGAGAGCTGTCTTGCCTATTTTAGAGAACACGCCAGCACTGGCAGGTAGGAACAACTCAGGAAGGCATCTGCTTCTGCACTAAAATGTTATTAAAAGAAAATCAATTTCTTACTCTTCCATTAAATACATGTTGAATAAATATTTAAAGAATATTATTATTAACTCTCAGATGACATGGTAGGGCCATCCCTAAGCTCAGGAGCAAATGCAGAGCTGTGTCAACTGTGGCATACTGCACAGCAAGTCCCTCAGAAGGACTTCCTCCCTCAAGGGAGATTCCAAAGAGGAGCTACTGAGAGAGAAGACAAGAGAGGGAAAGAAACACTCCCGATGAATCTAGAGACAGAATGCCATCAAACCAGACACAAGCACTCCGAATGGCCATGAATCTACCACAGAGCAACGATGCTAACACAAATATTACTTTACCCAAGTCCATGCCTTCTGACATTAAATTTGTCAACATCCTGAAAAAAGATTTGAAAGCGCCAGAAGCCAAAGAATATTCATAATGCACAATTAAAAAATAAAAAGCCTCATTTTACTTCTGTTCATCTAAAGGCCACTTTATCCCCTAAACGCAAACTGGTTTCTCAGCCTACAACCACAAACAGCATTTGGCAGTGTTTGTGGGGACAAACATCTGGAAGGATTCTCAGGGTACTTCTCAGATTACATACAAATAAAACCACCTAAGACCCACATGAAGGCTTCAGAAGGGTTCTCCAACTAATGAACACTCTGATGTTGCAGGCTACAGTCCAGAGAGAAAACTACCAACAATGTCTAGAAGGCCCCTCCTTCCTGCAGGGAAGGGACTGAACTTACTTTATTTTGTGGGGCTACCTCAAGTACAATAATCTACACATTTGTAATGGTGGATAATTTCAGCATCCTCCCACAGTTATCTCTGGGGGGGGGGGAGTAATTGTAAATAACTGTCCCACTTACGAGTTTAAAAAAAAAAAAAGCACTGATTGGCCAAAGGCAGACAGAAGTGTGGGCAGGGCTACCAGACTAAGAAAACTCTGGGAACAGGAAGAACAGAGCAGAAATGCCACAGAGAAGGCAGAGTTGCCAGACAAGCCAGAAGATGCAGAGGACAACTATACTGCTCTGAGAAAGGGTACCATGGCTGAACAGGATAAGAATCATGGATTAGTTTAAGGGTAAAGAGTTATCAAGATATATATCTATATATATGCCTGGGCCTTAGGCCCAACAGCCTAAAATAAACATAAGCATCTGTGTGTCTCTGCGGGTCTGTGGATCTGCAGGTCTGTGGATCCAAACCTTGAGCCTAGACGAGAAAGTCTGGGCCAGAAACTTCATACAACAAGGGTAAAGAACAAATATCGCTTATTATGCAACGATGACCCCAACAGACACTTAGGATATTCCCATTACACTTTCATGATGTTGTGCTGGGAACCTTGCAACTTTTTTGGACATTTTCTTCCTACTGTCAGCAGCACTGACTTAGAATAAATGACATGTAAATGAAATACGAATGAAATCATGTGAACTGCGGGACCTTCTATAAACATGGCAACAGCATTAGTAATAGCGAAGAATGTTAGGGTATGTTTTGTGTATGGTCCCTTTCTTGGACTTGATGCTACCTAGGTTAGGAAAATAACCACAGCCTGTGGGGGACTTATCTTGGGAAGTAACCATTCTCACAGAAACTGTCTGTTGAGACTATAACTGCAAAGCTCTTGAGATGGGCTGGATTTTAAATTAATGTCTAAACTACCAGCAAATATGTCAAAAATAAAAGTAAAAAGCATGTTGACATCTGAAAAACTCTAGGAATGTTATTTTATACATCTGGTTACAAGAGTCTATGTTTTTGCTGTTGGAAAGCAGAGATTACTATAAACTAGAATCATCTAGCCTGTCTTTAAGAGGTAGAACTCAAGTTTTATTGGCTGCATGCTATGATTCCCCAAAGACAAAAGTCCCAGCAATGCTACTAAGCTGGTTTTTCAGTTATCTTAAGAAATATAATCTGTAACCCCAAGCCTTACAGTATAGCATAATTGCAGATGCTTTTTAAAAGTCACATCATCAGAAGGTCAATACTAGAGTCAAGTTTGTGAAATGGAATGTTTAAGTGCAAATCCACAGATACATGTATGAATGAATGTGTGAATTTATATGTGTTCAATCTATCCTCCACAGCTGCCAGCTTAGCAAATTATTGTGATTTATTCAGAAATTGGTCCTCATTTAGGTCCCTAGTATAGCATATAGTATGCGCAGATGCAGTCACTCACTACAGCACCATTTAGCTGAGGCAAGGAAGAGAAGCTATAAAAGAAGGTCACATCACCTCACAAGCTTTCTTATTCATGGTCATGACTCTAGATTTAAACTGAGGGTGGATACTATCAGAGGCATCCTTTTCAGTCAGGAAGAGAAAGTTAGTGTCTGTAAAGCCTTCAAACCACAGGAATTCAGAGACACTTCACATCAATTATTTAGAAACAGATAGTCTCTTACAGAGCCAAGAAAAAAGGGAGTTAGGTCACTTGACCAGATCATAAACACTGTGTGCTTCCTTCCTTTTCCTGCCAATAAAAAGAAAGGCAGAGAGGTCTAATGAGTTCTCACATAAAGCCAATCAATCATTTTAAAGCTATTTCTCTGACCAAGAGCTATTTCCAGATCACGATGCACTTCATGTAACTGTTAAAGTTACCATTTCTTAAAAGTGCTTATTTCATACAACATGCATGGAAGAAACTGTGGTCAAACACTAACAGTATATAACAGTTTGCATACTCAGACAGCAAACTTAACCCAGGAACTGGAAATTTCCTTGGCAAGGCTCTCCCCTTTCTCAATGTTCACAAAACAAAACCCACTTAAAGACCTTCTCAAATGTTCCACTTTTCAAAGCCTTCACTTCAAATTGCTAAAAGAAAGGATGACTATGTGAGCCTTGTATTTGAACTCTTGATAACATTAATACTGATGATTTTTAAAGGCACGATTAGGGAATTATGAATGCTTTAAAAATAACTACAATGTACTTATATAATCATATATTTTGTCAGTTTTCTTTTTATGTTTTTTTTTTTTAAAAACTATTCTTCCAACAAAAAGGCCATTATTTTTTGTAAAGAAAAAAAAAGTTAGAAAAGAACCATATTGGCAAACTAGAAGTAATTCAGATGAAATCCAAGAATGTGCTTTCAGTCAAAGAATTAATAATCAACTTTCATCAATGTCAAGGAATAGATAGCAAGATCTGAGTGGGGGATAACTTAAGGACAGCCCCCTCTCAAACTTTTCTATTGGGAACTACAAAATAAAATGTCAGTCTCTTGAGAAGCCCCAAAAGGCTCTGCTCCACTGTTTAGATAAAGCCTAACAAGGTCTCTTACTTAGCTCACAATGCTAACACAGGCTACTTTCTTCTTTGGGGGAAAGCTCTAATGAAATTCTTAGTGACAGTACTATGTCAGAGACCCACAACGAGGTATACCAGAATCAGGAGGGCTCAAGGAGAAGCCCTCAGCCACTTTACAGAAGGGATGCTCCACATTCTTTGCAACCCATTAATTTTCTACTCATGGTTCCTATTATTTGAAATTGTGTTGAACTTTCAAAAACATGTGTAACTTTTTTCTTATGAGGTATGTTCTACTCTATTGGTCCATTGTCCTAAAGGTTTAACTATGAATAGAGCTAAAAACAACAGATTAAGTTATATGTACAATGAACTTGAGCACATGCTAAAGACCCTGAGCTGACCTTGTAGCTGTTTGTTTCTGTGCTAGGTGAATGCTGCCTTTGCTGTTGCTTTCCTTCTTCCATACAGGACTTACTATGACGTGCAGTCCAGCCTCCAACTCTCAGTCACAGTGGGCAGCACCACACCCATCCTATACGCTGCCCTTTTGCTCATAACAAATAGTTCAGTACACCTTCCTTGAACCCTACCAAGTTCTGGAAACAATGCCTGGGTTTAAATCCTGGCTTCATCAGGCAGCAGCAAATTGTTAAAATCCTCTTTTCGGCTTCCCTACCTGTAAAATAGGGTAATATCTACGTCAGAGAATTGTAGGAAACCTTAAGTTAACATGTATAAAGCATGTAGACTAGTGCTTGTCTGGCCCATCAATACTTGCTCATTGAATTGCATTTAATCTTGAAAGTAACACAAGGCAAGGAGATGTAGGTAAGAAAAGCATCTGCAATTAACTGACCACAGAGAACAATGGAATGCATAACAAGACACGTGCATGTGCATGCATGCACACACACACTCTTAAAAATACTTTTTAAAAAATCTTAGAAGCCTGCTCACTTCATTGAGAAGGGTAATTGTATAAATCATATCATTACCCTATTCAAGATGGTAGCTACCAGCTACACATTGCTATTTCTACTTAAACTAAGTACAGTCTTCCATTACATTAGCCAAACTAGAACTGCTCAACAGTCTCAGAAAACTAGTGACCAGTTTACTGCACAGAAATACAGGGCTGGTCAACATTTTTGAATACTCACGGTGCCTGTCTCCATCTTAGGCTTCAAAGCCATCTTATTATAAAGACAAATTAGGTTCATTCCTGTTTATGACTGAACCTGTTTCTCAAGGACTGAGCTGTG
The DNA here is from genome assembly GCA_033318265.1 of Phyllotis vaccarum. Classification (NCBI taxonomy): domain Eukaryota; kingdom Metazoa; phylum Chordata; class Mammalia; order Rodentia; family Cricetidae; genus Phyllotis; species Phyllotis vaccarum. The sequence continues at coordinate 138,540,197 of JARWLC010000009.1, read as the reverse complement.
CTCCACCTGTATGTAACCTTAACTACAAATGGCTCTGGACAGACTGTTCCAGGAATGGAGATCATGTCCTTGTTTCAAAAAGTTGCAATGACAACTTTGCAAACCTATCTTTGTTTCAAAAGGTTATTATGACTACCTCGACAACCTGTTGCTATGACTACCTTGTTATGACTACCTGGCAATCACCTTTTTGTTTTGGGAGGTGGTTATGGCTAATTTGTTACTCTTATGTTCTGCTCCTGTAACCCCACTATTTTGCCCACCAAATCCTCCATTTGGAACCCTTCAACTTCTGAGCTATTTAAAAAGCTTTGTTTTCCACACATCCAATGCTGACCTATTGAGCCCTGTCTTTGGGTGGAGTAGCCCTTATATAGGAATAAAAAAAAAACTGCTTTAATTAATTGCATGTTTTAATTAATTTGGTCATGATAGTTTGGGCTGGTGGTCTTTCTCCTCAAATCTTTGGTATTAACAGTACTGTACCAGGACCAGACAGGGGTACAGGAAGATAAACCATCTTTGTCCTTACAGCGTATGTGCACATTCTGTCTAGCAGGCAAAACAGCAATATTTACAATTGCTAAAGTAGAAGTAGCAGTATTTATGAGATCATCCGATTCTGTGGTGCCTACTCTGAATTCTAGACCAATGAGCAACATTCTCATCCTTCATCAACTCCTGAACCTGCCCTCTCTCTGCAGACTGGACTTTGTTCATGCAGCCTCCCACAGCAATATGTAGAGAGCACAGTTGTAACTGCTCTACATATCCCTGATCCATGAGAACCACAGATGACAACACCTGGGCAGGCAGAATGGTAATTCTACCACAGGGAAAAACCCCCATCCTGCCACTCTGGTGTTTTTCTTTCCTTTTACTGACTGTCTGTTGGTTTACAGTTGACAGCATGTGGTATACTAACTAAGTGGCTGATGCCTGGTCACACTATAGGAAAACTATAGGACAGCACCGAGGAACTAACACTGCAAAGGAGGAGAGGCACACTTCAGGCAGAAAGGGAAGATTAGACTGCAGGACAAAGAGAAGCAAATAAAGAAAAGCAGAGCAACAAAAGCAAGATTTGTGGACAAGCAGGGCAACTGCAGGCCGCGAGACAGGACTGCAACCCCAATGCATGAGTCTGAATGCTTCCCTGCCTGGGAACCTGATCCCATTAGCTAGTGGATGAAGACCAGCTACTGTCAAGCAAAACAGCCAGGTAATGAGAGACTTTCAAAAAGCAAAACTGGAAAAAGAATGAAGGCATAAGCAACAGAAAGAAGTCTCCTGGAGGCTAAAGGTGGTAAGGACAATGTACGGAAATTGATTTAAGAGATTTGGAGGAAAATAATTGGCTCCAAGTATTGACAGGTTCTACCCAGCACAGTGGCATCTAAATATACTTGATGCCTAAATTAACGAGGAAGAAAATGCGATCACTTTATAATAGTAGTAAACAAAGCAAGAAACACAACAAAACGTAGTAAACAAAGCAAGAAACACAACAAAACTTTGAAGGTCTGGCAGAAGAAACAGTGATGACTGGCTATGAAGGACCAGTGACATCACACCTAACTGTCCACTGAAAACAACTACAACATACTATAACCATCCCTGTCCCCAGTAATCTAGCTCTTCTAAAACAGAGAGAAGGCAGGAACAAGGGCATGGGAAGATGCCATTCTCTCCGAGAACTTGCCAACAACTAGGAAAGGTGCCAGAGAGAGCTTAATCCATCTTACTGACCCACAAAGACAAACCCTGGTATTCTGTACTACCAAAGTAGCCAGGAATGGAGAACCCTAGGTAAAACGAACCATCAAAGGAGCAAGCCCAGCCTCCATTCAACAGTAAGGCATGTGCTGAATCACTGATAACACACCTAAGAGTCAGGAAAATCCAAAAAGGCTAAAGATTGAAAGCTAAGGAGCCTGGTAGTCCAAGCCTTTAATCCCAGCACTTGGAAGACAGAGGCAGGTGGATCTCTGTGAGTTCAAGACCAGCATGGTCTACAGGGTGAGTTCCAGGATAGCCAGAGCTACAGAGAGAAACCCTGTGTTGAAAAAAACAAAAAACCCAAACAAACAAAAAACAGAAAGAAAAAAAAGGAAGCAAGCAATCAACAAGAAAGCAAGCTAAGAGGGGCTTTCATCTAGCCTCACTATACTTGAAATCCAGAATTTACTAAGAAGAGGCATCTTGGTAAATAAACTTCAACTCAGACCTTAACAGGACCACACACCAGAAGAGAGGATATCAGAATAAGATGAATTTGGCCACATGTCATATCTTAATCACAGATGTGTGCATTTGAGAATGTGTCTCTAACTGCCAAATGAGAATAAGAACCTATTTGGAGAAACAGACTGTTATTCAGATCTTCTATATTTTCATTACAATCCAAGGAAAAACAATCAGATAATTAAAAACAAGAGCATAAAAACATTTCATAATAATGAGTAATGTACCAAGAAAACACAAGCACATTATGAGAAACTGAACCCAATTTTAGGGCTTTACATATAAAACTCAGTAACTGGGTATTGGAAAGAGAAGATTACTGAATCACAAGTCAGGTTGGCAGAAAACATCAAAACTGACACAGAAGGGGAAAATAACCAATGGAAACAATGGAATGAGCCAAGTCATATAACTCAAATCTAAAAAGGAAAGAAGACAACTAAATACACATATAAGCATGCCTGAAAACCTGGCACTCAGCTGAGACATGAGGGTCATGAGTTTAAGGCGAGCTAAAGATACACAAGAAGATTGTCTCAAAAACTAAAGCAGAGCACACACTAGGAAAACTTCAAGCGACAAATGGTTACTAACTCAAGGAAGGTGTCTACAGACTGCAAAGAACTACCAGAAAAGGCACTACACAAATCATAAAGACAAAACATTAAAGACCAATAATAACCCCCAAAGACAGCAAAGAGAAACACTAGCCCCCAAAAGGACGACTGACTTGAAGGCACAGTGAGGCCACATGCACTGGGACTACCCTGAGGGCACTCAAGCTACAGAACCCAACTGTGATGCATAGACGTGAGTCTTCAGTGGGAGACCTGTACACCAAAAGCAACACTGAAAGGAAAGTCGCCCATATGTAAGCACAGTAAGATGGAAAAAAATGAAGACTCCAGAGTATAATTGTTGGAATAATTCAGTGCTGACTTTCTAAACAGCATTACTGCTATTATCACTGTTACTATTATTTCAACAACAACTGTGTCTTTGGGTTTAAAATAAAGCAAGAGTTAGAGGAGTAGACTGGACTAAGACCTTCCCTCTTCTTGACGGAAGGCAGTCACTCTACCCCAGGCCCAAGTAAGGCAAAGGACATGGTCATTTTCGGTGCAGGCAGTGAAGACAGTAAGAGGAGGCTTACTACTAAGGGGTGCCTAGAGAAATACTTTACATTGGTATTACTCTGGGTAATACTCAGATTCATTTCAGGAAAAGTCAGCTGTAGAGGCCAAGGATGAAAGTGAAAAGATGGCAAAGGCCATAGACTGCTCCAATAGGAAAATGGAACACCCATGAATTCATTCTCAGCCAATAACCCAGGCTCACAGGCATACGGGCCGGACTCAAGAGCACTAAAAGATTATACAGTCAGTGCAAGCCTGGAAACTGTAATATACTTCTTTTAACTGAATGGGGGTGACAAGCTACAGGTATAGCACAGACCCAAATGTGAACTCCAGAGCCACAAAGAAAAACAAGCAAACAAATATAGAAGATTAGGAGTGATGAGTAGATTTGACTTAGTTCATATATATGGTACATTACAGCAAGGTTTTTTTAAAAAATAAACATAAAGCATGGAGGTGTCAATAAATGATCCACTTGTGAAGTCATAGGACAAATGGCCCCAGGTAATAATAGTATTAAATATGGTGTCAATAACAAACACAGGCAGAAAATCCTCAATGCCTAAGTTACATAACACATTTCTGGTAACCCAAGGGCCAACTCAAACACTAGAGTGGAAATCTTAAAGCATATCGAACTATTTTTAAAAATTTAAAAATGTTCTGAATTAAGTGATAAGAAAAAGAACATTGAACTTGTGTGATCTGGCTAAATTTATATTTAAAGGGAGATTTTCTTCATGAACAAATGCATGTACTAAAATGGCTGGTAATGAATGACTGACTAAGAATAGCAAGTTAATTAAATTCTGTAAAGTAAAAGGAAAAAGATGAAATAGAAACCAGCAGCAAATGAACTTTAAGTTGGCTTTCCTGAATTCACCAAGATAAGGAGACACGTCATCAATAAGCAGACAGATCTTAAGATTTTAAGATCCAGAACACTGAAAAAAATTCAAGGCAAAGTAGAATTCAGGAGAACGGTCAGAACCCTGATATAGCAAGAATGCAGAGAGTCCTGCACGTGCTGAAGAAACAGTACCATTAACCTCCTGAGAAATCCCACATGACCCTGCTACTCAATTCTTTAGAACATCTATGGATAAAATAAAATCAATATCCATAAACTCTCCCCAAAACTCAGAAACATTTCTCAGATCATCTTATAAGGTCAATAACCTTGATATCTAGATTTCCCAAAGATTTTTTTTTTTTTTACAAGAAATTAAAACTGCTAATCAACCTTTTCCATGAACAAAATTGCAAGCATCTGATGTGAGGGATAAGTTAGCATAATAAAGTGAGGCTAGAGATGCAATGACTCAGCCAAGAGCAATGGCTGCTCTTGCAGAAGGTCCAAGGTTCCATTTCCAACACCTACATGGTAGTTCATAACTACCAGTACATCCAGCCAAGGATCCAACATCTTCCTGTGACCTTTCTGGGTATCAGGCATGCGTGGGCAAACACACACACACACACACACACACACACACACACACACACACACACACACACACTAAGGAAGTAAATCTGAAAATAAAGCATTTTTAAAAAGAAAACACAGTCGTGGTGGCATGTGCCTCTCTAATCCCAGCCCTCAGGAGGATCCAAGAGGATCAAGTTCCAGGCTAGCCTGGGCTATCCAGATACACTGGCTTTGACTCTTTAAAATTCCTTAAAGTATGAATTTCATATCAAAATTTATAAGATTAATATAACATATATTAAACTTTTTGTCATGATATTATCATATAGAATACTGACTAATTGTAGAAAAAAGGCTTTATGTAGCTTCCTGTACACTCTGTTGGGTTTTAGTCTCCTACCAGTTTTCTGCAGTGAACAATGACAATACCTAACTGACTTTTGAAGTTGCCAAAAGAAAGATGGGGCCCAACAATGATGATTTCACACAGACTCTGACAAAGTCACTAGGCTGACAAACACCAACCAAAGATCAGATTTGTACTACAAACTGCTCAGGACAATTTCAAGGCTCACTGAGATGAACGAGCTTCACAGACTACTATAGCCAGGACTTGAGACAAGCAGTGCACTTTCCTGTTATGCAGAGACTGGACAACAAATGACATAGCTACTTATTTCAGGACTTGACAATTAAATTTTTTTTTCTTTTCAGGATCCCCTAAAGATGCCATTGCCCCCAGGCAGCAGGAAGTAAATTTAAAAACATGATACCCACATTCCCAAAAGGTGAGGTGGGTGTTTTTTGGTCTTTCAATGGATTATGGATGGTTGTCAGTCTAGGGTAACTGGTTAAAAACTGTTATTGGTTATGGTTAGGAAAAAAGTTGAACAAAGGGAAGTGAGAAAACAGAAGGTATAGTGAAATGGCCAGATTCATCTGAAAGGTCAGAATTATTTAATTATGAAATTGGTACCCTCCCATTTATGACTTCAATAAATTAACATTTGTTTTGGCACAGCAACTACAATCCTAAGAACTTTATTTTAATGACTACTCACTACTCACAAGACAGAAGAGGTGTTTGAGAACAGTTTCTATACTACCACTTCCCACAGCTTTTAAATACCTGCTATGATCTGAGTATGTCCTGAAGGGTCAGCCATTAGGAACTCCATCCCTACTGCAGCAGTGGGGAGAGGTGGACTTAAAAAAGGGATTAGACCCTCTCCCCATCCCTCCCTTTCCCCCCTCTCCTTCAGCATGCATGTGTTCTAGACTTACAGCAAGAGGAAAAGTAACTAAATGTGTGTGAATACACAATTAGTTAAATAACTGACATTAGAACTAGTTTTAAATTACAATGTGATTCTATCCTTATTTGTATGAATGATGTTTATAATATGTGACTGCATGAAAGTATTTTAAGGCAAAATTTACTTTTCTAGTAAAGAAAATTAAACATATCAAAAGAACATTTTGTCTAGATATAGTGAAGGGTTGCCTAAATCAAGTACCTAAATGAGATATAATGCCAAATGTCAACAGTTTTCTTCACCAGGAAGAACATTTCTCCTCAAAAGCTAGTCATTACAAAAAAGAAAATCCAGTCATGGAATATTGTCCATTAAAAAATGCTAAAAGGTTTGACTCAGTCAACAGACAGTTCACACTGTAGATAAACAGCTACAGCACGAAGATACAAGGAAAAGGCTCAGTAGCACTCGGCTCTTTACATGTTGACCTACATGCTACATATATGAAGCATTCTAACAAGAAGTTAGTAGTACAGGAAGTTCTACCATGTAACAAACATGAACAGAAGACACTCAAAGTGCCCATATACTTGAAGCTCCAAGCCTAGCAATTAGTGATGCAGCAGGCTGCTCTAAAATCATGCCAACCCCTAAGACACCAAGCATGCTGCAAAGCTGCACAATATGTTATTCCTCTCAACCCTGAATGATCAGCGGTGACCCAAAGTACAGTCTGGAAAGGAATCTGAGGTATCAGTAGGAAACTGTGCCAAAAAACTCAGCAGCACCCGTCTGCCTGGGTAGTGGAGACACAGAATGCCCACTTCCATGCCATCAGACCCAAATTCCCATCATAACTCTGTGCTCCCAGCTATGAGATCTCAAGTTTCTTATCCTCTCTGAAGCCAGGGTATAAGAAAGTAGCATGAGCTCTGCTGATAATCCCAATACAAGTCTGGAGAACAAGCAATAGACAGTGAAGTTTTCCAAATGCAAAATGACAGTCTCCTTCTGTGAAAGCTGTTCCTACTCGTTGACACTGTCTCCCCAGCCTCCTTCATTTCCTTGCCATCCCAGAAGGATGCTCAAAGACCCAATTACTAACCTACCTCCACTTCAGGTACAGTGACTTTCAATCCTGGTACTGAGTTAAGAGTCCTCAGGCAGACAGCCCAGGCAGGCCCCTCCCTCTTCCAGAAACTCCGGAGTTCCTCAAGCAGTCTTCCTGCTGCAAAAGCAAACCTTAAGTTTTTTCACTAGCATGCATCCTTGGTGGTCTTTCCAAGTGGGCACCAACAATTTCTTCATGAGTATGTCTATCTATGCAGTGTCACTGTAACGGATATGCTACCATAAAAAAATATCAAGAATATACCCAGTAAACAGCAAGTACCCAACAAGTTTATGTTCTCTACAGCTCAAAAGAAAGCAACAACTACAACTTTGCCTAGTTTATCTAGCTCTTCACTAGCAGGAATCTCACATGAAGTTCCAGCTTCCTAAGAAGCTGAGGCAAGAGGATCTCTGTAATTCAGGAGTTTGAACAGCCAAAGGAAGAGTGCAGGCACAAACACCAACAACCCTGTATGTCTCTAAAACACAACTAAGAGCCAGGCAGCCAAAGACAGACCAAGACCATGAACTAAAGACAACATTACAGGGCATTTACTTTGCTGACTGACAGACTCCTAAACAACCTACTCAGGAATCCTTTGCTCTCCATTAGCATGCACTATATTGTAGAAAGCTTAATTTTTACATTCACAGCCAATTACAATCGACACCTATAAACAGAGAAGGGTAAGCAGACATACTGATCCAGGAAAACTACCTATCAAACACCAGCTAAAATGTCCAGGAAGCTTGGTCATCTACTATACTGGCTTCTGCACTATGCCATACTGTGCATAAGGACTGTTTCTGAACATGCCTCTCTAGTTCTTAAAGCTGGTATTCCAGCAGAAGAAGGTAAGTTTATCTTGACATTGATATATCTCCATTATTGTTATTTTATTTGTTCTGGGTTTTAAGACAAGGTCTTATACACAGGCTGGACTCAAAATTGTGACTGTCCTGCCTCAGCCTCCCTTTGGCTGGGATTATTGACATGTGGTTTTAAAAGCTGACCTAAAGCAAAATGAAAACCCTAGATTACAAAAAGATGCAGATCTAGAGTAGGGCACACCACTTACTAGCTCATAAAGTCCATTCCACTACTTAGTCTATCTTAGAAGTCAGCTACCTAATGAAATAACATTTAATACAATTTAACTTTTCCTGATGTCTTATTTTTTTGCAAATTAGTTTTTCCTTTTGTTTCTGATAAATCAAAACTCATTGGAATTCTTTGCAGAGAAGTCCTATCAAAAGATGGGCAATATCTAAATGCTCTTGGGATGTTCTCCCCATAGCACTAGATTTTTCAGAGCAGTAAGTACTTTCTTTCTTGGGATTTCAAGTCTTTGAAAGTAAAGCTCTACCCATCATTTCAATCCTAAATCATGAACTAGATGCTGTAATGGTAATGAATGGGTCAGTCACAAAACCTCTGAGTAGTTGTACTTTATAGTACTGCTTTTGGCCTCCTCACCCCAAAATTCTTACACCTTCCTCAGCAAGTTCCATTCACAGTTAATCTAGATAGCAGAAGGGAGGAAAGGAAGAAAGAAGGGAGGGAGAGAGGGAGGGAGGAAGGGAAGAAAGCTGTGAGCACCCACATGGGGGGGGGGAAGATATACAAACAGCAAGTTCTAATATTTTTATTCTCAGACCTTGACTGACTTCCCTCACTTCACTTTATAAAGCAGTGATCCAAAAAGCAGAGAAAGCTCAGGGCCTCACATTTGCATACACAAGTTTGCAACTGTAACTTCGATGTCTGCGGTAAACTTTTAATTCATTTACCTAGCTCAAGAGAATTGACAGTGTTCAAATGCTGGCACTAAGCCAGACAAGCTTGAGGCCCACATTACAATCACAGTACTAAGACTGAGGCAGGAGGATTACTAGCATGAAGCCAGCCTGGGCAACACCACCAGTACGTGACTCAAAGAGCCAAAAGCAGTTAGACTAAGCACAGCACACTACATCCTATTTTAACCAAGCAACAACTCAAAACAACCCCACTGGGCTGTTTAAAAACCTTCATGTACTGGGGGGGAAATCGCCAGTTCAGAATGACCCAAGGTGCCTGTCCAGGATCTTATGAAGTCACTTCAGTTTCTTCTCCCAAAAGAAAGGATTTTGATAGCCAGGGGGACTGTGGTGCACACCTCTGATCCCAACCGTTAGGAGGCAGAAGCAGGCTTCTGTGACTTGGAGGTACTTGAAAATAGCTTGATCCACCAAGTGAGTTCCAAGACAGTCAAGGATACAGAGAAATTGTCTCAAAAAAAAAAAAAAAAAAAAAAAAGAACCAAAGCACATATGTGCTCCCCACCTTATGAAGACTAGCAGAGCCAGCACCATTTATCACTAATGGAAGGAAGGACACCTAAGCTTTACCAGTATGCTATCCACATTCAATGTGCTAGTCAAAAATTTCCCATCTACTAGTGAGTGTGGAACAAAGCACCAATTCTGATTTAGAAATCATGGGAGACATAACAAATCTAAGACACCCGTCCCCACACCTGCCCAAGTATAAGGACCATCAATAAAAGCACTGAAGGAAACAATTCAGTGAGAGAGGAAAGTCCACTTGGACCCAGAACAAACTAAAATCTACTTCTGCTCCAAAACTGGGAATCAGTCAATCACCCAGAGGACCAGTCAACAGAAAGGCTGCTTACCGCACTATCACCAAGTCACATACCCTTGCAAGCCATACTCAACCCATTCCCGAGCCTGAAGGGCTCTCCCGACTTCAGCTGGAAAACTGTGTGCGGCAGGAGATGAAAACAATAAAGAAAACATTTTATCTCAAATAACTTCTCATAGTCGATTCTGTTCTCGGATCTCGTTCTGGAAGCGCCCCCTCCTCACATGTCATTTCACTTTTACTTAAGAAACTAATCAAAGTTCACACTGAAAGAAAATTTGTTATTTCCTGTCCACTAGAGGGCTCCAAAAATATTTCTTTCATGAATAGAAGAAATAAACCAAACATTACAATTAAAATATTCTATTAAATGCATGAAATGAACTGACAAAACTGTCATGGTATCTTTTGTCTCGAGTACAATTTGTTGATCAGCAATGATGGTTCATCAACCTAATAAGCAGTTAGATAGCAGCCTAAGTCCACGGTCCTCCTAGACTTCTTTTACAAACAGTCCGGTTTGGTTTGCTTTATGTTTTTGAGAGAGGGTCTCAATATGTAGCTGGCCTCGAACTCAAATTATCTATCTGCCTGCCTCCGCACCCAGAGCACTGGTTTAAAAGTGTGTACTGCCACACCCTGCTCCCAGGTGGTTTGCAGATAGCTTTTGATGTAATGAATGTCGTAAAGTCATAAAATACAATTCTAGTCCAAAGTCCCAAGTGGTCCCGCAAGTGAAGAAACATTTATATGAACACATGCACATGTGCTGAGACCTTTCCCAGTCCAGAGTGAGGTCATCACCTTCCCCTAGGTTTCCTCCCAATTCCTATCTTCACAGTAAATGTTTTTTTGTAGAGCACCTCACATGTCACTACACAAACAGAAACAATGGTTAATGCCCAAGGAAGACCACAAACTGTGAACTCAGTTTTTAAAAATATAAAGGGAAAGTAGTATTTAAATATGATGTATTATAATGAAATTCTGCTCCAGTATTTTCAGCTTTTTCCCGACAGGCAGGTTGCTAAACTGAGGTAAATGTACTTCCAACTCTATCACTATTAACAACAACAACAAAAACCCAGCATCTCTTATAAATACACTTATGTTTCTAGAATCCCAGTGTACTTTCAAAGTGTGCGTGCGTGCGTGCGTGCGTGTGTGTGTGTGTGTGTGTGTGTGTGTGTGTGTGTGTGTGAGATAAGAATGGTGATAAGAAGGCTCCTTGCAAATTATTTTATAGAAGGTGCAACAAATGCACCTAATCCTTCTAAATTTGAATTATAAAAATGGGTTTTTTTTTAGAAAAACAAAAATGTACTTAAGGTCAAAAGTAAATTTTAAACACGAATTCTATTTACAAAACTAAAACCATTGTTAAAACGCCAGTTGCAAAATGAATCACAATGATAGCCATAAGACTTTACTCAAATGTCAACTGATTTAGCAGGAATTATGGAAAATGAAACAGAGCAGGGGTTCTAACATCAGTGCCTCCAGCCCACCTCCCAGACAGGATGTTCCCAAGGCTGACAAGCATCATTAAGATGTAAAGGAACAGAAGAATGTTGGTTTCTAAATAGCACAGTGCAGCTGTCAACACCTGACAGGTTCACATTACAGCACCTAACAGAAAGGTGATTCTTCACTTGCAAGTTCAAGTTCAGAGGTCTGTGACAGCTCCTTTCCTAACCAATTTAGAGTCAGGCTACAAGGAAATGTTACTTTGTGGGAACATCTGTGGGAGTGAAGAGATAGCTTTCAAATTAAAAAGTGGTAAACTGATCTCATTTTAAGTTATCAATGCAAACTCAAACTAAGTTATTGGTATGAGAAGTTTAACTCTGAAGCATTAAATCAACAACTTCAAGTCAGTATTTAATATATTACATGTTATTTTAAGTTGAGGAGTCTAGGAACTTATCAAAGACACTGCTGAAGGAAAACTAAAATTTAAGTAATGGAAAACTGTATCCTCCAGCAAGATGAACAGAGACACACAACCCACCTAGAGCCTGGAAGTCCGCACAGCGTCAGGCTACCTCTGAAGAGTATCACCAGGCAGTCTATGTTTATTACATAATGCTGCTTTGCCCTTGCATATCACCTTTAATCAGGGATCTCAAAGCACCACTGAGTCATCAGGGCCTTAACACACAATCTCAAACAGACAAGCAGTTATAGTTTGTAATTGCAGCTATTAATAAAGCCTTGCGCCTACTTCAACCCCCAGTCAACACAGCTTCTAATCTTTAGAGAAGGCATTTCCCCAAATCACCTCAACGTGTGGCTGATGCTGTAGGCCCCACTTTTTCTTTATACCTGGGCCTAAAGAAAGTACTGGCACTGCTTTAATGACACCAATCTATTTCACTCCAACTTCTCTGACAGAATAAATGGCACTCAGGTGGGTGTAGCCTGCACTGTGTTGATGATGTAAAATGGAGGCTTTACGAAGAGCAAATCTTTGCCAGAGGCTATGAGCCCATGGATCACTCATCAAACAGGGGAAATAGCATTTACAGTTTGTGTAGAGACCTCTCCAGGCAACTTTGAGAATAGTGTAAAAGGAACCAAGGCAGCCACTCCAGCAGGCAGGAGAGGGTTCCCTCGGTGCACATCAAAAAGGAAGAACAACTAAAGGACCCAGCCAGAGTTTAAAGACTCCGGAAGCAAAGGCTGTGTGCAGTGTGGCCGCCCAGGAGACAGATCCAGAGGTTCTTTTGCATTTGAATAGGGTATTAAGTGGAAAATCAAACAAACAAAATGTCTTTAAACCAAGGTCAAAGTACACAGTTTAAGGGTCACTTAAAAAGAGGTACCCCCCATAGAAATATTTCACGTTTTAAAAACGTAATCATTAGCCAAGTTCAATTTTGATTCTGCACTGTAATACACACATTCAGACGTCAACTCGACACAAGTGGGCACAATTACATTAACTTCAATTCTTTCACAAACAGGATTATTCGCCTCCCAGTTAAATGCTTTATGTCTGCCCTCAGGACTGTCATTTCACACTCTCACAAACCCACCCCTCAACACTGTAAAGCTACAAAGTAACTGTCAATCAACACACTCACAATCCTAACCTTTAGAAACCGAAGGGAAAAGCCTCAATAAACAAGAGCACTTTTTGTTTCCAGTTCTCAACGCCCAGTGATCCAGGCTCAATAAGCGTGTTTCATTGGCTTAAACAAACAAACAAAAACCTAAAATGCAACCCTGCTAAATAGCTGTTACCAAGAAACATTGGCATATCTATATTTAAAAAGGATCTCTTGAACGATCAGCGTAGAATCGCAAAGACATCCTAAATAGCTCAGGTTGTCATGTTCGGCCAGACCTTTCGAAGAGCTCGCAGCAAGACTTTTCCAAAGACGTGCGCCTCTGTCCCTGAAACGTACCAGGTGCCTAAATGATCTTGTCTGTCACTGAGCGAGATCGCCTCTTCCTGCCCTAGCCATCCGCAGGACGCCCGTCCCCGGCTCTGCCCACACTGCCACTGACGTTTGCCCGAAGCCTTCAAATCTAAGCCTTTAGAGCCTTCTAGCAATGGGAGAGAAATTTCCTAACTTCCAGCTGCATTTCCCTGCCTCCGGTGACTTAGATAACACAAACGAGCCAGTGACTCCCCGTGGTTTAATAATAATAATTTTAAAAAGGCAGCAAAACCACACCAAAAAGCAGTGCTTCCTAAAATTAAAAAAAAAAAAAAAATCGGAGGGGGGGTGTAGAAGCGCCAACTTCTCCAAAGCCAAATGGGGTGGCTTTGACACCAGTGCCCCCCTTTCCCCCGGCCCCAGAAACCTTCGCCACGACGCCGGCGTCGTCTTCAGATTAAATCAGATTGGAAAATCACAATGCAATCCGAACGTCAGAACTTATCGTTCACTTACCATATCCGCCGGGACATGACTGGACATCTTGCCTTTTGAGAGTGGGCCGGAGGTTTACGCAGAAAACAAAACAAAAAACAAGAACAGAAGTGCTGAGCCTACGGGAACTCAAAAACCTTCACAGTTCTGATCGGTTCGTTGCTGAGCTTTTCCAAGAAGGGAGGAAAAAAAAAAAAGTAGAAGTTCCGTGGGAGCCCGAGAGGTTCTGGGGCGAGAAGAGCGAGGGGAGCCGATCGTCAGCAGCAGTAGCACCGCCAGGACCCGCCGCGCCAGGTGGACGGAGCCGAGTGACACACGGACATGGACCGGGGTGGGAGGGGGTTAAATGCGCCGTCCTCCTTCCCGGGCCCAGGCGGTGATTCACACGCGCTCGCGACTCAGGTCCTCATTAAAGCCCCGGCGACGAAGTGTGCAGATAACTATGTGGCTACACATCGAGCGCGGGGCTGAGGGCGGCCCGGGCCGCCGAGAGGCTCAGCGCGCGCCGCGGGGCCGCACAGCCGGGCCGCGCGCAGCCGCGCTCAAGGGCATCGACTTCGCCGGCAGCCGAGCCGAGCCGAGCCGAACCGGGCCGAACCGAGCCGAGAGCAGCGCCGGGGGGTTCAGGCCGCGGGCGCCTCAGCGCAGTCGCGGCGGTCGGGCTGCATCGCGTCCGGGCTCCGGCCGCCTCCGCTTTGCTGCCTTCCGCGGCGTCTTCCGGGGGCTCCTCCCTCAGCTAGGGAACAGCTCCCCCTTAGAGCCCTGACTCTCCGCCTCCTCCTCCACTTCTCAATCCCACACGCCCCGGCCGCCTCCTGTCATCGCCTCAGCCCAACATGGCGGCGGTGGCGGCGGCCGGAGCCTAAGAGCCGATTTGGGAATAGCGCCCCCTCCCCGCCCCCGTCCGCGTTCGTTCTCTTCGTCACAACGGAGCCCTCTCCGAGCATCATGGGAAATGTAGTTCATGCAGGTGAGGGCAGGGGTCGCAAGGGCGTCCTCGTTCGCATCGATGCCACGCCCCCGCATAGCAACAGTTGCTAGGAAAGGATCGCTCCCTAGTTTCGCCCAGGAGTTATGCCCTACCACTGTCCTGATATGCTATGATCATGATTGTTGGAGAAAAATAACTCGCACGGAGAGATTCCCGGTTCATGACGGAGACACAGTTAAAATAGGACACACCTTGGTGCAGGAGCACGCGTTCTAATTATTGCAAGTTCTCCACATCCTGCAATCTCAAACCATTTTATTGAGTTAATCTTTAGGTCTCCTCAACATGACAGTTTGAAGATCTGAAGCAAGCATTGATTTCCAATAAGGCCGTGGAAGTTCAACAGAAACAAGGCTTTCATGAAGCAGAGGGAATGTTTGAACACATTTCCTGAAGACCAGGGCTATAAAGCTACTACAGTCGTCTCATCGAAATGACCAGAAACTATATTGGGCACAATAGTGCTATCATGCCAGATCTGTAGCAAAGACTGCATGCGGGTTCACCCACTTGCCAGCCTAGCCCCTATTTAACCTGGTGATGTCATTGTCTTATGAGTTTAAAACAGAATAATATAATGATGTTGTTGGAAGATTTAGGTGAAAAATATGTCTACCACGGATATAGGAGTATAATACAGAAACCACAGGTATTCAGTTGCTCATTTATATCTCAGGCCTTTGGAAGGGCAGTCTCAACATGATACCACCTCTACCACCTACAAGTGTGTGACCTCACCGGTGAAGCAGCTTTGCCTACCTTCCAGGGCTAACATCTGAGTGTTGTTGAAGATGAGCCCATGCATGGCACCTAAGTCATTTTGTAAATAGCATCTTCTGACATAAACGTTGCTACTCATTCTCTCTCTCAGCAGACCACTGAGAGTTCAAACATGAGCTATGCAGTCCCATCCTCAGGGAGCTCATTGTTATTCCCCATAACCATCTTCCCAGTCAGGTTTTTCCTCATCGGCTGGGAACTCACAGAACACTTAGGATTAACTTGGCACCTGTCACTTGAGTGGCCTGATTGAAGAATTCCATGCACTCCTAGGGGCCTGTATCACAGGAATACAGATCCAGTGAGGTTTCCACACTCTCGCAATTTGATTATCTGTGGGTTCCATGATCTACCATAGCCTTTGTCAATGTGGTTTCTCTTTTCCTGTGTTTAATAAATGTAGAGCCGCCCCCCCCCCATTACCTCTCCTAGGAATCAGGACAATTGAAAATCTTCAATCTACCAACAGATTCTGAAGGAATACTGGATTACCATTTAAAGACACTCACCAATGTTAATGCCCCATGACACACCTATTTTTCCCTATAGTATCCCTGCCACACCTGAGTGCTATTGAAAGGCAAGGTACCCACCAACCCCATTCCAGGGATGTAATGACCCCTACTTGGAGCCCAAGACATTGGCATTTCTGCTATAGAATGCTGTTTACCACTGCCCCTTCTACATAAAGCCACGCCTTTCAAAAGTGAACTCACTGAGCCTGGTTGTATTTCTAATTACTCTAAGAAGACAGGCTGAGATATCATTATCAACAAAACTCATTGGAACCTTTCTGGGACATAATTAAGGCATGAAGCAGCATTGCAGGAACACACACACGGATTTTTCCCGCTGTGCTGTCTTTACTGTTGGCTTCCAGGCTCCAGAGAGCAAAGGGAGAGGAGCCTGCTGGTCCCCAGCAGGGAAGGCAACATCATCTGTGTGCTGAAACTCCATTGTCAGCATCACTGGAGGAAGTGAATGACACAGCATTTGTGATATGGAAAAACTAACCTCACAAGAAATCAAAGACCTAACTCATAGGGGATCTATCTGCAGATCCCCTATGCTGAACCTCATCCACCCCTTCTGGGGAGCCTCATCTGAATCTCCAGAGGCCCTTCTAAGAATCTGTAATGACACCATGGTCTATCAAAAATAGCTCCCTCAAGTTTGTAGAGATCAAAGGGTTTTCTGAAGGGGCACGGGGATGGGGAAAACATGAGAAAGTGAGGTCATGGCAGTGGTCACAGCTGGGCATTGGTGATTGAGGCATGGAACCCCAGCACTTCAGAGGCTGAGGCCAGACTGAGCTGCATATTAATACCAGGGCCATCAGGATTGCATAACAAGACCCTGTCTCAAATCAAACAAAGCAAAAATTTGCAAAACTGTGAACATTTTAGAAACTACTGAATTGGGTACTTTAAAAGTTCTTTTTAAAGTTTTTAAGTTGTGTGTGTGTGTGTGTGTTAACCATGTGCATATGACTGCCCTTGGAGGCCATTCAAGGGCATCAGGTCCTCTGAAAATGGAGCTACAGGCAGCTGTGAGCCACCCTATGTGGGTGCTGGGAACTGAGTCTGGGGTCTCTGCAAACAAGTGCAGCCAGTGTTCTTAATCTTTTTGTTAGGTTTTGTTTTGTTGTTTGATGGAGACAGGGTTGGCTGTCCTGGAACTTGCTCTGTAGATCAGGCTGGCTTTGAAGTTAGTTTTTAATAGCAGCAAAATAAAATAAAACCGAGCCCCATAACCTTTTTAGTTGTACAGCTCTTTGACATTAAGGACATTCATTTGTGGAAGAATCATCCTCACCACCACTCTGCTCACTCCTCTTCATCATCTACTCATTAAACAATAACCCCTCCCCGCTCCCCGCTTTCTGTTTAGACAGTTATTTTCAACTCTGTTCGTGTGAAGAGAAAGAGCATTTGTATTTTTGTGAATGACCTCTTTCCTTTGCTATAATATTTTCAATGTTCATCCATGTAGTCAAAGCCTGTGAAAATTTCCCCCTCGTTTTTAAGGGTAAGTTATATTCCATTGTATGCATATGTATGGACAGACCCTCTCACTATTGAGAACTGGCTGGATTTAACAACATATGTCATATCTCAATAAAACAGTTTCCACAAAGTCGACCCCAGCTGCTATGTACAGGGTCTAAAGCAATTCTCATCTCAGAGTCGGTCTTTGTTTTCCCAAGGAAACTGGATGAAAGTGAGGCCAGAGAGTAGGGTGAAGAATGAAGTCCAGAAAGCCTCACAAACAGCCTGCAAAATTAGCATAGGAGAAAGACCTGCCAGCCTAGGCCAACTAGAAATGGCAAGAGCCACGGGTGCAGTCACAGAGACACTCCAGGGTGTTTGAAGGTGACTTGTGGCTCACGATACACTAAGCTGTACATCCCTGGGTGGAGACTCATGATCACTAACTAGACATGTGATACATGAAGCAATACACAGAGCTGAGTGACCAGAGTGTGCACGGAAAGGCCTGTGCTTTACGAATGGCCCCCAAAGCCTCTGCAATGTGACATAAAAGTTCTAGCAGTGCAGTGCAGCTGCTGGGTTTCTAGAATTCTTTGCTCTGGCCTGCTTCATCTTTTTGCAATGGCCCTAACAGCCTACCCCAGCTTATACTACCATCAGTTTATCTCTCTGGTCACTTTTTTGTTCTAAGACATAAAGACCTAGATAGAACTCCTCTGTACACAACACCAGACCCAGATGTTCACCTGGATCTAAAGAATGACTTGACTTATACTTGGGAGACGTTTAGTCAAGAAAGCATCCATGGGACCTGAGTTGGGTCAGCAACACTTATGTAAACAAGCCAAGTGCTCACGGAACTCTGGTGTAGGGAGAGGAAGACGGACAGATAGCCTAGCCTGTCACTGTAGCCAATGAGTGATCTCTGGACTCAGAGACTGTGTCTCTCAGAGATTGTGTCTCAAAAACTGAGGGAGAGGGATAAGAAGTTGGCTCAGTTCAGAAAAGTATTTCCCACAAAGCCTGAGGTCCTGAGTTCGGATCCACAGAACCCCTGGGAAAGCCAAATACAGTCGCTTAAGGGTCAGTAGGAGACTCGGTGGAAGCTTGGAAGCTCACTAACCTGCTGGCTAGCCTGGGTTTACAGGCTGGGAGAGTCCATCTGAAACAGTACTTCTCAATTTTCTAACGCTGTGGCCCTTTAACACAGTTTATGACCCCCAACCATAAAATTATTTTCCTTGTTACTTTCCTTCTTACTGTAATTTTGGCACCATTATGAGTCATAATGTAAATATCTGTGTTTCCTGATGGTCTTAGGTGACCCTAAGGAAAGGGTCATTCGATCCCCCCAAAGAGTTGCAAACCACAGATTGAGAACTGTTGATGTAAAACAAGATGGGAAGATAGACAACGCCTAGCAAAGATGTGATTGCTGTGCAGGCCAAGGCTTGCGGGCAAACGTCACAAGGCACGCATATAGCCTCACACACCCTCACATCACATGCGCACACACTTCAGATCACATACATGGACACAAATTCTCATACTGGTACACACATATACACACTCATACACTTTCCTATCACACATACACGGATGCACACACATACTACACTTTCACACTACACATAGAAACAGATGCACACACATATACACTCTCACACACACGAATGTGGACATTGATTAAGGAAAACCCCTGATTTTGTCCTGTGGCATCCACACACATGTACTTGCATACACAAATAAAACAAACGCAGAATTAAGAGGGGGGAGCATGTCCCTTTGGGAGGTTTTTTATGTAGTTACCTCACTATAACGTTCATTGTGTCTTACAAAATGATCAGACAATAAAACAATGCCACAAGAGGCAGAGTGTTTTCTCAGTGCCTGGGAGTGAGGAGACCAGCAAACATACCATGTACCACAAGATTGAGAGGATCTGGGCTTGGAATATAGTGTGGGCCACCTCTATCTGAGTTTGCCCAAGGTGATCCTGTTAAATTATGAGAATGAGAGTACCTGGAGATGGGTGGATATGGCCCCATGCAGGCGGGCGGCACAGTGTGAGAGCCACAGAAGAGACACACAGGCTGGGCTCACATGGAGGCATTTTAGAGTAGGGAGGGGAAGAGGAGAAAGAGAAGGGGGTGGTCAGGGACGATGGCCCTCTGTCAAGGAGGTGGCAGGGGAGAAGAAACAAGAGAGGGAAGCAGAAGAGCAGGAGTCTTCTTAAGGACTGCTTGACATCAGGGTGCAGGGTGGGCCAGGTTATTGCCCGTTTGTCAGGACTCCAGAAGTGGGACAGAACCCTAACAGACCTAATCTACAGGTGCCCAGAACCTAGGCACAGACCAAACTTTTCCAGTGAAGAGCACTTGGAACCAAAGAGGTCTCTAGTCATGCCTAACGTTCTTAAGTATACTCATTGAGTCAAGTGAGCAAGAGAGACACTTCAAATATTTAATTGTATAATCATCTCATGCTTATGCAATGACCTAAGACACAGGGGCAAAAGATTCCCATGAATTTGGAAGCTTCTTCCCATGCCATTTATGAAAACCAGCTTATCAGGAACAGTCCCCACCTCATTCAAAACTTTTGGATGTCTCCCGTTCCTCTCAGAGAGTAACGCCAAGCAATTCACCTCAATCACCGACACTTGTGATTTGCCTCCTTCTCCATCCTTGCCCCAGTGCAATCCCAACTCCAAATGGCTAATGGGAGGGCTTCTGCTAGTTCCCTGCTTACCCCCCTTGCCCTTGAGTCTTGGCACAGGCATTCCTGACCAGCCCTCCTGTTCACCTGGCCTCCTTATGCCGGAATGTCACTCACCTCCAGCGTGCTGTCAAGTGCCCACTGCTTCTGTGGTGGTGTTCATGCCCTCAAGACATTATGTTTTAATTTTCACCTAGGCTGTATCCCTTACTGAACTCTCAGGAAAGGAAGGTGGGGAACATAGTGAGACAGGGTCTTGGTTGGTGTCAAGAGAAGTCAGGATCTTGTAGTTAGATAATGAGGGAAAAGCAAAGACCAGCAGGGCATGGTTCTCCTCGGACCACTGAGATACAGCCATGGGTGCCTCTACAAACACATGATGGTTTAAACTGGGCAGCCTAAGAACCCACAGACAGTAGAAGAGGGGTTTGCTTGTGTTTTGTCCTGTGCCAATGTCCTGCAATACCCTTCTTCCCAACATGACTTCACTCGTGTCTACACTGCAGGGTCACTGAAACAGCAGTTGCTAACAGGGAAGGAAGTTTAGCAATGACATCACCTCCATCTTTTCTTTCTTTCTTTCTTTTTTTTTTTTAACAAATGGGGAAATGAAGACTTCTTGAGAAGCAGCCACATTTTCTTAGTAAGTTTAAAGGCACCTGAGAATGTGTTGCTGCTAAGTTGTTCTGAGAAAAAAAGGCAGGAGTCCTGAGGCATTATGGATTTGCTGAGTTTTATATGCTTTATGTGAAGTCATGACAAATATGCCTCCAAGTATAGAACTTACTGCCAAATTAGTATCATAAGACACAATGATCATTACTCCCGGTTTACGCTGTCATAAGCAAGCATCCCACAATTAAGAGGCTATTTCATGAAAAAATGTTAATGCCAAAAGTAGTAAAATTCTATTCAAAACATTTTCAAACTTTGTATAAGCAATATAATTCCCTCAGCATAGGCAATCAAGTTCTCCTTAACACTAAGGTTATGATTGCATTTCTCTTGTGCCCCAATAAACTCTAGCCTAGTCAGGCTATGTAGTTTTGTGAGTGTTTTTCTTTCTTTCTTTTTTTAATGATAGAATTATCATCTATCATTATTCTGCAGATTCAAATTTTGCTCTTTTGCAGTCATCAAGGGGACACCAAGTTCTAAGTGTGACAATATCCTTCCATAATCCCTGGGAAACTAAGGCAGGAGAGGTATAAGCGTGAGGCCAGCTTGGTCTCAAATACATAAGTAAATAAAGCTACTGAAATTATATTGATATGCTTCTCCAGTCCTCGAGGTTATTCTTGAAGGTCTCCCGCTGACAGGAGGTCATGGCAGTTGGAAGAGGCTATAGCCGAAGAGTGGCCTCTCTGTTGTGGCTGACTCAGATCTTGAGTCAGACCTTATTGAGCAAGGGCCCACATGTGCGGATTTCATGACCGTGTTTCCTAAACTGAATAACCCAGTTAGCATGCACCTTCTCCAGCGAACACACTGACAGGAACTTCCGGTAAGAGCTCATCCTCACCGGCTCACAGAGGCAGTGTTATAAAGAGCTGATCACCCTCTAACTTGCGTCTAGTCTGGCTGCCAGGAGCCTGACTATCAGATTACATGCTCATTTTTTTTGCAAGATTCAGAGATGATTAATTGATCAGGATGTCAACCTTTGACTTGATACCACAGGGAAGAAAGAACCTGAAATGACCTTGTGTGTGTGTGTGTGTGTGTGTGTGTGTGTGTGTGTGAGAGAGAGAGAGAGAGAGAGAGAGAGAGAGAGAATATTTTGACTAAGAGTATAGGCCCACCTTTCAGAACATGATTGATATTTACTAGATTTAGAAGATGTTTTCTCTTCAATCAGTGTTTTTAAAAAGAAATAACAAAATTAAAATGGAGAAGTATATATTTGGACTTTTTCTTTGAAACATACAAGTTTGGGGCTGGAGAGATGGTTCAGAGGCTAAGGGCCAGGCTGATTTTCCAGAGGATCCAAGTTCCATTCCCAGCGCCCATTTAGTGGCTCACAACCACCTGACTACCAATCCCAGGAGATTCAACACCCTTTTCTGGCCTCAGTAGGCCCTGCATGCACATAGTACACATATATGTACGCAAAACACTCCTATGCATAAAATAAAATGAAATACAGTTTTTGAAAATCATACATATTTAAAGCTTAGGACATTTTCTAGCCTGTCATAAGCGTTCAATACGTTACTGTTAGAATTGTCTTAAGGAAGTAAGCAGCTGCTTTTTACATGAGCTAAGATCTCCACCGAGCCGACCCCTCCCCCTGTGTTTTTTACGGGCTTCTTCCATTTCTGCACAGCTCTACCCATGCTGTCTGCCTTTCCTTATCGAGATCAGTGGGAATGCATTATGAGAAGATTAGCTCAAGGGCTAAACCAGTAAAGCAAAAAAAGCTGGAAACATACAGTCAAACCGAAAGCGCCATGGACGCCCACTTCAAAGAGGAGGGGTCAAGTCAGGGACTGTGCGAGTTCGGAGTATCTCGAAGCTGTTGGCATCCGCCCTTACTCCAGTGCGTAGGGAGCCTCTTTCTCTTCCTTCCAGGCCTCACCTCTGCCCACTGTAGGTACTCACTCTGCCTCCAGAAACCAGTCTTCCTCTCCTACAATTACTGATTTCCTTCTCTCAGGGCTCTTCCCCAAGACTCGAATGGACACTGCACAACTCAACTGAGGAAATGGTGGGGGAAGGGAACGCTCCCAATAAAGTAAAAAACCACGCTGACTTATTTCTGAATTCTCTCCTTTCCCCCTGTTTCTTCCTTTAACATCAAGAATCTCTCAGTCAGCTGCCCTCTGTATCCAGGGCGTCCACATTCACGGAGTCAACCAATTATGCACTGAAAATACTGGAACACAAAGTGGCATCTGCACTCCACATGTGCACACTCATTTCTCTTGTTAATTCCCTAAACACCACAGAACATCTACTTGGACAATATGTCTACTGTATTAGATATTACATATGAATGACAGATGACTTAAAGTCCATGGGAAGATGTGTCTAGCTGGACAGAAAATACTGTTGAATTTTATACACAAGCATCTGAGGGTTTGGGCGTCTGCAGTGATTCTGGAACCACTCACAAAGAAATGTCTTGCATGCTGTTAGAACTCAAAGCTGCTGCATGGCGGCATGGGGGGGGGGTGTCACACTGGAATCCACATGTCTGGTGCAGCAGCCAAGGTCAAAGCCATGCTTTGAAGCCCTGCCCACTTGAAGGAGCATCTGATTTCTCACATCCTACACACTTCACCCCAGCTCGTGAGCTAAGATGTTCAACTGCCAAATACCTAAGACATCTTTAATATTTTGTCACCTTGGATCACTGCCCTGCGTTCTTGACGATGGGCCACTCCCTCACCTGTGAATTAGCTCTGGAGTCAGAATGGATTCCAGCTTCACCACTCACTGGTACCATGGACACATTTACCAAATGTAGGTGAAATGTGAGCATCGAGGCTGTAAAATATGTCCAACAATAGAGTATGTTTTATAGGGCTGCTGTGAGGGCCAAAGGAAGTGGTTTGGAAGGCATTTAGCACAGTGCAGGAGAGATGCCATGTTAGATCACCACAATGATTATCTTTTTAACACACGAGGACCCCTTTTCTGGATTCTGAACTACCCCCCTTGTTCCTTCTCCTTCACTTCCATTAACATCTGTCCTGTACTTGAGCCTTGGATGTTGACATTCTCCATCCATGTGGTTAATTCCAGGTTCTTTTTCATTCCCTCTCTCCCTATCTCCTCTTTTATCAGTTCATACACTCCACAAGCTGCCAATATTTCATTGACATTGTCTGACTTCATGACTCAGGCATAGCCTGCTTCCCTGGGCTCCAGCCAGACACCCTGACTTCCTACTAGACCTTTTATGTGGTTGTCTGGCTGGGATCCCAAAGCCAACACATTACAAAGCAGAGCATCTCACACTTGTCCCAAGCCTCCCTCTCTGCCTCATGCTTCATCTTCCTTTTCCTTAGCGTTTTCCCATGGCCCAACTCCAACACTCATATCCCGCCCAGTCTACCTCTGAATATATCCAATGCTGACCAATCACATTTCATACCCATTTCATCCTTAATTTGTTTTTGCACCATTTTCCTGCGGTCAATTGCTACCTATGATGCTCTCCCATATGCCCAAGCTCACATCATCCAGTCAAGTCTGGGTGTCAGAGGTCCCAGGTACCACACAGAATGGTAGCTAATCTGTGGCAAAAATGTTGAAAATAATGCAATACAGTTTTCACAAAGAAAACATTTTCTATTTACGTTTTATTAAAAGGAACTTCTTCTTTTTTGACCTGTGTATGAATATATATGTACATGTTCATGTGTATAAGTGTGTGTGCACATGTGTATGTGGAAGTCACAGGACAATCTTGAGTGTGGTTTCCCAGAACACCTTCTACTTCAAATTTTTTTGATGTTGCTGTTTTTAGACTCTCTCTCTCTCCCTCTCTCCCTCTCTTTCTCTCTCTCTCTCTCTCTCTCCACAACTCAATAAATAATAAGTAGACTAAGCTTGCTGACTGGCGAACCCTATGAGTCTCTCTGTCTCTGCCTTTCAATGATGGGATTGTAAGCTTTGGCCACATTGTTTGTACTTAGATACTCCTACTTTCAAGGCAAGAATAGAACTGAGCCATCTCACAATCCTTCCTTTCTTCTTCCTGATGTTAAAGTTACTGCTTTTGAACCTTGAGTCATCTCTAGTCTGTCAGGGATCGGAGAAGGGTTCAGAAGACCCCACCTGACCTACAAAGAGACCCAATGGAAATTGATGGTTTCCAGAGAAAGAACAATCTTCTTCTTCAGTGATGTAAGTACTGGTTAGTTGCAGTAAATAACTCCTTGCCCATGTTCATGCAAGAACATGGTTAAAACTTTATAGAACATACACATGTACGCACACACAGACACACACAAACACATAAACACACATACATACACATGCATACACATACAGAGACACACACAGACATAGACAGACACACATACACACAGATATACATGGAGACACACACATACATTAACATACATAAACACACATGCACATACATAGGCACACACATACACACACAGACACATATGCATATACACAAACACATATAGACAGACATACATGTAGAGAGACAGACAGACACCACACACACAGAGACACACATACATACACAAATATACAGACATACATACATATCCAAGCAGACACATATACACAATCAGAGACATACACACACACACACACATACACATAGAGAGACACACAATACACATGCATATATATATACACACACAAGCACATACACACATACACACAAAGAAACACACAATACACATACGCACACAATAAACGCATACAAACACAGACACATACACATATACACACAGAGACACACAATACACACACACATAAGTGCATATACACACATATGCACAGATGCACTGAGACATACATACATACACAGCAATAGACACACACAGCAATGTACACAAAGTCACAAACACACATAAACACACAGACACACACAGGAGAGTAGAGAGAGATTCATTGGAAAGAAGAGGTTCAGTGAGATTGGGAGGGAGATGAGAGAGCAATGGGGAGGTGAATCTGACTAAAATATATATGTGTGTGACACTACTACAGATGATCTTTAACATATATAAATATGCACATGACACAGAATACAAATATGTTATTATATGGTTGCCCATCATTGTGTGAGCCAAACGATCTATATGTAGGTCCCCAGTACAAGTTTAGGGCTGCTTCCTCTGCCTTGATCTGACTCAGTAGAGTGAGATCTTTCACATTTGCAAATTCCACAGCCCATTGCAAACACTGTACTGTTGGCTGGTCCTACCCAGGACCTGGATGTCCCTGGCCCGTTGGTGGTCTACATGTGGCTCGCATCTGCAGTGACAGCCCTGCAGTGGTCTCACGAAGGCTATTATTTAATCCATTTTTAATCTGAAAGTACACTGATTCAGCAATAATGATACATTTTAGAATTAGAGTGAAAACCAGCCAGCTTCTCAGTGCTTCCAAACTCAAATGAGAAACTTCGCGAGAAAGCGGATGGGCTTAGAGGGTGTAATATTAAGTAAAACCAGCCAATCTTGGAAATAAAGAAACGGAGTGTTCACCCTCATATACAGATCCTAGCCCGTGTGGTAGCTCTGTGGAAGGAGCTAAGAACCCAACTTCGCTGTCAGGGGTTAAGGAGAAGTAACTGCTCAGAAACAGTCCAAACTGAGCTGTTAAACAGACAAGAGAAAAGTGCTAAAAAATTGATTTTGTTCTGCTTTACCTTTGAGGGTCTCCTACCATTCTCCCAATGGAAAAACAGTCTTGGATTGCATTCATTGCATCGTCTGGGTGGGCAGGACAAACAGAGGAGGGGAGGGAACCCTCGGAGGATGAGGTTGTGGAGGTGCAGGGGTGGGAATGTGGTTGGAATGGGGTGTGGGTGGGAGGCTGCTGTTTGTGACTCTGCCCCTGAGTGGGCACAGCACGGCAGATTCCAAGTTCTGCAGGGATTTGGTGGGTTTTTCCCAAAGTGCTCCTTTATCTATTGTTTTCTGTTGTCACTTGTCCAACCCTAGGTGCCCACCCAAGTGACATTATTAAGTACAATGAGCAGGACTTCAGGGGGGTGCTCACGGAAGCAACAGTAACACTGTGATTGGCTGTTTACCTGTCAATTGTAGGTATGGGTGGCTTTGTGCATATGTGCATGTGCATATGGGTGCCAACCAAAGCTGGAGACATGGGATTTCTCTGGTTTAGGAGTTACGGCAGTTGTGAGCCATCAGACATGGGAGCTGGGAGACAGCTCGGGTCCTGTGCTTCAGCAGTGGGCTGTCTTGAGGGGCCACCTCTCTAGTACCCGTTATTGTTTGACCTTTTTATTATTTTATTTTACTTTTACTCTGTGTAAGGGTTTTGTCTTCATATCTGTGCACCACATGTGTGCTTTATATCCACAGAGTTTGCAAGAAGGTATTGGGTCCTCTGAAACTGGACTTACAAACTGCTGTGAGCTGCAATGTGAGTGCTGGGAGTCAGATCTAAGTCCTCTTCAATAGCACCCACTGCTCTAAATCAACTTTCTAATATCTGTTGTTTTAAAAAGCCAAAAAGCACAGTTTGCAGTGCAGGGAATGCAGGGAATGCATGCTCAGCAGTACTAGACAGACCAGAAGTCACAAAACTCAGACTTACCTGGAAACTGAAACACACAGATTCAAAACCAGCCTCAAACTTGACAGAAAGGGTTCTTTATTACTCACAGACCATTCAACATGAGGGGTTTTGCTAAAACACATTCTTTTGTAACTATAAAGTGCTATAGCAATTTGCATGAGGATATATTAGGTAACATCGGATGCTGATTGGAAGATGTAAAACTTTTGCCCCAGCAATTTCCACTATCAAAAGTTAACATTTAACAAATTATCTTTCCTTAGCTCTTAGTGACCTCAGAGCACTCTTTACTCCAGAAAATTCTGGGACAGTGAATCCAGGTTGGACACTATGAGAAATAGAAGAATGAGCGACAATGTATCCAGGCATAAAGTTTCAGAAGAATAAGCCAGCTAATGGGAACAGGAGCCAACATAAGCAAGAGGCACAAAGGACATGGGTAACACTGCTTCTCTTGTCTCCCCTCTGAGGACCCATGGGCAAATACTAACTCTGTCTGCCATGGTTGAGAGCCTGAATCTCAGCTCCTATGTTGCAATTTATTTCTGAACTGCTTAGTCGAGAGGAATTACACCCATCCCTAGGGCATGGGTGGAAACCAACGCTTGAGCCCTGGGTATACACACTCACTCCTCCAGCTTCAGAGGCTTCAGCAGAAGGGAAACAGCCTAGAACAGAGGTCCTCAACCTTTGGGGACCCCTGAACCCCTCTGAAACCCTTTCACAGGGTCAAATATCAGGTCAGATGTCCTGCATATCAGATATTTACATTATGATTCATAATGGTAGCAAAGTTACCTTTATGAAGTAACAAAATAATTTTTTTGAGGGGGGGAGAGCTCACCATACATGAGGACCTGTATTAGAGGGTCACAGCATTAGGAAGTTTGAAAATTATGGGTCTTCTTTCTCAAGGATCACTGGACACCTGTCTGTGAGGGATGAGGGAGAAGAAGTAGGGCACAGGGTTTTGACAACGTGCTCTTTCCGGGAGACAGTTTTCAGTGTTCCAGCTCAGCTTTATTCCAGAGTAAAGGAATCTATAGGATGGGAAAGCAGCTGGGGCATCACCTAATTTGCATTTGGCAACATGGTCCTACCAATCAGCTGAGAGCACAAAACCTAATTAGCATATGGGCAGCACAGGGAGAGAGTCTCTGAGAGGACCAGGCAAATATCATGACAGCCTGTCCTAATAACTCAGTCAAGAAACTAGGCCTTGATTCCTTCCTAGACCTGCAGTTTCTGAGGAAGAGCCATGAAGAAAGGACAATCAATATCCAACACCCCCAACACCAGGACAAGGGGGCCTGGCACAGACACTATGAGGCCTGATCCATAATAGCTCAAGGTGATATCTAAATAAGGACAAAGCCTGGGACTTGTCCAACATCCTCAAAATGGAAAAACTGTAACCTTACCCAGCCTCTGACTAGCCCTGGCCAATTAGAATGTAGTAATATGATTGCCACTTGCTTAAGCCAATCATATCTGAGATGACCTAACTGCCCCAGGAACTCCCCTTATCTGTGTTTAAAAGGAGCCTTCAAACTGCTCTGTGGTTTGTGTAGGATGGACAACCTCAGCATGCTGGCAATAAACACTCTTGCTGATTGCATATGTGAATGGTGGCCTTTTGTGGGACTTCTCTGGGATCCTAACAGTGTTTTCTGCAGGGATCTGTGTCAAAGGTCTCTCTTGAGATAGGACAAGCATTCTGTTGCAGTGGAGTTTTCTGATCCCGGGCGGCCAGAGGCCCAGACCCACAGACCTGCTGCGCCAGACCCTTACCCACCCACTGCTGCTGCTGCTCAGGCCCCCAGAAATGACTCAGATGCTTATATTAACTTTATGCTGTTTGGCCTATGGCTCAGGCACACTGCTAGCTAGCTCTTACATCTTAAATCAACCCATTTCTATTAATCTTTCCTGCCACGTGGCCCGTTGTAGTAGTGGGGTTTTAGGTCTCGGGTGGCCAGAGGTCCAGACCCACAGACTTGCTGCCCGAGACCCCTTAGCTGCCCAGCCGCTCGCTGCTCAGACCCCCAGTAATGACTCAGTTGCTTATATTAAGTCTATGCTGTTTGGCCTATGGCTCAGACACTTTGCTAGCTAGTTCTTACATCTTAAATCAACCCATTTCTATTAATCTGTCTGCCATGTGGCCTGTGGCTCACCTGTGCTCCTACATGTTGCTCCTTGGGTGGCTTCAGCTCAATCTGCCTCTGACTCTGCCCTTCCTTTCCTACCTATTCTGATTCCTCCTCCTACTTCTTCTATGGTGCCTGTCATGGCCCAAAACAGCTCCTTTATTTAAAGATTGAGATTCACAGCATACATAACCGCATTCCCACATCAGCCCGTGGCTCACCTGTGTTCCTTACATGTTGCTCCTTGAGCAGCTTGCTCGATCTGCCTGACTCCGCCCCACTTCTCCTACCTATGCTCTGATTTCTCCTCCTACTTCTTCTATGGTGCCTGTCATGGCCCAAAACAGCTCCTTTGTTTAAAGATTGATATTCACAGAATACAGAAAGACATTCCCACATCACTTCCCCCTTTCTGTCTAATCAAAAAGGAAGGTTTCAATTTTAATATAGCAAAATTACATATAACAAAATAGCCATCAAGCAAGAATTACAGTTATAAAATCTAGTCTATTTGTATTTAGCAAAATTAAAGAAAATACTCTATCATCTAACTTATCTTTATGAATCTAAAGTTTCATATACAATATACCTTTCAAATGACTAAGAAAAACTGTACTTATAACTATCTAATCTTCAACTACATCAAAGACCACAGAAGGATATACTTACCTAAGTAAACCAGAAGTGCAAGTGACTTCTAAAATCTAGAAATGACAGAGACGACACCTATCTGCCTGGACAGTCACCCAAAGTTTCTTTATAAAGTTGGGCCATCCATCTTCAGCCTACAGGCCCAGAGTCTCTTTTCATTTCAGTGAAGCAGGAAATCTGCTCTGCCCATTCTGGCACAGTTCATCAGTTGCTTCTCCTCGAGTCCTGAAGAATGTCTGATGGTTTTCTCTGTAAAGCATGAACCTGAATGACCATCTCGGCTTGTTCTGCCAAAGTTCAGAGGTCACCTTCTTATGGAACCTGCATGTCCAGTTTTAACAGCATACTGTCAAGCAGTCAATATAAGAACAAGTTCTTGTCCAGTGGCTAACCATTGCCACAAATAGACTCTATATGAAGTTTCTTCAATGCCCATTTTTTTCTTGAAGTAAATTAGTGCTGTCAGGAGCAGACCTGTCACACTGTCCAGAAAAGTCTAAGCTCTTAAAACATTTTAAATGCCATATTCTGTAGGTCTTAGAAGTGTTTGAAGATTATCTAATTGAATTATATCTTTGTATACCTAAAAATCTAACTAACATGCATTTCTTAATTATACATTACAATTTTAAATCAGTTATATAAACATCATATCTTAAGCAAGAGTAGAAAAATACATACAGCATAAGAGAATTGACCTTAAATTTGTATCAATAAACCAAAATCTATACTAATGTAAAACATTTTGAGATTAACAGCTGATTTCCTGATCTAAGTAAATTCAGTAATCTAACTTTTTAAAAAAATCATTGATATACCATATCCCCTTTTTCTTCTTAGAAAGAGATTAACTATGACCAATAACCAGTTATAATGAAAAAACATTTATAAACAATATTTTGGGAATTGGGGCATTCAGCTTAGGGATAGCTTAGACACTATCCAGATAGGAAAGGTGTCCTGCTGAAAACAGTGTCCTCCATGTTGCACTGAGCCCAGAGAGCTGTTTGGACTTGATGAATTACAACCTTAAGTGCAAGGTGCTCCTAGAGACTGCTGGCCTAGAATGTGCCATGCAAACCTTGAATTCTACCATAGATCTGCCAGTGCATGTGCATGCGCGCGCATGTGTGTGAGTGTGTGCATGCATGTGTGTGCGCGTGTGTATGTGTGTGTGCACATGTGCATGTGTACATATGTGTGTGTGCATATGTGTGCGTGTGTGTGCATGCACGTGTGTGTGCGTGTGTGTGTCATGTGTGTGTGCATGTGCGCACGTGTGTGTGTGTGTCATGTGTGTGCATATGTATGCCTGTGTGTGCGTGTGCACGTGTGTGCGTGTGTGTATGTGTGTGTGCATGTGCGCGCGTGTGTGTCGTGTGCGTGCACGTGTGCGTGTGTACGTATGTGTGTGTCTGTGTGTGCATATGTGTGCCTGTGTGTGTGCGTGTGTGTGTGCGTGTGTGCGTGTGTGTGTGTGTGTGTGCGTGTGTGTGTGTGTTGAGGGCTAGGGTTGTGGTGAGGTTGGAGTAGGGTTAGGACAAATTGAGAATAAGCAATGAGAGGAGGAGAAAGAAAAGGAAGGGAAGTTGGTCACATTGACTAGACCAGTGACCATCGTATGTCAGATAGCACCTAGGGCTTTGCAAACTGTTTCATGCAGCCAATTCAGCAATATCATCATGTCAGGCAATTGCAAAACAGTGTTCTCTGAGATTAAAACATTCCATTGTGCAGGAAGCTACTTAAGCAATAAGGTCGACAACTCAAAATAGCTTCAGGAAGTTTCAGGAAGTTTCTGAAACTGATCAGCTTCACTAGGGTCCCAACCCTGCCAAAGTGAGCGGCAAAAGCTTAGTGTCCCCTCGGATGAAAGAAAGCTGAGCTGCAAAGGTCTCTGAGGCCAGACCAGCTGCCTGGAACAGGTTTAGATCAGAATTCCTTGGAAAGGACACTTTCCTGCTGGTTTATTGGCGTGCAGGCTGTGCAGTGAGCTTCAGGTTCCCCGCTTTGTGAGCTGTCACCCATGCTGGGGTGGGCTTTGGTGATGAAGCTGTCTTTGGGTTATATCTACCCCTCTAAGTCACCCAATAAAACCCATTGGTTTGCCAAGTTTGACTTTGGTGGCATCTGTAATTTGGTCTGTTGTGATCTCCCTAGCTGAGTTGAGTAGATACAGTGTGTTGAGTCTCCTCAGGAAACATTTTGTCATATAACATGTGCATGTGTCTATTGGAAATGATGAATAAAGACTCAAGCAACTCCCCTATAGTTCTTGAAGTTCACACTTAGGTCTGTTTCACTCTGATGAAGGAGACAGGCCAAACATCACTTAAGCAGGGCATGGTGGTGCATGCCTGTAATTCCAACTGTGGGGAGGCTGAAGCAAGACAATCTCTTCGGATTCAAGGACAGAGTAAACTACAGTATGTGCTACAGGACAGTCTAGAACGGAATGAGACACTGTCTTAAAGGGAAATAAAAGTCCTTTAAGAAGTTCCATATGGCTGTTTGTACTGACTCAGTAATACAGAGTGAGTTAAAACCTCAGAACATAGGCTTCCTATTTGGCACCTCGTGCCTGTAAGTATATTTCTCTTCCACAAACAGACAAAATGGGCAAGAATTTTCTGAGATCCAGAAATAACTTATTAGCATAGTGAAATGCTGGCCTTTGGGTTTCTCTTAAGATTTATTCATCAAATCCACCCTTGGGCTTGTCTTTTTCCTAGAAATATGTTTCTATCTTTAAATAAATATGGATTTAGGTGTCTCTGCTTTATGAAGTAGTTTTTTTTTTTTAAAAAAAAAAAATAGAATCAATGTTTATTGCTTATTTTAAAATGAATCGCACCACTAATATTTGTTTAGTATAAAACAATGGCAGGTTTAGGTACATCTTCTGGGACTCTAACTGAGCAGACCCAATGAGTTTTTACCCATTCTTCTCCTTGCCAGACCCAGGGACACAAGTAAGTAGATCTTTTGCCTTTGAAACTGTTTTAATCGGGTGGCTGTCATATCTCACACTCAGGGGTTTTTTTTCCACACAGCCCACTGAGCCAAATGAATGGTATTCTTGTTGGGCATCTGGCTGTGCTTTACCTTCTGTGTGGTTTTACTAGTCTTGGACTACATAGAAATTAAATTAGCAGACTACCCTACTATAAATAAAGTTATTCCTTTGGAAGGGGCCAATTTGCAGGCCCAAAAATACTTTGGGAGAGGTTCTATTGTTATTGTTGGAGATGCTTCTCATTTCCAAAACATTGAACACCAATTATAGGTGACCATGGGCATGTGTCTGTGTTGTTTTCCTCAGGAATTCCGAGTGTCAGGTTGACACAGAATGAGAGCAGTGAGGCTCAAGTATGAAACAAAACTTCTTAATTATAAACCCCAGTTAGTTCATTGCCAAGGGTGTGCTCGGATGCCCCGAACAGCTGCTGGGTGAACTTCTGTGCTTTCAGAACGTTGGAATGCCTCGGAACTGGCTCCACGCCCCCTCTTATTTATAGCCCCATACATGTGTTTATTTTCATTCTTGTAAAAACTTCATTGCTGACTGCAAGATATGACAGAGCTTTGTATCAAGGTTAGAAACCTACTAGTTTTCGAAAAGGCCACGTTTTATGGGATAATTCACCATGAAATAAAAACAGGACATTAAAAAAATGTTTATTTTTATGTGTATGAGTGTTGGCTTGCATCTATGTTTGTCTGTGCACCATGTGCATGTGTGGTTCCCTTAGAGGTCAGAAGAGGGTGTAAGATCTCCTGGGACTCGAGTTACACTTGTGGGTGCTGAGAATTCAACTCGGATCCTCTGCAAGAGGAGCAAGTGTTCTTCATCTCTGAGTCATCCCTCCAGTCCTAGGGATTTTAATTTTAATATTAATATTAAATTTATTAAATAAATTAAATAATATGAAAATTAAATTTAATATTAAAAAATTTGTTGTTATTTTTGTTTGTTTGTGTTAGCCTGGATTCTTAGCTCAGTTAAACTAACTGGCTGTGCTGATTGGCATGCCCAACAAAAATATCGATGTGGCAGGTTAGTGTAGACAGTACTTGGGGGACTTCTCTGAAGAATGACATTTACCTTGAGCGCTATGGCAAGAAGACAAGCCACAGGAAGATGAAGGAGGAATCGGAGGTCCAGAGGGCCTGGATCTTGGTAAAGTTCCTGTATGATTATTGCTGAGGCTGTCAGGGCAGTGCCTGGGTCCTGGCAGCCATAAGAAGCTAAGCATGGCCACTCATCCATAATAGATCAACTAAAGAAACATGTAATAGTAAAAACCAGAAAAAAGCAAATTTATTCAGTGTGGTCACATCATGAAGAGGATGAGTGAAGAGGTCCAGTGTCCCTCTCCCAAGTTCATTCGGGATTCTAACGTAAGGACCGTGTTTAACACCAGGAAGACTATGACAGCTAAGCAGACCTAAGCCAAGGTGTGGTCCTACTCATCACTGATCTTTCATCATCTAGGTCCAATCTCTTCTGCAAGGTGGTCACACAAGTTATCAGAACTGTGTAGAATCTCTTTCTCCATTGGCTGGCAGTAGGCTTCGGCCTTTCCCTCCCTGCCCATATCAAGAGGTTGTTAGGAAATTTCAGTTCCCTGAGGTCTGTTTCAATAGTCTGGTAGTTAAAGGGAAGGGCACGCATATCTCTGTAGAACATTGTCCTCTGTATCAGGACCACTTACAGCGTCACCTAACAGACCTGCTGGGGACAGTCACATGCTCTTTTCAGGTAAACTCTAACATGCTCCCACCTCACCCCGTGACACATAGTTGAAAGCACACTATGATTGCTTTGCTTAGCAAAATGATAGGATTTTACAATTAGTTTAAGAATGGTCACTCAAAACTTGTAGTTAAGAAAATTGACTAAAGGAAAACGGGGTGGTGGAATAATATGACGGCTCAGTGGTTAAGGGTATCTATTGCTCTTGCTTGCAGAGGTAGCCAGCACCCACATGGCAGCTCGAATCCACCTGTAACTCCAGTTCCAGGAGATCTGAAACCCTCTTCTGGCTTCTGTGGGAACTGCATGTACACGATGCACATGGATACACGTAAGGCAAACATTCATCAAATAAATATTTTAAAAAAAATTAAAGAAAGGTATACATTTTACTAGCAAAGGCACCCACAAGGGCCAAAATTGAAATCTAGTAGCTGTCCCAGCACACCCAGGATGAGGCAGAAGCCTTTAGAAGTAGGAGCTTGATAATGTGCAAGTGAAGGACATGGGTGCCCTCAGAGAGGTCAGAGGTCAGCATGTCAGGCAGTTCCTTGGCAACCCAGAAAAGGGTTTGGTTGATGCACCTGAACAAGAAGCTACTGGCGGTTTTCACTGGCCCGTTAGCTTTTTGTCTCTAAAACAAATGTCAGAGGCAATAAACTTGGAAAAAAAGGTTTATTTTGGTTTTTTGATGTCACAGGTTTCAGACCATTCTCTCTTGCCATTGGTCTGTACAAGTCAGTACATCACAGTGGCAGTATATGGTAGAGCAGCAAGGCCCACTCATAAAAAGAAAAGAGATAGAGTCCACATCACCCACCTCCATGACCTAACACCTCCCACTGGGCCCCACCCCTTCAAAGTCCCGCCCTCTTCCTAGCTGAGCTGTGTTAGGGACCACCTGGACCACCAAGGAACACACTAGATTCAAACTGTAGTGGCCCGGCAGTCTGTCTGTATCATGTGAACCCTTGGAGATCTTTACCATATTCCCAGTATTTATGACCACTTACTTGTCAGTGTATCAGAGCAGAAGAGAAAATGGTGGGTGGCAGCTCAGAATGGAACAGTAGAGAGCTGGGGATGGAAGGGCCTAAGCTTTCACTTCTGAAATGAACACTATGTCTTGGCCATCTAAGATATTAGAATGCACACTTAGAAATTGTCCCCTGCTTTGCAGCTCTAGTCACACTTAGACCAGGACAGGTGCCCTGTTGGGCATTGCAGGCAAGATTTGTCACCTGGGAAGGGAAGTATAAAAGAGTGTAGAGGCTGAGGTAACGGTGCCTGGCATATCCTGCTCCCCAACCCCTTCCCTGCCTCCTGCCTGGGAGTCAGACAGGCTCTTGCCTAACGATGTAGAAGAAAAGACTCCATTTTTGTCATGTGGGCTCTGATCTTCTTCAGAGACCTGTCTGTGCAGCCTGTCTCTCGTGCTGGGGACACAAACCAACTCTCACTGGCATCCCTGTCATGCTGTTGAACGTCTCTCTGTCCGTGGTATTAATAGCTTTTCCAATAGACATCTTTTACCCAACAATCTCAGTGTCCTCAATCATTTATTACTTCCCTAAACCATAACATAAGCTAGAGTATGGTTTGAAATACCTTAATTTGATTGTGGTTATCATTATATCATGGATATGTATTTCAAATCATCGGCAGGTAGACCTCAAACATACTCAGTCCTCATCTGTTATTTTTTGTTTGGTTGGTTGCTTTGAAGCAAGAGTTCACTACTGTAGCCCTGGCTGTCCTGGAACTGCAACATAGACTGGGCTGGCCTTGAACTCAGAGATCTGTAGTGGGCTTTCTCTCGGGGGAGGGGTACGCAGCTCCCAAATAAGGACGCAGAGACTTATTCTTAGTTACAAATGCCCGGCCTTAGTTTAGCTTGTTTCTAATCAGCTTTTCTATCTTAAATTGACCTGTTTCTCTTCCTCTGTCCCTTACCTCGGGGCTTTCTCCTGTCCTTCCTTTCTGTACATCTTATTTTCTCTGCTTCTTGTGGCTGGCTGGCAGATGCCTGGCTTGTGGCCCCAGGCTTGCTCCTCAACTTTTCCTTGTTAACTTCATTTGTTCCTCCTGAGCCTAGATTTCTCCTATTTACTCCCCCCACCCCCACCCCCCCGTCTGTCAGTCCCGCCTCTCCTTTCTCTGCCCAGCTATTGGCTGTTCAGCTCTTTATTAGACCAATCAGATGCCTTAGGTGAAACAAACGCAGAACAACTTTACATCATTAAACACACATGCTTACATCGTTAAGCAAATGCAACATAACCTTTACACAGTAATATTCTGAAGCACGGACAAATGTAACACCTCTTTACATAGTTAATATTCTACAACAGAGATCCACCTACTTCTGCCTTCTGAATGTTAAGATTAAAGGTATGAATCACAATGCCTGGCTCATAATTTTTTATACATATAAGGAAACAATGATGACTAACTGGTTGGAAGGAAGCAGATGAGGACAGGTGATTTGGTTCTGGGTGTGTTTAAGGCAGAGACAACTGATCAGCCACACTACCCTGCACCATTCCCTAGTAGCTAGGTCTGCTCTGCTTCCCCATGGTGTGTGAAAGAGATTAGAAACCAGCAACTGGCAAAGGAAAATTAAGATATTTACAGTTTGGTCAAAATGGGGCAATAAAGAAGTGTAATTTTTGTTTTACCTCCCCTATGGCCACCTTACCCTTGACAAAAAGCCCCAAGGGAAACTAAAACAGATGTATATTTAAATGTGAGACATTCCGGCTAGCTCTTTCCTGGGTAGGGAAGGTGTCCCTAGGTTATAGCTCCTCTCCATTACAGAAAGGATTTTAAATTCAAGTTTAGGCTGAGGAAAATGAATCTAAAAGATTATCCATTATGAGGGGGCTGGAGCAGTGGCTCAGAGGTTAAGAGCACTGGCTGCTCTTGCAGAGGGCCTGAGTTTGGTTCCCAGCACCCACATAGCAGCCCGCAACCATCTGTAAGTCCAGCTCCAGAGTGTGACATCCACTTTCCGGCCTCTGTGGGAACTGCACGCATGTGCTGCACAGACATACATGCAGACAAAGCACTCAAACACATAACTTAGAAATAAACTTCAAAAAAGATCATCCATTAGGAAAGAGAAAAAGAATCAGTCTCTGAGGGGTATAGGATCTCACTCTTTCCACATCTGTCTGGTAGAGTTCTTCATCTGGTGGACCAGACCATTCCTTTGAAAGACGCAGTCTTATGTATCATTTCTTTGGCAATTAGCTTCAATTCTAACTCCAGCAGACCACCTTAATACAATCATTTTGCAAGCAAACTTGGTCTTCCTGTGTCCTCTTCTAGCTGTGCTAATTCCAACCCCAGTAGTAAAGCAGGATTTCTGCGTGGAGCTCAGCTCTAGTCTCCATCTGGCAGCGCCCCTGAGACGTCCTTGACTCAAGAACAGGGTCTTCTCAGATGCTCAGCTACTATGGAAATCATACTTAAGCCTCTTTAGAACTCTCCTCTGTCAGAACTCCCCTTTAAAATACTGTTTGCCAGGGCAAAGCCATTCGCTTCTCCTTGCAGTAATAATAATATTTAATTTTTTTATTTCCTATTAAACTGCAACCTTGAATGATTAATGGTTATTTAACATGTATGCAGTGTGCCGCATCCAGTCTTGTGGTGCTGAGGAATGTATGGTCAGGCAGTCAGTCATTGTGGGACCATCATAGATTGCACTAAGTAAATAGTTACGATGGCACTAGCAATATACTGGGGCACTGTCACCGGACATGGTCCGCTGTTGACTGACCCATCACAGGAGGCATGATGCATGACTTCTCCTGAGTGAGCCTTTGGGTTTCTAATCTCTGTGAAACTGGGCTGTGACCACAACAGCCCCTGGGGATTTCTGTGTAATACCTACAGGACTTCTTTAACAGAGCCCTTTGCAAAAATGACAAAAAAAAAAAAAAAATGAATGAAGATTCCCTTATTAGGTGCTGGCCAGATGGCTCGGCCTGTAAGGCTTCTACTGCCAAGGCTGGCAAAGTTTGATCCTGGGACCTGCATGGTCCTGCAGCTTGTCCTCCTGGCTGCCAATGAAAATACACACACACACAGAGACATGCACAATAAACACATGTAAGAATGATACAGAGAATCCCTCTGTGTTGACATGGCCTAGACATGAATTGATCTTTTAAAACTTGTTTAAAATTAGCAAATACAAGGGCTGGAGAGATGGCTCAACAGCTAAGAGCCTTGGATACTCTTGCAGAGGACCGGATTTGACTCCCTGCACCCACACAGTGGCTCACAACCATCTGTAACTCCAGTTCTAGGGGACCTGATGCTGTCTTCTGGCCCTAAGGACAGCAGTTTACACACACGGTGCACACACATACAAGCAGGCAAATACTTATACATATAAAATTTTTAAAAATGTTTAAACAATAAAGTTGAATATATTTTAGTTGAAAAGGCAAATAGGTGGAATGGAGGATATTTCCCAGTAGACACATGTATCACCAACATAAACATAACTACGTTGCCAGTTTTAAATGAGCAAGTTACATATTTTTAAATATGGATGATGTAACATAATTTCATAATGAAATAGTATGCCGCTGTCAATGACTGATATTTACAGTGTTCCAATACTCTCATGTGGTTACAGTAGCAAAAAGGGTCAGATGCTAAATTATACATGTAGTTTGAGCTCCAATATTTAAAATAATTTAGAAATCAGCATAATGGTTGACGTCATGATAGAGTTAGATCTCAGGATAGAATTTGGTCTTTTCAACTTCATTGAATGCAGAAGTAGTCTTTGGTGTTTGCGATTATTTTTAAAGATGTATTTATTTTTATTTTATGTATGTGAGTGTTTGCTTACATTTATGTACATGCACTCCGTGTGTGCCTCATGGGGATGCATGCCCACACACATAAAGCACATGCAGATGAATAAATAAATAAATAAATGTAATAAATTAAAAATAGACTTCCCAATACTTTTGGAGTTGTATATCTAGGTTTTGGGGGGCTAGGGTGGAAGTTATGACTGTGTGGTGCTTCCCACTTCGGGAACAATTCTGTTTTGAGGACTCAATGAAAGGGGAGATGCCACTGTTTGCCCGATTTTTAAGACTTATTTCTATCACATGAAATTCACTTAAGTTTCATTAGAAGGCATTCTTAGCCATTACATCTAGCAATGGAGAAGTTCATAACATATTCAGAGAAATAATGAACTTTTCCAAATACTCTTGCTCCCGATGGCTGGAAATAGCATCTTTTACACTAGAGATGCCCAGAAGCCTCCTGCTTCTTGCTATTGATTTCCTAAAACGTCCTCTTGCTCAGCTTCCAGCTATCTAGCCCAAAGGAGAGTTCAAAGAGCTTGGTTGAGCTAAGCAGTCAGAATGGAGGTTTCCGCTTAAAAATGCAACACCTCAAAGAACATTGAACTAAAACCCTCAGACAGAGAGGGGTCAGGCTTATTTGTCTTCATAATTCTGACCATGTTCGGCTTAGGGTCCCAGCAAGGAACCCCTAAAGTGTGCAGAGTCTAAGCCATCAACTGACATGTGCTTCCTTCCTGGGACAATGGCGTTAAATGCATCCTTCTTGGATACAGGAAGGGAAATTCTTTCTGTGTTCTCACCATCAGGGTTCTTCCAGTTTCTAGAAACTCTATCAGCATTTTATGAAGGAGAAATAGCTTCAAGACAAAAGAGCAACATTCTTTTAAAGGTCTGATGGAGACAAAGCTGGATACTTTTCCTCCCTAGAGGGCCTGATGGCAGCAGGGACAGGACAGGAGCTTGGGAATTTGTGGTACGAAGGATAAATTTAAAGGGCACAGGCCTGCCTTGCTTGATAAGAAGGTTTTATTTTTAGTTTTCTGTTCTCTGGTTGGGAAAATGTGTACCTACAACTAATTGCATCTTTTTTTCACCTTAGTGGTTTTGACAGACATCAAGGGGGTGGGGGAGGGGGGATGTGCGTGACTGCTCAAGTCTATGTAACTCTTCCTGCATGATTCTCCAGCTCATGCAATCACTCAGCTGCTGAATTAGCCTTCCCTTGATGAGATATGGAATACTGGGGAGGGAGTGGTTGTTTAAAACATGTATTTATTTTCATTTTATGTGTATGAGTGCTTGTCTACATGTATGTATGTGCACATGTACCTGCTTAGTATCTCCAGGAGGCAGAAGAAGATGCTAGGTCTCTTAGAAATGGAGGAACAAAACAGTTATGAGTCAACACGTAGGTGCTGGGAACTGAACCTATGTCCCTACAAGAGCAGACAGAGCCATCTCTCCAGCTCCAGGTTTGGTTGTCTTATAGGATACTACAGTTCACAGATTTTGACAATGATCAAAGGCATTTGGACCCTGGCTGTGCTGTGATCTTGGTGGTTTTGCTGACCCACCAGTCCACCCCTCCCCAGCTTTCAATGTCCTTCCATTAAAATCAATACTCCCATCTCTACTCATCTATCACCAACTCCTCTAAAACATGAATGCATCAAGAGCGCTCTTCTCTTGATTGGTTTTATTCTTTTAATTAAAATTAAGCCTAGAGACCAACTCTTAGATTAGCAAATGCCTATTTTAAGTGAACCTGGGGGATAAAATTCCAGCATGGCCAACCCTGTGCATTAGGAAGTAATTATTGGCTTTGTAAGAGAATCCTTCACTTTGCAGGGGAGCAGCTAGAGGATTTGCTGGAAAGCTCGATTGCATCTAAAATAATTGGGCTTTCCTGCATTTGCCTGAAGGCCTCCTATTGGGCAAGTGTGCAGTCCCCTGTGAATGGCCGAAATGCCCAAAGACATTAAACACCTGCTAAAGGATATTAGCTGTTGTACCTCCAATAGAGATGAGCTGATCAGTGGCAGTGTTGTTAAAGATAAAGGATAGACAATTATTCCCTGTATTGCACTGCATGTATTGGCTGCAGGTATATTGCATGTACTGAGATGGCAGAAGGTGTGTTGACTGCATGTGTGTTGACTGCAGGTGTGTTGACTGCATGTGTGTTGACTGCAGGTGTGTTGACTGCAGGTGTGTTGACTGCAGGTGTGTTGACTGCATGTGTGCTGACTGCAGGTGTGTTGTCTACAGGTGTGTTGACTGCATGTGTGTTGACTGCAGGTGTGTTGACTGCAGGTGTGTTGACTGCATGTGTGTTGACTGCATGTGTGTTGACTACAGGTGTGTTGTCTGCATGTGTGTTGACTGCAGGTGTGTTGACTGCAGGTGTGTTGACTGCATGTGTGTTGTCTGCAGGTGTGTGGTCTTCAGGTGTGTGGTCTGCAGGTGTGTTGACTGTAGGTTGTTGTCTGTAGGTGTATTATCTGCAAATGTGTTGACTGCAGGTGTGTTGTCTGCAGATGTGTTGTATGTACTGTGTTGTTCTGCAGATGTGTTTAACAAACTGTGTTGTCTGTAGGTTGGTCTGTTGGCAGTGGAGACCCCTTTGAAATGGGAAGCTAAATCTGAGTTGCAGATCAGAGATCTGGGCTGAGATCATCTGGCCTCTCCAGCCCACAGATGAGAGTGAGTTCTGATTCAGAACCCTGAGGTAGGTGAGACTTGTGGAAAGGGTCCTGTAAAACTTAAAAGCTAAACATTTTCAAATAATTCTTAGTTCTTCCAAAATAGGGAAAGCATGGGTGAGTTCATGGCAAATTTGAAATGGCCAGTAACTTGTATCTCTAAACGTTATAACTTAATTATAACAATTTTGTTCTAAAAAAAAGAATAAATGAACATTTTATGAGCCAGTATCCTGGGTATTTTCTGTCTTATTTAACATATCTGATGAACCCAACAAGTTAAACCACATTTGAAAGCAGCCTTTATTTAAATCTAAGCTTACTCTTTTAACTGGATTTTTCTTCTTAACAGCAAGAATTTTACATTAGCAAAGGGAAAATTATTTGAACTCATGGGTAATTAAATATTGACTTTAGTGCATCTAAATTATTGCTCATCTTACAAAAAGATTAGAATTAGTCATTATTATGCATAATATGGCTTTGAGGGAAGATTAAAATCTCCTTTCTTCTTTATTTTTTCCTCCAGCAGAATCTTAGTGCCATTGTCTTCCCCCTGTCCTTTTTTTGATGAATCTCAAAAGACATTCCAGGCTCTTTCCCAGGTGGGGGTCCTGAGAGCTAAGGGTCATTCATTATATTGTCACTTGGATGGTTTTCTCGTTCCTAGAAAACAGTAAGTGGGCCCGTGAGTCCTTCTTGCAAAACCACTGAAGACATGGCAGGATCCAGTTTCCACCTACACAATTTCCTA
Source organism: Phyllotis vaccarum (assembly GCA_033318265.1). Classification (NCBI taxonomy): domain Eukaryota; kingdom Metazoa; phylum Chordata; class Mammalia; order Rodentia; family Cricetidae; genus Phyllotis; species Phyllotis vaccarum. The sequence continues at coordinate 138,496,915 of JARWLC010000009.1, read as the reverse complement.
GAGCCATTTTAAAAAACTCTCTGTGGTTGGCCTGTCTCACACCTCCCCTAGGCTTGCTTCTTACATCTTTACCTGCCTGCCCAGGTCCTTACTAACCTAAGATCTATTTTTAGCTGTTTAGGTCATGACCTCAAGGTCTATGTATAACATGACATCATTGCTAATTAGTTTCGGTTGCCATTGCTCTATGGTTGGGTCATCCATCATGCCCCTGTCTTCCATAAGACTGCCTGGGACAGTCATGGCGGAGGACTGCCTGGGACAGTCATGGCAGAGGATGCCTTATCCTCTTGCACAAGACCTAGAAGAGTGATGACTGAGGCGGGCATGTTTCCAAACCCCGCCCTCCATATCAGCTCTGTGTGCCTAAAGACTTCAGCCTCAAGAAAGGGGCATTCTAACCCGCTGAGCGCAGGAGTCAGGGGCTGGAAACAGGAACGCAGGGTTATATTTTTTCTTTCTTTGTTGAAGGTTTGGGATTGGCAAAGTAATTTTTTAATTAAAATATTATTTCCCCCTCTTCTGTCCTCTCCAGTCCTTTTCTTAACCTCCCTCCAATTATGGCCTCTCTTCCTCTGATATATATATATATATTTATGTGTGTGTAGTCATATAATGTTATACATATCTGAATATATATCTCACATATCATATATGTGTTTTATATAAATACATAAATATCTAAACAGAGCTTGCTGAATCTGTTTAGTGTTGCTTGTGTGTATACGATTTCAGGGCTGACCACTTAGTAGTGGATAATCAACCAAGAGTCTCATTCCCGGGGAAGACTAATTCTCCCGTTGGCAGCATCCTTTAGCGACCTTCAGCTCTTTGTCTAGAGGCGCGACTCTGTGAGATTTCTTCATAACAGGCATTTCTTATAGGAAAACTAAGAGGGGAAAATAAGATAAACATACACACACACACACACGTGGTTGAGTTTGGGGATGAGAGAGGCTGGTATATGTAAATATGGATATGATATATGTATACTATAATATACAGATATTTATAGACACACACTGATGGGTAGTGGGTAACAACTTGTTCTTATCATCTGCCAAGGATCTGTCTTTGTGGCTGTAGAGAGCAGCAGGGGAAGTGAGACGGACAAAGAATAAGCTGATAGAAAGAGGCTGAAAGGAAGATAAGAGGCTTAGGGAAGCTGGGAAGATAGAGGTGGGTGTCCCTTGCTTCCCTGGTCTCCAAGGCCAGCAGAGGTCTCGGGGCACGATATCTGAAGGGAGTTTGTCTACAGTTACATGTCTTTCACAACCTGCTGCCCTGGGGTCTGGGGCACGAGCTCAAATTTCTGTTTCCACTGCAAAGTGATGCTGATGGAGGCTAAGAAAATGTGTGTGTGTGCTCAGTCTGTCCGGTAACCCAGGCTGCAGGTGGTATTTCCTTGTGCATACTCCTGTTGGCCCACGGTGAGTTCTGATGTTAGAGAAAAGCTACTCACGTAATCACGCTCTGACATTTTACTAAGTATTACTACATTTGCTTTTGTAGATGTGAAGAAGGAAGAAACACAACACTGCGCCATCCGGTAGTAGCACGTAATTCTTAAATAGAAGGCTTGTGGGGGAGGGGTGTCACAATTTTCTTGGGAGGGTTGGCCTCTAGGGGGCGTGGTCTGGAAGTATTGTTTTTGCAGAATGGTTTATTTATGTGATAAGCCCAAGTGCAGAGGTGGAGGGAAGGCTGGTGGGTACACAGAGGCCACCAAGACTGACTGTCCCACACACATGGTAGACCTGGGACCTTCTTTTCAAACAGTCTCTACTGTCCACAGAAGAAAGCTCACATATGTATTTGTGGGAACTTGACGGCTTCCAATCTGTAGCTTCCATACTTCCTCGTTTGCTTTCTCATTTCGTTAGTTTGTACATGTTTTTTGTACAAAATAATAGGGCTTGGTCTGGTGGGATGGTTCAGTGGTTAACAACACCGGCTGCTCTTCCAGGGGACCCAGGGGTGATTGCCAGCAACCACATGATGACTCACAACTGCCTGTACCTCCAGTTCCAGCTGATCTGATGGCATATTCTGGCCCCCTTAGGCAATGTGTGTATGCGTGCACTGCACAGACATACTCTAACACATAAAACAAAAATAGAAAAATATTTAAAAATTTTAAGTTGCAAAATAATGGGGCTCAATATGACATTTTCATGTCTGCATAATGTGTGTTTTGTCTATATCCATCTCCCTTCACTCTCAACTTCTCCTGTCTCCTGTTTCCATTACACACACACAAACACACACACACACACACACACACACACACACACACACACACACAGAGAGAGAGAGAGAGAGAGAGAGAGAGATCCTGCATATATATGAAAACCCATGCCATTTATTTAATCTTTCTGAGTTCCACACTTCCCTAGTTCTGTGTGTCCTGTTTTAAACACCACTGGTAAGCAAAGTAAGGAGAGAGTTGAGATAAAGACCTGGGAACAGTAACTGAGCCTGACGTGTGCTGTATGTAAGCTTGACACTGTCTGACAGTCTGCCCAACTCTTTTTCTTGTACCAAATGACAAGAAGCTTGCTTGCCTGACAATCCCTGCTGTAACTGCCTGCCAGATGCCTGAGTTAGCCATTCTGAGAGCATTATCACTGAAGCCCCACCCACGCATTGATAATCATGTAATTGTCCTTATCACAGCACCTAGCCAGTCAAAGTTGTCAGATCCCAAGGGATATGGGATGAGTAACCTTGGATTCAAGAACTAAAAGCTCAGTGTTCAGGGTCTGTTCTGCATATACAAAACTGTGGGCTTGAGCCCAGCACCCAAAAATACACAAATAAATAAGCAACTCAATGGATAAATAAAGGAAGTGCCAGGAGTGGTACTCGAGGATGCTCACACAGACATATATAGGGTAGAGAAGAGCATCAGAAGGCAGAGAGGTATGTGATAAGGATTTTTAAGAATGGTCCAGAAGATAAAATATCAGTTCACCCTGTCATTGACCGTGGTTGCCTGTATATTTTTAGCATAGTTACGGTAAAGTTTGGTTTTAGCTAATAGGCTACTAACAGCGACTTAATCAAAAAGATGTGTTTTTTTCTTTGTTCTGTGACACTGAGCAATGAGTTCTGAGCTAAAGTATGCTAGTGTCAAGGGATCCTCCAATTTCCCTCCTCACCTCATGTGTAATTTCCATCCCCTGTATCATTTCATAACTCAAGATAGCTGCTGGAGCTCTTGCCACTGTCTGCCTTTTCACCAACAGGTCAAAAGGAAGAGGGAAAGGCGTAACGTTATGCTTCTGTTTTTATTTATAGCATATTGGCCAGAGACAGACATGGGCTCTTACATTTAATTGCAGAAGAAACTGGAAGCAGTGTGTGTTTGAGATAGCCACGTACATAGCTAAAATAATCGGATCTTGCCAAGAGGTGGTGGCAGACGTCTTTAATCCCAGTACTCGGGAGGCAGAGGCAGGCAGATCTCTGTGAGTTCAAGACCAGCCTGGTCTACAGAGTGAGTTCCAGAAACTAGAGAGTTCCTGTCTTGAAAAAAAAAATCCACAAAGAATATCAAACAATGAGGTCTATTATTACAGGAAAAGATGAGTAAAGATCCCGGATGGAACAACCTAGCCATTGAGTGACTCGCTCTGCCTCAGTTTCCCTCTGCAGTGCTGGCTGGAGTGTACAGTTTGTGTCGCTGGGGCATAAAATGGGGGGCGGGCTCTGAGTGACCATCAGAGTTTGAGATGCCAAAAGGAACCAAGTCACAGAGACAGCCGTGGCAGGAAGTACCAGTGCTTAGGGAAGGAGATAAAAAAGGACAGGGTGACTTTCTCTTGATGGTTTCTGATGAGTCCTGGAGGCGTTTGCTACACAGGAGGTCAGAAAGCTGTGGGGGCCAGAGGAAGAACTCTGTGATCACAACCATCATGAATCATCGGGGCGAAATCCAGGGAGACACTGATCATTTACCTCTAAGTCTCAATTTAAAAGAGATCTTTGGGTGTGTTTAAGGTATTCATGGCAAAATATATATGTTTGTAGCTTAGAAAACTCAATGGAGGTGTCATTACCCCCAGCAGAACATTAGCAGCAGGTAGGATGTGACCCGGTTCTTTTTTAACTCTGCTAGTCTCTAGAATCAAAGTCCCCGTGGACTCTGTCACCGTGGGTGACACACGTGCCGTGTTCCTTCTGCCCTTTCTTCCCTTTTATGCATAAAAATGAAAGACATGGAATTATTTCAAAGTTACAATCTTAAAAAATGAGGGTTCTCATGGCAACATTAATTTATTTCCCCGTTTCCCATGTCCTCTTCTAAGAAGCTGCAATTAGCTGAGTAATTGGAAGTTTACAATACCATAGCCAATACAACGGAACTAATGTTATTTTTATATGTAAACTTAGATGTTCTAATTCCCTGCTTTTAGTGCTTTATGGCATTGTTATTGCCTTGCAAGGATTTTGCCTTAATATATAAGAACATTTGTAATGGTCATGCCTACTGATATCAATTTTTCTTTTATCTTAAAGTACAAAAAAATAATAAGCTTCAGGAGATGAGTTTTGCATTTGGCAGTCAGCGTTATGCAAAGAATATTGGCAATATGAATAAAACCGGCGGCTTAATGCCTTCTCTCATTATTGGCAGGCATGGACAATGGCTTTATGTCTGTAGGTAGTGCTTTAGAGGAGCGTAGAGCCTTAAACCCAATAGGTGGTAAGTGACAGAGGATGCTATACATCTGCCCTGTGTGGACAAGGATGAGATTTCCTAACCTCTGTGTAGCCCGGTGCAGCCATGGGCCTAAGCATTGCTGAGGGGTGGGAGCTCCTACAGAGCAAGGGACTGTGGTCTCCCATCTTGTCTCCTCTGGTGCAGAACACAGGTCATAGCATGATGCATCAAAGTTGGCCAAACAAAGCCAATGGAGGCTGGATCTGAAGTATCAGGAAGCTTCACGTCAGTTCTAGAGGCCGACTTTATTTTTCCACCTGTGGATTGTTACCGCTGTTTTGTAGAGCCTGATAAATGCTAGGAGCATGTGAGAAGAGAGACTCTCAAGCGAGGGATTGTTTCCCTTAGATTGGCCTGCACGGCAGTCTGGGACAGGGGCATTTTCTTAATTAATGATTGTCTCAGGAGGGTCCAGCCCACTGTGGGCCATGACACTCTTGGGCAGGTTGGTCCTGTGTTTTATAGAAAGGTAACTGAGCAAGCCAGGGGAACACACCAGAGTACTCTCCTCCAGGCTCCTGCCCTGATTGCCTTCAAGGATGAAATGTGTGATCAGGTCATGTAATTTAAACAAACCCTCCCTTTACCCAGTCTGCTTTTGGCTAGTGACTTTTCACAGCAGTAGAGAATGAACCAGAACTCCTCCCAAAGGAGACATGAACTTTTGCCGTGTGTGGCACACTATTCTTTGGGGGGCTGCTCCATTAGGCACTGTCCTGAGCTTTTTTTCTGTGGTTTTAACAAAATTTCTGAAGGACAGAGTTCATTGATTCATCATCCCAGAAGCTAGGGTGGCTGAGAGCTTGGTCTAGCATCTTCCCGCCACATCTGGACGTGGTTGAGCGCTCCAGAGAGAGAGGGCTGGAGGGCTGAATTCATCCTCTCCCTGGAAACCACTCCCAGGCCATGATAATACCATTTGTTAGAGTTTGGAAGGGAAGTCTCTCTGGAAGGCTCACTGCCAGTGGGTGAGCTTATAGAAAGCAATTGAATGGAAAGTTCTTTGAATCAATGGGAAACTGATGGATTCAGGATTTGACGCCATTATTGGGAGGTGGTAGGAACCTTTAAAGGTTAGGCCTTGTTCCTCGAGGAAGAAAGTCCCTGAGAATGTGTCCTCGGAGGCTGTATTTTGTTCCTGGCCCCTCTGTTCTCTCTAATTCCTGGATGAGGTATTTAAGTGTTCCTAGTGAAATCAGTTAAGGCCCAGACACACCCAGGACACACATTCTTTAAATGGAAAAGCGCTTGGGTTATTTTATCCAACAGTGGGTGTGTATAGAACAAGCCAGTTCACCTCATCAGTGGCCTTTTATGCCACCAGCTTAAAATCTCCTAAGTAGAACATAGTAACACCTCCCAATGACATCTGCAGAGATGTATTATGATCCTCTGAGCCTGCGCTGAGCTGAAGGCTAACGCATTCTCCTGACCACCTGATCAATAGGCAACATCTCATCTCTCTTCCTTCCTTCAGATTTCCCAACTAGCAACCCATCCCGTAGGTAGGGCTAGGTTTTCATTTTCTGGCTTCCCTGCCAGGTGACCTTGCAACAAAACCTCTCTCTCTCTCTCTGAAACCAAGTGTGTGCCATTATACTGTCTTCTGTGTGGAGTAGGCAGCCAGAGCTTGCTGCTGGATATATCACGACTGTCTTTCTCCTCCCAACTTTTCTGGGTTGGAAACTGAAGATGGTTTAGATTCGGAGAGTTCATGTGTTTGGTGATGTAGATCTCTCAAATGTTGCTTGAGGCACCGTGGAGGCCTCGGGAGCCACACATTGAACAGTCTTAAGATGCTATCGGGACCTTGATAATCTCTATAGTCTGGGTTTCAGAGCACTTTTACTGGGGTGGGGGGAGTTGATGAAGATACTCAGCCCCTTGGAGTTGGGACAGGAGTGAGTGTGTTTGTTAATCCAGGCTAGTCTATGGAGCTTTTTGGCCTGATGGGTGTGTTTTATGTCAATTACATGTGACCGCCAAACATTTGTAGCTCAGGTGACTTTACATTTTATTAATTTTTGGGTGCTATAAGAAGCCACGTGTGGCTAGTGATTACGCATTGAATTGTAGGACTCTAAGGATATGTCTATTCCTACTCATCACAAATGTGTCAGAAAGGCAAGAACTTCCTATCCAAAGGAAGAGCTGCGGTCAGGCAGTTCAAATGCTGCCAGAGTAGGTGGCCATGAATGACAGGCAATAAGAGGGCTCAAATTTGAGCACAGAGGGTGGGAGGGGCAGGGAGAGACTGGCTGCAGGAGGGGGGGGACAAGGGGGTGAGCTGGCTGTCTCCCTCTGACCAGTACTTGTATTTAACTCCTTTGAGGTTATTAGAGTTCCCAGACTAGGAGACTAAACTAGTTCAATGGTCAAGATCTTAAGACCATCAGTCTCAATGTCCATCAGGTTCTGTTCTATTGACATTCAGATATTAAAATATATGCATAAATAAAATATTTTTAGGTTGTTCTTGGCACCCGCAGTTGTCCCTTGATATCATCCAGGTTTGAACTCTATAATTGGAGGATATCAAAAATCTGTGAACACTCAAATCCCTTATATAAAATCGCATAGTATTAGTTTATAATTAATACAAGCCTTCCTGAAGATTTCCAACATTTCTTTGCTCTGTACAGTACCCAGTGCTTTACTTACAGTAAATGCTATATAAATGGTTGCTAAGTTGTGTTACTTAAGGACTAATGACAAGCAATGAAATGGACACACATTTTCGAGATACACACAGACAGAAACACAGACACATACACACACACTTCCTTTCATTTTGCAGTTGCGCGGGAAGCCCATAGATAGTGAGGATGGGCTATGTGGCTTCTTTTTGTTTTTCCATGAGATCTTTTAACTTTTCGACATGAGAAAGTTTACTTTGTTACAAATCAACAAATTTCTAAAAAGAAAACAAACAAAGCAAGGACCAGGACCAAGGACCGGTGTAATTAAAGGATCCGCTTTGGTTTGGGAGACTGTAACATCATTAACATCATCGAATTCCTGTAGTTACCTTGTCTGACTCTGTTAACAAATCAGCATGTCCCACCTGACTGTGATTGGCATTTCCTGTTGCCTAGAGACAGGCTCCAGACTGCTCATTGTTCCAAATTAATGGGACAGTACAATAGTCTAGTGTCTTTGGGATCTTGATGCTTGATGTGTCTTCACATTTATCACTATAGATACCAAGTACAATTGACAAGGACTTTTGGAAGGAGGGACCCTGGGAGCGGCTGACATCACTGAATCAGCCCTTTCTAGTTCTCAATGTGAGGCTTTCTTTGGAAGAGCAGTGGGGAGGGGTGAAGAAAATGCACCAGTAAAGAGTTGGTCTCTGAAAACTCTTAAAGCTAAAGGAAACTATTAGAACTGTCAGTATCTAGCCAGATCTTAGAGCCACTGTATGATTGGAGTTTAGGACCTGGGGGGGGGGGGCAGGAATTCTACTATGTCACTTTTCACCTTTCCTTCCTCAGAAAGGAATGGGATTCTTCCCAGAAAGACTCAGATCAATGCCTGTTGGCCATGTCTACCTGTGGCAGAGAGTGAAGATCAGTAGTGTGAAATAAAAGGTCTTAACTTATCTCTGACATCTCACAATTAGCCTAAGTCAAGCTGACTGATTGAAATGTCATTGGGTGTGGAGAGGTCTACAGTCCTGTTAAGATTTATCTTGGGTTATCTTTATCCACCGTAATAGCCTTCATTGTCCACTCCTGTGTCCAATATAGCATCCTTGTGAGAGTCATGTACAACATCTTGCCACTAGCTTTGACCAACCCAAAAGCTATGAATGTCATCCGACAGCACCCGGGGGCAAAGAGCTCTCAGCTCCTGACTTCCTGATGTTTCCACCAATGTATTTGAACAGTGTGCCAATTCATAGCTTCCTTTGTTCGGTTATTATAAAAAAAATCTCCTGAGAGCCAGGCAGTGGTGGCATACACCTCTAATCCCAGCACTCAGGAGGCAGTAGTTGGTGAATCTCTGTGAGTTCGAGGCCAGCCTGGTCTGCAAAGTGGATTCCAAGACAGCCAGAGCTAAACAGGGAAATCTTGTCTCAAAAAACAAAAACAAGCAAAAAATAACAAAACAGAAAAGTCTGTGTCCTTGGACCATGGAAACTCCTGTTCAGCTACAGAATAAACCATTTCTTATCTCCTTTAAAGAGAAAGCTGTGGTTTTCAGTTTAATTAATTAGTTTTTTTTAAAATGTCACCAATAGGGATGAGCTGGATGTAAGAGAGTCAATCCTTTGTATGCACATGACCGGCAAGGAAATAATCATATCCATGCTCTGGTGGGGGAAAATTACCCAAAAGAGCTCTGATTTTGGTGGCCTGATTCCTGGCTCTTGTTATGTGGGTCATTCGGGCACCTGGTGAAAGAATAGACGGGTTTTTACTGGAAAGAACAGTGGTTCCTCTTCTAGTTCCCAGATCCATTCTCAAAATACTGATTCAGATCCTCTGCAGTCTTTCTATGAGAAGCGTTACTCAGAGGGCAGCTATCTGTGCACATTCCTGGGAAGGGCTACTGTTAAAGGAACACAACCCCCGGGAACCAGTCAGATCAGGGAGAAAGGTACATATAGGAGTAGGTCAGATGTGATGGGTGGACTGATTTGGGCAGTCAGAGATAATGGAAAAAAGAGGGTGGAGCCTGCAGACCACCTACACGGATGCCATTTGGGGGCTTGTCAAAATATGCAGAACAGGGGCTGAGAATAAAGCTCCATGGTCCAGCAGGTGGTTGACGTCACTGCACACAGCAATAAAAGCCACAAAACAAGCCCCCAACCAAAACAACAAAACCCCACAAAACAAAGACACACACAAGCTGGGGCTATATCCTGTGAAATAAATATCTGCTTCCCAGCTAGATCTCAAGTAACTTCCTTTATACATTCGAGGTTAAGATGGTCTGGTGAGAAAAGTAACCTTGAACCTTCATCCAGTTTCTGTCTGTGGCAGAAACACACTTAGCCCAGTAAGGAAGGGGGCCTGTGAAGCTGTGCTCTTGTGAGTGCCAAGCCTGGGGGGTGAGAGGAACCCCACTTCCTCAGCTTCCTCGCCTGTTCTGGGGCCAGGATTGCATCTGTGATATCGGGCTGTTTTGCCAATGAAATAACAAATGCAAAGAAGATGCCTTGGAAGGTTGGAAGGGCTCAGTCATGCTCAGGAGACTTTGCTGTTCTTTGTTTATAGGTGAGATGATAGACAAGTGCCTTAACTCCTCTGGACCAGTCTCCATCCTCAGCAAGACCTGGAATGAGATGACAATTGGAAGGCATGTGCTGTGAGTAAAGTCTCTCCTGATGCAAGGATACAGTCATCAGCTGCCTGTCATGGGCAGGGAGAAAGAGTCAGGTGTAAGCGCCAGGCTTGCAGCTAGCCTGTTAGAGGGAGCCTTTACTGATGGGTGGGGGAAGTGCTCAGATAGACACTTGGACCACCAAGGTTTGCCTGGAGGCTGGAGACAATCAGACCACCCTGTGTGAGTATGCACAATAAGGTGAAAGGTCAGTCGCTCACTTCATCATGGCCTTTGTCTTGGTCCTTTTACCTCCACCTAGACAGGATTAGACCTCACAAGAAGGACCTTTGTTTAGTTTGCTTAGGGGTTGGGGGTAAAGAACATGTTTGTATAATTCTAGCTGGTATGCGGCCAGCACAGCAGGCTCGCTGTCCCTAGCTTGCCCTTATTTCCTGGGCTCTCTCATTTCACTTTTCTATCTTCACGGCAGCCAGTGGCTTTTAATTGTCACCCTGAAGCACCCTTGAACACAGGCTTTGCCAGGGCGTGTGCATCATCTTATTATCTGCAGAATCACAAGCGACTGTTCCTAGGCCTTATTTAGTGCCCAGGGGACAGGGAAACTGACCTCAGGTCTATTGCAGAGGTCTGCAGCAAATATGACAAGTATTGACATGATTGGCAATTGCCACTACTGTTGAAGACTCCTAGTGGCCCAGAAAGGTCTCCACATGTCACTAGCTCCCAATCTCCCTGTGTCTGTTAGTGGTATAAGCCATCATTGCTGAATGTTACTATTATATGTCTTTGGTAGACTCTTCTCCACCAGTTTTGGAGCGGAATGACACATGCTGGTTTTAGCTCAATCAGTCTGCATCTTCTTGTACCCTAAGCAGTAACCTTGGTGCTCTGTGACCAAGGATCTTCAAACCTGGGGACAACACCCACAGCATCTTGGTCCTTCTGCTCTGTGCGTGTTTCCCTCTAAAATTATAGTTGCAAAATCTGAAGCCCATATGGAGTTTAGTAGAACAAGTCCCGCCTTGGATAATTCATTGTCACATCTAGAAACATTCATAAAAACCTGTGGCAGCCAAATGTCTTCTCAGAGAGACAAGCTTAAACGCTGAGCCTTGTGGGTGATTTGTGAGCTTGCTACTGGGTGACAGAGAAGCCATTTCAAGAGTGCTAGTTTTTATTGTTGTTTTCTTGTGGTACCCACTGGCAAAGAGGCCAGGAGCTACTGCCAAAAAATACCCTCGGATCTGCCCATTGGGTCAGTAGGTATTGGGTAGGATAAGAGGGGAGAAGCTGCTTGTCAATTGACTGTAACGTTCACACAATGTATTACCCATTAGCCTGCCCCTTCCCCTGCCTCTTCCCCTACCGCATGCTTCATTTGGGGAGGAGCTAAGACACTACAAGAAGGATTTTGAACCTGTAATATTGAAAGTCCATAGCCCCACAAGTTACTCTTGGAAAGCTGGTTTTTTACCATGCCTGAGTGGAACCACAGTGAACACCTTAGTACTTAGTTGCCTGAGGAATTTATGTGCAAGTGTGTCCAGACCTCAGCCAATTTCAAGACCCCAGCCCTGACTTTCAGCTCCAATGGCAGTCATGTGATCTGTGAAAGGAGGGGGATCATCTTGGCTGGCTAGGCTCTGCCAAACTGTCCTAAGCCTTTGGGGTTGTATAAAAATCTTTGTCTCAGGAACAAGGTTAGTAACTGTCACAAATACATGCACAGTTGTGGTGCTTGAGGATCCTAAGCACTCTGCTTCTCCTCACGCCCTCTGGGAGTTCTGAGGAAGACTCAACAGTATGCCATGTGCCGTTTCACACAGAGACCAGACTCTTCTGTAGGAAGGCTGTCCTTGAGGACCAGATGCCAAGGTTTCCCTTCCTCCTGGAAAAGTTCAGAGCCTCTTATTTCTCAGAAGAGAAGAAAGAGGGAGAGGAAGAAGAAAGGAAAAGAGGGGGAGGAGAGAAAATGTCATGCTGAGAGTCTGCCCTCTAGCAGGGCATCAGCTTGTGTGAGCACCATGTACTCTGGTATTATCTATGAGTCTCTGCAGAAATTCTCAGAGCAAAGAATGTCCCTGTGACACTGTGCCATGCTGAGCTCATTGCTCCCATTTTCCAGGATGGGGATCATGGCTTGGGGAACCTTTTAGGTGTATTGATGACCTCAGCTGTGGTCAGTCCCTAGAGCCCTGCCATCTTGGCCAGAGCTGAAGAGGTGACTGAGACTCCTCCTCTGTGGGGCAGCTCAGGCTGCTCTGATGTGGTTTGTCCTTCAGAACAAAAGTGTCTCTTTAATGCTGCTCCAGTTGACTTCTGTGGGCAACAATCCACCCATTCACTTTCTGGTGGGCCTCTTTCTGTGGGCTTCATTGTCAAAGACTGGAGGATGGTGACATAGGTCTAGGAAGGGGCTTCAAGCAGCGAGTACTTAAGTATGAGAGAGAAAGCCCCTCCTTCCCCTTCCACAGATTTGTGTCAATGAAAATGCAGCCATTTGCCTTCTGTGATGTGAACTGTTTGGACCACCAAAGTGTCTTAATGTCTCCGACCAAGTGACAGATGATGGCCATGGAACATGGAAGCCGAGCTTGGTGCCTTATTACACCTCACCTAGACTCACTCAATTAGACCCCTAAACCCCAACAGTTATGTAAAGAAAAGGAAACCATCTATAGAAAGATAAGAGCTACTCAACACAGAAAGTAATGTCATTTGGCTCAGACATGGCCCTTGCTTAGGCTCTGCCTTGCTTCTCACTAGAGCAGATTGCTAGAAACCAGTTTTTAGGAGAAAAGAAAACACGTGTTGAATTCCACCCCTCTCAATAACTGGGCAATCACCTGTTTTTTTGTTTGTTTTTGTTTTTGAGGTTTGGGGGGGTTGGTGTGTGTTTGTGTGTGTGTGTGTGTGTGTGTGTGTGTGTGTGTGTCTATCTGTCTGATTTTCCTGTCATGTGCTAGCTTTGTCTTCCCAAGGAGCCTGCTGTTCCTCAAATAAACATGGCTCATATCAGACCCAACTTTTCTCTTCAAAATGGGACTCCTCATAACCTTCTTGTGTCTGTTATTGGCATTAACTATCACTGACTGTTGTCATTAGTGATTATAGACACTTCTCCCTTCCTTGTGTTCCCCAGATGTAAGACAAGCCCTCATTGTTGCTCATTATAGCAATCAGCCCTTAGCTTGCTGAATTACATCTAGTCTTCCCCACTCTAATCCTTTCTAAACAAATTATACCAAGTTACTTTTCCTAAGACACAATCACATCACTTATTTGTAGTGTCCTTTGAAAGTTTTCAATATAACTGATATTGTTCCCATGTTCTGGGCCATGCCTTCCTAAAGCAGAAAATTTATATTCTCTGACTCCCTTGCAGCTAAGATACAGTCATCTCGTTCCAATTTTGTGACTCACAGTTACCTCTGATCCCTGCAAGATCATGGAAGCAGCTGTCACATAAGGCAGTAGCTGTGTATGGGGATCCATGCTTCTGTTAAACGTGCTGTGGGAGTTCGGGTTCCCTAATGATTTATTTCATGATGGCTGCTCTTATAACCTGGCTTTTATAAGCGGCCCAATAATGTTTGATGATTCCCCCTTTTTTTGGCTTAAGCTAGGCAAAGCAATGAACAGGCCAAAAAAAAATGTTTTTTAATTAATGTGGAATGGTTCCTTAGTACCTTGTGAAATGAATCCCTGCTCTCCAGCCTGGATCCGCTCAGAAGAAGCTATCAGAGCCACAGACCTTTCAAGGCTACCATTTTGTCCTCTGCCTCCTGTTTCTGCGCTGCTGATTGCATCCCCTGACTTCATGGTTTTTCCTCTTTAACCTTGGTTTTTCTGCATTCATTTTTACTTGGCTCAAACTATTTATTGTCTAAAATGAACCACCAGGAGAATGCTTTTCATCCTGACAACATTCTGTGTTTCAGTCTGTGGCTCTTCCCTGTTTCTTCCTTTCCTTTTTCCGTTTTTTGAAACATAGAGACCAGCAGTTCGAGTCCCAGTAATGCTGTTATTGATACTGTCCTATACAGACATGAAACCCACCAAATCCTGCATAGGAGAAAATGCTAAAATATCAAAGACATTTGTTAGCATTAAAAAGCAATTTGATATTCATATATCTATGACTTAGTCTTAGATATCAAACATGGGAACAAAAAGTGAAGAACCGGCCACAGGTAAAAAGCATTGGGAAGATTTAATTTCCTCATTGTCACCATGTTTGCTCTGTGATATTTGCCAAGATGGTAAGAACTTCCTTTTTCTCGGTCCATATTTGACCTTCATATGTGTTTTCCAAAAAGACAAAGGTATCACCGAGCCCTGGTAGAAAGGATGCTACATTAATCACTGACCTGGTTCTTGCTGATGTCATGTTTATAGCACCTGGAATCCTGAGCATTTTTTTTTTCTCTGAATTGAAGAAAAAGAAATCTGGTCTGCGCAGGGGTCTCCAGATTTCACTGAGCCCATGTGTGGGAGCAGCTTGTCAGCAGAAGTCCGTTTGCCAAACATAGTCTATGGAAGGTTTTGACAGGCACCATTGTCCATTGTCTGCTTTGGGGACCGATGCTATGCTTTGGACTGGCGAATGGCATGCTGTTTCCTCTGGCTCCGAACCACAGTGTTCTCACTGGGAACAAGAGACTGAACAACTGCCCTGGTTTCTTATTGCTTTGTGACAATCCTATCTACCATTATGCCACTCAGCATGAGATCTATTCACAGTTAAAATTTCTTTTCTGTTGGCAAAGAGAACATTCTCCTTAGGGTCTACAGTTATCAACAATGCCCAGAGTTCCTTTAAATTCCTCATCATCTATTCTCACTCTCCACATCTACCACAAATGTGGCTATGATCTGGCCATACCAAAGATATATTTGAAAACCTGAGTTTATCAGTGATAAAAACGAAGAAGTTTTGTTTTAAGGCAGTGGTTCTCAACCTGTGGGTCATGCCACCATTACATATCAATTACTTACATTATATCAATTACTTACATTATATATATATATATACATTACATTATATCACTTACATTATATTTATAAAGTAGCAAAAAATAAATTTGTGATGTAACAACAAAATAATTTTATGGTTGGAGTCACCACCACATGAGGAACATTTAAAGGTCACATCATTTGGAAGGTGAGAGCCGTTGGTCTAAAGTAATAGTTTTGGACCACATCTTACAAGGGGTTTATATCATATCAGTTTTATTATATAAATGCAAACACCATGAACAACTACTGCTAATATTTATATGTTAGCTTCTTTTGTTAACAAAAATTTAATAAGAAAATTCTAAGCTTTTTATTTTAATTTTTAAAAGGCATGTGACTATGTGTGCACCTCCTTGAATTTATGTGTACCACATGCATGTAGGTGCCCATCAGGCTCCCAGGAAATGAAGTTAAAGGCCATTGTGAGCTGCGGGTACAGGGAACAGAACCCACATCCTCTGCAAGAGCAGTAAGCACTCCTAGCCACTGAGCATCTCTCCAGCCCTGTTTGTTTTTCTTAAGTGAGCTCAGATTTGCCTTGCTGTGTATAGATTAATAGCCATGACTATATACAGACCATTGGCTTTGTCTTCATGAATCCTACTAGAAGTTTCTCTGATAATCCATTTTGCACACGAAAAAACTAGCAATATGTGGTTTTTAAAGCATATTTAAAACATTTTTGTTTAAGTATTTATGGATTAAATATATTAAGTTGTGTATTTAATTAACTACAATATATTCTATTGTATATGACATATATATGTAGAAAAATCGCTGAAGACTTCCCTTAATTCCAATGAGGAAACATCTATCATTGTGTCTTAAGGAACACTGCTTATTGGTTAAAGAAGAGCACTGTCTGCATTTACTCCAGATTTCATTAATAATTTTATCTCGTAATCACTGAACTGAACTTGATGACACAGGGCCTGTGGAGTCAATGGGATTAGACAAAAGCGGTATTCAGCCTCTTTGGATACATTTCAGGAATGGTCAAGCTTGACCGCGTAGCAGGAACAGCCGCTCTGCCAGGGCTGAGTGGGTTCCTTAACTAATTCATCATCTACCTCATGCACACTTGAATAAAACTGGAAAATCCTGTCATCTGGTCGCCAGATGCTGGTGAAATTGAGAGGGCAATACTGGAGTTCAGGAGCTCAGGTCCTACTTTAGGAACTGGGCTTCTGTTAGCTTACAAAGTTTCCTCAGACAGGGCTAGATCAGGCACATATATAAATGAATGTGTTTATAGACGTTTGGGTTTTGTTTAGAACTCTATTAAGAGTGTCTGTCTTTCAGCTTCAGGGATTGTAAGGCTACATCTCTCGGAACCTTGTGGCAATCATCCCGAATGGTGTGATTCTAACCTCAGCATTACAACTTCACTGCGATACTCAGAAGCATTCTACGTACAAGAAGACCGAGGAATAACTCTGGAGGAGACTCACACATATTGTTATCAGACTTGGGGAGGCCAAGGACCTCAAGTCAGGCCCAACCACCCATCCTCAGTAAGCAATTAAAGAAGCAAACTAATGGTGGACAGAGAAAAACGGGAGATTTATTCCATGTGTACACCTTGGGAAAAATAAAAGGTCCTGCGACACCCAAGTCCGTCTTCAGGGTTCTGAAGTGAGATTCAAATTTCAATAGAGGGCCAAGGACATGCACATCTGAGCAGTCACCTTCAAGCTACGGTTCTGCTCATTCTTGCCTGGCCTTCAGGCTCAGCCTGCAGGGTGAGAGAGAAATTGTTAGGGTCCCAAACAATCTTTTTCTGGGAGATTAGTTCCCCTTCTGACTGGAGTTTTTCCTTTTCTCAGCATGAAATTCTTGAATAAAGCGGGCCGGTAGTGATGCACGCATTTATTAAATCCCTCTTGAAGCAGAGGCAGGCAGATCTCTGAGTTCAAGGCCAGCCTGGACTACAGAGTGAGTTCCAGGACAGCCTGAGCTATACAGAGAAACCCTGTCTGGGATGGGGGGGTGGAGAGAACCTCTTGGGGAAAATTTCTGTTTCTTAAGGCTTCATTGTTTTAAAAAGTCTGATAGCTACATGGAGAGACACAGATTTCTCACTAGACTATCTTCATTTCTGCCAGGGCAGTTACATAACTGTTGTGTGCTTATCAAGAGGTTGAACCATATGAGAAATGTACTGTTGGGCTGGGGAGCCTGGGCTGGACAGTGAACACTGATTATCCACATTGGAGATTTCAAGCTGTAATTGTGATTGAACTCTTAGTGAAGTGGCTGCATCCTATCCTTCCCCTGTCACACTGTTTTGAGCCTTTTGGTGTCAAAGTTGAGATAATGATAACACAGCACATATCCCTCAGCTGGTCACCACCCACATGCAGCTGAGTAAGTCAAGAGGACAGTCTTAGAACAATGGCTAGAGGCCCTAGATTGGAATGTGAGCTCTGCCACCTGCAAGTAGTTTGATATTAGATATCTTGACCCCTGTTATTGACACTACACAGGTAGCTTGACCCCTCTCATGTCCCATCCTCAAATGAGGATAACATTTATTGAGGTGTTGCTGGGAAGAAGTGATGAGGTAACACGTGAACTGATTTGGTGTCTAGTAGCCCCCAGTAACTGTTGGTTGAATGTGTACCCCAAAACATAAAACACTGGTCCAATGTTACTGCCGCTGATTCAGGACTGAAGGAGTGGGTCTGGGAGCTCAAGAACAATTAAGGATGGTCTTGATTCCTGGGAAATTCCTGGCACAAAGCCTCAGGGCGCTAAGTGTTCAGGAGACATAATATAGCTTAGAAGTCTTAGAGACATCCTTGTCCTGGGACTTAGTTGGCCTTCAGCGCCCACTCCCCCCCCCCCAATGGATGGGAAGCTTCAGAAAGACGTTTTCAGATCTCCAGCCTCTTTATAGTGAGCACAAGCTTCTGGGAGCATCATGAATTTCCAGGATCCAAGACACTTTGGCCTGAATTTGCTGGAGCAGTCACGTTAGGCCATGTGAGCCACACAGAGGTGGCTCCTTCCCTCTCAAATACCAGAGATTTTATTTGACTCTAGGAAATGGCTACTTTTTCAGTTGGGCTGAAAGAAAAGCCTACTATTTGGATGGGAGGGTCATTTATCTGGTATGGAAAGAGCAGAGAGCCCGTGACTGAGCAGACACAGAATCTTTGATTCACTGTACCGCTTGGCCCATCTCCAACATTACTAGCCTGGTCCTTTAGAGGAGTGTGAGAGACTGCTGGTTTACAAACAACAGCAATTAATTTGTCCCAATCCTAGGATGAAGGTCTTGCCATAATCTATATCTAGTGAGGGTCTCTTCCTGGTCCATAGACAGGTTGTCTTCCTGATGGCTTCACATTGTAGAAGGGACCTGTTAGTCTGTTTTCTCGACACTGTGATCAAACACCTGATGGAACCATCAGAAATATATGAAAGGGTTACTTTTGCCCATGGTTTCAGAGCTAACGCTGTCAGTGTTGGCAAGAGCACAGCGGCTCACTCATGGTGGCCAAGAAGCAGAGAGAGGATGTGGGATGGGGTGCATGGGGAGCTGGCTGGCTTCCTTCCTTCCCATCTTAGTGTACCCAGGGCCCAATTTATCGGCTGTGGGAAAAATCCTTCCTCTTAATTAATCCTCTCTGGAAATGAATGCCTTCCTCTCAGGATGAACTTTCCTAATCTTAGGTGCATTTGAAATCAATCAAGTTGACAGTTAAAGTGGAGGGGGGGGCTCTCTTCAGAATTAGTTTAAAGGCAACTAATCCTGGTCATTAGAGTGCCACCCTTGTGACCTGTACCTCCAAAGGTGCCGCTTCATAATACCATGTCCTTGGAAATTAGGATTTCATCACATGTGTTGGAGCAAGGACTAGGAGCTGGGAAATGTTCAGTTCACCACAGTGAACCAACACCTCATCACCTCATCCCGAGACTGGGGAAAGTATCATCTAGCTTAGAGTATAAAACCCGAGACCAAGACCAGCAGTCTCAAATAAACCACCCACAGCTGCTTGGTTCCAAATAATCATACAAAGGCTTATATTAATTACATACTGTTTGGCTTGTGGCTCAGGTTCATTATCAGCTAGCTCTTGCAACTTAACCCATTTCTATTAATCTATGTCTTGCTATGTGGCTCGTGGCTTACCTGTGCTTTTACATCTTGCTCTCTTGGTGGCAGTTTGCAGCTTCTCTGTCTGACTCCACCTTTCTTCCCTTTTATCTATGCCCAGAATTCCCTAAGATGCCTTGCCATAGGCCAAAAACAGTTCCTTTATTATCCAATGATAATTCACAGCATACAGAAAGACATCCTACATCACTAGCCTCTCACAGTCATGAATTAATATAAAACTATATGTGCTATATGTGGGTTTGAAGAAGTGGCTCAGCAACTATAGCATTTAATGCTCTTAGAGAAGACCTGAGTTTGATCCACGAACCCATGTTGGCTCACTCACATTTCGAGTTCCAGTGCATCTGATGCCCTCTACTGGTTTCTGTGGGTACCTGCATTCATGTGTACACACACACACACACACACACACACACACACACACACACACACTTTAAAAACTTTTTTAATTAAAAATAAGAATGCAGGATTAATGAGAGCCAGGGTGCAAATTTAAAGATAGTCTATTAAGAATATCAAAAGACCTTTTACTACTCCGTTTTCTCCCAGAGAAAAGCTTCAGACTTAGGAGGTATGCTGCTAGCCTTTCAGTGATGTTCTTCAAACTGGCACACACCCAGGAGAGCATTTGCGGCTGGCTTGGGGCTCAGAGAGTGTTTTCAAAAATTATTTTAAAGGATGTGACATTTCTTATTGAGGTTTTTAAAATGAAATATATATTTAGGTTTTGTCCTGTTCCATTATACAATGGTGCTAAAAGATCTGGAAATTACGAAGTGGTAAGTGTCATTTGTACACTTGGGCTATGACTGGGTACCAGGAAATCCTTCAGGATGGAGGCTGGGTTGCCAGGGAAACCAGCCCTGGTGATAAAAAGACTACTACTCCTTAACTTCTGACTCCTGGGTAGAAATGGGGGATAGAGGTCGACTTGGTCACATGGTAGTGACCACATCAATCATAGTCATTTCACATAATTTAAAGTTTTATAAAACCCTGAAAGAGTAAGGTTTGGGAGATGCTTTAATCAGTAAGCAGCAATTCCTGAATAGTTTTAATAACTGGGGGGGTGGGGGGAGGAATCTAATAACCAGAAACAAAAAATGAGCAATTTTCCATGGTATCTTGAGCAGAGTTACACAGAACTCTCATGAATTTCAGTTGATACAGATGGAATCAAGTCATTTGAGGCAGAGAAAACCTCCGGGCTGGTCATCTTGGACCCAGTGGCCTCTGGGATGCTACTGGGGATACAGCATCTGCCCAGGCCAGGGCATGATCTGAAAATCTGCCCACAGAATGGATGTTGAAAGCTGGATGCCAAGTGTTCTTTGACCATCTTCTTTCCTTTATCTCCTGAATATCAATAGCCAGGCCTTTCTTAGAAATAGTTTGCCTTATCTGATGTTCCAATCTCAGTTTGATAAGCCCTTGATTGTTTTTTAATAAAAGACCCCTTCAACAGTTAACTTCCACATATTTATTTATTTAATGTGTGTGTGTGTGTGTGTGTGTGTGTGTGTGTGTGTGTGTGTGTGCCTGCTTGTATGTATGGGTATCACATGTGTGTAGTACTTGACTAGGCCAGAATAGGGCACTGGATCCCCTTGACCTGGGGTTACAGACTGTTAACAACAGTCAATGGTGCTGCAAATGCCCTTGACCATTCACCTATCTCCACAGCTCCTATTTATTTTCAACCGAGAAAAATATCACATATTTATCACATATATTATTTTGAAGTATGTAGACATTAAAGAAGGTCTAAAGAAGGCTTATAACCTTATCTACTACTTTTAAGAGTAAAAATACATCATATGCTCTCTCAGTAATTTTCAGGGATAGAGTGCAGGGTAGTAACTATCTATCATGTTCTACAATAAGTTTTTGAGCTTTGCTTTCTTTAATTTTTCTATCTTTTGACTCCTACCAAACATATGACTTGATAATGGACATTCCATACTCTGCTTCTTTGAGCTCAGATTTTTTTTTTTTTTTTGAGACAAAGTTTCCCTGTGTAACCACCCTGGCTATCCCGGAACTCACTGTGTAGACCAGGATAGACTTAAACTCATAGAGATCCACTTGTTTCTGTTTCCCAAGTACTAGGATTAAAGGCATGCAACACCACCACCCAGCATTGAGCTCAGATTTCCTAAGAGTCCATATGTAAGGGATATCACAAGGCAGTTTTCTTTCTGTGCCAGGATTATTTCTCTTGCTATAAGATCCATTTATGCAAATGACAAGATTTCCTTGTTTTTAATGTTGACTCCTAATCTTTTGTATACACACGCTACATCTTTCTCCATCCATTTATCTGTTAAGAGACACAGGGTGATCCCACCATTGACTAGTATGAATGGTCCTGGGGTACAGATACTGGTCTCACATTGACTTTGGCTATACACTCCAACTAGGGTTGCCCATTCATAGGATGAATCAATTTTTAATTTATTGAGGAATTTCCACATTGGTTCTTGGAATGTTTGTACGATTCACCCCCCAGACTATTTTGACCAAACCTTTCCTCTCCGGTCTTTTTAGTTTTACTTTGACATTACTATACCAATAATCCTGACAGAAGCAGTTTGTCTTGGCTCATTGTTTCAAGGGTTCCAGTCTCCCCCCAAAGGAAAGGCTTGGAGAAGCTTTAGTGCACAGTGGCAGTAGCGTGCAGTAGAGGTGTTCATTTCACAGCAGACAAGAATTCAGAGAAAATAGTACCAGAACCAGAAGGTGAGTTAGAGCCTTCAGAGCATCCCAGTGACTGATTTCTGCCTGCTAGGTCCTACTTCCCAAGGGCTCTACAGTCTCTCTAAACTGTCCCACCAACTGACAGACAAGAGTAAAAGCATGAACCAGTGGGGGACAGTTCACATTCAAAGCACAGCATTTCACCCTCCCCACCAAAGGCTCCTGGTCAGCAGAGACTTTTAGTTCAATTGCTAAGAATCTCTTTAAATCTTAATGGTTAAAAGATCAGTATTCAAAAGTTCAAAGTTCAACATCTCTTCAAGGCAAACTCTTGACTGTGAGTCCCTGTACAATAAAAAGTGATTTGCATGACCTAACATACAATATTAGAATTAGACGTCGGCCATTCTGTTCCCAGTCCTTTGCTATGCCCTGCGTGACTTGGTCCCAGAAACCTAACTTGGGTGATGAGGACATGAAGAAAGGATGGACACGGAGACACACGTGCAGGTAAGCTGCAATTCTCTGCTGGAGCAGCCCCAACTACACAACAACCTGGAACTTCAGCATGTGTATTATGTACAACTTGGGGAAGGAGTTAGCTAGCCTTGGTAGGAGGTACCTAGAGGCAAGCAGTCTCCGGTTGTAGCCATGGCGAGGGGGACAAACTGGTTGGTAGTCTTTACACACACACACACACACACACACACACACACACACACACACACAGCTGATATTGCACAAGGGCCAGAGGAAGGCTTTGCCGACTCCCAGTCCAGTCTGGAGAAAACTTTGTCACTTCCCAGGGGTCTGAGGCACTGGTCCTTGTCAATGATATACTTTTTCTCAGGACTTCATCTATCCTTTTCACATTCCCTCAGGACTTGCTTGGCTCCCCACAGTCTATTATGAGGTAGATATCTCTGCCCAAAGCTCCACTGCCACGGCCTGAAGTGTTTCTATCTGGTTTGAGGTCATAGCTTGTTGTTATGATGTATGTTGGGCATGTGTGTACCTTTTAAAATGTCTGTCCAGACATCATCATTCTAACGTTAAATTGTTTGCTCTCTTACTGCTGAGTTCTTTAATTCCTTTTATATTTTGGGTGATTATCAGACAAATTCATCTCTTCATTTTGATTACGGTTCTCTTGGCTGTGCTGACAATTTTTAACCCGATATTGTCTCATTTGCCTGTGTCCTCTCCTGCTGCAGATGGTTTTAGGCTGCTATCAAAAAACCCGTTATTGAGACCGAGGTCATAACGCTTCTGTGGACATCACAGCTTTGGGTCTTACATGGTGCCTCCCATCCACTTTGAGCTGTCTGTGTGTGGGGGTGAAATAAAGGTGATGTTGACCATAAATGTGTGAATTGTTTTTCTTGGGCCCTCCCCTCCCCTCCCCTCCCCTCCTCTCCCTTCCCCTCCCTTCCTTGCCCTTCTCTCCTCTCTTCATCCATGTCTCCTTTACCCTCCCTTTGCTAACTATTAGCTAACAGCACATTTTTAGTGCAGTTAGAATGACATCTTCCAATCTGTACCTTTGGCTCAAGGTTGCTTTGTCTATCCAGGCTTTTGTGGCTCCCTGTGAACTTTAGGATTACCTTTTCTGTCTCTGTAAATAAACATAATGCTCATAAGGTGTAAATTGATTTGGGCAGTACGCATATTTTAACAGTATGTCAATAGCTCAGCTTTAGAGATACATTGAAACAGGTGAGCCTGAGTTCACATTCTAATGTTGGGCGTTACTTGTGGTTCCTCCCTAACTTAACTTTATTGAGTTTCTATTTTTGTACCTGCAAAATAGGGTAATGAAACCCATAGTTAAGTCTGGACTGGTCTAGATTAGTATAATGATTAACATATCCTCAGTGTTCATAAATAATTGCATTATTTTCAGCAGCTCTGAGTGGCTGTCAGTGTTCATTTTTGGAGAAAAGATTTAGATCAAGAGTAACAGGGGAGACCGCTCAGCCAGGAAAGTGTTTGCCAGGCAAGCGTGTAGACCTGAGTTTGAGTCTCCACACCCACATGAAAAAGCCAGGCATGGTACTGCACATCTATAACGCTGCTACAGGAGAGG